>OZ010796.1:258335600-259643600 GCA_963932465.1 Maratus speciosus | reverse complement strand
ATTCGTTGTGTTATGGTTGTAGATGTGACAGTGCGTTCCAACAGTGTCGTATGTACAACATGCCTGTCTTCCTGTGGAGCTATGGGACGAGGCGGTTGCAATCGCTCCTGTCAGTTTGTTGTTCCCTCCTGCACTCATGACTGTTGCTTGACTATGCCCGATACAATGACCAATTTCTTGGAAGGATAATCCGCAATCTCTGCATGCAACTATTCTGCCGCGGTCGATATCAGAAAAGTGCTCGAATGGTGCTCGTGTTTTTCTACAAGGCATACTGAATCTGTACACACAAAAAATCGCACGAGAAAACAATTCACATTCCTAAAAGCGACAATCTTTCTTCTCTTCATAAACAGATTGTAAGCGGCGCTGCAGTCGCCCATGATGTGTGGGAGTGCCGAAATCGTAATCATTTGCATATCCTACCAAGGTGTATATATGATGTAAATTTCATTCTGTTTGGTTGATCCCTTCATGGTGTTGCATTTTGGATGGCCAGGTGTAGATAAATAAACATTTGAACAGGGGTGGTTTTGAGGACTGGGGGTTATGATCAGTGAAAACATATCGAAATTGCTTTCTTTAAAATGTATGCAATAGGTAGCTTCTTACTTTTTGCAACGGAAGCAACCTAAAAGAGGGATACATGAAAATATAGTATAATCGTTTTTTTTCTGATGCATACATGTGCTGAAGTACATATTAAATGTATTTTTTAAAACAATGAAAACAGCAACATGGGGATTGATTTTTAAAGTTTGA
This sequence comes from Maratus speciosus, assembly GCA_963932465.1. NCBI lineage: Eukaryota > Metazoa > Arthropoda > Arachnida > Araneae > Salticidae > Maratus > Maratus speciosus. The sequence goes on along the minus strand of OZ010796.1, from coordinate 259,642,838 downwards.
ATGCATTTTCTATTTTACAGTAACAACTTGGAGATATTATTGCCTTATATTTAAGGAATTGCATAGATAAATTCGAAATTTTCATAAAATTATAATTACATTTGAGCACAATACCTACGGACTATTTGAATTATGTTTAATACTTAATACCCATTAATGAGATTTAATAATTAAATATACATTTGTTTATATCACTGTATGCAATATACAATACAGTACAGGACTTATTATCCGGAATCCTCGGGACCAAAGACTTTCTGGATTTTAGGTCCCCTTTATAAAGGTTTTCCCTGAATTTTTTCAAAAACATAAAAATAACAAAATTTAAACAATCCCATGTATAATATGAATAAAACTTATCTTTTGAGTTTTTTTTAAATTATTTAAACAAAAATTCTTGCACTATTAAAAAAAATCTGGAAACCGTGATCAGATCGTTCTGGAATGCAGAAAAAAAGATGGAAGGCACAAACAAATAAATAGAAATCTGATATTAAATGTGTATTCAAGTAACACAATGGCATAGCCATAACATTTTTCCAGAGTGAGGGGGAGGGGGCAAAATATCTGACGATTTTTTTTTTCAACGAATCGTAATATAAATTTTAAATTAAAATTTGACTGAAAAATTATTTGTTTTCTAATTTTTTTTGGAGTGGGGGCTGTATGTTCCCCTGCCACTGAAGTAACATATTTTAGTTGTTACATATTGAAACAATAGACTGAAAAAAAATTAGGAATCTGTAAAATTTTTTAAAAATTTCAGAAGTTGTAAAACTTTAATAAAAATGTACAAAATTTTCAAATAATTTTTTTTTTTTTTTCGGATTTTGGGTCCTTCCAGAAAATGGGCACTATACTGTAGTTTAAATAGAGGAAATTATAAAATGTTAATTATTAATTTTTCTAAAATAAATACTACCTTTCTGGGATTATATTGAAATATTATATGAAAATTATAAAATGTTAAAAACTTAACTTTTCTAGGCTTAGCTGCCACAAAGTCAATTATTGAATCAGTATAATCTACAGAAAATGCCATGACATTTTCAATGGAAATTATTGAAAGATTAGATAGTCTTTCTCTCAGGGGCGGATCCAGCCCATCGTTTAGGGAGGAGGGGAGGTCATAACTCCTTATAGATGATTTTTTAATGAAACAATTTTCAAATACAGTAAATACTGTGAAAACGAAATATGCCTATAATGAAATTCTGGTTTAAAAGCAAAATTTTATGGTTCTAGTGAAAAGAAAGCAATAATAAATTATGTACCTGCTAAAACGGAAATCAGTCTAAAGCGGAAAGCAGTCGAAATCTGCTTTTTTTTCGCGATCTGTTGACGAAAATTGTGTCTTTTCACCATTCTTTGGAGATATGCGATTTTTCTGTGATCTTTTGACAAAATTTTTTTGCGTTTTTTTTTTACGAAATTTGTGTTTTTTTATGATCCTTTGAAAAATTGTGTTTTTTTTTTCATGATCCTTTGAAGAATTTTGTGTTTTTTTCGCGATTCTTTGACGAAATTTGTGTTTTTTACGTGATCCTTGGAAGAAATTCACATTTTTTCACGATCTTTTGATAATTTTTTTTTTTTTTTTTTTTTTTTTTTTTTTACAAAATTTGTGTTTTTCTTTCACGATCCTTTGAAAATTTTTGTGTTTTTTTCGCAATCCTTTGAAGAATTTTGTGGGTTTTTTTTTCGCGATTCTTTGACAAAATTCGTGCTTTTTACATGATCCTTGGAATAAATTCGCATTCGTTGGACAAAATTTGCGTTTCCCCCCCCCCCATGATCTTTTACTGAAATTGGTGATTTTTTACTGTGAAACATTGACGAAATTGATTTTCTTCGGCAACCATGTCAAAATTAGCGACATTTCTTAATGTCCGAATTTTCAGACTGATGACGATTTTTTTTAAATTTCGGAACCTTATACCTTAAATTTTCGGAAAATTTGGAACAGAATCACCCCTGCTACTTTCTTTTCTTATGTTCAGGAGAATCGCCTATCTGGACACCATAAATTCAGAGCAAATTTCACCCCCATTCTCCCTGGCATTGATACATCTTTCAACTATCGCATCTGCGAGTGGTGTCCATTAAGTTTGGCAGGTAAGAACAATAAAGTTAATCACCACGTTTTAAATGTTACTCGACGATTGGCGAGTGCTAATTTTGTGCTATAGCTTGTGGCAAATATAGAAGGGTTCCATTATTCAAATGATTGGAAATATCTAGCACTTCTATCATACTGTAGTATTGGTAGTGATACACATACTGATGATATAAAAACGGTTAGTATATTATATTGCACAATGTTTAAAGAAACATAAGCCCCAGTTTATGCACGGTTACCAAGCAAAATTAAATTACCAAAAAAAGGCACAAATCAATCACAGCAATCGGTTACATATAACTCAAACAATAAATAAATAAAACAGGATATTACACAAAATGCAATGCATTTAAAAAAAGGAATGAGAAACGCCATTCGATTACAAACCAATCTAATAGTTGTGCCTATCATTGTATGCTTTTACGCATAAAAACGAGCCAATGAACATAAGAAAGTTTTACATTATACAGGAGGGAAACATGTTTTTGAGAACAACCTCAAAATGAATTATGTTTTATTGAAATTTCAATTGTATTTTATAGATTTGCTTTAACAAAGAATAATCAGTCAAGTACGAGTTTCACTTGTGTACAATAAATTTATTAATTACTAATCACAATTTTGCAAAATATAGTCGTTAAACGAATAAGACTTTGCAAAAAACTTAGAATTATTCTATTAAATATTTTTCAATAATTGAATATTGGAATGAAAAACGTTGATTATTTATCATTGTAATTCGCCTTACTAAAAACAAAGACCTTGTATAAAGTTTAAGCATAATATTGTGCCAAGTATGCTTCGAAAGCAGGTCACAAAGTTGAATCGCCACTTAGATCTGTGCTGTGTTTTTCTAGATAGGTTTTTAATTAATATCTCAGCTAATTACCAACAATTCTTTTCGAAAATAATTATCGATAATTCTTGGATGATTTCGCGTCAATAGGTACCTTGAACTCCCCTCAACTCCCTCACTGAGTTCCTGCAGAGTAAAGTTTATGTATAACAGAAAACTGTGATTTTCTGAAAAACTATATGACCTAGGAAAATTGCTATATAGTTTTATTGAAATGTTTAAATAAATTCCTGCTACTAATTTTTTCATAATGTTAGTTTCAGTAGATTCGGAAATAGGAGGGGGGAACAGAATTTTACCATACATTTTCGACGAATTTTTGAAAATATAATATCTAAAAATAAAACAAATATATTTTTGAGTTCGGTGTTACGAGTTTTTTTGAACAATACCACCGACCCTCCACCCAAGGGAAAAAAACATATTTTTTCTTAAATTACTTAATTTAGCACTCCTAATTTTACATAAAAATTTTTGTGAATGGCTAAATATATAATAGAAATGTGAGTCAATAGCCATATTGATCTGATTATAAATATAATTAGATTTTTCTTTTTAAGTAACACTTTGAAGCAAATAAAATACTTTGTTCTACAATTATCATATTAGTTGTGGAAACATAATAAATATATATGAAAAATGAAATGTTGCATTATTTTGAAGAAATTACTTATTAAAATTAACAAATTAATACAGAGATTTTTTGTCAAATTAGATTGAATCATACTGTTCCTTTCCGTTTAACAACCATTCTTTCTAGAGGGTTAAATCCTGCAATAGTGTATTGGAGCCGACCTGTATCAGCATCGTAGTATGACCAAACTCACTTTTGCTGAGACATGAAATTCTGAAGATCTTGCAACTTAGTTATGTAGATTAATAAAAAGATATTAAAAAATATACATATTTTATAATTGGATCTAAGAAGTAAATTTTAATGCTTCATTAATATAATAAGGTAAGTTACTCATTCTTTACATATATATTTGACATTATACTGTTGGCTATTCTTAATGCAAACTTGGATAATTTGAAATACTAGTTAATTCGAACTTAAATTATTCTTTTTGAAAGCTGTATTTAAAATTTATGTAAAAAGATCTCGAATAGTTTTTTTAGATAATTTGAGTTCTTACGAAATTTTTTATACTCTGCAGACACAGACGTCAGAAAAGTACAGATTTATTTTAGTATGTACCTGTTTTCAATTTTCTCGAAGAAATCATGTTTATAAGTAGCATTTTACTTGGTTAGTTGCTAGTAAATAACAGCAATGACCTATTTTAAGAAATGAAATAAATTATTTTTTAATCATGTAAAAGCAAATTACAGATAAATTTGTGAGTTTTTAAAGTGAATAGTGCGAGTATGCCTTGTTTTGCTTAGCTAAATTATTTATTTTTTTATTGAACCCACAAAAAATATTTAACTATTTAAGACAAATACATTGTTACCTGCCAACATTCCTTATTTTTAAAGAGAAACAAAAATATTTCTAACATGAAATTTAATTTAATAAATGAAATAAAAAAAGAACCCTATAGAAACAAGACACATTTCATTAAATAAATTTTCTGGTTTAAAATTCGTCTATTAATTCTGGAAAAAAACCCCAGAAGGTTGGCTTGGCAGCTCTGCATTTATACTCACTAATTGTTTTGTTTTGAGGGGGGGGGGGGGGTGTTAGGAATATGAGGCGCCAACTGAAGTTCTGCACACTGAAAGTAATGACCAAAAGGTTAATTATTCCTGGTAATTATTAAACGGGAGAGTTATCACGCAAATAGAAGCATCTGCTGACTTTGTCTACCCAGAAACCGGTTAACTGAAGCTGATGAAATAAAGCAATATAAAAATATCTGCAAAAGAATATTTAAAGAAAAACCAAGCCAAGTTCAAACAAATAACAATTTATTAAAACATTTAAATAAAACAAATGTAGAAATTAAAATCATTAAAATAGAATAAGTCTTTCAGACATAAGTTCTCTATGACTCTATATCAACATGACTGAAACATGAACCGGAGCACCACCAAAAAGTAAATGTATTGTTTCAAAGAAATCATATTTTATTTTGATCATAAAAACTGCAATTAAACTTATATAATTAATTTTAAACTTTAATCAAAAACTATTAACTTTATTTAAAACTGATTAAAAGAAAAATACAGCTTAATTTCAAAAAGGTATTTATCTCAAAAGCAGAATGTAAATTTATTTTAATTTTAACTATTAAAGATAATATAAACTTAATCCAGTTCAACTGAGATAACAATATTAATTATTGACATTTAAGAAAAACAAAATAATTAAGAAAAAGGTTATATTACTTAATTAAATTCAATCTCTCTTCTCCTATATACAAAAGATTTCATGTAAAGGCAAGCAACTTATTTTCAACATTAGCTTAACTGAAATCTCCAGATACCCTCAACTGCCACTCAAAAGCAAACTGAAGACCAGAAGCAAGACATTAACTAAAAGTTAATGATAAATGGATATCCGAACTGTAGCAAGCCTAACTGGAAACTCCCTAGTGAAACCGTCTGATAGAGCTTCATAGGAATCACAAATATCTCAGTACTACAAGTCGTAACAGTAACGAATACACTGCGCGGTTCTCTGCTGTTGTGTTAGTATTGGACCATTCCTATCATGACCTATCTGTAGCATCGAGACGGAAAAACCCTGGTCTCTTGGAAACCATATCATAATCCTACAGCTTGTTCCTCCACTTTAAAAGTAAAGTTGGCGAGATTCCAAAAAGTGAAACCAGAATAATATCTGGGATTTAAAAACGTACTCTTAAAAGGAGAGAGAATACCAACTGTAAATAAAAGTCAGACTATTTCAACTAATAGAAATAATAAAAAGAAAAACATTATCTGAAAATATGCAGTCGGCAGCAGGCATACTTCCCAATTCCAATAGACTGAACTTCACAACATGCACGTCTCCAGGCACATCCTTACGGAATATTAAATAAAATCCCTGCCGGCCCGGCCTACAGGCAGAGGAGATTTCGAAGTTAAGTATACTAATTTCACCAACAAAAACAAAATCATTATTAGATATAAATCCACTTTAACAGTTTTATCTGTCTGATTTTGACGAGTTTTTATTTCATTTTTATAAAATAGCTGGTTTTATCAGAATCATGTTAAGGCGATATTAAAAAAAAATATTTTTCCATACTCAACAACTCGAAATTTTCTGGCACATTTTCAGATTCATTTTTAATAAAAAGAAATATGAAACATGCTGACGTGATTTTTGAAAAGATTTATAAGTGACCTGTGTTTTTATTTTTCTTTCAATTAATTAAAACTTGATTAATAAACAATTATTTTCTCAGTAGGGCAATATTTTTCGTTTCTAACAATCGCTTCGGGAAATTCTGTTCAAAATGCCCACTTTGACATCATTTTTTGAAATATATTCTGCCTCTATCAAAAAATCGATCATTACTGTACATTATATAGTTTCTGAATAAGAGAATCTAGCAATTGGATGCGTTTGAGAGCAAAAATGAATAAGAAAATAGACAGTTTGTATTTGAATACACCCTTAATAAGATGATTTTTTTCTTCAATCGCTATGTATTTTTAATTTGCTTTTGCTGTAAGAATTGGCCCTATTAAAAACTTCTCTATATAAATGTTGAAGACAATATTAAGAAGATATATGATAAATTCATGGAGATTTTATATCTTGTGAATTGACGGAATTATTAAAATGTTTCTTCTTCAACCCCCCTTTTTTTGTTTTCATTTTTATTTATTTATTTTTTTTTTTTGCGATACGAATTGGTCCTATCAAAAACTTGTGAATATAAAAGTTGTAGATAATATTAAGGAGATGTATAATAAAATTATTGGATTTGATATCTTGAGAATTGACGAAGTAAGGAACTTTTTTCTCCCCAAAACCCTATTTTTTGCACTCCTTGAGCCTATTTTAAATTTTATCAAAAATCTGTGATGCATGAATTTTTGGCGCTATTTTTAGAAGTAATAAAAACTTTAAACTGATTTGATAAGTACAAAAATTAAGAAGTTATGGGGTTTTTTCGGTTTTCACAAAACCCCTCCCTATTTCCATCCCCTTTGTCTGCTTTTGCCCATTAACGAACTTGAGCGAGATTTTATGTCCCTTGATTTTATGTATCAGTTTGAAAGAGATTTGTGCAGAATTGCGGAAGTTTTCGTGTCCAGAAGAAAGTGATAACACAATTGCTTCGGGAAATTCCGTTCAAAATGCCCATTTTGACATCATTTTTTGAAATATATTCTGCCTCTATCAAAAAATCAATCACTACTGTACATTATATAGTTTCCGAATAAGAGAATCTAGCAATTGGATGCGTTTGAGAGCAAAAATGAATTTAAAAATGAGTAACAAAATAAGCTGTTTGGATTTGAGTGCATCCTTAATGCAATGATTTTTCCAACACAATCCGCTTCAGGAAATTCGGTTCAAAATGCCCACTTTAACAGCATTTTTAAAAATATATTCTGCCTCTATCAAAAAATCGACCATTTCGGTACATTATATTGTTTCTGAGTAAGAAAACGTAACAATTGAAAGCCATTGAGAGAAAAAATGAATTGCAAAATGAGTCAGAAAATAAGCAGTTTGGATTTGAATGCACCCTTACTTAGATGATTTTTTTCTTCAACCGCTATGTATTTTTATTTATTTTTTTTTTTTGCTATAAGAATTGGTCCTATCCAAAACTTGTCTATACAGATGTTGTAGACAATATTAAGAAGATATATGATAAATTCATGGGGATTTTATATCTTTTGAATTGACAGAGTTATGGATTTTTTACTTCTTCAAACCCCCTTTTTATTTTAGTTTTTAATTTTTTTTGCAGTACGAATTGGTCCTATCAAAAACTTGTGAATATAAAAGTTGTAGATAATATTAAGGAGATTTATAATATAATTAATTGGAATTGATATCTTAAGAATTGACGAAGTTATGAATTTTTTTCTCCCAAAAACCCTATTTTTTGCGCCCATTGAGCCCATTTTTAACTTTATCAAAAATCTGTGATACATAAAATTTTGGACTTATTTTTAGAAGTAATAAAAACCTTAAACTGATTTGATATGTATAAAAATTAAGAAGTTATAAGGGGTTTTCGGTTTTCGCAAAACCCCTCCCTATTTCCATCCCCTTGGTCCGATTTTGCCCATTAACGAACTTGACCGAGATTTTATGCCCATTGATTTTATGTACCAGTTTGGAAGAGATTGGTGCAGAATTACGAAAGTTATCGTGTCCAGAAGAAAGTTATATATATAGATAGATACATAGATAGATAGATAGATATATAAAGTTTTGTACTGAGGGTGGTTTTGGGTTCTAGAGGTCATGATCGGTGTAGATCTGCAAAAATTTTTCAGAAATTCCAACATGGGAACGATCCCAATAGGTAGTATTTCATACGAAATCTACCTAAAAAGCCAAATGAATGGTGACTGTTCGTCTTCATCCTCTATTGTCAATTTACACCCTTGGAAGAAGCCCCACCAATGTCATAAACCATAGCCGCTTTAAACATGGTTAAAAAGTAACATGTGTAAATATAAAACACTTCTTCATAAAAGCGTATATGACTAAAAATCAGCACCGGGATATATTGTATAAAAAATGCCACCCACTTCATCTTAAAAATAAATGCAGTGACACAAAAAGATTTTAACAGTGTGAAACATCGTCTTCCCTAAGCACCAACACGTACAATCACAAGACATCAACGACGCTATTGCTGGGCTAAAGTCAAAGCTATAAATAGCATTTCCCATCCACCGACTTTTTCCCATCCAACTTCAGATTTAGTTAGTCCTTGACATGACTTGATGCAGATTACGTGTTGGTGTAAATCGCTCAACAGGTGGCGCTGCTGGGCTGCATTTTGCATGATTCCCACAATAGCTCTATCTCAAAAACTAATGCACGAATTTTCATTTAACTTCAGATTTGGTTAGATGTTAACACAAGTTGTTGCTGATTAGGTTTTGGTGTTAATCGTCTAATAGGTGGCGCTGCTATGCTGGCATTTTCATGATTTTCGCAATAGCTCTATCTCAAAAACTAATGCATGGATTTTCCCCAAACTTCAGATTCAGTTAGACTTTGACGTAAGTGGTTGCTTGGTAGTTTTGTTTAACATAGGTTTTGATGTAAAGTACCCAATAGGTGGTGCTGCTACGCTGAATTTTCTTAGATTTACACGATTACGGAGATAGCCATATCTCAAGAACTAATGTACGGAATTTCATATCTATAGAATCCTCATGATGGGCATAGATTGCCGTTACATTTTGGTAGTGTGATAGCAAATTTTCAAGTATTAACATGCATGAGATAGAAGAAAGTTTTGGGATTGGTATATCCGACTAGTTTTAACATCCCTAAAAGTTTAAAGTCCTTTCCTAAATGTTTAAGTCTTTTAGTTGAATATAGAAAATTTATCCTTTTCAATGTCTGAATTTTTTTACGAACATTTTATGTGATTTTTAGCATATTTTTTAACATTTCACTTTCAATCTTCTGGCTCGATGTAGTCAAATTTTGCTCTCGGCGATTTTTGAATTTTTGTCCAATTTTTTATACGATTTATCCTCATGTTTTCATGTTTTGCGGAGACATTTTGACAAGTTTTTCTGAAACTGAAGAATCATCCAGTAGATTTTGCTGCTGTCATGATTAATCTGAAGGTGGAAAAATAAAAAAATTGCTCTTGTAGCAACTTGAACGACGATGCTGGAAAATACTTTTACCTGGAGACTATCACTTTTATCGAAAGAAAAATTACAATAAATCAAGGATTGTTTGATTCAAGATCAGATTGGAGATATCCCGAATGTGTTTACACTGCGGAAGGCAGCGGAGCCCCCAAGGGGGAACCCTCCAAAATAGGTTATTTTTTGGAAAAATCAACCAGCAAAGCAAGCGAAAGCTCCCCTAGTAGATGAAATGATTACAGAATATAATTTATGTATAATTAACATTAGTAATTTATCGAGAGAAGAGAAAGGAAACGTTAAAAAAGAAACAGGTCAAACATAAGGGGATAGATGGCAAATGCATGGCACACACATACCTGCTTATTGGGAGTCCCAAAGAGGTTAAAAAGCACTTTTTTTTTTTTTTTTCCACATTTGAATAAAAATAATGAGGATTAAAAGTTTTGAATCTTGGATTCCAATTTTTCCTCACTTTTAATAGGGACCCCCCAAAAAGACATTTTAAAAAGTATTTAGAACATGCAAAATTTCTTTCATCTGGGCACCTGTAAAAATAATGGTGGCTACAGAAAGAAGCTCATGTCTGTTTTGGTTGAAGAAAGTAATGGTATTAAGGAAGTTTTGAACCTAATTGGGGCCCCCTACGAGAATGAAAAGCACATTTTTAAAACATTTGAATAAAAAAATGGCGCTACAAGTTTTGCATCCTGGGGTCCAACTTTTCCTCACTTTCATAGCCCTACCAGCCCCCCCCCCCCCTCCTCAAAAAAAAAATAGAGAAGCTGCGAAATTTTTTTTTTATCTGGGCACCTTTAAAAGAAATAGTGGGTACAGAAAGGAAGCACATTATCTGTTTTGGTTGAAGTAAGTAATAGTATTAAAGAAGTTTTGAAGCTTATTGGTCCCCCAACGAGATTAAAAAGCATATTTTTTAAACATTTGAATAAAAAATATGGTTTCTAACAGTTTTGAATTTTGAGTTCCAACTTTTCTTCATTTTTAAACGGATCCCCCCCCCCCCCCAAAAAAGCAATTCAAAACGGATTTAGAGCTCGCAAAAATTCTTTCGTCACCTTTAAAATGAACGGTGCGATGACTATAGAAAGAAATCAAAAGTTTTTTGAAGGAAGTAATAGTACTAACGAAGCTTTGAAACTTATTGGGGGCCCCAATGTGATTAAAAAGCATCTTTTTTGAATAAAAAATTTCGCCTAAAAGTTTTGAATCTTGGGTTCCAACTTTTCCTCACTTTTATAGAAGACCCTGAAAAAGACAATTCAAAAAGAGTTTAGAGCTTACAAAATTTCTTTTATCTGGGCACCTTTAAAAAGAATGGTAGCTGTAGAAAGAAAGTGCATACCTGTTTTGGTTGACGGAAGTAATAGTATTAATGAAGTTTTGAACCTTTGGCTTCACCTTTTTCTCCCATTTATAGGGACCCCCCCAAACAGACTAAAATACCATTATATTTTAAAAATAAAATTAGAGCCTTCAAAAAAGCTCTTCCACCTGGGCACCTTTATAAAGAATAGTGGATATAGAAGGAAAGCGCATATCTGGTTTCTAAGTCTGACCAAGATCTCTGACAAAAAATAAATTTGTATAAAACAGAAAAAATGTCATTAAAAAATACATTTAAAAATAATTATAAATGTAAAAAACATTACTTGGCTCAAAGGTACAATAACTTACTACTGGGCCCCTGACTTTGCTCAGCCCCCCTCCTCAATTGGGGGTTATGGGGAGCGGTTCCTACGGCCCTGGTTATGCCAAATATCTTATTTAACTTTAATATATTTTTATTATATCTCTGAAGAAACTTTAAAAAATCCACACTGACTTTAGAAATGTATTTTAAATGAAGAAAAAAAATTCCTTAAAATCGCAGTACATATTTTTGAAGAACTTCAAATAAGAGACTACAAAAAAAAAAAAAAAAAGAAGAAATAATCTGCCACCCTTGGAAAAACCTTTGCCCTACCTGGAAGTATAGTCTAGCTACAGGCCTGGATTGGCCACTAGGTAGAGCTCGTCACGACAGACAGGTCACGCCATCTGCCGATAGCCATCATAACTCTTCAGTCTGTGAGCTGACCTTTCAATACAATGATGACACCGGTGAAAAACAAAAGAAGAACCCGAATGTCGTAAAGCATGTAGTAATGGAGGAAATGTAATGAACAAGCAAACAGAAACTTATATAAAAGTAAATATAAGGTAAGATAAGAATATTATATTTATTGTAATTTTATATTTAAACACTGAAAATAAAGATAAGTAAAAGTGTTCAAATATAAAACTTAAAAATAAATAAAGTATATAACCAGAGTTTATTTAGAAGTAAATGAAACTTAGATAGGGAAATTAAATGGAGTTTAATGTAGTTATAGGTTGAATAGAAAAGTCAAATGAGAAGGTAATTGGAATAACAAGAATAGAAGGGACAAAATGTATATTTTTCCTGTCACATACAGGCACCGGATACTGCTGGCACGACCCTGAAGAAATACTTTACAATACATTACTTTAAATTAAAACTAATTGAAGCTCGTCTTCCGTTGAAGCCATCTAGCTCGTCTTCCAGGAATATTTGCTATGCATGAGGGATGAGATAACTTATCTTCGAGGAATATTAGTTATCAATCAAGGAAAAACAATTCGTACCGGAAAATTCTATAATTGAATTATTAGACGTTGATTCCGATATCTAATGTCTAATAACTACCAGGCAGAATTTTTCAGTCCAAATTGATTTTCCCAAATGGACTTTCCGAACAACCCAATAATTTATGCAATATTTAGGATTTTTCTTTTTTCTTTTTATTCTTATGTTTGTAAGCACAAACAAATCATTAGAGTGAGAAATGTTATTGATTATTATTTTTCAAAGTAAAATAAACAAGTTTTAAATGAATTTGTGTTTTGTTTCAATTTTAGCACTGCGAGGAGTGGCTCAGGCTTTTAGTGCAGAGGATAGGACAAAGGTGCACCATTAACCGTGATGAAAGTGTTAAAGAATACAGATTCATTCATCTTTCTATATAAAAGATAAACTTGGTATTAGAGGATATAATTATTGATAACTTTTCCTAATTGCATAACATTATTTAATTTCTTTTCATTTTGGGTTTGGGTCAACTTGCGGGTCGCCAAAAATTATTTTGTCAGGTTCAAATTGTGTTGCAGGTCTAGGAATTTTTTTTTTTTTTTTATGAATTGCAGGTTGATTTCAAATAAAAATTTCTGGTTCTGTTCAGGTAAACCCAACCATTTAGTAATCTAGTGGGGAGCCTCCATCTACGATTGCAGTTATGGATCTCTCCAACTACCTTCTTTCGCCGAATTTCTTCAAAGCTTTCAAACACACAAAAAAAGGTCAAAAATTCTTATTTATGGTCAAAATATGCAAGATAACTTCAGTTTAAACCCTCCCCTGAAATTGGCATCTACTATTTAATCATTTTGTGCTTCCTTTCAGATACATAATCATCTATGGTTCTAAGATGCAAAGTGTGTTGAGCTATCCCTAGAAACATTTACAGAAGCTTATTCTTTATTTATTAATTGGATATAACAAAATATTTTACTTATGAAAACATTCACACACACACACAAAAAAAAAAGATTAAAAAAAGTCAATTTTTATTCCTTGTTAAAATATGAGAGGGTACTTACGTATTAACGCCACCACAACAGTTCCTTCATACACAAACAGTTGAGAGAATGTGGGGCAGTGCTAAATGGAGGAACAAAAGACATAGGGGGACAACAAGACATCATTTGGAATCTTATTTATCAGAGTTCATATGGCGACAGCATCAGGCGAAAGAAAATAGAGACTGTTTTGAATCTATATTAAACTCTATATTGGCCCATTTTCCACTGAAATCCGATTGACTGGTTTGTTTTAAATGAAGTGTTTTGAATTTTGAAAGTGTTTTACTTTATGATTTGTTGCAAAAATTTTAGGCGTAGATTGGCAGCACTTAAAAACCGTCAAATCTGTAGCTGCGGTGGCATTAATACATAAGTACCTATGAGAGATAATTTCGGTTAAAAGATCTCTCACTTTGGTACCCATTAGCAGCAGTGCAAAGGCAGGGGCGCCATTTCAGAACTTTCTTGGTGGAAGGGGAGGTGGGGGGGGGGGGGGGTAAAGTTTTTTTAGGACAGTGGCATGGCCAAGACTTAGGTTCGGGAGGGGGGGATCCTCTTCATTCCGAACGAAAACCGACTGAAAATTCTGTTTTAAGCAGATTTTCATCTTAGCAGGTATAATTTCAAAATACAGACTCAGGTTTTCCGTTTAAGACAGTATTCTGTTATAAACAGTTTCCATTTTTATAATTATATCTAAGGCTTTTAAAACATCTTTTCTATAGTAAACATCTGAAGAGCATAGGCACATTACATTTACTGCAAAACTTGTGAAAATGAAACCTGTCAAAAAAAGAATGCTTTCGGAAATGGAAAAAATATTACATTCCCATGAAAAAAAAACAACAACAACAACATATAATTATACTTGCTAAGACGGAAACCTGTCTAAAATAGAGCTTTTTTCCTGAACTTTCAATTTCTTCTTTGCAAGTTTTGCTGCAGGGGTGGGGAGCCATTTCAAGAGGTCCTTGGAGGGGAGGGGCTGAACAAGTGGGATTTTGCCCACTTAACGTCTATCAAAACCATGGGATTCTTCCAGGAATATTTTTCAATTTTCATGGAAGACTGCAATATTTTTTCCTTTTTTTTTTGCAGAACTACGCGAAATCATTTCACCAATCGACTGCGGGAAAAAGTCGCAAATTTTGCCAATTGAACCTTGAAAAAATTGTCAATTTGGCAAATTAGTCGCGGAATAGATATAATTTCATAAAAAGACCGTGGAAAAATATTGCAAAGATCATAGAAACAAACAGCGATTATTGTTAATCGGTTGCGGGGAAAAAAAAACGCAGATTTCAACACTCGGTCACAGAAAAAAAAAATCAAATTTGCCCATCAGTCGTGCAAAAAAAATTGTGAATTTCGAATATATATCAAGGAAAAAAATGAGAATTTCATCAAAGGTTTCAGATAAAAATCACGAATTTAGTCAAAGAATCGCACAAAAAATTCAAGAATTTCGACAAATGATTGCACAAAGCAATCACAAATTTTGTCAGTCGGCTGTGCAAAAAAAAAATATGAATTTCAACAAATGATCATAGAAAAGAATCACGAATTTCGTCAAAATATCTCAGATGGAAATAGCGAATTTCGTAAATCGGTCACAAAAAATATCATGAATTTTGACAAATGGTCACAGAAAAAATTTCAGAATTCTGTGAAATGATCACGGTAAAAAACTGCAAATTTCGTCAAACGGTCGGGTAAAAAATCATGAAATTCAATCGGTCATGAGATAATCAGCACACAAACATGGTGAATGCGTCAAGAAGTTTGCAAATTTTGTGATCCATAAGGATAAGAAAATTTCACATGTGATTTCCTGTCAGTAAAAAATTTCCTTAACCCCTTAACTGCCGATGAAATCTTGCGCGATCTCCAGTACCTTACTAAAATCACATATTTCTGAAATTATAGAAGGTATATATAATGGCTCAGGTAGTAAAAATTGCCTCGCTATAATTGGAATTCACCATCCCTTTAATAGATACATGCAATTTCTAAAGACACACATATACGTACGGGACAGTTAAGGGGTTAATAAAAGACGAATCTCTTCAGACTATGATCTAAATCTCATGCAATTCAGAAATTTGCAAAACATTTGGTCTCAGGTAGAGCCTGCATTGGATTGCCCAACCCAATTTTTCTCAAAACCGACATGATCCGATTCGCGGCACATATTGAGGCAGATTGACGTTTCTTTTTTTCGTTTCAGCAGAGGAGATTATTAAGAACATACTGTATATAATATGATATAATGAAGCAAATGATTTGATAGCGTTGTAATGACTGCAGTAAATAAAAAGTTACACTAATTATGCAAAGTAAAAAATTCAAATAATTAAGAACATGAATTAACCCTCTTTTTTTTAAAAAGAAAAAATCCTCTGTAAATTTCTGGCTAAAGGAGAAATTCACAGCGAAAATTCTATCCCTGAGGGGGCACGAGTTTTCATTTGATCTATTTTGCTCACGGCTGGAAACCAATAAATAGAATTTTTTCTCACATACCTTTTTAAAATTAGCCAAAATACACATTAATAAGAAATGGTTCACCTTGAGAATGTTGGAATAGCAAAGTCTGTAGAAAGTATTTTTGATAATTATTAGTTTACATACATAAAGTGTTTATTTATTGCATGTGTTTTTATTATAATAAAATCTGACAAGTTATTTCAGCTTTTGACCAATTTATGAAAAAAAATGTCTGACCTGTGATGACATATAGGGAGGCATCGAATATTTGGTATTCAGTCATGCTACTGAATATCAGTTAGGTCAAATATCAAACTATTCGTTCTGATGAATATTCGGCTTGGCCAAATATCGAACTATTTGGCCTGCCACATATTCTGTTTGGCTGAATATCGAACTATTTGGCCAAACCAAATACTTAAAAATATCTTTTGAAAAATATTTTTAAAAACCTTTAAACCTTTTAACTGTCAATTTATAAAGATATTCAGAATAATTGAAAACAGAATCATATTTAAATAAAACAGAATGCCGTTACATTATTTGTTTGCAGATTGATTAGTGTCACTTAAAAAAAAAACCATTAATGATGATCTTCATAGAAATAAATGATACACATATGGAAGTTTTTGAACAATGTCTTGTAAATAATCTGTCTTTTGCTTTTTCGCTAAAGTGTTTCTAAAGAAAATAGGAAAACTTTCAGATGTGATAATAGACGTCAAGACAGACCATCTTTGCCCAAGAAACCAGTATTGCAATCTGCTTAATCAGTCAAAACAAAAAATACAATGTATCTCATCTCACTTCATGTCAAACTTAGATTTTCATTTGTTACTTTAACGATAATGAAGATATCGTTAACTATATTTTCAAAAGAGTTACCTTGATTTCTGTGGCATGTGATATCATGAGAAGTGCCACAATTGTGTGTGCGTGTAAAGTTTACTTGTAAAATGGTCTTGTTTATCAAAATGGAAGTATCTGTCTTAAATATTATGAAAAATTGTTTTAAAATTTATTTTTTTAATATCTTTAAACATTGAATTCAGCCTAACAATCAGTATTCGGCCACCCAAATATTCGGTATTTGGCCAAAATCATTATTCAGTGCATCACTAATGACAGATAAATTTTCTGAAATATCAAATTCCTTGGGAGGGGGGGGGGCAGCCCCCCTCAAATGGTGCTCCTGGCTGCCCTTCCCCTTAGCTACACTACTGCTCTTGTCATTTAAATTTATCTTTAAAAGTTTCTAAAATAATTCCAAATATGACAAATGATTTGTTTTTCTACTCTAAGAGCATCATAAAGCAGTGAAGTTGCAAGTGTTGGGACAGTTAACAACTGCAGATGAACCAAGGTCATTATCTGTCAGTAAAACAGATCCATGTCAAATTAATCAACTCTTATTCACCAAAACAGAAAGACAATGACATAAATGATCACCTGTAACTCTACATGGTTCCCCGATTCCCAATTAAAGACCCTCTCCATTTCCTAAGGCAAGTGAAAGCCAAACTATCTTCTGCTTCCTAACCTCAATTCCATTCATTACTCTCACTAGTGGTGGTTATTTATCTCTTGTGACATCTTAGGAGATATTTTTAAAAGGTAAAAAAAAAAAAAATTAGAAGGCTTTTCTACACAGCGGGAAAATGAAAACATACTGTAATTTTTTACAATCATGTTATAGGAATTCTGATTTTAGAAATAAACGGCTAAATTACCTGCCATCTACCAGATAGAACTTTTTTCCCAGTGAGGCCAGGCAGAAATCTGCCAAATCGGCAACAATGATTAATGACAAAAATATTTCATGTAAAATTAAAAATTTCATTATATTGAAATTTTATTATAATAAACAAATATTTACATTCTAATAAAGTTTTTCAGCAGTAGCTCTAAAATCTGCACAGCTTGGGACCAAAAGTTTGGTGGATTATAGAATTTGGCAGAACATGGATTTGTGTTAATTGTTTTGTTTACATTATATTATCTTTAGTCTGATTATAAACTAGCAATATTTTGCTTAAAAAAGAAAATATAGTGCAATAGTTACTTATTTAAAAGAGAATTATTAACAGTTTTCATGTCAATATTTACTTTGATACAACAATTTAAGTTTTGGTTTATTATGATTTTTTTTTTTTTTCTGTATTGTACAACTAGTTATTATCTCTGGTTAGGAACTAAAATACAAATGAAATAATTGCACTATTTGATTAATCGTTGGTCTAATAATCGTCGTCATAATTTAATAATTACCTATTAACTTTTTGAATCCGACAACACAAGAAATTTTACTTAACAATTTATTTATATGAATGACTACAATTTTATAAAGCATGTTCTGGTGTTTTTCTTTGCATAAATTCGACCTTTTGGTAATTTTTTTTATTCGATTAGGTTAAAAATTATACAAAATAAATTAAACTTTTGTAAGCATTATGAAACTATAGATAAATTATCGTAAGCGTTTAACTTTCGATTTTTTAAACTGAAAAGTCATATTCAATTGAAATTTTTGGATTCAACACTAAATTTTCAGTAGTTCCAACATGGACGCCGCGAACTCAAAAATAATATCGGTAATAGCAAAAAATACAACATAAATAAATAAATTGAAAGTTTTAAATGAAAGCACAGAAACAGATTTGAAGAGTTTTGATTTCAATGAGAAACTTACGTGTAATACAAAAAAACTACACATCAACTGAGATGAAATGGTTAAGCCTAATGGTTGATTATGTCGGTATGTTTGAAAGTCATTTTTAATGTGTATGTAAACTGTTAAGGCGGTTTTGCTAAATCTCTATATTACTAAATGTTTAATGTGAGATTACATGATGCTAAACGATGAATCTATCAAAATTAAAAAAAAAATCGGGCGTGACCCATGTACGTACGTTATGTATAGAGTAGTGTTTTAGAGGATAGATATCTTTGTTGATATCTTTTAATAATTAACATAATGTATCAACAAAGATAATCTATTTATTTATGTGTCGTGTATGGGTGTGTTCTATTTTTTTTTAATTTTTTGCCGCTACCATTATAAGCAACGGCACTTCTAGATTTGATCACAACGTATTGAAGAACAGTGGCTTACCTCGAATCACGGTTATTTATACCTTTTTTCCATGGAGGAAAGAGATAGATGGAGTTGCAGTATGCCGCATGGAGGAAAGAGATAGATGGAGTTGCAGTGCGATCGCAGCGCCTTTAGTGACAATGGGGAAGAAACTTCCCATCCTTGTAATATTTTTGTTACTGAGCGTATACCTTATTGTAATCTTTTTGTAATTTTTACTCTCTTGTATTTTGTAATTTCTCTTATTGTAATTTGTAATCTACATAAAGCGATGGTGTAATGTAAAAATGTACGAAATATTGCGCTCTACAAGCCCCAGAAACTTTCATAAATATTCCCATTTGGTACAAAATTTTTGCAGACAATGTTTTATTAATTTATGAAGTTTAATGTATTAAACAATCGTTACAATAAATTTTTAAAATTTACGCATTTTCACTTTCTCACAGATAAAATAAAATGATTGTTTTTAATGTAATAACATACAATCAATTCAATAATATTTATGATATTAACATATAGGAAATAATAATAAAATTATAGATAGCGAAAAATTCCTTTTTACATATTTTTAGAATTATATAAATCTAAACGTTAAAATAAAGCAAAGCATAGAGATACTGATAAAATTGCATTCGGTGTGAACAAACTAACACAATACCCGAATTTTATTTTACCTGATTAACTTACATATTTACGTTTTCATATTATTTCCTGGGGGTTTTCTTTTATATTACTATTATAATTATCATTTTGTAAGTTAAAGCTAAACGAACAAGTAAAAAAAAAAAAAAAAAAAAAACAGCGACCTAGCTAAATAAATCAAACATAAATAAAATATCGCCTGCCTCTGGTTCGTTTAGGAAAGAATAGATATTCAAAACATAGAGAGTAAACATATTTCATCAACACAGGTAAATTTCGGAGACTTGTTAATTCTTCCCCATTGTCGGTAGTGACGCTAGTACTGTTGCCGTTACAGATTTTGCCGCAAATGTCCCATCTTGTATTTTAATCTATGAAGCCACATGGCCCCCACTATAGCGCCTAGAATATATAGTATGGAAATTGGTTATCCCTGTAATACTTAAAAAAGTGCTAAAATATTGTATCCCTTAAATGTGCAACGATGTTGGTGAAATATACAGATCACAGCGACATCTGCAGGATATTTTCTACAACTGCAAGATATTGCAATGTAATACGAAAATCCCGCAGATGTCACTGCGATCGACACTTGGGATTTTAGCAAAAATCGTCGCACATTTTATGGATACAAATTTTTAGCGTTGTCATAGAGTAATTCGACATACGGCAACGAGTCACGTGACGTCCACCTTTTTCTACCTTTTTGACGTCATCACCGCTAATGGAGAGGGAGATTTGGTGTTTTTCTTGGCAATTTTCTGGCAACCTCGTATTACGGCAGTTTGTAAACAAAAAAATTAATAACATCAGTATTACAATTTATACTACTAAATTTAATATATTGAAGAATATTAATAAAATCAGAATTATAGGTTATCGCCGAAATGTTTATTAAATATATGGTGGATGAAAAAGGTTTCATACACAGCTGTAATAAAAAAAAAATAATTTTTTCACTCAAGATTATTTTATTACGAAGAAAGGGAAAATTTGTAGTTGTAAAAAAATCACTATTGATTTGCATACTGTGTACGATTACTTGCATATTTATTAAATGTTCTATTTGAAACACCTATTGTATATACTATAATTATTATACCTATATATTTCGTAAATATTAAGTAATGTGAACAAATTGAATCCCTTTTGTAGTAGATATTTTTTTTAAGTATCACACAGCTGAAAAGAGTTTTAAAACTTTTTACGTATAGTGTGTTTAATTGAATCACTTTTGTAGGTATGTTATTTAAAGTATTACCTAACTGAAAAGAGTTTGAAATCTTTTTACACTTGTTCTATTATGTGTAATACGTTTTACTTTGAAGTTCATCATTAATTTTTTTTTAATTAATAGAAAACTAATATACTAAAATCTGCCGAGACAGTATCGCAACGAACCAAGAAAATTTTCCGTTTTAAACAGATTTCATTTTTAGCTGCTTGATTTAAAAAAAATCTGGAGACCTAATATTTTGGAATACTAACAACTTTAGTTGTACCCCTCGCCCCCTTCACCAGCATATAGTACTTCATACATTATTTGCAAAAATTAAGCATTTTTTTCTTTAGTAAAAGAAAACAATTAATATAATATTTTAAATATATCTACCCATATACAGTGGCACACCCTGGACTTTTTTATGGGGGGTGCCGAGCATTGGTGGCGAAACAAAATAAAATTAGTGAGGGCAAAATTTCTCTGCTTATAATTACAGTAGGTAATTACAAGGAGATACTAATTATTCATCAAATTACCGTAATTAATTCAGTATTTAATAATAATTTATTTATTTTAATGAAAATGAAAATTATTATATTAAAAATTTAATTAAATTAATAATTTAAAAGTACACAAATTTTTGAATGTGCAGAAGTTAAATAGGGGAGAAGGGGGCTAGTGTGGACAATTTTTATAAATTTCGCAAAAAAATGTAGTAAATATATTTTTTTCACACTTCAAGTATTTTTTTTACAAGAATTTGCTATTTTATCTTTGATTTGGTTGATATATTAAATTATTTGGCAATACAGTTATTTATTAATAAATTTGAAAAAAAAAGTTATTTTTGTCCACATTAGCCCCATGTGGTGGGGCTAGTGTGGACAAGCTAGAATATTGATTTAGACAATGTAATACAACTCTTATAAGTGTTTGCAAAACCATAATAAAATAAATTTGAACCTAAACAACATAGTAAATATATTAATCATAATAAAATATAACTTAATTAATGTTATACCTAATATTTTTTTATTATTACTGAGGACTGCAGTTAGGTATGTTATGAATCTATTTTAAAGACAAAATTAAATACATTACAAAACACTGGTCAAAATAAAGTACACAAATAAAAAGGTATGGACGTATTTACCTATCTTAAAATCTTAAGTTTGTTTACAAGGTTAAAGTAATTGCCAAAGCAACTAAATGTTTTTCATTAGTGTTTACACAGCCAGGAAACTACATAATAAACATTACGGCTTTTTGAATAATGTCTGGCTGTGAGAGTTTTCCCAATGATGTTTATTTGTGAAACATCATTTTCAATATAAATAAAACGTTTTTTCTTAAAGCTAATACTTGTGAGGAACTGTTTCGTACTCGACAACAGAAACAGACTTTGAATAACTGCTACATATTTATAAAATGTGCTGTGGCTTGACTTCTTGCAAATTAAAGAAACTTGAGCCAATAAAATATCTCCTGGCTTGATTGTTGTTTCACTCATTTCTACTTCTTCAATTTCTAATTTATCAACTTCCATGTAAAAAATGCTGTTTCCACTGTCTTCTCGTGTGCTTACCAGATCTTGTGTAGTACCTGGGCATTCACGGCCGATAGTATAGCTCAAAAAAAAAAAATAATAATAATAATAATAATAATCATCTCCAAATGCTAATCAATTTAAAGGGATAATGCCAGGTTTTTACAAATCTTGATATGATATTACTTAGTGTAAATAATTTATGATATGCTTTTCCTGTTAAGGAAGGAATATCAGACTGATACTGTTTTGTCAGGATAATTTAACATCCAGTCATTAAATGCAACTTTACACATTCCTTTGAATGCACCATAAATAGCAACATCTAGGGGTTGAAGTTTATTTGAACAATGTGATGGGAAAGACAGTAACACAATGTAATTTTCCTTCACATATGTGTAATTGCTACAAGAGAAATGTTGAATTATGATTATCAAAAAGCAAAGAAAACAGGGTGGTCTATATCAGATTTTGTGTGTTCTTGTATATGGTGTAAAACAGCTGGAAATAGTTCTTTCACCATCCATCCGCTTTTTGAAGGCAAATCTAGACTTCCAGTTAGAGCACACACAAGAAAATAATCCTTATACTTTACTCTAGGAAAAATATACTACCTACCTATGTCATTATAATGGACTAGCATTAGTAATTTAAATAAAAAATGTATATCAAACTAAATTCTACTATGTGTGTGTTCTACATTAAAATTCAGTTATTACTTCACAAATTAATCTAATTTAGTATCGAAATAGCATAAAATGTGACATATTTATATACCTAATTAATGTTTTTACAACTGAAAGCTGAATGGGGCTAGTGTGGACATGTCCACACTAGCCCCATGGTGCCATTTATTTTTTTAGGACTAACACTGAAGCAAAAGTGAATATCAAAAAGTATACTGATTAGATTAATTTATAATATAATATCCCCTTTCATTTGAAACAATGAATATAAATAGTCTAACTTAGTAATTAAAAAACAAATCATGAATTTACTTTTTCACCATAAAAATCTTTTTTTATAAATTGCAAATGAACTATGAAATGTATTCTTGTGTAATTACACATGGAAGTGTATATCAGTGTTGTCAATCAGCAAAAATTTACAGAGCAACTTTAACTAAAAAATAACAGAATTATTCAAGTTGTCCACACTAGCCCCCTTCTCCCCTACTTAAAGAGCCCTTAAACAAAAATTTATAGAATTTTATATTTATCTGACCGTGAGACATATTGTAGTTTAAAGGAAAATATCCAAAATAGCCTTGACAAATTGAATTATTGGATGCAAATTTTTGGGCTAGTTCTTTTACACTTTATTTGTCAGTCCGAATTTTTGGGAATTAATAAACTAATAGAGATTTTAATCTGTTTTGGGCATCAGTCAATTTTTGAAAGGCATTGCCTCTAGTCTTGGAAACGGCAGCTGCCCCTACTGCTACCGTGGCTCAGCCGACTATGGAGGCGAGTTGAATTGACATTGTTACACAATAAAATCATTTTCTTTTTACAAATTACTTCAGTTGAAGTTACATTAATCTCTTTATGTATACATCATAAAGCAGCCCATTTTTAATCTTTATTCTGCCATAGTGGATCTTAAGTAAATTTTTAAAATGCGTAAGGTTGAAAATGACCTTTCGCTGACACAGGTTGTAACGGGAAGTGTTGCAAATATTTTTAATAATTTATAGATGTTCAGGTACAACATTTTCTCACATTTCGAAACTGCTTCAATGGCATTCTTGCATCGAGTTATGAAAGTGATTTTTAAAATTTTCTGCACCACAACTTGAATTCGGCGTTCAAAATTTTTGAATTGGTAGAAAGCAAGTCATGTACATAAAATTCACACAATTAAAGAAAATCTTTCATTTCATTTGCTGTTGGAGCATCTTTTCCATTAGGTAGAAGAATTAAAAAACTTTCAAAATGTTGTGGTGCCAAGTGAAATGTTCATTAAGTTGAGTCAACATTTGATCAACGAATGCAATAAAAATATTTCTTCTGAAATACTCTTTTATAGAATCAGCTGGAACATTAGATCTTTGTTTTTGATTTGATGCAGTTCTTGGCAGTTTAAGGTCAATATGAAAGTTACTGTCTTTCAAACAAGCTTCATCAAAAATTTCCTTGAAAGGGCTTTACGAATAGAATATAAGTGAGCCACAACATTGTCAACGAAATTTAAGGCAATTAAAATGTCACTGTCACATTTTTGCAATAATTTAGACAATGGTAATAGCCCGGGAGGCGGATGAACAGACCATCGCCTTATCCAGTTGATGGCTGAAATTCCAGAATTAGACAGAACTCGATTCGCATATTAAAATGCAACTGGTCTGCCTGCAATTTCCTGCAACCAAAGGTATGAAAACATAAAGGACTGGGAGCAAGAAAACACAATAGTAAACCTACCAGTAAGCCACTACGATCAGGTTTGCAGGTGTTTACCACCAAGATATGAGTTGACAAACTCGTTGCATTTTAATATGCAAATCGAGTTTTAACTAATCCTGGAATTTCATCCATCAACTCGATGAGGTGATGGTTTGTGCAGCCGCCTTCCGGTCCATAAAGTGTATGTAAATATATTCTGTAAGGTAAATAAAGTAATTATGAAACCTAATTCACATAGCGAATTTTTCAAAAGTTTTGCCTTAGAAGCAGGGCTGCGGAGTCGGGCCCATTTTTGAGCGAAAGAGTCGGAGACGGATCTGTTAAAATTCCCAGAGTCGGAGTCGGCCCATTTTTGAATGAAAGAGTCGGAGTCAGATCTGTTAAAATTCCCGGAGTCTGAGTCTGACCAGAGTCAGACTATGCACTTTATGAAGTGCAAAAAATTATACACTCAGTACAATATGGGGTGTAAAAAGTAATTATAAAACTAGTTATAGTACGAACGCACCTCATTTGCCATGTTTGACGAGCAATTTCCAACTTGTTTATTATAGATTTGAGAAAAATAAACTTTTGTAACAGAAAATCCAGCAAAGAAAATCCCCCTCTTTCTGAAGTTTACTTTTCTTGTGAGTTTGTTTTGTTTACAAATTACCCACATTTTAAATCCTTACAATTTTTTCGTATAGTGTGAAGTCGCTTTTATGGAAAATAATTTTGTGAAGAGTTTCTTTTTTTTTTTATTTAGGAGAATTTTGTGAAGGAGTCTCAATATTTGCCTTGAGCAATTCCCTGATTTTGTCAGTAGATCACAAAAAGGGTACTTCAATGTTAGTTGGGTGTAAATCTTGCAATATTTTTTTCCTTTCAACAATAGAACCTTTTAGTTTTCATTTGTGTGACTTAGAAACAACGCCTTGGTGCTGAAATACATATTTTGTTTTGTTGTATTTAATTTATTCTTTTTTTTTTTAATGAAATGAATGAAAATTTTATATTTCAAAAGAAATTAATAATTCCTGTAGGAATGATATTTAATGATTTATCTGATGTGCCCGGCTGACATAAAGTGTCCAAAAGTGTTGTGAATTTAAACAACAGGATCAAATGGCATAACAAGGATTACGCTATTCAATATCTCCCCATCCATAACATGCAAATAAAACACATTCTGTTCTCTCTCATTGATGACACATTCATCTCTCAGCTAGTTTAAAAATTAAAATATGAAAAAAGTTGTAGAGTTGTTACTGGACAAGTATAAAAGTAAAAATAGGGTACTTGCGTTTTATCCGGGCCAGGTAAAGAGATTGCCAAAAATGGTTGTCAATTGCCAGTTTTGTTTATCATTGTCAATTGTCCATGTTGCTCAAAATGGTTATTTAATACAAAACATCATTAAAAAGAATAAATATAAAAGCAAACTGAAATAATACAAAACAGCAATATAATATACATCAGATACATAAACATCAAAATGACGGCTTTTAGCAATAAATGATATTAACGATGGTGGTTTTATTTCCAGTGATTTATTATGCTCACCAGAATGATTACAATATATTATGTCTATATATACCGGGTGTACCAAAAAGGACTGACTGATTTTAAAATTCAATAACTTGCAAACGGTGACAGATATTTAAAAAATTCTTGCAGGAGGGTTATGCATAAGGTCAAAAGTTTTTTTACAGTGATTTTCAATTTTAGTTCGAATTACAAACAATAGATGGCGCTGCGATCAATAGACGCTGAATTCAGGCTCGATTTTTGGTACTTCGTGGCCCGGATAATACATTTCCATCTCCTTTTTCTGCATGGAGCAAGAGAAAGGACCAGAAATCGAGCCTGTATTTAGCGACTACTGCTTACAGCGCCATCTATTGTTTGTAATTCGAACTAAAATCGAAAATCACTGTAATAAAACTTTTGACCTTATGCATAACCCTCCTGCAAGAATTTTTTAAATATCTGTCACCGTTTGCAAGTTATTGAATTTTAAAATCAGTCAGTCCTTTTTGGGACACCCGGTATATATAGTATGCTATATCATATTATATAGTTATATGTATATAAATATTTCTGCCATCACCTTTAATATGACAACTGTATAATATGCACTTAAAATGAAAAAAAAAGTATATAATAATAAGGGGTTACTGTAATATTTTTGGCACAGTGAGTATGACCTAGACCGAATAATACACAAGTATCAAAAATAGTTTTTTTTTTCTTTAACCACCACCCATAAAGCATTCAATATTTATAAAAATCATGTCTAATTTCAGGACTGCAAATCATGTTGGTCCAAAAAACTTGTTACAATACATGAATTTGGAATGACTCTAATTATTGAAAATCGACCGAATTTATTAAAAAAATTACAATTGATCTATAATTTTTTTTTCAGATATGACAACAGGAAAGGGGGGAAAAAGCATTTTTAAAACTATGTATTCAGAATCTTTAAATTGTTTTCTTAACTTATAATTTACTTAATATTAAGCTATTAATTGATAAAAGCAGATTTAAAAAAATACATATTACTCATTATTTTTATTTTATTTTCTACCATTAAGAGTTTTAAAATATTTTGTTGCTGCTATTTCACAGCCAGTTGGCATATTTTATTGGTGTGTTGTTTGGAGCATAATTAACTCTGTTGTAACTTGTAACCAACCATAAAGAATGTTTGGTGATTTATCACCTGTGGCTAACTCAAAAATGCCTTAAAATTCATTTATTATATTATAATAAAGTTCCTTAAAATATTATTGTCGTCAGAAGCACACTTGTGTACATATTTTTTGTGATTCTGGACTATCAAGAACTGAGTAAAAAATCTATTATAAAATTGTAGCTTGACATATTTACAAGTTAAATAAAACAGTGTAAAAGAAACACAAATTCACAGTTTAATGATAATACAGCTCACACTTCTTAAAAAAAATACAAATGAATTCTACTAAAGTAAACAATGGATTTAACAAGAAAAAGATATTGAATTGAGTTCGGCAGTGACCCGGAGCCGAACAATTTTTGATGCTCCAGCTCCGCACCTAGATAAAATACTGTGGCTCCGGCAACTGATCCAACTCGGCTCTGACTTTGCGCTTTTGAGTTACAGATTTTAATTTACACATTTAATTTTTTGCTCACAAATTCTTTCTTCCTTCTTTACCTTCATTAAAGATCTGACAAAATGCATTTTTCTTCTCATCAAACTTGAAATTCTTGTTCAGAAAATATGACATCTTTTAGCTTTTACTTTTAAACTAGAAAGTTTGGTGGAATTTTAAATGCAATTTCTGGAAGAATATAGTCTTGTTTTAAAAAAATTCAGTTCTTATACTTAAAAATATGCAAACAAGACTTTGCACTCCATTTCTTTTTAAATTATTAAGAGTTGCAAAATTTAATTTCATTCCTCTTGGTTTTTTAAAGTCATCAGTATGATTAATAGGTTAAGGCTCCCATCCTTTCATGCAAAGACACTCACAAGCTAATGTTAAATCTATGGGAAGATTCTTTTAAAAATATTATTTACATTTCAATATGTATATTTTTTTGCCATTGGATAGCTGTAAATTTCTACATTCGATGTTTATTTTTTCAATTTTGCTTGCAGTTTTTTTTTAAGAGGATATTTTTACTTTTAGAACAGGTTCCGAAAGTGAAAGAAAATTAATTAAAAAATCTGCAATCAAAAGTAAAAAATGGTGAATGCATGATATATTAATATATTGTACAGCCATTTATACATGTCTGCAAATTTTGTGCCAACATTTGCATTCAGCGCAAAGTGGTGTTCATCTAAAGGAAAAGAGCAGAATACTTCTGTCAATGCCACATGCTTTTATAATTTATTTTCACCTCCACATTATTTATAAATATTCTGTTCTATTAGAGTATTCTAATAAAAAGATGCTTTAATTTTTTTTTTTTTTTTTTATGCATGCTTATATTAGCATGTTTCCTTAAACAATAATAGCTACTTTTCGGTTACCCGGGTGCCAGTGTTATATATGCATATATATATATGTGTGTGTGTGTATATATATAACACATGCATATATGTATATATATTAGCATGTTTCCTTAAACAATAATCAGTACTTTTCGGTTAGCTGGGTGCCAGTGTTATATATGCCATATATATATATATATGTATGTGTGTGTGTGTATATATACAACACATGCATATATATGTATATAAGTATGTATATATAACACTGGCACCACGGCTAACCAAAAAGTACCCAATAATCTAATTTTATACTAAAGTCTTTTAATCTAAGTGATTGTTTAATTTAAATTTATGCAATTGATAATTACGAAATCCCTTAAAAATTAATGTCTTAAATCAAATTTACTCGTACATCAGCAGTACATAATAGAACATAATTTTATTTTATTTTTAAGTAATAAATGACTTACTTTTCATAAAGATAGTCAATAAAGCAAAATAAAATCCTCATCAAAACATAAAAGAAGTGTAGCCTCCATGCTGCATACAAACAGTGATTTAGCCTGCAAGTTAGCATCCAAAAGACTAAAAGATTATTTCTAACCTAATAGTCTCCCAGGCGCATTCCAACGGGCCACCACAGAAGTAAGGAACCAACAAGCTGCAACTCTACTAGAAATAAGTTGACTTTGCTGCTCTCTGCACCGAACGTCAACATGTTAGTGACAATAACTGATGCTGCTGATGAACAGATCATACTGCGTAACACCTATTCACACCATCCTTGTTTCATTTCTAGCAGCTAAAGCAACTAGCAAATTAAAAGAGAGAAAATAATGTAATACATGCATACATATAATATTTAAAAAATGAAAGGCAAAATGGTACTTTTCAGTTAGTCGGGCACTCGTGTTTTATATACATATATATATATATATACATGTATGTGTATATATATACACATATATATGCATTTATACATATATATGTATGTATATAAAACATTGGCGCCCGGCTAACTGAAAAGTACCAGCAAAATATAATAAAACATAAATATTTGATTCAAACAGTAAATGTTGATTTTTTATTAAAGTACTACTCAAAATCAGATATGGGAAACTGAAAATAGCTGACTATATAAGTATTTGTTAAAATAGTATCATTTGTAACATTAACGAAAACCTCATAAAAGAATTTTATCCCTAAGCAATGATTTAGTACTACATAATTTTTTTTTTACATAATTTTGTACACAAGACCATTTCGCATCTCAGCTCTCCGCTTTCTCGGAACAAAATCCTAGATACCCTACTGACATTTTTGTGTATTAGAATTCCAAAGCATGGAGAGGATTCTGACCCCTCTCTTAATCTCTGAGAAAAGTATGAAGTTTTTTAAAAAGCACTGAGAGATGATAAAAATATAAAAAGCTGTTACTGATTGTGATTAAACTGATTATTGCAATTTCATCCACCTCATTTTTAACCTTTTATTCCCTAACACTGCTTACCATATCCACTGAAAACATTCAGTTTTGTAAGTTATTGATATTTAACAACAATAAAAGAGTTCAACTCAGGCATGTAACTTATATTATTTACTGGTTGTGGGGGTTAGCTTTCAGTTACAATGACTTTCTTTTAAATAAAAGTACATGAATACATATTTTCACAGATGTGCTTTTGATATCTGTAAAATTCGGTAAGTCTTTTATTTTCAAAGAACTAACTTTTTTTGAAAAAGTTATGCACTTTTCATTCCTGCTCCACACTAAAACAAATCTAGAGTATGTCATTGATCAGAAGATATATCCTACCTGTAATATATGTTAATATTACTCTACATATGACTACAAGTTGTTTAATCATAATATTAAATTCGTAAAATTACACTGGGCAAAAGCAGTAAAGTAACAGGATCATATCTAACACCAAAAAATTTTTAACATTGACGTAACCAAAAAAAATTATACGAGATACCAAATAAAAACTAATCTGAAAGAAAATGAAACAGAAAAAAATATACAAAACACTTACTTAGTATATGTTTCTCCGTTTACATTTATTTTTCTATACGCTATACGATAACAACAATACACGTTTTGCAAAAGATGGCACTTCGGCATTTTCTTTAAAAAAGTTGTACAGAAGCACTTGACAATCGCATAATGTGCGAAAAAGAAGCCAATATGGTAAACATGAATTCACTCAAAAGATGCCAAGAATATGTGCAGTCGAGTGCGCAGATGGCGGATTTGTGTTCTACCTTTTATACGTCATATCAAAATGCCCTATTAGGTATTCTAGACGCTGTACCCCCCATAGCTGACTTTACAATGGCTTGGAAGCGAAAAAGTCACGTGATCCAGATAGACAGTTGAACGCGCGCAATCCGACTGTAGTTTGCTTGTATCTCGCTATGCTGTGTGCTGTAGCCGGTTGTCTCTGTTTATACATCGGTGTTTAGATGTGATAAAATTTTGAAAATATTTAATTTAAAAGCTATTGATATGTGCTCTTAAACCGCTGATCACGGATTACATCGTGTACGGAGAAATTTTTAGCGCAGTAATTGATTATTTTACTGCCAAAAAGAACTCATCAGTTTAAGCCTAACTGTTGTTGCATTATCTGAGGAAGTAATGTGAGTTCATATATAATTATATTTCTCTTTTTATTTTATATGTA
Organism: Maratus speciosus; assembly: GCA_963932465.1. Classification (NCBI taxonomy): domain Eukaryota; kingdom Metazoa; phylum Arthropoda; class Arachnida; order Araneae; family Salticidae; genus Maratus; species Maratus speciosus. The sequence continues at coordinate 259,611,394 of OZ010796.1, read as the reverse complement.
TGTTTAAAATGTGTTTTTATAAGCACTTATAATTGAAGTGTGATGTATGTATATTTTTCATTAATACAGTAACAGTACTGTGGTATCTAGAAATAGGGGTTAAAAAAAAAGTTTAGTATTGTTCTCAGTGTATAATCAGTAAATGTAAGCCTTCTTTATATATTATGGAGAATAGTACTAATTTTCTAAGATATAATAACAGTGAATCAAAGATTAATATCTTACCCCCTCCCCCCACCCTCTTTAAAAATTTAATTACTCTTTTTCAAGTATTTCATTTTTTGAAAATACTCTCTTTCCAGCTCTAGGTTGTGAAGTGGTCTTTCTGTGAGAGTATAGCTCTCAATTTTTATATAAACAAAAGTATTTATTTTTAAATAGCAAAATTATTCAGTTTAATGTGTGTACATTTGTTTTAAACAATGAAAATGATAGTACTCAGTACTGGTTATTTAATTGCAGTACATATTTGATTAACTTCATTTTAATTTAGCAATTATAGATTGCTCTGATTACTTTTATAATTTCTTATATGTATAACACTTTTCAGATACTGGTATAAATGAAAATATTTATTGAAAAACAGAACATTTTAATACTGTCATTATCCAAAAATGTACAATTTAAATAACTTTCCAAATCCCAAATGAATTTCAAATATTAACTTAATATGTATACTAATGCAGTTATTGAAGATGTCATCTTTCTGTGGTCAAGGGACTGAGTCAAGAAGGATCATTTTCGATTTTTATGACAGCTGGGTGCACTTGCGAGGGTGGATCTTTTTTTAATTTTCTGTCTGCGAGTGCAACTTGCTAGTTCCTTTATACTGGATGTTCCCACAAGAATATATTTCAAACTTGTTGTCAAAGTTGTACTTGTTTACCACACCACGCTGGCTGATGATCTGGTTTCAATTACAGTTTGTTAATATTAAGTTCATTTGGGGTTTGAAAGTTATTTTACCTGTGCACTTTTGGATAACAGTTCTATTAAAAAGTTCTTTATTTTTATTTAGTGTATTTTTATTACAAATGCAATAAGAATTCTAAAATTTGTAGCAACTAAATTAAAATGAAGTGATTCATATCAGTTAAATATTTTCTATGTTTAATAAAGAAACAAAGCACATGTGAATACCATAAGTTTTTTTTTTTTTTTAAATCTTTTCTAACTATCCCTAAATAGCAAATTTTATGTATGAAGTTAGTCTCCCTACATTAAAAGTTTTATTAATTTCTCCCCCTTTTTAATTCTCATTCATGTTTTATTATAGCAAGTGAAAACATCAATTTTAGTATTGTTGCTGTTTACCCCTTGAAGGGCGGTAAAGCAGTGATGGCATCAACCCAACAAAAATTTCACTTTTATGAAATATGCGAAAATATACTCGTTTACAAATAAATTTTCTTGTAAATACTAGTGTCATTCAACTATTTCAACATTTTATGAATACAAATACCTTGCCCCTGAAAGGGTTAAGTTATGTATTTTTATTAGGTGTCCTATTTTTTTTTTTTTTAATCTAGATATGCTTTAGAAAAAGAATTGCTTCTTTGGCAAGTTTAACACAATATCTAAATGAATTATTTTAAATATTTTCCACTTAAACATTACCGGTTAATAATTAAATAGTTCAATATATATTGATAACACAATTCTAATCCATTTTTTGGATGTGCATATAAAAATATATTGAAATATGTTCAATATTTTTCCATATGATATTTCACGTTTGTTATTTTTAATTGGAAGAAGATTTATTGAATTTTATAAATATTTTTAAAATCAAAGTAAACGTATAAAGCATGGAAAATTCATTTCAATATTGACAAAGTTTTAATTTTTTACTTCTAAATATATACTTAAAAACATATTAGCTGAAAGACCAACTTTCAGTTAATATTTTCATGTAAAAGAAATTAATTTTTTTTCTATAAACTGTTTCAATTCATAGATTAATAGCTCCCAGTTTAGCACATATTTAGTTTATTTTTACAATCATTATCAAGAGTCCACATTTTATTAACCCTCTTCTTCAAACAACTATAGCTAAAAATAGTCAGAATTCTTTTGAATAATTTTAAATTAAAAAAAAAATGCCTTGTTTGTTTTTATCTGCTATTTTCATGTTAAAAAATATTTAAGTAATTCTTTATTGCTTTTCATGTTTTGAAATGAAATGTATTTTCATAATGAATTATTTTTCACGACATAATTGATAGTTACAAGTTGTTTATATATTTATAAGACAAAAAAATATATTTATGGATTTTCACTGAATTTTGACTGCAAGAAAATATTCTTATTTTTATTTTTCTTCCTTGCCACCACCCCTCCCCTCATTTCCCAAGTTTGTAGGGACAAGAGTGGATGCTGCAAATGAGACGAAATGTCCAACCCTATATAAGGCTGTTTAAACATTTTTTTTATATTCAGTAATATGATATAAAATTGAAATTAAGAGGATTTTAGATAATTAGATTATTTAAATAATTCAGATCATTTAAATAATGTTTTATGAATACTCAAAATTTGCTATCGTTTAAATAGTTAAAACATATTGTAATTTCAAAATGTATAAAGTGCATTACTATTTTCTGAAAGATTTATTTCAAAATAAAATTTATTATATATGTCATAGGCTGATTGAGAAATTCAACTTTTGCAAAGAGCCTAGTTTGTTTGTGAAGAAACAGGCTAATTGTGAATGGGAAATCATACTGATAACACTGGTCGGCAACAAAATCCTCTCTGTAAAAATAATAGTTGATTCTTATTAGATTTCACTCTGGTAAATAAAAATATAGTAACGAAACAACTGTATCACAAACCATTTTTTTTTTTTTTTTTTTTTTTTTGGTAGGAGGGTTTGCTTTTAAAATTAATGTATTTTATATCTTGCTAAAATATAAGTGGAAATTTTGTAAACCTTAAAATGTATAGATAATAATATGTAAATTACCTGTAAATAAATGTATAAATATGATTACCCAAGTTACAGTGGCATAAGGAATGAAAATATATTAGTGAATAGCAAATAGTAAATTCAGACACGAAAGGGGGGGGGGGGAAGCATAAAAAGAAAAATACACTATACAAGTATCAACAAATTAAATTTCCATGCTATATTTTATCAATTTCATATCTAAGACAGTGAAAACACTTCTTCCGTGATTTCAATGATATCTTCTTCATGTTAGAAGAAACTGCAATTCTATGTTAGGTAAATAGTCCAAATATTTATTTTGTTAAAAATACTCCAAATATTGATCATATTATCGAATCAATACCTCTGTCAATAAACATATGGGAACTGTAATTTGCAGGTCTAAGCAACAAAACATAAAACAAACTTCTGAATTCTTTAGGAGAAGTAACACCCCACTGAAAAATCTATTTGATTTAATACAATTGATTTAAATAAAACAACCCTGGATAGACATTTTAGCTTTTTGTGCAACCAAGTTCTGAAAAGTTGTTTTTTTTCCTTTGTGGCTGATTTGTGATGACATGTTTTTTGAAATACCAGATTCCTTAGAGTAGAAACTGCCCCCCCCCCCCAACTGTAACTTCTTCCAAATGGAACATTTGGGGGGGGGGAAGTAAATTGCCTCTCCCTAAATTAAAAAAAAAAATTATAATAAACTTTTTTTTCTCTGGCGATTTAAAAAGAAAAATTAAAACTTATTATTTCTGAGTGATTTAAAATTATTAAACACTAACAGAAAATATAATTAAGAAGTTTTCGTCGGAAAGGAGTGGCTGCCACCCCCCCCCCCCCTACGTGGAAGTTACTTTAATTATGTTTATGAAAGTATTTGTATTGTAATAAATATCACATCCGGCGCCGAGCTAATTTTCAACGCAAGCAATGCTTCGACCATCGACTTCTCCGTCTATCTGGGTCACGTGACCTTCTAGTTTCGATTTCGCTTCCGGGCCATAGTAACGTCGGCTATGTGTACCCCCACTATTCCCTATGTCTTTGAACAGTATTCTCTGCTTCCTGATTGGTTTGGTTGATTATCAGATATGAAAAGTAGATTTTAAAAAAATAATAATCTGGCTTAATATTTAAAAGGTTATTAACCTCATGAAATTATTTAAAAGCAGTTGTTAGAAAATGTTTGTCCTTATTAGATTCATGTAAGTGCAGTTTTTAAAAATTTAATTTGATTACTGACCTTTTCAGTTAACCCATTAACGACGAGCTTCCTTTACACTTCTTTTAATTCTTCGACATGAGTTTTTGCAACTTTGTAATTTTTAATTATTTAATCGCTCAAAATCTGAGATTAGATAATGAGCGCGTTCACGGACCGCACCCTGGGTTCCCCAGGTTTACCATGGGTAACCCGAAGCGTTCAGAGACCGACATCACGTGACTTTTTCCGAGTTCCCCGTAGCGTTCAGAGCCGGAGATTAAAAAGATTTCGGGGAACCCACATTACCTGAAAAATTTTGTTGGGTAAAGTGATCACATGGTTGGGAAATCTGATTTGTTTACCATTTTATAGCTTAACTGTGACTGTTAATCGAAATAGCACTATATTGATCAGTTTTATCGCACATTGTTACTGTTTTTTCATATTACAAAAATAATAATAAAAACACATCTGGTCTAAGTTTAACTTTTAGATAAGTTAGAAGATAAATGTAAATTTTGCATATGACAAATCAGTTCACGCTTGGAAGCCTAAAATGGCTAGCAAAACCTGCACTGTTAAAAATATCGTGAAAGATTACCTCTGTTTTTAAAGGCTATCAATTTTCTGACCAATGAGAATGCCACATAAACACCTATAAAGCACTCTCATTGGTCAGAAAATAGATAGCCTTTAAAAACAGAGGTAATTTTTCACGATATTTTTAACAGTGTGTGATACATATTTGTTGCGATAGTATTCCCCATAAAAATTATCTTTTGGAACAGTTTCCCATCTAAAAAAAGTGATAATTGAATCTATTTGCACTGTCGAAAGTGCAGCTGCCGCCATGTTTGTAAATGTAAATAAAAAAATCACGGAACTTTACCCGAAAGCGTTCAGAGCCGTTTTTACCCAACCTTACACCGAGAAACCAATATGACGTCATTCCCCAATTTTCCGAGTTACCCGTGTTTCGGTCTCTGAACGCGCTCATATTGGGCGCTCATCTTGAGCGCGTTCAGAGACCGAAACACGGGTAACTCGGAAAATTGGGGAATGACGTCATACTGGTTTCTCGGTGTAAGGTTGGGTAAAAACGGCTCTGAACGCTTTCGGGTAAAGTTGCGGTATTTTTTTATTTACATTTACAAACATGGCGGCAGCTGCACTTTCGACAGTGCAAATAGATTCAATTATCACTTTTTTTAGATGGGAAACTGTTCCAAAAGTTAATTTTTATGGGGAATACTATCGCAACAAATATGTATCACACACTGTTAAAAATATCGTGAAAAATTACATCTGTTTTTTAAGGCTATCTATTTTCTGACCAATGAGAGCGCTTTATAGGCGTTTATGTAGCTTTCTCATTGGTCAGAAAATAGATAGCCTTTAAAAACAGAGGTAATCTTTCACGATATTTTTAACAGTGCAGGTTTTGCTAGCCATTTTAGGCTTCCAAGCGTGAACTGATTTGTCATATGCAAAATTTACATTTATCTTCTAACTTATCTAAAAGTTAAACTTAGACCAGATGTGTTTTTATTATTATTTTTGTAATATGAAAAAACAGTAACAATGTGCGATAAAACTGGTCAAAACAGTACTCTTCCGATTAACAGTCACAGTTAAGCTATAAAATGGTAAACAAATCAGATTTCCCAGCCACGTGATCACTTTACCCAACAAAATTTTTCAGGTAATGTGGGTTCCCCGAAATCTGGGTAACCTCCGGCTCTGAACGCTACGGGGAACTCGGAAAAGTCACGTGATGTCGGTCTCTGAACGCTTCGGGGTACCCGTGGTAAACCTGGGGAACCCAGGGTGCGGTCCGTGAACGCGCTCATAGTGAAAATTTCCAAACTAAAATACTGGTATTGAAATTAAAAAATTTTGTTTCACTTGCATGGCAAGTTTTCTTGCCAACCGGCTTTAATGAGTTAAATCAAAAGATTTTATGCTTACAAGTCGAAAGATTTTATGTTACATAGATAAAGGGACAGTTACAACAGAAAAATTATAAAACTGAAACCAATTAGTTAGAAGTATTAAGTGAGGCGGAAAATAAGGAGTTAAATATCTATAACTTTATTTATTTAATTTTTGTACATGGAAAGAGGGGGTCCGAAAAATTTAATCATAATCAAAGAAATATCGCTCAAAATATGCTCCTTAACTTTGATAAAACGGGGTTTAAAAAAATGATGAATGACCTGGGCCAATAGACGCTTTCAGTCGTAACGTCAGATATGACGTTTTTCATGGATAGTGACTCCAAACAAACAGTTGCTATGCTGTATTTTCTACTTTTCTTCTATATTATAGCTATATTTTACAGCTGTGTCGCACAGATATGTGTTTTAATACTTTATACGGACTGGTAACATTTTCTACGATTTATATTTAATAAGAAATGAAACATAGCAACCGTTTGTTTGGAGTCAGTTTCCGAGAAAAACGTCACGGTTGACGTCACACTGAAAGCGTCTATTTGACCCTGTGACATAAGAATCATTATTTTATCCATGAATTTAATTCATTTGTAGAGTAAAAAGTAATTTGCAGCTTCACTCAGAAGTGCAAGTGTAAGAAGAACTTATGAAAAAAAAAACATTTTCCCCTGCCCCTGCCCCGCCTCCCATAAGTGCTATTTAATAAATTTAATTTGATTGTTTAGCTTTTCAGTTAAATCAAAAGATTTTATGCACTATGAACTGAACATTACTGAAGTTTATTATTTTTTTTTACATCCGACTTGTGCGCTTGACATCAAGTGCCCGTTTATAAGCCGTCGTCGATCTATGAGTATGGATAGACACAAGGGAATAGAAAACACCTGAAGATTACATCCGGGAGCTCCACAGAGTGTGCAACGAATCACTGAGAGTTAAACCCGGCGCCTCTCCTACATTACTGAAGTTACACCTGTAGTATATAGTCCAGGCAATAGGGAATTTTACCTTGCAAAATTAATGGTAGTTCTGGAAATCGGCTTACTTTATGTTTTTTTGGATCGCTGAATCCGAATTTGTAACTTCCCACCAAAATTTCCCCAGGCAACCCCCCCCCCCCCCCAAAATTTTGGTAAAAAGCCCCCCAAAAAGGTTTTTATTAAAAAAATCAGTGTTTTAGGGAAAAAGTATCTAGAAATTCCGAAAGTAGATAAAATTTGCGACAAATTAGATATATGATATTATGACTTAGGATGAAGGGGAAGGGGGGATCTGCCTCGGAACATGTGCCGCGTTGCTGCGTGGACTAAGTTGCGCAATTGCACTTAACCACTGACACGTTTACATTCTCTCTCCCATCTCCCATCCGAACTTTCTCTATAAGGTTTACTTTAAGTTTTTTGGGTAGCTGAATCCGAATTTTTAACTTACCCCCAAAATTGACACTTGTAGTATAGTAATGGATGTGATTAAACGTCTGACCAATCGGAATTTCAGCTGTTTAGGTACAACGTTAGACCACCGTTGATCGCACCACGTCCGACCACTACGGGTAAGGACTGTAAAAAAATCAATTTTCAAAAGCTATCTTTTCGAGAAAAAAAAAACAAAAAACGTTTTATCCCAGGCAAGTTGAAAAAATCAATTCGTATTAAGGGATTTTTCAGGGAAAATTATTTTTGTTAAAAGCACAAACTGTATATTATTTACAATCTTGCTTGACTTAGGAGATCGCTTCTTGTTAATGAAAATTTCAAGTTATGGAGTTTTGACTGTATTAGTTTGACTTTGGTTTGTCTGTCCGTGCTCTATATCTCGTAAATAAGCTCCGATTGCCCTGTAATTTTTATATGTCGTTGACGTTTACTATAGTACGATCCCTATTGAAAGTGAAGTGTGTTTCATTTATAGTTCGTTTACAGAGGTAGTCAAAAATACTTCGCTACATTACGATCAATGGAAAAAAATCGTCAAATGCATTTTGATGATATTACACCATTTCAAACATAATGAAACTGATAAACATTTATGAAGTGCACTAAAAGTGCTTTCTTCAGAATATGGGATGCAATGCATTTTTTATTCCTTTACAGAAACACAAAAGAGATTTCTGTTACTTAATGTTCTACGTGGGAAAATCGTTTGCAATATATTTTAATGATATTACACTCCTTGAAACGTAATAGAATTTATATGCATTCCTCAGGTACACTACAAGTGTCTTGCTGAAAAATACGGTGTGCATTGCGTTTATCGGTCATTTACAGGAACACACAGAAGAATCGGTTAGAGTACTGTCTACGAGTGATAGTTGCTAAAACTGCGTTTTCAACTTTGGTTTGTGTTTTTCAGTTTAAATATTTTTTTGTATAGTACGTGGTGTGTATAAATGTTGTTAATCTGACAGGGCTACACAAAGGAATTCATAAGTATTATTGACTATGGAAGTGATTTACTTAAGGGTAGTTTTTAATTGTGTAATGCATTTTCCTGCTGAACTATATTTATTAAAAAGCAGAACACCAACGTTTAAAAATGCACAAATAATACGTGAAAAGTTACAAACAGCTGTTTCGAATCTACAACGAGATCCTTCTTCAGTGCAAGATAGGGCAAGGCGCAGCGTGCTACAAAAAGCAAGGCTGGGCCTGCTTTTTAATATTCTTGCACAAAGGCTTTATTTGCTATTTTAATATATTTATTATACTAGAAGTTCGTGGAATATATTGATATACAGAGCTACGCAAAGAACAAGATGCACTGACGTTTATGGGTGGTAATTGCTGGAAGTGCGTTTTAAGTGTTATTCGCTTGTTACCTGAATAAATGTTTACTTTAATATGTGGTGTGTACAAAACTCTTTAAATAATATACAGGGCTGTACAAAAGAATCCAAGTGTATTTCCATCTATTGGCGAAAATTGCTAAAAGTGATTTTCTAACTGAAATGTTTTAGCATGCTATGGAATATATATACAAATCTATAGATCATATACAGGGGCTTATAAAATAATTAACTTTTTTTACTAGGGAAAGTAATTGCTAAAACTAGATTTTAACATTTGTTATATGTTATCTAAGTGATTTACTTACGGTCTACTTAGACGATACTTGGCGTATCTTCTTTTCCTTTATTTAACGGTGAAGATTCGTTCCCACACAGCACATACGTCCAGATTATATTCAGTTTTCATCTACCATTTCCGAAATACGTCTATATATGTAATTTGGACGTATACAGCCAGCTAAAGTACGTTCAGAATTTGTTGAATGTTTGACATAGACGTAACTACGAAATAACTACAAAATATGGACACCAGTTTAAAAACATAAATTGGATGAAAACGCAACTAATCCAATTTTCGTCAACTCCCAAACTAAACCTTCACCTGTTTGTCCAATTTTCTGTTTTAATAACTTAAACTGGATGGAAACAGTACTAATCTAATTTTCGTTAATTCCGGGACAAAAACCTGACCTCGCCATGTACGGACATAATCTGGACAAAAACTTAACCTATCAACCGCCATCTTAAAATGGCGGCATATACAGACTTAGGCCCCATTGACCGAAACTTGTATTATGTATTTTTGTTTGTTTTATTAATTTTTTATACAGCTGTCAACAAGTAACGAATTTAATGCATTGTTTATTTTTACCAGAATATCACTTTGTGGAGTTACGCTCCGCATCAATCAATCAACGTGTGGAAGATTTGTTTATCTCATCGCGGAAATCTCAAAGCCATGCGGAAGCTTAGAGTGAATTTCGGTTGGCTGTGCGAGGTGCTCCCTCCTTCTACACGTGGGGGGCGGTGACCGTTTTGCAGCCGGCGGTATTAGCTCTCTTTTCGATGAAGCTTTTGCTTTTACGTTGTTGTGGTTCGAAGTAAGGTGTTTATTTTTTCTCTCTTTTCGTGGTGGTTATTAGTGAACTATCTTATTTGTGATTTGGTGGGTGTTTGGTAGGTGTAATAGTTTTATTTACGGTTTGTTTACCTCTACTTTTTGCTGATTATGTCACTGGACAGTGTTATGGCTTGTTCTGAATTTAAGATTGTGGATATTGATGGAACAGCGGATTCTTCTGTTGTCAATGTTGATATGGTGGAATGTGAAGAAAGTACCTCATGTGACAGCGACAAGAAAAACGGGGTAGAAAACTTCTTGACATGTGACAGCGATAATAAAAATGTGGCGCGGTCCACTGCTTCCACAGAGCTGCTTCTTTCAATGGCTGCCGAGAATGGCGGTAAGTGTTTCAATATTTTTTTACAAAGTACAGACTCAAAATCTATTCCAAATAGAGATCCTAGAGCTGTGCAAGTAGAGATTAAAAAGACAATTCCTCATGCTAATCATATAGAGAATGTCCGTCACACACGTACAGGCAGTCTACTTATTAGCACGAAAGACGTCAACTGTGCTGTTGACATCTGTCAGGTTACGAACTTTTTGGGGGTTACAGTTAAACATAGAGTTATTTGGGAGAACATTTCGAATCGCTTCTTGGTGTTCAACGTACCTGTCGACATCCCCCTGGAGGAGGTGGGCCAGGAGATAATGATCAATAACAATGTGCAGATCTTAGAAATGCGACGATTTATTAAGAAAGATTCACCTAGTACTGTTTCCCCAGTTTTAATTACCTCGCTTGGTATTGCTATACCGACTGAAATTAAGTTATGGTTCACTCTTCAGAAGATCCGACAGTTTATCGATAGACCAAGGCAGTGTGTACGCTGCTTCAAATTTAACCATGCAACCGGAAAATGTCAGTCCGAAAATATCTGCGCCACGTGTGGCCAAAAGCATACTGGTCCGTGCACGCTAGAAGTCAAATGTGTGAACTGTGGGGAGGGCCACAGGTCAGATTATCTCCAGTGCCCTACCCGCTTGAGAGAAATGGATTTTCTCCGCTTCAAAAGTGGAAATTTCCTATCTTTTACAGAAGCTCGACGAAAATTTTCGTCGAGGGCGAATTCTGAATCATATGCACAGAAAACCAGTGTTAAAAAACCCGACCAAGATGAATTAAAAAAAGCTATTGAGATCAGGACGAATAACATGTTAAAGATTTTAGTGGATCATTCAGAAAAGCAGTCTGCAAAAATTCTAGAAACTATCAGTGCTCTGAGTAATATAATTATGAACTGTATGGCTAAACTCAGTGACAAATCCCCGGAGCGGAAACGTGCCTACGTGCATGGTAAAGGGGGATAAAAAAAAAAAAAGTTTTTGTTTTTCTCTTTTGTTTTGGGCGGGTGTTCCTGCAGGGGGCAGGTTCTTGTTTTGTGTTTGATAGTTTTTCCTTTTTCTGTCTCTTATGGGTATTAGTGTGCTTCAGTGGAATTGCCGCGGTATCTCCAACAAGCTCCCCTTCCTCCAGCTTGAACCTTTTTTGTCGTCGGATGTCTTGGTTCTCCAGGAAACTTTTCTTTCACCGGTGAAGCCTCTGTCGATGTCGGGTAAAGTGATCTACCGTCAAGACAGAGTCGGTCGGGCCGGTGGTGGTCTGGCTTTGGCGGTGAACTCTGCTTGGTCATCTACAAGGCTGTGTTTCGATAATTTGGGCTCAGATAACGAATTCTTAGGCGTTCGCATTTCCCTTGGTTCTTCCTGTCTCAACATTATCAACGTTTACTCCTCATCTGGGTTGGTGGTTGACGATCTTTTGAAGGTCTGCCGTGATCTTTCTGGTCATTCTCTTATCTTGGGAGATTTTAACCTTCATCACCCGCTGTGGGGATCCCCGGTGTCCTCGCGGGCCAGCGTGCGTTTGGTGGACTGGCTTTCTGATAGCCCCTTCTGCTTAATGAACTATTCTACTCCTACCCATGTGGCCCCCGGTGGGGTTACGTCTTTAATTGATTTTTCGATTTGTTCTTCTGGGCTTCTTACTTGCTCCTCGATCGTCGTTGAGGATGATCTTTTCGACAGCGATCACTTCCCCATTGTTATCTCTGTAGAGCTTAACCCTTCTCTGCGTCCCGGTCCCATTCTTTACAACTGGGCTCGCATCACCCAGGAAGTTAACTCCAGCCTACATTTGGCTACTGATATCCAACCGTCATCGTTCCAGTCCTTGGTTCGTGGTGCCATGTCGAATCACAGTACTGCCTGTGTTAAGTCCCTGAAACGCCTCCCTGTGTGGTGGACTGCGCGGTGTAGCACCCTTAGCAAGCAGAAAAAGTTCCATCTGCGAAGAGCTCGTCAACTAACTTCTGTGGATCACTGGATGAAATATAAAAGATTCTCGGCCAAGCTCCGCCAGGTGGTCAGGGAAGCCAAGCGTCGGTACTGGGACTCCATTTGCTGTAATGCGAACGACCCTGGCCTTTTATATAAAATTTTTCGTAACCTCAAATCTCGGTCCAGCTCTTCTCCTGATTCCCACCTCTACTTACAACTACCTGACTCTTTTTCTGCTGATGCGGTAGCCCAAGCTGAAGCCTTTGCAGATCACTTTGGTGAGGGAAGCTGCCACGAGCCAATCCCATTTACTTATGGTGATGAGTGTAATGATTCGCTCAACTGTCTGTTCACGATCTCAGAGCTAAAGATGGCCATTGGAAGAACGAGAATTTCTACTCCTGGGGAGGACAGGATTAGTGCGGCCCTGTTCAAGGGGCTAAACGATCACTCTTTAGATTGCTTGTTGAGTATGTACAACAGCATTTGGTGCTCAGGGGACATTCCCTCAAGCTGGACGTCGGCGACCATTCTCCCAATTCTGAAGCCTGACAAGCCGAGACATCATATTTCTTCATACCGTCCGATTGCCTTAACCTCGGTAACGGGTAAAATCTGTGAGCGGATGATTGCCAGAAGGATTGTACACCACCTACTCTGCCATAAAACCTTGGTCCCTAGGCACCTTGGATTTCTTCCCTTCCGGGATTGCCATACGGCGTTAGCGATTCTCCAGCATGATATCACGTCTGCCAAAAAGGCGAAGAAATATATTTTGGGCGTCTCTTTGGATTTACATTCAGCCTATGATTCTGTCTACATTGATGGGCTTATTTATAAATGTGCCCAGGTGGGCATCACAGGTCGGATGCTTCGGTGGATTCATCGCTTTCTTTCTACTAGAGTCGTCAAGGTTGCGTGGAGGGGTCACGTGTCTTCCTCCCGAACTATTAGGAGAGGTGTTCCCCAAGGGGCGGTTTTGAGTCCCATCCTTTTTACAATTTTCATGGCAGATTTTTATGAGGTCCTGGTGGGCCTGGGCTTCAAGTTCCTCATCTATGCAGACGATATTTTCATCTACTGTGTGAATGATTGTTTGGACACCTGTAGAGTCAAACTCCAAGAAGCTCTTCGACTTATAATAGTGTGGTGTTCCTATTGGAAACTTTCCATCCGGGCTGACAAGTGCCATTCGATTAATCTCTCGAGACGGAGAGCGGTCTGTGATTTCCACTTCAGCGTGAACGGTGGACTCATCGAGTGGTGCCCCGTTCTAAAGTTCCTGGGTTTCCTTTTTGCCCGTCGTGGAGGCTTCCGGAAGCATGTAGAATACCTCCGGACGAAATGCTTTAAAAGGATTAACATCTTAAAAGCTCTGGCCCACAAAAGGTATGGGGCTCGTTCACATCATCTGCGGACGTTGGCCCTCTCTTCTATCTGTAGTATCATCGAATATGGAGCTGCTCTTCTCACGACCGCTAGTCCTTCGCTACTGAAGATGCTTGAAGTGATACAGACGAGTGCGCTACGGGTTGCTCTGGGGCTCCCGAAGTGGACGCCTAATATTCTCCTTCTCAAGCATGCTGGGGCTTGTCTCCTAGCTGACAGAATCAGGGTTCTGGCTTTCGGCTTCTGGGTGAAGCATCTTGCCCTTGGCAGCTGGTCTCCTCTCTTGGACTCTTGTGAGGATATTCTGGTCTCACCAGGAAATCATCTTTCTCATGTTTCTGAGTTTTTTGCCGGTCTGGGCATTGATCTGGATTTCCTCATCAGCTTCCAAGTTCCTCTCTCTCTTGACTCGAACGCAGTGCAATTTTTCACCTCTGATCTTCCTTTTCAGCGTACAGACCTTGATGCTAGCATCATTGCCCCGATGTTTGCTGATTATTTCCAGAACTTTACTGACTCGTGGGATATTATTGCCACCGATGCCTCAAAGACAGATTCCCTCACTTCGATTGCAGGCTGCACTTCCTCACACCACTTTGGCTATAGGGTGCAGCATGTCAACTCCGTCTTCACGGCGGAAGCTCTCGCAATAGGTGTGGCTCTCGACGAATTGATCTCGTTATCTCGTCCCGTGGTGATTTTAACAGACAGCTTGTCGGTTCTTTTGGCTCTCCAGTCTGCTAATCTGAAGTCTCCCAGAGTTATCCTTTGGCTCCACAATAAAATTGTTCGGATGCAGCATTTCTCCATTCACCTTTCCTTTTACTGGGTTCCGGGACACCGGGGTATCCCCCTCAACGAAAGGGCCGATGGCCTTGCCAAAAGTGTTTCTGTCTCTGACCCTCTGATTGATTGGACCTCGCCAGAAGATTCTATCCGTAGATTCTCTCACAGTGTTCTGCTGCAGGGTGAGCACTCTTACCGGACTTGCAAGTATTATGCTTCTCATGGGGATATCCCCAATGTCAATCACTCTCGGTGTTGGGTTCATAATCGTAGAGATGATGTGATTGTGTCCCGTCTCCTCTGCAGGATGCTTATTACCCCGGAGATTTTAGCTCGCTTTAACTTGGTTGCGGACGGCAGCTGCCGTGCGTGTGGTGTTTTAAACTCCTTGGAGCATATTTTGTTTTCTTGTGTCAGGTTCCACGCTCAACGCAGGAGTTGTTGGGCGGGTTTTGATTTGAGCGATGAGTGTTTTCGTTCATTTGGTTGCTTTATCAAAAAGTTTTGTTCGTCGAGTGTTTTTCGTAACTCTACGCTACGGTTTATCCATAGTATTGATTGCTTCTAGCTAGGTGTCTAATCTTCGGGCAAACCTTAGTTGTCAATGGTGATTATACTGAGCGAGCCTTTTTACCGACTCTGGCGTTGTAGGATTTCCATACTGGGAGATATAGCGATGAGTTTGGCGCGCAAAAAATCCTTTTTCGGATTTAATTTATATTATTTGTTTACTGCTGAAGTTTATAGACCAATTCGTTAGGTGGCAACGAGTCACGTGATGTCCATATTTTTCCATGTTTTTGACGTCATCACCGCTAATGAAGCGGGAGATTTGGTGATTTTCTTGGCGATTTTCTGGCAACCTCGTATACATTTGTTGACATACTAAAATTGTAAACAAAAAGCTATTATTAACCAGGATAATAACTTATAAAAAACATTATATAAGATAATATATTTAAGAATATTAATAAAATTAGTGTTACAAGTTATCACCTAAATATTTATTAAATATACGGTGGATAAAAATGTTCCATTAGCAGCTATAATCATATAATAAAAAAATGATTTTTCACTCAAGATTATTTATTATGAAGTAAATGAAAATTTGTAGTTACAAAAAATATAACGATCGATTGACATATTGCGAACGGAAACTGCCATATTTATTAAATATCTCAATCGTAACGCCTATTGTATATATGTATTTTATATATATATATATAAACGTATTTTAATATACTAATCTGTAATGTCAAACCAGGATGCATTTTTTTTAAATTATTATTAATAAAAGCATGAAAGGATTATTTTAGAAATTATCACAACTTATTCGTAAATTTTGCTTCCTTTGTAATTTCTGCGTTTCTATAAAAATTGTTTTTCTCATTATTATATTTAAATTTCTTGTTACTTCTTTATTTTTCTGTATTAGAATTTATCAAATTACAAAACTAATGTAAAATCAATGCTTAAAATAAATGATATAATTCAAGAAATTGAGCATACATTAATATTCATTAACAATATTCACAAGTCATAAAATGTCAGCCTTTTAGCTTTCCCTTTATAGCACTTATCACTGCTCTAAAATTAAGCATTCTTTTAATATTAATTAACATGAACAAATTGAATGTGTGCTGTAGATATGTTTCTTAAAATAAATCTGATGGCACATTTGAAACTCTGAAAAATGTTTTGAAACTTTTTACAGATTATGTTTGTTGTGTTTTCACAGATTTATTTTACTTTAAAGTTCATTATTAATTGTTAAGTTAATAGAAAACTAATGTACTAAAATCTGTTAAGACAAAATCGCTAGGGACGAAGGGAAATTTTCATTTTAGATACATTTCACTCAGCAAATATAATTATATGGTATTTCTTTCACCAAAACAATAAAATTTTTGTATGTAATGAAAGGACTGTCTTTACCAAAATCCTGCACTAATGAAAGAATATAACAAACACCAACGAAAATAATACCATAACATTATACATGCTTAAATTAATATCAGGGGCGCGCCGACCCAGTATGCAAAGTGTGCGGCGCACACAGGCGCCAAAGGTTTCAGTTGAGGAGCAAATACTTTTAAAAAATCCATGGTTTAATTAAGTTAAAATTTATTACATTTTCTCGACATCTTAATTATGTTTTGTAGATTTACCAGTGACAAACTTTTTATAGATATTTAATTCTTTTATTATTATTATTTATTTATTTCGTTTTATTCTACTTCTGAGTCTCCTGTGATTTAGACGTAGACCTGTCCAACCTTTCAATGAAAAAAGGCGCATCTCATGTAGTTGCAAATAATGAAAGGCTCCATAATTCACATGGCTGAAAACATGCAACACTATTATTTCACTGAGTAGTGATAAAGAATAGTACAGTTTTATTACCACAGGGGGTAAATTCCACTGGTTTCTTTTTTATTTTAAAATGGCAATCTTCTTATTGCAGAATTTCTGCACAGTTGCCAAGTCTCCAGCTTTTTGTCTTAAAGAAAATCTGGTTTCTGGTCTTTTAAATTGACCAAATGTTCCAATTAAATAAAACAACATTTTCATCATTAAAATACTGGTATCCAAAAAGCCGGAGACTTGGCAGCTCTGTTTCTGTCATAAATAAGATGACAATTACAATTCGGAAATATTGGTAAAAATGTCCCCTGCGATAATCAAGCCACGAATAGTGGTAGACTTATGTGTCACAAGCGTCTTATATTATGCATGTACATCTCATGGTGATAGCCATAAGACCCCTACGACTCAGAAACTGTATTTAAAAATAATTTGCAGAAATAATATAAATCATAGTAAATTTAAAATTACATTTTTCAGAAGGCCAACCTATCTCAAAAGTTTTGTGAGTGAAGTTGCCCTAATTCTTAATCACTGAATAACAAATTAATAATATAATACAATTAACACTAAATAACGGTGAAACAGCACCGAAAACTGGCGATATGAAGCAATTAAAATAATAAAACTTTGTAAAAAATCACCATAAAATTAAAACAACACGCAGGACGCGTTTCGAGCTGTCGCATTCTTCGCAACATTCCTTTTCTTCAGTTCATTTTTGAACTTGTTCGTTTTCGGACACGTGTATGCTTAGCTGATGACGAGCTGTTATGTTTTTAGCTCGAAACGCGTCCTGTGTGTTGTTTTAATTTTATGGTGATTTTTTACAAAGTTTTATTATTTTAATTACTAAATAACGGTCATTGGTAACAATTAAAATAATCCCATTCAAATATTATTGAATTTAAAGAAAGCTTAAGCATCACATAAGAACTTGGCTTGCTCCTGCGTATATTTGCAGGTTGGAGGGTGGGGAACAGTCATGTTTGATTGTTTACATTCGTATTAATATCGAAATGAATGTACCAGTTTTGTTTGCACAGTAATTTCTTTTGCATTGACATTACACATAAATTAATACAAAGAAAGCATTTTTCAAGCATGATTGTTCACAAGGAAAACAAGAAAATGCAATTGCCGTCCCCTGAATTTTCAAAATTTTATTAGCTAAATTTTTCTTTTTCTCTGACTGTGAAAAAAAAAAACAATATTTAAAATAGTGAAACACTGAGAAAAACCAAACTACTTTTTTATTGACTGAGGAGGGATATGATCCCTCCTTTCCACAGAATAAAATTTGCTTTTTCTTTTTGTGTGCAAAAATTACCCTAAACGGGTGTCCAGGAGGGCAGAGACAATTTTTCTTTTTGATTTAAGTGTTCAACAATTACTTTAAACTTTCCTTTTTACTTTTGTATGTTTGCAGCGATATAAAGATATGATTTTACATTTAAATAACTTTATATCAATTAACATCTAAAAGAGATTGTTACTATTTAAAAGGTATGACTATTTTGATGTAAAGAAAAAAAAATAAATAACAAAAAAATATATTGTTTGGATAAACAAATGACAATTTCAAAAAACAATACCCCTTTTCCCCAGAAATATCTTATGACAACCAAGTGTCAGACTTCTCCCCCAACCTAAAATGATTATATATGCACAGCCCTTATATCAAGAAGTTTCATGCTAATCAGCCAAAAAATGTAGATTTGTATAAACACTGCAGCAGCAAAAAGAGGTTGCATTTCAAAATTAAAATTTCTCCCAGAGTATTTTAAAAACTGATAAGATGTATTAAAAATACCTTATGTTACGATAAAAATATGTAAAAACCAATGTAAAGAAAAGCACAAGTAGCACAAAACGTTTATCATTTGATAATAATAATAAAGGACTTTACGTTGTAATATCGATACAAAACAAATAGGTGTTGCTATCCAACGTACAATTTATACACAAGTTTAACATAAAACTCTACGTTTCGGTTTATTCTTTAAAACCTTCATCAGGAGAAAAATTTTCTAAAATATAAATCGTCGATTTATATTTTAGAAAATTTTTCTCCTGATGAAGGTTTTAAAGAATAAACCGAAACGTAGAGTTTTATGTTAAACTTGTGTATAAATTGTACGTTGGATAGCAACACCTATTTGTTTTGTTTATCATTTGTTTCAAGGCTTTATAAAAGGAATCTTTATTTCAACACAAATTTAATGAAAGAAAAAGTTAAGAGCAATATGGCTAATGTGAGGAGTAATTATCAGTGTGTTATTAATGTCAGTACTACTTGATTATCCCATCGACCAATTTCACCAAATTATACAAATTTACATAATTTTATTTTAAATAACAAAAGAAAAAATAAATTAGTAAAACATTAATAAAAAAACTAAAAAAAGTAGAATTAAAAATCACTTGATGACATAACAAATACGTGTATCATGTTTAATGTCCAGTGAATGTGATATTTATGATCATCCATTATTGGCATTTAATCTTATAGTTTGATGACAGTTTTTTGGTGGACGGGATAATCAAGTGGTACCTGAATGTGTACGGGGTTGTACATGTATAATGTTAGCAATATTTAGGTAATTTTAGCCCCTTCCCCCTCACTTACAGTATCATATGTTATTCCTCAACCCCCCCCCCCCCCATAATGATATCATTATCAATGTTTAAAAATCCTTTTTATTTTTATATGTTACTGCAATTGTTCTTTCCCACTCTTTTTTTTTCTCTTTGAAGATTAAAGCGGCTTTTCTATAAAACCTTTAAACACATAAATGCTAAACTTATTTTGTTTGTTTCTGCTTTTCATGACATTGGTTTTTATTTGTCAGATATTGTATCATGCAAGGAGTAACAATTCTCCAAAACCCCTTCCAAATAAGTATATTGGCTGCACCACTGGTATAAGGAATATATACACACAAATTATGAAAAATTAGGCATAAATTATGAAATTCTCACCAACAAATCTAATAAGAACTTTATTTTTTTCATACAATGAAATGAAATATATTAATGAGCCATTTAAAAAAACATAACTGAATAAGTAAAAATCCATTTTCAGCACTTGTTGGTCGCATAACACTTTTTGATGAATTATATTTATTGAATTTTGCATTTAAATAGCACACAGCGGACCTCATTAACATTAAATAATTACATGGCGATCCCAGTATATTTACGCGAGTTAGAAAGTGGGGAAATAGACAAACAGAAACTATTCAACTTACTGAATAAACACTTTTCAACCATGTTGAAAGTGTTAAAAATGAGGGTATTTTCTCATTGTTTTATATTTTAGCCATTTTGTTATTGAAAATAAATAGATACTTAAAAACATTTCTTACATGATAAACAAAGCAAGTAAATACTTGAAATACCATTTATAATAAAATCATATAGTCAAATGAAACAACAAATTTTTAATAAATTTCTTTTATTTGACAGTACAAGTTACAGAAACAAAATAAAACTTCTTTATATTATAAATATTATTACATAACAAAATTTATTATTGAATATAATGATTACTACATATAATAAATAAAATAACATTGACACAATGCTTTGCAGAAAACATTATTGATCTGCAGAAACAGATATTTATATTTTAATTTGAAAGAAAGATAAAGCATTTGTAACAATAGACTGCACTTTTCTGTTATACGGACACCATTGTCACCAAGTGTAATAGTTGACGCAAAATGAAAATCACATAAATTGAAACATTTGAAAAATAAAAGAAAAAACATTGTCAATAGTAAAGTGAGCTTTTTTAAAAATATAACATTTGAAAATTACAGACTTTTAAGAACTATTTTATTAAATCACAAATATATACTTAAAATAAGTGAACAAATAACTGTTATACAATAAAGTAATAAAATAAAACTCATATTAAACTACTGGTATAAAATTAAAAATATCTTTTAGCATTGCAGTAAACATTTCATTGATCAAAGACCAGGATAGAAATAATTGGCGCATTAGCATACATTTTGGCATGGTGTCCATATAACGGAAAAGTACCAAATAGACTGTATAACTAGCGAAATTGTGAACTATTAAGACAGGTTTTTTTTTTCTTTTTGTTTTTTTTTATAAAGAAGTGGGATAATCAATAATTTTCAGTTCGTATAATAATTAAGAAGTAGTAAATAGTACATCAAAATTAAAAAGCATGTTTCTTGACATACTTAAACAAAAAAAAAAAAAAGAGGAATGAAAGAAAATTTCAGTTGATTAATTGAAATAAACAATAATTGGTAAATAATATTTAGTGAGACAAAATGAAGTAAGTCTCATTCAAACTGCTAAGAATATCAGCAGATTTGAAGACCTCAGAAATGCAAGTGATTTACACTGCTGTTCTATTAAAAAGAAAACATTTATGGTTTACACATCAAAATTTCTAAAAACATTTCAATAATACATTTAAAATACTGTATTTACTACTCATAAATAAGAAAAACTTACTGCGTGGGCAGAATATAGGTAAGACAAAATAGCTTTTGGACTATTGGCGCTAAATATTTATATAATTAGAAACATCTAAACAGAGCTTAAAATCATTCAGTATCTGTATTTATGGTGGAGTGGGGGAATAAATAACTTTTAACTTCAAGCTAATTATAAATTCCACAGAGTTGTATGTTATATACAATCACACAACAGTGGTATCCCAGAGATGTAAAACGGCCAAGAAGATGACATCAAGTAAGATGGAGTGGTGAAATCAGAAAAGTAGCCGGTGTAAATTGGATGACTAAAGCACTAGACAGGAAAGAAGAAACATTGGAAAAATCTGGGGGAGACCTACATCCAGCAGTGGATTGAAAAACGGATGATGATGATATCTCATTGTGTCACATATGCCAAGAGATAACAAAAAGTATGATATATCTGAAAGTGTACCTGAAGATATCTGAAAGTGTAATATAACCTGAAGACATTTTTTTTAAAAAAAAAATAAGAAGAAAGAAATAAATGTCTTACATTTGTCCCCAGAACATTGTTTAAATGCATGTTGCAACTTTTTAAAGGAAAATTAAGAACACACTCTCATTTATTGTAATCAGAAAATTATTATAAAGTACAAATAAACAGTAAAAATTACAAATAAAAAGTAAAAATTATTTAAAAGTATTAACTGGTACAACTTACTTTTTTTCAGGCAGTGGGGAGGTCATGAATAAAAAGAGGGCTACATCTGAATAAACAATGTAATGCAAATAAGAAAAATCACAAGTGAGGCTAGTTTTCATGTTGAAATGGCTATGAGTCGCCCTACAATAAGAGCCTATGATAGTAGTAACGTGAGAACACAAACTAAATGTTAAACCAACCTTTTCAAAATTCTTATCTGCATTTCGATACTTTGAATTTTTTTTTCCTTTTTTTTAGGCTTAGGTTACCCGAGGCTAATGTCTAATCAAATATCTTTACTTTTTTTTTATGTGCAGTTTTTTTTTTCTCTGAGGGCACTTTTAATTTTGGAACAGGATCTGAAACTGAAATTTTCCTCTGAAAAACTGTACCTGAAATAAAGAGTAAAAAGATACCAAATTAGACATTGACCTCAAATATCCCATGCAAAACAAAAATCATTTAAAAATATTCAAATGTAAAGAAGAAATTTATAAAGAAAGTTGCCATTGGTTTAATATTAGTTTGCGAGCATCATTGCATAACTAACATCATTCGCATTGCATCCATTTAATTTTAAATATAAGTCATTCACTCATTTCATTTAAAATACATGTTGTATACATTAAAAATATATATGCCTTTCACCCATTTCAATTAAAATACAGAGAAAAAGAAATACCATAAAATTATCATCAAAATATTGTTTCTAATTTAGTAAAAAAAAGCTGTTATTGGCAAGATTTGTGTATGACTAACATAAAAGTACCAAAAATACTCTAAAGTTGTTAATAAGCGTTAAATAGTTTAGCCAGCACGAGTATAGTAATAGTCATTGTAGAATAATTTAAATTGAAAAAATATGAGAATATGCTTTCCACAAATGAAAGACTTGAATAAAATGCAATTATTTATAAAGGTTTTTTTTTTTTTTTTTTTTTTTTTTTTTTTTTTTTAAAGGAGGAGGGGGGAGATAATACAGCTGATGCAATATATGTTACAAATAAGAATAATTATTTTCTATGCTGAACTTAGCTTATAAACTGTACTAATTACAACTTAAGAAAATAACCAAACTATATGAATGATATCTGTGTAAACTATGGTCACTTAAATTTTTTCACACACTTTTGAAATAAATTCTGATTCAATAGCTATTAGCATTAACATTTCAAAATTAATCTTCTGAGCTAAAACAAAACGTCATGTGATATACTTAAAATTTATTAGTTAATTCATATATTTAAAATAAAGTATGAAGTTACCCCTTACTTGCAAAATATATTATAGGGAAAATATAAATTCAGTAAGCTAAATCTAAAAGCATGGCTTCCAATTTCATTGAATTTTTCTGTAACGAATTTTAAAGAATTCAGTGATGCAAAAATTTAGAAGACTCTTTTCAAACTATAGCCTTTTATGGCACTGGATATCATTGGTGCACACACAGGAGAGCTGAAACCCCTCCCAGACTAGACTAAATATTTAAATTTTTTTTAATTATGAAAGAGTTACTATTATTTTTTATTAGGTCCTTAAAAAATCAGAATTTTTGAAAAGATATTCATTTTGTCACACATTTTTTTTCTTTTTTATTTATTATAAAATTCAAAATATTAGCATGTTTAAAATTTACTTAAAAATTTAAGGTACTTCTTAGTTATCCCGTCAACCAATTTCGCCAAATTATGTAAATTGCCAAACCACTCGCCAAATTATACACATTGACATAATTTTTATTTTAAATAACAAAAGAACAAATAAATTAGTAAAACATTAATAAAAATACAAATAAAGCATCGAATTAATGGTTTTAATGGCCATTAATGGCATTTAATCTTACAATTAATTAATGGCAATCATTATTGGCATTTAATCTTACAATTTGGCAACAGTAATTTGGTCAACGGGATAACTAAGTAGTACCAAATTTAATATTCCATGCAATTTATTGCTATCTTTAACCTTCATAATATTTTGATAATTAATAATAAAACTTTAAATTGTTTGATTGCAAACACAATGTAAAACTATTCAGATGCAGAAACAGACCAAAATATCACAAAAAAATAAGATATATTTTAATACAGCATTTTATTATGTAACATGTTAAAAGCATTCAGAATTAGCCCCACCAAAACTTTCCAGAGCTTTATCTGACTCTGCTCAAGTCAGCAGAAAAAATTTAAGTCAAGACTTGATCCGGCACGACTCATCAAATCAAATGAAAGAAACAGCTCGGCAGCAGGCCAGGCCAGATCTGAGCACATATAGACCTCTAAAATATGGTAGCCCCCTCCAAAGCATAATCCTGGATGCACCACTGCTGGATATGTATATTAATTCTAATTTGGGGAGACATTGAAAAGTAAATTACAAACATTGACTGAGCAAAACAATGTCACTAAATTTTATTTTTGAGCTGAGATCTTTAAAAATTAATTACAATATTGATATTGATGCATTTTAACAGAATTCTAAAATAGGGTAACCCGGGGTAATTCCTGGCCAAAAAGCATCAACATCTAATTATTATAAAAACTATTAAAGGTATTGTTCCCAATTTTTTTGTGGAATAAGCCCCCTCTGATGGCTATATTATAAAATGCTTACTTAAATATATATGCACTTATAATTAAAATAATTATAATTTTTAAATGACCAAGAATTACCCCGGACATGGGGTAATTCTTGGTCACTTCTGGGGTAATTATCGGTCAGCATCCTTTTTCATGTAAATTAAGTAGTACAGTTAATTTTTTTATGACTGAGTAATAAAATAAGTAGAATCAACCTTCTAAAAGTTTTGTTCATCTCATAATTGTGGAATAATAAAGCATAGATTTTGTTTTGGGCATAAATGCCAAGTTATTTGATGTGTAAAAGACTCTTGTACATTTTACAAAACATTAATTAGCCAAAGAATTTTTATGCATTTTTACAACATTTATAAGCAGTATTTATTACTTCATTAGTATCCATTGTGAATTGGATTTATTAATAACTTGCAAATTTATTGGTCCATAAGAAATATAACTGAATGTTTGTTATCAATTTTATTTTGCTTCTAGGCCAACTGAAGTTTTCGACTCCCTTTTCAAGAAAGTTTCAATACAGACCTTTAATGTAATACACAGCATAATAATTAGGTTTCTCTATTGCATTATGTATATTTTTATGCACCATTTTGCAATGAGATATTATTTCTACTTAAATTGTTCAGTCATAGAGTGTGTCTTATTCTCTGAGCACTTACTGTTTTCTGCTTTTAAATGTGTTTAATATAGTAGAGGAAAATTTTATAATCTTTTTAAAAGACTGTGATATGTGATTAGTTGAAATAAAATAATTAAAACTGCAAGAATGACAATGATCTGTTGTAAAATGTGTAACAATCAAGATCGATGTTTTGCAGAAATTCGAGTAGCAGTTTTGAACATAATTTTTTTTTTAATATTTAATTTCAACTAAATGAATAATTAAGGCATATATTTCAAAGCAAAGGATTCAAAGTATCTTTGAGATTTTTTACAGTTTCATAAATTGTTATTTTTATAACAAAAGCGAAAATGATCAAGAATTACCTCAGAAACTCAGTGACCAGGAATTACCACGGGTGACTCTACTTTATTAAGAACCACAATTAACTAAAATGTAGTAAACAGTGTGGTTGCAGTTAATTCTCAAAGGGTTTGTGAAAATTAAAATCACTAAATATGACAATAAAAAGGAATTAAATGATGATAAAAACATTGACCAGGAATTACCCCCAGTGACCAAGATTTACCCCAGATACGTGGGGCAATATTTGACCAACTTCTGTAAATTATTTAAAATAGTATGAAAATTTCAAGACTATTTTCTAATAGCTAAAGTAGTTGGTAATTGAACCAAAAAGAAAGAAAAGAAAAATATTTAAAATTTGACTTGTGACAAAGATCTTTGTAAAAATGTATCATGACTAAGGCCAATGTTGTTTTACAGAAATTTAACAAGCCATTACAAAAAGATTTTTTTTTTCAAAATAAATAAACAATAAACTCATAATTAAGTAATAAATTCCAATGAGGATAGTTCAGAGTACCTCTATGATTTTTTTCATTTTGGTGAAGCATTCTTAAAACATAAAAAGGACTGTGACCAGGAATTACCCCGGGTGACCCTACACATATGCTTCTGATAATTTCAATAACTTATGCTAATTAAATAAATAATTCATCTCACTTTAAAAAATTGTAAATAAACAACCCAAATTATAACCTTGATAATAATGGCAATACATTTTAGATTATTTCAACATTAGTAAATATTAAATCGAATACATTATTAGGTACATATGCAGCTTAATAATTATTAAGCAAATAAAGTTATAATGTTGATAATATAGATAACACATTTTAGATTATTTCAATATTAAATAAATTTATATATGCAGCTTAATAATTATTAAGCAAATGAAATTATAAACTTGATATAATCATAATACATTTCAATATTAGTAATATTAAATTATTATTATTATATATATGCAGTCTAATAATTACTAAGCTGATATTAAATTATAATTATCCAGGGACACCATTTCAAAAGTTGCATTGAAATGAGGAGAGTTATAATTTAATGTTATAGTAGAAGATCTTTATATCGCAAACCTAAAAATGCAAGGTTGTGCGTTATATGGATCACATCATTAAATTCACCTTGTAAACATAGCCAAATATGTCTGAAACACATCAAAATACATTAGAATATCTTTATACGGCATTCCTTGTTACCAAAAGTTATCCAAATTATAAATTTTTGCATAATATAGGTCAGACATTGTTAAATTTACGCTATAAACATGATCCAAATATAACTGACACTACCATCCCGTATATTAGACATTTTAAAAAATGTTCATTGTAATAATAGCATTTTTTTCAGTAAAAAGGTCTTAAATTAGAAGATAAAGTTGAACTAATGTATCAAATTTAGTCCTCTAGAGAGTAGCAATATTTTACAATGTGAAAGTGCAGGTGCTTTTTAACTGCAAAAATCATTGTTTACATCTGAAAAGTTGTGCATTATATGGAGAATTGCGTTATAAAGATCTTCTACTGTAGTATACAACTAAGAAGCAATCTACATAATTATAGTCAAATATATTTTTTTAACTAGCCAAAGCAGTCATTAGATGATAAAAGTACCCGATTTTCAGAATATTGTTATATCAAGGGTTTATCAAATAATTTTCTGAGCTTAAACTTCTTATTTAATGCTATGATCTTATTTTAAACAAATCTGATATAAGTTATTTTAGCTTTAGTGCAATTTCAGAATATTTTTTTATAGTTTGAGTGATACATTTTTTGAAACATCAAATTCCTTGAAAAGTGTGTGTGTGCACAGGGAGGGAGGGGGGAGAGAGGAGATTAACTGCTCTCCTCTAATGTAATACTCATACACTTAATTAAAGGTCAAAACTGGGAAATTTCATTACTGGCCAGTGGCCAGTAGTACCAGTTTTATAAGTGGCCACTTTCTTTAAACTAGCGGCCACTTTTTTATTTAAAAATACTAAACAGTAAACTTTTGTTAAAATTTCTATTAGTATTAATCTAAAATTGAATTGCACAAATAAATATGCTAATATAAACATACTGCAACCAGAAAAAATAGAATAACATGATGAAATGCAAAAAAATTTTACTCTCTACTTGTAGGAAAGTGGCCATAAGGTGGCCGGTGGCTAGTGCTAATTTTGAAGTCGTAAAGTTACGACTTAATGTTTTTATAAAATATAGCTTGCTTATACATAACTACATGCTTAAAAAAAAAAAAAAAAAAAAACCATTTAACACAATTTTATAAATCTGAAAGCTAATGCGAAAGAAACCTTGGTTAAAAAATTAATTATAATAAATTATAATTATTGTGTTACAAATTGACATAGCTTTAAGTGATTCTCTAAGATGCAGATCCATTTTATGGGAAAAGTAACTTTATAAAAAACAACATGACTTTATGCAAAACAACGTTTATAAATATACAATGTAGCGTTTAGAAAAATAACTTACTTACAAGCATCATACTTACAAGTACCTATTACTGAAAACTCATATCATCAAAAACAAGCATGAAAAAGTCCCTTAATAGGATATTTACAAAAGTGAAAGTGGCCGTCAACAGGTAGTAATCAACGAGTATTTATTCAATTCTTGAAAAAGTCCCATTGAAAACATTCTATAATTTAAATAAATAAATTATAAGAATCATAATAAACTGATTAAAACAATATAAACAATGTAGAATGCATTTTAAAATTCCCTTTTCTTATGCAACAGAAAATGTATTAAAAAATTACATACTTACCGTCAGTCATATAAGTTAATACTTACTGGTCGAGTAAACATTTACGACTGCTCCTGATTGAAGAGTTTCAAAAGTAGCACATAGTTGAAGGGCATTAGAAGAAATTCCACTTTCTTGCAGAAGACCACAAATGGTAGTCGCTTATTAAACAGAACTACACACCTGTGTTCCCCTGAGAGCAAAAAACATCATAAAATGCGCATCTATCCTGACACCAGCAGATTCATCAGACACTCTGTATTAAAACTTTTATGGATTTTGAAAGTTTTTCAAACTCATTCTGAAAAAAAAAATTATGAATTTTTCCAACTTAAGCCACCCTTGGTCTGGAAAAAGGCGGGGAGGGGTGGAAAAATTCATATTCTAGATTTTACAGTTTTAATTATACTACTACTGAACAATTATTAAAGAAAATTTCAGAAAAATAGCATCTCAAATTTTTAAAAAGAATAAGGGATGGTGTATTAATAGTACCTAATAATAACTAAAAGTAAAAACTGTTTATTTAAAAAACAGGTTTGTTCATTTTAACAAAAGTTAAATTTTATATCTCATCAAATTTTTTAAGGGGAGGGGGGGGGGGGAGGAGATAAGAAGCTAAATACAATTCAAAGTCTTCACAACACTTTAGATACCATATTAGGATTGGTTCATTGTAAAAATTAATACATTTGCAGGAGATGGGCGCCGATAGGGATTGAACCGGAGAACCCACGGTCAGAAAGCGAGATCTTACGTGCCGAGCAAAAGGCTAGCTCGATCGCTTCCTGCGAGAAACTCGTTTTACTGACCGCGCAAGATGGCGTCGCCACAGTACTCCACCCCCAGTGAGAAGAGCATCTCGTTGATGCTGTACGAGCGATGTGCACTCGTGTTGCGCTGGCTCGTTGCCAGGTGATGCTGTCGTGCTGCCGTGCGCATGTGTGTGCCCCCGAAGATGCGCGGCGTGACAGGCTTTGTGCTATGAGAGTTGTCATAGGCTTTTGCGTGCTGTGAGCGTTTCACAGGCTTTGCTTGCGTGCTATGAGAGTTGTCATAGGCTTTGCGTGCTGTGAGCGTTTCACAGGCTTTGCTTGCGTGCTGTGATAGTTTCACAGGCTTTGATTGCTGGTTGCGTGCTGTGAGCGTTTCACAGGCTTTGCTGCTGGGGGTGTTTTCAGTGCTGCCATCTGTTGGTCTCGAAAGGAGATGATGATGTTTGTGAAGGTGCGTGTTCGTTTGTCCAAGGTCACCAATGCAGGAGATGGGCGCCGATAGGGATTGAACCGGAGAACCCACGGTCAGAAAGCGAGATCTTACGTGCCGAGCAAAAGGCTAGCTCGATCGCTTCCTGCGAGAAACTCGTTTTACTGACCGCGCAAGATGGCGTCGCCACACATTTAAAATTTAAAACTGATGAACAACAATGCAAATCATGTACAGAGTGTTTAATATGATATGAGTTTGCTATGATCAATCGATTATGTAACAGTAATGAAGAAAGCTGAGCAGTTAATTCAAAATTAATTCTATGGCTAAAAATTTGTTAATAGTTTTAGGATAAAGTTAAAAATTGCCAGTACTACAAATGCATTGAAATAGAATAATATGAAATAAATACCTGAAATAAGTTTACTCACAAAATGCCATTACCGTACGCGTACATTATAATAGAATGACGACTGTATTATTTTAATTTTGTTGAATGTCTGCTGTACGTTATTTCATAGTGACTTTTTCTAATCCCAGGAAAAGCAAAAAAAACAACATTATTTTCAGTATTATTATTACACCCAACAACTTTACAATACCTTACCATTGTTTAACCGAATACTTATCCAAATTTCATAACTCTTGAATAGTCTTCCACATCTGCCTTGAAAGGAATTGAGAAATGCGATATTTACTAAAAACGCTAAAAATATAACAATGACAAGACAATTTTAAGCCTGCGTAAAATGCGGATAAATTATAGCACACTTGGCAATGATATCAAGTGAGATAAAGAAGCCAATATGGTAAACAGAAATACACTAAAAAGATGCTCACAAGATGGGCAGTAGATTGCGCAGATAGGAGATTTTGGTGTCCATGTTTTTGACGTCATACCAAAATGCCCTATTCTTGGATCGCCAGGCTGTTTATCGTTGTTTGGAGGAATACATTTGTGAGAATTGAATTTACCAATTAATTTGTTTTTTCCCGTTCCACGCAGATTTTTTTTATATTCTTGAAAGAATCCCGGTTGATGATAGACAGCCAAAATACATTTAGAATAAAATTATTAAAAAAAAAAAAAAAAAAAAAAAACGAAAAATCCCCTTTAGGGACGCCGGCTGGGGAGGGGCCAGGAAGGGCCACCGCCTCTCTCTGGATTTTGAAAATTAATTTTAAACGAAACTTTCTTCATTTCTGATTGTTAAAAATGAAAGATAAAAAACTGCCTTGCCTTCCTGAACCCCTACCGTGGCAAAGAGTTTTTAATTCTTTTTCTTAATTTTCTTTTTACATTCACGTGTTTTTAATTTATCCAAAAGGGATCAGAGACCCTGTGGCGGGATTTTTTATTTTTTATTTATTTTTTTTTTTTTGAATTGTCAATTTTGTTAAATGTTGGTAGAAATCTATTTTTGAATATTTAATATTTCTTAATTGTTGTATTATTTTATTGCTTCTGAGTATGTTTAAAAATTGTCTTAAATGGAGAATTCTGTCAAATTTTTTTTAAATTTAGCTTATTTCATACTTACATTCTACAGCAGGCGAATGTAAACCACGGACCTCAGCCATAAAAAAAAAATAAAAAAAAAATGTGTAAATGCAAACGAGATATTAGAAAAGAACCTTCCCATTGGTTTAACATTAACTCACGTGTAAGGCTCCTGTCCCTACAGACGAAGACACTCGCGAACTAATGCTAACCCTATGGGGAGTTTATTTTCTAATACCTCGTTTGCACATCGGAATTTTTAAATATTTTTTTGCATTGGATAGCTGAGGTCGGTATCTACATCGCTCTTTTTTTTTTTTTTTTTTTTTTTTTACTTTTTCAATTTTGGTTGCAGATAATTTTTATTAAGTTACTTTCACTTTCGAAACCGGTCCCGAAAATGAAAGTGTCACTCTAAAAAAATATCTGCAACCAAAATCGAAAAAGTAAAAAAAAGAGAGATGTACAGATAAACCTCAGCTATCCAATGCAAAAAAAAAAAAAAAAAAAAAATTAATTAATTAATTAAAAATGTCTAAACAAGTTTTTAAAAGGAAGAAGTCCTTAATCAGAAATTTGTATTCGGATATGGGTTGAGGAACGGTGAAACTTTGAAACGAAAAATGTATGTATTTTCATTTTGAAAAAACATTCTCGATATGTATATCTATAATTTCTTATAACAATCAAAATAAGATGCTTGTGTTGGTAGTCGCGCCCCTCAATCTCCGCGCCTGGGACGACTGCCCCCCTTCGCTCCCCCCATTTCGTACGGGCCTGATTGATTTATGTCAAGTTAAATTATAATTTTACTTATCAAATCAAATTAACTTACATTTATGCATAAAACTGTAGCATGCATTATGAATAACTGGTGAATTTTTTCTTGTTTTTTGTGTCTAAAATACTGTTAAAATATTGAATTTATACTATTGTTTAAAAGACAAATTAATTTAACTGCTGATCAATTCTTTCTAAGTAAAATAAGAATAGTTTAAACTTCTGTTTGCGGAAAGATAGAAATTATATCGTGAATGTACTTAAGAAAAGCCGCATGAAAAAAAAAAAAAAAAAAAAAGATTAGTTTTAATTTACACAAAAAAGAAAATTCTTGTTATTTTACATATTCTTTCCAGGTGCTTCATATTTACTTGAGATGAAATTGTCTAATCCACTAAAATTTTCTATCCAACGCGATTGTCCAGTAAATTAAAGAAATAAAAATACATTCTTAGATAACAATTGCTTGTAATTAATTTATTGGAAACTAAGGAAAACTGTTCGATTTCAAATCCCTTCAAATATCATGCCTGCAAGTATCCTATTTTTACGTTTAAAAACAAGCCCTAAAATAGAAAGTTTCCGGTTCTTGGGGGAGGGGGGGGGGATAGTTTTATGAGAACAGTCTTAAAATAAAGAGCTTCTTTTATTCGTTTTAATTTGCAAAAAAAATTTTTCTTTGTTATTTTAAATGTCTCAGCCATATATTGGGTATGTACTTGGGGTGAAATTTTCCGAAAAATTCGAATCCACCGAAAATTTTTCTCTATATTTAATAGTTTAAAAAAAGAAACTTTTGACTGGACATCAAAAATCTACTATCTCTGATAATAAAAGGAGGCTTTATCTATTGACCATCACCCCGCAGATCTCTGTTGGGGGTCTAAGGTTACTAGCCATTTGCTTGCACCGCGCCAAATTCTCGCCAGAATCCTTCCTTGCGAATAAATACATTTCCTTGATTATTATTAGATATTTAACATAAAAATGAATATATGTTACGCTCAATCGATTTTGATTAATGAGTCAATCATTTTTCATATAAAAATGGGGAAAAAAAGAGATTTAATATGCCATTTCTTTCAGATTCTGTACAGAACTATTTATTGTCGCGGACTTACACTCCTCTCTAGTATAATCTCCATTGACAACTAAGGTCTGCCCCAAGTATAGTGCTGCCTATGTCTGACGTTTCTGTTTGTTTGGATCATTTGGGACAACAGCCGTGCTGCTTATAGGTCCCAAAGCCCCCCCACTACCTACCTACCTGCCATGCGGAAATCGTGAAAATGAGTGTGAATGCCGGCAAGTAAATTGACTTTGTTTTCTAGATTTATTGTGTTTGTGTGCATACTTTACATAAAACATTTCTGTCGCGATTTTGTGTTTTGTTATTTATTTGATTTATCAATAGTTTTGACTTTAGTCTGGACTTTTTGGAGAGATCAGCGTTTGATTACGTAAATAAGAATGCTTTGTTTACATGATTTTTCTCGGTCATAATGCAGTTTTATAAAAACTAAAAAAAACAAACATTTATTAGGTTGAAACGAATTTTACATTGATTTAGGGGCATATTTAAAAAAAAAAAATTCTTTGACAATTAATATATTAGGCCTGTTCCACAGTCACGTATGTGACAATCATAGCAAGTATAGGTATATAATTAGGGTAATCCAGGTTATAAATATAATAATTAAGGTGAAATTGTATTTTACTGAAGTGAAATAGAAGGTGACAATAAATAATAATAGCAGAGAAGACCAAATATGTTATATTTAAGTCTAATAAACAAATTATTGTGTATGGTCATGTATGTGACAAAATATAGAAGTTGCATCACACATGCAATGCTTCTTATTTAAAATTCTGTGAATCATATGGTCTAAATTTAGTTATTTTTCTTTTTTTAATTAATAAGGAAGTAACAAAGAAATGTGTCTAAGAAAAATTCACTTAAAACTTTATTTTAATGGATAAATTTAAGCAAATTCTGGCTATCATGTATGTGACAGAGAGTCATGTATGTGACATAGTATGAACTAACATGGCTTTAATGTTATTTTTACATTATTCAGTGGGGAAATACAACAATTCCGCAATTATTAATTGTTAGTACAGGCAATTTTTTAATTATATCACCTTGCTGTATGTATCCTACACCATTCTCTTAGTATGTAAAATTAGTTATATTTAGGATTAGAATGAATACTACTGTATTCATGTCTTTATTATACGAAAGGCTCTATTGTATAAATGGAAATACCAGAATAGGGTTCGTTTTATATAGAATGTGAATAACAATATCGTGCCAGATAATGAAAAGAAGGGAGGATAAGCAAAAAAGAATCTCCTGTGATGCCTGGTCAATGAGCAAGTGAGGAGAAATGGCAGTTGTGTTGATTTTGATTTTTCAAGTGGAAATTGTCCTTGAATATACAGGACAGTACCCCATGTTTTTGGAAGGCAGAAGATGAAGAAGACACAGCGAAGAAGGTCAAAAGACATTGGAAGTGAAATGTAGAGTTTGGAAAAGTATTGACCCTTGTGAGGAGTAATGTATGTATGAGAGTGTGGGAGATACTTGTGTGGTTAACTCGTTGAATAAGCCTAGCTGAATATGGTAAATTGAGAAGGGAAGAGCGCAACGTAATGATATAACCAGTATGCCCATAATATCATAACATGTAACTTAATGTTTGGCAGGGTCTCTTATATCCCTGTCTAAAAATGTAAATATTTTGTAAATAAATCACCCTTTAATATAATTTGAAGAATCTTGGTGATTAATTACCAACCTTCTCACGTTATATCTGTTAACGCGTACTTATACCAATAGTGATGCTTATCAACTAAAGAGCATTTATTTGCATTTTTATGTCTTGTGGGCTAAAATTTTAGTGATTTCATCGTATCTGCAATAAACCATTACAACCATCTGAACATGTGCTTTGAACAAGAGTGAGACTAGTACAGCCAGCTGATTAGAAAATCTGAGAGTTCTGGTCAAAGTATATCATAGAAAACTGCCCTGCAGTGAGAAAACAAACACTAATAATCTCACATGCCTGACCTTTTTTAATTTTGTTAACTGCAATTAAGCTAATTTTTTTTTAATGTTTCAGCTAGTTCAAGTGAACTGGTCTTGCAAATAAAATATGGTGAGAACATATGAAAGTATTGGTCACTGAATTTCATAATATACTGCCTCCTAGTGAGAAAATATAAAACATTGATGTCACAAACCTGACCCCTGGTTTTGTCACATATGATTATTATCAATTGTACTGCTAATGATTCATTGAAGTGAATTAATTTTACTAACAAAATATAGTAAGGACACATGAAATTACTGGTTACTATGTATTTCATAGAAAAATGCCCTCTAGGGAGAAAATTAACAAACATTAAATTGATGTCACAAACCTGACCACTGGTTTTGTCACATACCTGATCATTATCTATTCTACTACTAATTGCAAATTAGTGAATTTTTTTTATGGTTTTAGATAGATTGCAATGGATTACTTTTGCAAATAAAATATGGATTTTGTGAAGTAAAAAATATAAGCTGTAAAAAAGCTTTTTCATGTCATGGTCATGTATGTGACCACTAATCTTGATACTGGGTATTTTATACGTAAAAAAAATATTTAGAACATACTTCATAGTTTTGATGAGGTACATTTTGATTAAAAATAAGTTAATAATCAATAATAATGGCAAAATGGAATTTTTAAACTACAAATAGATGTGCTAATTACAACAAAATTTTGTCATACCTTAAAAGGTGAGATTTCAAAATACTTGCAGAGTATTTAAAATGCACTATATATTATTAGAAAAAAACATTAGACTTAAAAATAAAGCTTACCATGAGAAAGATCATATACTTTTTACAGTATAAAACAAGTATTCACTACCTTAATTTAAGAAAAAAAATTTTTGCACCCTGGTTTCAAAATCTGTGGAATGGCCCATTATGTGTTGCAAGTACGCAATTTCTAAAAACTTCCCATTTGATAGCAACTTCTTTTTTTGACTGATTTAAATTTATGTAATATCGAGTTCTTACTAAGACACCAAACTTTTTATATTTTAAATTTTCTAGTGCTCTAATGAAAGATCATTACTCAAATGTTATTCATTCATTATCATATTGTAATGTGAACTTATTTACTTAATACTAATAATTTTAAAAGAAAGTCTGAATTATTTTGCTGAACAACATGAATTGTTATATTATTGTGTGCATGAAAAATGTATGAGGAATTTTTACTAGTATGTTCTAGATACAACTGAAGGTTCATTTCACAATTTTTAAAAAGGACAGGATGCATTTTGCCAATTTTAGAATAAGCAGGGTGCTGTGCCCTTAAATGATGGCCTAAAAGAAACAGTACTACTAATGCTCGTATATATGTGCCTCATGTGTATCATTATATGCATATTATTTACTTCTTGGATGCCATTTATACATTTTATATCATATTTATATTATATAGGGCTGAAACTAGGGGAGTACAGAGAAGCAGAGGGGTTATGTGCTCCGGGTGCCAGAACGAAAGGCGAAGGGGGGGACACCAAATGAAGATTTTGTTTGTCGTTTCATACAAAAATGTATATATCCCCAAAGCAGAATACTTTGCAATGTTCTGCAACAAACTTCATCTGAACAAAAATGTTTTGTGGGAATTTAAAAAAAGAAAGTCGCAGGGATTTTTTCTTAATACATGAAGAAGTGCAATGGCATCTTTTATAGGAAAGCAAAATACATTTTGTAAAACGCTGACATACTCAACCGAAAGGAACAATTAGCAAATTTTGTGATTTTACTGTGGTCAAATGATGAATTTCACTGTTTTTTCCGACAATCAATTGATTTTCGCAATATTTCAGAATTTTCCCTCTGTCAACTGGCGAATTTGACGTTTTTTTCTCGGACCCAATCATCAAATTTTGCAACTTTTTTTCCCACAACTGGTTGAAGAATTTCGAGATATTTTCTACAATTCACTGACAAATTTTGCGATTTTTAACTGCAACTGATGGGTGAATTTTGCGATATTTTTCTTTGACCGTTTGGTAAAAATCGTATTTTTTTTCACATGACTGATCCATGAATTTCATGTTTTTTACCAACAACTGATTGGCAAATGTTTCAACTTTTTCTTGCTACAGATTGGAAACAATCATTGTTTTTTTCATGACTGATCAAAGAATTTTGTGATTTTTCTGACAATTTTTTTTTTACACGTGACTGATTCGAATTTCATTATATTTTCTTTTTACCGATTTGCAATTTTTTTCTCTTTTTCTTGCGACTGATTGAATCAACGAATTTCCGATTTGTTTAAAAGATCAACTAAAGGATTTTGCAATTTTTTAGCCGCGACCGATGGGCAATATTTGCGATATTTACTTTCTACTTATTGGCAAACTTTGTCAGGTTTTTTGCAACCGATTGGCAAAAATTGTGGATTTTTCCATGACTGGTTGATGAATTTACAATTTTTGATGATTTTCACAGGCTGTTTTCACGACAGATTGGGGAATTTTGAAAAATTTTCCTTGTACCGATAAGCAAATTTTGCAGCAGCTTCTTGCAACCAATTTTAGAAAATCATACATTTTCTCTGCTACTGATCAATGAATTTTGCAGCTTTTCTGACGAGACACTGATGAATTTCACAATAGTTTCTTTCTACTGATTAGCAATGTTTTCCGCTTTTTCTTGCAAACAATTGGTAAAAATCTCGTTTTTTTTTGTGTGTGTGTGTGTGTGTGTGAGTGCAATTGATTGACTAATTTTGCATTCTACCCACGACAGATCAGTGAATTCCGCAATATTTTCTTTCAGTCTATTGGAAAACTTCGTCGTTTTTTTGCGACTCGTCGGCCAAATCTCGAAAGGGGGGGGGGGGGGTGTTGCACGACTGATCAATGAA
Source organism: Maratus speciosus (assembly GCA_963932465.1). Lineage (NCBI taxonomy): Eukaryota > Metazoa > Arthropoda > Arachnida > Araneae > Salticidae > Maratus > Maratus speciosus. The sequence continues at coordinate 259,573,624 of OZ010796.1, read as the reverse complement.
TTTCTGATTTTTCCTGACAATCCGCTGACGATTTTTTTTTTTTTTATACCTGTGAGACCAATTTTAAAATTTCGCAATATTTTTCTTGAACCAATAGGCAAATTTTTGTGGCTTTTTCTTGAGACCACTTACAGAAAATCATGAATTTTTTCCACTACTGATCTATGAATTTTGCAGTTTCTTCCGACGATCTACTGACGAATTTCGCGATTTTTTAAACCGCGACTGATTTGCAAATTTCATGATTTTTTTTTCTTGTATCATAGGCAAATTTTGAGGCTTTTTCTTGAGATCAATTAGAGAAAATCGTGGGGTTTTTTCGCAGTTTTCTTCCTTGGTGCATTGACAAATTTCAAGGTTTTATCTGCAACTGATTGGCGAATATCGTGGATTTTTTTCCCGCAACTGTTTGTTGAATTTTGTGTTTTCCCACAACAGGCTGAAGAATTTCATGATTTGTTCTCCATGATAAACTGACGAATTGCACAAGTTTTTCATATGACCAGTTGTCATTTCACAATCTTTTTAAATGAAGAATTTGGCGATATTTTTTTTTCTTTTTTTTTTTTTTTTCAGTCATTGAGTGCAAATTTCACAATTTTTCCTAAGACTGAATGGTGAATTTTCTTGAAAATAAGGATTTGAAATGTTTTGCGATGTACATTACATTTATAAGCATATTCTGCTTTGATGGTATATACATATATATGAAATACAAAGAAACTTGCAAGCTGATGTTAAACCTATGGAAGCATTGTTTTCAAATTTGTGAAAGTAACTTTATATATATATATATATAAAAAAAAAAATCTACAACCAAAATTGAAAAAGTAAACACTAGCCCGGTTAGAATTGAATCCTTATCTATTCTAAGCAAGACAAAAAATTCATTTAAAACTATTAATGTGCAAGTGAGAAATTTTAAAAAGAACGCTCCCAGAGGTTTAACATTAGCATTCCAAACTTCTACGTGTGACTAGTGTAGGCTCTAAATGCTCAAGCTAATGTTAATCCTATGGGAGCATTGTTTAGATACATCTTGCTAGCATTTTAATTATTATAAAATGATTTTTTTTTTTGCATAGGTTACCTGCGGTCGATAATTTTTATTGTGCATGAGGAGGAGTTGTGGGGGAGGGGCGCCAAATCCATGTTTGCTCTAAGCGAACCTAGGCAAAAAAAAGCCTAGTTTCGCCCCTGATATTATCTGTCACATTTGACTATAACTGATGTGTACATATATGTATGTACATATGTGTCACAAAATGTTATAGTTAAAAACATCTTAATGTTATTTTAATGTCATATATGCTTTATAATGTTGCGATAAATCCTGGTTGATTGGTGATTCATTCTCGTAATAATGAATAATGTAATGGTGTAATAATGTAATTTTATGTTATGAAGCATTCAGGGTTCGTTGATATGTATCATGATATATATCTTGATATATATCCAATATTTATTTTTAAAATATCAAGATTTTCGATATTTTCAAATTCTTTACATTTATTTTCAAAATATCAAGATGTTTGATAGTTTGTATATTGATATTTATTTTCAAAATATCACCGTGCAAGGTAATTTTGATATTTTTCACATTCAAACCAAGTGTAAATGAAATTTTCACCTGTTTATTGACTGTGTCATTCTGTAGATAATGAACTTTTGCCTCTGGCAGTGACTTTTTTAGGAAAAGAAGAAAACTAATCTTTTCCAAGCTTTATGTTTCAAACTTTTATTTTTAAATGTAGAACTAATAATTATATTAGACAGTCAATTTAGAACAGCCATTGAAAGATAAAATGTAATTTTGATAATCATTTATATACAGCCAGGGTTCGTTTATATATATCCAATATTTATTTTCAAAATATCAAGATCTTTGATAGTTTCATATTAATTGATATTTATTTTCAAAATATCAAGATCTTTGATATTTTCATATTACTTGATATTTATTTTCAATAGATCAAGATGTTTCATATTTTCTACATTTGATATTTATTTTCAAAATATGAATGTGCACAAGATATTTTTGATATTTTCACTCATAATTTGTAATATTTTAGTGTAAATTAAGTAAATTTTCAACTGTTATTGACTGTGAATCTGTAGATAAAGAAGTCTCATCTGGATGTGTCTTTTTTAGCCAAAAAAGAGAACAAATATATTTTTCTAACTTTAGATTTGAAGTTTTTTTTAATGTTGAACTAATAATTATGTGGGACATAATTCAGACCAACCATTGAAAGATAAACTGACTAATTTAAATAAGCAATTATATACAGCTTCATTAGAAAAAAATATTTTTTCAAGTTTAGGTTCAGTTGAGTTTGAACTATACAGCATGTTAGGAAATATGAAATAAAACATTTTATACTTACATTTATATTAAAATTTTTCAATTAAAAAAACCTTTTTTGTATTTAAAATTTTGTTTTGAAAATATCTGATTTTTTTGTACTTGGTCTTGACACTGAATCCTATAGTTAGTTTTTTTATAAGTCTATAAATCAAATTGTTACTGTTTTCAATTATTTCATCTTCAATTTTGTTCTATGTGACAAAAAAAAAAAAAAAAAAAAAAAAAAAAGAAAAAAAAAATGCATTTTTATATTATTCTTTGATTAAGTTTTCATGTTAAGTGCAATATATTTTAGTTTCTTATCTATATTATGCTCAAAAATATTTATTATCAGCGGTAAGTTGGCTGCTTTGAAAATATCGGATATATATCAAAATATCGGATATTTTTGATATTTTCGAAAATGTCATGATATTTACGAACCCTGGAAGCTTTATAAGCCTTTAATGCAATTAAAAGAAAGTTTTAATATATTTTTTTTAAACAACATTATCATTATTAGTAATTAAATAAACAATCAAGTAATTAAGTAAAGTTATGTCACTCATGTGTTTTTTATTGCAGATAATTTATTATAATATTTTTATAACCCCTTTCTAAAGAGTATTAAATTCATGAATCAAGTTACATATGATTGTTATTATATAACAAGAGTAAGTGGTGGCATCTGTTGGTGTTGATTCTAGTAAAAAAAAGTCATCGGGTGGTAATTTTTAAAAAAGGCTATACTGTTTTCAAAAAGGTACTCTTATAGCTCATCAAAAAGGGAAAAAAATTGAACTTATTTAAAGTCCCCTTTTATCAGTAGAATTTTGTGATATTTTTCTGTGACCGATTGAATTTTGTGATACCTCCCCTTACCCCCTGATCAACTGACGAATTTAGTGATTTTCCCCACAACTTATCGATCAATCTCTCTTTTTTTTTTCTACAAATAACTGATGAATTTTCAGGGGTCGATGCAGATTTTTATTCTTGGGGCCCATTTTGTGAAAAATAACATTTTGTAACGAAAGTTGAAATCCAGTTCTAAAATTCGAACCAAGAATTTATGAACAAAAACATTCTTTAAATCCCTTTGCTAAAGTTTTTGTTTTTCGTGACATGATTTTATTTACAAATTACACATTTTAAAACAGTTTTTATGAAAAAGAATGTTACATAAAGGGTCTATTTTATTAAAAGGAATTTTGTGAAGGGGCCCTCAATAGGCCCCAAATTTTGTCTGGATCAACCCCTGATTTTTCAATATTTCTAACGATAGACTGATGAATTTCATGATTTTTTTCCCATGACAGATTGGCAAATTTCGCAATACAGTAGACTCCCTCAAATCCGCACAGCTTGGGACCAGAGATTTTGCGGATTTCTGGTCATTGATTTGTTTACATTTTTGAAACATTAATTTCATTGGTAGTTAAGCAAGGAAATTATAATGAATGCTTACAATAAAGTGAAACATTAAAATAAGTAAAATATTAAAATAATTTATTAATTTAAAAGTAAGTAATTTTTAAAATAATTATGTAAAATTAAAATTTAGAAAAATATTAAATTATTATGAATGAAATCGATTCAGTTCGATTCCAAAAGTCCTATGCTGCCATCTAGTGATAGCAAGGAGAACAGTGTTAATGCTATTATCAGTATATATAGCTTATTGAGCTCACTGTAACTTTTTTCATTGTTATTTAGAGTATTGAATGCCTTTCTTATACTGCTTTGTATGTTTAGAAATAAATTTATTTATAATTTAAAAAAATAATTTAAAAATAGTGTTCCGGTTCATGGATTTTTCCATTTCGAACCCTGGAATTTTTGATATAGATATGCTAATTTATATCAAAATCAAAAGTAATGTAAATTTATTTAGTAATAAATCAGCTGTAATAGTCAAAAGAGAATGATTAACAAAAAATTTCGTAAAAAAAACATTGCGGTAGTCGCTGATTTCGGCGCCATCTTGAATTTTGTTCCTGCAACTTAACTGTAAATTTTATTGTTTACATCTGAAAAAATACGTGGATTTTAGGCGTTCACAGATTTTAGGGTCGCGGATTTGAGGGAGTCTACTGTATTTTAAAGCAACCAACTGAAGTATTTCTCAATTTTTTTCTGATGATCAACTGGCAAATCTTTTTTCTGACCAGTAAATGAAAATTTTCGCTTTTTTTCCAACCAATTGATGAATTTCACAATATTTTATCTCTACCAGTTGACAAATTTTGTGGTTTTTTTATTTCCTTATGACCGATTGGTGAAATTCGCAGGTTTTTTTTAAAAATTTTTGCAGAAGTTTGCAGATCTTTCTTGCAACTAATCCACAAATTTCATGATTTTCTTTTACATAAACAGTTGGTGAATTTCTGAATTTTTCCTTTTGACTTACTGGCAAAACTCTCAAGGTTTTCTTTTTTTTTAATGCGATAGATCGATGGATGAGTATCTTGATTTTTTTCATGCATCTGATATATTTCACGTTACTTTCCTGCAACCAAATAATTAAATTAATATTTCTTATAATCAATAGATATAAAATAATTAAAATGAGCCACTAGGTACATAAAGGGCTGCCGACTCCTGCCAAATTGACCTGGAGTCAACACTATCTTTACATTACTGAGTAGCTATGTTTGTTTATAGTACAATGCACATAAAACATTGGTTGTGGAAACCACATTTATCAGGTGCTAATTTCTTTTGTGAACAAGACAATTGATCTATGCTTGATTCTCGATCAGAGAAGAAAACAAATTAATCTAATGTTGTTATTTTTTTATGTGTGTGTGTATGAGTTAAAGTAATCACAATATTTGCAAAATTCATGCATTTTAAAATTGCTTTAAAATAAGATTATATTGGATCCACTCATTTTTTTTTCCCTTCTTTTTCACCCAGTAGATACAAGCTTCTTGTCTTTGGAAAAACAACTGTTTTGTGGATATATATCATTATTGATTGAATAAAAGGTGGACTCAGCAGGACGCAACTCTTTTCAAACAGGATTTAACTTTGAATAAGGTAAATTTTCAGTTAAAGTCCATAAATGCTGTTATTAAATAAATTTTCAATTTATATGTCAGTGGGTATTTGATTTTACAATTGTCAGCTTGCATAAAAAATGAATAATGTGGTACTTTTATGTTAGTCAGGTGCAAATTATATTAACAGAATTTGTTTTTTCTTTGCCAGTAGCAACTTTTTTTTCCACATAATAAATATTAGAAATTGAAATAAAATGTGGAACAGATGTCATAAGTTCCCCCCTGCCGCCATCTTGGAATTTTCTTGGCGTGAAAACCCTTTTTCCGCCAAGTAGTAAATGTCGCCAAGCACCGGTTTATATGCATGTTTGGCTTAACGAAAATAAAATGTAAATAATAAACAAAATTCGCTAAAATGGCAACCAGTAATCCTTGTATGTGCGCTTCGCGCACATTTTCCGAAAAAAAAACATCGCCGAATTCAGCATTTCTCGGATATAGCATTCTCAAAATTCAGCAGTTTTCGCTTTCTAGCAATCTCAAAATATAAAAAACTTTTAAAGCAAAAATACACATAAAAAACAAAATTCGCTAAAATGGCAACCAGCAATCGTTGTATGTGCGCTTCGCGCACATTTTCCGAAAAAAAACATCGCCGAATTCAGCATTTCTCGGATATAGAATTCTCAAAATTCAGCAATTCTCGCTTTCTAGCAATCACAAAATGTAAAAAACTCAAAAGCAGTAAAATACATAAAATTATCAACATACCTTAACAAACATCTGCTTTCTTGAAAGATCCAGCTCGAAATATTATCGCCGACATTTTCCTAAATAGGCTTATCAATGCGTATTCACAAACTATAAACAAACCTTCTTTTCTTGTCAAAATTTCCTCATATTTCCTAATTATTTCAACAACAGCATTTAAACGGACTACAGAAAACATAGTTAATCAAATACATTCAATAAATTTCACATAAAAATAAAAAGGCAGAACTATACAATACGATATCAAAATACATTCACAATATTCCAACATTAACTTCTCGGTTGCCAGAACGACACGTCACAAAAACACGTCACACGACATTCAACATATCGAGGTTGCCATATCCATAACCACCGTCAACACGCCAACAAAAAATCGCCAAACATTTCAAAACAACAACGCCGAAGGGAACATACGGCATCTAAGCCTAAAATGTTTAGGTTTGTGTTATTGTTTCTTATTAAACCTTTGTACTTCAACTGTAATGATGAGTGAAAAAAAAATCTTTTGTTTTATTTTATTTATTATTTACAACTCAGTTTAAATATATTTTTTTTTTATATCCCTAATCTCTTTTCTTATATTCTGTTACTATATAACACCATCTGTGTGTGAATGTGTCTATCTATCTACTATAAATTCTAATGTGATATTATGTTTAAATTTTTTGATTGAGATACTTAAAGAAAGAACTATTTAAATTCAAATTATTCAATTTTGTGGCGGGCAGCATCACCCGCTTACAGCACAGTGTATAATCTCAGTTTCGGAAAACATATATTTATAACTCATAAAAATTTCTGTTTGGAGAATAAACAGTATATTTTTTAAGGTTAAATTGAAATATATTGGAAGTTAGTATATTTAAAAAAAAAAAAAAAAAAAATTGCAAGCATTTTCATTTTTATATAATATTTTAATGCCAATATTTTATGTAGTCCTTGGATACGTAAATTTAAAAACATAAAATAATTTTACATGCTTGGGGGTTGGGATTTCAGCAGGTGTAGCGTGCCTGAATTTTAAGGTTTAGCCCACAAACTAATAAAAATGTTGATATTAAAAATAATTGTTTAAAATTGTGAGAGTGAATAGTTAAATGTAATGCAATTATAAATAATGAATAGTTCAGGGATGGCAAACCTTTTCACATTCGCATGCCAAAGGCTTCCAAAAATATATTTTATGTAACTGTAATGTGCCAACGACCCCCACCCCCCTGCCTTATAAAAAAATAATCAATAAACAGTAATGAATCAAAATTACTTGTAATTAGGGATGGGACAAATAGTGATGTGGCCAAATAACCAAATACTGAATATTCGGCAGCCTAATACCAAGTTTCTTTTCCAACAAAGAAAATAACTTTTGATTATATATACATACATAGTTTAAAATTTTAAACTGGAAAAAAAGAATTAAAAACAAATTTATGTTCTATTAATAATCTGTTTAAATTTCGTTATTACTTGATTTAGGGTGAAACCCCCAGTAACTGACACATTAAAAATTATTCTTCAAATCACTATTACAAAATTTAAAATCCATTCTACCTTTTTTTTTTTTTTTTTTTTTTTTTTTGAATGGATGGTAGAGATACATTTAAAAATTACTGTTAACAAAATTTTGAAAAATTATATATTGTATTATTAAAAATAAATGTTTTTCATAAATATGGTGAATAACTTCAGTAACTGACACAACCCCATTTTGAAAAATCAATAACTGACACAAAATGAGCCAGTGTTTGACACTTTACTTGCAACGAAAAAAAAAGAAAAAATATGCTTTAAAAATACTTTAATATTTATTATAAAAACAAATTAATTAAACTTTATTTATATATGATATCATACTACAGATGTGTCTCTCTTTTCATGTTTTAAATTATTAGTAATGCAAGTATTCAATAACTGACATTTATGCACCTGTAAACTGACAAATGGTGTTAGGCTCTGATAGGACAACTTAAAATGTAATGGTGTTGATTACAAGATAAATTTATTATTTTTTTTTTTGTTTTGTTTTTTAAGCAGTTCAAAAAGATTTCAACTTTCTTTAATATTACCAATAATTAACTCCTCTGTCGGAGACTGGTGAAAAGAAATTGATTCACTCACCGGCCTTCCCAGTTCAGAGGTGAAATGTTTCAATGCTGCAGAACTGCCGTTCATAGTAGCATAAATAACCAGCAAACATGCAACACAATTTACTTTTGCATTCATAGAGACCACTACCAGTGGAAAATTGGATAAATAAATTTAAGTAAATTTGAATTTTTTGTTTTTATTATGGATTTTAGTTACATCACAAATTGTGATGCAATACCCTATATATCAAGCCCTAATTATAACATCCTCTATTAATTTTGTAATAAGTTCCTCTGAATTGCAGCAGTTATAAAACTTGATATATTAAAAAAATCATAATTTGCAGAACAACAACAACAACAAAAAAATGTTTATTTCATGCATTGTAGCGTGCATTCCCAAGAAGGGATAGATATTAGAATTTTTCTTCAGCTGCTTCTACAGTAAATGTTAAAATTTTGCCACAAATATGTTTAAACCAATTGAACTTAAAGAAATAAAAATAAAATTTGAACAATATGATACTTAAACTAATCTAAAAACTTACATTCCATTCGAATGAAATGGAAATAAAGCTGAGACTTTTTTAAAGGTTTGCATTTTCCATGTATCTTTGTAATTTAAGTTTTTAGGGTAGTTTAAGTATCCTATTGTTCGAATTTTATCTTTAAAATTCATTTGGTTTAAACATATTTTTTGCAAGACTTTAACATTAACTGTAGAAGCAGCTGAAGAAAAATTATAATACAAGACTCCCTCAAATCTGCAACCGCCTAAAATCCGCACATCATTGCAGATGTAAACAATGAAAATTTCAGTTAAGCTGTAGAGGCAAAGTAACAGGATTTTTTAGTTTTATATAATTTCGTATGTATTTTAATATGTAATTCTCGATAATATGATGAGACTAAACGCGTTGTTTTTCATGAAGGAAATATAAATTTATTACTGAAAAAAAAAAGAAGAAGGATATTGCTGATATCACTGCTAGTCGGCCTTTTAACCAAATATATATATGTATTAATTTTTTTTAATAGTTATTAACACTGGCAAACCTGAAATAAAACTTCCTTACTTTTTGATTTTGATGTGAATTAATAGGGTTACCTTTATGAGGAAAGTGTCATTGAATGATTCAAGGAAAATGTATCTCATTTTTATTATGCATATTTAATTATACATTATTAATTATTTATTTGACCTTTACCTTTAATAATTTAATCATTTTTTAAATTATATTACTTTTTATCATTTTAGTTTATTACTTAATTATTTTAATATTTTGCTTTAATTCAAACATTCATTATACATTTGATTGCATTATTACATTCAAATTATTGTCTAAAAAATGTTAACAAACCAGAAATCCACAAAATTCTGAAATCTGCACAACCTCTGGTCCCAAGCTGCGCGGATTTGAGCGAATCTACTGTATCTATCCCTTCTCGAGCATAAAGAATGTGTAAAATAATATATATTTTTTTTTTTGTTCTGCAAATTATGTTTTTGTTTAAAGATATATATGACTGATATATGATATAAATATTTACTTATATGGCTCATATATGAGCATTTGGCTTATACATATTGTGCATGATGTTTGTATGATGTATATATAAGCTTGGTGATAATCTTTAGCAAGTTTGAAACTGCTACCTTGACATAATTGTAATTGAGGAGGCTGCTATAATGAGAAAGCACCAAATTTTATTTGATTATTCTTTTTTTTATCCTTACTTTATATAAATATAGATCTTTAAATGCTCAAAATAAAGGACACAGTTGAACATTATAAAGTACTTAACTTTTATGTATTTTGTAAACATTGCATCAGTAGTTGTTTGTTTAAAAAAAAAAATAATAAAAATTTGATAAATAAATTAAATTAAACACTGGCTAGTAATTTTTAAAAATACATAAATGTTTTTTTTTTATATCATTCAAAGCTGGATGAAAAAACTTCATTTTATTATGAAATAATACAAGATGTCTGATGATGCTACCTGTAAGCAAAAATTAAAACTAAAATTAAATTATTTTTAATTTGCATCTAACGTTATGAATTATTGATATGTGCTATTAAATACAATCCATCTTTTCATTTTAATGAATTATTATTCTTTTTATTTATAGGCTTTGAAGCTGCTGTCTGTTAAATATAATGAAAATAAATCTGAGAAGCATTAACGTAGAACAGAGTTTTCCCCAAACAGTTTCCTCAGGATCATCCTGCCTACTTTATAGTAATGAAATATAGCACCCTCTTTGCCTTTCAATGAAAAATATATTTTATATATGAATTGTAAAAAGAAAATATTGTTGTCAACAAGAGCCAGATTGGAAAATAAATAAATAAAACTTCATTTTTGAAAGTATTTCTTGCATCTTTATTGTATATTCCTTTATAACAATGATAATATATGTACTCTGTTCACTAAAGATTTTGAATAATTTTAAACTAAAAGTTTGTACATAATTTTTAACCATATTTTATGCATGAAAATATTTGATAAATTTTATTTTTAATGCTTAAGCAAAGCTTAAATAAACTTTGATTTCAAAACATTACTTAAATACACTGAATGTATTGTTTTTGTTATTTTATAATATACTACAAATAATCAGGTTAATCTGAAATACATTTGATAATTTACATATTTAATTGTACAAAATGTAAATTCATTTATAAATGATTATCCAATATTTAATTGAATATATGATATTTAATTAAGAGCACAGATTAATTTTTTAAGACTTAGTTTGGTGATAACATAAATAAAAATCAGTATTTAAATGAATAAGTTTTGGTGATATACTAAATTTTGTACTAGTACTCTTATCTTTGCTTTAGAATAATATATAGTGTATAACAATATGCAATAATATTTTAAATTTACCCCCCCCCCCCCTCTCCCAATGGCTTTTCAAAAGAATTTTCCTTTTAGTGAGTCTTGTAAACACTAACTCCCTAACACTATTTCACAAAGTTAGCTTAAACTGATTGATATACTTAAAAAAATATTGTTGAAAGATATTTATCATGTATATGAAACCATTTTACTGATATTGTATTCTGGCATGTAACACATACGTATACTGTTAGATTTAATTTTTGTATTTTTTATTATAATCGCCATATGTTGTGCAGATTGTTGTTTGATTGTTTGCAGAAACTTTCATGAGATACATAGTGAAAAATAAGATGTAAATTATTTTAAAGTACAATACTATTATTTTTCATGTACTCTAATAGCAACATTTTTTAAATATAAATCGCATGTTGATTAAATCAAAAGTCTTAGTTCTTATGATCATATTTTTTATAATTTATTTTTAAAATTGATGCATAATGTGCACCTATAAATTTTGATAATTTTTCTTCTATCAAAAGATGTTACATACCAGAATATACAGTGTGTATTTTTACATTACTCAGTGAAAAGTCAATTACTAAAATAAATGAAATGGAACTATTTTTTTTTTTTTTTTTTTTAATAATCCATGCATGAGTAATGGAAGGTTAATCTTGCAGTCCAGGGATATTTTTTTTTTTTTTTTTTTTACATAAGGGAGTAGGTCTGCATATGAAAAACAAAGTTCGCGCTCGTATTACATTTTAAATTTCTTTAATGATATTTCAAAATATTGTTTGTTATTATTATTAAAAATGTAAAATAATTTTTTTGCACACCTGGCAACAAATGCAAATTTCAGTGTGTAAAATTTTATTCACAATACATAAAAGTTGTTAGGGAATATCGCATTTTCTTCCATGAATTAGCAGCATTTGAAAAACACAAAATTTTCAGTTTCTTTGATGCATTCCATTCTTAAGGGTAACCATCCTTAAAAGGAAAATTATATTCCCTGTTAGAGCTATTTTAATTCAAGTGAAAAAAAAAAAGTGGAGTAGTTGAATCTACAAAGAATTTAAAAGAAAAAATCCATTGTTCACAAAATGTAAAACTTTGCAGTTGACGATATTGTATGCTAATGAATAATATAATAAAATTTCTAAATACAATGGCAAAATTCTATGAGTTCTAGCCATCACTAATTTGATTTTAAAATCTTCATCTGATTTAATTACAGATATATGTTATTAAGTAAAGCGAAGATTTCCATTAAAAATTAGTGCTAGCTAAAAATTGTAGCAGTTGACAGCGATGCAAATATAGGACCTTTTTAGAAGCATTATCATCACCAATGATAATATAAACAAAAACCAAGATATATATATATATTTTTCCAGGAGAAATAGTATATAAAATAAAAATGTGAAGAATAGCAGAAATGCATAGATTTCTAGAATCTAGAGATGCACAAAACATAAAAGCCAATATGCTGGTAGGTATCTTACATTTTTCATTTCCTCATTGTCTATAGAAAGTTTCTGATAATGAAATAAGATTGTAAACATTAAAATATGTCATTTCCTTTTACTAAAATAAATGTTCTAAAATTAGTAAACTATTTTTATGGCATATATATATGCCATAAAAACTGTTTACTATATGAAACCGGTTTTTGCTCAAATTTAAATGCTTTCATTCGGCCCAAACAAAACAAGCACCTGGAACAGGGACCGAATTCATTAACATCACCTGTGCATTTTTTCTCTAAATGAAAGTGATCGGCTTATGTTTAAGCATTCTGAAGTAGTATTTCATTGTATTATGAATTAAAAACTGTATTACTAAAAATTTTCTTCTTTTTTCGTGAAAGAAGGTAGTTGTGTTTGGGCCGAATGTAGCGGATTAAAGTCTGGTATAGCCTCTGTTTTTCAAATCATGCTATAGCATATACAGACGTGTGAAAATTATTAGAATAATTGTGAAACTTACAATAAAAACTTGTTATATTAAAGAAATATTTAAAAAATATTGATACATTTAATATTTAGTGTGCATCCCCTTGTTTTTTATTAAAGAAATGATAGCATACTTGTCTTGGCATACTTTGTACGAGTTTTTGGCAATTAATTTGTATTTCGTTGTCATGATGCCAAATTTGGATGAGTCTTTTTATCAGACTAGTCTTGTTTGTGATGCTGTATTTCTTTAATTTTTTCTTTACAATGGCCCAAAGGTTCTCTATGGGATTCATATCTGGTCTGTTTCCAGGCCATGGAAATGTTTTCTTTAATTAAATTAAAGAAATACAACATCACAAACAAGAATGTTCTGATAGAAAAACTCTTCCAAATTTGGCATCATGACAACAAAATACAAATTAATTGCCAAAAAGTCATAAAAAATAAGCCAACACGTATCGAATCTTTAATAAAAAACAAGGGGATGCACACTAAATATTAAATGTATCAATTTTTTTAAAATGTATTATTTCTTTAATATAACAAGATTTTATTGTAAATTTCACAATTATTCTAATAATTTTCACACGTCTGTACTTTAGGAATTAATGTAATTTCTTTAAAGATCTTAGAAAATTAAAAATATCATAAAAAAGAAGCTTATTAGCAATATGTATAAAATATATATGCTTTTACTGATTTATATGAATGAGCACTGGCAAGGAATTAATTTAAAATATTTAAGTATTTAATATGATTTTGGGGGGGAAAATTCTAAGTAAATTTCTATCAAAATTATTTATATTAAAAACTTTTGTTATTTCAGTTTTTTAATATAACGTCATCCTTGCCTAGGGGAGATAACATATTCGTCTCATTTTGGTCCAAACTACGTATTTTGGATCAATAAACACATTCAGATTAAGGCTAAAAGGGGTCTGTCTATATTTCGTCCAAATGTGGGTGGGGTTTTCGGATGTAATATGGACAAATTTTGGACGCCTATATTACAGCCAAAATTCGTGTGTATTTCGTCCGGATGGAGGTATTTTTTGGATGTAATATGGACAAATTTTGGCTCATCCGAATTTTGTTCATTTTATGTTCATTTTACGCTCATTTCATGGCCCAAAAGACGTACTTCTTACGTAAAGGGGGGGGGGGGTGACATTTGGACGTAATTTGACGAAATTTAGTTGAAGTCCGGAGGACTTTTAGACTTCAATTGGACACGTCCATTTATCCAAATTACGTACTTTAGGCGAAAATTGGACGAATCTGTGTTGTGTGGGTTACAGTTTTCTGGATGTGTTGGAAAGTGTTTCATAATATGTGCGTGATGCATGATTTTTGTTCCTGCTGTATATGCATAAATAGTACTTGAAGTTAGTTAATCTATGTATCTAATTGGAATATTAACATATAACAAAATTAGAACAATTTGTCAGCTAAGCATTCCTATAAAATGTTATTAGTAGCAGGGAAAAATATTTCTACCTCAGCAGGATCAATGAGCGCAGCCGTAGTCGAAAGAGTGAGGAGTTGGCTCCTTCCGTGTGTTCCTATTGAGAGCTCCTTTTGTGGAGATTGTCCTCTAAGAGGAGAAAAGGAGATAAAATATGACAATGTTTAAGATAAGAAATTTTTGTGGAAATGTTGTGGGAGTTCAGATTAGGAAATTTCAATGGGATATTTATTTTAATGATTGAATAGATTTTTTTGGTGCTGCCATCTATAGGTTATAGTCTAAAGTATTCTGTTTTAAATAGTAGTAAAGGAAATTTTTTTTTTCTAAAAGTTGGGATGAAGTTTGAACCCTAGCAAAATGTAATCATGGCTCAGTGATTTTTCAGCTAACTTAACCATTGAGATATGATTGCAAGTTTTTGAAAGAGTATTTGAAAAAAATGTGGTTGGAGTGTAGGTTTATTTAGTGTAATGACGTCATGTGAGAAACTGTTATTGAAAAGGGAAATTGAAGATGATGCGCTTTCAAAATAATGTGACGAACAATTAAGTTTTATGTTGCAATGAAGGTGATTTATCTGGTTCCAAGCCACATAGCAAGTTTTGGTGGTGTAAATGCCTAATATCGTGCTGCAAAAGGCAAAGTAGCGAAGAAGACGGTTCATAAATATCTGAGCAGCGTCGCACAGTGGTCCCAAATCGCGATTGTGTGGCCAAAAATCAGAAATTCGAAGTTTCGTATTTCGAAATGAAATAAATTCTACAATATTTAGAAATATCTGAAGATTTATATTCTGTTATATTTTGATTTTATCAGCTCACATGAATTAGCATTGCTTATGCAAATTTAGGTGTTTTTAGCGTTTTCTGCTATTGCGTGAATTTCAGGCAAATTCGCTGCATTCACACCCTAAGACCATTTCAGATAGTTTCTCATTTTTTTTCTTTGCACTTCTCTGAAACAAAATTAAATTACATATTTAATTTGATTTTTCGATTGCAAAAATCTCAAAAATTAAAAAAAAGAGGATTTTTTAAAAAAATATATAGTTTTAAGGAATAAGGTACATAACAAGTGATATATAAAAAAAGTCCTTCCCAGTTCCTCGGACTTTTATAGTACAAAATGTAGAATGAGCCTTCTAAAATCATATCCCAAGAGATTTATTGCGACTTTTTGAGAACTAGCAGTTTGAAGTTGGACATTGGATATTGCCAGTATTAGTCCAAAATGGTCAATCGGGTTTAAAGTCAGTCTAATTTTCTCACTGACCCAAAATTGTCAGTGTTTATATAATGCAACATTCTAATTACCATAACACTGTCAATTCCATTTTTTTAATTTGCAGGGGGGAGGGGGGGGCTTAAGAGTAGGAGATATTTTTTATGTATATTTTTTAATTTGTTTTTAGAATTTTTCCCTTGCTTTTTTCATTTATATCAAAAATAATATTAAAACTTGACCTTATTTTCAAAAGTACATATTTAAAGTTCAGTTTATATATATATATATAATGCTTTCAAAAAATTTTTTTAAAAACAAATAACCCAGTGCATCAGGCGCAACGCAGCTTCTTATATGCACTAAGTGAATATAGCTCTATTAAAAGTGAATGATTATGAAAATTATTATGAAAAGAGGGTGCAAAACAACAATAAAAATCCATGAAAATTTATAACGAAAAAACAACAAACAAACCACTCCCTGCTCTTCAGAAAGTGGGAGGAGTGAAAAAAGCAGGTATCAAAAACAGAAATTGGATCCTCACGGGTTTCGCAAGATATGGCCAACCCACATACTCCAAAAGTATAACAATAGATTTAAACTTTCAAAAACACAACATAACAAAGCTATTTTATAAAAAAAAATTTTAACGAATCAAAACTGCTTTAAAAACGAATATAACCAACCAATTCAAAATCCAAGAAAACCGATTTAGCTTATAAAACGTAAATAAAAATTAATAAAAATTTTTAATATGACTAAATCATTAAGCAATTAGAAGTATTGAACATGTGAGAAGGCCATATCCCCACCTTTACCCATGAAGACCTGAAAAAAACTCGCTACCTTTAAAACAATCACTACGCTCCACTTCTTTCCATCAGCAGGAGTTGCAAACAAGGCCATAATCCAAGTTAGACCAGCGTCCTAAAGACTTGTCTTTCCATTATCCTCATAATCATTAATTTTCTTTCCAAGTCACCGCAGTTTCTACTTGAAGCACATCAACATGCAAACGTTCTTAAAAAGACTTTAATCCACACCCTTCATATATTCAAGCAGCTACCTTGGCATCCATTACGGTGTTTGGCCGCTTAGTGGCCGCTAAAGTGGTCAGTGCGAAAATTAGATTGACTTTAAACCCGATTGACCATTTTGGACTAATACTGGCAATATCCAATGTCCAACTTCAAACTGCTAGTTCTCAAAAAGTCGCAATAAATCTCTTGGGATATGATTTTAGAAGGCTCATTCTACATTTTGTACTATAAAAGTCCGAGGAACTCGGAAGGACTTTTTTTATATATCACTTTTTATGTATAAAAATTCCTTAAAACTATGTATTTTTAAAAAAAATCCTCTTTTTTTTTAAGTTTTGAGATTTTTGCAATCAAAAAATCAAATTAAATATGTAATTTAATTTTGTTTCAGAGAAGTGCAAAGAAAAAAATGAGAAACTATCTGAAGTGGTCTTAGTTAGGGTATGAATGCAGCGAATTTGCCTGAAATTCACGCAACAGCAGAAAACGCTAAAAACTCCTAAATTTACATAAGCAATGCTAATTCATGTGAGCTGATAAAATCAAAATATAACAGAATATAAATCTTCAGACATTTCTAAATGCTGCAGAATTTATTTCATTTCGAAATACGAAACTTCGAATTTCTGATTTTTGGCCACACAAAATCGCGATTTGGGACCACTGTGCGGCGTTTGCTGGCTGATCCGCGGGCCCGGGTTCGATACCCGAACGCGCTACATTTTTTGTCTTTCTCATTTTTTGTTTTATAAATATACTTGTAATTATAATTTAACAATTTCAATTAAAAATTTTAATATCGTACAGTCGTGGAAAAAAAAAAGTAAACACCCCCTACTAACTCCTCAACAAATCATCATAGAAGAAAGTTACTGGTACCGAACGATTGGAAATAAAGTCTACTTTTAAATGATGTATATACAATTTTCTTAGGGGTCATCTACATATTAAAACGAATCCTAACTTCATTTTTTTTCAATGGCAATACCCAATTTTAACGAGATATTTCAAATCTTCGGTGCAATTTTTATAATTTTATGATATGAATTATGAAATTAATATTCGAAAAAATTATGAATTGCAACCTACAATTTTTTTGATGGATTTAGATTTATTAAGTCCTGCTTTATCGAAATTCAAAAATTTCACATTTTTCTTCCAAGTAGTTTTCAAATTATGCTTAAAAAACGGCAAAATGATGGTTTAAGGGGCCGTCTATGATGGAAGTGAGTAGACATTTTGAAATTTATTCTGCCGTACTGTAATCTAACACTCTTCATTGACTCCTTGAGTGGCGTTTAAGGTGCCTTGATCAAGGAAGCGGCTCTCTCGGTTAACAATCCAGTACCGAACTTCAATTTGGTTACAGCCCTTAAAATACACTTGTTTTAAAATAATTAATTTCTCGGAAACTTATGGTACGAATTGCATAAAAATTCGTTTTTAGGCTAATTGAAGGGTGTAGAGTTCATTTATGCTGTCAGAATTGGGTACTGCTATTGAAAAAAAACAAAGTTATGGTTCGTTTTAATATGTAGGTGGCCCCCTAAGCAAATTTTATATACATCATTTAAAAGTAGACTTTATTTCCAATCGTTCGGTACCAGTAACTTTCTTCTACGATAATTTGTTGAGGAGTTAGTAGGGGGTGTTTACTTTTTTTTTCCACGACTGTACATTAATTATAATGTTAACAAATTTAAATTTAAATTTATCTTTTTTTATTTTGAACTATTATTTCTCATCCTTTAAAGACATTTAAAAAGAAATTGGATCTATTATTGAATAATAAAAATTCCAAAATCGTTAGAAACCTGTTGTGGTGCCATCTAGTTATGATAAAATAAAACATATTCGAATAAAATAAAAATAAAAGCAGAAAGAAGATAAAAGGGTAAAACGAAATATTTGAAAGCGCAAGCATACGTATTACAAATTTAAAAATCTTTAATATGCAAAAAATCCGCTGTAATTTAATTCCGATGCTAATTTTTAATATAATTATGTTTGTTACTTTAAAAACCGAGTAATAGTATCATCGTATTGATTTCCCTTGTTAAAGCAATGATTAAATGATATTTCTTTAAAATCACGAATTGACAGAATTGTTCAATATCATTGCATCCATACAGAATATATGAAATACATTTTAAAAGTGATTTTTAAAAAAATTATCAGTTTTATGATGTTTTATACAACTATTTAGTTAAAAGTAAAAAAATTAAATAGGTTAAAACTATAATTGAAATACAATATTATAAATTTTAATTGACAATGTGATTATTAAGTTATAATTACAAGTATATTTATAAAACAAAATATAAGAAAAACAAATTTAGAGCTTCCGGGCATCGAACCCGAGCCCGTCGATTAGCCTGCAAACGCCGTACCAACTGAGCTACGCCCAACCTATCCTTATTGTTACACAGTTATTATTTAAATCGTATACTAATATTAGACCCCCCCCCCCCCCCCCGGTTTCTCAAGAACTAACGAGCGTTGTATAAAATCCGTTGAACCTGAGACTAAGAGGTCTATACCCTACAACATATATTAAAATAATCAAAATCTGTGATTAACAAGGTTGGCCCTCTCCTTGTTAGACGGAAAAATGCATCCCCGAGGAAATTTCGGGCTCCGCAGCGAGAGGGTTAATCTCCCATTCCTGGACATGAAAAAACAAAAACTTGATTTGAATTTCTATATCATGCTGAACGATTCAAAGCTTAATTTAGACTTATTTGCTGTGTCGCCTGTGACGAATGAATCTCCACACTGTTCACTTCACAACCGATCTGATGGTGTCTCACCATTAAACAGACCGGTGCGTGATATTCCACAGGACGACGAATGGTTCACAAGAATGTTCCAGAAAGTAGACGGATTTCACCCAGGCCTGATTACCAACGGGAAAAACTTCCACCAGTAAATTTTAATTGAAATTTTTGCTTTATTTAAACGCTCTTCTCATGCAATATTACTCTCATTTATGAGGAAAAAATTTCTATTTCTTTTTACTGGTGGAAGTTTGCCCCATTGGTAATCAGGCCCTGATTTTTCCCCGCCTCTTGGTGTTTGTGATGAATCACATATGCTAAAGTGAAAATGCAGAAAATTGAAACTTAAAATACCCTATAACCCCTTGAAGGGCAGTGCTTCATTTTTGGGTAACTAAATTTCAGTTCCTAAATGACATATTTGCAACAGAATTTTCGAATGAAAATTTTTCTTTTATTAAGTATTAGAAGAAAAGTTTTTACCTATTTCAAATAAATTTGTTTGTATATTCTGGTGCCATTCAATGATTTCAGAAATTTAGGAATATAAGTACTTTGCCCCTGAAAGGGTTAAGAAATTTCAAGGAAGGCCCAGGTGGTGAAATATTTCCAACAAAAAATGGAATTTTGATGACATTCGTGACATGTAACTATTTTCAACAAAATATGTACAAGTTTGTTTTCTGTAAAAGACAGTCTAAACTCTAATAATCAACTTTTCATGGCCTTCTTAGACGAATAGTAGATAATAACAATATAGCAATAAAAAGTAATAGATGGATTACTAAATCATATATTCAAAACGCAACAGAATGAGTTTTATTTCAAAACATATAGATTGCGCTTATCTAGAGATCAATTTTTTAAACTAAGCGAAATTAGATTTCAAATTAGTGAGTGTTTAATTGATACTTTAAAGATTTCCGGTACTTTAGTTATTGAATAGGGCAGCGCGAATACAAGGAAACCAGCTAAGCTAAATAAAAAATAAGACTTTATTCATGAAACATAAATTAGGTTAAACTTGCAAAAAATCAAGTATGTTATGGATTCGGTGCATTTACCAAAAGATGGCAGAAATGACAATCAGATCTGACAGTTCTTTCGAAGGTAGCACTTGAATGTTGTTAGACGTGAACAAATTACAAATTAATGTAAAGTATAAGTTTTTCTCCTTTAGCATAAGATATTTTTCCTTATTTATGTGAAAACTTTTATAGTCTTGAAACCGCGTGACATCAAGAATGACGCTTTCACTTGGATTTCAGAATCATCATTTTCACTGTTCAGAGGCCCATCTTGTTTACATAGTGTTTAGATAACTGGCTACCAGTCAAGAGGTGCCGTATTTGAATTCTGATCCAGACATGGATATCTGTCATGAGTCAGAGTCTTCTTTAAATGAGGTTTTCGGGCTGTTTAACCCTTTCATGGGCGGCGGTCACACGGTGTGATCACCTAATTTTAATTAAAAACTGACAAACGGCCCCAAGAATAATGTAATATAATTATAATCTCATTATAATGCTTTTATAATGAGAGTTTAGAAAAACAAGTTGTTATTTTCTAAGAAATTCGTTCGTAAATTCTGGTGTCAGTTAATCATTTCTTCATTTTACGAACAGAACTTTTCTGCGCCTAAAAGGGTTAATTCTCGTGTGCTAAAGATGGCCATTGCATCCCAAACCACTATAAATTTAGCATGGTTGTGTTCGATTGCTCATACTAAGATTGTTCATAATAGATACAAAATTTCCTTCATTGAATAGAGCATGTGTCAAGGTGAATTGACTCTTTTTTAACTGCCCTGCCTTTTTTAGACCTGCCAGAGAGTTCGAGACGAAATGGAGGTGCTTTAAGAAAATAATGAATTCAACTGACGCATTTACTTATATAGTTTTGGAGAATTTTGTGGGTGATCGATCATCAGGAGTACCTGTCTCGTAACTCAGATGGTGTGGGCGCTGCCATCGAAATACTCAAGGCCAGAGGACACCAGTGTGACGTCATCACTAATCGACCGACATCTGACTAGTGTTGGAATTCACACCGGAAAAATTTTTAACAGTAATTTTATTTTATTTTATTCATGGAATATATGTGCTCCAGTTCACACTCTGTTATAGGCTACCCTCTTTCCTTACTAACATTTCGTATTTGTTCTTGAGTTTACTACTCAAATGTTATAAAAATATAAAAAATCAACAAAAACTTAAAAAAAATTATATGAAAAAACTTATAAAAAATTCAAATTTTTTTTTATAAAATACAAAAATATACCTAGTTGTTGTAATGCTATACTTAAACTTCCTCCTAGAATATTCTCTCTGCTTTATCTATTTATCTATTATACTTTGTTAGATTTTTACTTCAAGTAGCTCATTTTTCCCACCTGTTCAGGTCCCTTTTACCCCTTTTTTAATTTTATTTTACTCCCCCCTCTTTTTTATTTGCTACCATCCAGGTCTTAGTTTGCTCTCCTGCTATTTCTCACCAGTTCTGATCCCGGGGATGTGTGAAGTTGCCCACAGGGGCCTCGGTTCAAAATGTACTCGAAGTCGAAGTCGAAATATGTGCATCTTATGAAGCAATAATAACCATTTAAACTTACTGGTGAGAATTCGGAATCCCTAAATAAAAATTCAGCCAGATGCGGAACCACAGTGTTGCCGCATCTGGCTGATTTTTTATTGAGGGATTCAAAATTCTCACCAGTAAATTTGAATAGTTATTATTGTTTTATAAGATGATAGATATTCCACAAATAAAATAAAAGAAAATTGCTATTAAAAATTTTCCGGTGTGAATTCCAACACTAGTGAGAAGTTGGTCGATTAGTGATGACGTCACACTCGTGTCTTCTGGCCTTGAGTATTTCTATGAGAGCGCTGTAGGTCGTGCTGTCATTTTTTAGAATTTTGTTCTATCTCAATTTATCAATTTATATTAGTTGTTTTGTCGTTTTTATTGTAAATTGAATTTTGTTGATGATTGTAATAGTGCTGATGTCGAATATTATAATTTTAATATTTAATATTACGAGCTATTTTTTAATAGTGAAAATGAAATAGTTAGGGAATCGTTAAAATAAAATGTTAATTGATAAAAGTGTTGAGAAAATTTCCCCTCTCTCACCAACGTCATTTTCTTTATCACGCCACGCCTTTACAAAAAGGAAGTCTCATTCGAACAACAATTTTGTAAAAATAACGTTACTTAAATTTTTATTTCTTTACATAAAAATGAAAGACAGAGCTATGTGAAAAAAATAATAAAAAAATAAATGTAATGTGGAATCTCCAAAACGTTGATTTGTTTAAAAGATCAAAAAACGAAACAATAAATTGGAAAGTAAAAAAAAAAAAAAAAAAAAAAAAAAAAAAAAATATATATATATATACACATAAATTCTAAAAATTTTACTTTTGTTAGTAGTAATTGCAGCAAGTATATCAATAGGGGAGATGGGGGCACATGTGAACACGGGGCACATGTGAACATCGCAGTTTTTCGATAGTTACTATAAGCTTTTTTATTTGAAAAAAATTACTAAAAATGATAGCATCTGTAGACATATGGTAAAAATTTTTTGAAGCTCTATGACATTTTGTTTGTCCTCTGTAGCCAAAATACTGTTTTTAGATCTCAAAAGTAAAATCATTGCTCCAAGTTCATAAGCAAATAAATTTATTTATTCATTCATTTATTTGAATTTGAGTGTTTTACCATATACTATGAATACTAATAAACATTTTTGATAAAATTCTTTTTCTTCTAAAATTGAGAAATGTTAATTATTCATCAATTTAACAGAAGCAGCAATGTGGGGCACTTGTGAACAGGCTAGTTGGGGCAGATATGAACACTTCATAAGTACCCCAATAATCATTCTGTGATTCTGTTTCTTTCAGTTAGCTTAATGAGAGATAATGTCAGTTCCATTATCTACAATTTTCCTGAAATCGAAGATATTTTCCGCTCACAAAGTTGATTTTGTATTGAAACTTCCACAAACACATCTTTTAGCAAATACATAAAGAACAACAGGCTCGTCTACGTTCAATTGTACTTTAAATAAATTTAATGTTTTCTAAAATGCAATAAGTGTTATATATTATTTTACTAAACGGTTTACAACAATATTTTTTATGCATTGTTAATACAAAAGTATTACTTTGAACAACTTTGCAAATTTTTCTTTTACATTTGTTCTAACCTTGCAATGATGGCTTACTTCCATCTCTAAAACATTTATGTATATGATGCTTTGAATGGAGATAGATACCAGTAATATTTTAAGAAAGTACAATTTTTAAACTGATAACTACCGTAAAATCCCGATTGTACCCCCCCCCCCCTCTTTCAAAAGCAAAAGAAGTTGGGGGAGGGGTTTGTCGAGATTTTTTTTTAATCATTAAAAAACTCTTCTTTATCTATAATTTACAAGAAAATAAGGCAAATACAGGAGTGAGAATCTTTCGTATTTCAGCAGATTTCCGATAGATAGTATGTAAATGCCCCCTCCCTAAAATTTCCCCCAAACAAAAACCCTTAAACAAAATTTAAAAGTTTTAATTTCTTTTTTTAAATTGCTTCTTTATTTTTTTATTTTATTGCAACAATACTTAATGAATCATCTAAGACTCTTCCCACCAAATCTACTTATTTTCATTTTATAATCTTTTGCTTAAACATATGGCGCAGAAACTAGAGAAATATACATATATATTTTTCTTTATGGTGAATTTAAAAGGTAATATAACTAATGATTACTATGACAAATGAATAAAGGAATAAAAAGCACATTAAATGATATTTTTTCCTTGTGTTCACATGTGCCCCACGTGTGTTCACAACTACCCCGCTGATGGGGCACATGTGAACAATTTTTTGATTTTATAAAACTATTAAAAAATGTAAGAAGAACTATACAAGTGATTTTGAAAAAAAAACCATGTGCAAAAGAAAGTTCTGTTTACTATATTAAGTTGTTTTTGTTTATCGAAATTAATCCAGTTATGAGAAAAAGCTATATTTATGCGAACTGTTCACATGTGCCCCCATCTCCCCTATATATTTTTTAGTGCGATAAACCTTAAAGAAGACATTTTTTTTCGATATTTTCATGAATCGTAAGAACCTCCAGGAGATCTTGTGAAGTCACCACATTTCACTAAAAGCACAGTAACTAAGTTGAAACTACAGTCAGAATATCTTTAATATTGTGTAAGCTATAAGAAAAAATTCATTCTCAGGTTGGAGCAGTGTTGCCAGTGGGCTACTTTTTATAAATTTAGATTTCTTGATTGGCGCCCCTTTTTTGAAATGGCACAATTAACCTTATTTAAAGACATATTAATTAAGGCGAAAACATGGAAAATAATTATGGTAAACATGGAATTTTACCATTTAAGAAAAGTGGTGCCAATCAAGAAATCTGATTTTTTAAAAAGTAGCCCTCTGGCAACACTGGATTGGAGCGAAGAACCTGGTACTTTTATCTGAATAAGTGGATTATGAACCCAATTTCCTATACAAAACATATTTGTTACAGTATGCTCTGTACCACCTCTGATAGTTTGTACACGACGTTTTAAAAATAACTATTACTCATCAATAATTTAATTAGGTAGTAATAGAAGTATTTAAACAAAGCCATAACAAAAACAATGCATGTTCTGGAGATTTTTTGCATATATAGGGGAGATTGGGGCACATGTGAACATGGGGCAGATGTGAACATCGCAATTTTTCAATAGTTATTATAAGTTTTTTTATTTGAAAAAAAAAATACTAAAGATAACAGCACCTATAGACACATGGTAAAAATTTTTTGAAGCTCTTTGACATTTTGTTTGTCCTCTGTAGCCAAATCACTGTTTTTAGATCTCAAAAGTAAAATCTTTGTTCCAAGTTGATAAGCGAATAACTTTATTTATTTATTCATTTATTTTAATTTGAATGTTTTAACATATACTATGAATACTAAAAAATATTTTTAATAAAGTTCTTTTTCTTCTAACATTGAGAAATGTTAAGGATTTATCAATTTAACAGAAGCAGCAAGTTGGGGCAGATATGAACAGTACATAAGTGCCCCAATAATCATTCTGTGATTAGGTTCCTTTCAGTTAACTTAATGAGAAATAATGTCAGTTCCATTATCTATAATTTTCCTGAAATAGAAGATATTTTCCTCACGCAAAGTTGATTTTGTATTGAAACTCTCATCAAACTCATCTTTCAGCAAATACATAAAGAGTAACAAGCTCCGTTTACGTTCAATTGTACTTTAAATAAATTTAATGATTTCTAAAATGCAATAAGTGTTATATATTACTTTACTAAACGGTTTAAACAATATTTTTTATGCATTGTTAATACAAAAGTATTACCTTGAACAGCTTTGCAAATTTTTCTATTACATTTGTTCTAAACTTGCAATGATGGCTTACTTCCATATCTAAAACAGTTATGTATATGATGCTTTGAATGGAGATCAGATAGATATCAGTAATATTTTAAGAAAATAAAATTTAATTAAATAACTACCGTAAAATCCTGATTGTAACCCCCCCCCCTCTTTCAAAAGCAACAGAAGTTAGGGGGGGGGGGGTATAGTCGAGATTTTTTAAAAATCATTTCAAAACCCTTCTTTATCTATAATTTACAAGTAAATAAGGCAAATACAGGAGTGGGAATCCTTCGTATTTCGGCAGATTTCCGATAAATAGTATGTAAACGCCCCCTCCCTAACATTTTCCCCAAACAAAAACCCCTAAGCAAAATTTAAAAGTTTTAATTTTTATTAATTGCTTCTTTATTTTTTATTTTATTGGAACAATACTTAATGAATCATCTAAGCTCCCCCCCCCCCCCAAAAAAAAAAAAACTACTTATTTTCATTTTACAATCTATTGCTTAAACATATCACCCAGAAACTAAAGAAATATATACATATACATTTCTTTATGGTGAAATTAATAGGTAATATAACTAATGATTACGATGACAAATGAATAACAGAATAAAAAGCATGCCAAAGGATGTTTTTTCCTTGTGTTCACATGTGCCCCACGTGTGCTCACAACTACCCCGCTGATGGGGCACATGTGAACAATTTTTTGAATTTATAAAACTATTAAAAATGTAAGAAGAACTATATAGGTGATTTAAAAAAAATTACCATGAGTAAAAGAAAGTTTTGTTTACTATATTGAGTAGATTTTGTTTATGGAAATTAATCCAGCTATGAGAAAAAGCTATATTTATGCAAACTGTTCACATGTGCCCCCATCTCCCCTATTTGATATCAGCCACTCAAAATTAATTAAAAACATACACTTCTATTAATGTTAGGAAAAATTTATAATTTATTTGCTAGTGTTATAATCCAGCATTCCATTTATGTGAAAATTTTAAAATTGATAATTATGTATAATGCATGAGAATAATAATAAAAAAGAAATCCCGATTTAAATCATATGCTAAAAGAAATGAATTTTCATAACTCCATGCTCTCTGACTCTACATTATGACAATGCCATTTCATGGGTAAAGGACAGCTGTCAGAAAAAGCTATATTTATGCAAACTGTTCACATGTGCCCCCATCTCCCCTATTTGATATCAGCCACTCAAAATTAATTAAAAACATACACTTCTATTAATGTTAGGAAAAATTTATAATTTATTTGCTAGTGTTATAATCCAGCATTCCATTTATGTGAAAATTTTAAAATTGATAATTATGTATAATGCATGAGAATAATAATAAAAAGGAAATCCCGATTTAAATCATATGCTAAAAGAAATGAATTTTCGTAACTCCATGCTCTCTGACTCTACATTATGACAATGCCATTTCATGGGTAAAGGACAGCTGTCAGAAAAGAAAGCGTTGTCCATGTTTTAGAAGGATTTTACGCTCTTGTTGAATTCGACGCCCGCTTCTGGCCTTAAACATAGACCGTATTAGGCGCAGCGGAACGACCGGATACTACACGCTTTCCACCAAAGAAAAGTAATAGTTAAAGGTGAAGAGCTTCAAGCAGAAAGTCATTTACAGTGCTGCAGCTGTTTTCTGGTATGGAAATATTTACGATAAATGAAAAACATCTTTGCGCTATGTTTACATACAGATGGGTGACAAAATAATACGAACACCTATGACACCAATGGCTTACGAATTGCAACTCTTCCATAAATGTTTGAAGCATGACGTTCCCTTTGGACAGTTCTTGCTGAAATGGGATTCTGGAGATGACTATTTATCTCTGATGTTATCTGGGATAAAGATTACCAGCGCTTTCGGACCGCTATGCGGGTCTACTCTCTTTTATCACTCTCAGAAAGCTTTCTTTTCTGTCCACTATTGTACTTCGCAGACGACACTTTACCACATTTCGTGTACGCTGTCATAACGGGTGACACAGTATTCCTTGCTTGCCCCAAATAATTGGCTCTTTCCGTCACGGAGCAACCAGCGCACCGCATTCGAACAATCATTCCTTTTTCGAAATCTGACAGGTCACTCACTATCGAGTTTTCCAGAGCGTATGAAAAGCGCAAGCAACACCTATGACTGATGCTGAGAGACTGATACCTTACCTTTCATAACCACTAGGTGGCATAATTGAGTACAAAGTGATATGCACGTTCTGCTTCTTTGAAATGGACCATGCCTTTTTCATGGGTGTTCGTATTACTTTGTCACCCATCTGCAGATGCCAACATCACTTAATTATTCCGGAGTCTGATCCAAGACAAACACGTTTAAAACCGGAAAGTGTTTATAAGAAAATGTGTCTTCTTTCAACATAGTACTTATTAGATTTCATTTTAAAATCTTTTATTAAATAAAATTTCCGATTGGAAACACGTTTGTCTTGGACCAGACTCCGGAATAATTAAGAGATGTTGGCATCTATGAATAAATACCTAATGTGTAAAAATCAACATATCATAAAATATTCGCAAGAACATCCAGCATAGGAGGCAACTTGTGTATATAGGAGGCTTGTTGTGTACATAGGAGGCAGTGTGGAGGCAACTTGAGCTCTATGCAAAAATAAGAAGTGGTGAACGTCCGAAGCGGCACGCACTTTCATCTGTAACAAGTGATCTGCCTTCAAGGCCTGATTAAAGCGTGGGCCACCTGGGCCTTGGCCTTGGCCCCTGATTCTGGAAGCCCACAAATTTAGTATACAATTTTCTTAATGCTGATATTTTAAATTTTCTTTGTACTGATTATAACCAAAATCTGTACTTTTTTAGAGTAGGATGAGGTTAAAGACAAACGATATATTAATGAAATATCGATTTATATGTTCGTATATGTTGTTTATCACATCCAAAATGTTTAATTTTTTGTGACAGTGTATATAGGATACCGTCGAATAAACGCCATCCTCTCTTTGACATGATCGGGCTCTGTCTGCTTTTACTTCTTCATTTGTTTAATGACAACCAGGGTCGTACTGGCCCACCGGGCAACGAGGCAAATGCCCGGTGCGCCCCTCGTCGGATTTTTGTTTCTTTTGTTTAGAACCATGCTTAAAGTTTCTGAGCGGCAAAAAATTTTTATTTGACGTTTTTAAAAACTATCTACGAATGATACTTTCTAAGGAAACTAATACGTATTAATCACGTTTTATATGCTATATTTACAGTATGTGCTTCCTTTAAGAATTTGCGTCTTGAACTGTTGCCCTCTATTAAGGTATTTCTACAAGTTGGGTAAGTCAACGACGAAAGAGGTAGAATGTGACCTCAAGAAAAACAAATTTTCAATTTTATTGGACCCATTTTGACACGAGGCGTCTTTTGGTAGTCATAGGTCATGGCGCCCTGGGACCGATTTCTTTTCGACGCCTCTACGAATGATGTCTTGTAAGGAAACTGATATTAAGAATTAATCAGCATTTAGCTAATTTTCTGCCTTAAGTATTTGGCGCCTAGTATGGTTGCCCGGTATTTTGGAATTTGTACCTATTGAGCTAATGCAAACGATGAAACAGGATTGAATGCCTTAAAAATCGTTTTAATTCAAGTTATTGACAGAGGTGGCTTTGGTAGTCATGGCGCCCCATGCCAATTTTTTTTTCAGCGCCTGTACGAATGATATCTTGTAAGGAAACTCATATTAAGAGTTAATCACGCATCTAGCTAATTTTCTGCCATTAAGCATCTGGCGCCTCGTATGACTGCCCGGTACTTTGGAATTTCTACCTATTGAGCTAATGCAAACGATGAAACACGATTGAATGCCTTAAAAATCATTTTAATTCGACCTATTGACAGAGGTGGCTTTGATAGTCATGGCGCCTCGTGCCAAATTTTTTGAGCGCCGTTACGGATAACGATTTCCGAAGAAACTAATCTTAAGGCTCCTGTTCCTGCAGGCGAAGACACTTCCCATCTAATGCTAAACCTTTTGGAAGGTTATTTTCTAATATCTCGTTTGCATTTCGAGATTTTTAAAGAATTTTTTTTGCATTGGATAGCCGAAGTACATCTCTACATCGCTCGTTTTTTACTTTTTCGATTTTGGTTGCAGATATTTTTTTAACAGTTACTTTCACTTTCAAAACCGGTTCCGAAAATGAAAGTGTCATTCTAAAAAATATCTGCAACCAAAATCGAAAAAGTGACAAAGGAGCGATGTAGAAATCAGCCTCGGCTATCCAATTAAAAAAAAAATTATTTAAAAATAACGAAATGCAAAAGAGATATTAGAAAATACCCCCTCCCTTATAAGTTTAGCATTAGCTCGCGAGTGAATTCGTCTGCACGGGCAGGAGCCTCAAGTATTAATCCCATTTTACGTATTTTGCGCCCTGTGTAATTTCCAGATATTTTGGTATTTCTGCAAAAAGATTGAAGGTCAGTTTAAGAAAAGAATATTTTAATTTTAAATGTTCACATTGGCAGAGGTGGCTTTCGTAATCATGGTACCCATAGGCATATTTTTTACAGCATCTAATACAAATGATGACTTGAAACAAATATTTTTGATAATTTGGCGCCTCGGTGGATACACAATATTTTGACATTTATAATTTTTGTGCAAGTGCAAACTAAGGAGATGGAGTGTCAATTAAAAAAGAAAAAAACGGATTTTCATTTTAATTATTCTTAAGTAGAGTGCTGGCTTTGGTACACGGCACCTTAAGAAAGACTTTTTCATTGAATCCGCTGGTGGTGGTTTCTGGTGAAAGTATTAGTATTAATACTTTTGTATATTTTTCACTCCTTAGTTTTTAGCGTGAAAGGCAGCCCTGCAATCCTCTCCGAAGGATATATCTGTCCCTTGGCTTTGATTTTTCGTCTAACATTTTGTCAGAATATACGTATATATGCGTAAGCCTTCTTGACCTGAGATATAGTCTTTAGCCTAGAGTAAGACTGACAGAAGGGTATGTGGACCTACTCCAAAGACTTTTTCGCAAGTGATATCTCTTCACATCTTTTATCTATAAAATTAATAGAAAAAAAATATTAGAACAGTTAATGGGCGCCTCTAGATTGTGGCTAGCATTTGATTATTATTTAGCCATATTTATTTATTTTGCGAATTTGGCAATTTTTTTTATTAAAAAATCCACCTTTATTTCCAAATAATAATATCCCGCTTTATTTAATTTGTCATTAGATAAGACGAAAATAGTGGTAATTTTTTTAATTAAAAAATGTCAATGGTGGTCTAGCATCAGATTTCTTTTAAGGCTGTTCTCAACTGCTCTGCTCAACAAGCGCAAAACGTTTTAACATATTTACAAATTCATTTTTTAACGGAAAGATATAAAATTGGAAGGCCTGACTATGGCAGCGATTTGGAATCGAACTGTGTTTTCCATTTTTTGGATAAATAAATTACCTATTGAGTTATCAGCGATTTTGATCACGTGACAAAGACGTTTTTCACCCTTCCTTAAGTGGTTATTCTTCTTTCGAGTGGAAATTCGGTTCAAAACGCTCACTTTGACACAACTTTCTGAAACATCTATATTGCGTTTGCAAAAAAAAAAAAAAAAAAAGGAAAAAACAGTTCTGTTACATTGTTTCTGAACAACAATACCTGCTAGTTTCATGCATTTCCGAACAAAAATGAATTAAAACTTATGTCATAAAGTTGCCCTTTTTGATTTGAGAACAGCCTTAACTCCTTGAGGGGCGAGCAATTGCGTTTGTGTAATGCTGAATGCCCACCGGAAATTTGAAGAAAATTTATCTCAAAATAAGGAAAAGCAATTTTTCAACATTTTCTCACCAAAGCTATAAACGTAAAACTTAATTAAAATTTTCTGGTGCAAATTTTAATTAAACGTAGGTGGGATAAAATGTATCCCACCGCCCCTCAAGGGGTTAAGTGCAATGTTTTTAGATTCGAAATTTCTTTATGGCTTGTTTGTATGTAGTCGAAATTTATAAATTTTGATTAAAAAAATATATATATATTATTTATTCGTACACCTAAATCTTATTTGACGTTTCTGCCATTTATTGAGTGTTATGCATATCTTTAAAAATATGAGTTTTACGAATTCTTTACTAAAATTGAATAATTTTCTTACTGCTGTCAATTTTTTAAGTGTAATGTTTTTTACCGATTTTCAAGAAAAGATGTCGTGAAATTCCCCCTCTTGCTTTTTATATACAAGAGGGATGCAGACCTTTCTAGTTTATTAAATGTTTAAAAGAACAGCCTCATTAATAAATTCAATTTTATGAAGTAAGGCATTGATTTTTAAAGTATTTTAGGCTTTAAATACAATTAAAAACAAATTGAAAAGAACTGCAGAATAAGTTATGTTTACTTGCTGTTTCATCTTGATTCCCACTAATGAGATACACCTGTACCATTAGTTTCTTCAGATGCATGCATTAGTTTTACTTAGAATTCTCTTATCGAAAATTGTTATTACCCTTCCCACGACCAGCTGAAAGACCTCCCGAAAAGATCTTTGTATACCACATGGATTTTTTCCCTCAAAAACCACAGCAGTTTGTCATTAGTGATTTAAAAGGGTCCGTTTTTAAACACATTTAGGGATCATCAATATCAATCGAATATTGATGGTTCGACAACTGCTTGGACCATCAATCCAAGCAGTTGTCGGCCGTAAACGGACAACTGCTTCTGCTTGCTGTGCTAGAAATTTCCTATTATCACAGCTTCCCCTACCTAAGAATATCGTTTATCATTCACATGGACAATTATTTCCGGATTAGTTCAGAGGACAGAAAAAAAAAAAAAAACCCACAAGTGTTTTAGACTGAATTTGAACAAATATATTTTACTCTGGAGTATCTCTTTTTGATTTCCGATTTTTTATTTTTTGAAGACTAAAAAAAATAACAATATTAAAACATATACAGCCAGGTTTGGAGATCAAACGTCCGATTCAAGAGACTTGTAAGTAATTTTTAATTATTAAGTTTTGACTAATAATATGCTGTTAATTAATTAAATGGTATGTTATGTCATGAATTTTTGATAATGAGTGTTCGATATTTTCCAAATATCAATATGCTTCGGATATAAAACTGTGTGTTTTGTAGAAAGGGATGAAACATGGGCGCCAGCAATGGGTGGGGGCAGGGGAATAAGAAGGCAATTGCCCCTCTCTGAATTTTCGAATTTAACTAAATCTTTTCTCTCATGATTTTGAAAAAGTAATAGATTGTTCCTCTCAAATGATTTATAATAAATGAACATTAAGAAAAAAATTAACCAAGGATTAATCGTCAGAGGTTTAATAGTCTGTCCCCTTGAACCGCCCCATAAAAGACCAATTTTAGTTCTGTTTTTTTTTTTTTTTTCTACGCTTATGCATTAAAAATTATTTTTAATTCGGGTCAGGAAAAAATAAATAAATTAGGGGAAAAAAAGAAAATAAACTATTTCAATTTTTCATTTATAAAGAAGCCGGTAGAAGCTTGATTTTTTATATACATCTTGTTACATTTCTGTATTTTTTTTTATGGTAGTACGTTTCGAAATTGTCTTAAGTAGGGTTCTTGCCAAAGAAAAAAAGTAAATTTTGGCAGTGTAGTACAAGCACATATCTGTTACAAAATCTTCTCCTCATTGGATTTTGTTCTGTGGGTGCCCATGGGATGAAACCAAATTTACACGAACTTGTCGGGATACTTTTCTTTCCCCTCTAGATAAGATACTTATTTTACTGAATAACGGCATTATTGTTTAAATATGTGTTTAATTTTTATAAAATTTGCTCCAACATAAAAGAAAAAATTACAAATTTAAAATTCAACATTTTAACACTTTCCAAAATAGTTGAAAAGTGTGTATGGCTTTGGTTAGTCTGTCCGTAAACATAAATAAACTCGCATTGCCACGCCACTTATGTGTATGATTTACTATAGGAGGTTCCTTAATGAAAATGGAGTGTGTAGCACTTATAATTCGTTTACAGAAGCACGCAAAAATATTCCGTTGCATTATGTCCTATGGGAAAAAAATTGTTAGCAGTGTATTTTAATGATGTTACAATACTTCAAACATAGTTAAATTGAAATTTATTAATTTGATACACTACATGGAATACGAATTGAATAATTTTTATTGCTTATTTATAGGGACACACAAAATAATCTAATTGTATTATTATTCTCAGTCTCAGCATAAAGTAATTGTTTGAAATCGCTTTTTAAATTGATACAAGTGACTTTTGCGAATTTCCCAGCGACTGCAACATTGTATATATCCATATATTATAAAATAGACACCGAAAACAAGTAAGGTTAGTTGGGGCATCTGGGACATGATTTTACAATGTGACTCTGGAGCTTCTGATAATTCAGCTTCAAAAAACTAATGTTCATTTGAATTAAAGTCTGAACTTCTGTAAATACCAAAAACATAAAACTTAAAGAAGTACTTATGTACTTTAGTATAGATAACAAGTATAAAAGTTACATGGGCATTTAAGGAAAAAAATAGCAAGGTAAATCTATGAACAAACGGCTACTTAAGTTACTTTATCCAGGGGTGGCATTATATCGGGAAAATTTTATTGTTCCTAGCAGAACCCTTACAGAAAGGTGCGATGAAGATATTATTTTCAAAATAGTGGTAGGAAGGATAAAAGTTTCCCTATAGAATGCGACCCCTGTGTATAGTACAATTTCAAGGTCTGGCTATCTCGCTTTCAGGGGCAAGGTACTTGCATTCGTAAAATGTTGAAATAATTTAAAGTCACCAATATTTACAAGAGAAACTATCTGAAAACAAGTAAAAGTATATTTTAGGGTACTTAATAAAGGTGAAATTTTCATTACAAAATTCAGGTGCCAATGTGGCAATTAGGAATTAAAATTAAGTGATACCATAACGGCATCACCGCCTCTCAAGGGGCCAAGAAATTTGGTTTGATACCACTCAATATGCTTTTTTTTTATATTTCATTACATAATTTTAATAAGGTATTCTATCATTTTCTTTATTGTGAGCAAAAAACAATGGAGAAATTTACTTCCCGTAGTAAGAGAAACACAAAAAAATTATTTATAACTATTGGGGTAACTGGATCCAGCATGGTCGAGTTACCCCGGATACATGTTCCAGTTACCCCATTCTTGAAACATTTATGGGGTAACTGGGACACCGGGCTTACATTTGAAACATGAAGTAAATATGTATAGATACCTAATAATATTAATGTAGTTATATGTCTAATCTTAAAAAAAAAATGATTGTTTAATAAAAGTACTTACAGTATTTTAATAATCAGCCGAGGAAGTTTAACCATATAGACGTTGTTTTTAAAAAAAGAAACGTAAATTTTTGACAACCTATCACAGCAAAGTGAGAGTTATGATTGAGTTGATACACGTTGTTTTAGGAATTAGAGATTAAGGGGCATTGTTCACAAAAGTTAAAACTTAAAAAACACCAACAGTTTTTTATAAAATAGCCTATGGCCCAGTTACCTCGTGGTTCCAGTTACCCCAACTAACCTTACACTGTCCACACGAAACTCTTGAACAGATGGTTTGATTTTTAGACTTTTTTTCTGGGGGTGAGGAGCATTCTGTCTCTATAAATGGACATCTTTCAATATCATTAAGTTGTTTGTTTTCACGTCTCTCTCTCTCTTTTTCTTTTCTTTTTTTTTACATTCTAGGCTTTAATTCATATAAAAATTGACCAATTTTCACGAAATATTAATATGCTGTTAAGGCAATTCTCAAAAAAATATTTTTCCTCGTTCAACAATGCGAATCTTTTTGACACATTCCCGGAGCCATGATTATTAAAATGATTTGCAATCGATTTTTTTTCTTTCATTTTTCTGATA
Source organism: Maratus speciosus (assembly GCA_963932465.1). Classification (NCBI taxonomy): domain Eukaryota; kingdom Metazoa; phylum Arthropoda; class Arachnida; order Araneae; family Salticidae; genus Maratus; species Maratus speciosus. Next base: position 259,537,764 of record OZ010796.1, on the reverse strand, counting down.
TATACATGTGATCCTGAGTTATAAGCGATTGTTCTCTCGTGGCGGCAGATTTTTTCCTTTTTCCGCGCTGTCGCATCCGAAAATTCGGTTTAAAATTTCCAGTTTGACACATTTTCTGAAAAATTTCCTACTTTTATCAAAAAACGAAAATAATGCTTACTTAGTTCTGAATGAGACCACCTGTCAATTTCATGCGTTTGAAAACAAAAATGAATAATACAAAAAATATTCAGTTTGGATTTAAAAACAAAATTAAGGCACACAGTACCATTTTATGTTTATAAAATACTCGTCGTTTCGTGTATAGATAGATATACAATTACAAAAAGTTTGATTATATATATATATTTTTTTACAGGTACACCTCAGAAAGTTTATTTGTGTCATCGTCTACTTCATATCATAATAAGCGATATTGATACTAAACCATGAGATTTACAATTATTGCGGGTTATAGTCCTGCATTAGGCCAGTTTACTCGATTACACCCGGATTAGATTGGATCGGTTCGGATAGGCAAAAATTTTTTCGTTGCGCGTTGGGTTGACTCTAATTGTTAAAGGTTCGGTTTTGACTCTTGCGGATGGATTTTGGTAAGTTGTTGATTTATTTATTTATTTTTTTTTTTTCAAACGAATGCCACCAATATTAAACTTTGTATCTCCATATAAATAAGTATATATATATGTATGCGCGTGTGAGATATTAAAAATATAATTACAGAGTAATCTATTGTATTGTAATTGATTTAAAATATAGACAAATGCATTCAAATATGGGCTTGAAGTGTGTCTGGTTTCTGGTTAGCTTCAAATAGAATTTTTGAGTTTGGGTTAGTATAACGCGAAACGTGCAGGACTCTAATGAGGATAACAATATAGGATTGCCATAAAATCCGAAGGTAAGAAAAAATCTTTTCAAAACTGTTTTATTTATTTTCTTTTGTTAAAAAGTTATTTTGATGCATATCACAAGTTTATAGCAAGACAAGTTTATGGCCAACCTTCTTGGGAGCAAATTACATATGAGAGGGGGGGGGGGGGATGTAAAAGGTGTTTCAGAATGAAACTGACAATTTCATAAGTCCGAGTCCGTTTAAGATAGATTTATAATACATTTCATTTATACAATAAAGGACAAATAAATAATTATAAATAATAATAATATTTAATACAAATAAAGGACACTCCATTTGAAGAAAAGGAATTATCTCATTCAAAATATATAAATAATCTTGTAGCTATTATCTTAACTTTTCAAAAAAAAAATGTTTAAAATACTGCTAAATAGTAGTCGGCGCCCTTTTGATTTGAAGTTGGCGCCCTTTTTATCCAAGTTGCCACCGCCCTTTTTGTCATGCCAGTACGACCCTGATGACAACGCTTCAAAGGCATTAAAGTATAAGTGCAGATCTACAGTTGCCAGTCGCCACGTGGCGTCTAAATTTTTTGCTGTGGCGACTAACTTTCAGTGTCTTAGTCGCCAGAAATAAATTTCCAGTGTTCCCAATCCCCGTCGCGGAATTTTGATATATTTTATAGAAAAACACCTGCTGTTTTAACTGGCCTAGATCAAGTATGACCTTGATAAAAAGTCAGAGAATTTTTGCGATCTCAGTTACCGTCGTGAACGCTGCCCCTGTGATGTTCTGCTTTCTTGCCGAACATTATGTTCGAATATGATTCTGAGCATGTCCGCTCCACTACAAAGCTTAGCAGCCGCGAAGCTCGGCACACGAGCACGCAAATGGTAAAGCTTCTCCTTTGGACACCAGCGAAAGCAAGCATTTCTTCGAAGGTTTCTTCCGAAATCCAGAGTTGAAATAAATACTCTTTTACTGCAGATCAGTCCACGAGACAGTCCAAAGTTCCCAATGCGATGGAGATTATTTAAAGGCTTTGAATCATGGAGCCGCGAGGATAGAAGATTCCGAACTCTAAAGAAAAAAGAAAAAAGAACAAAAAGAAAAAGAAACTCGCACTAAAAATACTTAACGCGAGATATATTCTTGCTCTGTAAATGTTTTCTGCAAGTGCGAGATTTTTATAGCGCAAAATAATCTTACACATTCCTAATTTTTTTTATATGTATACTTTTATATGACAAAATCAAAATAAGAAATAAAGTTTTCCTAATATTTTCAATTATCATAACTGCTTAGCTTATACATGTTTTGTTATTAAACTGTATCTTGTCCAACTTTATCTTCTGATTTTTCCAGATTTATATTATACTTTTTTTAATATCAAAGTTTCAAGAATTTTAGGATTAAATTAAATATACACATTTGTTGTAATTAGTCTGTTTTGTTGTACATGTGTATTTATTAACTGAACTATTTTTCATTTTGAATTCCTGAGTTTTTTTGTTAAGTTTTTTCCATATAAACACTATTGTTTTATGAGTTTGTTTCACAATGTGGCCACTAGATTTTGGTTAGGGGCCAAAGTGGCAAATGGAATTTTGGGATTTAGGAGCCACTGGCTCCTTAAAAATTTTGGGAATCTGCACCTATACATTAAAGTATTTGTGTGCGGGTATCTGTTTAATTACCGTAAATTGGGGTCACTTGGAACCCGGGCTGCTCCTTGGACTCCAAACAAAAAAATGTTTTAAATCAGACCTAGACCTGAATCTACTCTTTTGAAAGTATTGACGTGCTTCACCAATACTCAAAGTAGGGGTCTTTAACATTTTTGTCTGAAAGCTGGTTGTCTCTACACATTCCGAAAGGTAATCTCCGTCTTATTTAATAGCAAAGTTTGTATTATTAAATAAGGAAAACTTTTCTATTGTAAAATAGTAGCCGTGGACACATGCTGAAGAGATCCTTATTCTACAGGTAACAACATTAACAATAATAACACATTACACCCAGGAATTTTTTTAAAATTTGGCAGCCGGCTTCTGGGTCCAATTAATCCCAAGTTACAGTACTTGCGGATTTTTTAATATCATTTTTATATAATGTTAAAAAACGTTTCTATTTATATTTCTCAAATATCTTGCATCATTTTATGAAAGATTGCCTGCGAATCATTTTGTTAATGATAGATATTCTAAAAAAATGTTTTGCTTCCTTTCATAACATTGTGTTTAGTACCTATTATTATTATTATCATCATCATATGAATTTCTGTTACATTTTTTGGAATATTCTTATAAATTATACATGTTCCCTCATAATTTTTATTTTTGATAATTTAATTTCGATTTAAAATTGATTTTTTAAAGACTTTACAGTACTGCATTAAAATATAATGCATCATTGGTTATTCTTTAATTTTTGTTTGTCTCCCTACTGAATTTATTCTTAACAGGATGACCCCAGAATTCTCTATTTTATGTATTTCTTTTTAAGGTTAAGTACTTGCTGGAATCGATATCGTGTCAAAAATGTAAACGCCAATCGTTTCAGCAGGGTTTTTAGATATTTTTAATACTATAAAAATACAATTATTACATATTTTGCCAATTTATTATTATTATCATGATTATTATTATTATTTTATATAAACTGTGTACTTAAATATAGTGTGTTTTATATATATTTATGTAGTAAAGGCAACAAATATGGAAAATGTATCCACAGATCTTCAGTTATCTAAGGAGGGGATCTTTTCCACGCAGACACCGAGTCTGCTCTTTAACAAAAGTTTTGACGTACAGTCAAAAGTTTATTTATTGCTGGTTCCACTAAAATTTATGAGAGCCCATAAAAGAGTCACAGACGGACCACACACTCGGACAGTCCCAGCTGTTCATGATCCCACGAGCCCCTCTTCAGAGGTTTTAGCATCCCTAAGATTCGAGGTAACGAATCGCACAGTTGCGGGGGTGTCTTTAATGAGGGGGTCCAGCTAAGCTTCCTCACGATTGAACAGGGGACTGAAAGCCCAACCTTCTATTGTTGTACGAAGTCTTTTTACGTAAGGAGTAAAATAATATTACATGATTATTATTATTGAGTTTAGCTGAGTAGCATGCAGTCTCAGAGAGACATTATTATTCTTATAGAGAGTTGCAGAGAATCATGTAGTCTCAGAGAGTTAGAGTTATTTTCTCATGGATTTAAATAAGTTAGCCGCATTTATAGCGACAATTTGATTTAAGACTTAGTGATGTTTAACAGACGTGGAGTCTTACTGCTTGCATGCAGTTATACAATAAATAAGAGTTTCTTCGTATCATCTTGCCCGTTTAGGGTGTGATAACAATATTGGTCGTTGTAGACCTTTTCAGCACGCGCTCTGATTGAAGAGCGGGACTTCTACGAGATGTAGTGTATCTACCATGCTGATGATTGCCTAGTATCTTACCCAATGTATGATGAGTTATTTCAACAACATACAGTGTATAAAGGTATGTGACGTTATGATATTTTGTTTCCCAATTTATGTTTATGCATGTATTAATGTATTACTAGGGATTTACCTTCAGCTGGTATCTAAGTACCCAAATGTTTTGATAAGTAATCAGAGTAAATTAAATATAATGCCTAATGAAAGTTTCGATTTGTTCTTTGGAACATCTGTGTCATGTGACACTCTTTTACTTAAATTGTACATATGTTTTGTTACTGTAAATAAATAATGCTAAATGTTAAATTTTGGCATACGTCATTTATCCATGAGTCTGTTAATTTACTTTAACATTAATATTTTATTTCAGATTTATTTCGGGTTCTTTTATTTTATTTATGCGTAAATTTTGTAGGTTTGTTTTAGATAATTTGCGCGGTCTAAACGCTACTTCTTCACGTAAAAAAATCACAACGCAACTTGGGGCAGTTTTGGAGATGTGTTTCCCCCCCCCCCCCCAATTTAAGATAATTATGTTTAAATTATCAGAAGCTAGCCAGGACCATTATTTACGATCACAATGATTTAATTATAATGTGTTTAAATTACCACTATGACGTTTCAGGTATAAGTAATTAGGAGTAGTTAACCTACCTTGGGGGTTACCCTCACCCCCAATTTAGCGGTATGTTTGGGTAGTTTAAGTCGGTACCGTATTATGGACCCAGATCTTCCCAACAGTACTCTAGTTCGTCAGTTTATTTGATGAGCTTACTGCTTCGGTATTTTTAAGTTGAATAAATATTACAAGGATATAATTATTGAAGAGAAAAAACATACATCGTAGCTCAGCTATACATGTTTCCTCTGCATGTGGCATTTCCAAAAAAGGATTCGTGCTTACATTATAAATAACACCTGTAGAAGAAAAAATGCGTTTTCTTAACCTTTTAAAGGACGGTGGTATATTATTTGTACCACTTAATTTCTAGATGCACTGGAATACTTGAAAAAAAACGATTTGATTTTATAATACAAGTGAAGGAAAGAATCTATTTATTTTCAAACCAATTTGTTCGTAAATTCTGGTGGTATTCAATCATTTCAAAATTTTAGCATCAAAACTATTTTGTCCCTAAAAGGGTTAAACAGGGTTCCCAGCACGGCGACTATTTCTTTATTATTATTTTCAAATAATAATTTTTGTGGTAGATATCTTTAATATACGCAATAGAAATTTACCTAAATATTATTGTTTGAAAATAGTGGTAGATAAATAGTCTTCCCGCTAGAAAACATGTGTAAATAAAAGGAACTTTAATATTTACCTTCTATCAGGGTTGAACGTTTGTCGTGGGGAAAAAAATGGCAGAGGTCCTTCTAAACACCTCTATTTCGAAACAAAATCTTTGTGGCCGATTTCTATAACATTTGCAATAGAATTCTATTACGACGATTTTTGTTTGGAAATAGTGGTATTTAAGGGGAACCTTGCCATTTTTTCTGTGACAAATATTCAGCCCTACCTATTATGGATGTAATAAAACTTAAAATAAATGCTAGAGTTCATTAAAGCCACAGAAACCGACCAATCTTCTAAGATTATTTCTGATGTCAACATTCTGTTTTCTATACACATACAAAACACACAACGATGAATGAGGTATCATTCGAAAGGTTTAAAAAAAAACTTTTATCATAGTATGCTTACATTTCGTTAAAACAAGTTGTTCTATTTAAATTTGCAGTTAATTAAAAATTAAATAATAAAATGCATCAAAACATAATCTCAAAGTTTGCAGAATTTGAAAATACGTTTGTTGCCATAAACAGAGAAAGACGCAACGAAAAGTCAGCGAAAAATTATGTCATTTTGACGCAATTATAAATAATTTTTCACGTTTTATTAATAAAAATATAATTTATGACGTCCTTTTTCACTGGTGGAAAATTTTCGCTGTTTTGTGTTTAGGGTGTTTTCTGTTAATCGCGAATCGTTTGCGCTAAACAAAGGTGCCATTTAGACTTAATATTTTCTTTTAGAATTTGATATTCTTATTTTGCATAAGGGTAGTTTTTGTATTAAATATCGTACAATGCATTTATTCTTTACTTTTAACAGTAACACAGACTGTTTAATCTGTTTTTTATTTCTTTGGATCAAATTAGGCCAGAAAATGTAAAGTTTATGAATTCTTTTTGCGAAGAACATCTGATGAGGTTATCGGAGACAAAATTTTGCCCTTTACCAAAATTACGCTCCGAAATACAATAAGGAAAGGGCATATTTGCAAACAAACACTTCCGTCAACCACTACATTTTTATCATAGCGATCATTGCAGGAAATCAACTTGGCGACGTAGGCCAATCATATAATAGATCTGTTAAATCAATCTGTTAAAGACCAATCAAGTTCCCGGAGTTCATATGTATAGTAGGAGTCATAATGAATGAACAGGTTTTTCTTGCAAACCAACAGTAATTTGACCAACAGTGACGTCCGCTGCCCTTTCCTCATATGATAGAAATATTTTTCTTCAACCAAAAACAAAACGAAAGGATTCAAAGATATTTAAGACAGTTTTAACAAATTTTTAATTACAAAAATTATTAAGTATTTTGTATTAAAAAATCGTGAATTGTGACCTACACAGATTTGGACTTTACCCATGTGACGTCAGCCGCGGGTAAACAGAAGAAAAACACCAATAGGCGTGAAGAACATTTTAACTCTGCTCCCCCTTCGTCCAATAAACAGTCTTTTTCGGAGTGTTTTTCCCCGCAGAGGCATGGCTGTTGCCATTCGTGGGTAAAATCTATTTCTTAATTTTCATTAAAGTCGATTGTTTAATTTTCATTAAAGTCCATTGCTTAATTTTCATCCAGTTTGGCTAAGAGGCGAAAAACCAACAGGGTGGAAAAGTATCTAAGCCTGGATTCGAACCAGGATCATTGACATAAAGCGCCAATGTTCTATTACTGGTCTACTTGGACGATATCCAGGCTAGCACATCTCATTCTTATCTGTTGGCAAGGCTGCACCCGCAGCACGTGATGGAATATTTTCATGAGCCACAACCCTGGAGTAAACACGAAACGAAAGGGAATCTAACAGATAAGAATGAGAAGTGCGAGGCTGGATATCGCTCGGGTAGCTCAGTGGTAGAGCATTGGCGTGTAATTTCAATGACCCTGGTTCGAATCCAGGCTTGGCCACATTTCACTCTGCAAATAAAAATCCGACAATTAACATTTAAAATTAATAAAAATAGGCATGTGAAATTTATATAAATTTCTATAAATTAGGTATAAAATATTTTTATTTAAAAATTTAGCATTGTCAAAAATATGAGTATGTAAATTTATAGATCTTACCTAGTTAATTAAGATAAAAGGAAATTTCTATCAGAGAGGTGTACCCTCAAGTCATCAAACCGAATTTATTTGGCAGTCTGGCTGTACACATGTTCGAGAATGACAGAACAGGTTTTTACTTCAGTCAGTGTTGCCAGTGGGCCACTTTTTTAAAATTCAGATTTCTGGATTGACACCAGTTTTTTGGACAGGTAAATTTCTCCTTATTTGATGACATTTTAATTAAGGCGAAAACAAGTGGAATTTTACTTTTTTCCAAAAAGCGGTGCCGATCAAGAAATCAGAATTTAAAAAAAATAGCCCACTGGCAACACTAACTTCAGTGTTTAGCCAGTGACTGTATCCACAATAGATTATAAATTGTTCGGTTATCAATTGCCATGAAATATTGTAGTATCCGGCTTACATATTGCGAATTAACACTAAATATAAAAACAACCGGTCAAAATGAAAATATTTCGATTCAAACCAAAAACTTCTCGATAAAAATAAATAAAATATGAACCACACAGAAATAAGTTACATAAAAAAGTTAAATAGTTTAAACAAAAATTCTGGTGGGAAATATTTTTACAAAACTTGAGTAAAATTACCTGCATATTAAAGGGATCTCAGGGATTCTTAAAGCTTCAAATTTTTTGAGTTAGATGTTAAACTTCTATCTTTTCTGAACATTTTGGTATGGTTGTTTCCTTGAAATTCCCATTAAAACAGAAGTTATGGCTATTAGAATTATGGTTGTTCAATAGCTAAAGCGGTGTTTCCGAAACTTTGAAGTCATTTTTCTCCAAATGACGTTTTTGGGCATAACGCGCACGATATCTCGAAAACTTCTGAATATTTTTTCATGAAATTCTCAAAATATATATTTCATGTTAATCTGTATAAACTGAACCTAAAATTTCCTCTTTATTGTTAACAAAAATGTTTTTTTATGTGATTATACTGTTGAAATTTTCAAAATTTTGCATTAGCTAAATACAACTTTGTATTAAAAATATAAAAATGCTTTAAATACAAATTTAATTAGGTTTTCAGGGTAATTTTTACAATCTAAAGATAAATAGGAACTGAAATTTTTATTCTAGTTGCAAAATTTTTTTCGTTATCTTGCACGTAAGCTGTTACACCAATTTTCTGCTCGTCAAATGTCTGACAGTTTGGAGCCCCCTATAAATGCTAATTCTGCATCTGACAATTTTTTAAATACATGAAATGAAAAAACATACTTGTATCTTTCATCCTAATAAAACGTTTGTTTTAAAATCATATGCATTTTAAGAAATTAAATGTTGAAAATGGTCTTTTGTTTGCATTATTTCCAATTTTAAGAGCACTGAGACCCCTAAGTGTTAAACAAGCACCTTTCGAAATAGAAATTTTGATAAATAAATGAAACTAAACAAGTACCACACAATAACAACTTATATTTTATTAAATAAAATTTCTGGTTCTAAACATTTCTTTCTGATCCATGTCAGATCCGTTACCCAAACTACCAGAAATCATGGTTAGGGTTAAACGTTTCTCTCGATAGAAATGACACCAAAATATTTTGACAGCACTATTTCCATGTAATATCTATCATCGTAGATTTCTATTGTAATTATTGTAGAAATCTGCTAAAAAGATTTTTGTTTAGAAATAGTGGTAGTAAAAATTTTTGGTGTAATTTTTTTTATAGACAAACGTTCAACCATATAATCATGACATGTACAGGAGGTCGAAGCGACCTAAATTTTTTAATAATTCACCAACATTCTTTTCCAAATAAAATTTTCGTGGTAGCTTGTCATTGCACATGTGAAATAAAAATACTACGAAGATAACAGTTTGGATATCGTGGTAGCAAATATATAAAAATATGGATGCTGTGACCCCTGTATGTATGTATGTATGTATACCTTTACGCGTTTTTTTTTCAAATCATAAACATATTTTGATCCAGAAAAATTGTTTAATAAAATGCATCCTGATTTTATGTGGTACTTATTTAATTTAATTTATTAAGTAAAATTTCTTCATTAAAATGTAATATTTGACTTGATAAAAAGCAAAAAAATTGGCACCAATGTATATGCATAAATGTTCAATGCATGTCGTAAATTTTTCAGTTGGTAACAATATCTTTTGCTGTAATGTTTTAAGCATTAACCCTTTGAGCTCTGAGGGTGAATTTCTTCAAAATGCCCAAATGTCACATTGGCACCAGTATTTTGTAACAAAAAATTCGATTTATAATGCGAAAAAATGCATTAATCAATTTTCAAATAAATTTGGTTGAATATTTCGGTGCGAATGTGACATTTGGAGATTAAATGTAAGCAGGAAGAAATTCACCCATCAGAGCTCAAAGGGTTAATTAATGTTAGATACGCACCGAAAGGTTACGAAAGGTACCAAAAGGTATTATATTATTTTGCATAGTGAACACGACGAACTAGCCTAACTTTACTATATTACTTTTAACACAATTATTCTAATTGGTAACTAACTCATACGAGTTGTAATTTTCCAACTGAGTGAAAAAGTGTTCAGACCAGGATTCGAACCAGAGACCTTTTGGCGTGAACTGTCAATGCCCTGCGAACTGAGCTATCTTGGACAAATCTGGCGGGCCTTTCTCAGCCAGATGTCAAAATCAACAAGATGTCATAATCAACTTAGATATCATAATCAACTTAGATATCATAATCAACAAGGTTCTCTGGGTGAGAAATAGTGTAGCCAGGTGCCCAGCGTAAATCGGGGCACACAGTACAATTGCTCTGGACACCAGTATTTTAAAATCTCTTTCTTCGCCCTATCTAATGGCAGAATTATCTTCGATTGAAGATGGCGAAATAAACTGAAAAAAATTAGTGGTATCCAGAGCATTTGGAGCCCCGATTTACGCGGTATACCTGGCAACACTAGTGAGAAAGACCCGCCAGATTTGTCCAGAATAGCTCATAGCTCAGTTGGCAGAGCGTTGGCAGCTTACACCAAAAGGTCACTAGTTTGAATATCGGTTTGAACACTTTTTCGCTCTTTTGGAAAATTACAACTCGTGTAGCCTAATTTTGTTCTTCTTTTTAAAGCTTCAAAGAAAATACGGATATGCTAGCGTTAGAAATTGACAGTCTAACATTCGAGGTCTTTATTAAGAAAGCACTGTTGGAAGATGAATTAGTGAAGCTATTTGAACGTTACTGTTAGAACGATTTCAATATCGGTTTGCAACAGCCCATTTTCTAAAGGATTCTGAAAAAGTTCACACGCAAAAAAACAGCCTACAGTTTGACGTTACAAGTGTGGGACGTCAAATAAATTTATGGGGAAAAATAGCTAATCAAATAATATTTATGACACAAAGGTAAAGGGCACACCTTCCCCTACTGAACAATCAAGGGAAAAATAAGATCTTCAATCACTTATAAAATAAGTTGTCTCAAGTGGAAACGAATGCATCTTTTCTAATAAAATACTACTAACTATTTAAGTGGGATTGACTACCGCCCCTGAGGACTACGCGCTGACACAAAAATGGCGGTCGTTGTAGGCGGTTACTTTTCGACATTTGTACGGTCCCTTGAATTTGAATACCAATAATCTCTAACAGCTTCTCATACTTATTTTTATGACATTAAATAAGTCAAAAAAAAACTTTTAGAAAATTCTGGAGTCTAAATTCGGGGATCTTGCAAGCGATGAAAAATATCCGCCTACGACAGTCACCATTTTTGTGTCAGCGCGCAGGTCTAATATTCAAGAGGTGGTGTAATGACGTATATTGACGCCATCATTTTATAGAAATTCTGAAGAAATCTACCGGAAAAAGGTTGTATAGTAAAATTTGTAATATAAAATAATCTAAAAATTATATAAAAAATTAAATAATTAAATAAGCTGGTGTGAAATGATAAGATAAAAATAATTTCTTAAAAAATACCCATAAAAATTTTAATACATGCGTAAGGCCTTGCGAAAGAACTAGTCTTTCTTCATCAGTCGCAGAGAACACGTCCTACTACTTTGAAAACAGCAGCAAGACTGACAAAGAGCAGGTAAGGGAAAGGGACAAGTTGAAGAAGCAGCCAACAGGGAAGCATGAGTAGGAAAGCAGAAGTCATCAGCCAATCACACAAGAACATTACTCAAAGAGACGAGCAGAGGAAGCAAATTATGACGAGTGCAAGGGATTTTTACGATGTCTGAGAATAGAAATGTAGACACTGTGTGTTTATTTTCCCAGATACTTTTAGGGAAACTGTTAAGAAAAACCATTATCACTTGCGCTGTTTATCATTGCTAATATGATAGTTTATGAATCGATTGTAGAAGGCAAAAGCAATATATCATAACGAACCTCAACAATCAGATAATTGACGGTGTTCAATCATCATGAAAAGAAAAATGCCCAATTGCTATCATACATTGTACGCAACAAGAAATTAGTGATGTAGCATCAGGGGATGCTGTATCACTTTACTAACAGTATTATTACATAGTAAATTTGGCCTCATTTAATTTTGGAACGTTATACGATTAAATAGGGCCACATTTAGTTTAAAATACTGGTAGTAAAGTGATGCAGCATCTCCTGACGGTACGCCACCGCAAGAAACATAATAAATCTCTGTTATCACTTTACACCTGGTTTATATTTTATGTAAAGTCAAAAGACAAATAATCTATTGAGTAATTATACATATTAATATTTGTGTCAACAAATCGAATATATAAAGTAACATCAAATTTGCTCCAACTAGTTGTAAATCGTGTAGCCGAAGAATGCATCTTATGTCCTCCAAACTTGCAATGTAGTGTACGATAATATTCATCAATAAGGATCATAACCAGAACAGTACCACGTAAAAGGGATTTTTAAATGAATCGGGCATCTCTGTTTTTCAGATGGAAAGTTCTGTAAATCCTGGAGAGGTAAGGACAACAGAACTTCGTTAGCAAATTTTCTCACGCAGTACCTGAACTCACTGATAACTTTGCATTGTCAAGCCATTTATCCCTCCATACAAACAACCTACAACTAAGGAATGCAATATTCTCACAGAGAATATGATGCTTTTTTTCAAATTGATATATAATTTTCACAATGAATAATACTGGTTTTTAATGCATATGATGACGTCATGATGATAACACTTAAGAGGGTTGCAATTTTTCGCGGGCAGCATGCACTGTTTCATGCAAACAGTTTTGATGAAACGTTTATCCAGCAGTTACTTCTTTATTAACAATTTTTCAGGACGAGTCCTAATCAGTTTTCATAATATGCTTATGCAATTAATGATGTATGAAGAGCCACCAAGCTTTGATCCTGGAGAAAATGTCCGTTATTCGGATGGACCAACCGTTACACACAGCAGCAAATCTGATTCATTCTAATTTGTCTCAGCAGCATGGAGAAACCTCATATATCATCATGTTTGCATCATTCCTTGCAGAAAAGACATTTCTACGTATTATTTGACAATTACTGAACTGAAGGTGTAAGTAGGAATATTTGAAAACGCAGGAATTGCAACAACTGGATCAGCAGAAGTTACACTCAAAGTTACGCCAGTTAAAAAACCCCAAAACTATACAATAAAATACATCTATTATCAACATATTGCTTCAGGAGGTATTTTCAGAAGATAAAACAGGCTAACTTATACAGAATTGTATCAATCAGCTAGAAATTTCCCCACTAACTTTCAAATTTTGGCTTCTGGCACTTCAAATAATTACGTACTTGCATTGCAACTCTTCAAACTTTATACTAATATACATGTATATATAAGTATATATGGGGTCATGCAAACTGCATCATCATTCATATTCCATCTGCAGATCATTGGGTCTGGACAAAGCAAGGTGAAGAGAGAGATCCACAGTAGTCCACACAGCATTTAGAGAACATACGAATTGAATATTTCTATTAAGAGCGAAAAAATTCCCAAACCGGAACTCGATCCCTGATCCTTGACTTACATTGCCAATGCTCTACCGTTTAAGCTACCTGGGCTGACAACCGGCGAGCATATTTTGCTCAGATAACCTTATAACCTATACCTTATAAGGTTATCTGAGCAAAATATGCTCGTTGGTTGTCAGCCCAGGTAGCTTAACTCCTTAATTCTCGCTCCCGTCATATTCACGGGCTGTGTCTTTTTTCAGATAATTCAGATTTGTTTGATTCCCACCAGTTTTATAAAATCTCCCGTCATATTCACGGGCTGTGTCTTTTTTCAGATAATTCAGATTTGTTTGATTCCCACCAGTTTTATAAAATAGTGCAATTGGCTTTATTATGGTATAATTTTACCTGTCATTAAACAATGTGAGCATTTCTTTCTCAAAAAAGTGGTGCCAATAAGCAATTTCCATTTTTAAACCGTAATTTAATGCGACCGTTAAGGGGTTAAACGATAACTCCTGGGCTGACAACTGGCGAACATATTTTACTCAGATAACCTTATAAGGTATAGGGTATAAGGTTATCTGAGCAAAATATGCTCGCCGGTTGTCAGCCCAGGTAGCTTAAACGGTAGAGCATTGGCAATGTAAGTCAAGGATCTGGGTTTGAGTCCCGGCTTGAGCATGTTTTCGCTCAGTTGGAAATATTCAATTCGTATGATAACTTTACCAATCAGTATGATTGTTTTAAAAATAATATTACATTTAGAGAACATTTGAAATGTGGATGGAATGAAGGATGTATGCCGTGTACATCCTTCTGAAAAATTGCCGGTATTTCATGCACACTGACACAAACTGCAGAGGAAATGTCAAAGTCAAAAATAAAACAAAAATCATTTATTTTATAATTTTGTTTTATAATTTTAAAGGATTTTGTAAAGGATTTAAATTTTATGTAATTATGCAATAAAATTGTAGTATTTCACTTTATTTTGATGTCTGATGTTTAATTTGGCATTGTAATCGTCATCTATCAGACAAAACAAATTACAATAATCACACTATGAATTGACAATGTTTGGCGAAAGGACGCCATTTAAAAAAATGACGGCCATCTTGAATTCTAAGGAAAATTTTGAATGCCCCTCCCTTTTTAAATTGTTCTCTTCCTTTCCACCACCAACTGTGCAAAGCGCCATTCTGTGTTCATAAAGTGCAGTATAGTAACCCTTACCACTCCGTTGGCTCCGCTGCGGAGACATCATCTTTCTTTGCAAAATTTGTTTTTGGCACCAGTAATAAAGAAAAATAAAATTTACCATTTTTAATCAGAGCATTTCTGAAATTGTGTACTTGAAGGTAACTTATTTTAAAAAAGTGGTGCCGATCGAATAAAATTTGTGTAAGAGATGCCGGTGCTTTAAGAGTTAACTAAATTTGTCGTGTACCGACTTCTTTGGATCAAATGAATTCAGGATTAAGTTTTTTCACGTGCACCTTGGAAATCTACCATAATTCATGACGTATAATCCATGGATCAAACAAACGTGTTTAAAACAAGAAATGTTATTTAATAATATGTAACTTATTCCTACGAGGTGCTTTTTTACTTCATTTATTACGAAACATTTACTGGTACAAAATGTTTTTATTTGTCCGCAGATTATACGTCGAAAAATACCGTATGTTTGTTTCTATCTACCTATTCATCTTTTTATCTGTCCATAGAACTATTAACAGGTTCACGCCGGTGCCGTGGGTCACACTCGACTGTGTCAGAATTGCCAATTCTCCGACTTTTTAGATACCAGTATTTTAATACAGAAAAGGTTGTTTTATTTAATTAGAACAATTGGGCGATTTAAAGGAACAACATTTTCTCTAAAATAACAGTGGTGTGCAAAAAGCCGGAGACATGACAACTCTGAGACAGTCGAATGTGACCCACCGCGCCGGCTTGAACGTGTTAATGAAGAGGAACTGATATATTCTTAAAATAGTGAAGCTTTAATTGTAACCGCTTTCGCAGGGGTTGATTACCGCCGGTGGAATGTTCTACCAATAAATTTATACAGAAATTTTCTCCTTATTTAAACACTTCATTAATGCGAAATTTCAGTCATAAATAATGGCAGAAACAGATTTTCATTTTTACTGGTGGAAGTTTACTTTAACTGAAGTCAGGCTCTGCGTTTTCGCCATATTGTGACAACCAGTGAAACAAACTGACTCTTTTACAAAGCAAACCGACACCAGTAAAAGCAAGAAGAAAATTTTAACATATTTGTGAGAAAATATTTACACGAATAAGACGCTTAAATAAGACGAAATTTTCTATTCAATTTTACTGGTGGGAAGTTTGCCTCGGCGGTAATCAGAAACTGTAGATACGATTTTAAAAAAGCAGCCGCCATCTTGTGACAACCTCCTCAGTTACTTCACTCGCAACTGGTAGACAGTACATTATATGTCTCCTCCTCTTTGTTTATAACCGCATTATGCAAACATGCAGAGCATAATATTTTCATTAACAATTTCTAGAAGCGAAAAGTGCACTGAATATTTACCGTAATTTCCGGCGTATAATCCGCGGATCAAACAATTCTGTTTGGACACAGAAATTTTATTTAGTTATTGAAGGAAAATATTTACCGCGATCTAAAATGTTACATTTTATTTTAAAAACTTTCTGGGTCGAAAAATGATTGTTTGATCCGCGGATTATGCGCCGGAAATTACGGTATTTTGAATTAAATAATTAGTTTTGAGCTTTTGAATAATAAAAGACAAGAACGAATTCGCAAATATTAATATATTTGCCTTTATATGAAATGAATATAAACATGGTTACATGAATCACCAATGATTTCTTTTTAGTTTACAGAGTATGTAAATGTAACATTCATACATCGAAAAATTACTAATTACTGTACAGAAATTTTTTTGTTCATATACCATTCGTCAGTTTTTCATCATCTATGTGAAAAATTTTATTGTCTCGAAACTGTGTGGCATCAAAAATGACATCATCCATTTGAATTTCGGAATTATCACTGTAGCTTCGGCAAGACTGCGTTCGACTGCTCAGTGGATTGTAAAAACCTCTCGATTCGTCATTCTATAATCGTTAAATAAAAAGTTAGTTTCATATAATTGATATATATATATACATATGTTAGTTGCAATTATTAATATGTAATATTTGTTAGTTAATCATACGCTATTTCACAATAGTAGTCCAGAGGGGAGCGTTACGATACATTCTAGATTTAAAGTAATTTAAGGAAAAAAATTAGCAAAGAAGAAGGCAATTTAACTCTGATGTCTAGACACCGGGGTTGCCTGTTTGGCTTCCATTTTTAATTCAGAAATTCCGAGTTAATACCATAAATTTCGAAAGAAGAATTTTTACTTTATATAATCTCGAAATGTCCGCCATTAAGAAAAATTAAAAATTACCATTAGTAATTTCTGGTATTTCGGATTGTCTGAATAAAAAAAGAGGCCAAACTAGCAACCCTGAACCCCCCCCCCCCCCCCCCCCCCCCCACACACACACACAAAGCAATAATTAGGTGACCACAATGAGAAAATATTTATAAAATATTCAACCAAAAACATCTCAATTAATAAAAATTGCGCTATCATTCTTTTTGATATCACCAGAAATTCACCACGTAAAATTTCAAAGAAAATTTGCAAAAGTAACGGAAATTGAAATTTATGGCTTATACCACTTTAAACAAATTGAAATGATCAAACTGTGACCACTTATGAAAAGAAATATGAGGCCAATTTACAAATTTAGATTTTAAAATAAATAAATTTATCAGCCTGCGACTTAAATTCCTATTTCACAAAGAGAAGTTTAGAAATTGCGCCGACGATTTGCTTAAAATTTTGTAGATAACTATACTCTGTTCAAGATAAACAAAGAGTAAAGACAAACTAAATGTTTGCATTTTTACACCTTGGAATTCCAGTTTTGGCTTTCTTCACAGAAATAACGATTTTATATAAATGCAGTTTTGTTTTCTTAAGAAATTCTATTTAGAAAAACAAAAATAGAGGATATTTATTGAATTGATCGTTTCTACTTGGAAAATTCTTAGAAGTTTCAATAAAAAATAAAAACATCTTACCTCTTACTAAATATGCTGGTATAATTTCAAATTAAATTAGAACTTCCAACATGCAATGTATACTGTTAACACTGAAAATATTGCTTAGTCATACATTGCACGTATTTTTCTTTTGGAAGTATATTTTTTTATTACTCATATTTAGGGTGACATACCAGAAATTTTAAAGAGAAATTCTTCGCCTTATTTAATAGTTTCTGTGGTTACGTACGGCAAATATTTTTATTTAAATATAGTGATTGCTTGGAACTGAAAATATTTATTGAAAGTTAAATTTTAATTAGTTCGTTTATGCATTATTGTGTAGTGCAGGACAAGCACTTTCCGGACCGGCGTCTCTTACACTAATTTTATTCGGTTGGCACCACTTTTTTAAAAATAAAGTTACCTTAAATTAAATAATTTTGAAAATGCTCTAATTATATAAGATAAATATTATTTTTTTTTATTACTTGTGCCAAAAATAAACTTTGCAAAGAAAGATGATGTCAAGCAGAGTTGCCAGTTTGGACTCCAATTTTAATCCCAAATTTCAAATTCGTACCACAAATCTCTAAAGAAGAATTTTTACTTTATTGGATCGCTAAATGTTTCTTATTAAATAAAGTATAAAGTATTATTCTTTATTTATGGTATGAACACTAAATTTCTGAATAAAAATAGATGCCAAACTGGCTTCCCTGATGTCGAGTCAGACTCGAAGTTAGAGCGCAAAGGGTTAAATGCGAGTTATACGGTAAATATGAAAGACATTTTTTGTAATAACAATAAAAAAGAGATCGTAAATGAACGACATGCGGTTATACATATTCATAAATATTAAAAACAAAAAGAAAACAAAACAAAAAATTAAACTTAAGCCTCTAGCTCCCGATTTTTTTTTTCAGAGTTTATTCTTTGAATTAGCAGAATTAAAATGCTATTAAAGATTGTGAACAAAAATTTATTTATGCCATAAATGAGGCCTGGATGTTTAATCCCTTAATTTTCGCACCTGTGATATTCACGGGTTGTGTGTTTTATTCAGATTGTTTGATTCCCACCAGTTTTTATAAAATAGTGTAACTGGCTTTTATTCTGGTATCATTTTACCTCTCATTAAATAAGGTTACTATTTCTTTTTCAAAAAGGTGGTGGCAATAAGCAATCTGAATTTTTAAACCCTAATTTAATGCGACCGTTAAGGGGTTAACACTAGAACGCCGAGCAGGTGTCAATTCGACACCAACCAATGGACTAATTGTCGATTCGTACCAGAAATTTCTTCATAAAATAAGTTAAATATAAACTACACTGAAATAAGATAAATAGTTAACTTAAATAATTTTAAATAAATTGTATATTTTAATATATTTTTATAAAACTTACGTAAAATTTCTCGGCGTGTTAGTGTTAAAAGACATAAAAGACAATAAAAAAAGACATAAATAAAATTTAGCCGAACGTCTTTTCAAAAGCATTGCGTTTTATCACTTAAGTTGGGAACTTTATATGAGGTTCAGGTAAGCGGGAGTATTAGCATCAAGTTTTGTAAATTTTCTCTAAATTAAATTATTTAAATGGCAGACTGAATATTTTCATGTTGCATTTCTCATGCATGGTTTTTAGCGAAAAACTGGAGACTCACTATAGTCCAGAGAAAAATATATATGTATCAAAATAAAGGAAGCTTTATGCTAGAACCCACACCACCGATCTTGGATCAATTTATTTTTTAACATTAGTAAATTAAAATTTTTAGACATCTTTTGTGTGTTTCCTAATACCACCATATAGTATGAAAAAACTATTTATGTTAAAATATAATTCAACAAATAAATTTTTATAATTAATAAATGACATTTATTTCCAATTTCTGATGAAGATATTATAAGTTGCTAACACTTCAGATTTTTTAATGTTGTTTTAAAAAAGAAATTCTCGTTTTGTTAAACGTAGGGAAGTCTGGGATGAAACAAGACAAATATTTCTATTCGAAAGTACTGGCATTCGAAAATCCGGAGTAACAGAAGCTTTGAGATAAGACATATCTTAAATTTCCATCGCCGTCTTTTTTCATCATCATAACTGCAACCCTTGCATTTTTAAAAACCAGATATACGTACTTTGAACCAGAATAATAAAAAAAAATGTCACCTTCTTTCTATGTCAGGGGTGTCAAACTGTGATCCGTCGGATGCCACTAAAATTTTATAGTTATCATTGCCTTATCTAATCATCGAATCTCTGCAATTCAAGAAGTCGGCTATTTCTTTAAAAAGTTAGTGGTATCAGGCGGGCCACAGTTTGACACCCCTGTTCTATGTAGTACTCATATTTTCTTATTCATTAACCCTCCAGCCACGGGCGACTTTTTCAGTGGGTTACTTTTTTAAAAAAAGATTGATTGATTTCCACCACTTTTTTGAAGTAGAAATAGTAACTTTATTTAATTACAGATTAAACAATGTGAGAATAAGCTGAATTATACGCCTTAAAAAAAATGGTGGGAATCAAGCAACCTGAATGTAAAAAAAGTAGCCCACTGGAACGCGAAAATAGCGTTTCCCGCGGCTGGAGTGTTAAAGAAAATGTCTGATAGAAATATGTTTATTTGACTAAAAAAAAAGGGATATTATCAGCCATGCATTATAAAATGGGTGCTTAGATGTGCTTATTTTTTGGTATCACTATCTAAGAATAGTAATCATCTTTTTATTTAATTGCAAAATTCTGCGATTGGTGTGATCGAGGTCTTATTAATGTTCGCAAATTACAAACGCTTTTGTTTACTGTCTTATAGTTTTATTTTGAATAAGCTATAAAGAGTCAAAAGTATATATCTCAGAGTTATAAAGTACATCTCTTAAAAATGAGAAAAATGTACTAAAAGCTGATATATCTAATTACACTGTTTCGATGCGCCAATAAACTGATTAGCACAGTATCATGCTTAGAGTACCAAATTCGTGACCAAACTTTGACAATTCTGTTTCCACTGGTTCCTTATTTTCTAATTTTTGCTTAACTCATTAACCCCTTAACGCTCGAGTTAAATTACGGTTTAAAAATTCAAATTGCTTATTGGCACAACTTTTATGAAAAAGAAATATTCACCTTATTTAATGACAGGTAAAACGATATTAAAATATAGCCAATTTCACTATCTTATAAAACTGGTGGGAAGCAAATAATCTGAGTAAAAGGCACAGCCCGTGAATATGACGGGAGCGAGAATTAAGGGGTTAGAGACGGAATTATTTTTTCTTTTTAAAATACAAAAATTACATTTCGCACCACTTTTTCAGAAAAGCAAGTTTTATCTTATTTTATAGCAGAATTTCTGTCATTAAAGAAAATGAAAAGTTTTGTTCTAAATTTCTGGTATTTAAACAGCAAACGGTTTGACAACTATGCTGTTGACCATATGGTAACGCTAATCCATAATGGGTTAATAAATAATTTCTATTAACCCTGACCGAGCATTGATTAATGTTGTCAGTTGTCTCGCGTAAAGCGGGGCTCCAAATGCGCTGGAGACCAGCATTTTAAAGCAATTTTCTCCGCCTTATCTAATGGCAGAATTATCTGCGATTAAAAACGGCGAAATAAACTGTAAGATATTAGTGGTGTCCAGAGCATTTGGAGCCTGATTTACGCGGGACAGCTGGCAACACTAGCAGTGGTGCGCATATGAATCAATTAAAATTTAACCTTTAATAAATACACTTCTAGGGTACCACTATATTAAAAGAAAAGTATTTGTCTTATGTAATCACAGAAGTCTATTTTTCAGTAAGGCTCTTTAAATTTTGTGGCATCTAAAACTAAATATGAATACAAAAAACATGTTTCCAAAAGAAAAAAATTGTGCAGCGCAGGGTTAAAGGTTTCTGAGTATGGCCTGACAAATATTGTGCATTCACTCCGACGATATTAACCTTCCGTCTACCAGACGGGTCCATTGGACCCGACATGTACATTCAAAATATTTATTCAAACCAGAAATTTCTTCAAAACAAACTAAATGTATAAATCAGACAATAATAAGTTAAATAAACAAATTAAATAGTTTTAAGTAAAAATTTTGGTGTAGAATGTTTTTATAAAACTTGAGTAAAATTTCCGGTAGTTCTAGGGTTAAAAAAAATTGTATGGCCTCGTCGGCTTTACTCCATTCCCCGAGTGTTTGCTTGACTGACATCCATTGCCAGTGCATGGACTTTGCTTGCAAAGTTCACCATCTGTTAAATCCACCTACGGACACCTATGGCTCCCCGACTTCGATGAAAAGTAAACGCAGGCAATGCGACCTGAGTAGGCATTCAGCTTTTCTGTATTAGACTTTGGGCATACACCAGGCCGTAATTTAACCTTTTTCCAACTTTTTCTCTCATGAGCATTCGATGTTGCTGTTATATCTCTTAGATCAGAACGATAATATTTTGGGAAGCTATATGCCGGAGTGATAAAGCAACATCTCTATGTTTAAATATTCAGTCATTGTTAGTTGGGATAGCTGCCGATATCTTCGATGTGGACGAGTACGCAATCAAACCATACGATTTAAAGCTATTTAAAAAGACTTAAGTGTCAGAATGAAATTGTTTTCATTTAGGCTTTCACATCACTTAATCTCCTTCGACATAAAGCTAGAGTTTATTCCATGTCTTAACTACATCTATAACAACTGCAAATTTCATAACTTTACGGGTTTTAATGTTCAATGCTGAGGAATTTACTATATTCTGAATTAAACAAGCAAACAAATAAAAAACGAAAACTCAAAGGCAAAATCGCAGGCATTCGCACGAACGTTTGAAGGGACTGTCGTGGTTTACATTTTCCCCCATATGCTTAGTGCAAATAAATAAAAAATGCAGTACAATTTCTTACAATAAAATTTTAAATTCTTCTTGTTTTTTTTTTTTTTTTTTTTTTTTTTTTTTTTTTTTTTTTTGATACAGCATGTCATTTGTCGATACATTCAAGACCGCATGTTTCGTCTTTTTAAAACTAAACCTCAACTATGGCCGTTATTTTTGCATGTTACGTTATTTATTAAAATAAAAATTCTCTATTTATATGTATATTACAAATGGATAAGTAAAACACTAACATTGTTTCCAAATGATGTACTTATATGTATAGTACTTGACTGTATAAATACGAATGTTGTGTATATATTCGACTAATATTGTAACATCAGTGGTGGAAAACTGGCGCAGAGGAGGAGCCTATTGACACCACTAAATTTTAGAAATATTTTTCGGCTTATCTAATGACACAATTTCTTCGTTTTTATTAAGCTGAAGAATACTATAAAATGTTTCTGGTGTCAATAGGCTCCTCCTCTGCGCCAATTTTCCACCACTGTTACTGTAACATATAAAATACACAAAATTAATGTTAGTAGGCGGAGTTAACAGGTACCCACATGATATGAATTCACGTCAGTTGTCAGCTGCGTTAATTTAGTGAGAGGAGAATTTCCTTTTATGGTTATAACTTAGTGAGAAATAAGGTCTCTGTTTACTTAAGTACAGTACCTCCAAACAAGCTCGAACTATGGATATAACTCCAGTTCTAATTAATTAAAAATAAACGAAAAATGCCGCTACAATTCTTATGAAGTTCTTTGTAATTGCATATGTTTTATTTTGTCAGAAGCGATCGTCTACATAGTTACCAAGTCAAATTATCAAATGTGAAAGCAGTGGACTACTTTTTTAAAATTCAGATTTCTTGACTGGCACCTCTTTTCTGAAATGGTAAAATTCCCCTTGTTGTCGCCTTAATTAATATGTCATTAAATAAGGTTAATAAGGCGAATTTCAATATTTAAAAAAAGTGGTGCAAATCAAGAAATCGGAATTAAAAAAAGTAAGCCACTGTTTTCACATTGGATAGTTTGACATGGTACCGACGATATTATAACATTGATTTTCCAACTGGTAACGCGTACTTTTGACACTATGTTTGAGTTCCTTGAAACAAAGTAGCCCGGAAAAAGTATAGCTTATATACTAAAAAAAATCTTCATAGGGTTAGGAGAGGTAAGGGTAATTAGGATCAGGGGTGGTAATTGGGATCAGGGGCATTTGACGGGCAATCTGTAACAGATAAAAAAGATTGACCATGATAATTATGAATTCTGACTAATATTCTACATGTGCAATTTCTTTGAGTGAAAATGTATGTTCCCGTTGAATTAATCACTGTTTTCCCAGAATACAAAGAAAAACGTTACCCGTCAAAGTGAGAAGGTTTTAGTTAAAAAGGTCCTGTGTAAAAAATGTAGGAATATTGAAATATAGCTATGGATTTAAATTTCGAAAAAGGTTGTTTTTAAGAGGAAATAGTTACGTTTTCAACTGACGAAGCATAATTTTAATAATCTGTATGATTCTAATTACCCCAGAAATAGCATTTTTCGGGGTAAATAGGATCATGGATTTTGTGGGTTAAAGGTAAATTGGGATTGCAAAGTTTAATTTATATTTAAATCAAATTGTGGTTCAGAATGCATTTTTTAATCTTTTTGTTTTCAGATCCTCTGAAATACCCCTAGTTTGGTTTACAATACTACACATTTTGTGTTAGCAAAACATTTATTTTACAATTTTATTTTGCATTTATTCCAAATTTTAGCCTTGACTGTATGCTTTAAGCCTAATTAGGCTACAACACTTTCAATATAAATGATATTTTCTCCTTCACAGCATATGAGCTTTGAATGATCCCTTTTCCCCAGTTGATTGCATTTCATGTTATTTTGAAAAAAAAAATATTTTTTATAATTTTAAAAATTAATTCTTTAGTAATACAACAAGGCTATTAATTTCCAATAGAACATTTTGCATTTGATTTTGTTTTGTAGGCAAAGTGCAAAATATATGAATATTGAAAATCTCTTAAAAAACGTTTTTTTTTTCAGCGTAGTTATCTTTCCAATACTGTATCTCTAAGAATAGTTGTAGTTGTAAAACAAAAAATATCTTGCTGTAAAGCAAACACCGAGATCTTTTAATCCCATTTACTCATGACTGTGTATCTTGTAAGCATGAGAGAAAACACCACTGATCCCAATAACCCATGAAATGGGGTAATTGGGATCAAAGAGGTATTTTTTGAGAAAGACACTTGTACCAGGTAACATGGTACATTGAAAATAATTATTTACACATTTCAAGAGGCAACTACCTACTGATTAAAATTATGCATAATATTAGTATGTAGTCCACTTCATTCTCTGGCAATTACTGTAATTTCCGGCGTATAATCCGCGGATCAAACAATCATTTTTCGACCCAGAAAATTTTTTGAATAAAATATAACTTCTTAAATCGTGGTAAATATTTGGCTTCAATAACTAAATAAAATTTCTGTGTCAAAACAGAATTGTTTCATCCGCGGATTATACGCCAGAAATTACGATAATTGTCAAAAAATGATCCTTATTACCACTACCTCCCGTATAAAAGAAAATGTTTTGGCGTTTATGCGTTTATCTATGAATTTCGAAAAATAAAATATAGTTATTCCAATAAACAGCACCGAGATCACTCAATTAACCCCTTAATGACCGCATTAAATTACGGTTTAAAAATTCAAATTGCTTATTGGCACCACTTTTTTTGAAAAAGAAATATTCCCCTTATTTAATGACAGGTAAAATGATACCATAATAAAGCCAATTACTCTATTTTATAAAACTGGTGGGAATCAAGCAAAAAAGAATAAAATGAACGAAAGACACAGCCTGTGAATATCACGGGAGCGAGAATTAAGGGGTTAATAAACAGAAAAAAATAAATAGAGTTTTTAAAATATAAAATATTCTTACTTTACATAAAAGAAAAATAGCTTAAAATTTTCCGGTGACTTTATCAGATTTTTTTGCACAGTGAATGCTTTGATAACAGAAGAGGTTCCTTTAGACGGTTGAAAAGTAAAATTTATCTGCATCTCGAAAACTAATGATTTGAATGAGTTATAAACTTACACACACATGTTTTGACGGTTGTGATTCCTTTAATGTAAATATTAATGTAAGTTATAATTAATAACTTTTTGAATATGAATTTATTAATAATTTTTATAATTGAAAATATGTTTTTGAAAAATTAAATTACCCTTTCATAACTAAAAATATGTTTAGGTCCATTCATAGTTTTCATTATATTTATACAACAAAAACTGGTTTCTGTTTTTTTGGGGGGGGGGGGGGGGCAACATATCTATATAATTTTTCAGATAGATTTAACGTTAGCATTCTCAAAATTTGATCCCTTCTAACTGTAAGAAGATTTAAAAATAAATATTTAACCTCTTCAGACCTGAAAATATATTTTGCTTTGGAACAAAATCAAGAAATGGCAGCACCGATGCTTATTTTCTAATAAAATAAATGTTATTTTCATCTGAGTTTGCAAAATGCCTTCAAGACAGAGTGGCCAAGAAAGTAAGAAATTTTGATAATTATTTAACTTAACCCTTTGCACTCCGCGTTATTTAGAGTATGGGCTACCAACAACTCCGCCTCATTTTGACATGTGGACTACCAACAACTCCGCGTCGTTACACAAATATTTGGGGCTGTGCATAAATAACGTTATCAACTTTTTGGTAATTTTAGACCTCCTCACCCCCTTACGATATCATGCGTTATCATCACTTGACCCCCCCCCCCCCCTGTAATGATATCGTTATCAATAATGTATAAAAATTCTTTAGACTTTTGGAATTTTTTTTCTTTTGTTTGGAGTGATATACAAATATGGTTACAATTATTTTTCACCTACTTTATTGATTCAAATGAAGAAAAGTCAATAAAATATCAGTTTATATATCAAATAACACTGTAAGGAAATACTTACTATTTAAAAATATTTAATAATATTCTTTTTGTTACATTATGCATTCAACAGTAATAATGTCTTTTTGCACTTGCCCCTGCACGGAGTGGGGTAGACAGAACTTCTTATGAACAAAACAGGTGGACAACATTATTTCTCTTTTATTTAATAGTAAAAACAAATATCATTTCAAGCATACTTCGCATATGGTTTGTCGAACAGCGGATTATATATGCATATACGTATGACAAGGAATAGGAATGCCAAACGTTTGGGTGTTCCATATTTTGGAGTTGAATAGTTATATAATGATTATGATTTTAATAATAGCTTTGTACTTTCATAAATATAGATAACATACTAAAAATATATACTATTTTGATATAAATATCAAGTTACAAATAAAAATGGATAAAAAATGATAACGATATCGAAAGACAAATTCTCCCTCCCGCTAGAGATATCTTACGATATCATATGCCAGACCCCCCCTCCCCCCTAAAATGATAACGTTATATATGCATAGCCCCTTTTATTCGATCGGCATCACTTATTTAAAAGAAGAAAAAGTACACAATTAAAAAAAATGCTCTGATTACATAAGGCAAGTTTTATTTTCTTTTATTACTGGTACCAAAAACAAAATTTTCAAGGCAAGATGATGTCGCCGCAGCGGCGACAACGGAGTTTTTCACTTACCTTACAATGTCACCGCAGTGGCGACAACGGAGTGCAAAGGGTTAAACCATAGATGCCAACATTTCTTAACCCTCTCGCTGCGTAAGTAATTCTTCGCGATGAGCGTCTTTTACAGAATTTCTAATCTTTTATCACCGGTTCTTTAACCCCTTCATGGTAGCTTAATATTTGGAAAAACCATCAAAAAAGTACCTATTTCTTTTATTACTGAAATTGAATAATTATAAGGTTTCTAAATAAAATATGCAATTAACTTTTTTTAAGGCGAAAAAAAAAAAAGATGTCATAGAACAAATTCACATTTGTAGAAAAGCCATCATGCGAGAATTCTGTCTTACCTTTTGTTTTACACCATACATATTAATGCGAATAAGGCCTTCATTTTTCACATCTTAGATCTTTATTTACCATCGTCACACAAGATTTTAGAAATAATATTTTAAATAACATATATACATTAGACTTTGAATATTGGCAATCTTTTCGAGCGTTACATATTTCGAAACATGCAATACAAATCCCAGCATTACAATCAGCGACAAAAGCCTAACCAAAATGGCAATATTCAAAGACTTCCCACGAAAATGCCAGTTAAATTTTTCTGGTTTCAGAAGTGTTTTACAGCAATTAAATCTCCAGCCCAGAAATATGACGGGCACGAGAAATAACTAACGGCACCTCAGCCCGTGATAATGATGGGAGCGAGAATTAAGGGGTTAAAGCAGAAATTTTTGACTATCGTAATCGGAGAAAATGTCCGGATT
This sequence comes from Maratus speciosus, assembly GCA_963932465.1. Lineage (NCBI taxonomy): Eukaryota > Metazoa > Arthropoda > Arachnida > Araneae > Salticidae > Maratus > Maratus speciosus. The sequence continues at coordinate 259,509,741 of OZ010796.1, read as the reverse complement.
AAATTAGACAAAGTTTTCGCTAAAAAATAACTCATGGGAATAACCAAATAGTATTAATTAGACGGAAAAATGCATGCCCGAGTATATCTCGGGTTGCGCAGCGAGAGGGTTAATTATTCCGGAGTCTGATCCAAGACAAGCATGTTTTAAACCGGTAAATACATATAAGGAAATGTCTCTTATTTCTATAAGCTACATTTTAGATTTAATTTGGAAATTTCCGATTAAATAAAATTTCCGGCTGTAAACATTTTCGTCTTAGATCACACTCCGGAATAACTAAGAGATGTTGGCATCTATGCTTAACCCCTTAATCCTCGAATTCAAACGAAAAATTCAAATTGCTTGTTGGCACAACTTTTATGAAAAAGAAATATTCACCTTATTTAATGACAAGTAAAACGATATTAAAATATAGCCAATTTCACTATCTTATAAAACTGGTGGGAATCAAATAATCTGAGTAAAAGGCACAGCCCGTGAATATGACGGGAGCAAGAATTAAGGGGTTAGACCCTTAAAAATAAAATAAAATGAGGATTTGTAGATCATTCACTTGTTTACAGCCCATAAGAGGCCACACTAATCACTCAAAAAGACCCGGATGATAATGTTAATCCTATGGGGAAGTTATTTTCAAATATCTTGTTTGGATTTTAATATTTTTACATGCTTTTTTTGCATATGATAGCTGAGGGCGATCTACATCCGGGCTAGTTTTTACTTTTTTGATTTTGGTTTCATATTTAAAAAAAAAAAAAAAACTTTTACTTTCGGAATCGGTTTGAATCGGTTCTGAAATTGAAACTATCCTAATATAAAAAAAACTATAACTAAAATCGAAAAAGTCCTTCCGACCAGTGCCGGGAGGAAGAGGTAGCTTTCATATTCCTTATTTTTGAAAAAGCAGGCTTACATTATTCAAACACAAGAAGCTCAATTTAGTGGAAACCAATTATAGGGGATTCAACACTAAATTTTATCAATACTAAATCATTATGAATGAGAATTTCGCGAAATTAGTCAGCTTTATCCAAGCTGCTTTTATTTAAAGTAACTTATATTTGGTTGCCAGATTCGGCGATATCTTGAAGTTCCTGCCATTTTAAGAGAACATGGTGGATGAGGATAACGAGTGAACTTGGTCGAGACTTTAGTAATTCCTGTGCACATGCTCTCTCACATCGGAATCGGTTGATATATACAAGTGCATTCGTAGGCAAAAAATCAGATTTTTCAAAATGTCACCCACATTAGAAATTGAAACTGCTATATCTGAGCCATTTTTTAAGATAAAGAGGAAACAAAAAATGCTCCGGAATCCTTATATCATGGACAAATATTTAAGAATGAAACCTTTTTCAATTTCTAATTTTTTTGCACCTCACATTAAATATAATTTTTTATTTAATTTAATGGCCTCCATTTTGAAACAAGGTGGCTGATGAAGCTGGCCAGCGAACTTGGTCCAGAAATTACGATATACTATCCACATGCCTTCTTACATCGAAATAGGTTAATAAATACGCGTGTTATTACGTGACAAATATCAGATCGTTTCAAAATGTCAGCCATGCTAGAAGTTAAAAGTGCTATAATTCAACCATTTTTTAAGATATATACGAAACAAAAACTGCTCCGGAATCTTTGTATCAAGGTCAAACACATAAAAAAAATCTTTTGCATTTTTCAATTTTTTGATAATTCATTTTAAATTTAAAATTTAATTTTTTTTAAATGGCAGAGCCCTTTTAAAACAAGATGGCGAATGAAGCTGGCCAACGAACTCGATCGAGACATTGGTATGTACTATGTACACACCAAGTTACATCCGAATCGGTCGTTTCAAAATGTCAGCTACAATAGAAATTCAAAATCCTATAACTCAGCCATTTTTTTAGATATAGACGAAACAAAAACTGTTCCGGAATCTTTGTATTAAGGTCAAACACATAGAAAAAAATCTTTTTCATTTTCCAATTTTTTGGTACCACATTTTAAATTTTAAATTTTTAAAATTTTTTTAAATGGCCGCCATTTTGAAACAAGATGGCGGATGAAGCTGGCTAACGAACTCGGTCGAGACATTGGTACGTATTATGTATACACCAAGGTACATCCAAATCGGTTCATAAATACGCCTGTTATCGTGTGACAAATATCAGGTCGTTTCAAAATGTCAGCCACGCTAGTAATTCAAAGTGCTATAACTCAGCCATTTTTTAAGATATAGATGAAACAAAAACTGCTCCGAAATCTTTGTATCAAGGTCAAACACATAAGAAAAAAATATTTATTAATTTTCAAATTTTTCGGTACCACATTTCAAATTTAAAATATTTTTTAAAAATTAAAAAGGCCGCCATTTTGAAACAAGATGGCGGATGAAGCTGGCCAACGAACTCGGTCGAGACATTGGTACGTATTATGTATACACCAAGGTACTTCCAAATCGATTCATAAATACGACTGTTATCGCGTGACAAAAATCAGATCGTTTCAAAATGTCAGCCAAGCTAGAAATTCAAAGTGCTATAACTCAGCCATTTTTTAAGATATAGAGGAAACAAAAAATGCTCCGGAATCTTTGTATCAAGGTAAAACACATAAGAAAAAAATATGTTTCAATTTTCAATTTTTTGGTACCACATTTCAAATTTTAAATTTTTAAAAAATTTTTAAATAGCCGCCATTTTGAAACAATTTGGCGGATGAAGCTGGCCAGCAAACTCGGTCGAGGTATTGGTATGCACTATGTATACACGAAGTTACATCCAAATCGGTTCATAAATACGAGAGTTGCAGTGTGACAAAGATCAGATATATATATATATATATATATATATATGTGTAGATATATATATATATATATATGTAGATATATATATATATATATATATATATATATATATATATATATATATATATATATATATATATATATATGTATATATATATATATATATATATATATATATGTAGATATATATATATATATATATATATATATATGTAGATATATATATATATATATGTATATATATGTATATATATATATATATATATATATATATATGTATATATATATATATATATGTATATATATGTATATATATATATATATATATATATATATATATATATATATATATATATATATATATATATATATATAACTTTTGAACGGAGGGTGGTTTCGTGGTCTGGGGGTCATGATCAATGAAAATCTACCAAAAATTTTTTGAAATCGCTTTCCTCCGAACGGCTGCAATATGTAGCTTTTTGTAATGAAAGCTACCTAAAAGTTAAAACTAGCCCAGTTGTAGATTGTCCTCAGCTATCCTATGCAAAAAGAATCATTCAAAAATATTAAAATCAATGCGAGAAATTTGAAAATAACGCCCCCATAGACTTTACATTAGCGCTTTCCTTTTTTGCCGTGACTGAAGTGGACTCTTAAATTTGTTATTGCGTAAATTTAGGTTTTTGATAATTACATTGATATTTTAAGGAGGATAGTAATTTTAGATCCATATTTGTGAATCTAAATTACCAGCCCCCTAAAGTATCAATTTCAGAAAAAAGGTTCTTTCTGTCATCTATGGATTGTAACTTTGTTTGTGCAAAAGCAATGAATGTGTATTTGTAGTGTTATTTTGATTTCAGGTCTCAAAGTTTAACCCCTTAAGCGTCGCGCCTAATATTAGGCTACTTTTTTAAAAATTCAGACTGTTTGATTTCCGCCACTTTTTTGCAGTAAAAATAGTCATGGCAGATTAAATGATGCGAGAATAAAGCCAGTTACACTATTAAAAAAAATGGTGGGAACCAAGCAATTTGAATTGAAAAAAGTAGCCTACACTGCCCGTGAAAGTCACGGGCGAGAGAATTAAGGGGTTAAACTATAACGTTTCAAGGGCTGCTTTGATCCAAGGATCTCAAAATGGTATTAAAGGTGTACGTTATTATTTGAAAAGTCTAAGTTACTGCAATTTTTATTATGTAGGCGACCCCTTATGACACAATAAATCACATGCGATTATAAAGAGTTTTATACGAATTAAACAGGAACTTTTCGTTTATTTTTTTTAATCAATTAGAATGGGACTTATAGTTACGCTTACAGTTATATGCTTTTTTCCTTTTTTGAGGGGGAAGGGAGGGTGTACTGTACGTTTTTATGCATTAAAGTTTTTTAAATAATTAATTTTCCGTTTCATGTTTCATAGCAAGTACGTACGTTCAAACAACGCAATTCACAGGCTTTTAAATAAAGTTTAGTTTCCATTTTATTTCTGGTTTTACCGTATTTGAATGATTTATTTTTCAAATATTCTTGTATAAAAAATTTTAATTACGACACTACTTTATTACTATATTTTATTATTTTTTATTCATTATAAAAATTATAATTAGTGATAATATCAGTTTATGATAACTATATTAATGATGAAATATACGAACCTTTGGGCAAAATATGCAAGAGTCGATCCATTTTCTTCCCAGGAAGACCAGCAAACATATCTATAAAAAGGTAAATAGCTTTACTAAAGCGTATACACTGTAACGCATTTTACCAGAAGAAAGTTCACAGTTCAAACATAATTCTAGATCTTTTGATGCATGCTTAAGTAAACGTAGAATGTTTGAAAACTAACTTAAGCTATTTATTTTTGTTCACAAGTTAGTGTGCAAAATATTTTTGTTCGCAAGTTAGTGTGACCCAAAATGGACATTTCTTACAAGAGTGCCAACGACTATTATTTTGGCTATAACAATAAACAATAATATTAGTGGCAGATGACTACAACATATGCAAGAAAAATCTCTCTCGAGAATTTTTGTGTTAACAATTGGCCAGCTGGCACACAGTGGTCTACTTTTTTTTTAATTCAGATTTCTTGACTGGCACCACTTTTCTAAAATGGCAAAATTTCTCTTGTTTTCGCCTTAATTAATATGCAATAAGGCGAATTTTATCATTACAAAAAAGTGGTGCCAATCAAGAAATCTGAATTAAAAAAAAAGTAGCCCACTGGCAACACTGCTGGAACACGACCTGGTCATCCCTACTATACTCCTTGTAGTACATATCCAGTTTTGCCAGTTGGGCTTCCTTGTTTAATTTTCAGATTACTTGATTGCTATTTTTTCTGAAACAGTACAATTCGCCGTTTTAAATCTGTCATTAAATAAGGCCAATATTACGATTAAAAAAAAAATGGTAGCAATCAAGCAATCTGAATAAAAAATTGTAACAAAATGGCAACAATGCTATATTTCAATATTTCTTAATGTATTTTACACTGTTCCTCCCCGAACAAGAATAACTTGCAATGGCACCTCATTAGCATGCCCATTAAAGTTGAATTAACTAATATAAAGACTATTTTTCTCCTACAGCCTCGATTTTTGAAAATGAAAAATATGTCATCGGCTCCATATATACTCATAGGCTCACCCCAAACTCTGTTTCTGACCTCGTATCCTACCCCTGTATAGCTTAGCGTTTCAAGAAGTACATTCATTTCATAGCCTGCGATTCTTTTTTTGGTGTGGATTATGTTGTATTTATTTATACTATCCCAATTCCCAACAATATTTGACAAAGGTTGTGCCGCAATCAACAAAAGGGACAGACTACGGTACTTCCAACCAACTTGGCAGTCACGTGATCAACCATAGATTCGCCAATAGATTCTATATCTAATAGCTATTGCCATAGACTCGCCAATAGATTCTTATAGTGTGACGTCATACAATCTACTAGTTCCAAAGAAACAACCAGTTCGTGGGTAAATTTTCCATTGTGTGAAGGAGTTATTCTCAGGGAAAACATCGCAATAGCCAAGTAATGCATAGTAATGTTCTTTGGAATCACAGCCCACTGAATACAATACTTATGCACTGATATAAAAATGACATAGCAAGATTTTTTTTTAGCGTTTGTACAGTCCCTTAAGTTTTAATACTAGTAATTTCTAAAAGTATTCTTCACCATATTAAAAAAAAAAATTAAATAAAGGCGAAGAATACCTTAAGAAAATATTGGTGTTCAATTTCAAGCGACCGTCAGAGGGCAGTGTCTGAAATCGTGAATGGCATCATTATTTTTACAGCCTATTGTAGAACTGCTTTTCAGCCATCTTTAATGAGTCTACCCTAAATACTACTTTTAAATATAAAATTTGGAAATTTTCCTTAGTGTAGTAGAATATTGTATTTACTATTTTTATAAATATTTGTAAAAAAAATTATTGTTTCCATGTAAAATGACGCATTTGTGTCCCCCATTAAGTTAGAATATTTGACGAATGAAATAATGATTTAACGTTATTATTTAAAATCCATTAATGAATTAAATGGTTCATGAAACACGATATTGAAATTAATAGGCAGTTTTTGTATGTTGTTAATTGCAACACCATGTTGTCAGTTTGGCTGTTTTTGTTATATTCATATAGTTTGGTTGCTACGACTTTTTGAAAAAATAAAACTTTCTTTATTTATAGCTGCCAACTCTTCCGCTTTTTTTGTACCACAAAAAATTAATAGAAATTTTTACCTTATTTAATCGACAGATTATGGCGATTTAAAAAGATAAAATTTACTGTAAAATTTTTGTGGCACAAAAAAGCGTGAGATGTAAGCTATGCTTTATTTAATAACAGATTAAACAAGACGAATATTAGTATTTAAAAAAGTGGTAGCAGTAAAGCAATTTAAAAAAATGCAATTTAAAAATATGCAATTTAACAAATTACAACGACCATTTGGAAAATGATTTTTTCAAAGACTAAAATTTAAGACATAAAAAATCGCACGGAGTTGATCATACATTACGTACGCCATGGATTACATTTTTCGGTACTGTAAATTTTTAAACTTCTACGGAGCTGGTCATTCATTACGTACGCCATGGATTAAACATTAATATTCCTGGACCAATTTTAAATGAAATTTCATTCTTAAATTTCTAAATATCCCATAATATTACTTTTTACACCGTCGAATAGAGAAAAAAAAATGTACTTTTAAATGCAATTTTTGTTTGAAAGCTGTATCTCAATTTGTTTCTGAGTTATTATTATTATTTTTTTTCCCCAGTTTTTAGTTTATATTACTTATTTGTCATAGTGGTAACAGAAGTATCCATCTCTGTTGAAAGTAAAGGGAAAATACAGATTACTGTATAGACCAATCAGAAAACGAATAAAATGCGGATTCAACCAATAAAACGCTTCAGATATGTTTTTGATTTCCTACCCTGACAGAGGACAATAACCATTTTTCCAACTGGTTAGTAAAAAAAACTCTACCCAGCTGGCAACACTGTGCAACACTCCCATACTCTCATTCAGTAAACGGTTAATTCTAAAATGATCTCAATCGCTGAACTTGTGTTCGAAGAAAATTTTTAAATAACTTTCTAAATCCAAATATTTTTAAAACTTAAAGTAAAGCTGTTGCTGAAGTATATATGAATATTAAAACTTATTTTTTCGTATAGATTTCAGTTTTACGGCTTTTTGAAGGTAATTTGCTTTAATAAAGTAATGAAATATGTAGAAAGGAAATGACAGAAAGCCCTTTACAGCCGGCCGCACAAATAACTTTCTAGTTTTGCTTAAAATACAATTCAGTATGTTGTTAATTATCGCCAGACCAATCTGCAGAGCTAACAGCAGACGGTAATGTAATTTCCGAGTCGAGAGCACCGTTCCGCCATATGTAATAATAGTTGAATTCAGTTCCCACCGTTCTTCGCCAAGACAGTGAAATGATGTAATTATCTCCACACACGCGTTCAGCCATAGCTTATACAAGCAGTACATCCAAATATTAAATAATATAAAGGAGAATAAAGTTCTTTGGCTTATATGAAACAAGAAGGAAATCCTTTTTTATAGTGTTGTATTTTTTATGTTCTGGAAGTTCTTAGTTGCACTTTTCTGAAATTCTACGTTTTTTAAAGCTATCGCCATTAGGAAAATTAATTTATGATCCGTGTCTTAAAGATATTCGTTCTTAGAAAGTTTTGAAATGGAACCTTTCAAATTTCTATTCCGTGCAAAATGTTTTATTTAATATGTATTTTTAATTTTAAACATTTTGCTTTTTCAGCGACTCAAATTCATTCTTTCATTTTAGATTTTTGAATTTGTAAATGCTATAGCGAGTCGAGAATCATACAATTTTCTTACAAATTTCTCACAATAAGTGCGTTAATTTTACAACTTTTAAAAATTTCTACTGGTTAATTCGTTTTACATTTAACCCTTTCAGGGGCAAAGTACTGCTGTTGCTAAAATGTTGAAATGACTGATTCATACCAGGATATAGAAACAAATTTATTTGAAAATAAGCAAAAGTATCTTTTCTTCACGTATAGTATAAATGCAAAATTGTATTCAAAATTCTGGTGTCAGTGAGGCATTTGGGAATTAAAATTAAGTTGGATATATTATATACCACTGCTCTTCAAGGGGTTAAACAAGATTTCAATAGACATGATGATGGTCGTATTTTAACCCTTTCCGGTACAGAAAAATTCTGTTCGTAAAATGATAAAAGGATTGACTGACACCGGAATCTACAAACGATCTTTTTAGAAAGTAAAAACTTGTTATCGTAAACTTTCATTGTAAAAGCGAAATTTCATTAAATATTCCTGGTGCCGTTTGGAATTAAAATTAGTAGGTCTCGCCATGGGACCAATGTGCTTGAAAGGGTTAAATATATGCAAGCTTTCACCAGTAAAAGTGAATTGTAATTTTCTCCTTATTTAATAGCAGATAAATAACGCTAAGGTTAATGTTTTTCTTTTGCTGGTGGAAGTTTGCACATGCTGCACGTGTTCAGAACAGGGTTGCCAGTTTTGCCTCCTTTTTTATTCAGAAATTCCGAATTCATATCAGAAATTACTACTAATAATTTCAGCTTTATTTAATGACAGGTATTTCGTGACTACATATTTTTCTTTCGGAATATCTGAATAAAGAAGGAGGCCAAACTGCCAACTCAGGATCAGAATAGGGTTGCCAGTTTGCCCTCATTTTTTATCCAGAAATTCCGAGTCATACTGGAAATTCCGAAAGAAGAATTTTTACTTTATGGAATCATGAAGTTCCTGTCATTAAATATGGCAAAAATATTATTCGTAATTTCTGGTATAAATTCGGAATGTCCGAATTAAAATGGAGGCCAAACTGACCACTCTGGTTCGGAATACGGCCCTGGACATATTATTTGAAGAAAAAATCGTATAATCTCAACAGTTTAAAATTTTACTCCAAATATTTGCTAATTTGTATTGTATTAGATTTGCATTTCTCAATAAAAGAGTATATTTTATATTTATATGTATAGTATATATTTTAAATAATGTTTATACAAATAAAATCACATTCTTTCAAATAAAATTTATGGTAATTTATATGTCAAAGGTGCGTGCACTCCTTGGAATTTCGAAAGAGTTTGACACCACTATTTCGGATTAAAAAATTTCTATTTAAATCTCTGAATTTGTAATCGAATTGGTTGATTGTAGAATTTGTAATATTTTTCTGTGATTAAATAAGGAAAATAAATTCAATTAAAAATCGTGCAGAACTGTACACACATCACACGTATTATGTATTTTTTTGCCATTACGCACTAATTTTTTTCTTATATTTACAGTACTGTCCACCTTTATAGCATGGCAAGGCTCTTCTTATCTCTAATTTTATGTAGTACTTCGCCTTATTTAACCACAAAAATTTGGCTATTAAACAGGCTGTCGCCGTAGGTTCCGTGCATTACTTAGTTCTATCATAAAAAAAAAACAAAAAAAAAAAACAAAAAAAAAAAAAACGCGATGACTTCTTTATGGAAATAATCTTAAGAAGCAGCCCACCAGTTTGATACCCATTGTCTTCAGGAGTGGTTCCCAACCTTTTTGATTCTTGGAGCACTTTTTTAAATGAAATTTTATGACGGAGTCTCTTATGTTTACTGCACCTAGGTATTAAAATTTATGGTGTTTAAATACATTGCAATTGAGCAAAGGAAGAGGAAATATTGACTAATCTAAACAATTGTGGATTGTCTACACAATAAATTTATATTTTGAAAATGTTTACTTAACACTCAAATTATCTTAAGTTACTATAAAACCAATGGCTCTACAAACGGAGCAATAATACTTAAAAAGCTACCCACAACATAATTGGGAAAGCTTTGCATGTAGGTAAAAGAATGACGAAACCCCCTCCACCCCATCTTCAATTTGTGCGGGTTTTTGCCCTATTGTGCACGTGCAGTGTTTTGATTAACCAGCGAACTGCAAGTTTAAACAAATGAAATCGTGTTAAACTACACGATATTTAGAAGCTAAAGAGTTTCCGTTCTCCACTGAATTTTAGGATTTGTAGATATTTGCATAAATATCAACTCAACAATCAAGTGAACTTTTAAAAATATTACTTAAACAAGTGGGTAAATGTAGTCAGAGATCGCACAGAGGGTTTTGTTTAATATTCCTTTAAAACACTTTATCCTTTTGCAAAATCTGTTAGTTCCACTTTTCGCAACCAGGGGGCACACTCTATTCTAAACAAACTTCTATCCGAACGAAACTCCGTGATATATTAGTCAAGGGGATCGGACCCATAGCACTTGAGATAGGTAGGTGCCCCTGGCGCTAAAAATTGGAACTAAAATATGTACGGGCTATGGTGCATAATGTGAAAGAGTGGACAAAGGAGTGTCGGCAAAATTTAGAAAAGTGCACCCCGGATGAAAAGTGTGGAGGTTAGAAAGATTGCAAAAATGCAGAAGTTAAAGCCCGGAGGGGTAAATAATATAAGACTTTTTGAAAATTTTATTATTTTTTGTGTGATCGCAAGTGTTCTGCTATAAGTATGCAAAATTTCACATCTCCAACTTAATTAGGGGCTGAGTTAGAAAAATTGTTTAAAATGCACAAGTTAGAGCCCAGAGGGGTAAATACATGACTTTTTCAAAATTTTATGATTTGTCGTTTGATGTGAGGTGTTCAGCTATAAGTATCCAAAATTTCAAGTCTTCAACTTAATTAGGGGTTCAGTTAGGAAAAAAAGCTTAAAATACACAAGTTAGAACCCAGAGAGGTAAATCTAAGACTTTTTCAAAATTTTATGATTCTTCGTTTGATGTGAGGTGTTCAGCTATAAGAATCCAAAATTTCAAGTCTCCAACATATATAGTTTCTGAGAACGGGCTCTGTGACGGACAGACAGACAGACAGAAAGACAGAGGAGTGAGACGAATAGGGTTTCGTCAGATGAACGAAACCTTAAAATGAAAAATTGAAACTTACCGCATTTTCCTTGCACGGAGTGCTACTTTCGTCACAAGTTATCAACACACAACTGCTACGATTAAAGCCTACCTGCTGACTATTGGTTAATATTATAAAAACTTTGCGTTCATATTAAAACAGCCGGTACGTCTTTCTGCCCATGCGGGGCACTCCTACCTACCCTATCATAGCTGACAACTTCCCCCCCCCCTTTTTTTTTCTTTCAAGTCAAATAAACCAGAACTTTTATTAAATATGAAAAGGTAATTAATAACGAGATAAATTCAAGAAACATTTCATTAAACAATTTTTCTGGTTGAAATTATGTTTATTTGATTTGAAAAAATATCGGAAGTTTGGCAGCTATGATACATTAACCCCTTGAAGGGCAAGCAAAAATGTCTCTAAATATTGAATTCTCACCGGAATAATCGAAAAATTGTCAACGATTTCCCCCCAAAGTTAAAAATATAAAATTTAGTTAAAATTTTCTGGTGAGAATTTTGTTTAAATTAGGTGGGATATATTTTATCCCATCGCCCCTCAAGGGGTTAACAATAGAACAGCCGGAAATTTTACCCATGTTTTATAAAAATGTTTTGCGCCAGAATTTTTATTTAAAACTGTTTAACTTATTTATTTAATTTATTTCTGTGTGGTATATATTTAACTTATTTTATGAAGAAATTTCTTGTTCGAGTCGAATTATAATCATTTTGTTACTGGTCACATAACCACCCATAGCTGTAGTTGTGTTAACTTTAAAACTAAGAATATTATCGGATTCTATACAACATAATTCGTTCGGCTGCTTACCTTTGAATACAACTTTTTTCGAAAAGTAATTTTTGTCTTTTTTAAATTCAGGATTCTGCGATTAAATAAAGAAAAAAATTACTTTCGGAAAAAGTGATATTCAAAAGTTAGCATCGTACGAACCCTAAAAAGTTTGCAAAAAATATTTGCCAATAACTCATTAACTATTGAGCATGCCTGGCTGAATCTAGCGTGTAATTAACCTATGTCTACAGTTAACTCCCGTTCAATAGTTAATAGATTATTTTTTAGGCACTAAATTTAAATTTCATGAAAGTATAAGTTAAATTAAAATTAAATGTTTTCAAAATTTAAAATAATTTAGATAAAAGACAATATTTTTCAATGGCTTTATATTAAGGTAATGAACTGATTCAATAATATGGTTATAAATATAATTTATTAATACATTAGGCTGCCTTACTTCAAAACTGTTACTCTTTTGACAAATTTTAACTTAACTCATTGAGGCACAAGTATTTGTGTTTGTGCAGTGTTGAATTGACATGAAAATTTTAAACTTTTTAGCTTTCTTGTACCAAAATTATGAAGGTAAAAGTTTATTAAAAAATTGTCACAAACGTTTAATAAAATCAGGTGAGATAAAAACTATCGCACCATCCTTTAACCGCTTGAGGGCGGTAGATTTTAATCAAGATTTGCTACACCAGAAACTTTTAAATAAATTTTACTTTTATAAGTTTGGTGGACAAAATTTTGTAAATTGCTTTTCCTTATTTCGAAATAATTTTTTTTCAAAAATTTCGGTGTAAATTCAACATTACAGAAACACAATCACTTGCCCCTGAAAGGATTAACCCTTTAAGGGGCAAAGTACCTCTATTCATGAAATTCTGAAATGATAGAGTAACAATAAAGTTTACAAAAAAAATTATTTAAAAAATGAGTAAAAGCTTTTCTTCACATACTTAATAAAAGGAAAATTTTCATTCTAAAATCCTGGTGTCAATGTGGCATTTAGGGATTAAAATTAAGTGGTAAAAAAAATGAACCACCACCCTTCAAGGGATTAAAGAGTTAATGCGGTAGGATATTATATATCCCACTTAAGTTTAATCCTCAAATGGCACAATAGTACCAGAATTTTGGAATAAAATTTTGCTTTTATAATAATTATACGTGGTGAAAAGCTTTTAATTATTTTTAAATAATCTCTCTCTCTCCCCCCCCCCCTTATGTGGTTGTAAACCCCCAAGGTTATAAATTAAACATAGTTTATAAGGACATGCAGTATACAATATGACTAGTTGCTTTGTAAATACAAAACCGAGAAAGTTTTGATCAGGAATTCGATGTTTAAATTAATCCTCGAAAGAAAGTCTTTTACTATATATATTTTGTTTTCATTAAATGGTGGCATTAATTTGACCCAAATTTTTCTTACTTTATTTATTGTGCTAAGTTTGTTAAATGCTAAGTAACACTTTGTTACTTGGACTTCAAATTAAACTTCAGTGATTTGTTAGTAGCATGAAATTAGTTTGGTCGTATTTCGTAAAGTTAGTGATTAAACTTTCTAGTTAGAAGAAAGCTTTAAGAATTTTCACTAAAACATTTAAGGGATCTGTTCATTTATTCCTCACTATTTCGACATGACCTTGAAAGATTTAATTGGTTAAGTGTTAATCTTAAATTTTTACATCACAATCACTTCCACTGAGACACAGTTTACTAAAATACGGGATTGTCATTTCAAGCACATAAAATAAATGCTGGATATAAATGATTATCGGAGTTTCAGTATTGCAGGAGTGGTGAATCTGCGTGCCAATTGTCATCTCTTTCCAAATAGTAATTTTTGCCTTATTTAACGACAGAAATTTTGCGATTAATATAGTAAAAATTGCTTTTCGGAAATAGTAGTGACAAATTGTCCGGGAAACGGCAGAGAGAAGGACATAAAATTTTGTACAGAAAATATGTACAGAAAAAGGGGTCCAAAAGTGATGTGGGCAGTGAATAGGCAAGTGTGCGTCACTTCTCCTTTGCAGAAAATAGCTTTATAGGCATTAGGCATCTGGATATATTCATGGAATAGCTATTTCGACAACTGAAGAAGTGTAATGGATTTGTTCTAATAGAGGACGGAGGCTCTATCCCAATTTCACAGGGGTGCCCCGTCATTTTTGAACCAGAATTTATCGCAGAAATATATCGTTGTTGGAAATGAGGATGATTAAAAGTTACTGTATTGTTTACATTGTTCCCGGTTTTAACACCGTGTGAAATTTTTGTAGCATAGAGTTATACATAGTTAAGAACAAAAAATCTTCTTAAATCACCATTCACACCAGTTTTATTTTCTTTTCTTTTATACATAGTTGCCAACTTTTACGTTTTTTTGTTACCACTAAAATCTAACAGAAATCTTTGTGTTATTTTAGAGGAGTTTTTTCTTTGATTAAAAAAGACAATGTTTACTATTAAATTTTAGTGGCGAGAAAAAAAGTGTAAAAGTTGGCAGCTATGGTTATATCAATTATTATGTTTTTGTTTAACCTCTTTTCTTAGCTATATCAGAACAGAAAAAGTGGAATCAGGACTGCCACTGAAAGAATCGCAACCGACATTACATACATCGACTTAACGTCCGTAAATGTCAGTTAATTTGATCCAGGTACGTTTCAAACCAGAAATATTTTAAAGAAATAAAATAAAACAGATTCTCCGTGAAAACATGAAATTAAATATATAATGTTACATGAAATAAATTTCTTGGTTAGAGTTAGAAACGATTAAGTGAAAGAGCCCATATCGAGCATTTTTTATTAGTTATATACAATTTTCGAGAGTTATCAAATGCATAAGCTCTTTTTTCGTATAATATACTTTCTATAAGTGACAAGAGTTTCAAACTACGAAAGTAATTTACAAAATCTCCCGGTATAAAAATGAATAAAACTTATTGACCAAAATGTGTTTAAATTAAATATTTCCATTTCCTATAATTGTTTTAAATTATCAGTCACAAAAAGTATTTCCATTAACCCTTTGCGCTCCGGCGTCTCTTACACAAATTTTATTCGATAGGCATCACTTTTTAAAAAGAAGTTTCCTTCAAGTACACAATTTCAAAAATGCTCTGATTAAATAAGGTAAATTTTATTTTCCTTTATTACTGGTGCCAAAAACAAATTTTGCAAAGAAAGATGATGTCTCCGCAGCGGAGCCCACGGAGTGGTAAAGGGTTAATAGATTTTCAATTAGAGAGATGGTATAACTAATATTTCTTTGTACTATACTTTTTTGTGTAGATTAACCCAGTGATGGAACAGTGTAGCAGCAGAGAATCAATTGGCACCGCAAAATTTTATTAGTATTCTTCGTCTAACTTCAGGACAGAATTTCTGAGATTTTTGAAGGCGAAGAATACTATAAAAAATTAGTGGTGACAATCTCTCAACTGTTGCGCCACTATTCCGTCACTTTTAACTCTCTCGCTGCGCAACCTGAGAGTTTCTCGGGCGACGTAAAAGTAGCAAAATTTGCGCAACCCGAGATATCGTCGAGGATGCATTTTTTCCCGTCTAATTAACCCTCCTTGATCATGCCTACCAGTTACTTTTTATTGTAAATTTTGCCTTATCTAATCGGAGCATTTTCCCGATTAAATCAGACAAAAATTTTTGTTTTGAAAAACCGGTGACAAAAGAATAAAAATTCTTAAGAGACGCTCGTCGCGAAGGAATTAAATGCGCAATTTTTGAAGCTATTTTGATAAAACGCTTCGTCAGCAGCGAGATGCGCGCGAGATGGTTAACCTAAACTCAAAGTTATGTTTTCAGCAGTAAAGTGCAGTTATAACATGTATCTACTGAAGACACAAATAAAAATTTTGATTTAAGTAAACAAGACAGTGTTATCGTTTAGTAAAAAATCTTCTGATAATTTGGATAAATTGAAATTTTGTAAGAATACAACAGTGAATACAATAGTTTTTGAAAACTCGATTTTCAAATTAGTAGATTATATGTACTAAAATTAATTGCTAAAAGTTGTAAATTAAAACTTTGAAAACAGTAAAAATAGGTTTATTCGACTGTTTACAGGTTTCGACTCTACTCGAGTCATTTTCAAAACAAATACCGTAATTTCGGGCGTGTAATCCGCGGATCAAACAATTCTGTTTGACCCCAGAAATTTTATTTAGTTAATGAATGCAAATATTTACGGTGATCCAATAATTTACATTTATTTTAAAGAATTTTCTGGGTCGAAAAATGATTGTTTGATCCGCGGATTATACGCCGGAAATTACGGTAAATAAAAATATTCTAAAATTTCACGGTATATGAAATACCATCATTAAATTTTTCACCCACTCTTTCATATTATGCACATTATTTTTTTATTATTTTACTTGGATGCATGTTTATTTCTATTTTAGTAACCGTTGAGTAGCTCGAGCCATAATTTTGGTAAATTAAATGCTGCTGCATCGTTACATATTGAATTTTTGCGTGTTGTATCTATGCGATGAAGCATCATTTAACTTACCAAAATTATCGCTCGAGCTACTCAATGGTGGCGAAAATAAAAATAAACATCCAAGTGAAATAATAAAAAAATAACGTGCATAATATGAAAGAGTAGACGTGAAAAATTGAACGATGGCGTTTTATAGACCGCACAATTTTAGAATATTTCTATTTATTTGTTTTGAAAATTACTCGGCTAGAATCGAAACATGTAAACAGTCGAATAAATCTATCAGGTTGTAACGAAAGTTTCCCGCCACAGCTAATACGGTTTGTGCAAACAGTTCGTGTTAAAGTGTTTGCTCATATTTTGTCATACGATTTTTGGCATTTGAAAGAAAGAGACTTACTTTATAACACTGTGTTGTGAAATTCGTAAAAAATATCGTTATCATTAAGTACAAGGTGTCTGAAAATGAACTATCACGCTACCAGATTAAAACCATCATTTGCTTCCAGTTCTGTTGCAAAAAGTCAGCTACAGAATGTCACCGAATAAAGTATACAGCTTTAGGTACTAGTGTTGTATCATATGACACTGTGAAGGTTTGGCAGAAAGGTGGTTATATATAAAATTGCAGTTAATTATATGTATTATAATTAGTATTATGTAATGGTGATTTGGCGGAAAACTTCCATTACAATCTAATATTTTTACTGTTTTTTGCAGTTTTAATTTACACCTTTTATCAATGAAAATTTGTATATTATTACAAGGTGTTAATTTGCTATATATTTAGATTATATGTGTTGCATATGTACAACATGGTGATATAAAATGTCAATATTGAAACCATTTTTACCATGAGCTATACTAATCTGTTAACCTATTATAAATTTTCAATTCATTGTTTTTTTAGCATGTAATTTGTACTTTCTTAAACACTAGGTACATGAATCCTATTTTATCGGTAAATGAAAAAAATATTTATGAGAAATTTATAGATTTTATAGTAGATAATTGTTTGTACGCTGGAGTACGAAATGTATTTGGCTTTCGTTACTCATTTTAAATGAAAAGATACTTACATTATAATCATCATTTACTTACATTGACAGTGCAGAATAGAAAACCTCCAGAAAATATCAGTAAAAGTGCTAAATATGCATTATAAAGTTTCTCTTTCCTTGTTTTTGGAACATTCGGTAACTCCTAAAATGATAAAAAAGAAAGAAAAAAAGAACATAACCAACCGTTTACAATCACTTACTGCCTGATTTAAACACGTTTATGACAGCAAAGGAAAAAAAAATGTTTTCATATAAAAAAAAATCAAAATTGTTAAGTAAATATTCATTTACCACTTTGCCTTTAATATTGAAACATGCTACATAAACGAAAGTAATGATAGCGCGCAGTAATTTTATTTTCATTGAGATGGGATTTTTGTTATAAAGAAATGATTTGAAGATTTGAAGTCCACCGTAGTGGACAGTGTTGCCAGTGGGCTACTTTTTTAAAATTCAGATTTCTTGATTGGCACCACTTTTTCGAAATAGTAAAATTCGCCTTATTTAGTGACATATTAATTAAGGCGAAAACAAGGGGAATTTTACCATTTCAGAAAAGTGGTACCAATCAAGAAATCTGAATTTAAAAAAAGTAGCCCACTGACAACACTGGTAGTGGAGAATGCTTTCGGTATAGCGCCTAGAATGTATAGTGTGGAAATCGGCTATCCCTATAATACTTAAAAAAGCGCTAAAATATTGCATCCCTTAAATGTGCAACGATGCTGCTGAAATATGAAGATCGCAGCGACATCTACAGGATATTTTCTACAACTGCAAGATATTGCTAGTCTATACAATGTAATACGAAAATCCCGCAGATGCCGCTGCGATCGACACTTGGGATTTTAGCAGCATCGTCGCACATTTAAGGGATACAAATTTTTAGCACTGTTTGGATAGCATATTTCCACACTAGGTATTCTAGACGCTGCACTTTGTGGCCTAAAGCAACAATGACTGTCGCCTCGAATGATATACAGAATGATACACAGAAATAATTACACAAACCAGATAGTCAAAGAGCCGACAGCGCAAAAACTTATGATATCAAGCACAAGAAAAAATCCTTTATTGTATGGGAGAGTAGAAGTAGGGAAATCTAATGATCCATGTCTGCCGGAAGTGAAGTGGTGCATAAGCCAAAAATTAATACCACCAGTGGTTGACTCGTAAGTTTATCATTGTGTTTGTCCTACAACTATCCTCCAAGTTTTCAAACTTTCGTTTGTAGGACAAACACAATGATAAACCTACGAGTCAACCACTGGTGGTACTAATTTTTGGCTTATGCACCGCTTCACTTCCGGCAGACATGGATCATTAGATTCCCCTATTTCTACTCTTCCATAAAATAAAGGTTTTTTTCTTGTACTTGATAACATAGGTTTTTGTGCTGTCGGCTCTTGGACTAAGACATAACAATTTTATTTTTTTCCATCACACATATATATATATATATATATATATATATATAACTTTTGAAAACGCAATCCCAATCATATCGATGCCTTACCCAGGGATTCGAGCCCTGACCCTCAGAGTGGCAGCAGCCTCCACTTACTGACCACGCCATTGGACGACAAAAGAAATAATGATACTGAAAATGTTATGAAAATAATAATACGAAACAGACTCGAATTTCTATGAAAACGCGGTATTAGATTGGTCTGAGAACTGGAAAAAAGGATTGTCTGAGAAGAGAGAGACCATTAGACATGAAGATTTAACAACGAGTGAATATACAAGCGTTCCCATCAAGAAAATTAATTTCTTTGTTGGGTCAGTACAAGATTTTAACCGCAAATGTCAATGTGAAAAAGTTACGACTTCATGCGACGTTCTGCTATACACTGCACATGAGATTAGCAAATTGTTGAGCAGAACGAATTTTGTAAAAAAGAAGCAAGTTGCGATCACGTGGTTTGTAGAATAGCATATTTTTTCAAATGAATTAGAGGTAAATGTAGCGTCGGTTCTGGCTACAAACTACTGATTTTTTGTTTCACGTTACTCTCTACACTACTTTGTTCAAAATCTAGTGCTCTGCACTACTAACTACTAAAAAAAGTAGCAACTACTGTAATTTATCCACTTGTAGCGCGCTACTTCCGACCCCTGATAACAGTCTATATTTTTGTAGTTGATGTTCTTTCGCTAGATCTCGTACCTTTCGAGCTAAGATCGATACCTTCCAGATTTCACCACTAGAGGCGCTGCTGTCATTCTCATTTGTTAGCGCATCGTATTTTTTCTATATGTAGACACTTGTAGCGTAATTCTGGTTTCATTCACCGCTAGTGTTGCCATCTGTCCCGCGTAAATCGGAGCTTCAAATGCTCTGGAAACCAGTAATTTAAAGTGATTTTCTTCGCCTTATCTAATGGCAGAATTATCTGCGATTAAATATGGCAAAATAAACTGTAGGAAATTAGTGGTGTCCAGAGCATTTGAATCCCCAATTTACGCGGCACATCTGCCAACACTATGCCTGAGCGCTGATACAAAAATAGCGACTGCGGAAGGCCCATGTTTTTCAGCGTGTGTACGGTTCCTTTAATTTTGGTACCAATAATTTTTTTAAGTTTTTTTCCACTTTTTCTGAGATTAAAGAAACCAAAGAAATCTTTTATAAAATACTGGTGTCTAAATTTAGGGGCACGTACATATGTAAAAAAAAAAAAAAAAAAAAATCTCCTACGATAGCCGCCATTGTTGTGTCAGCCCGCCTTGTAATCAAGGTGAGGTGTTTCTTTTGTTCAAGACGTATTTGGGTGTAAGTGGAACTTAATTTGCATCGCCTATAAGCTAAAGTAAACATTGTTTAACCTCAGATATTTTAATAGAAGGAGCAAGATCAAGTAAATATTATATATTTTCTATTACACAAACTATGTTCGCAAAAGTTCAACTATTTAATTTAATTATATTTATTACATTTACATTCGTATGTTTTAGGCCCAAAATTTTGGGAAAACTACACATTATGCATGACTAAATACGACATGAGTGTCCCTCTACTTATAATTTGACCACTCTACTTTCACAAAAAAAAAAAAAAAAATATGTATATAGTAATACAAGCATATCAAACAAATATGATTAAATTTGAAATATAGAGCATATCAAATTAAAAAATGTACCTACATTAAGTCGGACCAGAAAGTAAATGGAAGTAGCAATACTCCATAATGTAACTAAAAAGGTCGAAAACAACCAGAACATAGTCATCCACCTTTTTGGAGTCTAAAATAAAAAAAACAAACACTTTAATTAATTCTCTATAAAGTTAATTGTAGAGTTTGTACAGGTGACTATTTTACTTTTACACTACTTACTTCTTTTACTCTTTAACCACTACTTAAATTTTTTGCTCCTAGAAATGCATGGCAAGGATTATTATTATTATTTTTAAAAGTTTAATAGAATAGACAAATAGTTGCCTTTGACGACCCTGTAGTTCGGGCAAGAAAAGTTAGCATGCTTCGTTACTAAAAGCTTTTCCATTCCCCTAATTTTTACCTGAAATCTTCGGTTCTTTAAATGGCGGACTTTTCTCGATTATTTAAGGCAATTATTTTTGTACTTAAAAGTGGTGCCTGCTCCCTGTTTTTAGTTTATGTTTTCAAAAAGAATGTGACAGTTAAGCGGTTAACCCATTAACACTAGAACCGCCATTAGGGGTCATTTTGACCCCTGCCAAATCGATAACAGTCAATTCGAACCAGAAAACTTTTATATCAGATTTGTTAAATGTATGCAGCACAAAAATAGGTTAATTAAATAAGTTAACTAGTTTTAAATAATAATTCTGGTGTGAAGTACTTTTTATAAAGCTTGGGTAAAAATGCCGGCGGTGCTTCTCGTGTTAAAGACAGACGTTGAGTTTTTCAACGTTATGTTTGTGATTTTTTTTCATTTTGTTATGAATATTTTTTTCAACAAATTTATTATCACACGACTATGACTTTATACATGACTTTTATTTTTAAGGGAAAAAACTGTTAATTGATTCGAGGTGTAAAAAATTAGAAATAGGAATGAAATAATACGGAATGTTTTGAAATTTTGTATTGATAAATTTTGGATAACGTTCATAGATGCACCATAAAGAATGAAATAAAATTCAGCAATTCAAGATACAGATATTGTAGCACAAATTTCCCAGTTTGGCCTCCACTTTTAATTCGAAATTTCAAATTCACATTGGAAAGTTTGAAAGAAGAATCTTTAGTTCATGTAATCGGGAAACTTCTGTCATTAAATAAAGCAAAAAATGCTATTTTTAATTTCTGGTACGAATTCGGACTTTCTGACTAAAAATGGAGGCCCTGTTGTAGCAATCAAACTATAACTATTTGTAGTAAATGTTATGTACCTCCACATAGTAAATGCGTCAAAGATTTTCATCCGGCAAAAATGTAGTTGATTTGTGACGTTTCGTTTTCACAACATATCATATCTCACACAAAAATTAAAAAAACATTGTAATATCGCCTTTTTTCTCTTAACCCCTTGAAGTGCGCCGGTATATTATGTATACCACCTAATTTTAACTCCCAAATGCTACATTGGCACCATACTTTAGGAATTAAATTTAGCTTTGCATACTATAGGGAAGAAAAGCTTTTACTTACTTTCATATAAATTTGTTGATAAATCCCGGTGTCAATCAATCATTTTAACACTTTAGCAACAAAATTACTTTGCCCCTGAAAAGGTTAGTTAGTCATTAATATGTATAATTTTTTTTTCCATTTATGTCAAGTATAAGAAGGTGCGGTCTTTAATGGGTTAAGCTACCTTACTTTTTATAACTAGCATCTACTATAAGAACTAGTTATCATTTTACCCTTTGAGCTCTGATGGATGAATTTCTTCCCACTTAATTTTAATCTCCAAATGTCACATTGACACCGGAATATTCATCCAAATTTATCTGAAAATAGATTAATGCATTTTTTCCTGTATATTATAAGCCGAATCTTTTGTTTACAAAATACTGGTGCCAATATGACATTTGGGCATTTTGTAGAAATTCACCCTTAGAGCTCAAAGGGTTAAGACGGTTCTCAAATTCCCTGCTCTACAAACGCAAAACTTTCTGATGCATTTTCTGACTCATTTTTAAACGTAAAGGCATAAAATTTGCAGGGCTGACTATTAAAGAGATTTGGAATCGAATGAAGTTTTTCAATTTTTGATAAATAAATTAGTTATTGAGTTATAATCGATTTTTGCCCCTCAATGAATCTCCTTTCTTGCTTTTCCGCGAACAGAAATTCGGTTAAAAATGCCAACTTTGATAGTATTTTCTAAAAGATCTTTTGCCTTTACCAAAAAATGGAAAATTCTATTCGATTAAACAGTTTCTGAATAAGAGCATCAGCCAATTTCATGTGTTTCCGAACAAAATTCAATTCAGAAATATGTCAGAAAGTAATATTTTAAACGCATTAAAAAACTTATTAAAATAATCATGAACGAGAAAAGAAATCAGATTTACTATTCAAAATGGGACAAAAATTAATTTTTTAAATTGAATATTCACGCAAAAATATGAAACTATGAAACATCTTTATATATAAAATTTCACTTAGTTACGGCATGTCCTAAAAGAGACTGGCAGTTTTTAAAATGAAATTGCAAGCAAACGATGATAAGAATTAAAGTTACTCTTGCAAGAGTATTAATGTGTGAAGTCAGGAAGTTATTTAGTAATCTTCCTTGTTTAGTAACAGGCGTTTTACTGTGTCACATTGTAAAGATTAAGAAAATAACTTTACACTTTCAAAAATAAACCTCTTTTCACGTTTTAAGAGCTAAACAGAATCGTAATTTTTTTTATCCATCTTTATACGTTAATCTGATGTAAATATGTCATGCATTCAATGGTGTAGTTTCAGAAAGCGCTGCATAAGTTTCCTACCAGTATTATTTTATGCTAAACTTGGCCTTATTTAATCGTTGAACGATCAAACATTAAATAAGGTTAAATTTAGTATGTAATAATACTGGTAGTAAAGTGATCCAGCGTCCTCTAACGCTACTAAATGAATACATTACAATGAACTTAACAGACTTTGAAATACTTTTTCAATGTATTCAATATCAACTGTGGAGTAAAATTATGCCATCACAACGGAAATATTAGTCGCCTTCCGGTTCCTTTAGCCTTTTTTTATAATCATGGAACTATTAATAGAAAGGAACTGACATGTCCTTAACCTCTTCGTTACTGAGTATTAATGTAATATTTTTGATTATTACTGAATTATTTCTTCTCCCATTTGACTTCAGATCGATATTTTTAATTTATTTGCATTAGTTCGAAACTTAGACTTCGAAACGTATCATTTCTGATATCGAAATTGTAATTATGTTCGAGTATCATTAATAAAACGGGGCAAAACTGAGGTCCACATATGTAGACCTAGGGAACGGAGAGGTTAAAATAGTGAAGCGTCAACTGTAACCGCTTTCGCAAGGGGTTGATTGCGGCCGGGAGAAACTTCCACCAGTAAATTTCAGTAGAAATTTCCTCCTTAATTAAACGAGTTATTAATGAAAAATTTCAGTCATAAATAAGGCCAGAAACAGCTATTTCCTTTTTACTGGTGGCAGTTTACTTTGGCGGTAGTCAGGATCTACGTTTCCACCATATTATGACAACTTAGACAACCTCCTGTCAGTGTCAATATTTTTATATCTGGGCAAATTGACACCAGTAAAATCAAATAGAAATTTTTACCATGTCAGTAAGAAAATCTTTCCATGAACAAGGCGCTTAAATAAGACAAAATTTTCTATTTAAATTTACTGGTCTGAAGTTTGCCCCGGCGGTACTCAGAAACTGTTGATCTGATTTAAAAAGCCAGTGGCCATCTTGTGACAACCTCCTCAGCTACTTCACTCACAACTGGCAGACAGTATTCTGTATGTCTCCTCCTCTTTATTAATAACTCCATTATTATAATAGATGCTAAACCCTAACCCTTTGAGTTCTGATGGGTGAATTTCTTCCCACTTAATTTTAATCTCCAAATGTCACATTGGCACCGGAATAGTCAACCAAATTTATCTGAAAATAGATTAACGCATTTTTTCGTGTATATTATAAGCCGAATCTTTTGTTTACAAAATACTGGTGCCAATGTGACATTTGGGCATTTTGTAGAAATTCACCCCCAGAGCTCAAAGGGTTAAGCCCTGGTGGACGAATTTCTTCCACCTCAATTTTAATCCCCAAATCTCCCATGGGCACCAGAATTCACGACCAGATTTATTTGAAAATAAGTTAATGCATCTTTTCGTGTACATTATAAACCGATATTTTTGTTGTAAATTACTGGTGCCAATAAGGATTTTAAAATTAAGTGGGAAGAAATTCACCCACCAGAGCTTAAAGGGTTAAAAAGCCACATAATTGCATAATATAAAATCCTCGTTTTCATTTTTTGTATATGCATTATTTTCTTACCTTGATTTGAAATATCAAACATAAAGATGAAATGAGCCACAGCAGATGAAGCACTGAACACAGCACAGTAAATCTCAGAACAGCTGCAAAATAAGTTAAATAAAGCAAATCTTAAATACAATCAGTGTAAACAAGCAAACAGGGCTCCGTGTTTTGAAATCCAGTAATTTTTTTGAAAGAAATTTGCGGTAGGTTTCTGCAACAATTGCAAGAGAAAATCTGTTTCTGCCATGTTTCTACGAAATTTATAAAGAAGAGTTTTCTTTAAATAAATGTGGTGTTCAAAAAACAGACCCAAGGAGAGCCCTGAGCGAAAAAAAAAAAAAAAGATACACCTGCTTTTATTCGTAGATCGTCTATGATAAAAACACACAAAAGTGTCATTAGACTTAGAATAATGTCTTCTTTCATACTATGAATGCAATTTGTGAAATAGGGGTCGAATGCATATAAAAAATTGTACCAATTTCGAATTTTTAAATGATAATGCCTACTTTAGACATTTTATGTGAGTTCCTTGAATCAAATGACCCCGCAAAAGAATATACTTTATGTACGTTTGTTAAATCTTCATTGGGTTAAATGATATCAAATTTTGAGGACGCTAATGTTAAATTCAGGTGACAAAATTTAATTTAGTATACCTTCCCAAAAAATCATCCAATTGAAAATTTTTGCTTTTAGTGAGATACGTTAAATGGATCGAAAGATATTACAGGCTTTTTTTTTTTTTTAACTCAAAAGCATGATTTTAATTGTGAAAATGATTAATAAATTCATAATAAAAAATCGGTCAAGTGCGAGTATTACTCGCGCATACTCCGTATAATAACTATATTTATTAGTAACTGCAATATTACAAAAAATCGTTCCTAAAAGAATAATAAGTTGTTATTTAGGCTTTAATCCCTTGAAGGGCGCCGGTATATTATATGTACCACTGAATTTTAATTCCCAAATGCCACATTCGCAGCAGAATTTTAAAACTAAATTTTACTTTATAACACATACACGAAGTAACTTGTTTACTTAAATCCATATAATTTTTTTTGTAAATCCTGGTGTGAATCAATTATTTTACCATTTTAGCAACAGAAGTAGCTTGCCCCTAAAAGGATCAAAAGTCGATGGCGCATAGAGTACACCGAACGTGTATTTATGTATGCCCAAACCGTCCGTGTCTTTAAAGGTTAATATCTCGGCTAATTACCGACATTTTTTTCGAAAACCATTATCAATAATCCTTTTAAATTTCCGCGACGATAGATACCTCGAGCGCTCATCTACTCCCTTGCTGAGCAACCGCAAAATGATATTTGTGTGTAACGGAAAAATGCGATTTTCTCAAAAACGATGTGACCTAGGGTTATAGTTTAGGGTTATAGGGCACTATAGTTTTCTGCAAGGTTTAAATAAAATTCTACGACCC
Source organism: Maratus speciosus (assembly GCA_963932465.1). Taxonomy (NCBI): domain Eukaryota; kingdom Metazoa; phylum Arthropoda; class Arachnida; order Araneae; family Salticidae; genus Maratus; species Maratus speciosus. The sequence goes on along the minus strand of OZ010796.1, from coordinate 259,483,183 downwards.
CTAATTTTTTCCTAATTTTAGTTTCAATAGATTCAGAAATAGAGGGTGGGGGGACATATTTTTGCAATACATTTTCGAAACTTTGAGATCAAATAAAGCGATAATTACTTTTCAAAACTTGCGGTGGTAAATGACGTTCAGGTATAAAGTTGAAAAATTCTCTCGGCGGTTAATGGGTTAAAGCAGTAATTGCGTTTAAATAATCAGTGTTGAGTCAAAATATTAAGAATATCAACACGATCCATCAATTGTATTTTTTTCGTGTACTTAAATATGTGTTTGAAATTATCAAAATAAATAGATTCAAATGATTCGAATGATCAAAGTGCATACATTTAAAATTTTTAATTTAAACACATTGACATTTTCCAATTCAATCAGTGCATCTCAAAAAAATGGTAACATCCCATTTATATCCCTTTTCATACGTTTTTATAATAGGAAGTTATAATTTTCTATTCTGAAACATTCCTACCAACATTTCTCGTATTAAGTAAGTCGAAGAATACTAATCGGATGTACTGGTGACAATTAACTGGGTAGCATGGGGATTCACCACCAACCTATCTGTTCATCTCACAGGAAAGTTACAGATTTTTTGGTAGAATGTTCCAGATAAACTTAATACATTTTAAGTTAGTTTTAATATATATTTCTAGAGTTTTTTAAATAAACATACGTAGCGCAATGAAAATGCACCCCTAGCAAACACTCTTCGCGATGCAAAATGAGATTTCAGGGATTAGGGGCTTGTTTTTTTTTCTCACCCGATACAGGGTTGCCAGTTTGGCCTCCAATTTTAATCTAAAATTTCAAATTCACACCGGAAATTTTGACAGAAAATTTCTTACTTCAGGTAATCGCTAAATGTTTTTTTTTATTAAATAAAGCTTACCAGTAGCGGATGGGGACAGCTTAATGCAACAATGTTAAAAAATCGTCTGCGTTATAGAAGAAGGGAGGAGGAAATTTCGTAGGAATTTCTTTAAACCTGGTTTGAAGCAAAGGAAAAAAACTAAGCTTTTGCATTACTACTGGAGTCACCTATCCAAAATATTTGAAAATAATATTAAAAACGAAATCTTTAGAACATAAGCTTTCCAGCATTGTAGTAAAAAGTATATAAATAAGTAAACAAATATCTACAACCTTTTGATTTTAAAATTTAAAAGCATCTTTTATGCCATAATAATGTTATTTAATACTTAACTCATTACATATAAATAAAGTGATAGGGATATGTATGTGGCGTTTTAATTGTTTTAAGGCAAATTAGCCTCCAAGTGATATAATAAAATTATTATTTCTTATCTTAAGCTAAATCTTTTGACTTCTGTCAGTCAAGGCTTTAGAAAACAATAAATATGATTTAACTAACATATACTTCTATAATTAAAATATACATAATTTAATACTTGTTCCCTAAGTATAATTATGTACATGTAACTATTATTGTACATAGTACGTGAATGCGGCTTCAGTTTTTTTTAATTACTTTAGAAAGATTTAAAAGCTATTGCTATCTTTTTTCTTTTTGTTCTTAATATAAAATGTTTATTTGTTCTATATAGCATATGAAAAATCCCAATTGAGAGGGCACAGTTAAATATTTTTAATTAATACATTGAACTAAACATATTTTAATTTTATGATTATTTCAGTTCCTATTTTATATCAAATGTATAATGAGAGCATCCCATAATATTTTTAACATTAGAATGGTAATAATTATAATGCATTGCATGATCTTTAAGTATTAATATCTTAAATTATAAAAATAACAATAATAGTAATAAAAGTATGAGAAAAATAAAATATAAACACACAATAAAATATAAAACACATGGATAACTACCAAGTACAAACGAACATACATCAACACCAACAAAACAACGTGCGGAAACCGGTTAGGGATTTTTTGATTATTTCCCCATATCGTTATGCAGTCGAAGTTTTAACATTGTTGCATTAAGCTGTCCCTATCCGCTGCTAAGCTTACCATTCTTTATTTCTGGTACGAAGACTAAATTTCTTAACACGTTCACGCCGGCGCGGTGGTTCACACTCGACTGTCTCAGAGTTGTCAAGTCTCCGGCTTTTTGTACACCACTATTATTTTAGAGAGAATGTTGTTCCTTTAAATCGCTAAATTGCTCCAATAAAATAAAACAACATTTTCTGTATTAATATACTGGTATCCAAAAAGCCGGAGACTTGGCAGCTCCGAGAGAGTCGAGTGTGACCCACCGCGCCGGCGTGAACATGTTAATAAAACTAGAGGCCAAACAGGCAATCCTAATCTAGTACATGTTTTAAAGACGCGGGAGAAATGTATATGTGACCAATGCTTTTAGTGTAAACTGGTGGGAATAGAAATTTTCATTTGTTAGTAACAGCAGGGCGAAATTATTACATCGTAAACAATTTCGAAAACTGTTAAATATTTTACATTTAAGAAAACGAATCTGTATTTTTAAATCGGGGGGGGGGGGGGGGGCGAACCCATGTACCAGTGGGCCAGCTGCCATCACTGTTTCTGAAGAGCGATTTATTTAATGACAGAAATTATAAAATTAATGTTATAAACAGAAAAAACAGAATATTTATGAAATGCATAAATTATTATAAAAAGCTTAAGAACAAACGTTTTTGGAATATACTGGGTATTTGTTTTACAGTCTAAAGGTTAAAATGTTTATCTGCTTTCAAATGTGTTTACGATGTGATAGTTTTAGTCTGCTTATGTAAAATTTCATCACCACCAGTTTCTACTAAATGCAACGTTGAAATATAAATTTGATCTGCATGACCAGGTTCACACTCGTCCGAGCTTTGTGTAAACCTTGAAGATGTGGGGTGCTACAGTGTTGCCAGATGGGCTACTTTTTTTAGAATCAGATTCTTGATTGCCACCACCTTTTTTTGAAATGATAAAATGTGCCTTATTTAATGGCGTATTAATTAAGGCAAAACCAAAGTTAATTTTATCGTTTCAAGAAAGTGGTGCGAATCAAGAAATCTGAATTAAAAAAAATAGCCCACTGGCAACACTGGGGTGCTAATATGTACTTACTCCTGCTTTGCGATTGCCAGGCGTTACCTTGAAATACCGTAATTTCGCACGTATCTGCCGCACCTCAGTTAACTCGATTTCCTATCAGAATTAATTTTAAATAAAATGTGACTTGCTTCTGCTTAGCACTTACCGTAATTTCCGGCATGTAATCCGCGGATCAAACAATTCTGTTTTGACCCAGAAATTTTATTTATCTATTTTAGCCGAATATTTACTACGATTTAAAAAGTTACATTTTATTTAAAAAAATTTCTGGGTCGAAAAATGATTGTTTGATCCGCGGATTATACGCCGGAAATTACGGTATTTGACTTCTTTTTTTCAATAAAATTTCCGGGTTGAAAAAGATTCAACTAAGCCGCGGCAGATACGCGGGAAATTACGGTAATAGGTAACCCAAATGTCCTTTATTTCTGAAAAACGTTCATAGGTTTTCGTGCGTTGCGAAAGCTAGTCCATCCCCTACTTTTGAAAGCGATTTGTTAAAATCATACTGAAAAGCGAAAAGCCACAGAGTCAAACTTTGCCGCATGCATAAAAATTGTACCATATATCGCCGGTACCATGTCAAACTATCCAATATGAAAACGGTGTTGCCAGTGGGCTACTTTTTTTAAATTCAGCTTTCTTGATTGGCACCACTTTTCTGAAATGGTGAAGTTCTCCTTTTTTCGCCTTAATTAATATGCCATTAAATAAGGCGAATTTTATTACTTCAAAAAAGTAACACCTTCTGGCAACACTGTTTTTAGATTGGCTAGTTTGACATGGTACCGACGATATGAAAAAACAAAATAGGACAATGAAATATTCGCAATAAAGCAACGTCAAAAGAGAAAATAATTAAAGCTTAAAAAAGCAAAAACAGCATTTCAAAAACAAAATTTGTCAAAAACCTGAAGTCAGTTACTAAAAGAATCTGGAAGTACAGGTGCAACAGCCTAAACATTAAATTTATATACCGTAATTTCCCGCGTATACGTCGTAAAAGAGTTGCGGCGTATACGTGGGAAATTACGGTAGATCTATATCATTCTGAAATAAAAAAGTAAAATTGAGGCTTACACGGAAGATGAAATGCAAATATGAGTTAAAAGCTAAATAAAAAGGAAAAAAAATTGATAAAACTTGTTGTATCAGTCATTATGTATTTACTTCTTGTTTTATCTATGGTGAAAACTAAAAGTGTGTAAAATATGAATGTTGAAGTATGCATTAAGTATAATGTATTCAAGATAATGTATTTAAACGTTGTGTTTTTTAATTTAAGTTATTAGTGCAATTGAGCAATTTTTCAATTAAACTTATTCAAATGTTCAGTAATAAGCTATTCAACTTTCAATTCTTTGTACATTGTATTAATTAAAATATTTATAGCAATTAAATGATATTTTGAGAAGAACCGACATGTATAAATGCATTGCCTGATTTAGGTCATTAGATGTCGCATTTAGGTTTTAACTACCGTAAATGCGACAAAAATGACCTAAATACGACAATCGTATATTGTTGGCTTATACTAAAAATAACGATTCAATTTTTACAAAACAAGTTAGTTTTGAACTAAAGGCACAATATTTAATAATTTTCTGCTTAACAAAATATATGTTTATTTAACAAAATTCCAATTATTCCCTAAATGTGACAAAACTATGGGGAATTGCGTAGCATTTGGGCACAATGGCCATAAGTGCCTAAATTCAAGACATATAACTCTTTTCGGAATTTTATTCTAAACAACAAAATTAGCATGTGATCTTAAACTTTTTTCCAGCACTGTAGTATCTGCATGTAAATTTCTTTACTATGTGGCAGAAGCAATATCAGTGGCAATTTGAACAATAGTGTGACTTCGGATATGACTTTTGGACAAATTTACCAAATTTTAGCATTCAAACTCCCGTTAGCGTTCAATAAGGGAGTAGAATCTTTAAAAGGCTCAATACATTGTTACAAATATAACGAACAGCAACGAAAACATGTATTTGTGAGTTTCTACCTGAACGCTACAGCTGGCTTTATACTGTTTGTCGAGGTCGGTTTTATCGATCGTGCACGCGCTCACAGTTTTGCTCATATCTTTCTTAATAATTGAGATATTATTTTAAATCTTTTTGCTCCTAATTCTACTCACTATAAGAATTTAATTTCCGTCAAAAAATCGATTTTTTAAAAGTTGTGAACGTATGTAACCCCTTAGGGAAAAGGATTCATTCCTTCGAAGTCGTTGCATATTTTATAATTCTATGTTCCACTTAAAAAACAAAGTTTCGTAATTTAAATCATTCATAGTTTTTAGAATAAGCTGAATAAAAAGGAACGAGCAGTTACAAATCGGAAATAAATAAACAAATAAATAAATTATACCTTCAGAATCTTGGAGCTTTTCCACGAAATTCCAAGGATACCAATGATTGGCGTCGTTTGGCGTTGATTTTGTGCAGAAAAGAAGCTGTACGCACCAAGTCAATTCAAGCATACTCAAAGCCTGCAGAATATATGCATATTATTAATTAAAAATTGGTGAAAAAGGAAAGTAAATAGAAAGTAAATCGAAATCCTGAAATAAAATGATTTTTTTTTTTCGATTCAGTTTTTATGCTGTTTACAGGAACCAAAATATTGATGATATTATTGATTATGTATACCTTGATCAGCTAGAATGAGGATTGCTTTTACACAGAAACTTCTAAAATAAATTAAAAATTAATGAAGTGTCCATGCGCAACAATAAATGAGGTTTTTTACGAAAAGGGAAATTTAAACAGCGGCTCAATGTTAATTTGAAATACCTAGGGCCTGATGTAAAGAAAATATAAAACCTATAAGTATTGATACATACTCGTATAGTTCTGCAGAATCACCTAAGACGTTTTTATTTTGAAATCATTTTTTTTTTTTTTTTTTTTTTTTTTTTTTTTACAAAGCTTCTATATTAAAGCCTACATTGTCGGACAAAAAAATTGCATCACCTAGAAAAATACACCTTTGTTATTTTAACTCACTATTTTCTTAGCCTAAAAATAATTTAGTTATTTTAAAGTAACGTATGGCAACATTGCACGCCACCATTACATCATACAACAATTATGAAGTACTGCATCAGCCAGTTTTCATAAACAGAGAGCCAAAATGAGATAATGACAAAGTGTCGCGATTTTTTATGCTGTGAAAGCATGGTTCCATACTTTCGATTGACACCACAGAAAAAAAAAATCCCTGCCGGCCTGGCCTACAGGCGGAGGTAGATTTCGAAGTTAAGTATACTAATTTCACAAACAAAAACCAAATCATGATTAGAGATAAACCCACTTTAACAATTTTATCTGGCCGCTTTTGACGAGTTTTTATTTCATTTTTATATTAACTGGTTTTATCAGAATCATGTTAGGGCGGTATTAAAAAAAAAAAAAAACTTTTCCATGCTCAACAACTCGAAATTTTCTAGCATAACTCCAGATTCATTTTTAATAGGAAAAATATGAAACTTGTTGACGTGATTTTTGAAGAGATTTATAAGCGATCTGTGTTTTTAATTTTCGTTCAATTAATTAAAACTTGATATATAAACAATTATTTTCTCAGTAAGACAATATTTTTCGTTTCTAACACAATCGCTTGGGGAAATTCCGTTCAAAATGCCCACTTTGACATCATTTTTTGAAATATATTCTGCCTCTGTCAAAAAATCGATCATTACGGTACATTATATAGTTTCTGAATAAGCGAATCTACCAATTGGATGTGTTTGAGAGCAAAAATGAATTTAAAAATGAGTCAGAAAATAAGCAGTTTGGATTTGAATACTCCCTTAATACGATGATTTTTCAAACACATTCCGCTTCGGGAAATTCGGTTCAAAAGGCCCACTTTGACAGCATGTTTTAAAATATATTCTGCCTCTATCAAAAAATTGACCATTACGGTACATTATATAGTTTATGAGTAAGAAAAGGTACCAATTGGAAGCCTTTGAGAGCAAAACTGAATTGTAAAATGAGTCAGAAAATAAGCAGTGTGGATTTGAATACACACTTACGAAGATGATTTTTTTCTTCAACCGCTATGTATTTTTAATTTGTTTTTGCTGTAAGAATGGGTCCTATCAAAAACTTGTCTATATAGATGTTGTAGACAATATTAAGAAGATATATGATAAATTCATGGGGATTTTATATCTTTTGAATTGAGGGAGTTATGGATTTTTTTCTTCTTCAAACGCCCTTTTTGTTTTCGTTTTTAATTTTTTTTTGAGGTACGCACTGGTCCTATCAAAAACTTGTGAATGTAAAAGTTGTAGATTATGTTAAGGAGATTCATGATAAAATTAATTGGATTTGATATCTTGAGAATTGACGAAGTTATGAATTTTTTTCTCCCCAAAACCCTATTTTTTGCGCCCCTTGAGCCCATTTTTAACTTTATCAAAAATCTGTGATACATAAAGTTTTGACCCTATTTTTAGAAGTAATAAAAACTTTAAACTGATTTGATATGTACAAAAATTAAGAAGTTATGGGGAGTTTTCGGTTTTCACAAAACCCCTCCCTATTTCCATCCCCTTGGTCCGATTTTGCCCATTAACGAACTTGACCGAGATTTTATGCTCCTTGATTTTATGTATCAGTTTGGTAGAGATTGGTGCAGAATTGTGGAAGTTATCATGTCCAGAAGAAAGTGACATATATACATAGATAGATACATGCATATATATATATATACAGTGGAACCCGGTTAAGACGCTCACGGTTAATACGCGATCCCGCTTAATACGCGGATTTTTTCCGCTCTCTTGAACATCGCCCGTAAGACTAATGCAAAAATATCACGTTTAAGACGCGAACGGTTATTACGCGATCCCGCTTAATACGCGAAAATTTTTCGGTCCTTTGTGGTAAAAAATAACGTTTAAGACGCGAATTCCTTCTTTCTTTTCCAGTGATTCCATTTTAGCGGATTTTTTTATTCATATAAAAAGCACTGTTTCTGTATACTAATATTTACTTTATTTAATAACAGATCAATGAAAGGAACATTTCGAAAATAATGATAGATATTTGAATTAAAAAAACCCCTCTAAATTAGCAACGCTGTAATTCTTCTCTGATCCCTTGTTCTAACATTCTTTGTCTCTCGTTTCGTGTATTTTTTTATTGTAGTAGAGAGAGATACATAGAAGAATTCAGGATGCTCAGATACGTCATAAAATTATGATTAAAGATGATTATACCTGTTGTTAGTGAGTTTTTAAATGTATGTTATATTACTACTATGTTTTATAATGCACGTTATATACAAAAAAAAAAAAAAAAAAAAAAAAAAAAAAGAGGAAAAGAAAAAGAAACTCGTATAGATTAACCTCTTCACTCCCAGGACGTACACTGCGTACGTCCTCTCATTTCAGTAATCAGCGACCATTACGTACACCAATATATGTTAGGCTCAAAGATTTTACTATAAAATGTTCCGAAGAAATACTTATAGAGTGCAGTGACAGTTATAAAGAAATGTTTTCTGCTCGTAGCGGCAAAGGAGATGAAACTAAATTTCTCCATAAACTAGTTCAGATTCTAAGTGCAGGTCGAAAGAAACGTCCCCAAAAGCGATGCCATATTTGTGCAACTAAACATGTTAGGCTAATGTGTTCTGGTTGTTAAGATTTTCCAGGACTGCGCAGTAGAAGTCATTTTGATCAATATCATACTCAATTGATCAATGTAAATACTGTATGTATGTATATCAGTATATGTATATAATGTGCAAGTTTTATATTTTATTTTATACGTATAATGATAATTGTTTAAATCCTTTAACGACTTTAAATTCCTTACTATTATATCACGTATTATTAAATGATTTAAGAGGCAAACATATTACACCGCACAGCCTGATGTATAGCCATTCACCAGCGAAATTAAGCCTGGGAGTGAAGTGGTTAAACAAATACGACTGCTGTTGTATAATTCTTTTATGTTTTCTATGTTTTCGTTAGTTTTTGCTATGCTAATAATACTTTTCACAAAGATTAATAAGGGTAGTTTTTTTCTTACATTAAAAAGGACAGATTATATTGGTACTCATTATCACAAGTACTAAATATGATTTTAACAACTTGATTATGCTTCAAAAATGTAATATTTTTATTCTTTCTGTTAAAAAAAAATTAGTGTAGCAGAAAAATTATTTTTGTTGTTTTATCTTTGGTTGTAGCGTATTATCGTCAATAAAGCCGCATGTTTGAATCCATATTTATTTTCAGTTATTATTTCAATCTATCATGTAAAAAGATAGGCTGAGTAAAGTTGAATACAATTAAATTTAAATCTAAATATATGTATAAGACACAATTTTCGACCATAAACATATCAATGAAAGCTCTAAAGTTCATTTAGACGATTAGATGTGTAAATAAGCCCAGTTCCTGCAACATTATACAAATCACGTTTAATACGCGATCCCGCTTAATACGCGACTTAGGTCCACTCCCTTGAAACGCGTCTTAACCGGGTTCGACTGTATATATAAAGTTTTTTACGGAGGGTGGTTTTGGGCTCTAGGGGTCATGATCGGTGTAGATCTGCAAAAATTTTTCAGAAATTCCAACATAGGAACGACGCCAATAGGTAGTATTTCATACGAAATCTACCTAATTACGGCAGTTGTTTTAAGTAAAAAGGGGTTTTCGACAAGTGTGATCACCAAAATAATAGGATGTCACATCAGTTATAAAGTTGCTGGAGTGATTAAATTGAAGCTTGAAATTGGCGATGTCGAGAGAATAGCCTGATCAGAGCGAAAGATGGTAGCTACATCGTCTGAAAATCTATATCTGAACCAGATGTATCTCTGTAATCATCATCATGCAAGTTCTTTTGATGTAAAAGTTGTTTTTTAAAACACCTGTGGTGCAAATATAAATGCACGAACTGGCCAAAGACGGCGTATTTAATGTAGTCTGCATGCTTATTGCGCCCAAAAAAGCCTTTACTTACGAAGAAATATGCAGAAGTGATCTTCTTGGGTGCAAAAACATGTTTAATAGACAAGGGCTCAGCAGGACTCAGTAACTGTTTCGGACAAATCTAAACGCAACCTCCACAGATAGGACGGCAAGCGGCATATTGGGAGACGTAAATGTGAAGCATAATAACAAGACCGCATTTCACGCAGTGTGAAATTCCTATATAGTATATATCCTCCCTAGTGAGCCAAATGGTCTGGAAAAACATATCCTGCAAAAGCATTGAACGGCTGAAATTATTACTCAACACCAGTTTTCACCGACACCTTGGAAGAGTGTCTAGAGTCATTTATGGCTAGTTCCATGAGTACTTGTAGTATAAGTCATATGCTACGATTTTTGGCTACCGGTATTTTAGAACGGGAAAATGTGACTTATCTTATCGGAGATATCTCTTTAATTGAATAAGGCGAAACAAACTTTTCGATAATAACGATGGCCAACAAGCATAGCAGTTATTAGCTATGTGACTTACACTACAAAAACCCATGGAACTAGCCTTATTAGAAATAATTTTAAATTTGCATAAAAATGCATTTTTTAACAAGTCTTAGTACCTTGTCATACGGCGAAATTTGTAAATAGAATCTAATTTATTCATAAATGCTTTCGTTGTGTCATTTGCAAGTTTATATCTCCACAACATAACGTATATTAATAAAGTAATTTTCCACTATTTCCCCATTTTAAGAGCAGGCCTGTCTGAAAAAATATGGTATTAAACCCTTGGGGACGAGCGACCGGTATACGTGCCACTTAAGGTGCTCAGAATCCTTCATTATTCTCACCGTTATTTTTTATAGTAAAGTTTAGCTTATTTAATCAGAGAATTTTCGCGATTCAATTAGAGAAAATTTTCTGTTTTGAAAAACCGGTGGTAAAAGGTTAAAAATTAAGCAAAGGCCTGTGGTCGAGAAGGGATTAAAGCTATGGAATGGCTTCAGAATGATACCGATCGTAAGTCCATTCAAATTTTTTGTCTTGTAATGAGTGGTAACATTGTTAAAAAGTAGCGGGCTACCAATATTAAATTAAAGGAAAGCATTATTAAGATTTTCTACCATGAAATTGGGCCCGATTATACACAGAAGTTTATTTCTTCCATGCCCGGACTGCTGCAAGGCTGTCATCACCGCTCGCGAGAATCCACAAAGTATTTAAGTGATCCTTTTGCGTATAACCACATCAAAGGGCATGTAACATGACTGCATTTATGTAAAATTTATTATTATGTGCTGCATTTGTGGTTAATTACTTTGTACCATGTTTTGATAAAATAGAGCATTTTTCCCTTTCAGAACTTATGTAGCATAATTAAGTGTTTCAATAAACTAATTTTTATGAAAAATTAATACTACAGGTTTATTTTAATGTAACGACATTATCTTTATATGAAACATAAACAAAAAACACAGTATTTGCATACTTTTCCATTTTTTCACAGGTGATGCATTTTTTTTTTGTCCACCACTGTAATAGATTGGCAATAATACATAGCTGCCAACTTGTACGCTTTTTTAATCACTAAAATTAAATAAGAAAATTTGTCTTACTTAATCGCAGATTTCGGCGGTAAAATAAGACAACAGTTTTGTTAAATATCAGTTTTATCAAAAAAGTGTAAAAGTATATTATAAAATTGTATGAAGGCTAAATTTATTGATTTGCAAATTCGAAATAACTGTAAAAGTGTTCAGTAATTATGGTATAAAGTAATATTTTCAGCAGTAAGTTTCAGCCAATCAATGGAAAACATCATATCTTAATAAAAGCATATATCCATGCAAATTTATGATATGCAAATATAATTAGTAATATAAATAAAAGCCTAATGTTTTATCGCTTTCAAAATATTTCTAAATTTAAAAATGACTGAACATTGAACAGTTTAAATTAAAAAAATTACAGCATTTTAGTTTTTGGTGCGTGTGCCATTGCATTTTATATACTTAACTCTTTGAAGGGCGCCGGTATATTATATATGCCACTTAATTTTAATTCCCAAATGCCACATTGGCACCAGAATTTTAAACTAAATTTTTCTTTATAATACATACACAAAGTAATTTACTTACTTAATTTCATATAATTTTTTTTGTAAATCCTGGTGTAAATCAATTATTTTACCATTTTAGCAACATAAGTAGCTGCCCCTGAAAGGGTTAAACAAAAGCTCAACTGAGATCATTTGAGGCACTAGGCACACAATTCCTTTCACCCAATATTAGAGGTGCAAATATCAGTCTATCCTCATCATCAATATCAGCCTATCAGTGCAAATATCAGGGGTGCAGTGCAAACGTTGACCTTATATCAGGGTTAGCTCTATGAAACGCAGGCCACAGAGCTACCACTTTTTTCGAATAGCGTAATTTGCCTTATTTAATGACAGAAACTATGCGATTAAATAAAGCAAAGATTATCATTCAGATATAGTGGTGGTAAAGGTAAAAGGGGGACAAAGTTTGGACCACCTGTCCTAAACCCTCTCCATATATCTAGATTAACTTTCCCACACAAAAATAAAAATGTCAGATTCTCCTCGGTATTGTTTTCATGAATATTGAAAGATACATATACAAAAATGACGTACTTCATTGATAATAACTCTAAATTTACAGTATTTTTGAAGCTTATGCCTTTGAGGAGGGTTGTTATGATAAAATAAATAGTAAAACATCCACTGGTAATATACATTATCCATTTGAGTTCAGTATCGCTTATGGCTACAAGAAACAGAATAACACATAGAAAAAGTACAAATTGGATGCTAAAACATAAAAAAGAGAAAAGTTTCTGGAAATCGGGATACAATTAAAATATAAATGTAGGGTTCCTACAGTCATTGATACCTAAAATAGTCAAAATAAAAATAGTCATTGAGTCGTTGAGCAGTAAAAAATAATCGTAAAAATACGGATATTGCTAATTTAGGGAAAATTACAAATTAACAAGACTTTTAGCCCCGTTAACTGTCTAGGATCTTTTAAAATCAGTACTTACTACTTTTTGACACATTCCCGAAATCATTGTGATTGGAAAATGTTTTCAGAAAAAAAAAAAAAACAGAATTTAAACTTGCAACTCGATTGCCAGTACAATTTCAGTATTTTTACGAAATTTTTCTAACAGTGTAGGCTTGAACCTACCCGTCAAAGTAGAATCAGATCCAGTGTAGAAATATTTCAGTTTGTACGAAGTAAGTACTACCAAAATTTAAAGATTTTAACACTTTAGTGCGCAGCTTTGCATATATGCAAACAACACTGTTTTGAACTTAATAGATTTTTTTTTTATTCGCATATACCTAATTCACACCAGAAAATTAAAATAACAATATTTGCTTTAATTAAAAAACAGACATTCAGTATTTAACCTTCCGTCTACCAGACGGGTCCATTGGACCCGACATGTACATTCAAAATATTTATTCAAACCAGAAATTTCTTCAAAACAAACTAAATGTATAAATCAGACAATAATAAGTTAAATAAACAAATTAAATAGTTTTAAGTAAAAATTCTGGTGTAGAATGTTTTTATAAAACTTGAGTAAAATTTCCGGTAGTTCTAGGGTTAAATAAAGCGAAATTAACCATTGAAACCTTCTGGTGTAAAGTCAGATTCTCTGAACTACGTAATTTCTAGAACGTATTCTATTATGGGAATAAAAGGGTTAAAGATTAAGTTTTATAAAATAAATAATTATATAAAATAAGGTATTTGGAGACATACTTATTAAAGTATTTACTAACTTGCGTTATTTTAGTGTAAAACAGCCACACGACAGTAGTTTTTACTTGTATAGCAGATGTGCAACAGAAGAAAAGATTGATGTATTATATGAAAAATATATCTCTGATTTTTTTCATTATTTTTCCTGCGTTATAAACCTTTCAGAGTATCATATATAATTTTTTCGAAACAAAATAAAAAATCGCGCATTTAAGGGTTAAATAAGCATTTCGGCTCCTCTCTACCTCTCACTGTGTGTGTGTGTTTGTTACAGTGCTTTTTTATTTCCCCGTTCCTTCTGACTATCAAAAATTTTGCTTCTATTGTAGTCATTATAAAAAAGTGCAATGTTTAGTTAAATGAAGTTTATCTTATTATTATAAAGAAATTGCCATAATATCCGGCGTATAATCCACGGATCAAACAAACTCACTCTAAAAAAAAATCCGTGAATTGAAGGTTTGTTTTCCGTTGCTCTTGTTTAATTAAAACGCGAAAATTTCCACTTTGATTTATCCATTTTCTCCCCCCCCCCTCCTTCCCAAATTCCCCAATACAGAAAATTCAGCTCCATAATATAAATATTACCATGAATCTTCCGATCTAAAGCTTCATTTTCGTCAAATCACAGGTGTGGCCGGGCATTTGTGCTACAGAGGACTTTCTCGTATTGGAAACAGAATTATTACGCATGTCTTTTTCCTTCAAACCATGAAAAATTCGCGAACTGAAGCTCAAAATTTCCTCAAATTTTCCAGTCAAAAGACGGAAATTTCTTGAAAATAGCCGCTCTTGGTAACCAGTTTGGTCTCCCTTAAAATTTATCTTTGGGAAAGCATGCTAAGCATTGTATCATGCTACTTTTATTAATAATTTAATTTATTTGGTCTCCCTTAAATATAATTTATATAAACCCTTTAGCTAATATTAGTTTTTGTTGCATAAAAATATCTCAATTTGTTGATTTTCTGTAAGCAAATAAACCCTATTGGTTTACAATGGAAGACTATAGCAATTTGGCGATATATTGCCAAGTTGGTGACAAACTTGACGGCATTTGGCAACAGAACAGGGTCTACCTATGGTAACCCCCTTATAGGTATGGAGATGCATTAAATGCTGTTCAATAACCAATGAGATGCGTTTCATTCGGACGCTGCCATTAACTCCTTGAGGGGCGGTGGGATATATTTTATCCCACCTACGATTAATGAAGACGTGCACCAGAAAATTTTATTAAATTTTACTTTTCTAGCTTTGGTGGAAAAAAGTCGTAAAATTGCTTTTCCTTATTTTGCAATAAATCTTTTTGCAGATTCCGGTGTGAATTCGACATTACAGAAACACAATTACTTGCCCCTCAAGGGGTTAAACAATTAAGAAATAATCGCGATTTCTGTGACACGTACGATAGCATAATACATACAGGGTGTTTATAATTAAATGACCCTACTTTAAAGATATCTACCGACGAAACTATTGGTCAGAAAGTTGTGAAATTTTGTGAAGGACATAATAAAGGAATAGGAATTTGTTTGAGCGGAAAAAAATTAGTTCAAAATTTCGCCACCAGAGGGCGTTTTTAATGAATTACACATTTTTAAAAGTTTTTACGCTTCATTTTTCTCAGATTAAATAAGACAAATATACAGACCGCCCCCTGAAAAAAATAAAGCGTAAAAACTAAAAAAAATATTGGTGTTCGAATTGAACGGACCGTACAAACTCTGGAAAAAAAAAAATTTCCTACGACAGCCGCCATTTTTTTCTCAGAGCTGAGGCCTAGTATTCAGTGGGTGGTGGCTAAATTGTTAAAAATAGTGTAATTTATTAAAAACGCCCTCTGGTGGCAAAAATTTGAACTAGTTTTTTTCGCTCAAACAAATTCGCATTCTTTTATTTATGTCCGTCACAAAATTTCACAACTTTCTGACCAATAGTTTCGTATGTAGACAACTTTAAAGTAGGGTCGTTTAATTATGGACACCCTGTATATAGATAATACAAAAATCTCTTCCAATCCACAGTGGATGTTCCAGCAATTTGCTCAGGGATCGTACGCCTCAGGGGATTCAAGGGATTTAGAGAGTTTCAATACAAGAATTTTTATAAAGTTTTGGTCGCCACACAGACTTTTAAAAATTAAATAAGGCAAATATTACTTTATGAAATTTCTGGTATTTTTTCGCTCAGGCGTACGAACCCTGTTGCTGCCAGTATACTTTTTATGTTTTTTGACGAAACTTTTTCTGAGAGTGCATGTTTCTACCGAGAAAATTTATTTTATGAAACGTTACTTACTCGAACGTGCTACTTATTTATTTGACTGCAATTATTATTAAGTAAAATTTCTGGGTCTAAACATGTTTGCTTAATCCGCGAATTGTACATTGAAAAACTAATATAGACATAGAACAAACATCTTTTAACAAAAAGTAAAACCGACTTCAAGGTATTGTTTCTTACATTCGTGTTTTTGTAGTAATCCTGCATATCGTCATGCATATTAAATTCCTACACAGATCGGGCTACAAACAAGTCAGAAATTGTACGTCAAACATGGCAAATGAGGTGCGTTCGTACTATAATTAAGTCTGATGAATTTTAAGGTCTTGGTGCAATAGCTGTTGCACTCTTATGCAAAAAATGCATGAGTACCAAATTTACTACGATTATACATGTTAAATTCAATAATACGGAAATAATAGGACGTAATCACCATGGCAACTTAGAATCATTACTTATCATGGGATATCAATGAATTAATTACGTGTGATAGGATTTAATAGAATGAAGAAAACTTTTATTAATATCTTTTTAAGTTTCGATTCGATTTATTTACTTCAATCTGAAATTCGAAATGAAAGAAAATTAAATTAATCCATATTGTAATGAAATTAAGTAAAATACTCTGAAATTACGTTTCTATAGTATCAATTTATCGTATCAATTTATAGTATCAAACCGAAAAAAAATAGAATCAACTCGACCCACAACGAAAAAATTACTGTCGGTCTGACCCAAGCTGCGGTCCCGGTTCTCCGACCTAATGTAGCAATGTAATGCACATTCATTTTCAAATCGCATTGTTGTCAATATCACTTATGTATACTGGATGACGTATTAAAATATTTGAGGTGTCTCTTCAAAAAAAAAAAAAAAAAAAATCACAAACAAACAACAACAACAAAAAAAACTATACGCGACATTAAGACTATTTTTAAAACGTAAAGTAAACACCATATTAAAATTGGTTACTTTTTACGAAAAGTAAAGGCTATAAAGACAAACAAACAAACAAAAAAAGGACATGAAAATAGATAGGCAGGCAACTATATCATTTTTAGATCTTAAATCATAATGATATTGAAACGGGACCATCTGCAGACAGATGAATAGGTAACTATTAAAAAAAAAGTAAGAAAATTCGTACTATTTTTTTCAAGACTTTTTTTATCCAACCCATTTTTGGACCACTTAATTTTAATTCCTAAATGCCACATTAGTACCAGTATATTGGAATGAAAATTTTGCTTTTATTAAAAACGTGAACAAAAGCTTTTGGTTATTTTGAAATAAATTTGTTTTTAAATTCTGCAATCATTCATCCAGCATGGACATGGGAAAAGAAACAGTTACAAACGAATTGTATAACCTCTTTCGTTGAAAGTCTTTTAATAAGTGTAAATTTGATTGTTGTTTAATGTTATTAATTAGTAATAGAAAAAAATTTCTAAGCTTTCATTAAAAACATGTGACGCATTATACTCTTCCAGGCTGTTCATTTGAAAGGAGGGCATGACACAGACCTAACAAAAACACAGCAATTTATTTATAGTATTATAGGATTCGTACAGGTTATTTTCAAGGCTAAATATCAGTATTTTTTATAGAAAAATAAATCCAGTTTAAACGCGAGAAATTTCGCCTTATTTAAGGAGAGATTTTCTATAAGAAAGTACTGATACGGAAGAATTTTTTAGTCTGGAAATTCAAGGACCCGTACGAACCCTGTATTAATAAGGGGATTAACCCTTTCCGGCACGGGCAATTTTTGTTGTAAAATGACGAAATGATTGACTGGCACCGGAATTTTAAAACGACTTTTTTAGAAATTAAAAACATGTTAATTTAACTATTCATTGTAAAAGCAAAATTTTACTAAAATATTTTTGGTGCTGTTCGTAAGTTTGGAATTAAAATTAGGTATCCCGACCCGGGCACACTGTGCCGGAAAGGGTTAAGAAAGGAGTAAATTTAAATAAAAACAGCCAATAAGCTCAGTTTTATGGAAGATTGAGAGGGGCAAAAACCTCTCCCAAAAATTATTAAATTCAACTCAACCCCGTTCACAGTTCGTTCAGCAGGAACCTAAGAAAGTCATTTTAATAGTAATAGCACTACAAAATCGAACTCGTGGATTCTAAATGGCTCTTTTATTCGTAGAAGTAAGCTCAACGTCTTACCAAACTCGGGGCTGCCACAGGCGACAATTTTTTAATTCTAACTGGCACCACTTTCTCAAAACTAAAATACTTAGCACACACTTTGACAACATTTGCAAGCGAAATATATTTCAAAATTTATATAAGAAAAATACTGGTGTGAACAGAATAAAAAAATAGTCGCCTGTGGCAGTCCTGCAAACTGATGAAAACTCACAGCCGATGTTTCTATCAAAAGTGCTAGTCGGAAACTCCGCTTGAAGGCAGCACATGGCTTGAATTTCACGAGAGAACTCTCAGACTAGAAGACAGGATGCGGTCAAAATTCATCGATTCCATCTCTTACCGCACTATATATCGCTTTTACATAACTACAGTTGCCAAATTAACATATTATTGTAAAAAGAAAAGAAAGAGTGAAAAATTCCCAGTGATCTGTTTGCAATTTGCGAAACTTAACCTCTTCAAGGGCGGTGGTTCATTTTTGGACAACTTAATTTTAATTCCTAAATGCCACATTAGCACCAATATATCGGAATGAAAGTTTTCCTTTTATTAAGTACATGAACGAAAGCTTTTGGTTATTTTGAAATAAATTTGTTTTCAAATTCTGGAGTCATTTTCTCATTTCAGAATTTTACGAATGGAAGTACTTTGTACCTGAAAGGGTTAAAGGACTGGCATACTAGGTCTTATTCACGCACAAATGTTAGAATTCAGGACACCAAGATCGCTCGCAAAATCACAAATTTACTTGATCACTAGAGTACCCTTATAAAAATGTAGCTAGGCACTCTGCCACAAACAGAGGTGACCTGAATCTTCAACTTGAATTTATCCAAAATTAAGTATAATTTCATTATCAAGTTGAAACTTAGTTTAAATTGAAATATATTAATCTTTAAATTAAATTGAAGAAAGAAAATAGAAAGCCTATCATTTAATTTTGTTTCTCAATACGATTCGCATAGCTGCCAACTGCGACGACTTTTTGTCACCAGTATTTCAAAATAGTAGGGGAAAGTAGAGTAAAACCGGATATCTCGGTTTCGATTTAATTTGAACCGGTCTTTAGCGGGCTAAAATACTGAGCTTTAGGCAAGAAAGGAAACTGGCCATTACGGCATTCCATACTGACATTTATGTAGTTTTTGTGTTAAGTTTATTTTATTTCTTTTTTTTGCTCTAATTTTTTCTAGTTTTCAAAATTCTTAAATATGAACACATGTGAAGTTACTGAAACTTTTTATGTTATTATATGAATAGTTAATAAGTATTCATTTCCCAGAATGGAAGTGTTGCTAGCATTTAATAGAGCATTTTAACGGCTTCCTTTCCTATCCACATTCTTTTGAATAAACCTGGGTAGTATGAAAGAGGTATTGGAAACAGTAATTGAAGAGCCTATAACTGTATCCAACGTTTGAATAAAAGGCAGTCGAAACTATATGGACAAGAGTGATTAAGATTTTTATAAAGCTGATAAAGAGGCGAACTTCTTTTCTGCAATTTCTCAAAGTGTAATGACGATAATTCAGAGTTCACAACCATAGTAGATGCAGCCCGTTTTGAAAAAGAAAGAGATAGTCCATTTAAAAGGAGCATAAAATCTATTTTATTCACTCCCGCAGTGAACCAAGTCTGTTTTCACATACTTTCTCATATATGTCATCTGTTTACAGACTTGTTCTACTGTGGGAGTGGTTAAAACAGATTTTATGCACCTTGTAAATGGACTATCTCATTTCTTTTTAATGAACTTGGTCTACTATGGTTGTGAGCCCCTCAATCATCCTTTTGTTTTTAAATGTTAAATCTTTAGAATTGTAATTGAAATATTATTAATTTACTTGACGTTGTACCATTAGTAGTAAAAAGAAACTATTATAGACATAAAACATGTTTCATATTTATTATGATATTTTTAATGTTGTTAAATAGTGACGGAAAGAAAAAAGTGGTAAAATTTTGTGAAAACCAGGGTTGGCAAAGTGGACCCAGCCCAGAAAAAACCACCAAGGTTTTTCAGAGAGGGTTCACCAAAAAAAAAAAAAAAAAAAAAAGAACACGCTGGGTGTTTGTTAAAAGTAGGTTTTTGCTAAAAATCATTTCTGAGTCTGCAAATCCCTCATATAGTATTTAGAAATACAAAATGCAAGTTTACCTTTTAAGCCCAAAACCTAGGTGATTTCTTTTTATCAAAATTACGTAAAAATAAATGAATAAAAATCAATCGTATTTGTGGTAATCAGGTGGTAGTTTATTTCAGAATATTTATTTTTTAAATTTATTTATTTATTTTTAAAAAATATATTTCAAATAATTTACACAATGTAATATATTTAAAATAATTATAATTGACCTTTTTTTATACTTTACCAATCAAAATCACATTCGCTTTAATTTTTAAGGTAATATTTATAAATCTTTACTAGTTTTTCATACTGCTCTGAGCCTAGTCTGTTCCGCAATTTAGACCATATGAATCCAAATGTAGGGGAAATTCTCTTGATGGAAGCAGAGCTAGATGGAACAGAATGCAGAGATTGGAATAAACGACAAAAATCAGAATCTAACTTATTGTTTTTCTTTTTCTCTACTTTTTCTTTAAGAATTTCCCACCATTTTGAAGCTGAAAATTGTGACACAATGTTTTCTGAGAAAAGTGACTTGGGAAAATACTCTGTGTCTTTACTTTTAAATGCCAATATTGCAGGTAACCACTCTGAATGATACTGCATTATCCATACTTCAGCTTCTTCTTCTTCCGTTGAATTAAGCCTTTCCCCTCTAAACTTTGCATCCATTATATATTAGGCTAATTCCATGGGTTTTTGTAGTGTAAGTCACATAGCGGATAACTGAAATCCTCGTTGGCCACCGTTATTTTCGAAAGGTTTTCTCTTCTTATTCAATGAATGAGATATCTCCGATAAACTAAGTGACATTTTCCGTTCTAAAATACTGGTAGCCAAAAATCGCAGCCTGTGACTTACACTACAAGTACGTATGGAATTAGCCATTAGTTAAAAAATGCTCAGGCCCGATAATGTGTTTGTAGCATTTCAGTATAAATTTCTTGTGCGCTCGAGCGCGTTTGGCTTTTTAAAAACATTTTGCAGTGCGTGCACAGCACACCTGCTATATGGTGCCGTAGGCAGCAGGGACCCGGTTAGAGGTTCGTTCGCTGCGAGATTTCATATTATTAGAGGCCCCGATACAAAAGGAGGGGCCTGCTAGCGGGCGACGCCAGCACGTTTAATTACTATAGTTACTAATTATTATAGCACTTTTAATTATTATATTTACTACAAAAATATAATTATTCATTATGACAACTAAAAAATGTATTTAAAAGTGATAAGATAAGGACTCATTTTTATCACTTAATACCTTAATAGTATTAAGTTAATTATAATGGTAATATTAATAATAGTATTAAAAATAATTAATAATAATTATTAATAATAGTATTAATAATTATTAATATTAATAGTATTATTATTTTATAATATCAGTTAACAAATTTATTCTGATATTAGTATTAAGCTAATACTAATCTCAGAATAGAATAAATTTATTAACGGATATTATAAATAATATTAATTAGTAATAAATAGATCAGATGTAATTAAAAAAATTTAACTTAATAAATATATTTTAAAATAAGTACACACCTATATTATATAAATATACAAATGTACAGAAAAATAACTAAAACCCACGAAAACCCAGAAAAGTCCACAAAAACCCAGAAAAGCCCACAAAAACCTGGGTTTTTGACAACCCTGGTAAGAACAGAGCTCCATCAACCAGAATTTGTATTAAATTAACCTTTTGATTATGGGCCAGGACTGGTAAATATTTTTATGTTCAGTCGCAGCACTAATTACATAAACATTTTCGCTGTGGTACATTTTTGCTGAAAATATCCTTGCATAATGATGGCAGAGATTATTTTTCAAAAAGTGTTACGAATAGATTAAGAAAGAGTCACTAAGAGGCATATTGCTGACCCCGTAATCAAGGGTTAAAAATCCCTTTATAAACAAATTGAAATTTAATTTAAAATGGAATACATATAACTATAACTTAAATTGAAAAGAAAGCCCATTTTTTGTTTTTAAATATGAATAGAAATAAAATGTACATTTTCCATAAAACTTTATAAAGTACATTTAACAAAACCCGAAAGTTATTTGAAACCGCACAATTTTGAAATATATATATATATAAAGAAAACAAAAACGGTTTTAAAACTACCCATGAACTTACAGAATCACACAATAGTTTAAAAAAGTATCAAGGATTCAAAAATCATTTGCGGTGCAGGTTAAATTATACCTTGCCGAAAAAACACAATAAAATTTTGCTTCGATGTGATTTTAATGTGAAAGTTGGAGCTCTCATGTCAGACAAATAGTGAAATCGAGATCATAAGTACATTTCAACTACATTAGAAGCTTTTAAATGGGTTTAATATAAAGTCTCGTTCTTTACAACTTACTGAAAAAAATATATAAAAAAAAAGAATTAGTAAACGTTCTAAACAGGGCCCGCTTAAGACTTAAAAGTAGGGGAAGCCCGACATCATACAGGGGGCACCCTATTACTCTACCAATTGCTTTTTTATTTACTAAATCCATTTTTCGTATGTTTAAATTATTTGAAATTTTACCATCAAAATTTCGAGAAAATAACACTTTTAATATTAAACTGAAACTAAGAAAGTACCTATATGCATATGAAAAAGTATTTTATTATATAACTAATTATACATAACCAATTAATTTTGTAACTACAGTTGAAAATATTTGAACTTCAAAAGATCTTTTATGTTTTATGACTTACAAATTGCAGCATAATAAGGAAAAAAAGTTAATAAAGTTAAAGTAATGCATTTTTTAACCTGGTTGAATTTTTTTTTCTAAAAATTAGTTTTGAAAAGTAAATTTGGGGGCCCCTTTTTATTTCAGTGAGTAAACATGGGCCTCACAGGCCTATTCGGTAAACAGGCCCTGGTTCTAAAAAGTCAAAGGTTGGTAAGAACCATTTACGGTTCTCAATGTAGTCAAAATATTTTTTTTCGTACTGTTTTATTAACCCTTTATCTACTGCATTATGATCTACTGCAATTTTTTTCATGTAATTTTTTTTTCAGTTACTACAATGAAAATTAAAGGATAAACAACAACAAAAAAAAAAAAAAAAAAAAAAAAAAAAAAAAAAAAAAAAATACTCACCCGTGGGAAATTTAATTAGAAGGTAATTAATTAAAGTGGTACTTTAAAGCACCCTCAGTACACTATGACTAAAATATCGTAACAGAAAACCCACGAGGTATTTCAAATGGCATCAGAATTGTGGTAAAATATTTTCGATTTGATAAGTATGTGAAATATAGCCTTTTTTATATTTACAAATAATTTTTTTGGAAAATTCCGGTGCCAATCATTTATTTCAACACTTTAGCATTGGAAATGCTTTGCCCCTGAACGGGTTAAAAAAAAAAAAACTATTTTTGGAGAGGGTTTCAATCTCGTCAGCTGTCCTTTAGTTATGCGGCGTCTATATTCCAGTGATAACATGTTCTCTCGCATCTCCACATATTGAACATATGAATTTGCATTCGCCATTTCTAGCATAGCAAAAAAGAGTCGGTGCCATAACTTTTTCGATTTCCTATGAAAAAAAAAATAATGAAACAGAAAAGAAATACTAGGAAAATTATTACTACACTACATTTTAGTAATTACAGGCAAAGTTCTTTAATCCGCACAAGTTGGGACCAAAGGTTGTGCAGATTATGGAATATTGCGGATTATGGAGTATTATGGATTATATGTCATTTTCTTGTTTCTGGACACTATTTTAATTCTATATTCAGTATAACATGAAAAGAAAAATATGAAATATAATAATTAATTTTTCTGGACACTATTTTAATTCCATATTCAGTGTAATATGAAAAGAAAAATGTGAAATATAATAATTAATTTAATATGCTATCTCAAAAAATGCATTTTTCAAATTCTTGTATTAAAAAATTGATTATATTCACATTTATATTTAAAATTTTCAGATATTTCTTTTAAAAAATCATTTTTGAATCAAAAATTTGTAAATTTTGTTTAATTGTTCACATTCATTAAGCAATGCGAATTATAGAAAATTGCGGATTATGGGTGTGCGGATTATAGATCCTTGACTGTACATTTTAAAGCAGATGAAAACTATGGATAACTACACAGGCGAAAAGTAAACAAGAAGTTTTTCTCCAACACCCAGTGTACTGAGGGTACCTATAAGTACCAGCGAGTAATTCAACTGTTAAATCAAATACACACACCGTTCACCTAAAATAACTAGTCAAATTGTATTCTAAGAGCATAATGAACACATAAAAAAGTCCAACACTTATCTTATATTCTTTATTCTGTTTGTAACAATAAAAAGACGAGCGTGACAATCTGTACAAAATGTCGGCACAAAACACATCAACTGTTTCAAAGATACCCTCCTTCCTCGCTAAAATAACAAACCTAGAACTACTGCTGCCATGTATCCGGATAAAGTGGAGTTAAAAGAGTGCTTTTGCAAAGTACCATTAGAATATTAGTAACATCATAGCTGCCAACTTTTATGCTTTCTTCCTACCACTAAAATTTTATAGAAAAAATTGTCTTATTTAATCGTCGAAATCTCACGATTAAACAAGGCGAAAATCTGTATTAAATTTTAGTGGTAGCAAAAAAGCGCAAAAGTTGGCAGCTATGGTAATATTCACTATGGGATGAAAGTTTAAAGTGAGTGGTACTTATAAGTACCGTCAGTAGATAAAGGGTTAACCCTCTAATGCCCATGGTAGAATATGTTCCAGAAATTGCATAATTTAGAGAATCGAAATTCACATCAGAAAACCTAAACAGTAAATTTCGGTTTATCCAATCACGAAATTTTTGTTATTAAATAAAGCAAAAATGTCTATTTTAAATTTCTGATTTGAATACGGAATATGTTAATAAAAAAATCCACTAAATCGGGAACACTGATGGCAACATAAATGCCACCATGGGCAATAAAGAAACTTCAGATAGGTATTTTATAGTCCTCTGTCTAGAATTTGTGTGCAGAATTTGCATACTGAGAACAAACATTTTACATTTCTGGCCATTTTACGAAATTCGTAATAATTGCACCACCTTTATTTTTACATATGTCAATCCTTCTGCAGTCGTGCTTAATTTGTTTTTGCACGAGTTGGGAAGTGGGGTATTTTTTTGCGCACAATAGTTATGCTATTACAACTGAAAGATATGTCATGACGGTAATAAGAGACATGTTAGAAGAGATATTTTGTATATATCAATAGTAAAAATTAAACTGTAATTTCATGGTTATTTCTGAAAACAAAATTTTGAAAAAAATCACGTTTGGTCATAAAATGTATGGCAGCTTGCTCGCTGGAAAGTTAATCGCTTGCACAGACAAAAGAAGTGTTATAAGTTTACGTTGGTATGATTATTTCAAAATATGAATGTAAGCATAGGAAACATGTTTTAATTCTTAGGTAACGAATGCCGCCATATTCGCGACAACAAATTCTTATTAGCCAAACGTATTGTTTCCCATTATTATTGTTTTGGCATCACTTTTTTTGGCACACATTTAATGCATTATTTCATTACTGAAATTTTGAGATTAGATAAGGAGAAATTTTCTGTGAGAAAATACTGGTGTTCAAATGGATACAACACATTTGGATAATACAAATTGCCAATAGGAATTCGTTTGCTACAGGTTAACCCTTTCAGGGGCAAAGGAATTCTATTCCTAAATGTTGAAATGATTGAATGTCATCAGAATTTTCGAACGAATTGATTTCAAAATAAAGAAATTCTTTTCTTTATATACCTTATAAAAGCAAAATTTGATTAACAAATTCTGTGTGCCAATTGGTAGTTGTGAATTAAAATTATGTGGTATATATAATATACCACCACTCTTGAAAGGGTTAAAATATGCATAATCTATAAAACAACGGTTGGAAATATTTACGCAATCAATGTAAAAATTCTGACTACACGCCGATAAAATAGATACAATAAACTTAATAAAACGATAACACAAGTACCTTAAAAATATTTTGATTGTATCATACGCCAAAAAACGTCTCTTCTCAAACATTGGCTTTTTCAATTGCATTTAATTGGCTGTTTATTCATAACAAAAAATGAGAATGAAAGTCAACTTACTGCGGAGTAGGCGGGCGCTGCCAGGGCCCAAAAGTGCAAATTGCATCCATCAATCATCATTTTCATCTTAATTTTGTTCTATCTTTTGAAAACAACATTTACCAAAATTATGTATTTTTACGAAAACATATATGAGTACGGTAACAACAAAGAAATATAAATCGTATTTTATGAAATACCTATATCAAGAAGGAAAACATAGATATCTGTGTTTGTGCCTGATAGCGAATTGAATGCCCGAAATTATCTCATGATTGAAAAAACTTTTAGATAAGACGACTTCGAAAAACTATCATTTTAAAAGAATGGATGTGTTGCCGTTGAAGGACCGAAAATCGCAAAATAACTTGCACACTATTCAGGGTGCATACATTTTTTCCACAATTTTGTAATAGAACTTTGTCGCTTTATTTAATTGTAGAAAAATATTACAGATCCTATGATTAAAAGAGGCGGCTAAAATTTCTTATAGTTATATATTGAATAGAAACTTTCTTAATGAGAAATAGTGGCGGCAAACTTCTTGGAAATTTAAAGGAGTGTACGCTCATTGAGTATATCATGGTAGAATTGATAAAGACATATTTAATCCCTTCGCGACGAACGTCGCGTATATGTGACGCATAAAGTGCTCAGAAACCTTCATTATTTATACCAGTAAATTTTGATGAAAAATTCTAGAAAGTTTTATTTTGAAAAACCGTTGATAAACGATTAAAAATTCTGCAAGGAACGTTCGTCGCTTAGTCCCTTGAAGGGTGGTGGTTTCATTTTGGAACAGTTAATTTTCATCCCTAAATGCCACAATAACACCTCGATTTTGGAATGAAACATTTCCTTTCTTTAAGTACATGAAGAAAAGTACCTGGTACATGATCCCAGTTCTCAATAGACTGAGTTCTTGCCAGAAAGTAGACTATTGTCGATATTCCGGGCTTATCGATCCATATCTACAGATGCCCTGTGTGTGGTCACGGGCATTCCACCATTATCAATTGCTCTTAAACTCAGTTTCAAAAAATATAATTTGCTTCGGGGGCGTAGATATTGTAGGGATAAGAGGCGATGCTTTTATGGATAAATATTATACTGATATACCAGAATATTTCTGCATGGAAAAGATAAAAGTGGCACCCAGTGACATATGTAGTTCCTAAAACTAATAAAACTGTGGATCTGTGGGTCAGGGATGGCTGGTGGAACGGCAGGAGCTTACATAGTAAATTAGAATAACGTCTTTGCACACGATTATAAAATAAAACTTAAAACATTGAATTCAATCTTTCAGGCAGAATTGGTGTTCATTGACAACGCATCGGCATTGTTTTTGTCGCAGGATCTCAATTAAGTAATAATTTATTTTGATAATGTTTCTTCCGTCTACGCTATCTCGACATTCCCAACTAATGATATTTTAAAAGCTATTTTTAATAAGATTAGTCTAAACCAGCAAAAAATGATTAACTTTAGCCGGAGCAAAGACCATATCGGCTTACCGGGAAAGGAGAGAACCGATAGTTTGGCAAAATCGGTCACATTGAGAATGATTATTACGACGATGAAATTGGCAAGTTCAATAGGTCATTAGCGACCAGAAATTTTAAGAATAAAATTATGCCAGAATGTCAAAATTATTGATTAAAATGTGAGAATGGAAGAGGCACATAATTCATCTTGAATAAAGTTGACAAGGACTACTTATGCAGAAAACAAGTGGTGCTGTACTTCTTAACGGGACATGGGAGTTTTCCCCACTTTCTTGGTCAAGATAAATAGATGTGTAAATAATTAATGCAACTGCTGTGAAAGAGTTAATGTCATCCATTTTATCTTTGGAAATTGTCCTTTATGAAACATAGCTTTCGTTTTGATACCGAGCGTACACTATGATGGAATCCCAGAAAAGTTTTATTATCATCCTCAACTATTCTAAACTTAGAGACAGTTAATACATTTTGAATCAGATGTATTCATTCATAAGGTATAAATTTTAACAGTACAATACTTCAAGTCTTTTGGTATCACATAATACTTCCAACCTTTATGCATATTGAATTGATTTTTCATTCCCAGGCAGGGGTCGTACTTGTCCTGAAATTTCATGACCAGGAAATTCTTCAGTACCAGTATTTTATTATAGAAAATCTCTTCTTAAATAAGGTGAAATTTCGAGCGTTTAACCTAAATTTATTTTTCTATAAAAAAAAATACTGATAGTTGTCCTGAAAAATTCCCTGAAGCGTTACGACCCCTGTTTCCAGCTGATGTACATTATAGGTTTGTTTATGCCACCGAGCTGGCGGAATTCATTTTCTTTTGTCTGTTGTATGCTTCTGTATAATTTTTAGACAGAATTGTTTGCCTTTTGTATACTTTATTAATAAAAGCCCGTTGTTCCGGGCTCGTCCGTGTGGTCATGTTTGCCAGTTTGTCCTTTTTTTAATTCCGAAAATTCGCTTCCATACCAGAAATTACCTGTAATATTCCCTTCTTTATTTAATGACAAACATTTCGTGATTGCTTAAAATAACAATCCTTCTTTCAGAATTTCCGATATGAATTCGAGATTTTTGAATTAAAAAAAAGCCCAAACTGCCAACTTTGATGTAGATGTGGTTTAGCGGGATGGTGGTAGGGTACTTTTCCGCCGGACCATTATTTCCTTAACCCTTAAATGCGTGATTTTTTATTTTGTTTCGAAAAAATTATATATGATTCTCTGAAAGGTTTATTACACAGGAAAAATAATGAAAAAAATCAGAGATGCATTTTGCATATAATACGTCAATCTTTTCTTCTGTTGCACATCTGCAATACAAGTAAAAACTACTGTCGGGTGGCTGTTTTACCCTAAAATATTGCAAAATAATAAATACTTTAATAAGTATGTCTCTAAATACCTTATTTAATATAATTATTTATTTTATAATACCCCTAATTTAACCCTTTAATTCCCATGATAGAATGCGTTTTAGAAATTACGTAGTTCGGAAAATCTGACACTTCACCAGAAAGTTTCAATGGTTAATTTCGCTTTATTTAAATACGGAATATTTGTTATTAATTAAAGCAGATATTGCTATTTTAATTTTCTGGTGTGAATGAGGTATATACGAATAAAAAAATCTATTAAATTCAAAACACTGCTCTTTGCATACATGCAAAACTGCGCACTAAAGGGTTTAACATAGCGGTTGGTGCTCCAGTCGGGTGATTCTAAGTACATGAAGAAAAACTTTTACTTATTTTTAAATAAATTTGTTTGTAAATTCTGGTGTCAAACAGTCATTTCAGCAGTTTACAAATTAGTACAGCCAATTAGCAATATTTTGTCCTCGAAAGAGTTAACCCATGCAGGGGCGCCGTTTGCAGTCGGCAAACGGTTAGTTTTAATGTCCAATCTGCTAGATGGCACCAGTAATTTTTTAGTACAATTACGATCTCATAAGATACCTGAATGAAGAAAACCTTTCGATTATTTTCAAATAAATATGATCATAAATTGCTGTGTAAATTAATTACTGAATTACCCCTGAAAGGGTTAAACGACTCAGTAATTTAGTTTTATGTAGAGATCAACCGAAAATTTGGTTTCGGCTTCGTTTTAGGCCGAAATCTGAGTTTCGTCGAAAATTCGTTTTCGACGGTGGAAAATGCGGTTGAAAATTCGGCTGGACCGAAACCCGACTGAAAATGTCAGTATTCCAAAAATCTCGTTTCTTCCTTCGGAAATTTTCAACATTACTCGGCTCAAATGAGACTATTTATTGCTACGAACTTCGTTGTATATAATTATCAGTCATGACTGACTCAAGACGTGAATGCAAACTATAAAGCAGGCAATGCATGTATAACTAAATTTTTTCATGCTCTCATTAAAAGCTGCAGACATAATAGTAATAGAAAATTTTCAGTTTGACACAGAAGAAGTGTTTCGAATACTCTTTGAGAAAGTTCTAGTATAACAGATGATCATTTACAGAAATCATTATAAAAGATAAATAGAGGTGTGTATACATAAAACTAAAATATTTTTTAAATAATAGAAATTCGTATAATTAGAAAATCTTTCTGTGTCGTTGATGGATTAATTACGCTTTATTTTATATGAAAATAAACAGTTTTGACTTTAAGGCACAGAGAGCCAATTTGGGCCACACGCATAATTAATTAATAATGAATAAATACGTACAATTAATTAATAATTACATTCATTTATGTGTGTATTAAATACTTTAATGAATACAATTTAATTACTTAAAATTTTTTTGGGACATTTTCGTTTTCGTTTTTGGCAAATAATAGGAGGATCACCGAAATTCGGTTTCGGTTTCTGCCTTAAGAACTTGTTTCGGTCGATCCTTAGTTTTATGCCACGAAAAATTTAGCATGTTAGAATGTAAAGAGTAAAGTTATCAGTATAAAATCTTCGTTTTCTTTTTTAAATCATTGTTTGCTTTGTTTAAACAAAACCGTTTGAGGTGAATTTTGTCGAGAAATTTGGCGATATTTCGGTGGGAACACTTGTAAGGCAAGTGACCCGAGTTTTCATTCTCGAGAAAGAAAAACACTAAGAAACTTGCACAGTCTAAGAGCTATCGAATCCGCACAAGCGCCTTAAATTGAGAAATCTACTATCGGCTATCCACTTCTCTGAATGAACCCGAATTGCATTCGGGTTTCGAAAAAATCTTTACTATTTAATTGAACTATGCTGTGGAGTAAAATATAAAAAAACCGATTAGGGCCTATAATAAAAGCAATGAATTAATTTTATTCGGAATCCATTAACTGTTGGGAACAGATGTCATAAGTTCCCACGGCCGCCATCTTGGAATTCTTCTTGGCGTGAAAACCCCTTTTCCGCCAAGTAGTAAATGTCGCCAGGCATCGGTTTATACGCATGTTTGGCTTAACGAAAATAAAATGTAAATAATAAACAAAATTCGCTAAACTGGCAATCAGTAATCGTTGTATGAGCGCTTCGCGCACGTTTACCGAAAAAAAACATCGCCGAATTCAGCATTTCTCGCGGTATAGCATTCTCAAAATTCAGCAGTTCTCGTTTTGTAGCAATCTCAAAATGTAAAAAACTCTTAAAGCAGCAAAATATGCATAAAAAATGAAACTCGCTAAAGTGGCAATCAGCAATAGCTGTATGAGCGCTTCGCGCAAATTTACAAAAAAAACCATCGCCGAATTCAGCATTTCTCGCGGTATAACATTCTCAAAATTCAGCAGTTCTTGTTTTGTAGCAATCTCAAAATGTAAAAAACTCTTAAAGCAGCAAAATATACATAAAATTATCAACATACCTTAACAGACATCTGTTTTCTTGAAGCCTCCAGCAAGAAATATCTCTCATAACATCGCCGTCATTTTCCAAAATAGGCTTAATACGCATTGACACGCTATAAACAAACCTCCCTTTCTTGTCAAAATTTCCTCATATTTCTTAATTACTTCAGCAAGAGCATTTAAACGGACTACAGAAACTATAGTCAATGAAATACATCCAATAAATTTAACATAAAAATAAAAAGACAACGATAGAACACGATATCAAAATACATCCACAAAATTCTAAGCTTCTCAGGGGTTGCCAGAACACGACACGTCACAACACACACGTCACACGGGGTTTACATATCGAGTTTCTCATATCCGTAAACACCGCCAACACGCCAACAAAAAATCGCCAAACAATTCAAAACAACAACGGCTGAGGGAAGGTACGGCATCTAAGCCAACTGTTGTTTCATCACGAGATTTGGGAAATAAATTACGTATAAAATTTTGTTCTAAATATAAAATAGATTTTTCGAATTTTATTGAAACTACTAACCAAAAAACAAAAAAAAAGTGGCTTCTTGAACGTTTTTACAAAAATGTAGTATTTTTCCCTCCGTATAACAAGAAAGTTGCAATAATTTCTGTTTTAGAATATGAGGACATGAGTTTCAAAACTCGCCTTATCCAAAATAAAAAAAATCGTGTATTTTGTATCAATCTATTCTATTGGTATAACCTGCATCGAAAAAAACAATACAATCTTCAAAAAACTAGTCTTATCCTGTATTTCTGGCATTGTAAAATCTTGATTTACAATGAAAACCAATAGACGAAATTAGAGGTTTTTTTCGCGATATCCCAAAATTTTATTTTCTGGATAAGGCGAGTTTTGAAACTCACGACCTCATACAGGGTTCGCACGCTATTAAGCCACGCTCCATTTTGTAAGGACTCTACCACCGATATTATTATAAATATATTTTCTTCACGATTCATTAGCTAGAAGATAGTTTTATACAATTACTGGTGGTAGAGTCCTTACAAAATGGGGCGTGGCTTAATAGCGTGCGAACCCTGTCATATAGAAACCTAACTTTTGTCTTTTTGGGATAGATGGATCAAGTTTTAGAAGTATTGTGCTCCAACAGCTGGAGTTTCTTATCGTTTTAAGGTTAGACACGGGCTAACATAATTGAAAATGAGAAAATTTTAAATGTGCGGAGCAAGTTTGTAAATCATGTGGGTTATTTCACAAGTTGTGAATGAGTGGGACTCTGTTTTAATACCTGAACAAATTTTTAATTTCAATTAGCCTTTCTTCCAGACCTTTTAACCTTCTTTGAATGGCTGTAACTGGATTGATTGCCACCACTTTTTTGAAGTAGAAATATTCACCTTATTTAATGGCAGATAAAATGTTGTGAGAATAAAGCCAATTACGATATATTAAAAAACTGTTGGGAAACAGACAATCTGAATAATAAAAGAAAAGTAGTTTACACTGCCCGTGAAAGTCACGTGCATGAATATTAAGGGGATAATCTAGAAAACATAATATCAGATGAAAGTATACAACAGTGTTGTCAAACTATGGCCCGCCGGACACCACTAATTTTTTAAAGAAAAAGTCGACTTCTTATAGAGCAGAGATTCTATGATTAGATAAGACAGTTATTTCGATAAAAATTTAGTGATATCTGGCGGGCCACAGTTTGACACTCCTGGTATACACCAACATTTTCGAGCTACTCATGATTTCAAAAATATTTACCGCTAGAAACCTCAGAAACTGATATATTTTCGAAATTAAACAAACCGGGAGCCGACAGCGCAGACACATGGTTTGTTCTCCAAGAAAACTACCAGTATCTTTTTATAGAAAAAGAAATCTAAGTTAAACGCGCAAAATTTCGCCTTCTTTTAAGAAGAGATTTTCTATAAGATAATACTGGTGCCGAAAAATTTTCTGGTCTGCAAAATTCAAGGAGGCGCACAAACCATGAGACAACCACCTCATCGAGTTGGAGGCTGAAATTCCTGAATTAGCTAAAACTAGATTCCCATATTAAAACGCAATCGGTCTGCCAAGTCATATCATGGAGGAAAACACCTGAAAACCCGATTGTGCTGGTTGACTCGTAGGTTTACCATTGTGTTCTCCTGCTCCCAGTCCGTCATGTTTTCATACCTTTGGGTGCAGGAAAACGCAATGGTAAATCTATGAGTCGACCGCTAAAATTGGGTTTTTAGGTGTTTTCCACCAAGGTATGACTTGGCAGACCGATTGCGTTTTAATATGGGAATCGAGTTTTAGCTAATTCTGGAATTTCAGCCTCCAACTCGATGATGTGGTTGTCTGTGATGCCGGCTCCCGTTCTAAAAAGAAGCATTTAACAAACAGAGTTTATTTTGCTGCCACTGATTTTCGAAAACATTTTAGAGTTGCTTTTAAAGTGTATCCAGGGCTCGCAGCGTTCCTAAAATTTTCGTACTTTGCTACCACTAAATTAAAACGATAATCTTAGTTGTATAATTCTATTATAGATGTCAAAAGGATATACCACGAAGAATTCTTAATTAAAATACTGGTAGCAAAGTGCGAAAATTTTAGGAACGGTGCGAGCCCTGTGTATCAATCAGTTTTCACAAACTGGAATATAGGTTTTTCGGATGCTATCAATTCTCAAGTAAACATTTACCTGTTCAACAAACATTTTTTAGAGTCTAACATGATAAATTAAAAGCATTAGCGTTGACATTAAAATTATTGTTATTTTGTTACTCTTGCATATATAAATTCAGTAATGCAACTGAAAATATTTGATTTATTGGACATTGATAGCAGTCGAAAAATCTATATTCTAGGTTAAAAAAAAAAAAAAAAAAAAAAAAAAAAAAAAAAACGGTTAATGCACTATAAAAATTGCTCGGAAACTTTTCCGAAAATCAGTGGCAGTAAAAAAAACTTTATTTTTATAAATGCTTCTTTAAATCTCGAAAATTTATTGATTTCTGAGGTTTATAAAGATAAAATTACCTTGGGAATTTAACACTAAAAAGCACTCAAGTAATTTAAGAATTTAAGATTGATTGATAAAAATTAAGGTACTTGTTAGTTACCCCGTCAACCAAATTACTGTCGCCAAATTGTAGGATTAAATGCCAATAAGGGTTGATCGTAAATGTCACATTCACTTGACTTACACGTGTTTACGTCATCAAGTTATTTTTATTTTGACGTTTTATTTGTATTTTTTTTAATGTAATACTAATTTACTTGTTCTTTCGTTATTTAAAATAAAAATTATGGCAGTTTGTATAATTTGGCGATTTATATAATTTGGCGAAGTTAGTCGACGGGATAACAAACAAGTACCAAAATTAATTGTATCAATTACAATATTTCAATAACACCGAAGTATTTTAAGTCTTTTTCCAGCAATAAAATAAATAAAGAGATTTTGACATCACTATTGTAAGTTCGTAAAATTAAGGAAATTATTTTTTGTATTTTTTCTCATAATTAGAATTTTCTTTTTTCCTGGAATCTTTAAAGAGTTTTGCTCTTTTTTATAAATGAGTTTGAATTGAGCGGATTCATTTTATATATTTTTAATATGACGCGTATTTAACTAATTTTTAAAAGGCGAATTTGAGTTTGAATATGTTCTTTTTTGGTGAGTTTCACAACACTGGTCATCAATATGTATATCGGCCATTGAAATTTTAAAACATTTTGATCTTACACTATCATTTTTTTAAAAAATTGTGCGACTATTTCTATCGATGAAAATTATATAATGTGGATATAATATTGTGAGTAGAAATAAGAAAAAAGTAGAAGTTATATTTGCTATCCATAAATATGAAGTAGAGTTTTTTTTTCTATAATGAACTTGGCTACAACCTTTTGCTTATGGGCTAGGACTGGCGACAATTTTTATATTAACTCGTACCACAATTTACAAAAAAATTTCTTTGTGGTAAATTTCTCTTGAAAGTATCCTAGTATAAGTGTAATTCCAGAGATTATTTTTCAAAATGTGGTGCGAATAAGTCTCTGGGACGACATGTTTCCCAACTTGGTAATCAAAGAGTTAAGTAAATAATGAATACGTTTATGGTTTTCATTATTGGTTTTTAATTTTTTTTTAATTATGAAATAAAAATATGTGATGCTTGACAGAATTGCATATAGTCATTTTGTTAATTTATTAATAATAAATTAAATTAATTATTAGTAAAATTATTTTTTAATTAGCAGTAACACAGCTGTCAGCCTTCCAGATTTTTTCAAGCCAAAAAACACACAATGTACTACAAAATGTATTTAAATATAAAATTATTTAAAAATGTGACTTGTTTCTTTTTGATACATATTTGATTTCGTTTTTTAAGGAAACTGTTTTGGTTCAAAGTGCATTTATTCGACATGAAAAAGCCCCAAAAGTTTGGCAGCTGTGTAGTAATATTTTTTATTAGTTAATTGTGTTGTTTTCTCGACAAATAAGAGAAATTAATAATATTGGAGTAGCTAATTGTACATGATACGAAAAGTTTGATCTACACGGGCGTTGAATTTTGTTAACCCTCTCGTTGCGTAAGTAATTCTTCGCGATGAGCGTCTCTTACAGAATTTTTAATCTTTTATCACCGGTTCTTTAAAGCAGAAATTTTTGACTATCGTAATCGGGGAAAATGTCCTGATTAAGTCAGACAAAGTTTTCGCTAAAAAATAACTGGTGGGAATAACCAAATAGTATTAATTAGACGGGAAAATGCATGCCCGAGTATTTATCGGGTTGCGCAGCGAGAGGGTTAAGTGACAATTTTGTGAATTTGAGAAAATGAGCTTTAAACTTTATAGCATGCTCTTTTTTGTTACTTCACTCAGTCACTCAGTCACTGTTTTTCTGGTTATCTTATTAAGAACTGATATTTAATTTAAAGTGTTAGTGTTTCATAGATATGGCTATAGGTTAGTTCCATGGGTTTTTGTAAGTCACATAGCTGATAACTGCTATGCTTTTTTGGCCATCGTTATTTTCGCAAAGTTTTCTTTGCCTTATTTAATTAATGAAATATCTCCGATAAAATAAGTCACATTTTTCCGTTCTAAAATACTGGTAGTCAAACAAAATGTAGCAATATATATGTCTCGTAGCAATTTCAGCTATGTAACTTACACTAGAAGTACGCATGGAACTAACCTACAGCTTTTCTGATCTGAGAGCAACCATTTAACCCTTTCCGGCACGGGCAATTTTTGTTGCAAAATGAAGAAATGATTGACTGACACCGGAATTTTGAAACGACTTTTTTAGAAATTAAAAAAAAAAAAAAATGATATTTTAGCTATTCATTGTAAAAGAAAAATTTTACTAAAATATTCTTGGTGCTGTTCGTAAGTTTGGAATTAAATTTAGGTGTCCCGACCCGGGCACAGTGTGCCGGAAAGGGTTAAAGCATATAACATGTTCTTCTATTCCGTGTAAAAGGCTCCAATTGGTCCGTTTTTTTAAAACCAGTATTTTATGAGAAAAAATTTGTTGTAGGTTTCTGAAACAATTGCAATAGAAACGCCTTTCGCGGTAAGTTTCGACGAAACTTATAAAGAAGATTTTTCTTGAAAAAAAAAATTGGTGTTAAAAAAACTGACCAAGCAGACGCCCTGCGTGCATAGCTGTGAACTTATATGCTTTTTTGCTACCACTAAAATTTAATAGAGATGTTAGACTTGTTTAATCATGAGATTTTGACGATTAAATAAGACAATATTTACTATAAAATTTTAGTGGTAAGAAGAAAGCGTAAAAGTGGGCAGCTATGCCTGCATGTATCTAAAAACTTCTTTCTTATTTCTAGAAAAACATGTTATGTGCATCCCTGAAAACTATAGGTTCCAGAATATAGTTAGAGCCCGATTCTGAATGTTATCGGTACGATTTCGATATCATTGGTTTCTAATGGAAGAAGATTTCTTGTGCACTTGACATGTCCTTCCACTAATCAAATAGCACAAAGCCATGTACTTAGCATTTTCATACACAGGAAACTCCCTTAGTTGAAGATTTTACGTGATAAATGGGAGTTCTATATTTAACCATTGAAAAAAAATCAGAAATACATTTTCCATATAACACGTCAATCTTTTCTTCTGTTGCACATATGCAATACAAGTAAAAACTACTGTCGTGTGGCTGTTTTATGCTAAAATATTGTAAATTAGTAGTAAATACATTAATAAGCATGTCTCCAAATACCTTATTTTATATAATTATTTATTTTATAAAACTTAACCTTTAACCCTTTAATTACCATAATAAAATACGTTCTAGAAATTACGTAGTTCAGAGAATCTGACTTTTAATCAGAAAATTTCAATGGTTAATTTCGCTTTATTTAAATACGGAATGTCTGTTTTTTAATTAAAACAAATATTGCAATTTTAATTTTCTGGTGTGAATTAGGTATGTGCGAATTAAAAAAAATCTATTAAATTCAAAACAGTGTTGTTTGATTATATGTAAAGCTGCGCACTAAAGGATTAAGTTAGGCCATATGTGTTTCTGCTCGGCTAAATAGCATAAATTGTCGGCCCCTCGTTGGCAGTTTGTAGAAACTTTGGGAAATGATATTGAAATGGTATAATGCAGAGGATCTTACAATTTGGAGAATATCCGAGCAGCTAACGGTTGGATCATTATCGAATGTTTGTAAGTAAATGGTTCGTCTCGTCGGCTAGTGGTACGGCATTTCAGACTGTGGGTCTACATGGAACAACAATTAACAACCATTTAGTGCTGCTTGGGCGGAATCTCGATTTATTTTCAAGAATGTCACTTAAAATGTTCACCCACTAAGTTCTTCACTTCCAATTATCGAAGTTCGGTTGAAATATAGTCAGCTATATTTCTCCCTTCAAAATTTTGATCAAGAAGTTATTTAACTCTTTCAGGACGGGCGTCATTTAATAACGTTTAAAATTTCAATACCAGTAATTATTTATAACATTTTTCGCTATATTTTCCATTAATATTTTTCAAAGAATGCTACGTTTTCAGAAGGCAAAGTTTTTAAGTTAAATATTCTGGTACTAAAAAAATAA
The DNA here is from genome assembly GCA_963932465.1 of Maratus speciosus. Classification (NCBI taxonomy): domain Eukaryota; kingdom Metazoa; phylum Arthropoda; class Arachnida; order Araneae; family Salticidae; genus Maratus; species Maratus speciosus. Next base: position 259,444,252 of record OZ010796.1, on the reverse strand, counting down.
AAACAGTACGCACCATTTATGGGACGTATACGTCCCACCCCTGCTGAAAGGATTAAGACTTCATATAAATGAAATTATTCTTAATACTTTAACCCTTTCCTGCATGGTGGGTTAAATTCTGTCCCACTTAATTGTAATTCCCAAATGCCACACTGGCACGAGTATTTTAAAATAAATTTTTGCCGTTTAGAATGTGCGCGAAGAAAAGGCTTTAATTATTTTCCAATAAATTTGTTCTTATGTTCTGGTGTCAATAAATTATTTCATCGTTTTAGCAACAGAAGTACTTTGAGCCGGAAAAGGTTAAGACTCGTAATCACAAAATTTCTCAATCCAGTATTAAATATATTCCATGCAATGCATTATTTTGTTTCCAATTTTTTTTTTAGAAAATTAAATTTTTTATTTCTTTTTTCTGCATACTTTTCTTAAAAGACGTTTCTTTGCTGTTAAATAGCCTTTTTTTTTTTTTTTTTTTTTTCTAAAATGGATATTTAATTTTATTTTAAGTGTTAAAATCTTATTCACAACTCATCAGTTTAAATTTTAATACTTAAAATATGTAATATAGTATATATTTTAGAAATACTTTGTTAATTAGACAACTAAGAAACATTCTGTAAGAAGAGCATACAGAAAACAGAAAATAAAAATTTTTATTTTCTGAAGAGAAATTTGAAAAATACGAATATATTCCATGGCCATTAAATATAACATTGGAGAAGGAATATCTGAGTTCTAACACCGCCAATCGAATTCCGAACAAACAACTGAGAACGCATAATGAAATGGGTTTTTCAGTGTTTATTAGACAATTGTATATTATCAGGGTTGTGCAAAATTTTAATTAGATTAACGATTGAAAGTTAACGATTATTTTTTTAATCATGATTAAAGATTGACCGATTAAGCTTAGTTTCAATCCAACTCATAGACTAACGATCAGTGATTATTTTAATGTAATCAATGCTTTGATTACGATTAAATCAATTCAATCCTACTCATAGGCTAATGACCAGTGATTATTTGGTTGTAATCGTTTGCTTTTTTACGATTAAATCAATTCTTAACCCAAATAGTCAATCTAATTAGTCAATCTAATGAAGGATTTATGATTGAAATCTTCACGTATTGTTCTGGCTTTGGAGCCTTTATTTTATCTTTTTTTCAAGCTTCTTCTGGTTTAAAAACTCATGATCGCTGCTAAGGTCTTGCATCGGGTCTTGTCTTGGATAGAGTTCTCTTTAAATATTTTGGTTTTGTTTCGGTTTCGAGTAGGTTTTGACTCGGTTCGGTATAACTTGATTTCTTTTTTTTAAGTTCTGAATATTTTTCGAATGAAGAAAACTGTATAAATACAATGAAGCCAAGGCAGGCCAGTCATTATTTTATTTAGTCTTAATAATGTTGTCCTACATCATAATTTTTTCTCGTAATTCTATGACTAAGTCACTTTTATTCACGACACCCGCTCTATAACAGTTGATACTTACAACTTGGAGTAAAGGTTATCTAAATAATACTAGATGATTAATAATTAAATACTAAGCATTGATTAAAAAACAGAAAAAATAATAAGTAATAAAAATTTCTTAAATTTAAGTTTTTGACCTTATCCAACATTCCATATTCCAAAAGTACACAAAGGAGTACAAAAAACTAAAAAAGGGCAGTCAAATATTAACCTTTAACTCATGTTACCGGTTTCACAGACCACTGCTTTTTTCAATTTTTATAGTTTAACTTGTGACTTTCAGTTTAACTACAAATATCACCGAAATTTTACTACGTTTGGAACTTTAATACTGTCACCAGAGACTTTTGAATAAGGGAATTTTAATTGTAACAGTACTGCACAAAAAGTTTAGTACGAAAACACTATTCTGAATTTTAATCGCGTCTTTTATTCATCTTTCGATAGAGCGGTCTCACAGACCATTTCACAGTAGTTATGTGACAATTTATGTGGCATCAGTTAAAGGTTAATTCAATATTATTCGGTATCCAAGAAAATTCTGTCGTTTAAAGTTCTTTCACGAGTACTTTTTTAAAATTCTGATTTCTTCATTAGCACCACTTTTTTGAAATGGTAAAATTCGCATAGTTTTCACATTTGACATTAAGGTGAAAACAAACGGAATTTTACCATTTCTAAAAAGTGGTGCCAATGAAGAAATCAACATTTTTAAAAAGTAGGCGTGAAAGAACACAAAAACGACAGAATTTTCTTGGAGACCTAATACTTTGGCGAGAATGGTGGGAGATGCAAAGCATCCCCTTTGATTTATTCTTACACTTTTATAATGTGAAGCTGACATCAAACTGTTTAATTTTGCTTTTACGATAGACTTTCTTTATCAGTTTGTTGCAAGTTTATTTTTATGATATAAGCATAATTTTGTATGTTACCGTAATGTCGAATGTTTTGCGTAATTTAGTACGTTTATTAAACGCAAGTTGCAGCTGCAAATCAGTTATCTGATACAGAATTTTTTTTTTTGCTTTCAATTCTTTAAACTGTTTAAAAATTGTCTAAACATATGTAAATGTGCACTGTAAAAATATTTGTAAGCTTAATAAATAATATTTATAGACCATTTCTTTATATTTAATTAGATTAAAATTCCAACAAAAAATATATATGTATCTTTTTTTTTATTTTGTTTCAAAGTTTAAATGAGTTGCAATTAAGGGAAATACACTTGGTACACAAATCTTAAGATTTTATTTTATTCATTAACAGTGTTTAATTCAGGCACTTTTCTCCGGGAGGGATTTTTGTGGCTCCGGATGAGGGGGGGGGGGGATTTCACTGTTTGACCATTGTAAATACAAAATCTCAAATCTTCCGGGAGGTGACATGTCATCGCTCCAGGGGTGGGGGGGGGGGGGGTCATTAAGTATGGTTAAATATAGATATATTTTTTTCTTTTCCGTTAGGAGTTTCTACATTAGAAACTTATAAAAAAGTTGAGTTGAATCTTTTCTATTTTTAACTTGAAAATTACTGCCATTCAAGAAGGAACAAAAAATACATTTTTATGGAATTTTCTTATATTTCCCGTTAAAAGGCGCTTTTTCTTCCACAGCTTTTTATATTTAAATTAAAAAAAGTGTAAGGCGCATATATTTTTGTCTTAAAAGTAGCAACCGTGTATAATTTCAAGTTTGTATCCTTAACATTTCCACAAAAATCGTAATTTTAAACTTTTTATTTAACGCTTTTCGTCATTCATTTCAACCTTTTAAATATCTAAACTTTTTAATTGTTCTGTGAGACTAGTCTTAAAAGTAAAATCCGCATCAAATTAAAATTTTCTATCCTTAACAATTCCATTGAAATCGTAAACACATTTTGCTGATTTCACCGTTTTAATTTTCGATTTTTTTAGAAACCGTTATTACATAGCATTTAAAACTTTTAAGTAATTACCATCACGCAAATTTCAAGTTTCTCTCCCCATCGATATAATAAAAATCGCAATTTCAAAACTTTTCCGCTTCTGCATCCATTGAAGGTAGTGGCACCGACATGAAGTACAGTCTATGAGGGTGCAGGGACTATCGCCATCGATTTGTGACTATCAAATAATTGATAATATTGCTCCTATTTGCCTAAGATAATTATAAAAGAATATATCAGTTTTATTAAGCGGGTTTCAATTGCCCCTAATCCCCCTAAATAATTTAAAAATATTGACCTCGGTTTATATGAATAATTTTGTGTGACACTGTATAATCAATAAGGAAAATCGTATAGTGACTCTTAAAAAGAATTTCGTATCAATGAAAGCGAATTTAAGAAAGTAAACAGGACAGTCATATTTAATTTTTATCTATGTAATTAATGATTAAATTAATCACGATTAAATTAATCAAGATTGAATTCATGCAGATTGAAAAAATCATAAAAAAACTTTTTAAAGAGCAATTACTTTTTCAATTTCAATCATGATAAATTGAATTAGGCGTCAATTTCGCATGATTGAATCTTTAATCGACTAATCAATCGATTAAAAAGTAATCGATTAATGCCAACCCTGTATATTATTATATGAATTGTATTTACGAATTATTATACGAATGATTATACGAATTGTATACGAATATATTCCATGGTTATACATACAACATTGGAGAGGAGTTATCTGAGTTCTAACTCCACTAATCGAATTTCGAACAAACAACTGAGAACGCATAATGAAATGGGTTCTTCAGTGTTTATTAGGCAATTGTATATGATTATATGAATTACAGTAGCAGCCTTCGCCCGCTACGCTGGTCGTTTTTTCTAAACAAACCTTGAATCAAACGAAATATATCTGTGAATTTGATCATGCGTTTGAAAGCAATATGGACATTTACCTGGAATGCCCATCAGCATTGCTGCAAACGATATGGACGTCATGATGCTATTTTAACTTCTGTTGAGATAGACAAAATTTGAGCTGTTAAGGACCAGCTTCTTTAGTCAATCCTTTACTGTAGGATTTGGTAAAGAACGATAGAACAAAATGTAAGATACTAAAACCCTTCTGAAAATTTATCAATGCAATTCTCATCAGAATCCGTCCAATAGAACCTATTAAAAAGGCTAATCTTTCATAACTGGGTTCACCTGATTCTAGAACTTTCAACCAAAATTCTATAACTAAGCAACCTAGAACGATATGTGTTTTATACTAAAGCATTCCCTGACAAACTAACTAATATAGCAAGTTCCACTGAAATCCACTTAGCAGAATCTTTTAAACTGGTAAATGTACCAAAAGCTTCCCTAAAAATTGTCTAAATAACAGTTTAAGTCCTATCAAAATCCATCCTGCAGAACCTTTAAAAAAGCTAATCTTTCATAATCGTGTTCATCTGATTATGAATTTCCCCCATAATTATTTAACTAAGCAACGTAGAACGATATGGTATACTAAAATTTTCTCTGAAAAAATATCTGACAATGTAAGTCCCATCAAAATCTATTCAGCAGAACTCAAGTTCTAAGCAACCGGAACGAAATTTCTCTTTCTATTTCATATATATTATAGGTAGTTAAATTTAAATATATCTTTCATAATCGCGTTAACCAGATTATAGAACTTTCAGGGATCTATGGGTAGGTCTATGTTACCCTTTGGTTTTTTTAAGAAACTCTGCACACCTTCCATAGCTATAGCATATATATTCTCTAGTATATATACCCTCTGCATATAGCGTACATCCTCTAGTTTTTTACGACACCACTGAGAACTTTCCGGCATAGCATCAAAATCCATTCAGTAGAACTTTAAATAAAAGGTAATCTTTCATAATCGGGTTCACCTAGTTTTAAAACTCCCGTAGATATAACGAAGCAACTTAGAACTATTTCTTTTACATTTAAACACTTCTAAAACAAATTACCTAACTAACAGTGTAAGCTCTACAAAATTCTGTTCAGTAGAACCTGAGTTATAGCCAATCGGAATGAAATAAGTATTTGCGTTTTATATATATAGTAGATGATGACGAGTAAAAATTGAAGTGCTGGTATTTGCGATTTAAAAAATTCTATTGGCGAGATTTGTGCCCGGCTAACATTTTTTTTCTTTTTATCCAGGAGAAAATGACAAATTGCAAAACATTTTTTTCATTTAAACCTTTGAAAATGAAAACTCTTTTTAAGCAGTACAAACATTGCTGTCGTATTTAAATTAAATATTTCCGTTTTACAATATTTATTTCTTTTAAACCTTTTTTCTTTGTATTTTAAATAAAATTAGTAACGGTTTTGGAAATTTTCCATTATACCAACACCGTTGTCGCCAAGCATAATAATTAGAGCAAAATAAAATGAAATATTCGAAAAAAAAATGTTGATACAAAAAATGAGCATTTAAAATATATAACATTTGAAAAATGTAGATTTTCACCAAATTTTTTTTTAATCGATACAAGTCAATACTTAAAATAAAAGAACTAAAGTAATAAAATAAAATCAGTTTAAACTGCAGGTCTAAAATTATAAATGTCTGTTTAACCCTCCGTCTACCAGACGGGTCCATTGGACCCGACAGGTACATACAAAATATTCATTCAAACCAGAAATTTCTTTAAAATAAACTAAGTATATAAACCAGACAAAAATAAGGTAAATAAATAAGTTAAATAGTTTTAAATAAAAATTCTGGTGTAGAACGTTTTATTAAAACTTGAATAAAATTCCCGGTAGATCTAGGGTTAAGGTTAGTAATGCAGTGTGGCGTACGTAATATCAGGGCTCCCAAATGGTCCACCAACTGAATATCAATAAATTTTAACAGAAAATTTTATTTTAGGTTTGCGCTAGAATTAACTTTCAAAGGTGGTTCCGGGGCGGTTTGTAAGAAAAATCTAAACAGAAAAATTTTCTAAAATAATATTGGTATTCAGTTGGCGGACCATTTGGGAGCCCTGTAATATGCATATCTGTAATTGCAGGAAAGAGTAAACGTTTCATTTTTTGATTGAAGACGTTCATGGTTTTTTTAACAAAACATTTTTATATGTATAATTCCTAAGTTATGAAACGGTTTTATTACAGCTTCCTCATCATCAAGTAACTGTCAAATTGTAAAAAATCCATGTCAGTGTCAGCAATAAATATAATTTAATAACAAATATTTTCTGTTCGAAAAATAACAAATTAAGATGTTCTGAGATGCTACGATTAAATAATACTTATAAAAAATATTCACGTTCAGTAAATACCAAATCTTAATGTTTAGCACGGTTTGCAATAAAAATCCTTTGCACGGTTAGCTTTGAAATAACTGGCGCAATAGCATGCATTTTGGCATGGTATTGGTATAGCGAAAAAGGTATCAATTTTTAAAAATTTTAGTTTTCGAGGCGTTTGTTATTTTTTTAAAACTCACATAGCTGTTTTAATTATTTAGCCAAAAGAATTGATTAACAAAACTACTCAATTTAAATTTTTCCGTTGCTATAGTAACGGATGTATTTTTACAGGACTCGCACCGTTCCTAAAATTTTCGCACTTTGCTACCAGTACTTTAACCAAAAATTCTTCGTGGTAGATTCCTTTAGAATCTATAATAGAATTATACGATAAAGATTATCGTTTTAAAATAGTGGTAGAAAAAAAGTGAAAATTTTAGGAACGCTGCGAACCCTGATTTTTAGAATTTTTCATTCGAAAATTTGAGGTTTTGGCGCCAAAGACATCGCGAAATTAGAAAAATATGAAATATCTCGCGAACTTTTGGGTTTAAAAGAATTTAATTAGTACCATTCGATTCAGCATACAAAAATACACCAAAATATGTTATCAGTTGAAAAAATAACTATAAAATCAGATTTTTAAGGAATTTTTTAAAATTTCGTTCTCTTTTTTACCCCTCTTAGGGGTGGAATTTTGAAAAATCCTTTCTTAGCGGCACTCTATGTCATAAGAAGTATTTTTACCCCAAATTTCAAAACTTTAGGTTCAGTAGTTTTGGCAGCGTGTTGATTAATACAAAATCCAGACTTTCTTTTATATATATAGATTTACGAATTATTATACGAATTGTATACGAATATATTCCATGGCCATAGATATAACACTGGAGAGGAGATATCTGAATTCTAACGCCGCCAATCGAATTCCGAACAAACACCTGAGAACGCATAATGAAATGGGTTCTTAAATGTTTATTAGTTTTTGCTTGGTTCTTCTTCGGACAAAATCTTCACAAATTAAAAACAATAAAACTCCATTTACGAAATGGAATATTTAATCACTAATCAAATCATGATAAAGCCATTGTGTTACTTTTTATGATGTACAGTAAAACTGAAGCTATAAATTCAGGGAAACAGCTTATCGTCTTATCTAGAGTTTTTGCAATCGATGCATGTAGGTATGTAGTTGTCATTCGATGTTTAAATGAAAACGCTTTAGAGTAAATTTTTGAATAAAAAATAACTTATATGACAATGAGGGAGTTAAAAAAAAGTTTGTCATGTAAATTAATAGAACGACATAGAAATTAATGAAATGCCAGGTAATATTCAAACTGGAATGAGTTAAGAAAGAAGGTGCGGATTCAATGGCACCGGGGTAAAACCTCGGTTTCCTTAACCAGATTAATCCCATCCCCAAAAAATGAAAAGCTAGCTGCAGAAGAACGTAAACATCGCTGAATAAAATTATATTTATTAAAGGTTTTATAGACTGTGACTTCTTGATAGGAAGTGTGGTATATTTCCCTCAACAACCCTATGCTGTAATACAACTTCTATTCCAACAGCGAGTGGCAGAGTGCATGCGCACAAGTTTAAAATAGCGTCCGCCACAGTGTGCTATAGAAGATTTCACTTCAACTGCCTGCTTATTTGGATGTGATAAGCAGATTTCATTTTTCTAGTGAAGTCTTTTACAAAGAGCAGGACCTACTCAAGGGTGTACAGCGCCTTTACGCACTCTTTTTTATCGGCACCCCTTTATACTCATTATTAGGACTATATTCTCAAGCACGAGCAACATGTGCAAACTGACACCAGTATTTCTGATTAATAATTTTCGCCTTATTTAAATAAGGCGAGACATAACATAACATAAGGTGAAATAACTGAAATACTGGTGAAAGTTTGTACATATTGTCCATGTTTAGAGGTTAACCCATTAATGCCGAGTTACTTTTACACATTTTTAATACATAGGTACCAGTTGACCCAGTTTTCCTATACTGTAATTTTAAATTATTTGACCTCACAAAGTTTGAAATTAAGTCATATGAAAATTTCCTTACTAAAATACTGGTTTTCATATTTAAAATTTTCGTATTCCTTAAATGGCAGATTTTCGTACCAACCGGCATTAATGGGTTAAGAAAAGAATATTATAATAGTGAAGGCTTTATTACATAGCTACCGACTTGTACGCTTTTTTCTTACCATTACAATTTAATAGCAAATTTTGATTCATTTAATCGCAGATTTCGATGATTAGATAAGGCAAAAGTTTCTTTTAGGTTTTAGTGGTAACAAAAAAAAAAGCGTAAAAATTGGCAGCTATGCTTTATTGGGAGCATTGTAATATGCCGCTGCCATCGAAATACTCAAGGCCGGAGGACACGAGTTATGACGTCATCACTAATCGACCGACTTCTCACTAGTGTTGGAATTCACATCGGAAAATTTAGAATAGTAATTTTATTTTATTTTATTTGTGGAATATCTATCATATTTATAAAGCAATAATAACTATTTAAACTTACTGGTGAGAATTCGGAATCCCCCAATAAAAAATCAGCTTAGATGTGGTAACACTGTGGCATTCCGCATCTGGCTGAATTTTTATTTAGGGGTTCCAAATTCTCACCAGTAGGTTTAAATAGTTATTATTATTTTATAAGATGATAGATTTACCACAAATAAAATAAAATTGCTATCCAAAAATTTCCGGTGTGAATTCTAGCACTAGTGAAAAGTCGGTCGATTAGTGATGACGTCACATCTCTTGTCCTCAGACCTTGAGTATTTCGATGGCAGTGACTACGCCCTTAATATATAGACGCCCTAGATAGCGCCTAGTGGGCCTGTGTCTGTAAGATGACCTTGTTAAGAATTAAAATGTAACATATTCTATTGTTCTATTGGTTTTCCTGTTACACTTCAATAAGTGTTTTCTGAAATACTAAGAAATTATAGATATTAAATAGATCTTTTGTCTTTTAATAATCCGTGTGGGAAGTCAAATACAGGATATAAAAGAAAGATTCATTCGATTTCAAAAGCCTATGTATACATATACATAAACACACACACACACACACATATATATATATATATATATATATATATGTATGTAAAGTATGTGAAAACTTGTGAAAAAATTCAAGCTGTATGTCATGATCTAAAATTTTACTTACTTGTTAGACTTTTTGCTGAATATGTTCTTTTTGACCACATGAAATGATCCATATTCGATTTCTCCATTACATAAAAGTGTATATAATGTTATTACTGAAAAGTTCTATTGTTGTGTGAGTTAATCTAGTAACAGGGCTGCCACAGGCGACTATTTTTATATTATGTTTGCACCGGTATTTTTCTAATATAAATATTGAAGTATATTTCTCTTGCAAATGTTGTCAAAGTGCGTGTTAAAAATTTCTGTTTAAAGAAAGTGGTGCCAGTTAGAATTAAAAAATAGTCGCTTGTGGCAGCCCTGTATTAACCGACAAAACTATAGGGCTGAGGGTCTTCAAACTTTTTTTACCGAAAGTCATTTGCCATCACAAATTCCAAAAGGTAATAATTGCTTAACCCCTTGAAGGGCACCGGTATATAATATATACCACTTAATTTTAATTCCCAAATGTCACATTCGCACCAATATAAAAGAATCATATTTTGCTTAATACAATATACGCGAAGAAAAGCTTTTACTTAATTTCATATAAATTTGTTCATAAAAATCGGTGTCATTCAATCATTTTAACATTTTAGCAACATAAGCACTTTGCCCCTGAAAGGGTTAATTAATCTCAAAATTAAGATTTTTTCTTAAAATTCTAAAATACTGATTGCTTTGGTACTTGAATTAAGCATGAATGTTTATTTTGATGGTTTCATCAACGCAGCACCAGCGGGTAATGGGTTTACTCCTTCGCAAAGTGTGTGGTGCATGCGTGATACAACGTGAGTGCATAAAGTGCTCAGAATACTTGATTATTTCTTGTTTTTCTGCGATTAATTTAGGCAAAAATTTATATTTTGAAAAAACAGGTTATTGAGATATCTGTAATGACGATTGCCGCAAATGGGTTAAAAGTGCAAATTGCATATTTGTATTATAAATTGTAAGAACGACTCAAGGTTAAATAAATCAAGTCTTTCTCAAACCTGATAAGGAAAAGTTATACACGTTGCCAAAAATTTTCCTGTGAAATAATGGAGAATCTACTGATAATAATTTATATAATGTAAATTTACAAGGCGCTTCAAACCGAGATTCTGTTAAAAAACAGAGAATGTATACTGCAAGTTTACCGTAGACTCTGTATATTTACATCTATAAAAATACTCAATACTGTTTGTTTACGTATATAAAAATACTGAAAATATTGTAATATTATATGGAAGACAAAAAGACTGTTTTGTTTTTCTTATTCTTACTTTTAGATAATATATTGGATGCGAATATTTCTGCTCAGCGGAAAAGCAGCGGTATAAGCGGGCAGTTTTTCGAAAAGCACGCGCGAAACATTGTTAATAAAACTTGAACAAAAATTGAAAGCGGCTTTACTACAGCTGCGAATTAAAATGAGTTGGATTTCATCTTCTGTCTATACAAAATCTGCAGTGTAACCAATACAGATGTTGCAAGCGATAGGAAAAAAATTATTTCGTCTCACAAGCATTTCGAAAAATAAATTTCATTGTATATTTCTATTTTACGCGTTAAAGGCATTTACCACAGAATTTATCGCTTTTAAATAATCAGGGATGAGATTTCCGACTTTTTGCATACCAGTATAATCTTAGGGAAAATGTTGTTCTCTTAAATCACAAAAATGTTCAGATTAAGTAAAATAACATTTTATCAAAGATTATACTGGTATGCAAAAAGTCGTTAAATCTCATCCCTGAATAATAGTGTTTCGAAATAAAATGTTTCCTATCGCTATGGCCTCTGCCGATAATTTTTTTACACCTATCTATAAAAAACATGCAAACTATTGATAGAGAATCCGGATCGGATGCCTTTAACCGAAAACTAGCGTAAATTTACCTAGAATATCTGTTTCTTTTATGTGTTTTTACAGAAACTTTTAACATAGTACCCAGAGAGATTGGGTGAGCTTGATGGCCGGTTATAAAATCCAACAAACACTATTGGAACGCTGAGTTATGAGTATTCGATATTTTTCGACGGCATCTTGAGAATTTTAATAAAATTTCAAATTTAGATATACATTTTATTTTGCAGTTCTATCAGCTTTCAGTGCCCATGTTTCTTTGTTTTAGAAAAAAATAGCCTTTTTAAATGGGTTGGGTTATTTTGTTAGATCCTAATCCTAAATATTATACGGGCTCCCACGGGTCCATTTTTATAACACCAATATTTCCGAAGAAAAATTTCGTGGTATAGGTCTACATTGTCAATAGACATAACCGTCGCTGTAGGTTTTTACACATTTTGTTATAGAAAAAAAAAAGAATACTGTTTAAAATAAAGGACGGACTGAGTGGAATACGTGTATTGTCGAATAAAGAATATAAGTATTTTGACATCCTTTTTCTCTTATAAAAATAAACAAAAAACTCAGAAGGATAAAGAGTATAAATAATTAAAAAAGCTTCTACTGCTTTATCTCAGAAAAATAAATGAAGAACATTATTTCATCTGTTGATAAAAAAAATTGATCAGTTCCAATTTTTATCTAATCAAAAATTATAAATGAAGATAAAATTCTAACAATGATGTTTTAAGCGTTTTAGTGTTCTTTTCAATCTCAATAACTTTTGTCTACGGACGAAAAAAAATTAAAACAAGTATGTATGGTAGATGCTGTTGTGGTTGCTGCTCTTTAAGCGCAGGAACAAGTATTGCCCTGATTATTGCTTCTGTAAGTTAACTTTGAATAGATTTCATACTTTTACATCTTCATAGTTACCAATTTCCCTGATTTTTGAATACTATAATTTCCTAAAAGTAGTTCTCTAGTCGTTTTATTTCATCGCAGAAATTTCTGACGATATAAAGAGAATATTTTGATTAAAAAATTGTGGTATTCAAAAATCGGGAGACTTAAATTATAAAGTACATAGATGTATTCAATAGCTAGAGTAGCACAGTTAAGATTTTTCCAACAGAGCGAAAAATGTCCAGGCAGGAATCCAACCTGGATAATTGGCTTGCCGTGCCAATGCTTTATCTGTTAAGCTATCCGGACTATACCTGGCTAAAATAATACATGGATAGCTTAACAGATAAAGCATTGACACGCGACAAGCCAATTATCCAGGTATTATTCCTGGTCTGGACATTTTTCGCTCAATTGAAAAAGTCCCAACTGTGCTACTTCAGCCATTGAATATGATTTATCCAGTTGAAAAAAAAAATGTTATCTTCATACATAGATGTATTTTATTATTTATACATCTATGTAACTTTAAATTTTTATTTTCAATATATAATCTTTAAAAAGAAATCTCATTCAAAACATTTATTTTTGAGTCGTAATTATGACTAATTAAACCTTCAACTGTAATGTTTGTAAGGATTCAATGTATCTCCTAACAGAATTCTCATAAAAGATCTTTAGGCCGAGCCTGATTACCGACGGGGCAAACTTTCACCAGTAAAATTTAATAGAAATCTTTGCCTTATTTAAACGCATTTTTCACGAGAACTTACTGTCGTAAATAAGGAAAAAAAATTCTGTTCCTTTTTACTGGTGGCACTTGATAATCCAGCCCTCTTTTCGGTACTGATCGATTTTTTCAAACCATTTCCATTACAAAATGCCTATTAACACATTGCCGACGGTCAATTTTTATAAAATCTGAATTCTCCTCCCTGTTCTGAAAGTCTTTTGTAAATTGCTGTTCTAGATAGGTTTCCTAAGTTTATACATCGGTAAATATCTCTCAACGTACAAATTTAATATACAATGTCTTACAATCTAAAAAAAAAAAAAAAGGACAACATGATATAAATGCATTTTCTATTAGGCAGAAGCCACGCCCTTATAGTCAATGATGATTTTTGAATGAAAGCGAGAATTCTCGTTTCCGGTCGTGAATATGTTAAAGTTTAAAAATTCTCTAGAAAATCTTCAACAATAATTCTATACTTAAAAAAAAAAAAAAAAAAAAAACTAATCAAATTCCGTATTTTAATTTGTTCAATTGTTTTGACGATACCTACGTAATGTAACATAAATAAATTAGGATAGGCTGTTGTTTTGATGGTACTTAGGTTACGTAACGTAAATAAATTAGGGTAGGCTGTAAAGAAAGACAAATGTTTCTTAATCTGTTATCTTTCTCAAGGCTTACGAAAATACAATATAACTTTTTCCAAATTAACCACGATTTTGAAAAGCGTTCCTTTATCTTCAGAAATATGAGAAACCAATAGAGACGAGATTTAAAGAAAACTTCTGAAACAAAAGTTTCTTTTGCTACCCGTAATTTCCGGACACTTTCCGAATAGTTTTGATATAGTGTATTAATCTGTTTTCTCAACTCGAAATACTGGTTTTTCGGATGATACAATTTTTAAGTAAACATTTTAATGTTCAACGAACATGATAAGTCAGCAGTATTAATATTAACATTAAAACTAACATCATTTTGTAACTCTTGCATGTATAAATTCCGTTACGCAGCCGAAAATGTTTACTTGAGAATTGATAGAATCCGAAAAACCGATATTCCAGGTTAAGAAAACTGATTAATATACAGTCAAAACTATTTGGAAATGTTTCGGAAAATTCCGGCCGACAAAAGAATTTTTTGTTTTAGAAATGCTTTTTTAAATCTCAAAAGCATATTTATTTCAGGAGCTTTTAAAGATAAAAGAGCGCTTTTCGGAATCGCGGATAGCTCGGAAGAGGTTATATTACATTTACGTAAAGCTTAAGAAAATTAAGAGCCGAGTTTCCCGATTTTTGAGTGCCACTATATTTTCTAATAGAAATTTTCGTTTTATTTAATCGCAGATAATAATAAACAATTAAATTTAAAAAATCAAAAAACCCGACTGCGTAAAAAACAAACTAATTAATTATTTCTCATCAATGTGAAACTATTTTTTTTTTCAATTCCTACTATTAGCTCACACTCTAGCTATATATATCTTGTTCAAATTTTCAATCGCTAATAAAATACTTATTATTCATCTAATCAAGCTCAAATAAATTTTTTAAAACTTGTAGTAGATGACACTTGATATTAATCCAGTATTTTTTCAAATATTAATTCATTAATTAAATTAAATTAATTAATTTTCAATAATCGAGAGAGCCCTCTTCTTGATCAAGGTATTTTAAGACCGAAAGAGCCCTCTTCTTGATCAAGGTATTTTAAGACCGAAAGAGCCCTCTTCTTGATCAAGGCATTTTAAGCGATACTCAAGAGGAAAGAAGAAGGGGAGAAAAAAAAATTCTCTTATTGACTTAACCCCTTAACCTACGATTTACTTTTAACAGCTCCACGGTTTGGCAAATCCATAGCTACCACTAAAATTTTATAGAGATTTTCGCCTTGTTTAATCATGGAATTTCGACGATTAAATTAAACTATATTTACTGTGAAATTTTAGTGGTAAGAAGAATTTACATTTGGCTCGATCATCGTACGCGGGCTATGCCCGTCATTGTAGGTTAAGGGGTTAGGTAGGAATTGACTTAACCCTCTGTCTACCAGAAGGGTCCAATGGACCCGACATGTATATTCAAAATATCTATTCAAACCAGAAATTTCTTCAAAACAAACTAAATGTATAAATCAGACAATAATAAGTTAAATAAACAAATTAAATAGTTTTAAGTAAAAATTCTGGTATAGAATGTTTTTATAAAACTTGAGTAAAATTTCCGGTAGTTCTAGGGTTAAAATATTTTTTTATATTACTTGTTTATATTACTTACCTATTTTTTTATTTACTTGTATTGATGACTTTTAAGATGTGTTTAATTGTTAGTTCCTATCTATAAACACTGTTTTGATTAGGTCTATAGATATCTATGATGGTTAGAGTTGCAGTAAAGCTAGAGAACCTACATACACAACTTCCAGGTTGTATAATATTTTAACGGAGCTTCTGACTGTAAAATAGTCAATGAAACATAGTCATCATTTTGAAAGACCTATCCAATGATATGGCACCCAATAGGGTGCGCAAATTTTTTTCGTCTCTACCGCCATTTTGTATTTTGCGGCCGCTATTTTGAATTTATAAAAACAAAACCTAGCCTATAACCATCGAGCCGTTAAGATGAATTGATAGTGACCTCATTCATTAAAATCCATCCAGCCGTTGGGATGTTTCGAGGGTATAAAGAAGACATACACATATACGCGTGAAACACATAACCCTTCTTTTCAGTCGGGTAAAAATTTTAACTGTAACGTTTCTAAGGATTCGGTGCATCTCCTAACAGAATTTCTCACGAAAGATCTTTAGATACTGCTAGACTTTTGCAAACTATTTCCATTATAAAATGTCTGTTCAGAGCTTAAAAAATTTTCTAGAAAAACTTCCACAATAATTCTCTTTTCAAAAAACCAACCAAATTCTATATTTAAATTTGTTCAATTGTTTTGACAGTAACTAGCTAACGTAATAAGTTAAGCTAGGCTGTAAAAAAAAAGACAAATGTTTCTTAATCTAACTGTTATCTTTCCTAAGACTTTCGAAAATATAACCCAATTTCTTCCAAATTAAACACGAATTCTAAAAGCGTTCATTTATCTTCAGAAACCTAAAAAACCAATAGATTCTAGAGATTTGAAGAACATTTTTGAAATAAAGGTTTCTTTTGCTACTCGTAATTTCCGGATACTTTCCGAATAGTTTTCACAGTGTATTAATCTGCGTTCGCAACTCAAAATATCGTTTTTTCGGATGATACCAATTCTTAAGTAAACATTTTAATGTTCAACAAACATGAAAAATTATCAGCATTAATATTAAAACTAACATTATTTTGTTACTTTTGCATGTATAAATTCTGTTACGCAGCTGAAAATGTTTACTTGAGAATTGATAGTATCCGAGAAGCCGATATTCCAGGTTATGAAAACTGATTAATACACAATGTTTCGGAAAATTACGGCCGACAAAATAAATTTTTGTTTTAGAAATACTTTTTTGCTAAATGCAGAAATGCTAAAATGCTAAAAAAACATATTAATTTCAGGAGCTTTTAAAGATAAAGGAGCGCGTTTCGGAATTAAGGATAACTCGAAAGAGGTTATAATATTATCATAAAGCTTAGGAAAGTTAACAGCTAGATTAAGATACATTTTTCTTTTTTTTAAAGTGTTATTTCATTAATTCTTCACTGTAAAAAAAAAAGGACTAAAATAAGTAAAATTATACCGGCAATCGAGACGCCAATACTATTTCCGTATTTTAACGGAAATTTTCCTACGTCAATTCCAGAAAAAATTCCGTTTTTCTGGAATTTACGGGGGAAAGTTTCCATTAAAATACGGAAATAGTACTGACGTCTCGATTAGCAGTACAATTTCCGTATTTTACGCCGTTTTTTTACAGTGTTAATTATTTACTATAGTTTTTGAAAACTTCAAAACTAAAGAATATTATTAAGTTTTATTCATTTTCATATGTTTAAATATTTTTCAAATGCAGGGCTCCCACTCGATCCTTTTTTTTAAACACCACTTTTTTTCAAAGAAAAATCTTCTTTATAATTAATTTTTCCCGAAACTTACCTCGAAAAGCGTATTTGTCAAAATTATTGCAAAAATCTACCACGGATTTTTATCTTAAAACATACTGGTTTTCAAAAAACGGACCAATGGGAGTCCTGAAATGTATCCCAACTAGTGTTGCCAGGTGTTCCGCGTAAACCAGGGCTCTAAATGTTTTGGACACCGCTCATTTATTACAGTTTATTTTGCCATGTTTAATCGCAGATAATTCTGCTATTACATAAGGCGAAAAATATTACCTTAAAATACTGGTGTCCAGAGCATTTGGAGCCCCGATTTACGCGGCACACTTGGCAACACTAATTCGAACCATCCACAATTAGTCAGATAATATTCCAGATAATTTTCAAACAGTTCCTTTGGGCACTAAATTATTTTCGCATGTCTCATCTGTTTTTTACCAATCGGAAAATTCGTAATCCAGCGTTTCTATCTATAGCATAATTATAAAGAAGTGTGGGGTGGTAAGTGATACCTGTCTCAAGATTCATGGGGCTCCGTTTTCTGAAAAATTAATGGAAAGATACAAATATCATGAATTTGTTATTTGCATGGGTTATGTTTATTACAAACTGTAAGAGATTATAGTAAAATACTAGTAGGAAAATCACACACAAAACCCGAGTGTATATATTTGCCTACATGTACTTTGGTCCATGTTCCCTTCATGTTAACCCTATCCGGGGCAATGTAATTTTGCTGTTAGAATGTTGAAATGATTGATTGCCACCAGAATATACGAACAATAAATTCCTTTCCTAAAAAAGTATTTGAATTTAAAATTTTATTCAAAATTTCTGGTACAATTTTAGCAGTTGAGGATTACAATTAAGTGGTATAAATAATATACGAAGTCCCTTTAAATTATTAGCACTAGAACGGCCGGAAAGATTTATTTTATTAAGAAATTTCTTTTTTGAATCGTAATATATTTAAGGCTTCTTAGGAAGTGGCATACATAATATACGAAGGCCCTTCAAATGATTAATACTAGAACGGACGGAAATTTAACTCAAATCATATAAATGTACTTTAACCCTTTCAGGGGCAAAGTACTTCTGTTTCTAAATATTGAAATGATTGAATGACACCAGGATTTACGAACAAATTTATTTAAAAATAAGTAAAAGCTCTTCTTCATGTATGTTTTAAATGTAAAATATAATTTCAAAATTACGGTGTCATTGTGGCATTTTGGGATTAAAATTAAGTGGTACACATAATATACCGGTGCCTTTCAAGGGGTTAAACGACTATTTTTATTTATGACTTATTTATTATTATGATGACTTAACCCATTAACGACGAGCTTCTTTTACACTTCTTTTAATTATTCGACACCAGTTTTTTCCACATTGTAAATTTGGATTACTCAATCGCTCAAAAATTTGAGATTAGATAATGTGCAAATTTCCAAACTAAAATACTGGTATTCAAATTTAAAAGTTTTGTTCGCCTTTCATGGCAAGTTTTCTTGCCAATCGGCTTTAATGAGTTAATTAACTTATTTCTGTGTAGTATATATTTGATTTATTTTATTAAGAAATTTATTTTTCGAATCGTGATATATTTAAGGCTTTTTAGGAACTGGAATCACAAAGCAGTTAGAATAACGTCTCTCATGGGAACACTTCAGCGATCCTTGCCGATTGTGAAATCACATGTTAATCTACGAGAACATTTAAACACAAGGTTACTTCTTACCGAATAATAATAAAAAAAAAATATTTTTCACCCTCATAAAGCTGACATCCAGTATTACGTTACGCAGGCACTACGCTTTCGAAAATTATTTTCCTAAATTTGCAGTATTTTTAAAAATGACAAAACATTTTAAACTCTTCAGGGACGATTTTTTTATAGGAAAAAAATGAATTTTTCTTAATGATTTTTTCATTTTATATTAATAGGAAATCAAGAGCAAAGTAAAAATTGAAAAAACAATAAAAATTCACACACACACACACACACAAAAAAAAAATTAATAACGTCCACATTTGTGGCCACTGTATTTAAAAATAATACCAATTTTTAAACAACGGAAGATTTGACAATGATAATAGTATTTATAATAATACCAGAACTATTATAATTTGTTTCTTTTACGCTGGCATCCTTTATGTTTTATGTATTTGAAAACCAGTACTATGTAGATGAGATGTACAATACATTGCTAATAATTAATGCTAATTTATGAGTGAAATGATTTCTTATAAAATAAAAAGCTAACAGTAAATGCCTTTCTTACATTTCTACAAATTATTAAAACTTAATATATTTAATATATCTTACATTATTTTTATCAAATATTAACGATTTGTCCAACTAATCCAACAACTCTGACGACCGAAAAATTACTTCACGCTTTTTATATCTCTAACTGCACATCGTTGCTGCCAAACAATAAAAGTTTTACTTCTCTTATTGAGGGATTCTGTAGTGAATAAGTTATGATCATTTTTTTTCTATTATTATTAACCCTCTCGCTGCGTAAGTAATTCTTCGTGATGAGCGTCTTATACAGAATTTTTAATCGTTTATCACCTAATTCTTTAAAGCAGTTATTCTTTAAAGCAGAAATTTTTGACTATCATAATCGGGGAAAATATCCTGATTAAATCAAAGTTTTTGCTAAAACATAACTGGTGGGATTAACCAAATAGTATTAATTTGACTGAAAAATGCATGCCCGTGCATATCTCGGTCTGCGCAGTGAGAGTATTAATCCTTTCCGGCGCAGCGTGGTGCCACGTCGGGACCACCTAATTTTAATTCTAAACTTACAAACGGTACCAAGAATATTTAAACAAAATTTTGCTGTTACAATGAAAGTTTAAAGTAACAAGTTTCTAATTTCTAAAAAAGTCGTTTGTAAATTCCGGTGTCAGTCAGTCATTTCATCATTTTACGAACAGAATTTTTCTCTTCCGGAAAGGGTTAACACATTCACAACAGGAAACGAGAACTCTCGTTTTCATTCAAAAAACATCATTGACTAAGGGCGTGGCTTCTACCTTAGAGAAAATGCATTTATATCATGTTGTTAATATGTTTTTAGATTGTAAGACATTTTATATTAAATTCATACATTAAAAGATATTTACCGATGCATAAGCTTAGGGAACCTATCTAGAACACCAATTTACAAAAGACTTTCAGAACAGGGAGGAGCTTCTACTGTTTTAAAATTCAGATTTCATAAAAATTGTCCGTGTTAACAACAGTAATGTGTTAACAACAATGTGTTAACAATGTGTTAACAACAGTAATTATAATTATAAAAAACTAAACGTCCACATATATGCCAAGGGCGTGAACAGATTAAAGACTTTGATTAATTAAAAATTCAAAATGTAAAAACTGATTAAAATTTAAAAGGATGGAGCATTTTGAATATTTAGAGGCTGCCCATAAATTGTTGCTTATCTTATGACTTTTGATTAAAGAACATGATAAAAAATATTATTATATATTCGTAAAATAAAACTCTAAAAGTTTTTTTAATAACACAAACTTACATGCGTAAAGTTGCAACTCAAAACATTAATCATATAAAGACCTCTGATGATAAAGGTGATAAGTGACATAATAATCATCATTTTGAGAAAATTAGCTATAAAGTTCCAAATATCTATTTGCGTTTATTGTCAAATACCTCCTTTATCAACTAAAATTTCTGTGAGTACTAAGTTTTTTTCAAATAATAATTTTTAAAATGTTAGAGGACCATTGATTATCTTCAATCATATGATTAATTCAATTTTTTTTTTATTTTGTCACAAGAAGATAAAGGTGTTAACCTTAACCTTTATCATCCGATCTCTTCAAATAACGATCTAATAATAATTAATATTAAAAATGTATCAAATTTATCAAAAAGTTATTGATGAATTATGAGCACACAATTCATTAATAACCTTTTCATAAATTTGATAAAATTTAAATAATTATCATTATTTGATTATACCGTAATTTCCGGCGTATAATCCGCGGATCAAACAATCATTTTTCGACCCATATTTAAAAAAAAAATAAAATGCAACTTTTTAGATCCCAGTAAATATTTGTCTTGAATTACTAAATAAAATTTCTGGGTCCAAACAGAATTGTTTGATCCCCGGATTATACGCCGGAAATTACGGTAATTGTTATTTGATTAACCTATAAAACCCGAATTATTTCTCTCTTTAAAATGGAAATATTTCATTTCACACCACTTTTTCAGAATAGAGATTTTTGTCTTATTTTATCGCGGAGTTTCCGCCATCAAAGAAAGCGAATATTTTTCTTTACACTTACCGATGTGCAAACAACAAACGTACTGGCAGAGATGGTGTTACCCTGAGGCAACGTTAAGCTTTTATGGATAAGAACGTTTTCAGTTGCAACTTTAACTCTAGAACCGCCGTTACGGGTCATTTTGACCCCTGCCAAATTGATAATATTCGATTCGTACCGGAATTTTTTTCATAGGATATGTTAAATGTAAGCGGCACACAAGTAGGCTAATTAAATAAGTTAAATAGTTTAAAATAAAAATTCTGATGTAAAATACTTTTTATAAAACTTGAGTAAAATTGTCGGCTGTTCTAGCGCTTCCATCGAAATGCTCAAGGCCAGAGGACAGGAGTTATGACGTATTTACTAATCGACCGACTTCTCACCAGTGTTGGAATTTACACCAGAATATTTTGAATAGCAATTTTATTTTATTTTATTTGTGGAATATCTATCATTTTATAAAACAATAACAACTATTTAAACTTACCGGTGAGAATTCAGAAGCCCCCAATAAAAAATCAGCCAGATGCGGAAATACTGGTGCATCCCGCATCTTCCTGAATTTTTATTTAGGGACTCGGAATTCTCACCAGTAAGTTTAAATAGCTATTATTGTTTTATAAGATGATAGATATTCCACAAATAAAATAAAAGAAAATTGCTATTCAAAAATTTTTTGTGTGAATTCCAACACTAGTGAAAAGTCGGTCGATTAGTGATGACGTCACAACTCGTGTCTTCTGGCCTCTAGTATTTCGATGGCAGCGGTTCTAGTGTTAAGCATAATGTACAGTCGTGGAAAAAAAGTAAACACCCCCTATTAACTCCCCAACAAATCATCGTAGACGAAAATTACTGCTACCGAACGATTAAATAAAGTCTTTTTTTAAATGACGTATAGAAAATTTGCTTAGGAGGCCATCTACATATTAAAACGAATCCTTTCCAATCGCAATACCCAATTTTAACGAGATATTTCAAATATTTGGTTCAAACTATGCCTAGACATGAAATTTCAAGTCATTTGATTGATAATGTTTTGAATTATAAACATTCAAAGTTTAATGCTTCTAATGTTAAATTACATTTTCATATTTTTATTTATAACTCTTGAAATTATGCTTCTAATGTGCTATTTTTTTGTGTAGCAATAATACTGATATACCCAAACATAAATACGTTGAATTTGCAATTTTTATAATTTTATGACATGAATTAGGAACTATGAAATTAATATTCGAAAAAATTATGAATTGCAACCTACAATTTTTTTGATGGATTCAGATTTATTAAGTCTTGCTTTATGAAATCCAAAATTTCACATTTTTCTTTCGAGTAGTTTTCAAATTATGCTTAAAAAACAGCAAAATGGTGGTTTAAGGGGCCGTCTATGATAGAAGTGACTAGATATTTTGAAATTTCTTATGCTATCCTGTAATCTAGCAGGCTTCATTGACTGCTTGATTGGTGCTTAAGGTGCCTTGATCAAGAAGGGGGCTCTCTCGGTTAATAATCGAGTACCGAACTTCAATTTGGATACAGTCCTTAAAATACGCTCGTTTTAAAATAATTAATTTCTCGGAAACTTATGGTACGAATTGCATAAAAATTTGTTTTTAGACTAATTGAGGGGTGTAGAGTTCATTTATGCTGTCAGAATTGCACACTGCTATTGAAAAAAGCAAAGTTATGGTTCGTTTTAATATGTAGATTTTCCCCTAAACAAATTTTATATACATCATTTAAAAGTAGACTTTATTTCCAATCGTTCGGTACCAGTAACTTTCTTCTACGATAATTTGTTGAGGAGTTAGTAGGGGGTGTTTACTTTTTTTCCACGACTGTATCTTTGTTTGTGTTATTAACACTAGAAAGACCGGAAATTTGAGTAAAGTTTTATAAAAATGTTTCACACCAGAATTTTGATTTAAAACAGTTTAACTTTATTATTTAATGCTTTTTCTCTTTTTATGTTTTAAACTTATTTCATAATCAAATTTCTGGTTTAAAGCGAAACATATTCAAATGGTAATCGTAAAATTGACGGCTCATGGTCAAAATGACAGTAGTTCTAGTGTTAAAAAAACCTTTTTGAGCTGTACTTTAAGAATATGCAATAATATTTTTCGTCATGTTCTTAAATCGAAAGTTATGAGACATGGAACCCCCAACAATAATTTATGGACACAATGTATATTAGAGCGCGAAAAATTTGGTTTGAGAAAAATGCATTTGAAATAGATTATGTTTGTAATATAACTAACTTCCTAACAATATAAATTTTAATTTTGAACATAATGTATACTGTTGCAGACTGTTATTAAATTTAAATGAAGGCTTCAAGGGTAAAACCATATCAGTCCACTTTTTCTTGAAACTAAATTTTTAGAATCGTGTTGCCACACATGAGAAAAACTTTGATGGTATGTTACCATTTTAGGTGCAAAACAGCGTCAGTTCACATAAAATTAGCTAGAAGTAAAAATTTGCTGTTAAAGAACCATGTCAGTCCCAAATCTGATTTGTGTTTTTAGGTGCGTTCGTAATAAATACAGTCGAGCCCCGAATTAACGAATTTCTCGATTTAGCGAATTTTTTTATGGTCCCGACAAAAATGGAACAAAATTACTTCGATTTAACGAATACCGTATACCTTCTGGATTTTTGTAAGGAATACTGTATACCCTCTGTTTCTCAAAAAAGCTATAGTATATACACTGTAGGGTATACTCTCTGCTTTGAGCGTATACCCTCTGCTTAGAGCGTATGCCTTCTGCTTTTTTACGACTACACCACTGATTACAATGCTTGGGATTTATAATAGTACATACCAGAAAATAACCAATTTTTATGCAGTGTATTTTCTTAAAGCAGCAAATGTTTAACATCAATATTAAGGTAAGGGAGCATTGTTCTTCTTGTTTATTGCCATTTTTCAAATTGTTCTGTTGTATAAAAACGTTTCTTTGATTATCCCGATTTAACGAATAACCTCGATTTAACGAAAAAGTTGATAGACCCGAAAGATTCGTTAAATCGGGGTTTTACTGTATGTAGCACCTATAGTCGTTGACTGGTCCGCCCGTCTGTCCGCTTATAACAGCGCAGAAACTACCCAACCGAATGGTTTGAAATTTAACATATATAATCGGTGCAGAATTTTGTCGTGTCATTTCAAATTGTATGAAAATCGAATCAAAACTTAAAAAGATATAAATAAAAGTTTTTTTCTCTCTATTAAATCCTATCATACGTAATTAATTCAATGATATCACATGATAGGTCATGATTCTAGATTCCACAGTGATTACGTCCTATTTAAGATGAAGTCACATTATTTCCGTATTACTGAATATCATATATATAATCGTAATAATTTTTGTATTGATGCATTTTTGCGTAAGAGTGCAACAGCTATTGCACCAAGATCTGAATATTTATACAACTAGTTATAGTACGAATTCACCTAATTGGTCACGTTTGTCGTAAAATTTCCGACTTGTTCCTGTATTCTATAGACTGAAGTATTTTTCCCATTAGTTCCTTCAGATCGTAAAGTTACTCGAACAAAAAAAAAACTTTTTTCTTTTCAATGCAGAATATATCACTACAAATTTTTAGAAATATTCTCTACAATTTGCCAGTATCAACCGAACTAATGAGAATAATTTTAAATTTATTATTCACTCTGTCATAAAATTGAGCAGTACTTTTTTCCCTTTTAAAACCAACTATATTCATGGGATATCAAGCAAAGGAAGAGAATGTTTTGTTATAGAGTCTTTTTAAAATAGCGTAGCTTTTATTGGACGCTGCGTTTGAAGGAAAATTTCAAATTCACGGATGCTAATTCTGATAAGATTTTCTCTTGTATAGGTAGAAGCTGTTTTTGGAATATTCTTTAATGCAGAAATTTTACAGCTGATAAGCGAAGATGAAAATTTCAATCCCCTTGCCTTTGTAATCAATATTGATACTATAGATGATGTTGATGGTGAGTTATTATTAATGTTTATTTATTATTTATATTATTATTATTATTATTATTAATGTAAAATTTAAGATTTATTTTTATTTATGTATGACGCCACGAAAGAAATTGGGACGTATCACGTTAACGTGTGGATTCGGGTGGGTAGTCCCTATAATTTTCTCCATTCTCGTTGCAAGACCTATTCAACGATACCACTTTTAACCCCTTGAAGGGCGCCGGTATATTATATACACCACTTAATCTTAATTCCCAAATGCCACATTGGCACCAGAATTTTAAAACAAAATTTTGCTTTATAATACATACACGAATTAACTTGTTTACTTAATTTGATATAATGTTTTTGTAAATCCTGGTATGAATCAATTATTTTACCATTTTGGCAACAGAAGTAGCTTGCCCTTGAAAGGGT
This sequence comes from Maratus speciosus, assembly GCA_963932465.1. Taxonomy (NCBI): domain Eukaryota; kingdom Metazoa; phylum Arthropoda; class Arachnida; order Araneae; family Salticidae; genus Maratus; species Maratus speciosus. The sequence continues at coordinate 259,418,132 of OZ010796.1, read as the reverse complement.
TAACTAAACCCAGAATTAACAGTTGCATATATTTTCTAGTTAGATTCCTTAACCCTTTAGTGCGCAGCTTTGCATATATGCAAACAACACTGTTTTGAATTTAATAGATTTTTTTTTTTTTTTTTTTTTTTTTTTTTTTTTTTTATTCGCATATACCTAATTCACTTCAGAAAATTAAAATAGCAATATTTGCTTTAGTTAAAAAAACAGACATTCCGTATTTAAATAAAGCGAAATTAACCACTGAAACTTTCTGTTGTAAAGTCAGATTCTCTGAACTACGTAATTTCTAGAACGTATTCTATTATGGGAATTAAAGGGTTAAAGGTTAAGTTTTATAAAATAAATAATTATACAAAATAAGGTATTTGGAGACATTAAAGTAGTTACTAATTTGCATTATTTTAGCTTAAAAAAGCCACACGACAGTAGTTTTTATTTGTATTGCAGATGTGCAACAGAAGAAAAGATTGACATATTATATGAAAAATATATCTGATTTTTTTCATTATTTTTCCTGTGTAATAAACCTTTCAGAGTGTCATATATAATTTTTTTGAAACAAAATAAAAAATCGCCAATTTAAGGTTTAAGGGGTTACTTCACCCACACGAAAACACTCGCTCACTAATGTTAATCTATTGGAGAAATTGTTTCAAATATCTCGTTTGCATTTCAATATTTTTAAATGATTTTTTGTATTAGATAGCTGAGGTCGACCCCTACAAAATCCGTTTTTTTATTTTTTCGATTCTGTTTGCAGGCTAATTTTATGAGATACTTTTACTTTCGAAACCTGTTCCAGAAGTGAATGTATCCCAATAATAATAATAATAAAACCTGTGAACAAAATCGAAAAATTAATTTTTTTTTGTAAAGATCGATTTCAGCTATATAATGTAAAAAATCCCTTAAAATATTGAAATGCAAACGAGATATTTAAAAAAATTCTTCCATAGGCAAAGCTGCCAACTTGTACGGCTTTTTGCTACCACTAAAATTTAATAGAAAATTTTGCCTAATTCAATCGCCGAATTGCAGTGAATTTTGATAATTAAATAAGGCAAAAATTTCTGTTAAATTTTAGTGGTAGCAAAAATACGTACAAGTTTTCAGCTATGCGTAGGATTGACATTAGCAAGCGGGTGTTTTCCCGTAAGCAGGGCTTCCGCAGGTGACTATTTTTTAATTCTATCTCGCACCATTTCTGTTAAACAAAAAAAATTCACATACACTTTGACAACATTTGCAAGAGAAATATATTACCAAATTTACCGTAATTTCCGGCGTATAATCCGCGTATCAAACAGTCATTTTTCGACCCAGAAAGTTTAAAAAATAAAATGTAACTATTTAAATCGCGTTAAATATATGGTTTCAATAACTAAATAAAATTTCTGGGTGCAAACAGAATTGTTTGAACCGCGGATTATACGCCGGAAATTACGGTATTTTCTTAAAATAGAGGTGCGAATAGGATAAAAAATAGTCGCCTGTGGCAGCCCTGCGTAAGTAAAGAAACCTCTTAACACTCTTAATCGTCAGAAGATATGTGATTCTCTGTCCTTTTTATGTTGCTGCGTATCTTTTGTCATATTTCAAAAAATGACTTGTCTTCTATGTATCCCGTGCATTATCATCAACAAACAATGTCTTAATTTGCGTAAGTCAGAGTTGTTGAGACTTAGTTAAAACATCCGAGTAGTTTCACTCGAATCATGGAACTATTAATAAAGAGGAACTGACATATTCTTAAAATAGTGAAGCTTCAACTGTAACCACTCTCGCAAGGGCTGATTACCTTCGGTGAAAACTTCCACCAGTAAATTTATATAGAAATTTTCTCCGTATTTAAAGGCCTTATTAATACAAAATTTCAGTCATAAATAATGGCAGAAACATATTTTCAACATTACTGGTATAAGTTTACTTTTGCGGTAATCAGACCTTTCGTTTCCACTATATTATGACAACCTTTGAAACAACCTTACAGTTTTACCAGGGGTCGCAGCATATAGGAAAAATTTTATTGTTCGTACCAGTTTTTTACCAATAACCTTTAAGAGAGATTTTTACAAGAATTGCAAAAGGAACATATCATGAGGATTATTCATAAAAGATACTGGTAAGAACAATAGAATTTGTCCTATATGCTGCGACCTCTGGTTTTACCAGTCAAACTGACACCAGTAAAAACAAATAGAAGTGTTTAGCATATTTCTGAGAAAATATTTTCATGAATAAGACGCTTAAATAAGGCAAAATTTTCTATTCAATTTTACTGGTGGGAAGTTTGCCCCCGGACCCGGCGGTATTCAGAAACTGTAGATCCGATTTAGAAAAATCAGCCGCCATCTTGTGACAACCTCCTCAGTTACTTTACTCGCAACTGGTAGACAGTACGCTATATGTCTGCACCTCTGTATTCATAACTCCATTACTCGAATAAGATTTAGTGATAATCTTGATGATATATGTATTTTAATGTGCAAGTCAACAATTTCAAGAGTAATTGTTACAAGAATTCAGGTTATTTCATCATAAGGTACACCGATCACTACATTTGACACCTATTTTTTTTCTTTTTCTTTTCTTTTTTTTTTTTTAAATAAATATAGGGTTGGGTTGGGTTGATTTTTGACGGCCAATTATCTACACGAGGGATATAGGCCCGGGGGAAGTGCCCTCCGTGGGGGTCTTTCTAAGGGAACCTAATCCGTATTAACGCATAGAAGATCCACGGCTCGAAGAAAACCACGAAAACTCCGAACGATTAGGCCGACGGGCGCGATTGAGATCGAACCCAGCACCTCCCGTCTACCAGCTTCGAGAGCAGAACCTCTCGGCCACTGAAATAAATAAATATAGGAAAAATGAGTATAATACAAACTGTTTCAAACACATTAGTATGTAAAAACAAATTCATTTCTTACTGGTGTAAGTTACTGGTGTTAATCCATTAACCGCCAAAACTATAAGGCTGATGTTTTCAACTTTTTAGTTGAACGTCTTTTGCCACCACAGACTCTGAAAGATAACTTTCGCTTTATATGATCTTAAAATTTTATGTCTATAAGTAAGGCCAATTTTTTAATTGAAAAATAATGGTTTGTATGTAAATAATTTAAATATGTGCATTTATTTTGACCGTTGCGTGAACGCAACATCAGCGGGGGGGTTAAACTATTTTGATGCAATTTATTTTTGCTTTTTAAAAATTCAAATAAAAATATTGCTCGTTTTGATTTTTACCAAAAAATGTACTCATAACAAAAATGATGATAGTTTACTGTTTTTTTTCCCCAAGAAAATACACTTTAAGTTATTAAGGATGTAACCAAACTACAAGCTGTCATAAAAGATAAAAATTCCACAACTATTCCCGTTCAAATTATTATTTTAATGATTTTTAATATATTTTCGGTGAGTTAATTTTTAGAAATATAACTGTAAACTTTCAAGAAATTCTCAGATGTTTAAACCGATATTGCATTGCACTTACGATATCACGTAAGTTATGGTAGATCAGTTAAGCGATAAATATAATCATAGCTTTGGGGGATAGAACATTTTTCGTAACAGATTGTTCATAACAATCATGTTTATCTTAAAAAAAGTGATTGAACAGTGCCGCAGCAATTGGGCGTTTGTCACCACTAAATTTGACTAGTATTCTTCGCCTTGCAAAGTCTCAGATATTCTATCCTGAAATAAGTCGAAGAATACTAATAAAATTTAGCGGTGCCAATGAATTCTCTAGTGCTACACTGTTCCATCAATGGAAAACGCATTTAACCCTCCTAGTACCATAGGTTTTAATATTTTCTGAGCATTCTAACTTTTACATGATTTGAACCAGAAATTAATTTTATTATATGTAATTTCTTCCTAAGATGTGTCTATTTAATTTCATATCATAAGTATAAATTATTCATTTTTTTAAAATTTGAAACATTAAAAATTTCAAACTAGAAAATAACTTGGGTCAAATAAGACCCCAATGGAACTAGGAGGGTTAAAATTTTTTTCTCTGAATTTCTATTAGAAATATTCACCTGAAGTTCTAAAAATTCTTTAGATTTATATTTTGTACCTTATATTCTCAATATTTAAAATAGTACTCGCGGTGGGATACGCATTTCAGTTATACATTTAAACGATATACGTATATACGTATACTACATTTCTATGAAATACGAATGTCTTAAAATATACATTTAAACGTATCCGGATACGTATAAGGGTACATCGGTTAAACGTATATTTAAAGTATATGTATATTTCAAGTATCGTATTCACTTTTAATAACAATGGACCTCATCAGTCTTACGTCACTGAATAGAGAATAAGCTGGAAATATGTTAGTGTTTTTATTTCAAAACGGAAAGTCATTACCGTGAATTTCAAAAAGTATGTCGCAAATTTTTACTTTGAATTCACTTAGATTTTTTGTTCATCTCGTGGTATTGAGATCAGACACCCCGTTATTTTTGTATTTTGTGTATATAATGTATACAAATTGTATCCGTTGTAAGAAACTACCAAAATTGAACACTTTTTGAGTAAAGAATGGGAGTATAAATGTTTCAGATTTATTATATGAATCCTTGTTAAGTATGGTTTTTTCTTTTCAATCTTTTTAAAAAATCTTTACTCGTCTGTGTCACACTCAAAATTACAACCGGGCGCAAATATTATTCTTTCCAAGGAGCTAATGTTGTCTACCCTGTTAATGTATAATGAAAATTCATTTTTTTAAATCGTGATACTCATGGTATTTTTTATACAAAATGTTAGGACATTACGTTTGAGATTTGTTAATATTGACAAATATCATTTTTTGTATAAAGTACCTATAAATTTCGATTACTTATAAAGCGGCAAATAATCGACTTGCAGGTTTTAGAACGCAATTACACATGCCTAAAATGACTTGCCTTCTCTTTTCTTTTTAGAATAAAACATATTTTCAAAATATTTTAAATTTAGAAAACAATATTCTTAAATACAATAAAAGTATGATTACAAAACTTCCTAGGAGTCGTATTGATCAATGTCACTATAAAATATAAAGCAAATTTAAATCTGTTCAGTGGTCGCATGAAAAATAATGTTTCGCGCGAAGGGTCAATGCCACAAATCAAAAGAAGCTAGGTGCTGTGCTACAGATCTGCGAAAGGTAGCTTTACAGCTACCCACTTTCAATAGTAAAACGTTTCATAATTAATAGCTTAGTTTTTAGGGAAAACAACCAAAATCAAAACTGATGAAAAGTATTCACATTTTTTTAAGTACCTATGCACAACAACTAGAAGGTAGGTAAACCGCAGTCTATCGTGATTCTTTCAACAAAGAATCGCGAAGGCCCTGGTAAACCGCGAGAATGCGGGACTCTAGAGGATGTTTTTCAATGTCTAAAATCCGCAGATAAGCATCTATTTTCATGCCTTGAACGAAAAATGTTTAGATGTATATAAGGTTAGTTGGGGCAACTGGACCCATGAGGTAACTGGGCCATAGGCTATTTTATAAAAAACCGTTGATGTATTTTAAGTTTTAGCTTTTGTGAATAATGCCCCTTAACCTCTACTTCCTAAAACAACGTATGTCAACTCAATCATAACCCTCTCTTCGCTGTGATAGGTTGTCGAAAATTTACGTTTCTTTTTTTTAAAAAACAACGTCAATTTGGTTGAACTTCCTCGGCTTTTTATTAAAATGCTGTAAGTACTTTTATTAAACAATCTTCTTTTTTTTTAAAGATTAGGCATATAACTACGTTAATATTATTAGGTATCTATACATATTTATTTCATGTTTCAAATATAAGCCCGGTGTCCCAGTTACCCCATAAAAGTTTCAAGAATAGGGTAACTGGGACACGTATCCGGGGTAACTGGACCATACTGGATCCAGTTACCGCAATAGTTATAAATAATTTTTTTGAGTTTCTCTTACAACGGGAAGTAAATTTCTCTATTGTTTTTTGCTCACAATAAAGAAAATTATAGAATGCCTTATTAAAATTACGTAATAAAATTAAAAAAAAGAATATTGGGTGGTATCAAACCAAATTTCTTGTCCCCTTGAGAGGCGGTGATGCCGTTATGGCATCACATAATTTTAATTCCTAATTGCCACATTGGCACCGGAATTTTATAACGAAATTTTCACTCTTATTAAGTACGCAAAAATATAATTTTACTTGTTTTCAAATAAATTCTCTTGTAAATACTGGTGTCATTAAATCATTTCCACATTTCACGAATGCAAGTAACTTGCTCCTGAAAGCGAGATAGCCAAAATGAAATTGTACGATACACAAGGGTCGTATTCTATAGGGAAACTTTTATTGTTCCTACCACTATTTTGAAAATAATATCTTCGTCGCGCCTTTCTTTAGAATGTGTTTAATAAAATGATCATGAAAGTAACTCATTAGGAACAGTAACATTTTCCCTATATAATGCGACTTCTGGATAAAGATAAAGTACTTACGTATCCGTTTGTTCATAGATTTACGTTGCTATTTTTTTCATCAAAATACCCATGTGACTTTTATACTTATTACCTATATACTAAAGTACATTAGTACTTACTTAATTTTTTTGTTTTTGATATAAATAAATCTAATATTTTCAGTTTTAGTGCTTTTTTAGACACAATGACAGAAAAGGTTTCCCTTACAACGCTGTTTATTGACATATAATTTACATGATCTGCCTGGTTTAAATTTTTTTAAGTTATTTATACTTTTTCAAACAGGACCTGATATCGCATATGAAAAAAGATAAACGCGTGTGGAACATAGACCCTCTTGGTCCACTTACCCCATTTTTATGGGGCAACTGGACCCATGAGGAAAGAAAGGTGAAATATGCACATTTTCATATTTTTAAATATTAAAATGTAGTTTTGAGCATTTCTGTCTCATAGAGAGAACCTAACTGAACACATTTACAGAAGTTCAGACTTTAATTCAAACGAACATTAGCTTTTTGAAGCTGGATTGTCCGAAGCTCCAGAGTCAAATTGTAAAATCATGGCCCAGTTGCCCAAACTAACCTTACGTTTAACCGCTTGGTTAAGATCCGTATATACGATGTACCATATATGCTGATTTGAATAATACGTATAACCGCCGTAGCCATATTATATGTATCTGAATCCGTATCCCCGTATAATACGTATTATACGTATACGCGTATAAACGTTTAATAGGGAGCACTAATTTAAAACATCTTTTCCGTCTTGAAGCTACTTAAAGATGCATTTCCGGTAAATTAACACTAGAAAGACCGAGAATTTTACTCAAATTTTAGAAAAATATTTCACACCAGAATTTTTATTTTCAAACCGAGATATATTCATTTGGTAGCAGTCAAAATGACTGCTCACGGGCTTTTTAGTATTAACCCTTTCCGGCACAGGCAAATTTTGTTGTAAAATGATGAAATCGTGGACCGGCACCGGAATTTAAATACGACTTTTTTAGAAATTAAAAACTTGTTATTTTGTACTTTCGTTGTTAACGCAAAATTTTATTAAAACATTCTTGGTGTCTTTTGCAAGTTTATTATTAAAATTAGGTATCCCGAACCGGGCATACTGTGCCGGAAAGGGTTAAATACATAATTTGGTTTGAGAGCTGAAACAAAAACAGCCATAACTACAATTCCACTGATCGTATGAGGAAAACAAAAGGTATTTTGGATAGTCAATTGTTCAGTCCCAAAATTGGCTATTTAAACGTAATGTGATACTTTAATCCATAGGTGCCAAGTTGCTACTAATCCTTCGTAATATGTGGGTTAATTTAACCCTGGTTTAATACATTTCGTACCGGAATTTTTTTTTCAGAGATGAAATTAAATAAGTTCCACGTAGAAAACTGGAATTAAATAAATAAAGATTCATCAAATAATTTTTCTGGTTCGAAACTTTGTTAAACTGGGTTAAATTAATCCTCGCATTACGGAAGATTAGTGCGAACTTGGCACCTCAGCTTTAACCTCTTAATTCTCGCTCCCGTGATATTCACGGGCTGTATCTTTTATTCAGATTGCTTGATTCCCACCAGTTTTATAAAATAGAGTAAGTGGCTTTATTATGGTATCATTTTACCTGTCATTAAATAAGGTGAATATTTCTTTTTCAAAAAAGTGGTGCCAATAATCAATTTGAATTTTTAAACCGTAATTTAATGCGACCTTTAAGGGGTTAAGAAACTTGTGCGAGCAATGCACTGAAGTCTTTTTTATGAAGCGTGCAATTTTGATGACACCAAATATGCCAAGTCTTCCTTTTAAGTTCGAAAGGCAAGCACTTCCACCACAAAGTTGACATTCAGTAATACGTTACGAAGGTGCTACATTTTCGAAAATTATTTTACTATATTTAATTTGTTGGTAAAGCGATCAAAATTGTACCAAACTACAATACAAACCATATGCAAATTCAACTTTATCAATCCAGAATGCAACCGTGCACAAATACGATGGAAAAACTATGTGACATAGTATAAGCAAGAAAAAAGAGGAACCGTATGTTACTTCTGTTTTTAATCCCTTCGAGGGCGGGGGTTCATTTTTGGACCACCTAATTTTAATTCCTAAACTCTACATTGGAACCAAAAAATTGAAATGAAAATTTTCCCCTTTTTAAGTTTGTGAACAAAAGCTTTTGCTTATTTTTAAATAAACTTGTTTCTAAATTCCAGTGTCGTTGACTAATTTCGGCATTTTACGAATGAAAGTACCTTGCCCCTGAAAGGGTTAAAATAAAAGATATTTTTTACAGCTTAGGCGTTTTAATCTGCAAACGCAAGTGTTTACAATTGTAAAATTAATTTATCGTCGGCTATTATTTATTGTCCTCAAACAAAATATCTCGCATTGGTTTAAGATATTTTCGTATTCGCGATTACTTATCATATCTGCTTGTCTGCAATATTTCCTTTTTTACTAAATCGATGATCAACTTCGCCATTGAACTTTTGTCATGTCTCTTATACTTTCGAGATACGGTATCAAATCCCAGAATTTAGAACAGAACATTATCCCAGAAACAGGAGGCACTGTCAGGTATCTCGTTATGTAGCACATAATCGTTTTACTACACCTAGACAACACATTAATGGCTGTAGCTAACTCTATTCACCCAGTTTGAAGCGATTTTTTGGTGAAGTTTAAAAAAATCGTTGAAACAATATCAACAGTTCTATTTTCATTAGATCTTTCAGGGGCAGAAAAATTCTGTTCGTAAAATGAGCTGTTCAATGCACAAATCGATTAACTCCATAAAACAAAAAGTTGACAAATGCGATGAAATAATGTACATTGCTACTTAAAATTCCCTTTATAATATAAAGTCAAAAACATATTGAAGAATGCATGAATACAGATATAGCTTCCATCTAAAGGTATATAAAATTAATAAGAAAGAATAGCCAAAAAATAATCGTCAGTAATGTTACAGTTTTTATGTGACGGGTGGAGTTAATCGGTTTGACAACTGAAAAAAGTAATAAAGTTAAATTCAGTGTTTAACCCTAGAACCGCCGTTGGGGGTCATTTTGACCCCTGCCAAAATTGATAATAGTCGATTTGAACCAGAAATTTTTGCGTAAGATATGCTAAATCTATGAAGCGCAAAAATAGGCTAATTAAATAAGTTAGATAGTTTTAAATAAAATTTGTGGTGTGAAACACTTTTTAATAAAAATTGAGTAAAATAGCCGGCGGTTCTAGTGTTAAACTTTTATGTTTCTTATTACAGAAAAAGTTAGTATATATTTTTATTAAAGATTTTCCATAAAAAATGAATGCTGACAGTTCTGTTATAATATATTATTTGTGACTAATTCATCAGCAATATAAATAATGTCTTCTATATCAGGTGTATGTGAGGACTCGTCATTTCGATTCGTTGTCATGTTTTTATAGTAAACAGGAGGAATTTTAACAGGTCCATCATGTCTCTCATTTTTTCCCTTGTCACAGTTCTACCTTTTGGATATAATAAAAGCTGATCTACATTCTTCAAAATTTGTGGTCTACCCGCTACAGATTTCCTTACATTAATGACATTAAAATTCTGAATATTTATTATAGTTACATAGGTGCCAACCTCAAACTAATCTTCCGTAATACTTGTGTTAATTTGAGCCTAGTTTAATAAGTTTCGTACCAGAATTTTTTAAAAGAAATGCAATTAAATATGTTCCACGTAGAAACCTGGAATTAATGATATAAGCATTCGTGAAATAAATTTTCTGGTTCGAAATGTGGTTAACCTGGGTTAAATTAATCCAGACATTACGGAAGATTAGTGGAAGGTTGGCAGCTATGTAGTCATATTTTAATTTTATGAGGTGGGGTTTGGACATTTCTAACTTTATACAGCGTATTTTAAGCCAATTTATTTTACTTTAATTCTGATAAGTCGACACTAAAAAAATTATTCCCATCATTCAACGCTTGCTAGTGCATTTGAGTTGCGTTATTGCAATGATTTACATTAGAGTATAGAGTTAATCAAAATGGCCTCGAAAAAAAAATATTTATTATTCAGTGGCCAAAAAAATTGTCATTTAATGGTGTTAATCTTTATTATTCAGGAAAGTTATTACAAATATAAAAAGTTATGAGTATACCATGTGCTTTGACTTAATATTTAAGATTTTTCAAAAGTGGATTTAATCGATTTGTGCACTGAACGGCTCAAATGATGAAATGATTCACTGACACCAGAATTTAGAAATAAATTTCTTAGAAAATAAAAACTTGGTTTTCCAAACATTCATTATAAAAGCAAATTTTACTAAAATATTCTTGGTGCTACTTGTCAATTTGGAATTAAAATTAGGTCGTCATGCCGTGTGACCACCGCCCTTGAAAGGGTTAACCCTTAAATGCGCGATTTTTTATTTTGTTTCGAAAATATTATATATGATTCTCTGAAAGAATTATTATATCGGAAAAATAATGAAAAAAAATCAGAGATGCATTTTTCATATAATACGTCAATCTTTTCTTCTGTTGCACATCTGCAATACAAGTAAAAACTACTGTCGGGTGGCAGTTTTACGCTAAATTATTGCAAATTAGTAAATATTTTAATACGTATGTCTCCAAATACCTTAATTTATATAATTATTTATTTTATGAAACTTAACCTTTAACCCTTTAATTCCCATGATAGAATACGATCTAGAAATTACGTAGTTCAGAGAATCTCACGTTACACCAAAAAGTTTCAGTGGTTAATTTCGCTTTATTTAAATACGGAATGTCTGTTATTTATCAAAACAATTATTGCTATTTTAATTTTCTGGTGTGAATTAGGTATATACGAATAAAAAATTTATTAAATTCATAACACTGTCCTTTGCATATATGCAAAGCTGCGCACTAAAGGGTTAAACGAGTTCGAAGGACCGTTAGCATCTAATTCATTGAACTGTTTCCAAAAGAATCCCTTTATCTAGAGAAAATCCCATTCCTCTCCCTCTCTTTTTTTGAATTTATCCACTTACATAGAATGTTTTTTTCTTACAGGTATAAGGATCGGTAGAGTTCATATTTTTCTTAATTCAGAAATTCTTCTTTTTATTTTATTTATTAAATTACAATGAGGAATATTGTATCTCCTGGAACTTTATTGATATTTTCCCCTTTTCTTTCTTATTTCAATAATGTAGATTTGAAGTCTTCTTCGTATTTAAAAATGTATTTGCTAACGCTTCTACATTGTACTATAGCTGCATTTAAATTTTACATGTTCTTACATGAAGGAAAAAATTCTTTTAATTTCTTATTAACTTTATGTTTAATTTTATTCATACTGGTTTAGTTGGGAAAAAAAAATCCAGTTTAATCTGAGAAATCAGACTTTATTTTAATAATTTAAAAAGCTGTGAATATTATACATTTTTATATCTTAAAAATAATTTATATTTTACATTATAAAGGCTTCTGCAAAGAAAAAAAAAGAAAGAAACTACTGTAAAATGCATTTAAGCAGTAACTGACCAAAAACATTTAGTACATAAAAACATTGTTTAACTATTTAAGAAATCCTGTTAAAAGTTTCTTCGTGGTTAGTAAAGTGAATATTGTAATATAAGTGCGAATCCATGTTCATTTTGGTTCTTAACCCTCTCGCTGCATAATTGTTTTACCAAAATAGCTTCAAAAATTGCGTACTTAATGCCTTCGCGACGAGCGTCTTTTACGAATTTTTATTATTTTGCCACCGGTTTTTCAAAACAAAAATTTTCGTCTGATTTAATCGGGAAAATACTCCGATTAGACAAGGCAAAATTTACAATAAAAAGTAACTGGTGGGAACAAAGCGATATAAGTAAGCGTCCTATCTTAAATGGGAGAAATAACCTCAAGATTAAAAGCGAGGTCACATCAATCAAGGTCCTGCGCCACGTAGCGAACGGAGTGTGAACTACAGGTAGATACCTAACTGTTTTCTTACTCACACCACTAAAATTGTAAAGTTTTTTTCCACCTTCATTAATAACTGAAGTGCCTTTGATAAGGTGAAGAAAACTTCGTGGTGTCAAGTGCATCTGGATTCCCCTCTCGCTACGTTATCATTTTGCAATAAATGTGGCAAACAAAATTCATTTCCATGAGTGACTGAAGATTTAGAAAATACGCGCCACACTAAAAACCAGTGAACGTGAATTATCACTCCGTCCACAAGGTGGCGCAACTGTGTTAATTTACGCCTGATTCCAGCATTAAGTTTGTTCGCTTACGTATAACGCTTTGGGTGGGAATGATCAAGGCGGGTTAATTAGATGGAGAAAATGCATCCCCGATGAAATCTGGGGTTGCGCAAATTTTGCTACTTTTACGTTGCCCGAGAAACTCTCGGGTTGCGCAGCGAGAGGGTTAACCCGCTCGGGACTATGGGTGCATATATGCACCGTCAAAAAAGAGCATACAAAATTTGTTTTAGCCACCAGTAAAAAAGAAAATTAATATTTATTTTCTTTAATCAGAGCATTTTCGTGATTGTTTAAGTAAAGGTAATTTTTGTAAAAGAAGTGGTACCAACCGAATAAAACTTGTGTAACAGCCGCCGGTCCCGACGTGGTTAAGGGGCTCAAATTCCTTGCTCATCTAACGCAAAACTTTCTAATCCATTTTCTAACTCTTTTTTAACACTCTCGCTGCGTAATTGTTTTATCAAAATAGCTTCAAAAATTGCGTACTTAATCCTTCGCGACGAGTGTCTTTTAAGAATTTTTATTCTTTTGCCACCGATTTTTCAAAACAAAAATTTTCGTCTGATTTAATCGGGAAAATGCTCCGATTAGATAAGGCAAAATTTACAATAAAAAGTAACTGGTGGGAATGATCAAGGCGGGTTAATTAGACGGAGAAAATGCATCCCCGGTGAAATCTCGGGTTGCGCAAATTTTGCTACTTTTACGTTGCCCGAGAAACTCTCGGGTTGCGCAGCGAGAAGGTTAAAGGTAAAGCATAGCTGCCAACTTTTACACTTTCTATCTACCACTAAAATTTTATAGTAAATGTTGTCTTATTTAATCGTCAAAATATCGTGATTAAACAAGATGAAAATTTCTATTACATTTTACTGGTAGCAAGAAAGCGTAAAAGTTGGCAGCTATGGTTAAAGGCACAAGATTGGCAGGCCTGACTAATGAAGCTATTTGGAATCGAATTTTGTTTTTCATTTTTTGATAAATAAATTACTTATTGAGTTATAAGCGACTTTTGTCACGTGACGACAGGGTTTTCTTCCTTTTTGCGTTGTCATGTCCGGAAATTCGGTTGAAAATGCAAACTTTGACAGTACTTTCTGAAAGATCTTTCGCGCTTACCAAAAAAATGGAAAACGTCTTTCGCCTACATCTTTTCTAAATAAGAACACCTGCAAATTTCATGCGTTTCCGAATAAAAGTGAATTGCAAATATGTCAGAAAGTAGTCCCTTTGGATTTGAGATAAGTTTGAGTTAAAGTTTGAGGATATTTAAAGATAAGTTTGAAAAAGAAAATCAGTATTTGGACATTCTGATTTATTTCTAGTGATGTTGATATTTGAATTCAGTTGTTGATCAATCCTTAACTATATAAATATATTTATTTCCCATAAAACAAATGTAAATAGATTACATGAACAACGACATAGGTAAGATAACAAGCAATAATAAAATAGGGGAATTAAATGAAAATATCGTAAAACTTTTGCTAATACTGACAGCTATTTTCTCGAAGTTTATATTGAAAATATTTTAAAATATTTCAGGTCAACATCCAACCACATCTTTAATTGCAACAATAGATTGTGTAAATATATTTATTTGAATATTAGGTACAGTTTATGACAACTAAAAGTAGAATACACACACATTAATTTCCTACAGTTTTGTGTTTTATCGCTCAATTACTGGCGTCCACCCTACACGATTATTAAAACTGGATTATTTATTTAGGAGTGGGTGTGGCGAGTTGGGAGACTTTTTCATTAATGATTTTTCTACTCTTTATTTTTAGCTCGATTTTTACAGAATGAATTGTACGTAATATCTGATCCCTTAGCGAAGTAAAAATAATCTACTAAAAAACAACTTTTCAAAAGTAAAAAAAAAAGCCAAGCAAAAAAAAAAAAAAAAAAAAAAAAGAAAAGAAAAAAGGGGAAAGTTGTGGCTAAAAAATAGTGTGATATCAAATTTCCAAGCTAATATTATGGTACTTATTTAACATTTTTTATTAAAAATTTACCATATGTAAGTCGAGTACCTAAGTATGCGTTGATAGAAAGCCTTTTCTCCTTTACTAAATACATCATAACGTGTTTCTGAAAATTAATTTTTTTTAATTATGCATGATGGGCTTGGCGGCCATCTTTCCATATTTTACACAATTTTCTAAGCACACAAGTACATTGTTAAGATCGGAAATTCGAAATTGTTGCTAAAGCAAACATTTTATGCTTTTAATTTATGGAAATGAGTGCCTAGAAATTTGTGTCTTAAAATAAAGTTGAAGTAACTTCAGGTTTTATCTTATGATTCTCTTTTTTCGGAGGGGGTTAATTAATTAGTTAAAGCAGTAAAAATCAATTTGTTTTTTTTTTCTTCAAAATAAAAGACTTTCTTAATTTATCTGTCTGTAGCCAAAACTAGAAGTTCAAAATTCTTAATAATGCAAACATATTACGAGCTTGTCTGCTTAGAAATTTGTGTAAAATATGGAAAGATGGCCGCCAAGCCCATCATGCATAATTAAAAAAAATTAATTTTCAGAAACACGTTATGATGTATTTAGTAAAGGAGAAAAGGCTTTCTATCAACGCATACTTAGGTACTCGACTTACATATGGTAAATTTTTAATAAAAAATGTTAAATAAGTACCATAATATTAGCTTGGAAATTTGATATCACACTATTTTTTAGCCACAACTTTCCCCTTTTTTCTTTTCTTTTTTTTTTTTTTTTTTGCTTGGCTTTTTTTTTTACTTTTGAAAAGTTGTTTTTTAGTAGATATCAGTTCTTTTTTTTAAACAGATTATATATAATTGAAATAATTCTACTCGCTAAAATTAGTCCTTGTATAGCCTTTATAAGTAGGGAACAAACACAATAGTATACACTTTGTTTACCTATCATTCATTTTTTAGAGTAATTAATAATTTAAAAGTAAGGAAAGTCAATTTCTTCTTTCAAAGTATCAGTCTTTCTCAAATTATATCGCCTTAAAATTTTCTATGAAGGATGAAAATTTAGCAAAAATCAAATAGAGTCAAAATAAAATATATATTTACAGTTAGTCTGTCAGTTAATTGTTTGTTCTAACTTTTTTTGCTGACGGTTTTGCAAAATAAATTTATCTTTACAAATACCTACGGAAAATCCGAGAATGAAGCCCCGCAGGCATCTAAAGACTCGAAGATCTGTCTAAAGAAGTAAATCTAGCAATTCTAGACATGATGATGAAACATTTTTGATAAAAAAAATCTAAAAATTTAAAGATATAAACTGTACATATAACTTCATCTTCATTTAGATCGTGTTATAGAGAAGAAAGAATAAATATGTAATTTTACTCAAGTCTGTTTATCCATACCTATTTGCATAAATGTGAGAATATAATTTCGTATAAAAATTCCCGTAAATTGATTATATTTAATAGTCTATTATTAAAGCCGCATAAACATTAGAATAAAATTTTTTTGCAGTTAAAAATTGCCTGAAATCTATAGTCTTATCGTTCGTCAAATTTGTTATATGTTTTTTTTAATACCCAGATACCTTTTCTAAACTGTGACCAAAGATCACAGAAATACTGAAATTATCCAAATACTTATACCTTTCTATCGTATTTCTTTTTTTGAGTGGGGGGAGGGGTGAGGAAGGGCGCTTAAGAACTTCGTTTTGTTCTTAGAATTCTGAATTAATCATTGAAAAGATCTGCCTACGTAAGTCTTGTTGCAGAATTTTCATTAGGTAAGAGTTGCATCAACTTATACATCATGTGAATATATTAAATTACTTTTGTAAAATACTAGATGGGAGCCATTGATATTTTCAGAGCATTTGCCTACATTTTAAACTTAAATTATTTACAACTATTCATTAATTTTCTATACGAATTAAAGAAGTCGTTGTTTCCATGGCAACTGTACCTTTCACTATTGCTTGTTTGTTTGTTTGTTTTATTGAACACATATATATCAGATCACGTGAGGATCACGGCGGGATTTGAACCCGCCCCCACCTACGTTCTCAAGCGATTAGCGGCATGGTGTCTTATCCACTCAGCCACGGTGGGCCACTATTGCTTTATCTAATACCCAGATACTCAAATTTAACCAGCTGCGCTTAGAATCATGCTCATAACAGAGTACATTTATATGTAAGAGTGGTGACACATATGCACAAGTCGTGTACTCATATTCAAGTTTTTGTCCAAAGTACAGTAACTCAGTTTTCATTAATAGACGTGGAAGATTTCGATTAAACTAACCAAAAAAGTTTAAAAACATTGGCTTTCTGATTTGATTTTATTCAAAATCGTCTTAACCAACCAAAGTTAATGTCCGGGATCCAGAGTGTTTACTGCAAACATAAAAAAAGTTTTCAAAAATGCAGGCTTCTGATTGATCAATCTCATCGCGCTAATAGCGTGAAATCTATCTTGATCCCGGTCTATCCAACGTCCTTTAAATATTCGAGAAAGCTTTGACAAGTCAGGAAAATATCACACAAAGCAGGCAAAACAAAGAAGAAAAATCATTCATTGGCTCGTTCATATCCACGAGTCAATGAATGATTTTGTTCCTTTGCTTTGCCTGCTTTGTGTGATGTTTTTGTGACGCGTGTCAAGACTTTCTCAAATATTTAAGGGGCGTTTGTTTATTTCACCACCATGAAGCTATGAAAGGAGAGGAGCAGACATGTCAATCTTCCCGTGTGAAAAACTACATAAAGAAAACGAGTTCTTTCCCCCTCTTCTGCCCTTTTCTCTCTTGATTTTGACTGATAGCAGCCCATTTAGCAGTCTCCATAGCAAGATCCAGCTATATATGGCGGACGCAAGGGGGAGGGTGTTAACGTGACCAATGACATAATAGGCCAGTTTATGACGTTTAAAAGTCACACGGAGTTGGATCATCTTTACACGATGATTAGTACAAAGCGGTGCGCCGATTTTTTTTTGTGTCCATTGCCGTGTACAGATAATCAACTCCACACTTAGTAACAGCTTCAAATGACGTCATCTACTTCGAGGCAAACGAAAAAGGACAGGTTACCGCGGCGCTACAGCGTCTAGAATATATAGTGTGGAAATCCAATCAGTCGATCACAGCGATATCTGCAGGATATTTTCCAAAACTCCAAGACAATTTGGTCTAGACGCTGTAACATTTTTTTTAAACGTTTTATTAACTTACATTTGACCTGTGTGCTTGGCGTCAAACCCGCTGTAATAATACGATGTTTACTTTGAAATTTGAAAATATATAGCAGATGTCGCTGCGATCATCTCCCTGGATTTCAGCGTCAGTGCACATTTAAGGGATACACTTTTTAGCGGTTCTTGGATAGCAAATTTCCACATTATGTATTCTAGACTCTGTAGCGATGCATTACACATGTCTCTTTCTTCTTTAAAAAATATCCTGCAGATGTCGATGCAAATGACTGTTTGGAATTCGACATCGTTGTACATTTAAGGGATTCAATACTTTCGCGCTTTTTTAAGTATTGTTGGGATAGTCGATTTCTACAACATATAATCTAGACGCTATAACGGAGCTATAGTTTCTAGAAGATATAGTTTAAAAATCGGCTTATTAAAAAAGTGCTAAAAGTTGTATCCCATAAATGTTGAACGAGGCTGAACGACGAATGTCGATTACAGCGACATATGGTAATTCCAACATAACTATTTCAAAAGAAAATGTTTCGCTCAGAGAAGATCTAGAAAATGTTGCTCCTATCGACATTTGTCATTCAGCATTTTTCAATATTTATGGGATTCAATTTTTAGCACTTTTTAAAGAATTACTGGAATAGCCGGTTTCCACACTGTGACCGTGATCTAGGTAGATTTTTCTGTGTTATCGTAACGAGATTGACCAATCAGAAGCCAGAATTTTTGCTAACTTTTCACTGTTTGCAAAATTGTACCTGGATACCGGCCTATATTTCTAGACGCTATAATTGAACTCAGGAATAGTACAGAAAGCAAACTCTGTATTTTGATACATTAAGGCCGGGATCTAATTAGGAACAAGTGTGTTTCTATAACGAAGTAGCGACATACGGCCAATAAATGTTTATTGGTAAAAGTGATAAAAACAAATCGTTAAAGTTCTTTACGAGCATGCCATTATCGCCAGGTCAATGCATGCTGAATTATTTCCCTAGTCTAATAGAGATCGTCCATGCGCGTATCTTCTAATGGAGGATATTCCAAATATGGGTTCGAGGCTGAAAAAGTCACGTGGTACCGGTAATTTACCCAAAGAATTTCTAACTGATAGAAGGGAAACAGGAAACTACACTGTTAAAAATATCGTGAAAAATTACCTCGGTTCTTACAGGTTCTCTATTTTCTGACCAATGAGAACGCTACATAAACGTCTATGAAGCGTTCTCATTGGTCAGAATACAGATAGCCTTTAAAAACAGAGGTAATTTTTCACGATATTTTTAACAGTGTACTACTGCTTTCTCCCATGAACTGTTTCCTTGGCTAGCGGGGATTTACATTACGTAGACGGAGCCTTCCCTTCTTTACGCTAGACGTTCTTGCCTTGACCATGTGATCATAACGTAGATTGAATATCCTCTATTCAAGAAAGCGGATTGCCGTACTTTCGACAAAAGCTTGAAATGAGCATGTCTCCTGTGCATATATCACCACTCTTATGTATAAAGGCTCTCTGTTATGGTGTTGTTTCTGATACAGCGCCTAGAATACCTAGTGTGGAAATATGCTATCCAAACAGTTCTAAAAATTTGTATCCCTTAAATGTGCGACGATACTGCTAAAATTTCAAGCGTCGATTGCAGCGACATCTGTGGGATTTTCGTATTACTATTATTACATTGTATAGACTAGCAATTTCTTGCAGTTGTAGAAAATATCCTGCAGATGCCGCTGCGATCTGCATATTACAGCAGTATCATTGCACATTTAAGGGATACAATATTTTAGCGCTTTTTTAAGTATTACAGGGTTAGCCGATTTCAACACTATATATTCTAGGCGCTATAGTTTCTGAGCGCTGTTGGTTAAATTTCGATATTCGTGTTTTAGAGTGAGCAATAGAGAAAAGTACTAAAACTATTGAAACAACAACTTCTTTAATATTGAAATGTATAGCAAAGGAGTTCAGAATCAATGCCTTAAATAGTTTCGAATACGCACTGTTGTTATGACATCAATACCCTTCCTGGATGTGGAAATGCAAAATTGTGTTCAACATAATTGGCCGCAATCTAGATAGATTTTTCGCTGTTAGCGAAACGAGATTCATTAATCAGAAGCTTGCACTTTTGCGAACTTTTCGCTGTTTGCAGCAATGCAGGCTATTGATTGGTGAATCTCGTTTCGCTAACAGCGAAAAATCCATCTGGATCCCAGCCTAAATTTCTGTAAACATTGCACTTCATCCACGGCACTAAGAAAATGTCTCAAAACTTTTATGACATAGGCCGGGATCCAGAAGCAGCAAAAATTCTCAAACATTCTGGCTTCTGATTGGTCAAACTCATTTCGCTAACAGCGAAAAATCTATCTGGATCTCGGCCATAGTTTTCTTCTATGAAATCAATGCAAAAGGATAATATAAAAAATTTTAAAAGACTTCTAAAATGATTTGGCGGGGTTATCGCTGTTTGGCATAATTTATAAACTTTAAAATTAATTAACAGTTTTTCGCTAATTAAGAATAGAAAATTTGTGTTTTTAAAGCTGAATTTTACAAAAGCACGTAGATTGAGTAAATATGTGTCCAAAAATGCAATCCTTACTTTTTTATGTCCATTATTTAAGTCTCTACCTTGATTGAACCATAAATTGTGACGAAGAAAATAAATCGATCATTTTCAGTATCTCGACGTTATTTTAAAAAATCTATATCTCTGTTTATAATTAATTTATGAGGATGCATTTGGTCTCAAATTGAAGATATTTTCCATTAGGTCCTTCTGGTTTTGGTTTTATTTTTCTGCGATGATTGGTTCTTTTGATATGGGAAATTTTACGCTGGCATGTTTGGTTGATTTTACATGGAGAAGTTGTCATCAGTATAATAAGCAGTTACGGTGTCTTGCGTTTTATTCTTGGCGTTTGTTTGTTTGGCGAGGTTAGCAATTTTCTTTTCAGCTTGGCTTGGCAAAACGACCGTCCTGCTTGATATAAGTGACTGAAATAGCTGGTTTAGAAAAGCCCAATTAGGTTGAATTGGGCTGGTTTCGGGCGCTATGTTCACCTTTTGATTATGATGGCTAAGCAGGCTGGGACTTACGTTTAAAGGGGAATGATTAGGACATGATTAGGATTTATTCTTGATTAGGGCACTTTAAGCAGTCAATTAAGCCTGTTAGATTACAGGACAGCATAAGAAATTTCAAAATATTCAGTCACTTCTATCATAGACGGCCCCTTAAACCATCATTTTGCCGTTTTTTAAGCATAATTTGAAAAGTACTTGGTAGAAAAAAGTGAAATTTTGGATTTCCACAAAGCCGGACTTAATAAATCTGAATCCATAAAAAAACAATTGGTTGCAATTCATATTTCTTTTAATATTAATTTCATAATTCATATCAGAAAATTATAAAAATTGCAAATTCAACGTATAATTTTGGGTATATTAGTATTATTACTACGCAAAAAATTAAAACATTAGGATCATAATTTCAGAAGTTATAATTAAAAATATGAAAATGTCATTTAACATTAGCATAGCTACCAACTTTTACGCTTTTTTCGACCACTAAAATTTAATAGAGGTTTTCGCCTTGTTTAATCGTGAGATTTCGATGATTAACTAAGACAATATTTTCTATAAAATTTTAGTGGTAAGAAGAAAGAGTAAAAGTTGGCAGCTATGCATTAGAAGCACTAAATTTTGAATGTTTACAATTCAAAAACTTATCATTCAAACGACCTTGAAATTTGGTGTCTAGGCATAGTTTGAACCAAAGATTTGAAATATCTCTTTAAAATTGGGTATTGCTATTGAAAAAAAATGAAGTTTGGACTCGTTTTAATATGTAGATGACCCCTAAGCAAATTTTATATACATCATTTTAAAGTAGACTTTATTTCCAATCGTTCGGTACCTGTAACTTTCGTCTACGATAATTTGTTGAAGAGTTAGTAGGGGTGTTTATTTTTTTTTTCCCACGACTGTACTTGCCTTCGTAAAATGTTGAAATAATTTACTGACACCAGTATTTACAAGGAAATGTATTTCTAAACAAGTAAAAGTATATTTTCACGTACTTAATAAAGGTGAAATTTTCATTATAAAATTTAGGTGCCAATGTGGCAATTTGGGATTAAAATTATGTGATGCCATAACGGCATCACCGCCTCTCAAGGGGTGAGGAAATTTGGTTTGATACAACCCAATGTGCTTTTTTAAAATTTTATTACGTAATTTTAATAAGGTATTCTATAATTTTCTTTATTGTGAGCAAAAAACAATGGAAAAATTTATTTCCCGTAGTAAGAGAAACTCAAAAAAATTATTTATAACTATTGGGGTAACTGGACCATGCTGGATCCAGTTACCCCGGATACATGTCCTAGTTACCCCGGATACATGTTCTAGTTACCCCATTCTTGAAAAATTTATGGGGTAACTGGGACACCGGGCTTACATTTGAAACATGAAGTAAATAAGTATAGATATTTAATACTCCCTGCGCCCCAAATTAGTTGTCACATTTGAATAGTTTTGTACCGATTATTGATATTGAAGATTTTATGAATTTGTTTGAACATTTTTCAGAGATTTCTGGATACCATGCTATCAATCATCAACATTTACTTACCCTCCTCACCACCTTAAATCAGTACAAAATACTTTTTAAAAATCCAGGGTTCGCACACTCTTAAGCCAAGCCCCATTTCGTAATGATTCGCATAAAACTATCTTCTAGTTAATGAATCGTGAATTTATTAGGAAGAAAATTATCTTTCTATGCTTGTCTAGTACCACGACTTACCATATGTGTCTGGTATATTTGTTGTAGAATCTTTAAAAATGGGACGCGGCTTAAGAGCGTGCGAACCCTGTAAATTTGCTTAGAGAAATTTGTCACAAAATAAGTGCTACATTTGTGGAAAAAAAAAGTGAGAATGAAAATACCAAGTTGTGATTATTTTAATAGCAAATAATACAATTTTAACTGATTTTTAAGGAATTTTTTGCACATAATATTGCTTCAGGTTTACATATCAGGTTTCACGGAAGAAGATTTTGACGACGAAGTTTTTCTTTCTTGAGATGAGTTATTTTGTAACAGTTGTCTCCGCCTGACAGCATAATGTTTTCCATACATGTTTGCAAAGTTAAAAATACATTTTCAAGCTTTTCCACTTCCATATTGTGAAAAGCGGTTTGAACAGCATCAATTAAGTTGTCAATATTGTTTGTGGGCATCTGATGTTGCAATGACTGACTGTATTGCATTAAAAAACCCGAAATCAAGTACATTTAAATCCGGACTATTCGGGGGTTGACATTGTAGTTGCAAATTCCATCCATCTTTTAAACATTCTTCTGTGATACTGGGATCATCCACTGCCAAATGAGGTTTTGCATTGTCCTGTTGTATGTATATAGGACTCGATTTTTCACTAGTTGGAAAATTTTCACGTATAGCCGGTAAAACTTTTTCTATAATCATTTTTCGGATTTCTTCTTTGTTAACAATTTCTACAACTTTTGTCACAGCAGTTCCTTTTGCACAATTTTTCGAGTTTCTTTTTGCATTTTCTAAATAAACAAAAGGCCATATACCAATCTTTCCATCAAACATTTCGTTTGTATTCGAGTTCCATCTTGGTCTTGCTACCGCTGTCATAAACATTACTTTGGTAATAAACCTTTTGCTTTTTCAACGCCTCGAAGGTTGAGTTTCATCTAGGGTGATGTAAAATGAATTACTGGTTTTCGTAATATAAAACCGCTTTTCATCGATATGAATACGATCCAACATTTTCGAAAAGCATCCATTAGTTTGAACATGCTGTAAGCAAAATCGAATTCTGTCCAGCTTATTTTTTTCTGTTAGACTTGGTTTAATGGTGGATGAAATACGCTTCAAAACTTTTCCCTCCTTGAGAATCCTGTGTAATGTTGATTTAGGAATGCTAACAGCACATGATAAACTCCGAAGTGATTGCGTTCGTTTTATTGGGATATCTTTGATTTTGCTCAATTGCTGAGAAAAATCTTTTTTTCTTCGTCCGCAGTTACCAGTTTTTTGTGACTTTACATTGTAAACTCCATCATCTGTTATTTTTTACGTCTTTGCCTGCTTTCGCAAACGGGATATTGTTCTACGATGAACATTAAATTTCATCGCTGCAGCATTTACAGAACCATGGCTCAGTTTATCATTTTTCCAATGTTGCAATAAAAATTGCAATACAGCGTTGCGCTCTTCATTATTCACTTCGTTCTTTTGGGGACTTTCTAAATTATTATGCATAATTGCAATTTCGTCACATCTCACTCCCATTAGTTCACATTCAATTTAACATTATTTCCAACACCTAGTTACCATGTTATATTCATTGCAATATAATTTTATTGGTGTTGATCTACTAAACTGCATCGGAAGTTATTTATGACTCCACCTACTTGAAATGTGACAACTAATTTGGGACAAAATTTTCAATTCAAATGTGACAACTAATTTGGGACGGAGGGAGTAATATTAATGTAGTTATATGCCTAATCTTAAAAAAAAAAAAGATTGTTTAATAAAAATACTTACATAATTTTAATAAAAAGGCGAGGAAGTTCAGCCATATTGACGTTGTTTTTAAAAAAAGAAACGTAAATTTTTGACAACCTATCACAGCAAAGTGAGAGTTATGATTGAGTTGACACACGTTGCTTCAGGAAGTAGAGATTAAGGTGCATTGTTCACAAAAGCTAAAACTTAAAAAACATCAACAGTTTTTTATAAAATAGCCTATGGCCCAGTTACCTCGTCGGTCCAGTTACCCCAACTAACCTTATTCTTAGAAAAACATTATAATTTCTGCTGCTTAAATGTTATATAGAAATTTTCTGATGTGAAATAGCGATGCCAGACTCTTTGGAAATTCCAAAGCCTAAGTAACTTCCAAGAAGTTTGTAAATCAATAGAGGAAAGTTACTACAACATTTCAAAAACAAAGAAAGTTATATAAATTTTAATCTGTTCATTGTATGAATTTTTATTCAATAATAGAATACTCTGTCATTTATCATCACCTATGAGTACTGCTGCTTATTGGCACAACTCCTGAAATATTAGTGCCCCAAGGAGGGCCAAGTCCCAATCTGTTCCGTTCAATTCTATTGTTTAGAATTTACATTAAAAAAACTTTATACTATACAGAGTGTTTCCGAATTCGACCGACAAATTCAGAGGAGTGATACTAGGCATCAAGAGAATGAAAAATTACCATAGAACATGGGATCGCAAACCACGTTTAGTCGGTGAAAAATCGCAAAAATAAACGTCGAGAGGACAGTGAGACTGATGAAGAGAAAGACCAAATAAATGCAAGAATTAGGAGCACTGCGGTCGAGAAGAAGAAGCCTTCTCGTATACAAATTTTCCATGCGTATGAAACATGCATTGGAGTCAACAGACATTGCAAGCAAACCGGGTATGTTTGAACGCGTCCGGCACTCCTTCGTCCGTCGGTGTTGTCTGTGCAATGACCTTCGCAGTGATGGAACAGTGGCGCAGTAGTTGAGCGATTCTCACCACTAAATTTTCGTAGTATTCTTCGCCTTTAAAAATCTCGGAAATTCTGTCCTGAAGTTAGATGAAGAATACTAATAAAATTTTGTGGTGTCAATTGATTCTCTGCTGCTATACACTGTTCCATCACTACCTTCGCAACTTTGAATAATTCCTATACAAATGTCGCGACGTCTAATTTCTAACCTTAAATTATAATGCATTGTAATCCTGCTTTACGTGAAATTAAATGTTTTTCTACTTATTATTAACCCTTTTTGTTCCACTCGACGTCACACCCTTCATAAATATATTTGCGATTTCCTCTCACTAAATGCGGTTTGCGACCCCATGTTCTATGGCAATTTTTCATCCTCTTGATTCCTGCTATCACATGTCTGAATTTGTCGGTCGAATTTGGAAACGCCCTGTATACAAGGGGATGCAACAAGGATTTCCCGGGTTACAGAATATAGGTAAAAATCATTTTTCAAAATTGAAAACTGTAATAGATTTTTTTATATTTAATATTTATTTGTTTAGAATGTCTATTAACAACACCAAAAATAAATTTATACATGAAAAATATCAAATATGTACTCAAATAAAGTTTTGAAATTTATTAAAAATGGTACTTTCGTATTAGATACATGCCAGGAAATAATAGCCGAAAAAATCGCCAAAGATTTTGCTACTTACAGCAGTCCTTTTTATTCTGAATATTTCAGTGGTTTAAGCGCGTAGTTTGATTAAATATTACAGCTCATATTCAAAATATTAGAATAATTACTTTTTTTTTTACAAATTGAAAATATCGTTTGGTAATTTAATGACTTTTAATGCAAATATGCAAACGATATTTTTATTAACAACTTATTGTTGATTAAACTTATTTATTATCTTAAAATTAATATCATTTTTGAAAAGATTAATTGAAAAAAAATTATTTTGAAAAGTCAAAATATTTGAATAGTTGTTCAAGTGGTTCAAAATATTAGAATATTTCACATTAATTCTCCTTTAATTATCACCAATTCATATTGGGGACATCATTGATTAATTTCAGACAATTTTATTTAAAATTAGTATTCTTTTTGCGGTTTGTTTGCTTTTTGTCTTAAAATGGGTCGTGTGAATGCAGTGTTGCCAGATTGGGAAATTTTTAAATTCAGATTATTTGATTGTCACCACTTTTTTTAAAAAAAATCGCCTTATTTTTCAGAATTTTTAATCTATTTTTAAATATGCCGAATATTTTTATTTAAAAAAAGCAGTATTCAAAGCAGCAATCAACAATCTGGGGACAAAAAAGTTCCCAATCTAGCAACACTGTGTGAATGATATTCCTGAATCTATTAAACTTCGTATGGTTGATTTGTATCGGCACGGTAAAAATCAATGTTATAGAGCAAATTATTTACATTGTTCGCAATCAAGTGTTAGTAAAATACAAACACAATATTAAAACAAGTTGGAAATTGCTCGTCAAACGTGGGAAATGAGGTGCGTTCGTACTATAACTAGTTTTATAATTATTTTTTGCACCCCATATTGTACTGAATGTATATTTTTTTTACACTTCATAAGTGCATAGTCTGTAACATCATTAAAATACACTTGCAATATTTTTTTCCCATTCCCCGTAATGTAACGGAAAACTTTTGACTGTCCCTGTAATTAAACTATACATCCGATTTTCATAAAATTTGAAATGGCTCGACAAAATTTTGAAGCAATTATATATTTAAAATTTCAGACCCTTCGAAGGCTGTAACATCATTAAAATGCACTTGCAATAATTTTTTCCCATTGGCCGTAATGTAACGGAAAACTTTTGACTGTCCCTGTAATCAAACTATGCATCCAATTTCCATAAAATTAGAAATAGCTCGACAAATTTTGCAACAATTATATATTTAAAATTTCAGACCATTCGGAATGCTGTAACATCATTAAAATGCACTTGCAATAATTTTTCCCATTGGCCGTAATGTAAAGAAAAACTTTTGACTGTCCCTGTAATTAAACTATACATCCGATTTTCATAAAATTTGAAATGGCTCGACAAAATTTTGCAACAATCATACATTTAAAATTTCAGACCATTCTGTTGGGCAGTTTTCGCTCTGTTACATGGTTCGTACGGGTACCGTTATTTTCAAGGCTAAATATCAGTATTTTTTTTACAGAAAAATAAAAGTAGTTTAAACGCGCAAAATTTCGAGTTATTTAAAAAGAGGTTTTCTATAAGAAAATACTGGTACCGAAGAATTTCTTTGTTTTAAAATTCAAGGACCCGTACGAACCCTGTGTTATATGCGGACGGACAGACGGACTGAACGACGACTATAGGTGCTACGTATTTATATAATTATGAACGCACCTAAAAATGGAAAATTTCAAAATAATCGCCGAAATGGCGTCCGAAAACCAAAAACTTCTGCTAGAGATGACAGGAAACTAGTTAAGTATAGTTAAGAAAAACCGTTTTAAAAGTGTGCGATCCTTGCAACGAAAATGGAAAGAAAAAGGAGTTGAAGTTTCTACATCGACAAGATTAAGATGTCTCCATAAATTTAAGTTTGAATCTCGTGCATCGAAAACAAAACCTCTTGTGACTGCAAAACAAAAGCGTATAAGATTGAATTGGTGTAAATCAAGACTTTTATGGAGTGATGAAGATTGGAAAAATATATTATTTAGTGATGAAAGTATGTTTTGTGTTTCATATGGCCATCAAGGTATTCGAGTTTAGAGAATGAAGCAAAAAGTATTTGATAAAGAATGTTTTAAACGTTCCTTAAAATTTGCTGCTAGTGCCATAGTTTGGGGTTGCATGAATGCAGAAGGACCTGGAAAGTTATGCATCGTCTACGAAAAGGTTGACTCTCATATATATCAAGAAATTTTGGAATGATTCCATCATCAGAAGATTTATTTGAAGATGATTTAATCTTTCAACAAGATTTAGCGTCACCGCATACCTCGGTGTCAACTAAGAATTGGTTCCGCCAACGTAACATTAAGGTACTTGCTTGGCCACCAAACTCACCAGACCTTAATCCCATCGAAAACTTGTGGTGTATAATGAAGATAAAGTTTCAAGAAAACCCTCCTTCAAGTAAAACTGAGTTAGTCGCGCATAAAGTCTATGTGGGCTAATATTGATAGAAATGTTTGTAAACACCTTGTATATAGTACGCAAGATCGATTGTACGCTGTTATGAAAGCTAAAGGGGATGCTACAAAATATTAACTATACCATTTACTTCATATTCATAAGGTAATATTGTTGCGTAAAATAAAATATTCTAATATTTTGTACCAATCTAAATTTTATTCTAATATTTTGATGTGTTTCAGAAAGCTGTATACCTAATTTATTGTACCATATTTTATATTTTGTAAATGTTAAAATCTTATCTAAACATTCCAGATTTAATTTATAAGAAATTTAATTACATTTACTTAGTATCAAAAATAAATAAATGAAAAACAATACTTTCTTATTACTTTTTCTCAATTACTCTAATATTTTGAATATGAGCTGTATTAAATTTGTGTTTTATTTATGTTATTTTAATCAATTATTTATTTATTGATGGAGTTTTAATTTCGATATGAAATATTAGCCGGTAACAAATATTGAACTATTTATATTGTTTTAAGTGCCAACGGGTTAATCTTTCGTAATCGGGCTTCACGCGATAGAGATACATTTAAAAAAAAATCATCCTTGAAAATTATTTTAAAAACCATATAATTTCTGTAAATTGATATACAATTTTTCAAACAAATTGCATTTGAAAGAACCCTTTTCCCTATTCATCTACGTAAAAATTGAAATTTTGCTATGTTTATAAATTGAAAAAAGAAATGCAGTAAAAGCGAAATTTATTCATTTGTCAGGTGTTGCCACCGTCCTATATGACGGCAGAGTTACTCTTTTGTTTTATAATATAGCTATAAAATTTCAACTTTTTCATTTGCAGTTTTCCATGGAATTGTTTGGGCTGGGCTTGGATTAAATGCTTTCTGGATAGCTTCAGCTATATTTGCTTTTACGGGCAACGTTGTAAGTAAAGTTATTTTGAATTTCAAACAAATATTTTGTTTAAAACGGTTCACTTTTCATCTTTGTTTTATTATATTATATTTGTTTTCAGTACAATAGCCATGGCCGCCTTACTCCTTGGATTTTTCTTACTTATCTACTGTCCATGTTTCAGTTTGGTACTTCTGTTTACTTCGCCATTAAGTTTCAAGTAAGAAACATTTTATTAGTTAGTTCCATGCGATTTTTTCCTCAATAAGAACTGTTCCATGCATTTAAACAGTCAGTATAAGTGCAAGCAGATTCAACTAGATCTGCTTGAACCTCTTAGGCAGGGTTCGGAAAAACTACTTTTATTTTGTAGCTAACTACAACTACAAATACTTCTTCAAAAATAAAGTTAACTACAACTACTTGTTTTAAAAAGTACCGAGCATAAACACCTTTTCTTTTAAAAGTAATCAGTACTTCGCTACTTCAGATTTTGTCAAAGTATTTAATCTACACTCGAAACTGAGGACACGGATTAGTGACCCGTTAAGTAAAGATAGAAATTCTAATTAATACAGTGGCCCCTAGTTATACTGCACTTGTCAGTTTACAATGAAACGCGATATAACTGACAGCATTGAAAACTCAAGAAAGATAACGTACAAGGAAATGTTTTGTGTTAATATCCAAAATGTTTGTTTATACTCTATTAGTTACTGCAACATTCTTAGTGAAATTGAGAGAGATACGTAACAGAATAAACCTTCATATATAGTTATATAAAAATGCGGTTAAACTACTCCTTATTTATTTTTGTTGGGATATACGAAAACAATGCTATATGTCTGAACAAGCGATATAACTAGGAACTGTATGTGCTTCACCCTACACTGAATAACTTTTATTTACTATTCTTACAGTAATGTGTCACTGACATTGGCAAATTGTTTCACAGAACACATCAGAACTCATTTTGCACAAAAGATATAAGTTTAGATCACGTAATTTGGAGAATAGCACATATTTCCCCCCTGAAGTAGCGTTAAAAGTAGCCTCTGTGCTCTC
The DNA here is from genome assembly GCA_963932465.1 of Maratus speciosus. Taxonomy (NCBI): domain Eukaryota; kingdom Metazoa; phylum Arthropoda; class Arachnida; order Araneae; family Salticidae; genus Maratus; species Maratus speciosus. Next base: position 259,387,540 of record OZ010796.1, on the reverse strand, counting down.
TACAAATTTCTGATTATTTTAATTTCGCTACTCACCACATTACATTTTTCAAAATGTAGTTTGTTACACTACAAACTACTAGAAAAAGTAGCGACTGCTATATGTTTCGCTACTTGTAGTACAATACTTCCGACCACTGCTCTTAGGTCAATAAATGTGCTGTGATTGGATACCCCATTAACCCTCTCGCTGCGTAATGGTTTTATCAAAATAGCTTAAAAAATTGCGTATTTAATTCCTTCCCGAAGAGCGTCTTTTAAGAATTTTTATTCTTTTGCCACCGGTTTTTCAAAACAAAAATTTTCGTCTGATTTAATCGGGAAAATGCTCCGATTAGATAAGACAAAATTTACAACAAAAAGTAACTGGTGGGAATGATCAAGGTGGGTTAGTTAGACGGAGAAAATGCATACCCGGTGAAATATCGGGTTGCGCAAATTTTGCTACTTTTACGTTGCCCGAGAAACTCTCAGGTTGCGCAGCGAGAGGGTTAAGTGAAAATAGAAATTACTTCTACCGATGTTCAAGTTATTTTTTCTACTTTGTTAATAACTCCAATTTCCTTAATTATATATCAGATGTAAATTCATGGCTCTTTGGAGAAATTTTTATGGTTCTAAATGTTTAGATATCTTCAGATTACAGCTAATTTTTCGGATATATTCTCTTGACCATATCTTAAAAAAATTGTGCTGCATTAAATGTATATTATTTTTTAAATAGCAAGTTTAATTTTTAAAGGGGAGATTGCGCTTAAAATATTTTGAAAACATGTACAAAATATCCCATAAATCCGTTCACATTTCCAAAATTCATAAAATTTTAAAAAATAGTCGTATTTAAATACAGATTGCACCAAAAGACTTTTCAAAGTTATTTTAGGACATTTTGTGGGCAAAGGGAAAAAAATAGTTTAAAAAGACTCATAAGTAAGTTCAGAATTCAAATTTTCATAAAACATGTTCATGCTGCAGTACTAAAGGGTGGTTTGCATCATAAAACTTGTCAATTAGTCAGAAATTTTGCGCAAAAAAGTTCAAAGAGTACAAATCCGTCCACATTTCAAATATTCATGAAAAATAAAAAGTTATCCTATCAAAGTTAGTTTTTCCTATAGGACTAGTAGAAATTTTTGTGGCGAAAATATAGTTCAAGGAAAATTTGAAGTATTGCTTATTTATTGTTATTTATTTATTTGCATTTGACTATTGTTATTTATTTATTTGCATTGCTAAAATTTTCGACAGTTTGACAAGTTTTATGGGGTAAATTACATTTTTAATGAATTTTTGAAATGTGAACGGATATATGGAACACCCTGTACAAGCAATCACTTATTTTCACGGAAATATTCTCGTAAAAAAAATTTCTCACATGAAATAACCTCAGTATCCCTATGTAAAAAAACATAAGGTGAATTTAGAAAGCATATACTCTCATCAAATATGAAATTTAAACGCCATGAAGAAATGCATGTAGTCATATGCAAATTACAGGACTAATAGTGGTGAGTTATTAAGATTCCCTGCTCATTAGGCCGCATGTTAACGAGTTTATGGCTATAAAAGCCAGCAGCTTGTCCATCCATATATGCTATCAGAGCGACCGATTGCAGCAGCGGAACTATTGACGGAGCGTAGGAAATGCCTTGCAGACATCAGAGAGCTGAATGCCACCCATGAACGGAAAGAGAAGAGGCCGAATACTGGAAACGCGCGACTAGATCTGTCAATGCGCGCTATTCCCACGCGTATTGGATTCTACTTGAGTACCAATTTGCGATGTGTGGCACGATGGATATAGGGCAATACGTGCACAAGTGAAAGACGGGGTGAATCCCACAGGTGCACAAGTGAAAGACGGGGTGAATCCCACAGGTGCACAACAGAGCACATTAACCGGCAGATTCGACAGACAGATTGTCGAGACCCGTTCTCCGCAGAGACATCCGAAGCCACTTGCCACAATCAAAGGGTTCACCTGTATCCAACCAAACTATCCACAACAGGTTGCATCAGGTACGGCTGCGCCTAGCGCAACCAGCCAATAGGGTTCGGTTGAGCGCTCGAAATAGGGCTGCACGCCTGGCTTGGTGTCGTCGCTATAGCAACTAGACCAAAAAAATGGTATTGGATATTGTTCACGGACGAACACCACTTTTGTATGTGGGTGAATGATGCCCGTGGACGGGCGAAGCTATTTGGCACTTCATGTTACCTAGCGTCATACGTCTCCCATACCTTGGATAATGGTGTGGAGAGATATCATGTTCGCACAGCGGACAGTCTTTGTGCATATTGTCATTGATCTGACAGCGAAGCGATACGTCAACCAAGTTGTTTTGACTCTAGTTTTGACATTGATGCAAACTGTTCCTGGCACGTAGTTCCAGCAGGACAATGCTCTGCTACACGTCGCATGGCGAAATCTTAATACTGTGGGCAGAACCTGCACGATACCCTGGTCGGAAGTCTCACCCGGTTTCTCTTCCATGGGACACGTGTGAGACATCATTGGACATGAGTTTCACCGGACACCTCTTCCGCACTACCGGCAGATACATTAGAGTAGCTGCGTGCTGCATTGGACGCGGTTTGGCAAGGAGGTGCTCAGGTGACCATTAATGGCAGCATCGACAATATGTCCCGTCGTTTAGCGGTCTCTATAGCTGCCAGTGTAGGCAAAATTAATTACTGAATAAACAGTTTTATTTCACATATCTTTCTTTGTCTTTTTAATCATTTGTATATCTCTTTCACATGAGTTTGTCCAGTGATTTTCACATGGCTACGCACATTTATTCATGGTATTCTAATTTTAATTTTGATGAGTGTAGTTATTAAATATAGTACCACAACTATATAATACTCGTTATCTAAATAGCACATGAAATCGGCGACTGTTTTTTTAACGGATTGATCTTTCATAATGCCTTATTTAACCAGTTTATATGTCAAAGCTTTGAATTTGGAAATTTTAGCAAATTCATATAGAAATGTGTAACTTATTTGGGTAGACAAATTTGATATATTTTAAAATCTCATTTTTTATGAGTTATGAGACCCCACCCCCTAAAAAAAAGGAGCATTAAGTAAAATTTCAAAACATTTCAAATGAATGACTAACATTTAAGAATAACATCGTCTATATTTTCTTGTTTCAGTGAGAAACTGGACAATGGTCATTATTCCGATTCTTCCAATTCTAAAATTCTCATTGGAAAACTAACAGAGCCATGCAATTGGAAATTATACCTTCTTTCAATTTAAGTTTTAAAAAGGTTTGGGGCGGTCTTCTTACTGAAAATGTATCAAAATTTGAACTTTTGAATACGACACCCAATTTTGACATAATGTGAGAACTTTTTTACAAATTTTACTCTGGGTAATCAAACGAGAAGACATTCGATCAAGTAGTTTAGGAAATATGAAGATTTAAATTTTGGAATGCATAATGATAAATTTATTTTTAATCATTGTAAAACCGATCGCAATGCGGATTATTTTAAAAGCATAACTCAAAAAATACTTAGCGGAATGCATTGTAATTTTGGATTCGCATATAATATTTGAAGCTTCAGAAAATCGATCTCAATTTTTTAAAAAAATAGGTTACAGTACATTTTTTTCGAAAATAAATTAGAAAATATTTAAGATGTAAGATCGAAATTAATTTTCGAAACAAAAAATATAATTATACCCTATAAAGTTTTTAACGGAAATCAATTTCTAGACGGTTCAAATATGCGAATCCAAAATTACAGCTCATTCCGCGGAATAGATTTTGAGTTATGTTTAAAAAACTACCCACATTTTAATCTGTTTTGAACGATTAAAAATTAATTTAAAATTAAGAGTTTCAAACTTTGTAATTACTAAACGATGGTTCCTATAATTTCAGGGAAAATACCAGCAGTTTCTTATAGAAAAACTCGAGTTATGTAATTGCGCGATTGCATAAGGAGCGTTTTTCTCTAAGTAAATGCTGTTTGTTTACTGAAATAAAGTCAGGAAAATTCCCTGACTTATAAGAAAACTGTAAAATATATAACCATAGCTGCCAAGTTTTACACTTTTTTCCTACCACCATTTTTTAACAGAGAAATTTGTCTAATTTAATCATCGAAAACAAAGGATTAAGTAAGGCAAATATTTCTGATCAAAAATAGTAGTAGGAAAAAGCATAAGCGTTGACAGCTATGTATAACTAAGTGACTTTCTGTTTAGCATTCGAAGATAAAATTTTCCGAAAAATTCAAATATGCTTTTTAAATTGGTTGTTCTTATTGAAAATTTCAGTGTGTGGTACAATTTCTGTAGGAAGATCGTAAGTTTATTTTTTAAACATAAATTGAAAGAAGACATGATTTCCAATCGAATGGCTATTTTCGTTTGCTTCTGCCACTTTTAGAATTTGCTTAATGATCACTTTTCGAATATTTTTACGGAGTTCTGTTTTCTGTAGATGCTGTAATGTGTAGTTAAAATTATTTCTATTCACATTCAAAAACTCAGAATTTCAATGTATTTTTATCAGGACACATTTAGTATATCCCCGTGTTGGTGGAAGTTCTTAAATGCTAAAGAATACTTTCTTACGTGGCCGGGTAATAAGTAATGTAATGTGGTGTCCATTAAATTTGTCCCCTATTCTGGTGTAAAAAACGTGCAGACAATATATATTTTGGGTATTAAAAAAAATTCGCTAAATAAATTTTTCTCTATTCAGGAGTGTCCGTTATGGAAGTTTTACTGTAATAGAAGTTATAAAATGTTTCGAAATTTCGCAGTTAAATTTTGTCCAGATTAAAAGAATATTATTAAAGTAATCCCTTTAAAAATATATAATTATGTGATATGTTTAAATAGTGACATGTTTAAAAATTGTCTTTACTTCTTGCGTTATGCTAGAATGAAAGAGGAGATGCATACCTTATAATGTGATAGCAATTGAAAATGAAAAATTTCTTTTAATCAATTTATTATGTTAACTAATTTAATATTTCGCAGTTTGTCTCCAAAAATATTTATTTACTTTAGACATTCGTATAGCTCCCTTAATTAAAAAATAATGTTTTGAAATATCACACATTAGTTTGAAATTAAACTAAAATATATGAATTTCATACGAATATACAGAGTGCGCCAGTTATTTGAAAACACACATTATAGGTGAAATAGCACCCTGTACATCATAGTTACAGGTATTTTCCTGTTATATGTAGACATGTCAGAACCTAGACATATGAGGAAATCAAGACGCATGCTGTCATTTCACCATTGGCTGAAGAACACACACGTACAGATCACCGCATTCGTGAAACTCGCCCGGTCATTCATCTTTAAAGTAAGGAACAAACTGAAGGATAACAGGTTTTATGTGGCAACTGTTTCATACAGGAAACGAGATTGTCAGTGATATGACATAATCAAGACGCCGGAATTTGCCAGCCGTGTCGATGAAAATCCTAGGAAATCAATGAGAGCACTCGCTAAGAAGCTGCAGATTCATGAAGCCACCATCCGATGTGTGATTCATGAGGACATTTGTTAGTGGTCGTATGTGATGAGGAGAGGACAGTTCTGGTCCGAGAGAACCAGGGATAACAGCCTGACCAGAACGAAATGCCTCCTTAACAAGCTGAAACATCAAGAGGAGTCAGGAATGTTCTTGTTTCCCTCCGATGAGAAAAAAACTTGGTCCAGAAAGTGAACCGCAGAAAGATAGGCTGGTATGTAAAATCCCCGAAGAAGTTCCAATCGTCATGCACAGAAAATTTCGAGCCTCACTGATGATTCTGAGGGTCGTGAGAGTGAAGACGACCTGATGCCTCCAAATTTCTTTTTTCAAGGTGCTAGAGTCAACGCCGTTGCTTATACCGATGTGTTAAAGCTCTGGATTACTTCTGTAGCACGTGGGAGGCGTACGTTTTTCAACAAAATTCTGGATCATCCCATACAGCCCATATAACTCAATAATGAATGGCCAAAAACTTTCATGGCCATGTCATCCTCAACTTGTTGCCCCCAGCTACCCAGATTTAAACCTGATGCGTTATTACATATTTGGCGTGCCTGAGAGAGACTCTAATAGCCATCGACACAACACTGTTGCGGCTCTCAGGGCAGTCGTTGTTTACGCAATGGCAAACGTTCCCCACACCCATCTTATTACATCCTACAGTCAGTTTTGGCAGCGTGTACAGGCAACTATTGAGGCTGTCGGTGGTTTCAATGAATGATGTCCTCCATTGCGTATTTGGTCACCTGTACTGAACGTTAAAAGTCCTTCCGGCCAGTGCCGGGAGGAAGAGGTAGCTTTCAAATTCCTTATTTTAAAAAAGCCAACTTATATTATTCAAACACACGAAGCTCAATTTAGAGGAAACCGAATATAGGAGATTCAATACTAATTTTTATCAATACTAAATCATTATGAATGAGAATTTCGCGAAGTTAGTCATCTTTATCCAAGCTGCTTTTATTTAAAGTAACTTATATTTGGCTGAGATGTTGATGTATACTATCCACATGCCTTCTTACATGGAAATAGGCGAATACGTGTGTTATCGCGTGACAAATACAAGATCGTTTCAAAATGTTAGCCAAACTAGAAATTCAAAGTGCTATAATTCAACCATTTTTTAAGATATAAACAAAAGAACAAATTTTCAGAAACAAAATCTGCTCCGGAATCTTTGTATCAAGGCCAAACACATAAAAAAATCTTTTTCATTTTCCAATTTTTTAATACCTCATTTTACATTTTAAATTTAATTTTTTTTAATGGCAATCCTTTTGAAACAAGATGGCGAATGAAGCTGACCAACGAACTCGGTCGAGACATTGGTATGTACTATGTACAGACCAAGTAACATCCAAATCGGTTCATAAATACGCATGTTATCGCGTGACAAAAATCAGGTCGTTTTAAAATGTCAGCTACAATAAAAATTCAAAATGCTATAACTCAGCCATTTTTTTAGATATAGACGAAACAAAAACTGTTCCGGAATCTTTGTATTAAGGTCAAACACATAAGAAAATAATCTTTTTCATTTTCCAATTTTTTGATATCTCATTTTAAATTTTAAATTTTTAAAATTTTTTTAAATGGCCGCCATTTTGAAACAAGATGGCGGATGAAGCTGGCCAACGAACTCGGTCGAGATATTTGTATGTACTATGTACACACCAAGGTACATCCAAATCGGTTCATAAATACGCCTGTTATCACATGACAAATATCAGGACGTTTCAAAATGTCAGCCACGCTATAAATTTAAATTGCTATAACTCAGCCATTTTTTAAGATATAGACGAAACAAAAACTGCTCCCGAATCTTTGTATCAAGGTCAAATACATAAGAAAAAAATATTTTTCAATTTTCAATTTTTTGGTACCACATTTCAAATTTAAATTTTTCTGAAAAATTTAAATGGCTGCCATTTTTAAACAAGATCGCGGATGAAGCTGGCCAACGAACTCGGTCGAGACATTGGTATGTACTATGTACAAACGAAGTTACATTGAAATCGGTTCATAAATACGCCTTTTATCGCGTGACAAAATTCAGGACGTTTCAAAATGTCAGCCACGCTAGAAATTCAAAATGCTATAACTCAGCCATTTTTTAAGATATAGAAGAAACAAAAACTGTTCCGGAATCTTTGTATAAAGGTCAAATACATAAGAAAAAATAATTTTCCATTTTCAATTTTTTGGTACCACATTTCAAATTTAAATTTTTTTTTAAATTTTTAAATGACCGCCATTTTGAAACAAAATGGCGGATGAAGCTGGCCAACGAACTCGGTCGAGACATTGGTATGTACTATGTACATACCGAATTACATCCAAATCGGTTCATAAATTCGAGAGTTACAGTATGACAAAGGTCAGATATATATATATATATATATATATATATATATATATATATATATATATATATATATATATATATATATATATATATATATATCAATTTTGATCGGAGGGTGGTTTCGGGGTCTGGGGGTCATGATCGATGAAAATATACCAAAATTTTTTGAAATTGCTTTCCTCCGAACGGCTGCAATAGGTAGCTTTTTGTAATGAAAGCTACCTAAAATGCAAAAAATGCTCTATCTCTAGTGTCTGTTCCTGTTTGAAAGCAAGCGTTATTTTGTTCTCAAATACCTCTCGCACCCTGTATAATGTGATACCTACCAAAATATAAACTTTTTACTATTTTATGTACTTCGAAAATAACTTTTCTTGCTGTTGTCCCACTGAAGACGCATATTTTTTTTTTTTCAGTTTTCGAGAGACAACCGTCTAGAAAATTATTTAAGAAATCAAGTTTTGAAAGGGCACACGTCAGTTTCAAATTAAATTGGAATGCATAATTATCCTAAGAAATACTATTAAGGGGGTCCGGAACACATAAATCTTCAAATTTCTTAAATTTTTGTATTACATTAAAGATTTCTCTGTTTTTTCTGCTTAAAATGAAGTTCAAATCATGTTTCTATCTTAATTGGAACAGGAAATATTCATTTTTAAGTTTTGGTTTGATTCAAAATCTAGCTTTCAAGCAATGGTTGTCATGAAAACGACTTCTTGCGAAAATGCGTTTTTCTTCATGATGGGTTTTTTCACCATTTCTCGTATTTAAATTCTTATAACTCAAAAACCGTTAAAGATAAATGGTTCAAATTTGGAACATGCATTTTTCAATTCTTCTACTTTAATTTTGATTCAGCAAATTTGAAAAAAATATTTACTTTTGAAAATATGTTTTAAAAAATAAGTTACGTCATTTTTTTCCAAATTTTTAATTCAAATATTTTTAATTTTATTTAAATTAATATTTTTTAAAATGCTGAATCTAAATTAAAACTTATATATTTCTCTTTATTAAAATGCAAAAAAATAGAAATTCTACAAATAATGTTTCGAGTTATAACGATTTTAAACTACCCCACTTTTTTAATAAAATTTAAAATTTAAAATTTGCAAAAAAAAAAAAAAAAAAAAAAAAAAAAAAAATATGAGAAGTTTTATCATGAGATTTTACTTACGAATGACATGGTTAACCATCATAAAAAATTTCGAAATTTTAACTCAATAAATAAAAAATATTTGAAAATGTGTCCCGGGCCCCTTTAAATAAAAATTCTCAATTAGTGAATTCCTACCTAATTCAATTTTTCGGTATAATTCATTAATAAAAATTCATATACATAAGTGGGTGATTTTTTTTTATCGTGTGTAGATGTCTAAAGAATCACTAACATTAATTTTGAAATTAGAATTTTTTTTAATGATTTAGGTTATTTTAAATAGCTGAGATTCTATGTAAAAAAAAAAAAAAAAAGTCGAAATATGAATCGAATATTTGATCAAAATCTTTTCATTTCACATATAATGCTTTTATCATATCTTTTCTCCCATATTTTTAATTTAAAGAATGGTTATAAGTATAATGTGCTTTAATATATATTTCAGGAACTGAGATTGAAAGAGTTAATTTTAGCCTTTTGTTAAACATAAAGCATAAGATAATGTTCAAATGTGTTTATCATGATGCGTTTATCATATGACAATATGGTGCAACAACGATCCACAATAAGAAAAGAGACACGCTATCAGCAAGTATTCTAAAAACGATTACAAGAGATTATTTCCAGTAAATCACTACACAAATTTTGTGTTATTATCACATGTTATAACTTTTGATTTTCATTTTTTTTTATGTTAGTTTCTTCTTCCAAGTTGAAAAATTAATGTTTAATCTAGCTTTAAATTATCTGAAAAAAAAATTAATTTTCCATTCACATTTGATTAGATAACATCACGGATGTTAAATATAAAATATCGTATTTGCATATTGCCAGTCCTACTATGCATGATGCAAATGTGCTTAGCAACTGTTCCCGTGATGTCTAGCGTCACATTGAAGGTAAAATTAAATGCCAAAGTAGTCCAAAGATATAATTTAAAAGTAAAATTAAAATCAGGAGAAAGTGATGAGATATCTTACTGAAAAATTCATTTCGAAAGCTGAAAAATCATGAATATTTGAGCAGATTTTATGGAAATGTCTGCATGTCTGCATCATATAAGCTTCAACTTAAACGCACATTTAATGAATAATATGATCCTTTAAATATATATTTTTTTAATTTTCTTTCTTACATTTTGTGTTTTAGGAGGCCCATAATATGAAGTACGCTTCTGAAAGCTGTTTGCTATGCTAGCCTTAATACATGCAGCCCTCTCTCCCCTCATAAAAAAGAAATCCTAGATTTTTATTCATAACCTTAGGAAGTTTTATTTCACTAGGCAACAAATCTTAACTTGCCCCCTATAACATTAACCGTTTAGCGGGCGATGTCCACAAAAGAGGACACCTAACTTTAATTCCAAAACTGACAAACGACATCAAGAATATTTAATTAAAATTTTACTTTTATACAGTACGAGAAAATAAGCAATTTTTATTTTCTAATAAATTCGTTTGTAAATTCTGGTGTCAGTCCACCATTTCATCCATTTTACAAACAGATTTATACCGCATCAGAAAGGGTTAATAGAAATTATGAAATGCTGATTTAAAATAAGTATGCCAAAATTCTTCAGAGCGTATAATTATTTGTTTGTTATGCTCCGAATACTGCGTACTTGGTGTTGTGCGGATAAGGGTTGCCAGTTTGGCCTCCTTTTTTATCCAGAAATTCCGAGTTTATACCGGAAATTTTGAAAGGTTTTTTTTTAATTTATGTAGCATTAAATATTTGGTCATTAAATAAAGTACTGACTACTAGTATCATACTAATCTGAATTTCTGGTATGAATTCGGAATTTCTGACTAAGGCAGGAGGTCAAACTGGCAACCTCGGTTTGGAAAAAAATTGAGGTCATTACCTGAACTTTTCACGATTTCATAAAATCAGTGTAAGTCTATTGAAAATCTCATCACATTATCTTCATTATTGTTAAAGTTATGAAAGAAAGAAAATTCGGATTTAGCTTGAAATGAGCCAACCTGTATTTTTGTCTGAATAAGTGGATTTCCAGCCTGGTTTCTATACAAAAAGTGTTTTCTGTAGTGTGTTCTACCACCCCTTTAAAATGTGTAACATGAGCTACCGTGTTGTATACATAGCTGCCAGTTTTTACTCTTTTCTACCACTATTTTTTAATTGTAAAATTTGGTTTTATTTAATCTAAAAATGTACGATTAAATAAGGCATTTTTTTTCTTTTCAAAAATAGTGCTAAGAAAATAGCTGAAAATTTGAAAGTTGTGTACATATATAGACATTACATATAGTTTGCCCCAAAAGTGGCCGAGAGGTAGACGGGAGTTGCTGGGTTCGAATCCAATCGTGCCCATCGGCCTAATCGTTCGGAGTTTTCGTGGTTTTCTTCGAACCATGGATTTCCATGCGTAAATACGGGTTAGTTTCCCTTAGAAAGACCCCCCCCCCCCACGAAGGACACTCACCCCTGGGCCTATATCCCTCGAGTTGATAATTGGCCGTCAAAAATCAACCCATATAGTTTAATACTAGAACCGCGGGAAATTATTACTCAAGTGTTATAAAAATGTGTTACACCAGAATTTTTATTTAAAGCTATTTAACTTATTTATTTAACTTATTTTGTCCGCAGTATACATTTAACTTATTTAATGAAAAAAATTTCTGGTTCGAATCGACATCTATTTATTTGGTACCGGTGTGTCTGTGTAACATTATTTGTCTGCGTAAATTTTCCGACCAGGAGTGCTAGTTTGGCCTCCTTTTGTATCCCGAAATTTCGACTTCAGGCCGGAAATTTTTGAATTTTTTTTTTTTTACTTTAAGTAAACAAGAAAAGTTTGACATTAAATAAATATAAAAATACTTCTTGCATTTTCTGGTGTGAATCCGAATTTTTAAAAATAAAAGTGGAGGCCAAACTGGCAACCCTCTTTCCGAACGCTGCCACTCAAGGAATAGGCAGAATCGTGGCCCCCTCCAAGACTGCTAGTAAGGAGATAGCCCCGAGTACGGGCGATTACATTGGCAAAATTTAAAAGCTATTTTCGCTAAGTTAAAGATAGCGGGAAAGGGATGCGTTTAATACATCGGACGACTTCGGAGTCTTCGAGCTCAGTCATTGCTCTTTGCAGTGTTGCCAGTAGGCTACTTTTTAAAATTCAGATTTCTTGATTGGCATCACTTATCTGAAATGGTAAAATTCCTCTTGTTTTCGCCTTAATTAATATGTCATTAAATAAGGTGAATTTTACTATTTCAAAAAAGTGATGCCAATCAAGAAATCTGAATTTTAAAAAAGTAGCCCACTGGCAACACTGACTCTTTGTATCATTCACAAATATTTAAAAACATATTATTTTTAAAATGGCGTGAATTTAGTCTTTCTTTAAAGTTTGCTTAAAAAAAAATTGAGTATACTACATTAAGATTGAAAGTATTTAATCTTAATTTATTATAAAAATTAATTTATTTATTATAAGAATTACTTATAAAAAGATTAAATTTGAACTTTAAAAGTTTAAAACTTTTCGAATAGCACTGAGAAAATATTCACTTAAGAGCCTACACTAGCCACTCAAAAAGACCGGATGATAATGTTAATCCTATGGGGAAGTTATTTTCAAATATTCCGCTTGAATTTTGATATTTTCGAATGATTTATTTTGCATAAGATAGCTGAGGACAATCTACAACCGGGCTAGTTTTTACTTTTTTGATTTTGGTTTCAGATTTTTTTAAAAATTACTTTTACTTTCGGAACCGGTTTGAATCGGTTCTGAAATTGAAACTATTAAAAAACTATAACCAAAATCGAAAAAGTAAAAGCTAGACCCGTTGTAGATCATCCTCAGCTATTCTATGCAAAAAATCATCCAAAAATATTAAAATCAAAGCGAGAAATTTGAAAATAACGCCCCCATAGACTTTACATTAGCGTTTTGCTTTGACGTGACTGAAGTGGCACTACACTAGTCACTCAGAAAGACCCGGGTGATAATGTTAATCCTATGGGGAAGTTATTTTAAAATATCTCGTTTGAATTTTGATATTTTCGAATGAATTTACAACCGGGTTAGTTTTTACTTTTCGATTTTGGTTATAGTTTTTTTTTATATTAGGATAGTTTCAATTTCAGAACTGGTTCAAACCTGTTCCGAAAATGAAAGTAATTTTTTTGAAAAAATCTGAAAACAAAATCAAAAAAGTGAAAACTAGCCGTTTGTAGATCGTCCTCAGCTATCCTATGCAAAAAAAAAAAAAAAAAAAAAAAAAAAAAAGAAAGAAAAAAAAAAAAGAAAAAAAATCTTTCGAAAATATCAAAATTCAAGCGAGATATTTGAAAACAACTTCCCCATAGGATTAACATTATCATCCGGGTCCTTTTGAGTCACTAGTGTAGGCTCTTAACATATTGTATGCCAGTGACTTAGTGAAAACGCCAACAACATTTATCTGCACAAAAGTCACTATAGAATAGCAACTTGCTCAACAACTTTGTAGCAAGCAAGCACTGCCCCGCGGCTAGGCCTGAGCGCTGACACAAAAATGGCGGCTGCCGTAAGCTGATTTTTTTCAGCATATGTACGGTCTCTTCAATTTGTGTACCAATAATTTTTAAAAGTTTTTACGCTTTATTTTTCTGCGGCTAAATCAGTCAAAGAAATCTGCTGTAAAATACTGGTGTCTAAATTTAAGGGGCCGTTCAATCGTTAAACAAAATCCGCCTACGACAGCCGCCATTTTTGTGTCTATGCCGGGTTTTTGTCTCAGGCCTAGTATTCGGGGAGCGGCGAAGCAAGTTTTGATTACCTCATATGTTTTCATTTTTTACAACATGTCTGGTACGAGTAACAATTTATATTACCAATCTATATAAAAGTTGATTTCGTTTGGAAATATATTAGTATTATACTAGATATTATAGTAGAGATTATTTCTCGAAAAGTGATTCGAATAGAATAAAAAAATAGTCCACTGAGACGTATATGTTCCGACCCGTAGTCAAAGGATTAAACAAGCACTGCCTACATGCACATAGTAAGTTTTGAAATAAAGTATCAAAATTTCTTAGAAAAAAAGGGGTTCTTGAAAGAAAATTAACCATATGAAATTTACATTAAAAATGCTCTATGCGATTTCTAAATGATTCAAAACCACTTATTATTCCAATACAAATTAGTCTTCAAAAAGTTCACAGATTTTAGTATTAGTTTTACATGAAATATTACTAAAATTATAAAAATATTTCCCTCAAATTGGGAAACTTTACTATTTATACTGCATTTGAAACTTTCTTAACTTTCGTAATTATTCTTTGATTTTTATATATTCATTAAAAAAATAATCAAACCATTAAGGGAACTAGAAAGGTTTGAAATGACGAAAAAAATTATTTATTACCGTAATTTCGGGTGTATAGCCCGCAGATCAAACAATTCAGTTTGGACCCAGAAATTTTATTCAGTATTTGAAGATCAATATTTACTGTGATCTAAAAAGTTACATTTTATTTTTAAAAATTTCTGGGTCGAAACACGATTGTTTGATCCGCGGGCTATACACCGGAAATTACGGTATTATTATTTGTATTGATAAGGTTTGAAAATTTAAGAATGCCGTACAGGCACGATAGGAAAAATACGAATTGTAGTAATTTCAAGTCCTTATTAATGATTGCTAGCCTTGGACAAGAAATTATTCAAATTTATAAACTAAGCCAATTTTATTTCTAGGTTAAATGATCGCAGTGTAATTATACAAGAATATCGAAAAGCTGGGTTCGTCGTCGATTTCAATTGGAAGCTCCAATTACACCAATGTGTTTAGTAAAATTACGGAGTCCTACTTATTCAAGAGACAGGATCTGTCTTCCGGGAATGGAAATTGCCAGCTTGACGCTGTCTGCAAAATCCACCACACTTCTTCGACTCTATCTCTCCTCTCACTTCGACCCGTCTTTTCTCTCCATTATCTCCCTCCGGATTAAAAAGGGGTGGGGGGCGAGTCCACTCTTACGGCACTTCCAATAGCTGCGAGGTGCCTTAGTGTTGAAGGGAGTTCTTTGTTGTATTTAAGATGCCAGAGATGCCACCGGATGTCTACTACGCGGTTGAAACTTTGGCCAGAGAGGGCCAACCAGAGGTGAAAGCCAAGGATGTACCGTGACGAAGTTTTAGTGTCAAGAGGCATACAAAAAATACTTTGCGATGCCTGCTCATTGTCCATGCAAGATACGTTGTTCTCCCCCCGTGGGAAACTGTCGTCCGTTGTAAAGTCTAAATTCGGGTACAGTTCTGTTAAATTAATCACTAATTACTTGAAGACTTTAAAGAACCGTAAACGTTGAGCCGAGCAGACCGGCGATACCTGCGAAGACAAAACTTTAAACTCAAGTATCTCGTAACCCTATTTAAGAGCGGATTTGCCACGGTAACTTTTAAACATATTAACGAATTTCCATGTTGTTGTTGTTGTTTTTAAATTAAGGAATTAATTTTTCTACAAACTATAAACCTGAAAAAAAAATCAAGTTATAACAAACTATTTGGATGTGCCAATCCCAAAACTTTCTTCTATCTCATGCATCTTAATATTTTAAAAAGTAGTTACACATGTTAATACTTCAATATTATTAGTTCAATACTATATACAAACTTTAACTTTCATCTTAAATTTCTGCTTTAGTCAATTAATCGGAGTAAAAACGAGTTAATCTCCAGCATAATATTTAATAAATTAATATTTTTCGTTATTCTGTTGTACGTCAGCTGTTTGCGAATAGCCGGCTTAGCAGGATGCGAAGTTACGTCGCTACAGGAGCCGCTGATGTACAACAGAACTACGAAAAATCTAGAAAATGACACAAAAATTGCTATTACAGATGCGTAATATTTCACAAATTCAAGGCAAATCTTCTTGCAATAGCCAAAAACATATATATGAAGTTTCGTTATATTCTATGCCGAACTTTTACTTTATGCCCACGTTTAACTTATGCACAACTATGTACTTTTCGACGGTGCAATAATGAAAATGGCACAAAATCGCTATTATAGCACCCCCGTCTGGCAAATATTTCCAAAGGCAAGGAGTACCTGCCTGCCAAAGCCAGAAAAATATACGAAAAATTTAGTTCAATTCTATGCATAACTTCATACTCTTTTCGATGGTACAATAGCGACACACGGACTGATAAACATAAATTTTGTATAAACATGTTTTTCGGGGTCTCTGACCGCTAAAACGTGTAAATTCGTGAAAACCGGAAGTCGAAAAAAATTTTGATTCCAATATTTACATCTAAATAGATAGAAGAAAGTAAAAATACGATCAATTTTTATGGATTTTGAGATTTTTAATATTTTTTTTTTTACAAATTTTTGTTTGTTTTTCAGGTAGAATAGAAAACAACTTAATAAGCAGTATATAAAGAAGAAATGATTACTAAACAATATGAAACATTAACTTCAAAATCGTGGCAAAAATAGTTTTACAAAATTCTGTAGTACAATATTAAAACTTTTAGGTAGATTTCGTACGAAATAAATACCTTTTGCGATCTCTCCTATGTTGGAATTTCTGATAAATTTGTGCAGATCTACACCGATCATGATCCATACAATCCAAAACCACCCCCAGTAAAAAACTTTATCAATCTATCTATCTATATTAATTTTTCCTGGACACGATAACTTCCGTAATTCTGCACAAATCTCTTCCAAACTGATACATAAAATCAAGGGGTAAAAAATCTCGGTCAAGTTCGTTAATGGGCAAAATCAGACCAAGGGGGTGGATATAAGGAGGGGTTTGGTGAAAACTGAAAAACCCCATAACTTCTTGATTTTTATGCATATCAAATCTGTTTAAAGTTATTATTACTTTTAGGAAAAGGGCTAAAAATTTATGTATCACGGATTTTTGATAAAATTGAAAATGGACTCAAGGGGCGCAAAAAACAGGGCGTTAGGGGGGAAAAATTCATAACTTCGTTAATTTTTAAGGTATCAAATTCACTTAAACTTATTATAAATCTTCTTGATATTATCTACAACTTTTATAGCAACAAATTTTTGATAGAACCAACGCTTACTGAAAAAAAATGGCGGCTTGTAGAAGAAAAAAATTCATAATTTTGTCAATTCACAACATATCCAATCCGCTTAAGTTTATTATACATCATATCTACAACTTTCATACTGACAAGTTTTTGATAGGATCAACTCTTACAGCAAAGAGAAAAAAAAATTAACGGTCAAGTGCGAGCATTACTCTCGCACAGAGGGTTCCGTAGAATAAATATATGAATTTGTAATAGTATTATATATATATATATATATATATATATATATATAAAGTTGCTAAAAGAATACTAAGACTTTGTAAAAAACTATACAACGTAGGGTTGGGTATAACTGTATATATTAGAAAAGTGTAAATGGGTATACCATGAAATCTCAAAGCGATATGGAACCTAAATAATATGAAATATAGCTATTCGTATAACTCTTTTTTTAATATTATCCTAATCTGTTTATGATGAACTTAATTCGGTACTGACAATAAAAGCAGTGCATAGTTAAACTTCATTTGTCTTTTCATGAAACTAAATTCAGAGTAGTAATAACCTTTATTTCTACAGTGTAGCTAAAACAAAACCCGTGTTCAAAGTTTAAATTTGGCATGGTGCTAAGCGCGCTTCGAATTGAGGTCTCAAAGTTGCAAAGCCGCCTTGGTCAGTGCCGCGTTTTTCCAGATAGGTGTTTAATTAACTTTTAAAGTCACTCGAGGCGTATTGAGAGATACAATCAATGCAAACTATCGCGAATCCCACAGTATTTATGCGATTCATTCTAATTAAATCTTTCGAGGGCGATGCCCTTAAAAAACGGACACCTAATTTTAATTCCAAAACAGACAAACGGCACCAAGAATATGTAATTAAAATTTTCCTTTTATCATGTACGTGAAAATAAGCAAGTTCGCATTTTCTAATAAATTCATTTATAAATTCTGGTGTCAGTTAATTATTTCATAAGTTTATAAATAGAATTACTCCGTGCCGGAAAGGATTAAGTGGTCGCAGGACTCTTAAAGCTTGAAAATTTAAGAAATTTTAATTTTTTTAGATGTTAAACTCCTATCTTTTCTGAATATTTTGATATAATTGTTTCCTTGAAATTCCCATTAGAACAGAAGTTCTGGCTTTTAGAATTATACCAGCTCAATAGCTGAAGCGGCGTTTCCGAAACTTTAAAGTCATTATTTTCCAAATGGCGTTTTTTGGGCATAACGCGCAGGATACCTCTAAAACTTCTGAATATTTTTTCATGAAATTTTCAAAACATATATTTCATGTTAGTCTGTATAAACTGAACCTAAAATTTTCTTTTTATTGTTCAAAAAAATATTTTTTTAGGTGATTTTACTGTGGAAATTTTCAAAAATTTGGATTCGCTAAATGCAACATTGCATTAAAAATATAAAAATGCTTTAAATACAAATTTATTTACGTTCAGGGAAATTATTACAATCTGAAGTATAAGTAAGCACCAAAATTTTCATTCTAGTTGCAATATTTATTTTGTAATCCTGCGCGTAAATTGTTATGCCAATTTTTTGTTCGACAAATGTCTAACAGTTTCGAGCCCCTATAAATACTAATTCTGTAGCATGCAATTTTTTAAATACATGAAACGAAAGAACATACTTATATCTTTCATCCCAATTAAAATTGTGTTTTAAAATCATATACATTTTAAGACATTAAATGTTGAAAATGGTCTTTTTTTTTTCATTTCTTCCACTTTTTAGAGTCCCAAGACCCCTTAAATTAGTATGTTTTTAACAATTTGACGTTTATAGCTTTATTCTGTTACTGGACATTACATTGCACATATATATCATTAAAAGTTGTTAACTAGGCATAGAGTACGCCGCCCCTGTTCTTGTGTATGTCCAAACTGACCGTACCTTTAAGGGTTAATATCTCGGCTAATTACCGATGATTTTTTTCGAAAATCATTATCAACAATGCTTTCATTCTTCTGCAACGGTAGGTATATTCAACGATGCTCAACAATTTTTCTGAATGCCCGTAAATCGAAATTTGTGTATACCAGAAAAATACTAATTACTCAAAAACTATAATTTTCCGGCAAGATTTACATTAACGTCTACTACCTCTAATTTTTTCATAATTTTAGTTTCAGTAGATGCCGAATTAGATGGGGGGAGACAGGCCTCCCACTGGTCCGTTTTTTGATCACCAGTCTAATTAAAGAAAAAAATTCATGGCAGGTTTCGGCAATAATTGGAAGAAAAACGCTTTTTCTTGTAAGTTTCTACGAAATTTATAAAGGTGATTTTTCGTATAAATATTGTGGTGTTCAAAAAACGGACCGAGTGGGAGCCCTGTGGGGGGGGGGGGGGGACATATTTTTGCGCTACATTTTCAACAATATCTTTGAAAATATAATACCTAAAATTAAAAGAAATGTATTTTTGAGTTCAGCGTTACAAAAGCTTTCACAGGATACCCCACATGATATACGAAGAAAAGATTTTTTTTTCGAGTAGCATAATTAGCCCCTCTACTTTTTTATTTATGAATGTTTATTAATCTGAAAATACGTGGGTTAATGGTCTTTATTACTTCCCCGAATTTGAACTTTCCACGTTCCATAGTTTACGAGTAAAATGGCTGTGACTGACAGACAGACAGACGGACAGACACAGGAGTGATCTTATAATGGTTTCGTTTTTACTTTTTAAGTACGGAACCCTAAAAAAAGAAAGCGGTTGACGAAAAAAATTGGCGTATTAACGATGTGGTCAAATCCAAACGGCTTATTTTCTGACTCATTTTTAGGTGCGTTCGTAATTATATAAATACGTAGCACCTATAGTCGTCGTTCAGTCCGTCTGTCTGTCCGTCCGTCTGTCTGTCCGTCCGCATATAACAGAGCAAAAACTACCCGACCGAATGATCTGAAATTTTTAATATATAATTGCTGCAAAATTTTGTCGAGCCATTTCCAATTTTATGAAAATCGGATGTATAGTTTAATTACAGGGACAGTCAAAAGTTTTTCTTTACATTACGGTCAATGGGAAAAATTATTGCAAGTGAATTTTAATGATGTTACAGACTTCCGAATGGTCTGAAATTTTTAATATATAATTACTGCAAAATTTTGTCGAGCCATTTCCAATTTTATGAAAATCGGATGTATAGTTTAATTACAGGGACAGTCAAAAGTTTTTCTTTACATTACGGCCAATGGGAAAAATTATTGCAAGTGAATTTTAATGATGTTACAGACTTCCGAATGGTCTGAAATTTTTAATATATAATTACTGCAAAATTTTGTCGAGCCATTTCCAATTTTATGAAAATCGGATGTATAGTTTAATTACAGGGACACCCAAAAGTTTTCCGTTACATTACGGCCAATGGGAAAAAATTATAGCAAATGCATTTTAATGATTTTACAGCCTTCCGAATGGTCTGAAATTTTTAATATATAATAATTTTGTTGAGCCATTTCCAATTTTATGAAAATCGGATGCATAGTTTAATTACAGGGACACCCAAAATTTTCCGTTACATTATGGCCAATGGGAAAAAATTATTGCAAATGCATTTTAATGATTTTACAGCCTTCCGAATGGTCTGAAATTTTAAATATATAATTGCTGCAAAATTTTGTCGACCCATTTCAAATTTTATGAAAATCGAATGTATAGTTTAATTACAGGGACAGTCAAAAGTTTTCCGTTACATTACGGGGAATGGGGAAAAAATTATTGTAAGTGCATTTTAATGATGTTACAGACTATGCACTTATGAAGCGCAAAAAAATATACATTCAGTACAATATGGGGTGCAAAAAATAATTATAAAACTAGTTATAGTACGAACGCACCTCATTTGCCACGTTTGACGAGCAATTTCCAACTTGTTAAATTCATTTTCACTCTCAAATTAAATTGGCAGGTTCTCTTATTCAGAAACTATATAATGTGCCGTATTGGATGATTTTTTGATAAGGCAGAATATATTTCAAAAAATTCTGTCAAAGTGGTCATTTTGAACCGAATTCCTCGAAGCGATAGTGCTGGAAACAAAAAAAAAAAAAAAAAAAAAAAAAAAAAAGATCGTACTGAGAAAATAATTGTAAATCAAGTTCTAATTAATTAAACGGCAAATAAAAACACAGGTCACTTATGAATCTTTTCAAAAAATCACGTCAGCAAGTTTCATGCTTTAACTTTTAAAAATGAATCTGAAAATGGTCAGAAAATTTCGAGTTGTTGAGCGGAGAAAAATATTTTTTTTAATACCGACTTAATATGATTTTGATAAAACGAGCTCTTACAGAAAAAACGAAATTAAAAATTCGTCAAAAGCGGCCAGATAAAATTGTTAAACTGGGTTTATCTCTAATCTTGATTTAGTTTTTGTTGGTGAAATTAGTGCTTAACTTCGACATCTACCTCCGCCTGTAGGCTGAGCTGGCAGGGATTTTTTTTATTATTTTTTTACTATTTAACAAATACCTTTTATTTCTATAGAACATAAATGAATTAATGGAAAAAGAATTAATAGTCTATATTAATTATAGGCCGCCTGATCCGCGATCAAACTTCAGTGAATTTTCGTCAAAAAATTTAAAAGCAAACTACTTCAGTTGCTAAAATGTTGAAATGATTTAGTGACACTAGGTTTTACGAACAAATTTGTTTCAAAATAAGGATAAGCTTTTATTCACGTATATTATAAATGAAAAAATCTATTTAAAAATTCTGGCGTCGATGTGGCATTTGGTAATTATAATTAAGTGGGGCATATATATCCCACCGCCCTTCAATGGGTTAAAAAACAAGAATTCTGAAAGAACGTATAAGGTTTGGTTACAAGTGCGATTTTAAAGCTACGTAAAACAGTAGTGTCCAACATTAGAGCGCTTATTACCACTGTTTCCGAAGAGTAATACTTGTCTTATTTATTCGAAAAATTATGGTTTAAATAAAAGATAAAACTCCCACGGGGAGAGTATTTTAACGGTAACTTAAAACAGAACAGCAGAATTACAAATTACTACCATTTATAGAAACAAAATATTGGCAATTTTGGTAAAATCGACAACAAATATCGGCAACACAGGCTTACCTATACTTTAATAATATATGTATATATATATACCCTTGATAATATTTTCTGGTGATAAACTGATTATAAAAATTTCCGAAAAACTTTGTTAAAACTAAAGTTATATCTTACAAATTCTTAAATATTTAAAAAAGTACATGGCTTACTTCTTAATTATGATAATTTAAAAAATATAAATCATTCGAATCAATCACATTTTTGAAATACATTTGAAATGTGTTAACTTTTTCTAAGGCACAGTGGTGGAAAATTGGCGCAGAGGAGGAGCCTATTGACACCACAAACATTTTATAGTATTCTTCAGCTTAATAAAAACGAAGAAATTATGTCATTAGATAAGCCGAAAAATATTTCTAAAATTTAGTGGTGTCAATAGGCTCCTCCTCTGCGCCAATTTTCCACCACTGAAGGCAGATTAATTTTGTTTAACCCTTTCAGGGGCAAGGCACTTCTATTTGTAAAATACTGAAATGAATGAATGAATTTACAAACAAAGGGCATAGCCGGATAAGCATTGGAAACATGCCTTTTAATCAAATTTCCTGATTTTTTTTCCTAGACGTAGCTACATATCTGACAATATATTTCCTCTATTATCACCCTATAAATATTGATGTTTAATGAGATAAAAATGGTTTTTCGATTTTTCAAAAAACGGATTTTCTCAAAAACTACTGCACGGAATTTCATGCTATTAATTGAGGATATATAGATACCAAAGATGCATAACTGGTAATTTTTGTATAATTTTCTGTTTATAAAAACTGTGTGAAATAGCGAAATAAAGAATTAAAAATATAAAAATCATATCTTATGGTTATCCGAAAATTACCATTTTCTTGTAAAAAATTCCCCATGTATGCCCGTATATTCTATATAAATGCTGAAAGTTTGCGTTGGGTACTACATATAAATATTTTAAAAAATGTATATCAAAATTATTGAAATTCATTTTAAGGCGTTATTTTGGGCGGAGCTACTCAACATCCACACCCAAAGAATTTTTGGAATAAACAGTTACAGAATTGCTGTATTTTAAATTTTAATGAACACATGAGCAACATTCTCAACACTGTCGATATCAAAATGAACATGATGTTGAAAAACATGGCTTATATGCTAATAGAATCTAAAATACACCAGTTGACATATTGTCTGCTGACTTTGTTCCAAAAATTCTCCGGATGTTGAAGTGAAGTAGCTCCGCCCCAAATAACGCCTTAAAATGAATTTATATAATTTTGATATACATTTTTGTAAATAATTATGTGTAGTACCCAACGCAAACTTTCGACATTTATATAGAATATACGGGCACACATGGAGAATTTTTTACAAGAAAATGGTAATTTTCGGATAACCATAAGATATGATTTTTATATTTTTAAATTTTTATTTCGCTATTTCACACAGTTTTTATAAACAGAAAATTATAAAAAAATACCAGTTATGCATCTTTCTTATCTATATATCCTCAATCAATAGCATGAAATTCCGTGCAGAAGTTTTTGAAAAAATCTGTTTTTTAAAAAATCGAAAAACCATTTTTATCTCATTAAATATCAATATTTATAGGTTGATAATAGGGGAAATTTATTGTCAGATACGTAGCTACGTCTAGGAAAAAAATCAGGAAATTTGATTAAAAGGCACGTTTCCAATGCTTATCCGGCTTTGCCCTTTATCTGAAAATAAATAAAAGCTTTTCTTTACGTATTTAATAAAACGGAAATTTCCAAATCAAAATTCTGGTGCCAATGTCCTTTTTAGGGATTAAAATCAGGTGGTCCAAAAATGAACCATCGCCTTCGAAGGGGTTAACACGTTCACGCCGGCACCGATATTCATGTTTTTCGCTGTGAGATGGCGCTCGAATCCATATTTCGCTTCATCTGGTGGCGCGGTAATGTCGCTCATTCAGACACTGTATGTAATGACCCGCCCTTTTCATATTTATTGGATTGAGCTCGAATATAACAAGCAGAGTTGATTGTGAATGTCAGAAAATTCGTAAGGAGTAAGCAAATTACTCAGAGACATGATTTTATTGACTACATATGTACTAATTTAATATAAAATGTTTTACAATCTAAAGAAATATGGACAAAATAATATAAATGCATTTCTGTAAGGTAGAAGCCATGCCCTTAGTCAATGATATCTTTTGAATGAAAACGAAAATTCTCGTTTCCCGCCGTGAATGCATTAATTTTATAATAATGAATTGTTTTTACTACTGAATTCAAGTATGACCCACCTGTAGTACACGCCTTCTATGGAACAGTCGAGTGTGACCCACCGGTGATGCACGCCGCCTGATGCGACAGTCAAGCGTGACCCACTGGTGATGCACGCCGCCTGATGGGAGAGTGGAGCGTGACCCACCGGTAATGCACGCCGGCGTGAATGTGTTAACCCCTTGAGGGGCGCCGGTATATATTATATACCACCTACGATCAATGAAGTTTTACACCAGAAAAATTTTATTAAATTTTACTTTTCTAACTTTGGTGGAAAAGAGCCGTAAAATTGCCTTTACTTATTTTGAAATAGAATTTTTCAAAGATTCCGGTGTGAGTTCAACATTACAGGAACACAATCACTTGCCCCCCAAGGGGTTAACCCTAGAACTACCGAAAATTTTACTCAAGTTTTATAAAAACATTCTACACCAGAATTTTTACTTAAAACTATTTAATTTGTTTATTTAACTTATTATTGTCTGATTTATACATTTAGTTTGTTTTGAAGAAATTTCTGGTTTGAATAAATATTTTGAATGTACATGTCGGGTCCAATGGACCCGTCTGGTAGACGGAAGGTTAAAGAATGTTGAAATTGTTTAATGTCACCCGGATTTAATAACAAACTGCTTTGAAAGTAATTAAATGCTTTTAGTCACGATTGTTATATAAGTAAAATTTTATCTTAATTTATTGGTGCGAATTTGGTATTTCTGGGGATTAAAATTAAGTGAGAAGTATAATTACCGCTGCCTTAGAAAGGGTTAGTGGATAAATGTGGCCAGTAAAGCACGACAATCACGTCTTGTCTTTCACGTCTTCTCGACAATCACGTGTTGTTGTTCTGAACATTTTCATAAATTGATTTTCATATTGACGACAGATGAAAAAATAGCCCATTATTTTGAAAAAAAAAATGTGTCACAGGCATTTAACCCTCTAATGTCCATGCTAGAATGCGTTCTAGAAATTCCGAAATTCAGAGAATCGGAATTCATACTAGAAAATCTAAATAATAAATTTCAGTCTATTTAAGGGCAAAATGTCTGTTATTAAATAAGGAAAAAATTTCTATTTTAAATTTCTGGTTTAAATTCCGAATATGTGAATAAAAAAATCAACTAAATCAGGAACACTGGCATTAGCATAAATGCTACCGTGGGCATTAGAATGTTAAGCAGTTGTAAAAGTGAAAAAGAAAGTAAAGACGCAATTTCAGTTTTATAGCCCGTGAATCAAATTAACATGTTTATAAACAGAAATTGTATATAATAAAATGTAGCTTATTTCTTCCTGGTGCTGTTGACTTCACTTATTAAGAGAAGACACCAATTCGAACCTCGAAATGAAGGTCCTACTTTAGGAATTTTCGTGGGTTCCCAATAACAAAGTAGATTTTTGGGGTGGGGTGGAGAGGTTGCCAAATTTTGTGAAATATTTTGTAGGCTCAAAAAACTTTGATTAAAATAACACATACAATTATTTTTTTCTCTTTACGTGTGTGTGGACAGCGGCAAATGACTAAATATGATAATTCGAAGTCAAATTATGGTTTTTCTAAGTAAAATATAAAACTGTTATAATTTAATTATAATTTAATAAATAATTATATTTTATTTAATTTATTAAATTTTATTCTTACAAGCTTTTCTTTGTAAATACTTTTTATATTTATTTTAAATAACATATAAAATTCTAACTATTTAAAATGCAAAAAAACTAAAAATCAAGAAAAACTGTCATTTTAGTACTTATCGATTCATCGAGATATTAAAACTGATGGCAAAATATGCAGGAAATTTGTTTTTGAGAGAAATTTATTTTTACATCCGCTGAAGAAGCTTTCAATGCTCCTGTAAGTCTAATTGATGTCCTTACTATTTTTCAAACAAATTAAGGTTAGTTATGGCAACTGGACCCACGAGGTAACTGGGCCATAGGCTATTTTATAAAAAACTGTTGATGTTTTTTTAGTTTTTGTGAACAACGCATCTTAATCTCTACTTTCTAAAACAACGCGTGTCAACTCAATCATAACTCTCACTTTGCTGTGATAGGGTGTCAAAAATTTACGTTTCTTTTTTTAAAAACAACGTCAATAGGGTTGAACTTCCTCGGCTTTTTATTAAAATACTATAAGTACTTTTATTAAACAATCTTTTTTTTTTAAAGATTAGGTATATAACAACATTAATATTATTAGATATCTATACATATTTACATCATGTCTCAAATGTAAGCCCAGTGTCCCAGTTACCCCATACATTTTTCAAGAATGGGGTAACTGGGACATGTATCCGGGGTAACTGGACCATGCTGGATCCAGTTACCTCCAATAGTTATAAATAACTTTTTTTGTTTTTCTCTTACTACGGGAAATAAATTTCTCCATTGTTTTTTGCTCACAATAAAGAAAATTATAGAATACCTTATTAAAATTATGTAATAAAATTTTAAAAAAGCATATTGGGTGGTATCAAACCAAATTTCTTGACCCCTTGAAAGGCGGTGATGCCGTTATGGCATCACATAATTTTAATCCCTAATTGCCACATTGGTACAGGAATTTTATAGTGAAAATTTCACCTTTATTAAGTACACGAAAATATACTTTTACTTGTTTACAAATAGATTCTCTTGTAAATACTGATGTGACTAAATTATTTCAACATTTTACGAATGCAAGTACCTTGCCCCTGAAAACGAGGTAGCCAAACCTTGAAATTGTAAGATAACAGGGGTCGCATTCTATAGGGAAACTTTTATTGTTCCTACCACTATTTTGAAAATAATATCTTCATCACACCTTTCTTTAGAATATGTTAAATAAAATTATCATGAAGGTAACTCATTAAGGGTTCTGGTAGGAACAATAAAATTTTCCCTATATAATGCGACCCCTGGATACACATAAAGTACTTAATTACTTACGTAGCCGTCTGTTCATAGATTTACCTTGCTTTTTTCCCCCTTAAAATACCCATGTGACTTTTATACTTATTATCTATATTAAAGTACATAAGTAATTACTTAATTTTTATGTTTTTGGTATAAATAAATCTAATATTTTCACTTTTAGTGCTTTTTTTAGACACATTGACAGCGAAGGTTTCCCTTACAATGCTCTTTAGTTGATATATAATTTACATGATCTGCCTGGTTTAAATTTTTTTAAGTTGTTTACGCTTTTTCAAATAGGACCTGATATCCCATATGAAAAAAAAATATACGCGTGGGGAAAATAGATCCCCCTGGTCCACTTACCCCATTTTTATGGGGCAACTGGACCCATGAGGAAAGAAAGATGAAATATGCATATTTATATATTTTTAAATATTAAAATATAATTTTCAGCATTTCTGTCTGATAGAGGGAACCTAACTGAACACATTTACAGAAGTTCAGACTTTAATTCAAATGAACATTAGCTTTTTGAAGCTGAATTGTCAGAACCTCCAGAGTCACATTGTAAATTCATGGCCCAGTTGCCCCAACTAATCTTACTTTGAGAACTTCAATAAAACCAAATTTAATTTCGGCGATTAAATAAATAAGTAACGAAATAAATCAATGGAAATTGGATGGGCGGAGAGATCAAAGTATTGGACGGGCTCGTGCCCCACGGGCCCATATAAGTTGGCGCCACTGAAGGTTGCAATATATTAAGTTGTAGAACAAAATCTTTTTAACGTTATTGGTAGAAGTATGCCTGATGGCCTATTTCGCCTCCGTGAAATCATCACCTATGCTTGCACAGAACATTCATGAAATATAATTTAAAAAAAATCTTGATAAAATTAATTAGCATTGTCTATGGCATAGGGTAAAACTTTTTTCAAAATTAAATTATTTCTGATATTGACGCTATTTTTTAATACTAACAATAATAATTTCGCCTCATAAAATGGCTAAAAAATTCTTGTAAAAAATCGAAAAATGGAATAGCCGCAATTACTTAAAGCGGTTAATTTGTTACTGTAACTTTTGTAATATTTAAATTTAAAAAAAAAGTTTTTGGGCTATATTCTAGATACTATGAACTATAAGGAAAAAAATCGATCTTGTGACAGTTTCAAACTAGTGTCCGCCCATAAGTAAAATTTCTGGATCAAAACTTGTTTACTTGAGTTGAGGATTATGCGCCGAAAATTAGGATAGGAGAGTTAACGGACTTTACCCAAGAATGGCAACAGCCACGCCTCTATGGGGTAAAACCCTCCGAAAAAGACTATGTTTATTGGACTAAGGGGGTGCAGTATTAAAATGCTCTTCACTCCTATTGGTGTTTTTCTTCTGTTTACCCGCGGCTGACGTTACATGGCTGAAGTCCAGGCTAACGAAAAAGACAGGCTAGAGCGGTGCATTCCAAGCGACTTTTTTTACAGACCGCTAGAGTGACGTGATGCACTTTTCGTACACTTGCATTGGCGCATTCGAGCATCACGTCACTCCAGCGGTCTGTAAAAAAAGATACGCGGAATGCACCGCGGTTGCCAGTCTTTTTCGTTAGCCTCGACTAAAGTCCACTGAAACAAACTTGAAACTATCATTGAAGGCTTATTTAACCCTTACGTCGCTGTGTTTTCTTTTTTCGGTTTTTTAGCATTTGGTATAACTGAATACTCTTCATAAGAATCACGTAAGATAGTTTTTTTGCATTCATTTTTACTCTTATATTCATTTTACAGGGTTCGTACGCTTTAAGCACTTTTTACCAGAATTTTTGTAAAGTAATATATGCCTTATTTAATGAGGGAAAAAAGAAGAATTCTATCTTCAGATATAGCGACCAGTACTTTACGAAATTTCTGTTACTGAAACACCTAAAATCCCCTGAATCCATTGGTGCGTACGAACTCTGTTTTAACTAACTAGTTGATGATGTAATATTTTGCAGAGTGCTTTTGCGGAATCTGAAGTATTCTTTAAGGACTCACTTCCATCTAAGACGCTGACCTATTTAACCCTGCTATGCCTCTATTCTGGCGGTGGAATCTTGATCCTTTTTAACGTAAGTAATTAATTTCCTTTAATTGTTTAAAAAGAAGTTAAAAAGGGTGTTCAAACTCTTCTTCATGTGAAGCATTAAAAACTTAAAATTTTACAAAATAACATTCTTAAAACCCTTATTATAATGTTAATTTTTCTGAATTCCTGCCCAGACAGCATGTGCACATTAGCAGCAAGTTTGATTTTTTCTGACATTATCTCGCCGTGACAAATTTGACTTGACAAATTCGCACCAAATCTCCCGCAAGGTTTACCATCGCGAACTTGCATGAGTAGTTTGTTATGAAACTGATGCAAGAGTCCTTAATTTACAAAAGTGACGAAAGCAAAAAATCTCTCTGTCGAGATAATAGACAATCAGCACATGCGCAGAAATTGGGTACTACTCAAAGGCAAGACACACACATCATTGTTACTGTTAGTTATGGAATCTCATTTTCATTGATTGGTTAAGTTAAGGAATCCAGAAAAGGTATTTATTATTTTAACTCTTCCAATGTAGTTATTTTTTGTAAAGTAACATTTTATCTACAGGGTGGTTATAATTAAAGTTACCCTGTTTAGACCTACGTAGAGTCCACTCTGGTTGACAGCTATCGATGAAACATGAAATATAAGTTACTTAGACCATGGGTAAATGAAATCTGCAATTAAAAAATTAGTTCAAATTTCGACCGATAAATGGCGGTTTTCATCTACCAGAAAGGACTTAATGCAGATTTGGTGCGGTTTAAAAAGCCAGTAGTCGCTGCCGTAAAGTCATTCTGCACCATGCCGTTAGGGAAGAAGGAACCAGCGTTACTGATGAAGTTGGTTTATCAGAACGACAGTAATTTGTCAATTATACTTCTAAAATATCGACGCTTGAAAGGCTTACGAAAAGGGCCAATGTCGAGGCAAGCTTTGAAAGATGTCTAAATTTGAAGAGACTGGGGAGTTAGGTGGGCTGCGAGGAAGAGGACGGAAGCAAATTTCAAATGAAACTGCCGAAGAAGTCGCTCTTGCCGTAGTCGAAAGAGCATCCGGTTCCTTATATTCTTCGACAAGTACTCGAGCGGCGTCACGGGATCAGTATTGCCAGTGGGCTACTTTTATTTAATTCAGATTTCTTGACTGGAACCACTTTTTTGAAGCGTTAAAATTCCCTTTGTTTTCGCCTTAATTAATATGTCATTAAATATGTGACATTCTACCATTTCAAAAAAGTGGTGCCAATCAAGAATCTGAATTTTAAAAAAGTAGCCCATCTGGCAACACTGCACGGGATTTGTCTCTCTCTTGGTCTACAGTACGAAAGGTTCTTCGATCCATTATAAAGTGGTATCCATACAAGATTCACGGTGTGCAAGCGCTGAAAGATGCAGACACGGATACACGAACTCAATTTGCGAGGATGTTTTTGGTCAAAATAGCCGTTGGCAATGCATGGTCTTGTAAACATTTTGTGGTCGGACGAGGCGAATTTTACCCTAGACAGAGCAGTGAATACTCAGAACTGTGGAGTATGTGGTATTGCAAGTCCTAATATTGTGAATCAACAGCCTTTGCACCCTGATTACATTACTGTATGGTGTGGCTTTACGGCTGATTTCGTTCTTAGTTCCTTTTTTTGAGAACACTTCTCAGGGTCCTAAAAGGTGTTCCATTACGGGTACCCAATACTGCGACCTATTTCAGTAGCAGGTCATTCAATCCTTACAATAGCGAGTGTTTAGAGATTACCGTATTCATGCTAGATGGTGCACTACCTCACATAGTCCGAGCAGTAACGGCACTGTTTCTTGCCCACTTTGGAGATGATCGGGTAATTTCGAGAAGTTTTCCGACAACCTGGCCTCCTCGTTCTCCGGACTTGAATCCCTGTGACTTCTGGTTGTGGGGATTCCAGAAAGATTGTGTGTCTTGAGGAAGCATACGACTCTGTCTGATTAGAAAAAAAAGCATAATTCGTCATGTTTCTGCAATTGATCGAGAAGCCCTTCGCGCTATTGTTGAACACGCTATAACACACTTTGAACATGTGCTTGACGCAAATGGAACGCACATTGAACATATGATGTAAAGTAAAAAAAGTTTTGTGTTTCCAATTTCAGATTTTTGGTCTTCATGGGCCTCTTTCTCACCTGGTGATCGAAATCAGAACTAATTTTTTTATCGCAGATTTCATTTTCCCACGCTCCATATAACTTATATTCCAAGTTTCATCGATATTTGTCAACCAGAGAGGACTCTACGTAGGTCTAAACAGGGTAACTTTAATTATAACCACCCTGTATAATCTACAACTTATTTAATATGAAAATTGTTACAAATTAAAAGATTATATTAATTTACTAAGTTATGTTTACGTCTTCGGTCATTTTAAATTTATATTTTAAATTTTAAATGATCTTTTCTCAATATTATTGGATTTTTCAAAAGTATCGTTTTAATTGATATTAATTTATTTTTACCTTTAACCCCATTCGAGTCTATGATTTTTAACCCTTTCGAGACTGCATACCTTACATAAATTTTATTCGGGTGGCACCGCTTTTTTTAACCCTCTCGCTGCCCACCCCGAGCTATGCTCGGGCATGCATTTTCCCGTCAAATTAATACTATTTGGTTGTTTATACCAGTTATTTTTTAGCGAAAACTTTGTCTGATTTAATCAGGACATTTTACCCGATTACGATAGTCAAAAATTTCTGCTTTAAAGAACCGGTGATAAACGATTAAAAATTCTGTAAAAGACACTCATCGCAAAGAATTACTTACGCAGCGAGAAGGTTAACCCCTTCAAAGGGCGGTGGTTCATTTTTGAACCACTTAATTTTAATTCCAAAAGGGTACATTGGCACCAGATTTTTATTAAGTACGTGAAGTAAATATTCTACTTAATTTTAACTAAATTTGTTTGTAAATTCCGGTGCCATTCAATTATTTCAGTATTTTACGAATAAAACTACTTTTCCCCTGAAAGGGTTAAACGCTTTACTTATCAAACACCAAAAAGACTCTAATTTAAAAGTACAAATATTACATTTGCTTGTTAACCACTTCACTCTCAGGCTTAATTTTGCTAGTGAAAGCCTATATACCAGGCTGTGCGGTGTCAGATGTTTGTGTCATAAATCATTTCATAACTTCCGTGATATAATAGCATAGCTGCCAACTTGTACGGATTTTTGCTACCACTAAAATTTAACAGAAATTTCTGCCTTATTTAATTATCAAAATTCACTGCAATTCAGCGATTGAATTGGGCAAAATTTTCTATTAAATTTTAGTGGTAGCAAAAATCCGTAAAAGTTGGCAGCTATGTAATAGTAATGAATTTAATGTCGTTAAAGGATTTACAACATTATCATAATACGTATAAAATAATATATAAAACTTGCACATTATATACTTACACTGATATTGATATGCATACATACAGTATATACACAAAACTCAGATATTTATTTGAAAGATTTATGATATTGATCGAAATGACTTCTACTGCACAGTCCTGGAAAATCTTCACAACCAGGACATATTAGCCGAATACCGTTCCTGACATGTTTAGTTGTACAAATACGGCGTCGCTTTTGGAGACGTTTCTTTCGATCTGTGCTTGGAATCTGAATAAGTTTATGGAGAGTTTTAGTTTCGTCTCCTTTACTACTACGAGCAGAAAACATTTCTTTGTACCTGTCACTGTACTCTGTAAGTATTTCTTCGGAGCATTTTATAATAAAATCTTTGAACCTAACATATATTGGTGTACGTAATGGTCACTGATTACTGAAATGAGAGGACGTAGGCAGCGTACGTCCTGGGAGTGAAGAGGTTTTAATGGTGATAAAAACGATGCATGCGCCTTCTGACGGCACTTGTGCATCAATAGATAGACCTGATTAGGCCTATTGACTCCTTTGAAGGGGTTAAACTTCCCACATAGCATGAACATTAGCAGCAAGTTTGATTTTTTCTGACATTATCTGGCCGTGACAAATTTGAATTGAGAAATTCGCAGCAAATTTCCCCCAAGGTATACCATCCCCTATTTGCATGAGTAGTTTGTTGTGAAACTGTTGGCACGACTGTGTTTAATTCATGAAAGTGACGAAAGCAAATAA
The DNA here is from genome assembly GCA_963932465.1 of Maratus speciosus. NCBI lineage: Eukaryota > Metazoa > Arthropoda > Arachnida > Araneae > Salticidae > Maratus > Maratus speciosus. The sequence goes on along the minus strand of OZ010796.1, from coordinate 259,353,976 downwards.
TCCCTTTGTTGAGGGAATAGACAATCAGCACATACGCAGAAATTGCAGAAATTTTATTCGGTTGGCACCGCTTTTTCTAAGCGCTATACTTATCAAATACCAAAAAAAGCTGCTATTGAACCGTGCAGATGTTACCCTAACTTGTTTATGATGATGAAAACGACGCATGCACCCTCTGACGGTGTGTTCGCGCAAAGCGATATGAGTAAGCGTACAAACTTGATGCAGGAATCGGGCGTAAATTAACACAGTTGTGCCATCTTGTGGACGGGGTGATAATCCACATACACGGCTTCTAGTGTGACGTCATATATGACAGGATATCTACCATCTACGCGTATTTCCTAAATCTTTAGTCACACATGGAACTGAATTTTGTTTACCACATTTATTGCAAAATAATGGCGTAGCGAGAGGGGCGTCCAGATGCACTTGACACCATGAAGTTTTCTTTGCCTTGGCAGAAACATTTCAGCTATTAATCAAGGTGAAAAAAACTTTACAATTTTAGTGGTGCGAAGTAAGAAAACGGTTAAGCATCTTCCTGTAGTTTCATCCCGTCCGCTAGGTGGCGTGCGACCTTGATTGATGTGACCTTGCCTTTAATCTTGCGGTTACCTCTCCCATTTAAGATAGGACGCTTACTTATATCGCTTTGTGTTCGCATCAATAGACATGATCAGGTCTATGGACTCCTCCGAAGGGGTTAAACTTATAGTGGGGCGTGGAAAGAACTTTACATTAAGTTTGCAGCATTTTTTATTACTTGTATCCGTTAATTTGCAATAAATTTGATACAGCATGAATTTAACTTACATGACAACTTAGCTGCAAGTTTAAAGTGTGGTCACTTCGGCGTTTGCGTTATCTTGCTGCAGTCTTCTTATAAACTTTCAGTCTTGTCATGCTGAGCTTGCTGCAACTTTGCAAGATTTCAAAGCAAGACTGCTGCAAATTTTCTGAAAATTAAAAATGCTATCTGGGTTAGTGTAACAGTTGCACGACAAGTTAGATGCAAGTTCAAAGTGTAGTGACTTCGGCGTTTGCGTTATCTTGCTGCAGTCTTGTTATGAACTTTCAGTCTTTCCATGCTGAAATTGGCGCAATTTTGCAGGTTTGCAAAGCTGCAAATTTTCTGCGAACTAAAATTGCTATGTGGCCATGATCATTCAAATGTTTTATACATATGTGAAATTTAATGTACAATGAATTATTGGTGTAAATTATTTATCATGTGCATAATAACTTTATGATTGTGTTCCAATTTAAATGTACAGATAGAGTATATTTTAAAAAGAGAGAAACAACGTTTACAAAATACAAATGTAAGTAATTTTAAAAAAGCATATAGCTATTTCGAAGCCTCTAAGGTTTCATCATCAGTGCTTATAAATTAAAGATAAAAATAAATAAAACTATGGAATAAAAGAGGGGGGGGGGACAGGGCCAGAGAGGCGCACCTCATATCCCGACTGTCAATAGAGAAATGAAAAGCACTGTTGACAAACAGCCACGGAGTCGGTCTCACGCACACAGGGAGACCAATCAAAAACCGCTCAGATGCTCCGGAAGAGTTCAAACAAAGCGGAGAAAAAAGGGGGGATGAGTTAAGAGGACGAATTAAAGAAAATTTAACCATAACTTTGAAAAATTGGGCGTGCTGGACAAATCGTTTACTAAGCTGTTTGAATTTTTCCATGTGTGGTAGGCTTACCAAAAGTCAAGATCGTAAATTGATGAGCATTTTTGTATAATTGAGACTTCGGAAAATTTAAAATTATGATTGTTGGACCAGCAGTGATTAGCAATAGCGGAACGTTTGATGTCACAATTTTTAACACACGTTTTATGCTCTCTCAAACGGACCTTAAAGGGTCTTTTCGTTTGACCAATGTACATTTTATTGCATTCGCAAGATATCTTGTAAATATCACAATGTGAAAAACTGTCAATTGGATGTTACAGATTTGTGAACTGAATTTTGTTAAAAGGAGTATAAACTACCTTAAAATCAAATCTTAACAAGATTTTAGAAATTTGATGGCTTATTTTCAGAAAATATGGAAGTATAATTAATTTTTTTTTTAAATTTTTGCCGACAGTGTTAACTTTGGAGTGAGAACGTTTACTTAGTCTATTATGAATGGAATCTATGATTTCAACTGTAAAACCTCGATCAATGGTAATGGATTTAATTTAACCCTCTCGTGCATAAATTATTTTTCATTATTTTTCATTATTCACAAAAAATCTTTTTTTTTTTGTGATAAATGAGAAACCATTATAAAATAATTTTATTATTGTACTACATGCTAGGTATTTTCTGTCCACAAATCAAATCTCCATAAATGAATGCTCAAAAATATTTTGCTTAATAATGCAATAATTATACGACCTCATATGAGGTCCGTATGCATGAGAGGGTTAATCTAATTTAATTTTCAGGTAAACTGTCGGAAGAAAAAATATTTAAAGCCCGATAGACATAAGCGTTGAAGGCAGTCAACTTTTGGTTAGGTGGATGGGATGATAAGCGATGAGGGTGTAAAGATACTGCGAATAGTTTACGGTAAACTGTAGTGTGAAATAAGTTATTTTCGCGGAAAACCATGACATCAAGGAAGTGCAAACGACTGTTATTTTCGAGTTTGGAAGTGAACTGAATATGTTCATCTATAGAGTTCATAGTTTCGAGAACATTTGTAAGATTAAGCCCATCAGAGTTCAATAAAGTAAAGCAGTCGTCGACATAGCGGATGTAAAATGGAAAAGATAATTTCTTGAAAAGGTTTGATTCGTAATAGTGCATATAAATGTCACTGAGCATGGGGCTGAGGGGGGAGCCCATGGACAAACCATCAGTCATGCAATAAAAATTAACATTAAAAATGAATGTGTTTTGCGATAAATAAATGCTAGTAAGATTTATAAGCTCATCAATTTCGTAATATGTATAATGACATTCTTGTAGGCGTACTTTAAGACAGTTTAAAGCACCTTGAGCCGGTACGTTAGTAAATAGGGAATTTACATCGAATGAAACCATACTATTGATTTGAGTACCATCGAAATTACGAAGCTTATTAACAAACTCATAAGAGTTCCTGCAAGCGTAAATGTTGTTAGAGAGCAGGGGGGAGAAAATAGAGGTAAGATATTTCGCTAATTTGTAGGAAGAGGTACCAATGTTCGAAACTATTGGTCTGAAAGGAATGCCTAGTTTGTAGATCTTTGGGAGCGTATAAAATCTTGCGCAACGTTATACTGAAGGAATGAGGGAGGATTTAGCATTGTTGGAAATGAGGGGGTAGTGGTCGATAGCAGATTTAATAATTTTCAATTCTTTTTGAGAAGGATCAGATTTGATCTTTTTATAAGGACCCTCACCTATGAAATCCTGTGTTTTGGTCAGGTAATCAGACTTGTCCATAACGACAATCTGGCCACCCTTATCTGCTTTGCTGATAACTATGTCAGTACTGGATTTAATATTTTTTATACAACTCGATGCAGCTTTGCTAATATTAGACTTAAGTAGGTTATTATTGAAATTCACATTGTTGGCAATTAAGTGTCTAATTGAATCCTTCTGAGAAGGGTTTAAAGCACTGAACTTGAAGGCTCTTCCGATGGGGGTAATAAGATTAGGAAAAGACGGTTTACTAGTAAGTGCAAAAATATTATTTAATTTAAGATAACTGATTTCATCCTGAGTAAGGTTAGCACTTGAAAGGTTGACTATAGCACTTTGGTCGATCAACGGTAAGGTATTGGGTGAAGTATTGTTATGTTTATTAGAGAGCTAATTAAATTTAGTTTTCAAAGTAGCAATATGTTTAGTAGACTTGTTCAGTGGACTAAACCAAGACCTTTTGTCAATGGAAGTAAAACTATCATAGGAATTGGATAGGTTAAGATGCAAATCATACAGTTCCTGTTCAACATTGGCAATTTTACGACGATTCTCCTGTATCACTGATCTTAGAGGTGCGAGTTTCGTACGGAAAATAATTTTTTCTATTTTGTTTGAATAAGTCAAATTACAATTGACAGAAATAAAATTCGGAATCACTCTTGACGGTCGGAATGTGAGGTGCGCCTCTCTGGCCCTCTCCCCTCTCTTTTATTCCATAGTTTTATTTATTTTTATCTTTAATTTATAAGCACTGATGATGAAGCCTTAGAGGCTTCGAAATAGCTATATGCTGTTTTAAAATTACTTACATTTGTGTTTTGTAAACGTTGTTTCTCTCTTTTTAATAGATTGACACAAAGTACAATCCTCTCCTCCCTTTTATAGAGTATATTTAACACAATCTCTCCCATTATATCGCTGATTCGGATAGGGGAGACTAGGGAGGGTTGACTCAAAAAATGATTTTTTATTTTTTAACCCCTTAACCTACAATGACGGGCATAGCCCGCGTACGATGATCGAGCCAAATGTAAATTCTTCTTACCACTAAAATTTCACAGTAAATATAATTTAATTTAATCGTCGAAATTCCATGATTAAACAAGGCGAAAATCTCTATTAAATTTTAGTGGTAGCTATGGATTTACCAAACCGTGGAGCTGTTGATTTTAAATCATAGGTTAAGGGGTTAAATATTGAACGTAGAATAAAGTTTTATGTATCATGTTATTCGTTTTACAATCAGTTATCAAAATAAAATTGCTACATAAGTGTAATATATAAGAAATTTGAAAAAGTATTGTTTTTAATCATGAGAAAATAATGGGTCAAGGCTCCCCACATATGGGAGACTTGGCCCACTATATGGGAGGCTTGACCCACTTTGTTTTATATTGAAATATTTGTGAAGAGAAATAAAATCATTTAAAAAAAAGCAAAATAACTTTATGCTGCATCCTTTAATTATTATAAAAAAAATACTTTTGAAAATATGATGCTTAAACAAACCTGCTTAGGCGTAATTGCATGCCAAAGGAGAAAATTTTTGTTTTAAACAGGATTTCGTTATAATTGTACAGCAGGGAAAATGAAATTTTAACATTTAAGACAGTATTCCGCTAGAGGCAGGTTCTGTTTTAATAGGGTTTCATGCATTATAATGCCAGGATTTAGTAGCCACTGTAACGCTTTTTTTTCCTTGTCCTACATTTTGTGACATCCGACCTGACAACTCTAACTGCCACATAGTTTGGATTTATCTCACTCTATTCATCATGTTGAAATTTGTCTACATACCTTCCTTAAAGTTTTCGATCAATGCTATGTTCTTTTGCAGACGCGTGAGTACTTAACTTATCATTAACATCTTTAACCTTTTCAGGGGCAAAGTACTTTCAGCACTAAAATGATGAAATAAATAACTGGCAACGGAATATACGAACATATTTATTTGGAAATACGAAAAAGGCTATATTTCACATACATATTAAATGGAAAAGATTTTAGCAAAATTCTTGCGTTTGGAAATTAAAATTAAGTGGTTTCGTAAACATACCACTGCCCCTGAAACGGTTAAGACTGCTGCTTTCAAACTTGGGAGATTCTCAAAAGGTGGGATCATTAAACGTTAACTATATGTAATTTTTAAAATTTTCAAAGTTAAGGCCAATTTTTTTAATAGTATAGTATATAAGTCTACAAAATTATACACAAACATTAAAAGACAGCAACTATTCTGGAAAATTAATTATTAAAGCATTTAATTAGCAGTTGTGTACGTTACAAATTTTGGACATTTTTTCTCACTTAGGTCACAGATTTTGGACATTGCTGACAGATTTTGTACGTTGCGCTTAGTATTTCAAAAATTCTTAAGACTAAGAATGTAGTAAATTTGTCCTATAATTGTATGTGTATACATATATATATATATATATATGTATAATTAACTTTTTGCTATCCAGTAATAATAATAATAAAATAAAATGTTAATCTCTGATATTAAAATATTTACTACTTTTTTAGAAGTAATATCTTAATTTTATAGGAATTACACATTATGCAAAAAACATACCTTTACATAATATTAGAAGTATCCAACATATAATTTATTCTTTTTTTTTCTAAAAAAAAAACAAACAAACAAAAAAACAAGTTATACTTCCATTTTTTAATGCACATATCTATAATTTCTTTATCAAAAGAAAAGTCTCCTCTTGCTGTCACCGGGTGAGGTGGATTTGGTGATTTCAACAAAATATCTTCATATTTTAAATTTGTGCTGTCTTTTTTAGATGGATAACGAAACCTGTTAAAATCAATGTCTGCCTGAGGAGTCAAAAAATTTATAGAACATATTTGTTCACCATTATCAATGCTGATCTTTTCAATAATACCTGGCCATAAGTTTTCATCATGAATTAATACAAAGCACCAGTCACCAATGTCAATCTATTTTCAACTACGTGAGGAGTCAATTGTAGAAACAATAATTTTTTCACCAGCTTCACTGGTAATGTATTCTTGATTGTTTTTTTATAGAGATTGTAAAAACCAGATCTATTTCTTATTTGAATAGTACCAAATTTTTGTCGTGTGTACGGAGTGAATCTTTCGAGTACCTTTAACAGTTTTCACTGGCTGTCTTCTATACTTTGAATACTGTCAATTTCTGTTTTTTTTTTTTTTTTTTTTTTTTTTTTTTACCAAAGTTACAGCACAAAGCGGTTTAAATGTTTTATTTGCCTTGCATTTTGGTGGGGAAGCAAAGAGGAAGAATGGAATTTTAAGGAGATGGGATTCTTAAACCTTGAATTAAAAAAAAAAAAAAAGAACTCAAGTACAATAATTTAACAAAAAAATATTTATTTTATTTTTTAAGATGTATGTTAGAACAATGGCCTCTGTTATAATATATTTATTTATGTATTTAGAAAATTAAAATTATTAATGTTTAGATCGTTCCACGATTTGGACATTGATATTAAATAATCTTTTGGGGTACATTTGCTACAAAGAAAACTTTGCAAAATACATAAAAACACGTAAGATCACTGAAGAATTACTTTTGAAATAAAAAAAGAAGTTTACTATTAATTTTAAATCATACTTTTAAATAAGCATGTCCGAAATTTCGTAACGATCGCAGCGGTCGCCATATTGTATCTATCGTTACACACATTTGTTGAGCATGCTTCAAGTCAAGTTATATTATTACACGTACTAAATACACTTTATTTATACAAAACACGGTAATTATTTACGATAAAACATTATAATAAATATCTTTTTATGCGTTTCAGGACACCAAATCATCTTTAAAAATAAATTTACCGAAAATAAAATCGGCGTTTCCATCATTACCCGATTCGGACATTCCACTTTCTTATTTGAGAAAAGTGTATTTATTGCAAAAATATCTTACAAAAACACATACAAATAATTTAAATTTTTTTTTAAATGATTTTAAAGTTAGATAAAAGAGTTTAAAGTACTTATTTGATGTATTTTTCGTGGAAATGATAGCTTTGTGGCGTACGTTACTTTTGGACATAACAAAATACAGAAAAATACTTTATAGAAAAGTCCTTCTATCTTCAAAAAAGCAATAAATCAGCCTGCCATCTCTTAACGAAATTATCAAAAAATCATCCGTTTCCTTTATGCATTCGTTGTTTACCATTAGAACCATATGGAAGCAAGTTAAAACTCTTTTTCTTGGTGGTACATTGGAGCAGTTAACGTTATGAATGTCCAAAATTGGCCTCTTTAGCATAAAATAATAATATTTTAAGATATTTATACAAAGCTTTTACAATAAATTATGCCATTTTCTGTCTCTGAATAGAATGAAAAACTCAGTGTAAAAAAAAAAAAAATAAATAAAAAAAATTAAAGTCAATGTTAATTAAAGTTATTTTTGAAAGGCTTAAAGTTATGACGTGTGTCCAGTGCCCACCTTTTGAGAATCGTCCACTTTCTAGTCTTTTCCGCTGCTTCTATTTATCTATTGTAAGTAATATTTAAATGGAAAAAAGTTCCTATCAACTTTGTCATTTATATTTCATTAATTTTTTTCGTGCAGTGGATACTATAGCAATTTTTCACATTTTCTTTAATCAGTCTTAAACGTTTTATTTTCCATCACCCCATTTTGCTGTAAATTTGCAGAATAAAGTTATATTATTTTTTATATATAACCATTAATCTTTCATTATGCACAATGTATAATAAAAAGATTTCCAAAACCCCTTAATTAACACATTGTCGATGGGCAATATTTATCAAATCTGAATTTTAAAACAGTAAAAGCTCCTCCCTATTCTGAAAGTCTTTTGTAAATCGGCGTTCTAGATAGGTTTCCCAAGTTTATATATCGGTAAATATCTTTCAGTGCACGAATTTAATACAAAATGTTTTACAATCTAAAAAAATATGGACAACATGACATAAATTCATTTTCTGTAAGGTAGAAGCCACGACCTTATTCAATGATGTATTTCGAACGGAAACGAGAATTCTCGTTTCCCGTCGTGAATGTGTTAAGGGATCCTTGAACATCTGGTCAACCCTCCCTCACATTGACTGGGTAAAGCCTCCCCACACAGTCCCTTTCTAAAAAAAAGCACATTGTTATGTTAAGCCTAACTTACTGTATAATCTTTATGCCTGAAATAAAAGCTCGATATTTCTGCATAACTTAAAACCTACTTACTTAAATTTCTATGATATACTTTATATGAAAAAAGCTTACAGAATATTTCTAAAAAACACAACTTTTAGGCTGAAAATGCCCCACAATTGATTTTTTCAACATCTATTTCGATTATCTGTATGAAACAGAGACTGTTGTTTGAGCATTGTAGTAGCTTTGGTTACCATCTATTGATAAAACTCTAAAATTCTTTTAAATATGAAAAGTGATGGGTGGGTCAAGCCTCCCGTATGGTCAACCCTCCCTAGCCTCCCCTATGTCGCTCTGTTTTGCGTGTCTCCCGATAAATAATGTTGTAACTTAACAGAAATTTTAGTTTTATATATATATAATATATATATATGTATATATGCGACAATAAATTTAATTCTCTATCGTTATATTTATTAACCAATTTGCATAACTATCACATGCATGGGAACACTTCAGGATTTTTTAAAATTAAGAAATCCCAAATTCATACCGGAAATTCCGAAAGAAGAATTCTTATTTATGTAATCAGTAAATGTCTGTCAGTAAATAAAGCAAAAAAACTGCTATTCAGATTTTCTGGTACGAATTCGGAATTTCTGAATTTAAAAAAAAAATTCTGAAATGCACTCTTAATTTTTCTAATGGCCTTGATTATATCGCGCTCTTTCACGTATTGGAAGGGATGATACAACAAGGGGATAATGTATTTACAAATTTCCCTGGAAAAGAATATGTAAATCAACACTTTATGAATCTGGATATTTCTCTTTTTTCAGTTACTTCTTTCCCATGTGGTTGAAAGAAGAGGAAAAGAAATCGACCATGACTACTCCGCTGTAAGATTTTTCAATCTATACATTAATGTTTTGTTTTTGATTAGAAATACTTAAAACTGTTTTATATCAAATTTATTCAATTTAAAAATTGCTTTTTGTGGCGAACTATGAAATTAAGAATTGAGATTACTTTTCCAACTGATAGAGTTTAATTACTTTAAGTCCTTTTAACTATTTGTAGACAGCAGCTAATTTACACATACAGTATATATTCCGGTGTATAACACACTGCTCAAACAAACATATTTTGATAGATAACACCGCCCCCTGAGTACTATAGGTCTGATCGCTGACACAAAAATGCCGGCTGCCGAAGGCATATTTTTTTTCAGTATGTGTAAAGCCCCTTTAACTTCAGCACAAATAATTTTATAAGTTTTTTCTGCTTTCGTTTTACGAGATTAAGCAAGTCAAAACATCTTTTGTAAAATATTGGTGTCTAAATTTAGGGGACTGCACATACGTTAAATAAAATCCGCCTTCGGCAGCCACCATTTTTCTGTCAGCGCTCAGGCCTAGTGTTCAGGGGTCCCGACAAACATTACTTAACAAAATGTAATTTACCGAGTCGTCGTAATTATTTGACATTAATTATTCATTAAAAATATTTTTTGGTACGAAATATGTGGTTTTAATTGCGCATTATACGCAGGAATTTACGAAATATATAATATATGAAATGACACATGTATAAACATTTGAAATGGGATAGCCATAAAAAATAAATATATAAAATCCAACTAATTATTATCTGACAACATTTCTGTTAAATAAATAATTTAAAAATAATTGGAATTTAAAACACACATAATACCATGAAAAATCAGACAAAAAATTGGCCTATATTCTCAAATAGTCGTCAGGAGCTATATGTCACATATATAAGTAAATGATGAAATTTTTGTCTTTCAAAACTTAGAGTAGCAAAGAAGCAGAAGAAAAAAAAATAATGGCGTCCATTGTACTTGCTAAAAGCGAGCTTTTGAAGAAAATAATCATTTATCAGGATTCGTACGCCTCAGGGGATTCAGGGTTTGAATACCAGATTTTTTTGTAAAGTAAAGCTGGTTATATCTAAGCATAGAACATACTTTCCCCATTAAATAAGGCATACTTAATAAACATTCAAGTATTCTTCTCCTGAGGTATACGAAGTCTGTTTATAGACAATTTCACATGGATTTCCAATCTTTACTGAATTTGATTACTATACTGGTCATCAAAATTAAAGGATAATGAGAAAAAATATGCTCACTAAGTTAATGTTGCAACCAATTCCCAATGTTGCAATTATTTATTTTAATTAAGTACTATTGAACTCAAAATTACACTTCCGCACATTGTTAGCATAGGAAATACGCAAATTACATGATTGACAATGTGTGGTGCGCAATGGACCTATGTTGGAATACTGGTCTGTAGTGCTGTTTAATTTGAATGTGGTGTCTGAATGTGATCAGTATTCATTAGTCATAGCTCAAAGACATCATTTAAGTTAAGGTCAAAAGTGGCGAATAATTTATAGAATCGAGGAAGGTCAAAAACAAATGGAGGTCGCCAAGATTTGAATATCCCTCAGAGTGTCATGTCAAGAGTTTTTAGCCGCTTTTTAAGCACTGGATCCGTTGATAGACAGCCTGGTCAAGGAAGACCAAGAGCAGCAACTGCATCCGAAGACCATTTTTTGTCATTGTGGCTCGAAGAAACCGTAGAGCGATTACAAGAGATTTGATTTGAGACATTCGGACTGCAACAGGAACTCGAATTAGCCGTTCTACTGCTGCACGAAGGCTTAACAAGGGTTGATTGTATACGAGAAAGCCAATAGTTTGTGCCCCTCTCACTCCAGCTTCCAAAGGGGTTGCCCTCTTCAAGTTCAATGGAGGCAAGAAGACTGGGCTTAAGTATTGTTCACTGATGAGTCCAGATATAGTCTGAACACTGATTCTAGACGTGTTTTGATCTGAAGATATGAAGGGAGAGGCAACTTGCCCTTCCCTTGTTCGCGAAATAACCCGTTCGAGCCCAGTTTTCTTGTCTCCATTGAACATGAGGACAGCAACAGTTTAAACGGGCCTCTTGGGTAGCTGGAGTGAGTGGGACACAAACTTTTGGTTTTCTCGCATACAGTCCATCCTCGTTAAGCATCTTGCAGCGGTAGAATGGCTAATTCGAATTCTTGTGGCAGCATGAAGGTCTGAAACCAAATATCTTGTAGTCGCTTCGCGGTTTCTTCGAACCACAATGAAAAAAAAATGGTCTTCGGATGCAGTTGTTGCTATTGGTCTACCTTGACCAGGATGTCTATCAACGGATCAGAGCTTAAAAAAGCGGCTCAAAGCTCTTGATATGACACTTTGAGGGATATTCAAAGGCGACCTCCATTTGTTTTTGACCTTCCTCGATTCTGCCAATTATTCTCCACTTTTGAACTTAACTTAAATGATGCCTTTGAGCCATAACTAATGAATACTGATCACACTCAGACACCACATTCACTTTAAACAGTACTACAGACCAGAATTGCAACATACATCCATTGCGCACCACATTGTCAATCATCTAATTTGCATATTTCCGACGCTAACGTATGCGCGGAAGTGCAATTTTGAGTTCAATAGTATTTAATTAACATAAATAATTTCATCACTGGGCATTGGTTGCAACATTAATTTAGTGAGCATATTTTTTCTCATTATCCTTTAATTTTGATGACCAGAGTATATTAAAATTTAAAAAAGAATAAACCTGTATTATTTGTAAAAGATAAATGCATTGTTTATAGATAGAGAAAACAGAAATAATAATAAGGACATAATTAGAAATAGAAACACACTATACATATATTGCCATAACCTTGCAAGCATGCTTTTCACATGTTGAAGAATACACAGGAAAATTAAATGTTACAGCTAAGGTGAGTAATAATTTAATTGTTGTATATAAAAATTAATTAAATATAAAATAAAATAATGAAATAGTAACAAAAATATGTGTGTAAAATTATTAATAGAAATGTTTAATTATTTCTAACAAACAAACATATGAACATCTATAACATTATTCACAAGTTCAAATTTGATTACATACTTAATAAAATAATATATGAGTTAAAAAATGTAATGTTTCTTTTATAGATTATGTCTGAGGTTATTTTGACAATATATGAGTATGATTTACATTTCTATTACTAACCATTAAAAATATTTCTACTTTTTGGCATAAGAAGGGAAATTTTAGTAAATCCAGTTAACTAATTTTAAAGCTAAATTTCATTTAAAAAACCAATAATTCTACGGTAATAATCCTTTTTATTAATTTACATTTTAAAAAGTCATTAATTCACACCTCCAATAATCAGCACATACGACTTTTAGACAAAAAAGATTTTATGAAATAATTTTTCAGCGTTTCGTTTAACACTAGAACCGCCGGAAATTTTACTCAAGTGTTATAAAACTATTTTACACCAGAATTTTCATTTAAAACTATTTAACTTATTTATTTAACTTATTTTCCCGTGGTACATGTTTAACATATTTTAGAAAAAAAAATTCTGGTTCGAATTGAAATATTTTAATTTTTTGCTGGTCAAAATGTCCGCTGTGGCGGTTCTAGTGTTAAAGTCCTTCATAAAAACTGCACATCGTATCAATAATAATAATAAAAAAGATTCCGTTATTTTTTGGATTGTCATAAAATCTATATAATAACAAGAACTGAAAATTGAATGTGCCATACTTATTGAAAGAGTATATCAAATAAAAAATTTCTTTTAAAATGGCAAACAAACTCACTATATGAATTATATTTAAATTTTATCTGAGATTTTTTGGCAAGCAGTGCTTTTCAATAGATAACATAAAAACAAACTTTATTGGAAAAAGGTAAAATTGTATTTATTTATACATAATTGTTTTCTAGATTTTAAACATTGCAAATTATCTGAATCCATGGGTTTTAAGCTTAAATATTCAATCTTTCAATGAAATTTTTTTTCTTGTTCATGTTTTTAACATAAAAATAAGCATTCATAAAGGTAGTGTGCGAATCTATCCATTTGTGTGCATATTTCATATACAGTATACAAGCATGATTATCAAATATATTTTTTGTTAAATAACGTTACATATACAGTGTGATTCATAAAGAAATACATACTAGTGACACAATGACTTTTTTCCTTATGAGTTCATAAAGGACAAAATATGTTCTATCCTTTCCCTAGTGTTGATCTAGCCGAGCTGTGATAGCGTATTATAGTCACTATCCTTGCACTTGATTCCAATATTTAAACTAGTGTTTGGGCGGTAGAACATCAACGACTACTCGAAAAAATCTTGACATATCCCTTTACAATTCTACTATATTGAACAGGAAATATCTTACATTGTTCTTGTTTTATAATTAATTGAAACTGTATACTTCTTTATGAATCACTCAGCATTGTGCAATAGTAAAACCTAATGGTGGAGCAAGAAAAAAAAATCTTCTGTATACTCACTGAATTATTAATAGCAAAAATCTATGATTGGATAAAGCAAAATTTTCTGTTCAAAAATGTTTTTGTGTAAATTCAAGGATTTTACACACTTTACACGTGACTCTCATTGCGAAGAAGTTAACCCATTAGCGCATATATGCGCGCATTTAAGGAATTTCTTTTTTATTAAAAAATTCCAAATTCATACCAGAAATTCTGAATAGTAATTTTACTTTTATCTAATTATAGACGTTTCGTGATTACATAAGATAAATTTTTCTTTTCGGAATTTCCGGTTTAGATTCGAAATTTCTGAATAAAAAAGAAATTCCTCAAATATGCGGCAATGATGGAAATTAGTTAACACTAGAACCGCCGGAAATTTTACACCAGTTTTTATTTAAAGCTATTTAACTTATTTATTTAACTTATTTTCCCGTGATACATATTTAACATATTTTAGAAAAAAAAATTCTGGCTCGAATCGAAATATTTTAATTTTTTGCTGGTCAAAATGACCACTATGCCGGTTCTAATGTTAAAAGTCTTCTGCGTTTTAACACAAGAACGCCAGGAAATCTGACTCAATCTTTATAAAAATATTTTACACTAGTATTTTTATTTAAAACTGTTTAATTTATTTAACTTATTTCTGTGTGTTTTATATTAAACTTACTTCATAAAGAAATTTCTAGCTAGAATCGATATTAATACAAACTGTATCTTGGCTTTCGAATTGCAACACCAGTAATTTTTTGTGATAAAAAGTATTATAAATGTTCAATTTGAATTCTTTCCACGGTGATGTTTTGTGGTAAAAATTATTATAAATCTTCAACTTGAATTCTAAATTTTACAGCGTGGTGTTCAAAATTACTTTAAAAGCTAAGCTGTCTTTCGAATGAATCATCACCAGGTAATGCGCTCGAAAAATAAAAATTTTTCTTTGAAAAGTATTTTTAATGATGAATAATATGACAATAAAGGAAAAAACTTTTCTTTTTTTTTTACCTTAATCCACCTACCTCGCTTTAGATATAAATTTAATATGATAATGGCATGTGCATTATACACCCGACAAAATCATAAATGTTTCAGATTGAGAAGTAACAACAAAAATAGACGGAGAATAAATGAATAATAATAATAATAATAAAATAAAAACAACACCATTCCTGCTTTTAAATCGAATTTTCTTTACACCTTTAACCCTTTGCTGCACCACGTGCCATTTCTGGCACATACCTAAAAACATTATAATTTTCATTATGTGACATGAATTTGGCTAATATGATCACTGTAACCGATCATGAACAATCCAGAGAATGGAATAACACTTATTTTGACCATGTCAGATGGCTGCATTGTTTTATAAACCATTGAAACTGTATAGTTTATGAATCACTCTGCATTGTGTAATAGTAAAACCTAATGGTGGAGCAAGAAAAAAAATCTTCTGTATACTCACTGAATTGTTAATAGCATAATTATGTGCGACTTTTAATCCAATTTCTTATCTAGACCATTTTTTTTTTCAGCTGATCTTGTATCTGTTTTCTCACATGAGCAGATGCCCTCAAATGAATGATGGAATGCAGCAAAATTTATTGCCTCAAGCACCTCCAAGTTATGACACGAGTTGTCCGCCCTATTTACCTCCCGAGATTTACCAGAGAGCATACGATAGCAGTGGATCCAGTTGGTCACTCAGCACTGAAGCCTTCAAGGGAGATGCGTCAACTAATGTTGTAGATATAAACAGTATAAGGCGGCAAGTGATTACACAAGAACAGTTAGCAAGTGTGATGTGTAGAGAAAATACAGAAGGATACCAACGTGCGATTGTCAATACCAATGATTATTCGGCTTTGCCGTATTAAACTGTATCAGAATGATGGAAACTATATGAAAATTTTCTCTTAAAGAGTTTTCTATCAATAAAGCTCATTTATTTGGCTTAGATGTTCAATGTAACTATTACTTTTTATCAAAATTCTTAAAATGAAAGTTTATTTTACGCTAATAGTAAGAATTACAATTAGGAATAGGGTTCTGCTTTTGTTATAGTTAAAGACAAACTAACATTTTGGCAAACTTTAATGCATTGATTGGCTATGTCTTTAACATATTTTCTATATATACTAATATCATTAAAACACTACCATAACGTGGCAACATTTGAATATCGACAATAAACTATTGATACTTATTCTAAAAATATTGCCGTTTTATTTGAAACAGTCGCATTCAATTATATGCCAAAAGCATTGTAGATACTTCTGTTTATTGTCTGATTGTAAATATTTTTTTCAATATACTCAATATTGCACAAATTTCCCCAAAGTTTCATCAATGTTGGATAGTTAATGTTAAGCTCTATCCACTACTCATTCGCGTATTATAAAACCCAAATATCTGTTCAATATTGTACGACATTGGGTCTATATTGTGCAAAAATTTAGCGAATACTGCTCTAGTATGGTTTTGTGGCTGGGAATGGGTTATGTTATGGTTATAACCCAGTGTGATCAAAATGCGGCCCGTGTGGAACCAGTAATTTCTTGCTGATATCTTCGCCTTATTTAATCATGGAAATTCTGCGATTAAAAAACAGGAAAATTCCTGTAAGAAAATAGTGGTTCCACGCTTTCCGAAATTGGACCACGCTGTTATAACTTATTTATGAAAACATACACTACCGCGGAATGAATGACTGCTTCAAACTCACTTTTTCTTAGCACACTAACTTTGACGTATAATTGAGCGAATAATGCATTTAGTGCCTTTACATTAAAAAAATTTTAAAGTAATTTCCATAAAACGTTTGCATAAATAATGTATGTGTAAATTACGTACGTGTAAATACTTGCATGACAATGCATACTTGCCAACATTCAACTAAACTTCCGTAAAATGTGAGTTAAATTGACCCAAGTTATAAGCTTTACTAATCAGAAAGTTTATTTGATGTATCATTGTACATTTAAAATCGTGTTTCTCTATGAAATCTATTTGAATTAATTTCTTTAGTAAATTTCTGGTTCAGAACGTGTTTAACCTGGGTCAATTTAACACACATTTTACGGAAGTTTAAGGGAACGTTGGCAAGTATGACAATGGAAATATTTACAATCATTTATCAATATTGTAAAATAACATTAAAGATTAGTCAAAAAACACTTAAGTAATTTGTTGCAAGGTAACAAAATTAAATAAATATTGATGCAATAAGAAGGAAATCTGATGCCTTTTTTACGTGCGTTCGCAATTATATAAAGACATAGCACCTATATTCGTCGTCTGGTTTGTCCGTCCGTCTGTCTGTCTGCATATAACAGCGCAAAAACTACACAAGCTAATGGTTTGAAATTTAAGACATATAATTGTTGCATAATTTTGTCGAATCATTTCAAATTTTATGAAAATCGGATGTATAGTTCAATTACAGGGACAGTCAAAAGTATTCCGTCACATTACGGCCAATGGAAAAAAATAGTTTCAAGTGCATTTTAATGATGTTACACCCTTTCGAACGTAATGAAATTGATGATACGCATTTATGAAATGCACAAAAATATACATTCTGTAGAATATGCGATTCAAAGAATACTTATTATTAATTTACAGAGCCACAAAAAAGTAATCCGTTACATAATGGTATAAGGGGAAACATTGTTTGAGGCGTATTTTAATTAAGTTAAATTATTTCACATATAATGAAATTGATATACGTTGCTGAGGTTTACTACAATTTACTTCTTGTATTATAGAAAATGCATAGTATTTACAGGGACACGCAAAATATTTCGGATACTGTGTACTGTATTCGAAGTACTGTATATTCGCGATTATTGCTGGAAGTACATTTTTATTTGTGATATGAGTTTTCAAGTTTAATGAAATTTGTGCATATTACGTTGTGTGTATAAATGCTGTGGATCATATGCAGGACTACACAAAAGAATTCGTAAGGGTTACTGAGTATGAACGAAAATAGCTTTTCGGTGAGTTTTAAATAAGTTATGCATTTTTACGCTGAACTAAATTTAGTATACTAAGATATGTTCGTAGAATATAGATAAAATGATATACAGGACCACGCAAAGAATTGGATACATGGCCGTCTATGGATGATAATCTCTGGAAGTGTAATTTCTATAGTTTAAAGCGTGTTTTAGTCTTAATTAAATTTCAGCTAAATAGTGGCATGTATATAAAGATAGCAGGTTAAAATGCAGGGCTGTACACAAATATTCAAGTATGTTTCCGTCTATTGGCATAAATTACTGAAAGTAAAATTTCAAACTATTATGCGCTTTTAACACTTTCCAAGATAGTTGAAAAGTATTTATGAATTCAGTTTGTCTATCCACCTGGCCGTCTGTCTGCCCGAGCTCAAACTTGCGTTAATATAGTTGGATTGCTCTGTAATTGATATATGTTATTGAGATTTACTATTATTCCGGTATTGAAAATAAAGTATGTAGAGTACATTGGTTATTTTCACATTCCCTCAAAAGTATTCCATTACATATGGCCTATAGGCAAATGTCGTAATTATATAAATACGTAGCACCTATAGTCGTCATCTGGTCCGTCCATCAGTCTGTCCGTCTGTCAGTATGTAAATGCGCAAAAACTACCCAGCCAATTGGTTTGAAATTTAACATATATAATCGTTGCAGAATTTTGTAGAGTCACTTCAAATTTTATGAAAATCGAGCCAAAACTTAAAAACATGCTAGTAAAAGTTTTTTTCATTTTATTAAATCCTATCATAAGTCATTAATTCAATGATATCCCATGATAGGTAATGATTCTAGGTTGCCATGGTGATACGTGCTATTTAAGATGGAGTCATATTAATTCCATATTACTGATTTCAATATGTATAAACGTAGTAAATTTTGTTTTCATGCATTTTTGCATAATAGTGCAACAGCTATTGCACCAAGACCTGAATATTTACAAAACTCCGTTATAGTAAGAACGCACCTCAACTGCCACGTTTGACGTACAATTCCCGACTTGTTGATTCCTGGGTTGCATGAGGCGTGCACCGGATATTCATATAATGAACCGCATATTCATAGTATAAAATACAATAATGGTTACCAAACAGAATAAAAAAAATTAAAAATAAAATAAACTATTCGAAAAATATTTGAAACATGGTTATTATTATATATATACAGGATGTTGCCGAATTCGACCGACAAATTGAGAGGGGGGATAGCAGGCATCGAGAGGATGAAAATTTGCCATGAAACATGGGGTCGCAAACCACTTACAAGGAAGGTCTCCTAACAGGGCATACTCAGAATATGTTGAAAAAAATGCTAGTGAAACTACTCATGTATATAAGGGATCAGTCAAATTTAACGGCGGAATTTCAGTAGAAAGTCTATAAAAAAATAAAATACTTTCGAATATTTGGCGAGAAAATACGAAAGTGACACGCGATTTGGCGAGCAGGATTTTTCCACGCCAAAAGCAAACGATTTTAATGCATCTGAAAATTGTTTATTAATTGTTTTTTAGAATGCACGGTTTTTAATGAATTTAAACTTAATCAATGAAAGAGGTTATTATATATTTTTTATATTACATATGTATGTTTTTTGTTGCTGTAGTTATCTAATTTTATCACTGTAAAAATATTTTCTATGCTTTGCAAGTTGCAAATATCTATTTTAAGTTATAGTCAGCTGACATTTGATTGCCATAATACACTTCCATATCGAAGACGAAGTCGTTTCCATAGCAACAAAATCAAATCGACAGTGTTCTATCTGTCTTATTTTTGAGCTTGAAATAATTTAAATCAATTTAAATTTTGTTTTAAATCGTAAAATATGATATTTAAATTTTACTATAAATATATATAAATATATATGACAAACTATAGTTAAAACAAGCTAAAAATGTCAAAAATACAGTTAAAACAAATTAAAAATGACAAACCTAAAGTTATTTAAGTTAAACTTATATAGACAAGTTCAACATAAAAGTTTTTTCCTACATAAAAGCGTATTTTTTTTCCCATCGCCAACCGGTGATAAATCGCCAAATAAACGAAAACTTCGTTATTTTTTTACGGACGTTGTATCGGGGTTCCGCCAAAATTTTTTTTATAAACTTATATATCCATATGAGAAGAACATTCTGTAATTTTTTCAGACTTTTCTGAGTATGCCCGTATGGAGACCTTCCTTGTTAGTATTTAGTCACAGATACAGGGTGTTTCATTCTAACTGAACTTGGGTTTTGGCGATAATAATTTTGAGAAAAATTAAAATATTGAAACGACAATGCAACGATATGTACCTTATTTTGTGTGAAATGTTATTACATCTCGAAAATTTCTGGAAAAACAGGGTGCTCGAGCAATCGATAATACCGTATGAACTGGTAATCGCAATCCAAAATGTGGAGTGGCAAGTGCATACTGTTGGCACATATAATGGAAAATTCTACCAGTTTTTTGATATTATCACATTTACAACAGAGGTGAGAAAGTCTATTACAAGTTTTATTATAATATACTTCAGTTTTCTGAAAGTTATTACCGTCAACGCAAATTGAGTTAGGGCAGAACACCCTGTATTTTTTATTAAATGCGTGGTTTTCGACCACATGATCTATGCTAATATTTCATCCTCTTGATGCCTACTATCATCCCTCTGAATTCGTCGGTAGAATTTGGCAACATAGTCCAAGAGCTATTAAACATTTTAGGGAAGGTATTTGAGGCACCCTGAAAATTTGTGCAACACTTCTTTTGTAATGCCTGAATACAAAATCGAATGTCTGGCTGAAGGATCGTGGCCCAAAACCTGTGCCAGACAAAAAATGGCACTTGACACGTGTCTGGCACAGTTTTTGTGCCGACTAAAGTGTCTGTCATTTTCAAAATATTTTTTTCTAAGCATAAATATTATTGTGCCTCAATCTCAGCGTGCCTCAAATACCTTTTTTGGGTAGTCAAAAAATGGCACTTGACACGTGTCTGGCACAGGTTTTGGGCCGACTAAAGTGTCTGTCATTTTCAAAATATTTTTTTCTAAGTATAAATATTATTCTGTTTCAATCTCAGCGTGCCTCAAATACTTTTTTTGGGTAGTCAAAAAATGGCACTTGACACGTGTCTGGCACAGGTTTTGGGCCGACTAAAGTGTCTGTCATTTTCAAAATATTTTTTTCTAAGTATAAATATTATTTTGTTTCAATCTCAGCGTGCCTCAAATACTTTTTTTGGGTAGTGTCAAAAAATGGCAGTTGACACGTGTCTGGCACAGGTTTTGGGCCACGATCCTTCAGCCAGACATTCGATTTTGTATTCAGGCATTACAAAAGAAGTGCTGCACAAATTTTCAGGGTGCCTCAAATACCTGCTCAAAAATGTTCAACAGCTCTCCTACTAACACTCTATATATATTTGTACTTCGAGGTGAGACGAATCATCAATTGCACTTCTTTTATTTTTTTAGCGACACTTTTTTTGAAAAGAATTTTGTGTATTACTTAATCTCCAAAAATCTATGATTGGATAAAGCAAAATTTTCTGTGCAAAAATGCTGATGTGTAAATTCAAGGTTTTTACATACCTTACACGTGACTCTCATTGCGAAGAAGTTGACCTATTAGCGCATATATGCGAGCATTTCAGGAATTTCTTTTTCATTAAAAAATTCCAAATTCATACCAGAAATTCTGAATAATAATTTTTCTTTTATTTAATAATAGACGTGTCGTGATTACATAAGATAAAAATCCTTTTTTCGGAATTTCCGGTTTATATTCGAAATTTCTGAACAAAAAAGAAATTCCTCAAATATGCGGTAATGATACAAATGGATTAAAACTCTTCTACATTTTAACACAAGAACGCCCGGAAATCTGACTCAATCTTTATAAAAATATTTTACACTAGCATTTTTATTTCAAACTGTTTAATTAATTTATTTATTTCTGTGTGTTTTATATTAAACTTACGTTATAAAGAAATTTCTGGCTGGAATCGACATTAATAGAAATTGCATCTTGGATTTCGGATTACAACCCCAATAATCTTTTGTGATAAAAATTATTATAAATCTAGAGCTTGAATTCTTTCTCCGATGATTTTTTGTGATAAAACTTAATGATGTTCAAAATAACTTTAAAAGCTAAGCTGTTTTTCGGATGAATCATAACTGAGTAATGCGTTCGCAAAATAAGAAATTTTTCTTTGAAAAAGTATTTTTAATGATGAATAATACGACAATAAAGGGAAAAAAAAATATATTTTTTCACCTTAATCCACGTAGTTTTGCTTTAGATATAAATTTAATATGATAATGGCATGTCCATTATACACCCGACAAAATCATAAATGTTTCAGTTTGAGAAGTAACAATAAAAGTAGACGGAGAATAAATAAATAATAATAACAAACACCATTTCTACTTTTAGATCGAATTTCCTTTGCACCTTTAAACTTTAAATAACAAGAAAAATGAATAAACATAAAACAACAAGCAATAATTAAAAGGAAATTTATAATCTGGTTTTACAATAACTGATGCCATCTATTTCGTCTCCTATTTTTTGTACTAATCCTAATGTATACAGATAATAGAAAGGAATTTTAGTCTTTATCCCTACACAATGCTAGTGGCATTGTGTAGGGATAATACGTAAGGGAAAAAGCGTGCAAAAAGACGTCCGTCTGACATTAGCCTTAATGTGCTATAATTAACACTAATTTTACTAGCGTCAAATGTCACCCTTTAAGATTTTGTTTTGTGGTTATTTTATTTGAAAATTTTAAGCATATTAAATATGGAATAAAGTTGAACTATGCTAATTGGTATTATTAAAATCATTCAGTGCACGGAAAATGACTTATGATTGTTTTACTTTTAAAATTTGCAAATGAAATAATCACAAAGCTATTAAACATAGAAATAAGCTTTCCATGTACTAAAAATGATTTGTGACTGCCTTAATTTTTAAAAAATCACAAATTAAACAGCCACAAAATAAATATATAAAACGTGTCATATGACATTGGTAGAAATTGTGTTAAATGTATTTCTAAATAAACTTGCTTCGGTGATAATAATATTAAGTAGAAATGCTTCAGATATCAGAGAATTAATTTTTGCGACACAAAATGTTCCTAAAATTTTGAACCTATATGGTACACCCACATCTTGCGCTTTTTTGTACCACAAAAATTTAATAGAAATTTTTGCCTTATTTAATCGGCAGATTACGCCGATTTAAGAAGGTAAAATTTACTATTAAATTTTTGTGGTACAATAAAGTGTAAAAGTTGGCAGCTACGGGTACATCGGTGGAACTATAACTAGAGAGGAATTGACGTATTCTCAAATTGGTAAAGCTTCAACTGTAACTGGTTTCTCAGCAACTTACTACCGCCGATCAAAACTTCCATCTGTAAAATTGAATAGACATTTTCTCCTTATTTAGCTGCCTTATTAGTGCACAATATCAGTAATGTTTATGGCCAAAACAGATATTCATTTTTACTGGTGGAAGTTTACTTAATATTGTGACAATCTAAACAACCTCCTGCCAGTGAAAGAGATTATAATACCCGGGCCAACTTCCACCAGTAAAAACTAATAGAAACTTTTACCATATTTATGAAAGAAATTTTGTATAAATAAGCAGCTAAAATAAAGCGAAATTTTCTATTGAAAATTTACTTGTGGAAGTTTGCTCCGGCGGTAATCAGAAACTGTTGATCCAATGTAAAAAATCAGCCGCCATCTTGTGACAACCTTCTCAGTTACTTCACTCGCAACTGGTACACTCTACACCAGGCACGGCGAACCTTTTTGCGTACGCGTGCCAACAATTCACAAACAATACCTACTAACAAATGTCACGTGCCAAACTTTTGTGCAGCGCACGATGTTTATATGAAATACTGTTTATAAAATCAGTTTGCTTTCATGCATTAATAATTAAGTAATATTCGAAACCGAAATGCGATTTCTCTTTAATAATGGAATCGGACATTAAATTAATGAAATTTTAATTCGTAAATATGATTTATTTATGGAGTACGTACTGTAATTAGGCCAAAGAAAAAAATGCAAATTTTTAGTATGTTATCTATGATATAATTATCCAAGCTGCTTTAAACAATGTATTGATAATGTATTGGTGAGATTTTTGCTGTTGTGCATTCGATGGAAAATGCTTTATACCTTGTTCATATTTTGTTATTTTTGTTAATATACATATCAAAATTCAGTCCATTTGCCATTTTATTGCAGCGGCTATGTAATTTTATTCATCTGAAAAACACAGATTCTAAATACATATAGAAAGGCAAAGCGCATGTCTAAAACATTACAAAGCATCTTAGGAAAAGGAAGTTATCAAATTTAAATCGGAAAAATTTAAATTTCACGTGCCAGAGAAATTATTTTGCGTGCCAACTCTGGCACGCGTGCCAAAGGTTCGCCAACCCTGCTCTACACTATATGTCTCCTCCTCTTTATTCATAACGCTATTGGTACACCTCTTTAAACTTTAAATAACCAGAAAAACCAATAAACAAAAAAACAACAACAATAATTAAAAGGTGATCTTGACGAACCCACATTATCGGTGAGATTGAGGAACTCTAGCATAGCTATTACAATGCATCTTTATTGTTCAGACATTTAGACTTAAGCCTAGTGTACACATAGACTTGGGTTTTTTCTTTAATTATTAAGAGAAAACCAGAAATGAATGATGCGAAATTTTTTATTTATATTTACAGCTACGGATTCCATCTTATTTCCGCAAAAATAAGACCTTCACTAAATAGCACAGCTCTTTCTTATGTATTCAAAAATACAAACTAAAGCTTAGAAAAGAATTTCATCCTATGTTATACGTGATATCAGAAAACTAACAAAAGTTAAGAAAGTTTTCAGAAGGGAACGATATTTTCAAGTCATGTTTTTATTATTTGAGTCTTCAACAACGGATAAATTGAAACCTTAATATTATATGGCAGCTGTATTAAAAACAGTGTTAGCAACTTCCTTTATTTAATCACTAAATGTCGATATTAAATAAAGCAAAAATTAATATTCGGAGTTCCTTATAGATATAATAAAAAATTGGCTAGTACTTAGCTAAACCTGGCAACACTGCATGGCAGAACAATTTTTATGATGGTGGAAGAAATATGATTATTTTTAAAAAGTGCGAATCAATTTTTAATTAAAAAAAAAAAATTCCATTTCTCGAAATTTTACTGACAACTAGCGGAGTTTTCGCCGTTTTGCTGGTCAGTTTTCCAAACGAAGGTAGTATTGGGGATCCCATTAACTACGGCTGAGTAGAACTGTTTAGGCTACGCCCTCTCTGGTTTCGAAATAAACAAACCTTGAATTATTGTGATTTCTTATTTTTAGACAAAAATCTTCCCAAATGAACCTACACTGTAAAAAAAACGGACTAAAAAACGGAAATACTACTGGCAATCTAGACGCCAGTACTATTTCCGTTTTTTTAAGGGAATTTTTACCCATAAATTACAGAAAAATTTCGGTTTTTAATCAGAAAAACGGAAAATTTTCTGTAATTTATGGGTAAAAATTCCCGTAAAAAAACGGAAATAGTACTGGCGTCTAGATTGCCAGCAGTATTTCCGTTTTTTTTTACAGTGTTAGGGCTGGGATCCCCACTGCCTTCAGAGAGTACACAAATAATTATTTTTCATCTTTCAAAAAAGCATAACTTGTCTTATCTCATAGTCACGCGGTAATCAACCCAGATTAAATTATAATTTTTAGCAGGTCGTTCACGTTGCTATAGGAACCAATTTAGAAGTCTTCCAACTTGAATTTTAGTCCAACTTGAATTTCTCGAGAGTAACAAAATTTATAAAAGAGTTCTTTTTTCCGTTTAAAAAAGATCCATTAAATATTGAATGAAAAATTCTAATCAAAAATAAAAAAACTGCCTTCGAACTGCATAATTTCTGCTATATAGGCACTCCCTGCTAAAGTGTATAGCTATGCCCACAGCGGTCTCTTCAGAAAACTGCAGGCAAAAATTCACATAATCAACTGTTTTTATTATTATAGTCTAGTTGCATATCAGTCCGTTGTGTTACATTTGTATTTTATAAGATATATCGAGTTTTTGAGGAAAAATATTTCGCAGTCCAGTTTTGAAATCAAATAGTATAAGTCATAAGCTAAAAGTGTAATTATTATCGATTACTCAAATAGATCTTTCAATCGATGTAAGATTCTTTTAATTGATCAATTAGTTCCTGAGTATTTTAGTATTGAAAGATTGGTTGAATGATTGACTCTCCGGTTTTTTTTTTCGGTTTTCCCAAAATCTATTTCAAGTATCGGAATGCGACAACTTAAAGATTTTAGCCAGAAACATTTTGTTTATGCTCCTGATAAGTTTAGTGTTTGTTTTGAAACCTTTTCTGAACCTTTCCGGACAGAATTTTATACACCACAAGAGACTTCTATTTCAAAATAAAATGAATATGTTGCAAGCTAAAAATCGGATCGATCTAAAATTATCATCATTTATAGATCTTCCATAATCGTGTTTAATATCATTTGGCATGTTTTATAGAAAGTGATTTAGCAGAAAACTAAATATATTATTGAAAATAACTTTGTTTTTTCATATGAGGCAGACATTGCATGGTATCCTACGTTAACCCTTTCAAGGGCTGTGGCTAGACGGTCTAGCCACCTAATTTTAATTCCAAAACTGACAAATGGCACCAAGAATATTTTAATAAAATTTTGCTTTTGTAATGAAAGTACAAATTAGCGGGTTTTTATTTTCTAAGAAATTCGTTTGGATATTCTGGTGTCAGTCAATTATTTTATCAGTTTACGAACAGAATTCTTCTGCCCCTGAAAGGGTTAACACATTACCATGCTTATCATTGATACCGATCTGGGAACTGGACATAATAATTCAACATTAGCTATTTATGCTGCCTAATCCAGTTTAAAATAAAAATGAATGTGTTGTAAGCTAAAAATCGGATAGATATGAAATTATTCGGTTTTTTCCTTATCAATCATACGAAACCTTGCTTTAGACCCGATTATGGAACATTAGTTCCCTTTAATTACCAATCCAGTTTTTAAATTAAAATGTATAAGTCATAGGCTGAAAATGTAGTTATTATATCATTAGAAATTAGCCCGTCAGAACGACGTGTTTGCCTTTTCAAAAGAATGATAAAGCATTGCATTATAAAAAGAATTATGAAGTAATAAATTATATCGTATTTGACTAATAGAGTCATGTGGGGTAAATTAGCAGCCAATTTTTCACTGAAATTTAATTTGCAAGAAAAATATTAATTGAATTGGCAAAATAATGACATAGAATGTGCAAATGAACTTCACTCACAAAATTTAAAGGACTATTTCACAAAAAATGTGCAAATTAGTACTAATAAGGCTTTTTTATAAATATATAGTCAATTAACTTTCGTCTTCGTTCATTCCATTTTAAAAAATCCCTAATCTTCAATTTCTTATAAATCAGAAAAAAAAATAAATAAATAAGAGTCATTCACGGCTGTGAAGAAAAACTTAAAACAGCCCGATATAAAAATTCTAACAATATTGCATTTAATACACACTTCGCTTGCCTTAAATTGTCATTTTTTAAGAAATTTTTTATGCATGGAGTTCGTTCAGATTGCTATATTGCCAATGAACTCGATGGTCTGTATTTTAATGAATCTCAAAGGAATGAATCGGAAACATTTATAATTAAACATTGTTTTTGAATACAGCTTTATTGAAAAAATTAAATCTCTGAAAATTAAAATAAAATGAATGATTTTAACGAAAGAATATCGGGACCCGGATGAGTTCACTTCGGAAGTGTTATTCACTTAGCACTATTATATATATAATGCAAACAAAGTTGATAACATGCAGAATAAACCACAATTTCAACAGAAAATTCATTTTCTTTTACTAATCGCCGATAGCTGGCACCAAAATAATAATTATATAACTTAAATTTTAAAAAAATTGTCTCAGATTAAATCTTGATTCTTTTAAAAACATGCATAAAGAAACTTGTAATAAATTTTGATCATTAAAAACCATCTTTTATCACATAAGTAAATTACAACTATTAATTGCATCAACAGATTTTTCTCTCTCAAATTCTTTTATTAAATTACAAATTTATTTTCCCTACAAAATACAAAATTTTGTTTGCATTGATATATATATATATATATTATATATATAAAACCATTAAAATCTTTGCAAAATACCAACAAAAAGCGTGAAATTAATTCTAATTACATTTTATAAGAATTATTCATTTTTTCCCAATGTCTTTAGAATTCAAAGAATTTCAAAACAAAATTTCTTTTTTTATTTTAACTACCGATAGATGGCGCCAACAAAGCCTACCGTTCACAACGAATGCGATATGAACGAATGTTACTTTTATGCAGGGAGAGATTGAGCTTTTAATCTAATTTCAACTGAAGTTGTCTCAGAATATATACACAAATGAATACAAGTCATCTCTCAAATGTTAATTTATTTTAAATAATCTTTCTAAAAATGTAACTTTTCTGAAGTTTTATTCGAAAAAATAATTTTGAATAAAAATGGCCGAATGGAATTTGATAAAGCAAAGTGGTGTATCGCGATCCGGATGAGTTCACTCCGAAAGCGTTATACACTTAGTGCTATTGTACCGGGTGTCCTAAAAAGTACTGACTGATTTTAAAATTCAATAACTTGCAAACGGTGACAGATATTTAAAAAATTCTTGCAGGAGGGTTATACATAAGATCAAAAGTTTTTTACAGTGATTTTATATTTTAGTTCGAATTACAAACAATAGATGGCGCTGTAAGCAATAGGCGCTAAATACAGGCTCGATTTTTTGGCTTTTCTCTTCTTCCACGCGGAAAAAGGAGGTTAAAATGTATTGAGTGGGTCACGAAGTACCAAAACTCGAGCCTGAATTTAGCGTCTATTGATCGCAGCGCCATTTATTGTTTGTAATTCGAACTAAAATCGAAAATCAACATAAAATAACTTTGACCTTATGCATAACCCTCCTGCAAGAATTTTTTAAATATCTGTCACCGTTTGCAAGTTATTGAATTTTAAAATCAGTCAGTCCTGTTTAGGACACCCGGTATATGGGGCATTCTCACAATCTTTTGACTTTTGGGAAAAAAAAATCTGACAAAATTAAACTTGCTAAAATAACATTTTAATCTGATAGACGAATGCTTTAATGATTCAAAATAAAGAAAAAATGGTCAGCAGCGAAATTTTTTTTTATTTAACTGAGGTTTTTCCAATGTGATTTTCCAATGTGACTCTGGAGCTTCTGACAATTCAGCTTCAAAAAGCTAATGTTCATTTGAATTAAAGTCTGAACTTCTGTAAATGGTTCAGTTCGGTTCCCTCTATCAGACAGAAATGCTCATATATTTTTTCATATCGGATATAGGGTCCTGTTTGAAAAAGTGTAAACAGCTTAAAAAAATTTAAACCAGGCAGATCATGTAAGTTATATGTCAATAAACAGCTTTGTAAGGGAAACCTTTGCTGTCAACATGTCTAAAAAAAGCACTAAAAGTGAAAATATTAGATTTATTTATACCAAAAACATAAAACTTAAGTAAGTACTTATGTACTTTAGTATAGGTAATAAGTATAAAAGTCACATGGGTATTTTAAGGAAAAAAATAGCAAGGTAAATCTATGAACAAACGGCTACCTAAGTACTTTATCTTTATCCAGGGGTCGCATTATATAGGGAAAATTTTATTGTTCCTACCAGAATCCTTAAAGAAAGGTGCGATGGAGATATTATTTTCAAAATAGTGGCGGGAACGACAAAAGTTTCCCTATAGAATGCGACCCCATGTTATAGTACAATTTCAAGGTCTGGCTATCTCACTTTCAGGGTCAATGAAGGTACTTGCATTCGTAAAATGTTGAAATAATTTACTGACACCAATATTTACAAGAGAATCTATCTGAAAACAAGTAAAAGTATATATTCGCGTACTTAATAAAGGTGAAATTTTCATTATAAAATTCAGGTGCCAATGTGGCAATTAAGAATTAAAATTAAGCGATGCCATAACGGCATCACCGCCTCTCAAGGGGTCAAGAAATTTAGTTTGATACCACTCAATATGCTTTTTTAAAATTTCATTACGTAATTTTAATAAAGTATTCTATCATTTTCCTTATTGTGAGCAAAAAACAATGGAGGAATTTACTTCCCGTAGTAAGAGAAACACAAAAAAATTATTTATAACTATTGGGGTAACTGGACCCACATGGTCCAGTTACCCCGGATACATGTCCCAGTTACCCCATTGGCGATGAAACTCCAAAGCAACTACCACAGCGACTAAACTCGCACGACCAGGCAAAATTCACGAAAAAAGAGTTGCGAAATGTTGTTTTATCATTCAATATTAACAAGGCGCCAGGACCTGATCAAATTGATCACAGGATGGTCAGGTGCATCTTTTCAAAAATTCCTAATATTCTGTTGGATATGTACAACAGTCTTTTAAAGTTAAACTATTTTCCTGATGACTGGAAATTGGGAGAGCTCGTGTATTTTAGAAAGAAGGGAAAACCCTT
This sequence comes from Maratus speciosus, assembly GCA_963932465.1. NCBI lineage: Eukaryota > Metazoa > Arthropoda > Arachnida > Araneae > Salticidae > Maratus > Maratus speciosus. Next base: position 259,323,393 of record OZ010796.1, on the reverse strand, counting down.
GAATGAGAGCACTTCATATCGCCCCATCACTCTATTACCAATATTCGGAAAAATCTTAGAGAAATTAATTCTAAGACGAATACATCACGCATTAGACAAAACGAATTTCCTATCGGGTAAGCAACACGGCTACACGCAAAATAAATCTACGGAAACGGCTTTGGAGCAAGTGATTTAATTAGTAGAACAACACAAACAAAATAAACAATACACATAACTGGTGTCACTGGATTTCAGAGGAGCATTTGACAACCTCCCTTGGGACCAGGGGATCCTAGCATTGCAAAGACTAGGTATTTCTAAACAACTCATTAATCTTGTCGTTTCCTCCCTTTCGGGTAGGCGAGCTCAGGTGGACTGGATGGCACCATTTTTGTTGTATTTCTTTAGTAAGGGTTGCCCGCAGGGATCGTGTCTGGGTCCTTTTCTTTGGTTGGTTCTGTTGGAGACTCTGTTGGGGACCTTTGATGTACAGGACTGTGAACTGGTGGCATACGCGGATGACGTGATATTACTGATCTGGGCACAGTCGAGACAGCAACTTGAACAAAAAGGTCAGAAAGCTTTAAAATTTATTCAGAATTGGGCAGAAACCAACAAAATAGAAATTTCACATGAAAAATCCTCATCATTAACTTTTGGCAAACCCAAACACCTTAAGCGGGGCGCCACATTTAAACTTCAAGGTAAATCAATAAAATCAGAAACAACACTAAAATACCTGGGGGTAATATTAGATAAACAATTATCATTTCTCCCACATGTGGCACAAAAGAGAGTAGAAATCGGAAAAATAACTCAAAATCTTTATAAATTTTCATCAATCTCAGGTCGACTCCCTCCGGAATTTTTTAAGATTTGGTACTCGGCGATCTTACAAAGGAAACTGGCCTACGCGTGTGCTGTTTGGTTTCCGCGTATGGCGCAATATCACGGTCGTCGACATTTGCTCTCGGCACAAAAGAAAGCTTTGTTGCTGATAACGAGAGCATATCGCAATACGTCAACAAACGCCCTGCAGGTCCTCACAGGTCTCCCCCCACTGGATTTGCAGTTGGAGGCGGAGGCGGAGTATTCGGGGACGATTCGTCTCGGCAAGTCAACAGAAAAGGCTTTTGCTCCACTATACTATCCAAAATGCTCAAAATACAAAGCATCACCACTAACAAGTGAAATACAAATTTGTGAAATAAACGACTATGTAGGCAAAATTACAATATACACGGACGGTTCCAAAATGTCCGAAGGCACAGCCTCGGCATTTTGTGAGTACGAAAAAAACGAGCAAATCTATACTTGGAGAGCGAAACTGTCCCAGGATAACTCCGTCTTCCAGTCAGAACTCTTCGCGATCTCTTCAGCATTAGAGTGGATAGAGTCGGACAAACATTCTCAATACTTAATCATAACGGATAGCCTATCAAGTTTAAAAGCATTAAACAATTTTGACAATACAAACTATTTAATACTAAAAATTCTTCAACAATTACAAACAACAGTAAAAGACATATACTTCAATTGGACAAAAGGACATTCAGGTGTTGAGGGCAATGAGGCAGCTGACCAACTGGCAAAATCGGCAGTAACGGATGAAACACTAATACATACATTTTTACCATATCCAGCTTCTTCACTAAAATCACAGACAAAGCAGAATCTGTTAAAAAATTGGCAAAAACGCTGGACGGATTCAGACACAGGCCGATATACGAAGGAATTCTTGCCATTGGTTGACCACAAGTATTTCGTAAACAACAGATACTTACACATATTTTTAACAAATCACGGCCCCTTTCAGGAACACTTATACAAAATTAACAAAAGAGACTCCCCACTGTGCATTTGTGGCTTGCCGTCAACATCGTTACACTATGTATTATACTGTACATTAACATCGCATTATCATCTCAAAAAACATACACGTATGAATTTAGCAAGTTGGTGGCGGGATGTAAAAGAGAAACCACAACTACTCAACAAGATCATACAATGCATGAGGTTTATAGAAACAAACGAGTACATCTTTTCAAATTCAGAGTCATTCTAGTCCGACTCCATCACTAGGGTGTAGCATGGAGGGAGAAACGGGTTATTAGCGGGTGCCAGAAACTTCTATCACTTTTGAATTTTTATCTTGTGCATCTCTCCAAACTCTTGTATACGCAAATTGTAAATAGTAGGTGTGTTGTAATGTGTTTCTAATTGTGAGGTTCAGTATTGTGTGTTTAATGTACTGTGAAATCCCTGTAAATCCATGAAAAATGTAAAAAATTATGCAATCACATTCAAATGATCCACATGTAATCACTGCACACAGTCATGTAAATAGTAGGTGTTTGATATTGTGTTGTAATGTGTTTCTAATTGTCATGTTAAATATTGTGTGTTAAATGTACTGTGACGTATATATATCCAAGAAAATTGTAAACAATTATGCAATCACATTAGGTCAAATGATCCTCATGTAATCACTACATACAGTCATATATTTCGATGTGAAATCTTCGGTTCGCCCAGAAAAATTGGGTAACCAATTGTGATTGTAATTGTAAATCTCATAGTAACCGAAATAAATCTCAGCAGCTTGATCAGGGACCCGACGCTCCCTCTCAGACTTTGGTTGAGAGTCGGGAGGAGTGGATGTGGTCTACCCCTCGGGATTGCACTAACACTCTAAAGCGAAAGCTGAGTTCCCGAGGTGGTCATCGCTGTCATCGCTGTCCCTCATATACAGGGTGTCCGGTCTCAACGATGTCCAATGGCTAATTCCTAAACCGTTAGTCATAGACATATAGTTCCAATTACAAAAATGTTTTAAATCGGGTAAAGAAATATTTTAAAAGCGATTTGGGTCAATAAAAATATTTCTTAAAAAATTACGAAATTTAAATTTTTATACAGTCCCCCGGTCCTATAAGTTAAATTTAGTAAAATTTTCCTATTACACTGACAAGTAAGACAAAAAAAAGTCCCATTCATATAACACTAAAATTGAGTGAGTTATGAAACTTTAAAAATGCGTGACTTATGCCACTTTTCTGCTCTGAAAACAAATGAGTTCGGCTTGGCTTTGAGGGGTCGCATACCAAGTGCTTAAAGTATTCGAAAATCTTATTTCATGTGTATCTGCGCTTTGAAGAAAATCGTACAAGTTTTACGATTAAGTTAACATTTATTAAGTTTCAGATTGGCTAAAATAACATATGTTTTATTTTGTCAGGATTTGAGACTGCTTCTTTTATGATTTCTTTTAACAAAAATTATGTTATTTTTATAAGTTTTTATGTTACTTCAACGATCGTATGTATATTTTCCAGTTCAAAATTTGTACTCGAACTTTAACTCACTTTTAAATATCCGATCAAGATTACATTTTACATACTGGCGTAAATCCAATAACAATCTAATAGTATTATGATTTTCGGAGGTTACCATTTATACTTATTTTACAGGATAACTCAAAATTTTCGTATAGATTACCTCGAAGAAGTTTAAGAAAAAGTTTTAGATTAGATAATACAAGACTGCGATTGTTGGTTTCATTTTTTTAACTTTTATGTATTTTTTACCACTGAATCCGAAAATTACATTAATTTTTCATCATGTCATCATGTCAGGATATTTCGCAAATCATAAATTGTCAAAGTTAAAGAATAACAAAAATCGGATATTATAAAGTAGAGGAGATGGTTGTGTTTTTTAACTTTTGATAATTGATTTTTACGTACTTTTTAGCACTGAATCTGAAAATGACCTGCATTTTTAACCATCACGTTAGAATTTTTTTGCAAATCGCAAATGTGTAAGTTAAAATATAGCAAAAATCTCATACTATAAAACATATGTAAAACTTTTTTTGTTTTATTTTATTTTATTTTATTTTATTTTATTCAATAATTTATTCGATATTTTTGCTTATCCTGAGATTCTTACAGATAAATAGCTGAGTGATCCGATGAGATGAGGGAGGAGATTCAATTTTAACTTTGAACTTTTTAACTTTGAAATTTGCGAAAAATCCTGATGTGATGGGTAAAAATGAAGGTCAATTTCAGATTCAGCGGTACAGAATACATAAGAATCAATTATCAAAAGCTAAAAAACATGACATAACCCAACTTTTGCAGGCTAGTGTAATCTAATAATATTTTAAAATACGTATCATTTTGTAAAGAATTGAGGCTGTTAATTTAGCATCATTTTATTTAACAAAAATTCTGTATTTTCTTTCTTCTTAAATGTTTATTACAAATTGTATATTTTGCATTAATATGTCAGAATGATTAAAGATTTCAAATTTATTTTGCAATGTTAATTTTACTCTCAAGCATTTTTTAATATATCTGACGCAATTATATTTCTAAATTTATGAATGACCCCCAATTGGCAGCAAAAAATATGCCCCAACTTTAAACAGCTATTACTCGGTCAATTTTAATCGTAGAATAACGAGACTTTTTGTGTATTACTTGTCAGTATAAAAGGAAATTTTTGCTAAATATAACTTATAGGACCGGGGGACTGTACAACTATTTAAATTTCGTAATTTTTTAAGAAATGTTTTTATTGACTCAAATCGCTTTTAAAATATTTCTTTACCTGATTTTAAACATTTTTGTAATTGGAACTATATGCCTATGACTAACGGTTTAGGAATTAGCCATTGGACACCGTTGAGACCGGACACACTGTATAATATCATAGAAAGAACATAATATATATATGATTTTGCTTTAGAATTATTTTTATGCATATTCTCAGAAGAAGAAAAAAAGTAATTAATTAGTAAAGAAAAAACGAATTTTTTCTCGCAGGCATTCTTCTGATAAGAAGTAGAATATAACTAAAAGTTGCTAATTAGTTTAACATAAAGTGAATATCACAGCTGTCTTTTTTAGTTTTTCTTTACGTGTCTTTTTTAAATTTGATTCACGCAGCAACAAAAATTGGATCACATTATTTTTGCCGTGAGGTAATAATCTTTACCCGCTCTTCCTTTCCTCTCCAAATCTCTATTTAAAGAATCAATTTGTCAAGTTCTCTCCAAAATTTTTTTGCCTTATTTAAGATGAAAAGAAAATAGCAGTATTTTCAAACACAAGTCACATAATTTAAATATATTTTCTCAGCTCATTAGATATATTCGATTTTATTTACTGAAACTGCCTAACGTCCCTCATTTTGAAAGATCAATGACTCTTGGTATTGAATCGCAAAGTAAAGTCACGTATTTTCTTTTTGAAATCACGTATCTATGGGAAAAGGAAAAACAAAATTTATTATTTTTACAAAGCTGTTTCGAACAAAACAATACTCCAAACGTAATATCACATACGAAAAACTGTAATGATTTCCAAAATATTCTTATTCCTTTTTTGAAAAAATAAATAAATTCTTGAACTAAGGTTTTTTAATTCTTAAAGAACAAAACTGTGTATAAAAGATAGGCTGCAAGTTCAGAATTTATTATTCAGTAATACAATGTGATAAGAATTGGTAATTCTTTGATTGCTTTCGGAGTAAGGATTATGAAACACAAAAGGGGCATTCCATGAAAAACGGACAAAATGTCCGGCACGTGACACTTCCATAAATACCTACATATAAGTTACTACATATAAGTGAAACAGCACCGAAAACTGGCGATATGAAGCAATTAAAATAATAAAACTTTGTAAAAAATCACCATAAAATTAAAACAAAACACAGGACGCGTTTCGAGCTAAAAACATAACAGCTCGTCATCAGCTAAGCATACACGTGTCCGAAAACGAACAAGTTCAAAAATGAACTGAAGAAAAAGAATGTTGCGAAGAATGCGACAGATGGCGCTACCTGATAGAGGGAAATGCAAAAGGGAAATGTGTTGAAAAAAGATAGAAGAGAAAATGAAATGGAAAAAATGGAAATAAAAGAAAAAATAAAAATAAAAGAAGTAAATTAAAAATATAAATAAAATTAATAAATAAAGAACTAAAAAAGAACAAGAAAAAAAATCCAAATTATTATTATTATTTTTTTTTTACAAAATAAAAAGAAAAGAAACAAGAGAAAAGGGAAAAGAATTACAAAATTAATTTCCACGCTGGAGATAGGAAAGGAGATGATGGAAGATCATTGACAAGATTAGCAGAATTTTTAGAAATAAAATATGCTTCATGAAAATCCAAGTGAGAGGGAGAGGCAGGGGAAGAAATAATTTTGGCCATGGAGAAATTGAAACAATGACTGGAAGACCAACAGTGAGAAGCAATCGAAGATTTAGAGATTTCTTGATTTGCAATATATCTCTGATGCTCGCCTAATCTGAATTTTAAAGCTCTCTTTGTTTGACCAATATAACCTAAATTGCAAGAGCAAGGAATGAAATAAACACCCCACCGGTTCTCAGTAGGAACAGGATCTTTTAGAGAAGAGAATTTAATTTTATTCATAGGTTTGAAGATAACTTTAAAGTTTAAACGAGAAAGTATTTTAGCAATTTTGAAACACAGAAGAGAATAAAAGGGCAGAACTATTATAGAATTAAAATTAGGAGGATTATTTGAATCAGAAAAAGGACGTTTAGGCTTATTAAATTTATACAAAGCTTTATCAATTAAAGAGGGATTATAACCACGAGCAAGGGCAAGAGATTTCAGATAATTAATTTCATTATTCAGAGCAGAAGAGTCAGAACAAATGCGTAACGCCCTAAAAACAAAAGTATAAAAGGACGCCACTTTTTGTTGAGGAGGATGATTTGAAAGGGCATGAGGGGGAAGGGAGACAGCGAAAGGTTTTCTATAAACGGAGGTAGAGAACCGATCTGGGAGTTTTGAAACCAAGACGTTAAGGAAAGGAAGAGAATTGTTCTCTTCGACTTCGAGAGTAAATTGAATACAAGGATCAACAGAATTAACAAGAGAAAGGAGATTAGAAAGATCAAGGTCAGATGGAATTAAAATGAAAGTGTCATCAACATACCTAAACCAGAAAGGAAATTTATATAAACTGAAGAGTTTTTCTTCAACAAAATGCATATAAATATCACATAAAAGAGGAGACAATGGATTACCCATGGCCAGACCCTCAGTTTGAGAATAGAAAGAATTGTTAAACTGAAAAGCAGTTTGCCTGACACAAATACTAACTAAATGCAGGATTTCATCAATCTCAATGGAAGAGTAATGAAATTCGCGCAACCTTCTTTCCAAACAATCAATTGCCCCTTGAACAGGCACGTTAGTGAAAAGGGATTTAACATCTAAGGAAACCATTATATAATTGCAAGGAGAAAGGCGTTTAATTTTATCAACAAAGTCAAAAGAGTTTTTCACGGTATGAAAGTTAGTGGAAGATAAAGGAGCGAGTAACTTAGAAAGGAACTTGGCAAGTTTATAAGAAGCAGTACCAATATTGGAAACGATAGGGCGAAAGGAAAGAGTAGGTTTATGGACCTTAGGAAGAGCATAGAAACGAGCACAATTAGCGATAGTAGGGGTGACCAAACGTTTAGTGTTATGATTAAGAAAGACAGAATTTTTAATGACATGCTTGATGTCAGATAAATGCTTAGTAGAAGGATCCTTTTTTAATTTGGAATATGGACCAGAGTTTAACATAGATTCAACGTGGGAAATATAATCAGATTTATTGAGAAGAACTGTTTGACCGCCTTTATCAGCCTTAGTAATAAGAAGGTTAGGAACGGAATTAAATTCACTGAGAGCAGATTTCTGAGAAGAAGAAAGATTAGACTTATTAAAAGATTTATTAGAAGAAATGACATTAGCCAAAAGGTAGCGAAGAGAATCAAGTTGACCAGAAGAAATTTTACTGTTTTTGAAAGAATGTTCAATGGGAGCAATTAAGTTCGGAATAGAAGGCTTAGAAATGCACGAAAAATTCAAGCCAAGTGAGAGAACATCACGCTGAGAATCAGTGAGAGAGTGAGAAGACAAATTGACAACATAATTTTGCTCAAGAGGAGAAATACTAGGAGCAGAAGAATTAGAAGTCAGAAGAGAAGAAAACTTTTTATCCAAAATAGCATTGTGACACCTAGATTTGAAATCGACGTAAGCAAAAATCCGTTTCTCAAGGAAAGGGAAATAAATTACAGTTTTACTTAACTGTAAATGCAAAGAATATAATTCATATTCGATGCAAGAAAGAGAGTAACGAACATCTTGAATGATGGCTCTAAGAATAGCAAACTTACTCCTAGTTAAGGCATTTTGAACACGAATGGAAGAAGGAAGCTTGAAAATAATATTAATGAACTTAGGAATAACCCTTGAACGTTTACACCTTAAAAGAAAATTAAGCCTATTCAAACACCTGGCGCGCTTCAAACGAAGGTGCTTGAAACGATTAATAAGTGAAGAACCCATAACAAGAAAGAAGGAAAACAGGACCAGAAAATGAATAAAAAGATAATAAATAAATAAGTAAATAAATAGAAGAAAACAAAATAATAAAACTAAAATGAAATAAAATAAAAATAAAACAAAATAACACGTGTATGCTTAGCTGATGACGAGCTGTTATGTTTTTAGCTCGAAACGCGTCCTGTGTTTTGTTTTAATTTTATGGTGATTTTTTACAAAGTTTTATTATTTTAACTACATATAAGTACTTATAAGTTGTTAAAGTATAAACTATACATTTAAAATAACACAAAAACCCTAGATTTTCATATTAGCATAGTTGCTTTAATTTGAGGATACAATAGAATTGTTAAAACTGTAGTAGGGTAAAGTGTCCTAATTTCGTCCCCCTTTACTTCTCCGCTTCTGTGAAAGTGACGCCAATTATCACGCAAAGCACAGGAAACAGAAGGTAAAAGGGGTCAGTAGCGAAAGTTTCGTTCGCCAAGACGCATACATGTACTAAAGACGCCGGATTTCCTATTTTTAGAAGACCTGAGTTCTTATTACGTCGTTTGTAGAACGTTATTTACTGTACTGTAAGTATTTTTTTTCTTATTCATTGCATGTATTTTACGTAGCTGTAGCATGGTCCCAATTTCGACCCCCTTGCAGTTCTTATTTTCGTCCCGGGGACGAAATTAGGAATGCTTTTTCATGACAATTTTTTCAAATTTTTCTCATGTTTGGATGGCTAATGTTTCGTTATGTTATTCTTCCACTGATAATTAAGGGGGCTCAGGGCTTGATCGATACCGAAAAACATGTAAACAGAGCTCTCGATTCGAATCCATATAAAAACAGAAGTATTGAATGTAACTAATTTAAACTTCTTGATATTTTTAAGGTACGTTTGTAGTCTTATAAAATTATAAAATGAAGTACTTCAATGTAATAAAAGAAAAAATACAGCAAAATCTATATAACACAATTTTCGAAAAACAATTTAGGTGTCATATCACCCGTTGTATCACCACCCATACCTTAACGTTGAATTGACATAAGAACCTAAATTTTGCTTTAAAATGATCAGGAAATTTTACTCTATAGAATGAATTAAGGATATAACTATCACTCAAAGGAAACCTTATTAAAAAAACTCTCAAATTTGAAAATTAAAAAACCCCTAAAATATACAAGTTTTTTCCCTTATAAATACGCAAAATACTAAGCTATCTAAAATATATTGATTCATTCTATAGATAATGATGTTATATGCATGCAAAAAAAATTTTAAGCCATTCCATCAAATAGTTTTTTTAACTAACGGATAGTCGTCAAAAATCAAGTTTTGAGAAAACGCGACTTAAAGTTGCAATTAAATGGGTGCGGCTATGAAAGTGATTGTTACATAAATGCTTATAACTCCGTTAAAAATGCAAATATTTTTATACAATTTTTTGCAGTGTGTTCAGAAGTAATTGAATAATCAAAATAGATACTAAAAAAAATCAATTTTTTGAAAGGTTTTCAAGCCCTGAGCCCTTAATATATTTCTTTGTGCCTTAATTTAATGTAAATTAAATTACTTACTCATTTAGAAATAAATTTAGATTTAGTTATAAGTTAAGCCTCCGCGTATTGGATATTTAAGGAGGACGAAATTTGGATCTTTTTTTTCTTTTTTTTTTCTTTTTTTGCCATACATAGGTACTTTTGAAAAAACAATTTTTCGCATTGTTAAATTTTTTTGTACGATATTTGCCTATGTTTCTATGTGCGTGGGTAGTTTATGTAAAATCCAAATTTGGTAGGTTTTCACTGAAAATTACAACATTTAGGGCCTAAAAGTGACTGGGGGGACGAAAATAGGGCACCTTGCCTTAATATATAGGAAAACTGTCCCACACGTAATATGAAATGACCCTTTAATAGGTTTATACATTATCCACGTTTTAAACTCTAGACCCAAATAATCTACTAGTTTTTAATAGGTTTAAAAATCTCCCCATTTTAAACTCTAACGTAAGTAATCAGCTCGTTTTCAGGCCATTCCATGAAAACCGGATAAAATGTCCTACGCCTGACACTTACATGAATACCTATATCTATCAACTTATAAGTTGTTCAAATATAAACTATACATTAAAAATAACAAAACCCCTAGACTTTCATATTATCACAGTTGTTTTAATTTGACTATATGATAGCATTGTTAAAACAGCAGTAATATGTTGAAAATCTGCCCCACACGTGACATGGAATAACCCAAATACAAACAAAGAAACGTCAACATATCGAAAATTGCATCCGGGTTTGTTGTCGAGACGATTTTAGAACCGTGATGCTTGCTAAACAACAGGGCTACTACTTTTAATAAATACTAATCTTCTCCTTATTTAATCATTTAGCGGGTGCACTTAATTTTTTTTGCACGAGTGAGGGTGACGAATTTTTTGCGGAGTTTTTACGCTATTTGCAAGTTTCATCTTTAATAACAGTAAAGAGACGTGTTAAAAGAGCACTTGCACATATTTGTTAATAAAAATTGAATTTAAATATCGGTGCCGTCTGTGAGAACAAGGTTTTGGAAAAATTATGTTTTACGTAAAATTTGTGACAGCGCGTCCGCTGGAAGGTTATTTTCAGAATTTCTGTCATTCAATAAGTCGAATATTATTTTTCGCAAATAATAGTGTGAAAATACGTTTAGCAAAAATTGTACCATTGTTTTTGAGGGATAAGTAGAATTCAACTTCAAATGCATCCCGATCTCGAATGCGTAGAATTTCAATGAAAAATTTTAAACGAGAAAGAAAAATCAAGCGTTAAGCATAGATTATGAAACACTTTCCAACACTTACTGAATGCTTTAAGAAAACTTCGTGACTTATTTAGGGAAATAAGGTAAATAAGATAACTAAATAAACATTTTAGAAAACGCATAAAATATTTGAAAAACTGATTTCAGCAGTTACTGTCCATATCCAAATATGAATTCCAATTCTTTTGAACAGCCCTGTATTCGATCTGTAGGTTGATATCTATACTATATAATGGGAAATTTTAGTTTAGCAAGAACACGCATAACAAATTGAAATCTCTCTGTCAGCAATTTATACTAACACATAGAAACATACTTCAAACTTTTGTACAGCCCTGTAGTTTACCTAGGGCCTTTATTAAACGCCACTATTTAGCTAAAATTTAATTCAAACTAAAACACTTTTAAAACTACTGAAATCACATTTCCAGAAATTACCATTTTTAGACGGCCATATATCCAATTCTTTCCGCGACCCTGTATATCATTTTATCTATATTCTAAAACCATTTCTTAGTAAACTAAATGCAGTTCAGCGTAAAAATGTATAACTTATTTAAAAACCACCTTTAAGTAATTTGCTCTCATACCCAATAACCCTTACGAATTCTTTTGTGTAGCCCTGTATATGAATTATGGATTTATACACACCATATAGTATGCATAAACGTAGTGAAACATAAAAGCCCATGTCATAATTAAAATTGAATTTTCAACAATCATCGCTAATGTACAGTAATTCGGATACGATATAGTATCTGAAATATTTTGTGTGTCCCTGTAAATGCTATGCACTTCGTATTATACATGAAATAACTTATACTAAAGCTCAGCGACGTATATCAATTTCAATATATATAAAATAGTTTAAGATAATTCAAATACACCGCAAACAATTCCACCCCTATACTATTATATAACGAAATTCTTTTGTGTGGCCCCTGTAAATGAATAATAACTATTCTTTGCATCGCATATTCTAAAGAATGCATATTTTAGTGGACTTCATAAAAGTATATCAATTTTATTATGTTTGAAAGAGTGTAACACCATTAAAAATCATTTGAATCGATTTTTTCTCATTGGCCGTAATGTAACGGAAAACTTTTGGCTGTCCCTGTAACTGAACTAACCATGCTACAAACTTCATTTGAAATAGGAATCGTGCTATAGTAGAGGTCACTAATATCCAAAAATTTCAGAACGATCCGAGTATATTTACGAGAGTTAGAGCGCGGACAGCCGGACAGACAAACCGAAATCATAAACACTTTTCAACTTTGTTGGAAAGTGTTAAAAAGATGTCATCTTGAATTATCTGCGAGTTTTTTGGTATTATTTATAAACCAACGGTAACAATAATTATGTTTAAATATTAAAATGTTGAGAAATTCTTATTACATAAATATTATATTAGTTATAAATATTTGATTGGTGGAAAATAGTTAAACGCGTTGAAAGTATATGTGTATTATGTAATGGTTTTACATTGATCTGAAAAATTAGAAAGCAAGCAATTTAACAGGAGCAGACAACTGTTGATTCAATACATTATACGAAATACATTATACGTAATACATTAGTATATTATACTTATGAAAATAACAAGAGAATAAAGGAACTGACATGGGGAAAACGCATTGAAAAATAATTACATTTTAAAGGAAAAGGGGGGTAAATATTACGTTGAATAGGTGAAAAATCGATGACTTTGAGCGGCTTCAAATCTCATATGACTCTGAAGGTCTTATTTTCTGGCGAACAATTTTGATTCGCCATGCTAACTAACATTAGCGAGCACATGCAACTTCTTTCTCGGAGACAAGCAATGCTAGAACAATTCCAAAGAAAACAACCATTCAAAGCCTTAATCGGATATCGGGGAGGATGAGCTAATCTCTACCTGATAATCTTTTAACCCTCTTTAGCCTTTCATAATCTTTTATTTATAGCATATCTATTAAATTGGAACATTGTACAACTTTTGATCGCACAGACACCTTAAAATTGTTACAATATACAAATACATCGAAAAAACCATTATCAAAATTAAACAGTTTAACGATAATATTGTATTAATGTTTATGACAGAGTATTGAAAATGTCAAAGATCCAGACCCAATAATATATTTTTATTCTTAAAAGATATTTGAATTGGGGCTAAAACCAGCAAGATATTTTAATAGGTGGTAAACAATTTCTGAACTGCATTAATTAAAAACCTTTATCAACAAGGAATCTTCAAGTCTGGATTAGGTGCAAACAAGTCGTCTTTTTTTAGGGTTTCGTTCATCTGACGAAACCCTATTCGTCTCTCTCCTCTGTCTGTCCGTCCGTCTGTCTGTCCGTCTGTCTGTCACAGAGCCCGTTCTCAGAAACTATATATATTGGAGACATGAAATTTTGCATACTTATAGCTGGACATCTCAGATCAAACGACAAATCATAAAATTTTGAAAAAGTTGTACATTTAACCCTTTGGGCTCCTACATGTGTATTTTAAACAATTCTTTCGTGAAATTTTGCATACTTATAGCAGAACATCTCACATCAAACGACAAATCATAAAATTTTGAAAAAGTTATAAATTTAACCCTTTGGGGTCTCACATGTGTATTTTAAACTATCCTTTCTAAGTGAACCCCTAATTAGGTTGGAAGCGTGAAATTTTACATACTTATAGCTGAACACCTCACATAAAACGACAAATCATAAAATTTTTCAAAAAGTCGTACATTTAACCCTTTGGGCTCCCACATTTGTATTTTAAACAATGCTTTCTAAGTGAGCCCCTAAATAGGTTGGAGGAGTGAAATTTTGCATACTTATAGCTGAACACCTCACATCAAACGACAAATGATAAAATTTTCAAAAAGTCGTACATTTAACCCTTTGGGCTCCCACATTTGTATTTTAAACAATGCTTTCTAAGTCAGCCCCTAATTAGGTTGGAGGCATGAAATTTTGCATACTTATTGCTGAACACTATCATGCAACAAATCATAAAATTTTGAAAAAGTCGTACATTTAACCCTTTGGGCTCCCACATGCGTATTTTAAGCAATTCTTTCTAATTGAGCCTCTTATTAAATTGGAGATTTGAAATTTTGCATACTTATAACAGAACACCTGAGGCCAGGCGACAAATCATAAAACCTTGAAAAAGTCTTACGTTTAACCCTTTGAGCTAAGACATATGTATTTTAAGCAATTCTTTCTAAGTGAGCCCCTAATTATGTTGGAGGCGTGAAATTTTGCATACTTATAGCTGATCACCTCACATCAAACGAGAAATCATAAAATTTTGAAAAAGTCGTACATTTAACCCTTTGGGCTCCCCCATGTGTATTTTAAACAATTCTTTCAAAGTGATCCCCTAATTAGGTCAGAGGCGTGAAATTTTGCATACTTATAGCTGAATAACTCACATCAAACGACAAATCATAAAATTTTCAAAAAGTCGTACATTTAACCCTTTGGGCTCCGGTATGTGTATTTTAAATATTTTTTTCTAAGTGAGGCCCTATTTAGGTTGGAGGCATAAAATTTTGCATACTTATAGTTGAACACCTCAGATCAAGTTACAAACCGTACAATTTTGAAAAAGTCGTACATTTAACCGCTTGGGCTCCCACATGTATGTTTTAAACAATTCTTTCTAAGTGAGCCCCTAATTAGGTTGGAGGCGTGAAATTTTGCATATTTATAGCTGAACACCATCATGCGACAAATCATAAAATTTTGAAAAAGTCGTACATTTAACCCTTTGGGCTCCCACATGTGTATTTTAAACAATTCTTTCTAAGTGAGCCACCTAATTAGGTTGGAGGCGTGAAATTTTGCATACTTATAGCTGAACACTTCACCTCAAATGACAAACCATAAAATTTTGAAAAAGTCGTACATTTAACCGTTTGGGCTCCCACATGTATGTTTTAAACAATTCTTTCTAAGTGAGCCCCTAATTAGGTTGGAGGCGTGAAATTTTGCTTACTTATAGCTGAACACCATTATGCGACAAATCATAAAATTTCAAAAAAGTCGTACATTTAACCCTTTGGGCTCCCACATGCGTATTTTAAGCAATTCTTTCTAACTGAGCCCTTTATTAAATTGGATATTTGAAATTTTGCATACTTATAGCAGAACACCTGAGGCCAGGCGACAAATCATAAAATCTTGAAAAAGTCTTACGTTTAGCCCTTTGAGCTACCACATATGTATTTTAAGCAATTCTTTCTAAGAGAGCCCCTAATTAAGTTGGAGACATGGATTTTTGCATACGTATAGCTGAATACCCCAGACCGCACGACAAATCATAAACTTTTCAAAAAGTCTTATATTATTTACTCCTCCGGGCTCTAACTTGTGTATTTTAAGCAATTTTTCTAACCTCCGCCCTTTTCACCGAGGAGCACCTTTCCAACTTTTGCCGACACCCCTTGGACCATTCTTTCATATTATGCACCATAGCCTTATATATTTTAGTTCCACTTTTTACCGCCAGGGGCGCCTACTTATCTCGGGTGCTATGGGCCCAATCCCCTCGACTAATATATCTACGGATAGTATGTAAAACGGAGTTTCGTTCGGATAGAGGTTTGTTTAGAATAGAGTGCGCCCCTGGTTGCGAAATGTGGAGCTAACAGATTTTTCAAAAGGATAAAGTGTTTTGAAAGAAATATTAAACGAAACCCTCTGTGCGGTCTGTGATCACACTTACCCACTTGCTTTTTAAATTCCTGATGAAAAATACACCCAGCATTAAAAAATACAAGGTCTGTATGGTGATCAATTTTAGAAGCTATGCGATGTAAATATAGTTGGATTTGAAGACTTAGCTGATCTATGTATTTTATTTAGAAGATAAACTTTTATTTCTAGTATAATAAATGAACTGTTGAAACTTGAAATTTAACTTTTTTTAAGAATTCAAATTTTGAAAATAGCTCTATGTTTCTGTTATGATTGTTCGCTATCTCTTTAAGTTTTGAGTCAAAAAGCTTGAAAATGTGCGTGTACATATGGCTCATTATTTCAAATTATTATTTTCACCACATGTTCTTCGAATTTCCGATCCAAAAAAAGCATTTTTTTTCATTGCTGAAAATTTATATATATTCTATACTGAATTTGAAAATGCAAAATAATTTTGTACATATCGCTCATTGTTTCAAATTATTATTTTCGTCACATGTTTTTCGAATTTCCGATAAAAAAAGCATGTTTTTTCATTGCTGAAAATTAATATATATTCTATACTGAATTTGAAAATGTAAAATATTTTTGTCCGTAAGCAGGTTTTATCTTGACCTACTGGTGGCTGGTCGTCCTGGTGGTCGTGTAAAAATCCCATTCAACGATCTCCAGTTTTTCCCGGAATGCACCCAATTCTTAAATTAAAAAAATAGTCTGATAATATATTTATCAAATCTATTTCTTTTAGGTGTTTAATGCAAATATCTGCATTAAAAGAATTATTAAAAATGCTGCGTAAAATTTTTTTTTTGGAAAATGGTTTTACAACCTTGTTAAAAGAGCTTTACACTTAGCCATCAGAGAGAAACAAAGACATTGAAATCATTTATTGCAGATTATTTTATCGCTAACTTTTCAAAGAAATAAAAAACAAAATCGCGGAACATAACGGGACGTGTTAGTAGCGACGAATTCACTTTCAACGATTCAATTTTTCTCTTCGTCGCATGACATGCGACGCCGACCGTACGGCACAAAAAAAAAAAAAAAAAAAAAAAAAAAAAAAAAAAAAAAAATGATCTTATGACATGCACTGTAAAAAAAAATCTGTAGTTCTACAGATGTAAAAATACATGCTTACTAAACTTTCACCTGTAACTGTACGAAAAAAGCTGCAAATCTACAAAACTAGTTTTTGTAAAGCTACAAAAATCTGTAACTTTACAAATGAATCTGCTAAAATTTCAGTAATCTTACTAAACTTTTATTTGTAACCCTGGCTGCAGTTACATGAAAAGTTCTCGGAATCCCAGTTTCCAAAAAAATTCTTAGTAACCTTACAGATTTTTTGATTTTCGGTGCAAAAGTGTGTCTGTTACATGAAATTTTGTTGTTGACGTTACATGAAAAGTTCTAGGAATCCCAGTTTCCTAGAAAAACTTTAGTAACTTCACAGATTTTTTTTTACAGTGTGCGACGCTGATCAAGAAAGGGTTCAATTCAACAAGACCATAGCTCAAAAAATATCCTTTTCCAAAAATGTATGATGGAAATATTTTACGTATATACTCGTGTATAAGTTGAAGAATTTTAGACAAAATTTGGGAGTTGAAAATGGGGGGTCGACTTATACACGAGTTAGTAAAAAAAAAATAATAATAAATAAATACATTTTTCGTAGATAATCCGCGAATTAGCAAATCTTTTAAGTAAATCACATATGGGTCTACGTTGGAGAGAGAAATAAAAGCGGACAATGGTCATTTCCCTGTGATTGACAAAAAAAAAAGCTTACCAATAATGCCCCTGTAATTGTTCTACGCCCGTTTTCTCCTGGGACAGAGTTCCCTTCAATACAGGGGCATTCTTTTCAAAATTTTAACCCCCTTTTTAAAAAGAGTTCAACTTGAGAATACTTCTAGATATCTCTCCTAGAAGTCCTACAATACAAAGAAGTACCATATTTTAGCAGTCTAAGAGGTTGTTTACCCTAGTAAATAAGGCTTGAATAGATTTTTGAAAGATTTTTTTCTTTTTAAGCCTCATTAACTTGGTGTGAATAGGTTTCAAAATAGTTTAAGTTTCTTCGGTTTTATATAACTATACAGTTTTAAAACGTTGAGATTTTTTTTTTTTTTAAGTCTGATTAGAAACATAAAAATGTTTACTAATTTAATGAAAATTAATTTTTTTTTTTTTTCCCCGATTACAAATCAATTTTCAACATACTACCAGAAATGTGGTTCGACTTATACACGAAAATTTAATTTTTTTCAAAATTTTGTTTAAAAATCGGGGGGTCGACTTATACACGAGTATATACGGTATTTATCTTTACATGGGAACCAAGTACTTAAAAGCAGATCTTGTTCACAAATCTTGTTGGGGTAATCAATGGTAGTACCTAAAGTTCTTAAATTTTATATTTGTGAATGTATGAATATCTTCCTAGGGGCTAATTTAACATCTATTCGTCAAAGGCTAGGATAGTGGTGCACAACCTGGGGCGCAGGGCCAAAAATCTACCATTTTTTATAATGGATTAATGGCAAAAAATGTTGATATTTAATACGTCGAACATTGTCATTTGGAAATTGTGGTGGCAAGCAATTGTCCGGCAAACACGTTGTGCAGCCCTAGGCTGAGAAAAGATACAGTATCTGTTGCCGTCGTGTTTTAAATTATATAGGTAATACAATAGCATACAATGTACGTTTGAACTATGTAAATACAAGACAACGAAACTGTTGTCTTGTTTCGATTAAAGACAAAACTAATGTTTTGTCCCCACGCCAGTTTCAAACGCCGTGATGGCGGCCTCTTTCCGTCTGCAGTCCTTTAAGCTCTTTTACTCTTATTCCGACTCTTTTGCGGAAGCCAGGTTCCCAGGTCCCCAGCCACGTCCCGAGTATAAGAGACTCTAGCGGAAGCGGTTAAAAAAAAAATCAAAAATTAAAACCGGACAAATTTAAAACGGAAATGACACAAATTGAAGACACCGAAAAGCGGGAAGGGAGGGCTCGGGGCTCTGAAGCTACCGAACGACCGCGGATAGGTCGAGCTTATTATTAGTCTTGGGAACCGCCGTGGTGAGCGGCCTCTTTCCGTCCGCGGTCCCTTAACCTTTTCCGACGCAGTGTGCCCGGGTCGAGATACCTAATTTTAATTCCAAACTTTCTATCGGCACCAAGAATATTTTAATAAAATTTTGCATTAACAATGAAAGAAAGTAACAAGTTTTTAATTTCTAAAAAAGTCGTATGTCAATTCCGGTGTCAGTCGATGATTTCATCATTTTACAACAAAATTTGTCTGTGCCGGAAAGGGTTAAGCCCTTTGTATTTTGTATACACCTATGGCAGACCTAATAGTGGAATAAAAAGCAAAATGATTTTTTGCGAGATGTGCCACTTTTCTTGTGGGTGAGCGATACATTTGCTCAATAACAAAATGATATTACTGTCTGCTTTTCGTTTACTCTTTCTATGATTTTACTTCCGTGAAAATTGAAAATTAGAAATTAGAAAATTGGAAAATTAGAAAATGGAATTTAGAAAATGTAGATCAAGATTGATGATTTTTGAGTTATGACGTTGTTGTACAGTATTTCCTCGTTATGTCGCCCATTCTCATATATAGTGTTTTATTTTTTCGTGTCTCCCTAGAAGAAAAAGTTCTGCACATTTCCCACTTTTAAATAATTTCAACCATGCGTCAATTAAATAAGTTTAATTCTCTATCGTTAATTTTACTTAGAAATGCAAGCAAGCTGACGTTTAAGATATAAATAGATAACGAAATACTTGTATACCTTTTAATGCTTATAGTAACTTTTGAATTTTTTAATATCCTCTGTTATATCGCTCATTGAGATTCACTTTTCTTCCCTTATCGCCAGGTATCTGCGATATAACTAAGAGCGATATGTATATTGCACTTGTAGAGTGATTTAGCATTCCCCTTAAAAAAGGAATTTTTTTATTAATTTTCAGTTTAATAAAATTAAGAAATCTAAATTTATATCAATGTCTGATAAAAGTATATTCAAAGCGGTTTCGAACACAAAAATGTCGAAAACATTACTTTTTTTATTTCTTTGGCTAAAAAAATACGCAAGAGATTTTAAAATAAAATAACTCAAACAGCATATAAATGCGACAATTAGATAAAAAGTTGTAACACTTTTTACATTGAAATGGCTATGGTTGTCTGAGAAATACTTAAAATTTTTAATCTATTTATCCCAGAATGTATTTTTTCAAGGTTCGTCACATTTAAATTGATAGATTTAAATTTCTATAAAAAATACAGTTAGCCGAATTCGAACAGTTATTATCATACATATATTCGTTAAATTGGCTTCAGAGTATTTTGTTTTAAGAGAAATTTTTGAAAATAGGATTCGCGAAGTAAAAAGCATTCATAAAAGCGATTGTTTTCTTTAAAAAAATATTATTATTGTTGTTGTAATTATTTTGAATAAATATGTTGATAAATGCTAAAAACAAATTGATATGTATTCTTTTCTGTGCTCAAAAAGGTGAAAATGTTTGCAAAAATAATTATCCTTTCATATGATTAATTACCTTTAAATATAGATAAAATTAATAAATTAAATTTTTAAAAAGTAAAGCAATATTTCAAAGAATGGTACTTTTTTGCTATAGCTACCCCCACAATTACGATTACGCCAAAGTCGTTGCGTGAGTTTCTTTGTACATCATATATACGTCATACACCATATATACACGCCAAACGCTCATATTTAAACCAAATATAAGTTATATTTACTTCATATATATGTCATGTACCTTATATATGGGTGATATATACATAATGCATACGGGATATTTACATTTTATATGTGATGTATATGTCACATATGTCTTACGCACATGCCATATTCACATCTTATATGTGATATATGTGTGACATTTGTCTTAAGCACATGCCATATATACACGTCATATATGACTGTAGCTTGATATAACATGTCATATACGTCATTTATATCTATAATATCATATATATAATGTAACTTGAATGCATTCTCGGAGGGCCACTAAAACAAGGACGTACCTCAAGAATTTAAATTTACAACGGAGCATATATATACATAGATTTACTAGGGGTGTGCCAATTAATCAATTAATCGCTCCTATTAGTCAATTTTTCCCAAACGTTTTCCAAAATTCTATTCATTTTTTTAATTTTGGATATATATATATATACACTATATCCGGCCAATGGTGACCGGTCACTTGCAATTTTAGACGTTCTGTTAAATATCCAGAAAAATAAATAAGGAATTATCCTGAAACTCCAGGTATGTAAACAAAATAGAATAGGTGATATATTTCCGTGAAGATTTTTTTCCCGAAACCCCAACGGAGACCGTCAACAAATTAAAAAGAACAAATATCTTTTGGATAACCCTGTAAAAACTGATGTAACAAAACAGTTCAAACTATAGAACATAATTAAGTGGCTTATTATAATAAACCGTTTTCATTTTTTATGAGGATCGCATGTATACTAGTAGAGAAATTAAGGTTTTTATAAAAACAGTCCAAAATTTTGACAAATTTTTTGCTTATAATTTGCAGAGTTCTTAATATAAAAAAATGTTCTTTTCAGAAAATATGACAAACAACATTATACATAATACCCCGTAATAAAAATTAATAAATAACAAAAATTGGATGAAAAATGAGCAGGTTTATTAAATAATGTTGTACTGCGCATGCGCGAATGCAATCAAAATATAATGGGCATTATTTATTAGCTAAGTATATAGCGCAACTTCTGTGAAAGTCTCAAAAACATAGCTTGAAAATTCTGAAAATTATCGTTGATAGAATAAACTCGAAATCCGTAGCTCCGAAAAGGAAGCAAAAAGATGAGGGGTTGTATCCAAATATTAGTATATGCAATATTGCGTACGCTATATTGGCACTAATCAACGGAAATTTGGTTACAGCTCCTCATCTTTTTGCTTCATTTTGGGAACAACGGATTTCGAGCTTATTCTATCGACGATAATTTTCAGAATTTTCAAGCTATGTTTTTGAGACTTTCACAGAAGTTGCTCTGTATACTTAGCTAATACATTATGTACATTATATTTTGATTGCATTAGCGCATGCGCAGTGAAACATTATTTAGTAAGCCTGCTCATTTTTCATCCAATTATTATTATTTTTTAATTCTCATTACAGAGTTTTGTGTACAATTTTGTTTGTCATATTTTCTGAAAAGAACATTTTTTTTATATTAAGAACTTTGCAAATTATAAGCAAAAAACCTGGCAAAATTTGGGACTGTTTTTATAAAAACCTTAATTTCTTTACTAGTATACATGCTATCCTCATAAAAATGAAAACAGTTTATTACAATAAACCTCTTAATCATGTTCTAGAGTTTGAACGTTTTTGCTGCATGAGTTTTTACAAGGTTATCCAAAAGATATTCGTTCTTTTTCAATTTGTTGACACTCCCTATGGGGTTTCAGGAAAGAATCTTTGCGGAAGTATATGACCTATATATACTATTTTGTTGACACACCTGGAGTTTCAGGATGATTCCTCAGGTATTTTTCTAGATAGTTAATAAAACGTCTAAAATCGCAAGTGACCGGTCATCATTGGCCATATACTGCATATAATACCTTTGAAAAAAAAAAAAATCTAACAAGTTCATATAACAATGTGACCTAATCTCTAATTTAACACTAGAAAGACGGGAATTTTTACTCAAGTTTTATAAAAATAATTAATACAAGAATTGTTATTGAAAACTGTTTAACTTATTCAGTTAGTCCTTTTTTTCATTTGTATATTTTAAACATATTTTATAAAGAAATTTATGGTTTGAACCGAAATATATCCACATGGTTCGGGCCAAAATGGCCCCTCACCGTCATTTTAGTGTTAACAATGGAGTTATGAATAAATAGGAGGAGACATAAAGTGTACTGTCTATGAGTTGCGAGTGAAGTAACTGAGGAGGTTGTCACAAGATGGCGGCTGCTTTTTTTAACCCCTTAACGGTCGCATTAAATTACGGTTTAAAAATTCAACTTGCTTATTGGCACTATTTTTTGAAAAAGAAATATTTAGCTTATTTAATGACAGGTAAAATGATACAATAATAAAGCCAATTACACTGTTTTATAAAACTGGTGAGGATCGAACACATCTGAATAATCTGAATAAAATACACAGCCCGTGAATATGACGGGAGTGAGAATTAAGGGGTTAAATCGGATCTACAGATTCTGGATACATACTTGCCAACTTTCAACTAAACTTCCGTAAAATGCAAGTTAAATTGACCCAGGTTAAACACGTTAGAAACCATAAAATTTATTTGATGCATCATTATACATTTAATATAATGTTTCTCTATGAAAACTATTTCAATTCATTTTTTAAAAAAATTTCTGGTTCCAAACGTGTTTAATCTGGGTCAGTTTAACTCATATTTTACGGAAGTTTAAGGGAAAGTTGGCAAGTATGTGAATACTATTTCGTTGGAGGTTTCGCGTGGCGATAACACGATCCACGTCGGTACTCCTTAAGCACTGCGTTCACTTGACTTCTGAATACCGACGGAGCAAACTTCACACCACTAAAATTGAATAGAAATTTTTGTCTTATTTAAGCGCCTTATTCATGGAAATATTTTCGCACCAATACGATAAAAACTTCTATTTTGTTTTTGCTGGTGTCAGTTTGCCTGGTAAGGCAAAACAGTCAGTTTGTTTCACCGGTTGTCACAATATGGCGGAAAAACTACCGCAAAAGTAAACTCCCACCAGTAAAAATGAAAATCTATTTCTGCCATTATTTATAACTGGAATTTTGTATTACTAAGGTCTTTTAAATAGGGAAGAAATTTCTATACAGATTTACTGGTGGAAATTTTAACCGGAGGTAATCAGCGCTTGCGAAAGCGGTTACAGTTGAAGCTTCACTATTTTAAAGATATGTCAGTTCCTCTTTATTAACAGTTCCGTGGTGTTAACCTCTTGCGCTCTGTGACGTACGCCTACAGCGTTCGTTATGCTAATTTGGTCGTTTACGACAATGACGTATCCTCATAAAATTTTAATGACATAAATTTTATGTTTCCTATTTCCAATTCCTCTTGAATATTGTAACTAAATATTAATTAATGAACTTACGTCATGATATTTGGTTGATTTTTTAATTAGACATTCCGAATTCTCACCAGAAAGTTTTAACTCTTATTTTTATTTTACAAGATGATTGATTTTATATAAATAAAGTGAAAGAAAATTACCAACTAAATTTTTGGTGTGCTAAATTAAAAAAAAAAAAAAAAAATCTTCCTCATTCGGCAACACTGATGGCTAGAGAAATACATCCGCTAACAGCGCCAGAGCACAGAGGGTTAAAGATGGAATGTAATAATAATATATTAATAATTATAGTAATATCTAACTATCTATATATATTTATATATCTATCTATCTACATATATACGTATATGTATGTGTGTGTGTGTATTTTGGCAAAGGTTTAATTACTTAAATTAAAATTAAAATAATATAAAACGCAATAGAAATCGAAGTTTAAGAAGCTTTGATTAATCCAGCTAAAACTTTTAATCAATTCCCATCCCTAATATATATAAGGTGTGTCCCACCGAAATAAAGCCACCGTGATTGTATGCTGTAATAGGACACTAAACAAACCAATAAGAACGAAACAAATATATTAAGAAAGTCTATATTCTAATACATATTTACAAGGAATAACTCACTCCTTGCCTGACCCGGAAAGGAAAAAAAATGAATTTGTAAAAAAAAGAGGGGGGGGGGGGGAGTGTCCCGCCGAAATAAAGACACTACTGTTAATAGATAATATATCCACCATGGTTATATATAACTTGGAATATATTATGTGGCATACCATCTACCATTCCTTGGAGGACAGTAGCATCAATATTCTCCCTCGCTTCAATGGTGATGACCTTCAATTTTGCCACAGACTGAAACTGTCTGTCATTAGCACATACAGTCCTACTGAAGATGCCTCAGACATTTTCTTGGGGATTGAGATCAGGGAAAAGGGCCATTCCATGACATGCACCCGATTATCCAAAAAACATTCCCGAGAGGATTTTGCAACGTGAATGGAGGTCTTGTCCTGCTGGAAAATCCAACTTAGTCCACCAATTCTCTTTGCAAATAGCAGTAAATGGTTTTATAGTATTTCTTGGTAATCGGTAGACTTCATTCGGCCTGAGAGATAAGCCAGGTTATCTTTACCTCCCTAGCTGAAGCCTCCTCACACCATTAATGAGCCTCCACTATGCTGTCTTTTGGAGAAAATTTCCTCTTCTTTCCTCATGTAATACCAATAGAATGCAAGGCCATCTGGCCCATCCAAATTATTTTTTTTTCATCTGACACGATGCCACTGGTCCTTCCAGGTTTGGTGATATTTGGCCCAATCGACTCTCCTTTGCATGTGGATAGCTTTCAACATTAGCGGCTGTTTTCTTTTCTTATATCGCAAGATACTTGTACGGTTTTCAATTCGTGACAGGGTTGATTTTGTCACAGGGATGTTATTCTC
This sequence comes from Maratus speciosus, assembly GCA_963932465.1. Taxonomy (NCBI): domain Eukaryota; kingdom Metazoa; phylum Arthropoda; class Arachnida; order Araneae; family Salticidae; genus Maratus; species Maratus speciosus. The sequence continues at coordinate 259,297,915 of OZ010796.1, read as the reverse complement.
TTTGGCCAACTGTTTGAAGGAAATACCAGCTAGTGGAAGACGACGCAAAACTTCTCTTTCTAGCCTAGAAGTCATTTTTCTGCATGTACACCTCATTTTTTATACACATACGCATTGCCCTGATTTAAAAAATTGCCTATTACGGTTTTAGATCGTTTGATTTGCTTAGATATTGATCTAAGTGAAAGGCCTTGTTCATTAAAAGCTGTTATTCGTCCTTTCTTGAATTTTGAAAGCTGGGTTTTCTTTCCCATTGCATTACTGTAGAAGAGATATAAAATACAACCTTCTAAAGTCTGCACAAAGGTCGACTGGCACAAAACAACTATTTGACAACATCCTGACGTCATAAACATGTTGAACTGCAGCAGCTCGAATGTCGGTAGTTACCACTAAATACTAATATTGGAAGTGGCTTTATTTCGGCGGGACACTTTCCCCTCTCTTTTTTTACACATTCATCTTTTTCTCCATCCCATGTGGGGCTGGGAGTGAGTTACTCCTTGCAAATATATGTTTGTATATAGACTTTCTTAACATATTTGCTTTTCTTATTTGTTTGTTTCGTGTCCAGTTACGGAACAGAATTACGATGGCTTTATTTCGTTGGGACACACCTTATATTGATACATTAAAAAAAAACACAGTAAAAAATATTTATAAATAAAGAATATGATTTTTAATGTAAAAGTAAAAATTAAGATTAGACCAGTTACATCTTTTAATCGATTCTCATCCCTATTATATGTATACATATATATAAAGGATCTGTTTAAAAGAATTTCATAAAGGTTTATACATCATTTTTAATTTGAATAAATTCCTTTATCATTTATACATTCACATTAGTTGTTGATAATTTGTATTTGTTTATAATGGTTATATATATATATACATATATATATATATATATATATATATATATATATATATATTAAGGGGGAAAAAGAGTAAAAAATATTTATAAATAAATAAAATAAAATGTTGCGTTTCGGACCACTTTAGAAATTTATTTCTATGTGTAAAGTTTTTCCGTTTCAAGTTTTCTGTTTGTGAATAAGAAATTAAACTTGAATATAAACAAACATATCTTCATAAAAATTGAATGACATAAATTTTACGTTTCCTATTTTCAATTCCTCTTGAAGATTGTAACTAAATATTAACGTAAAGAAAGTATAGAACGTAAAATAGATACATTTTCATCAAGTGGCTAATTAATGAAATCCATGTTAAATTCTATTACCAGGTCTTAGATTGAATGAATTTAAGATTAATTATTCATGTACACATTTCTATAAATAAAATTTTATTTCATTACCACACTACATATTTGGACTAGAGTTATGATATTTAAATACATTGATGTTAACGCATTCTTTTTCTATAATTTTTATACTTCGTTATATTTATAAGATTACGATAGATTATTTTCTCTGAATTTAGAATAATTATTAAAATAAATATTTAAAAATTAAAGTTTAATGATTTAGATATTATAAAATCGACAAAAGTAATTTTGTATATTTTTTTATTTGCTAAAAATACCGTAATTTTCTGTGTATAATCCGCGGAACAAACTATTATGTTTGGACCCAGAAATTTTATTTAATAATGAGTAACTTATAAGATCGCGGTAAATATTTGATTTCAATTATTAAATAAAATTTCTGGTCAAAGCACGATTGTTTGATCCGCGGATTATACGCCAGAAATTACGGTATAGCTATTCATGAAACTATTTTTTTAAACGTTATTTTTTTCATCATTTTAATGAAAATTGGCTGTATATCTGGAAAGACTTTCAAATATACGCCGTTTAATACTGATAAATTGACCTTTTTATCAGTGGCGTAGCCAGAGGTGGGGGGGGGGGGTGATCCAGATACACTTAACACCACTAATTTTATAAAGTTTTCTTCGACTTATCTAATCAGATAGTTTTCAGCTGTTAACCAAAGCGAAAAAAACTTCACAATTTTAGTGGTGTGGAATGCATCTGGACCCCCCCCCCCCTCCTCTGGCTATGCCGCTGCTTTTTATATTTTGTTAGCTACACATGTCAATTTTCTGGATATCATGAAGTAAAAGGGTCAGCACGATTATGTAGGGGGGTTGAAAAGCGCATCATGATCAATGCGTCACATGTAATTTTCCTTTACTCATATGTCAATAAAGGAAAGGATTATATTAATTTCTTCTGTTAAGTATGTTAAATGCTCAAAATTTTATCTCTTACATTTTAATGATTGTGTTTATATGTATAACGTAGGAATCTTTATTAAATAACATTGTTCAAATAATTTCTTTTTAAAATTTGAAAAAAAAAACATTTATATTCAATTTAATTTATTTAAATTTATAGTTTTTACACCAAACCTTTAGTAAACAAAGTCATTATGTCCTTTATTTCCTCTGAATTTATATGTTATTAATATGAAAGAAGAACGGGCGTGAATCAGCCGCATTAAATTTTTTTCAAAATTTCCTCTGACTTTGTCGACTTATTCAACAGCCGTCCTGCCCCCGATGTATCTGATTTTTGTATCAACATAACTTTTGACGTCATTTTTGCTAATTTGCATTACAGTCTGCTTATACAGTTGTGCTTTCAATGTTCAAAGGAAAACGTTTGACAGTGCTATAACATTTTATCCAATTGTTTTGAATAAAGTTGTTTTAACACTTTAACTGCCAAAAAACTGAAAGCAGTCAAATTTGATCCAGGTCAAACATATTTCACATCAGACATTTTATTTAATCTTTACTTAATTATTAACTTATTTTTGTAAGGTATAACTTGATTTCTTTCTTGGAAAATGCCTGGTTTAAAAGATGTTTGTTTGATCTAAATACCACTTGACCGTTGGCGTTCGGCAGCTAGCGAATTAAATAGGTAATCTTAATTTTTTTTGAGCAGCGTATATTAATTATCTTAAAAATTGTCAAGATTAGATGTGAATTGAAATATTCTTATAATACAAATAACATGTTTTTGCACTGTTAAAAGCCCGTTATTATGTCTTCAAGAACTATAGTAGATGCTTAGCTGCACGAACCACTTGGAAAGAACAAAGCATACAGCACTTAAAAACGATACGGCACACGCGAAATCCGCACGGCGCAGTGCCACCCTAAAAATGATGTAATTACTAGCTGCAGTATAAGCCTTGCTTCAACAACTAACTAAAATAAATAATCTTATTAATCTTTTTGAGTTTTTCTATTATTCAACTAGTAAGTCCATTACAATATTCTAATTATAAATTAGCAATAATGCAAATTATAAAAAGGAAGAGTTGTTTAAAAAATATATATATTCCACCCTGTTCAACAACACGAAACTTCTTAACATATTCACTGAGTCTTTTTTATATGTAAATGCATGAAATCTGAAGAAATGACTTTGAAATGATCTTGAATTGGGTTGCGTTTTTCCATTTTCGATAAATGTATCACATTTTGAGTTAAATTCGATTGCTTCCCTACAAGTATTTTTCTCGGACTTTCGAAAAAGTTGCGAACTTGGAGTACATAACATTTTTTAGCGATTTTTGGTGATACTTTCTCTTTATTTATTTATATATATTTTTTTTTATTTTACTAAGATATGAATCAGTAGTCAAAACTCTTGTTTTAGTACTTTTATCGATTACACATCCAATAATCGATCATGTGTCGGGTGTTGGCTTAAAACAACAACATTGATACTATTTTCTGAAAGATATTTTACATTTATTGAAAAAAAGAAATACGCTATTCGATATATTTTAAAAAATTATGATAAAAATATCTGCAAGCTTTTTGGATTTAATAATAAAAATGGCTTTTTGAATGTGTGACAAAGTTGCGAACTTGGAGTTCATAACATTCTTTAGTGATTCTTGATGGCACTTTCTGTTTACCTATATTTATTATGCTGCATTTGCGCATGTAATTATGAATGTAAGCTAATTATGATGTTATTAATTATATCTTTTAATTTTGAATAAAACAATTCATTTTGAATTATTATTCCTTATTGGTATCTTATATAGTTTTAAATATATACATTAGCTAAATGTTTTTAGCAATCTTCTAAATATTATACGCTCTAAATATTATACGCTTATTATACTGCTGCAATAGCGCATAATCTTTGTGTATAATCTATATGATTTCTACTCTGTAGTTATCTGATACCTTTATAAGGAAATTCCATTAATTTTTTTCATTCTTATCATCGCAACGATTCATTTAATGATTTTTTTCCAATCTAGTTATGTATGTTATATATATTTTCTATGTGTTATTATATGATATTGTCCTATATAGATTTAATTTTTTAAACTTAAATTTTGCTATTACTTTTCATAATTTTGTTCTGCAGAGCTAGGCTTTATTTATATATCAATATAGGCTAGCTATAAATATTTCCAATAACTTTTTTAACCCTAGAACTACCGGAAATTTTACTCAAGTTTTATAAAAACATTCTACACCAGAATTTTTACTTAAAACTATTTAATTTGTTTATTTAACTTATTATTGTCTGATTTATACATTTAGTTTGTTTTGAAGAAATTTTCTGGTTTGAATAGATATTTTGAATATACATGTCTGGTCCATTGGACCCTTCTGGTAGACAGAGGGTTAATGATCATCTGTTTAGATATCTTTATTTTTATTACTCTGTTATGAGAAGGCAATTGAGATAGCTTTATGGTCGTCTTCGCATGGTTGTTGACGTTCTTGGTTCTTGGTTCTGGATTTTAGATGCGGGTATTTGACTTTTTTGTAGTAAAAATGTCCAATGGTTTCTTGCTTTTGTAGTTTTTGCACTGAGGGTTATCATTATTTTGGTTATGGAAATATTATAGGAGGATTTTGAGTACTGCTTCTCTGATTTGTACATATTGTATATAATTTCATATATCATACTCAAGATATTTAATATTATTAAATAAATTATTAATCAAAACTACTTTTCTTAATTTTATTATTTATTTTTATTTTTTTTTATCTTACTTATATAATTTTTTGCAATTATAGTATTTTTCAAAAAAAATTTTTATATATGGCAGTTCTTAGTAAAAATCTCGATCCCGGCAAGATACACTCAGCATCTATGCAGTGTAGTGCCCGGTACAGGAATAATAATGGAGTTGTTCCTGGATCGTCATCCAGTGACCATCTATACTCTCCTCCTCGTCCTTTATTTTTTCGCAAGTGTTCTGATGCTGGGTGCAAGACATGTCTATACGCTTCTCAATCACAAATTGTCTCAGATCCTAATTTTTCAAATTTTTGTAAAGCCTTTAATGTTACATATTTTATTAAGTGCAAATTATGTAATATGAAATATATAGGTGAAACATCGGGTCCAATTCATCGACCAACATCGTTCAGACTCTAATAAAAACAAAGCAAAAAATATACAGTCTACAGCTGAAATTCAACATTTTCATAAACATCAATTTAAAAATACGACAATTGAAATCCTTCAAATTCTAAAAAATAAATCCGAACGTCTCTATATGGAGTCATCATATATGAAATATTATAACACCATTTATCCATATGGACTTAATAGTGAAATATTTAATAGACCTGTTAAACTCTTCACATCTATAAATAACACTATTGATTATTCTCCAATTTATCCTACACTTAATCATAATTTAATTTGTAAAACAACACGAAACAAACGTGGAAAGGGATCATCAGCAGTAGAAGTTTCCAAAAAATATATCACTAAACAAATAAGTAATCTTCAAAGTAACTATTTAAAGCAATATACCGTAATTTCCGGTGTATAGCCCGCAGATCAAACAATTCAGTTTGGACCCAGAAATTTTATTCAGTATTTGAAGACCAATATTTACCGCGATCTAAAAAGTCACATTTTATTTTAAAATTTTTCTGGGTCGAAACATGATTGTTTGATCCGCGGGCTATACACCCGAAATTACGGTAATTGGCTATTAATTCGAAAATACATATTTGCTATTAAAAAGAAACAGATTGCACAACATTTAAATGTATTTCTAAGTAAATCTTTCTCTAAACATTTCTCTGATATTTATTTTGATCTCATTATGACTAGAGTTAATCTTTTAACCCTCCGTCTACCAGACGGGTCCATTGGACCCGACAGGTACATACAAAATATTCATTCAAACCAGAAATTTCTTTAAAATAAACTAAGTATATAAACCAGACAAAAATAAGGTAAATAAATAAGTTAAATAGTTTTAAATAAAAATTCTGGTGTAGAACGTTTTATTAAAACTTGAATAAAATTCCCGGTAGATCTAGGGTTAAATATAAAATTACAAAGAAAAAAAAACAACAACATAAAATTCAAAACACGAATACTCAAATGATAATAACTTTTTCAAATCAAATATTTAATAAAATTAATATCAATTCTATAATTAATGATAAAAACTGTTATTTTCCTATTAATAATCTTCATATATCAAAAGCCTTTAAATATCCGAATACAATTGGTAGAAAGATTTTTAACTACAATTTTCAAAAAATACATCTGCTGCTAGTAATTTTCTATGTAAATGCAATGACCCCAATCTAAAAAAATATATAAACAATGATCATGGACATATAATCACTGGAAATCTTAATATTGTTAATGATTTTAAATTGAAAAAACTAATGGGTTATGGTACTAAATTTAGAATTCCATCTAAATTTAATATAAAATCTATAATCAAACAGTTTACATATGATATAGAGGTTTTTATTTACAAAATTTCAATCTCTTATAATAAACCTATTGAATATTTTAATCAATGGAAATTATTAGTAATTGAAAGATTAACTATGGCTTTAAAATATAATATTTCTGATTTAGTTGCTATTAACACAAAGCATTTTTTCCAACAAATTAATAAATTACAAAAATACTATGTTATTACATATGTAGACAAATCTCCTAATAATTATGCAATCATATGTAAATCTTATTATCATCAACTTCGTACTAACTCTATTTCTTCTAATAAATCTTTTCAAAAAACTAATGAAAATGTAATTGTAAATAATCGTAAAATTCAAAGTTATTATAAATTATTAAATATTATCTCTACTAACTTTAATTACCCTTATTTAGTGCTTATTCCCAAATTCCATAAGACTCCTATTAAATTTAGGACTGTAACTATTGTTTGTAATACATATAATAATAAAGCCAATAAACTACTATTAAAAATTCTTAATCAATTATATATACTGACTACAAACATTGATAATACACATTGTATAAAAAACAGCTATTAACAGGTCAATATTATGAAAAATATTAATTGTGTACATAAAGTAACGACATATGACTTCAAAGATCTTTTTAATAATATAGATTTATTAGATTTACATAATATTATAAACGCATTATTTAAACAGTATAATCAAAAACTGGATTTACCATCTAATATAGATATAGCTTATTTTAAATCTTTAACTAACTTCATTATCGATAATAATTATATCTTGCAAGATAACACATTATATTTACAACACATCGGTATGTCACAAGGTGGCTGTGCATCCAGTTTATTATCAGACTCCTATGAACGTACTTTCACTAATAATAATCTACATTTATATCGTTATATTGATGACATAATATTAATTGCCACTGATCAAACTAAAATTTCTCAATTTCCAGTAGATTATCCCACTAATTTGGAATTAACGGAAAACCTCTTATCTAATAATACAGTCAACTTCTTAGATCTTAAAATTACAATAAAAGACAACAAAACAATAACAGATCTATATGATAAACGTAAAGAATTTAAATTCAAAGTTAATACATTTACAAATTTTAAATCTTGTCTTCATAATTCTGTATATCGAAATATAATACTTAACCATTTATATAGAATAAAATGTTTATGTTCTTCTCATCTAATTAATAATAATATTAAAAAACTAATTTATGATGCATTAAATCAAGGTTTTCCAAAAAAATTCATATATTCTTTAATATACAATTAGTAATACCATGATCTTTTTAAAAAACAAATTAACACATGCGTAAACAAAATTACAAAAAAAAAACTTATAAAATAAGAAAATATTTATAAAAAAAATAAAAATAATGTAAAATAATAAAAACTTATTATAAGACGGATGGGTGGGTAGATGCTAGAGTACGGAGGAGGGTGGTGTTGTCTGGATAATGCGCAATGGTTAATTTATTTAAAAAAACAAAAACTGATGGGGCATTTGAATTATAACTACATTTCTAATACACTTTTTATATGGAGGTTGATTCGATATTTTATTTACCGTAATTTCCGGTGTATAGCCCGCAGATCAAACAATTCAGTTTGGACCCAGAAATTTTATTCAGTATTTGAAGACCAATATTTACCGCGATCTAAAAAGTCACATTTTATTTTAAAATTTTTCTGGGTCGAAACATGATTGTTTGATCCGCGGGCTATACACCCGAAATTACGGTATATATGGTGACGTTAAATTTTTATTTCCATTCACATCGAATTTATTTAGCTTAATTAATATTTAATCAAGTTACAATTAACTTTTTTTTAATTTTTAGTCTTCTCGAGACAATATCATATTAATTTCTAATAGTATACCATCTTTATGGAGAATAATATGCATAATAAGTTTATATGATATAACTAATGGTATTACAGCTTTTATTAAAATTGGGTTATTAGTTTTTTATTATTCCTCTATATTTTTTAATATTGTTTAATTTTGAACTTAGCATTAAATGATTAATTATCGGTTATATGTGAATGTTAATCCCAAATTCATATTCTTTAGTTTTTTATGGTTAATATGAAAATAAACCACACAATTTACTTGTTATCATTAGGAAATTGGGAAATGTAGATTCTGACATAATTATATCAACATCCATTTTTTTTCCTTCCTGTTCATTTTATTAGTTAATTATTTTTTATATTTAACCCTAGAACTACCGGAAATTTTACTCAAGTTTTATAAAAACATTCTACACCAGAATTTTTACTTAAAACTATTTAATTTGTTTATTTAACTTATTATTGTCTGATTTATACATTTAGTTTGTTTTGAAGAAATTTTCTGGTTTGAATAGATATTTTGAATATACATGTCGGGTCCATTGGACCCTTCTGGTAGACAGAGGGTTAAAAGTATTTCTTATATTTTTTTATTATATATAATTTATTATATATAATTTATTTAGTGTTATAGCATATTGCTATATTATATTATTATTGTTTTAAAGTTATTTAAATTTTCCGTATAAATTAATTGGGTATGATAGTAGAAGATATTGTAATCATTCTATTAACATTTGTATTTATTTAACCCTAGAACTACCGGAAATTTTACTCAAGTTTTATAAAAACATTCTACACCAGAATTTTTACTTAAAACTATTTAATTTATTTATTTAACTTATTATTGTCTGATTTATACATTTAGTTTGTTTTGAAGAAATTTCTGGTTTGAATAAATATTTTGAATGTACATGTCGGGTCCAATGGACCCGTCTGGTAGACGGAAGGTTAATATTTATTTGAATAACGAAATATAATATGGTATTTTTATATTAGAATTTGTTGGGATATAGCAGTTGGTATATCATGATAGTATTAGCTTATAATAGTTTAATCTTATGACATTTTGTTCATAATCGTTTCAAGTTAATATCATAGATGGCAGCACCAAAATTTAAATTGGATTCTGTCTGATGCTTCGATTAGCGTAATAATATCAATTTTTAACACATGGGGTAGCTAAATGCTGGCTATTTGAGATAATGTAAACTAATAGTTTTGGTATTTTTTACTTTAGTTAAGAAATGTAAAAAATTTAAAAGTCTTAAGAGGTATTATACTTATTATGTAATTATTTTCTATTTCTATTTATATTATTTTAATTGCATTTATCACGGTATTTCAAAATAGATTAACTGTGTCCATGAGGTTTTAAAATTTGTGTTAACTTAACTGTAAAAATAACCTTAAACTTATCGAGCTTTTGGATACCATGTGCTGATGTATATTTGGATAAAATAACTGGGATTTTATTAGGTATTTTGTGTAATATTACTATTTTTTCTTGCTATAAATTAAATATTTAAAAGGTTTTATTGCTTTTTCCATTTCATAACATTTAATATTATTCTGTTTTCATTTGAAACTATTCTTTTGGTTATATTGGTCGTTAGAGTAAAGGAGAAAAAAAAAAAATTCAGCTTTTAGCTTTTTTCTCACAGTAAACGACTAAATTTGCTTATATAATTGAATTCTGTACTCTTGATAACGTAATTCAATATATAAGCTTTTCAATTATTTTTTTCGAAATCCATATTCTTTTTTTTTTCTTCCTCATTAATTCTTGTTATATAGTACAAAGGACTTTATTTTATACATAGCACCTTGTATATTATGTTTTTGCTATCCATAAGTGTGTTTGGAGACACTGTGTTGTTGTAAATTTATTCATACTATCACAATTTTTGTTGGTGGTCAGTAATGTTTAATTTATGGTTATATATATATATATATATATATGTATATATATATTATATTATTATAATATATATTATTTTATTAATATATGACTCAGTAGGGAAAAGTCTTGTTTCAACTCTTTTATCATACGTGCATTACATAATAATTATTTATAATCAAAGCAGACATGAAAATTATTTAAATATTAAATTAAAATATTATTCTTATTAACTCAAAAGTCTTCAATCTTAATCAAGTAATTAATATTTAATTTTTCACTTTTAGTAGTTATTAACTATCTTTAAATTAAATAATTAACTGAAACTTAATAAACTGTACGTCATTGAATATTAATAATCACAAAACTAGCAAAAGGAAAAATTTATCATTTCAACTATTACATGCAATTAATGTCAAATTTTAAATATATTCTAAAATATATTCATAAATATTAATTGACATAATGTAACATAATTGTTTATCATAATTCATTTAATGGGTCATAATTGGTTTATCTGTTATTTTACTTACGAACTTTCTATGGTAAATATGCAATTACTTTATCAAGTATAAAGTATAAATAAGTATTTGAATGCTCAAGTAAGATTCTGTTAAGATGTATGTTTTGGTGAATATAATTGTTAGAGGATATAAGGGTATACAGGTATTCATCCAAATTTTCTTATGCAGTTCTGAGGGATACTTAACTCTCTGACTATTTAACATTTTAGCCAAAATCGCTTAACAATGCATATTTTTACATTGAAAATTTGAAATCCATATAAAATTGAGAATTACATTATGCAGTTTCTTTTCAGACAAACTTTTTCAAGTGGAATACAGGGTGATTCCTTAAATATTTCATTTCAAAAAGCTGGTGAACAGCCATGAATATGCTCTCTAGATATAGTAAAAGAATCATGCATTACACTTTGAGGTAACATACAGCGCCATCAAGCTGTAAATTCCGGAATTAGGGATGGTATCTCGAAATGATAGGAGGTACGATCCAGTGGCGTCGCGTGAAAATTTTCGGTGGTCATCGCAATTATTTAAGTTTGTGGTGAAAAATTATTAACTCTAAAATTCAATGGTTGAATGTTCAAAAAAGAAACTTTAAATCTTACCTTCACTTATACATGAACTCCAAATGTTCTACTAAAACTGGATCGTAGAGTTTTAAAAGCTTATTAAGAGTTTTAAAATATTGCTTGGCCATCGCCGCATCCAGCGATGACCGGACGCCACGCCACTGGTACGATCAAAAGCTCAATGACAAAACTGTAGACGATCATGAAAGAAGAAAGCAAGGACATGATGCGATAACTAGTCACTTGTACAGACAAAAATATCTTAAACCAGGGGTCATACTTGTCCTGAAATTTCACGACTGGGAAATTCTTCGGTACCAGTATTTTCTTATGGAAAAGTCTATTCTTAAATAAGGCGAAATTTCGCGCGTTTAAGCAAGATTTATTTTTCTATAAACAAATAGTGAAATTTGTCCTGAAAAAAATCTCTTAACCCTCTTGCTGCGCAACCCGAGATTTCCTCAGGGATGCATTTTTTCCGTCTAATTAACCCTCCTTCATTATTCCCACCAGTTATTTTTTTATTGTAAATTTTGCCTTATGTAATCAGAGCATTTTTCCGATTAAATTAGACAATTTTTTTTGTTTTGAGAAACCGGTGACCAAAGAAAAAATATTCTGAAAAGACGCTCGTCGCGAAGGGGTTAAATACGCAATTTTTGAAGCTATTTTCATAAAACAATTACGCAGCGAGAGGGTTAAGCGTACGACCCCTACTTAAACTAATGCGAAATATTTTATTTGTGAAAATTTTGGCAGACGATAAATTCATTTTACAATTTTAAACACTGACGTTTGCAGATAAAATTGCCTGAGCTCTAAAAAACAGCCTTTATTTTAAAAACAAAAGTAACAGACGGTTCCTTTTTTTTCCTTTTCTATACTAAATCACGGTTTTTGCTTTATATTTGTGTACGGTCATATTTTGAACTGATAAAATTGCATTTGCATCACAAAAACCGACATTTTGGTTTCAGAAAATTGAATATTACACTATAAAAACTACTCGGAAACATTTCCGAAAAGCAGTGGCAGCAATTTTTTATAAATCCATTTTTAAGTCTCTAAATTATATTGATTTCTGAAGTTTCTAAAGATTAAGAGCGTTTTTAGGAATCGTATAGGTAACGCGGAAGTAGTTATTATGTATTTTCGTTCGTGGTTATATTATATTTTCGTACATTCAGAAACTTTTGTCTTTTTTTACTGTGTCTGCATTAAAATTATCGGATGCTATTTATAGGCAAATTTCGTAGAACTACCACTTATAACCGATATTTCAATGTATAGATTGAAATGTCTAGATAGCCGTCGAGCACTTATTGGCATTATTAAAAATTGAGTTGTTTTCCAAAATTAGTGACTTACACTACTCTGCTTTTAATCGGCTCGTTTATCGCATAATTATTTTATTATAATTCGCGTGGTGCTTTCTATAGACAATTTTAGCCGTGACGTCAGTCATGACGTTTTGCTTGGACAATGACTCCAAACAAACGGTTGCTATGCTTAATTTCTTATATAATATAAATCGTAGAAAATGTTACAACTGCTTTTAAAGTAATTAAAACACTTGGCTGTGAGATATAGCTAAATGAAATAGAAAACACAACGTATGACCCATTTGTTTGGAGTTAGTTGCCAAGGAAAACGTCATTGATTAATTATCTTTTAAGGTAATGTCAATGCGTTTCTAATCTAATGAAACAAACTTCGAGAGAGTTATAATAGGCGTCAATACCAACGATTTTTTCATAAGAAACCAGGGTCGCAATTAGTCATTCATTCAAATATACAGGGTGTATCAGTACAGCGGTTACAAACTTTCAGGACAGATAGAGTACACCTAGACGAAGGGAAATCACATAGCAATGAATGGTCGGAAACGCTTTCCTGGTGCGGTAGTGACGACACGATACACAAGAAAGACAGGACACGAATAAGAGGAGAAAACATGTTTATTATCCTTAGTACAGCAAAAAACTAAGAAAAAGAACATTAAAGAGACAACGATCGTCACCAAATTAGGTGAACGAAATTACGACCCTGGGCCGTGAAGCAAGGAAGTGCATCGCTGGCCCATCGAAGAGCTAATGTTCTCGAAAGTACCGGGAGTGTCCCGGGCTTCCCCAGCAGCTGCCCCAAGTTCCTCAGCACTTTCCAGCATTGCCCCGGCATTTTTTCAGCACTAAGAATAATAAACAGGTTTTCTCTCCCTGTTCGTGCCCTTCCTTTCTTGTATTTTGTGTCGTCAATACCACGCCAGGAAAGCATTTCCGACCTATGTGATTTCCGATCGTCTAGGTGTACTCTATCTGTCCTAAACGTTTATAACTGCTGTACTTATACACCCTGTGGAGAGTATCTCATTACAAGCGGAACCCAAAATTCCGTTCACAACTTTAATAAAAAAATCTTGCAAGAACTTTTTCTTTAGCGATCAACTTAAGAAATTTCCGAAAAATAGATAAAGAAAGAAACTGGATAACTAATTTATTTAAAGTTCAGTTATTTATTCGGAGAGCGTTTGATATCTGATTTAAAAAAAAATAATGTAAGCAAAGTAAACAATTTTTTAATGCAAATTTTGGTAAAAGAAATAATTACAATTATCTTGTAAAAGACTAATGTACTTTTTTAATTTTACGAAACACTTTATTTTATGAGGAACGAAAACGATGAGAAACAAGACAAACCTATTAGTGAATGTGAATAGAGTGAATTGTTTTTATTTTATCCCTTATTACATTTCAAGAGAGATCAAAAAGAGATTGGCCCGATCAAAATACAATTGTTTCTAAATGTAAATATTTGTTAACACATTACGGATCAGTAGTTTTATTCAGTGGTCAGGTAAAATAAAAATGTTTTGTACCGGAAATTTTGGTTTACAAAAGAATTCTAATGTATGTCGTACACAAATAAACTACATTTTATTAAATTAAATTTCTGGTTAAAAGTTTGTTTACATGAGACATGCATCATAAAAATGAGAATTTTCGTGATCCATCCGCAATGCGTTAGCTCATGTAATCCGCTTCGCAAGATTTACTGTCACCTTTCATTTTCTGTGTTCCTACAGTATTTCTGAATAGTGTATATTATTTATTTAATGGCGGAAATTTTGATGGATTTATAACCTCTCAGATACGAATAATTGATTTCGAAACAAGAAATAATAGCTGTAATCTTCAAGGACACAAATACTTCAACAGTTATAAAAATAGATTAAGCAGCAATCAATCATCGTGTAATCATCGAACTTTTTCATTTCCTAAATTATGCTATTCAAAATGAACAATTACATTCATCAATAAAATATGTTTATGTTAACCCACGCATGAAACAGGAGTTTTACGTCATCCTCACAAAAGAACTAAAAAGGACTAAATAACTTTTTTATTATTAATTTAGTTGTTCTGTTGATTTCAATCTGAAAACATGTAATGAATAAAATTGTTGCTGCAAAACGCAGCGTAACATAAATGCATAAAAGTAATTAACTTAAAACTGTAAACTTAAAGATTTAATAATATAATTCCTATAAGCAAAGAAATCAGTCTCAGGAGTGGATTTAATTTACACATGAAAAAAATATTAAACCACAACCTTTTTTTATTCAACACTATAGAGTAGTGAAATAGCAGGAATTCCGGACGAAAGGATACCTGTACTGGATTTAAATGCGGACCATCCTTCATGCGAGAATTGCTGAGCAACAACATAAAGGTAAGAAATTTACCTATATTATTACATTCAATTGCTTTATTATAAAAGGCCAGATTCACAGTGATTTATTTATTTGAATATCAGCGCGCGAGTCATACTGTGTATATAAGAGGTGGTTTTTTGCCAACAATTTGATTATGAGACTGATCAAGTCTGAAATTTAATAAATAATATTAGTAGGAAGAAAAAAAACTACTGGCAGTAAAAGTGTGAAAATTATTGAAAATATAGTACGTTAGTTTCTTGATACATTCTGACGAAATAAATACTGTGTATTTTGATGATATATGAAATGTTAAGAATTGAAGAAAACTAAATATATATAAGAAGTTTTTATATAACAACAATTCCTCTTACTAACAAAACTTAAATAACTTATAAAATGGCCGCATCACGCGAAATCCAACTGGTCGAGAGACTTAATACTAGCAACTACAGTACATGGAAGTTTAAAACAGAAATGTTATTAATTAAAGAAGATTTATTCGATGTCATTACTGAAGATAGGCCCACGCCATTCACAGCCGAATGGGAGAAGAAAGACAGGAAGGCGAGAGCAATAATTAATCTCTTAATTGACGATTCCCAAATCGTTCATGTAAAGGGACTTAACACAGCCAGAGACACTTGGAACGCGCTTAAAACAATACACGAAAGGGCGAACTTGTCAAGTAAATTATTTTTGTTAAGAAAGCTTTATGGAGCCAAGCTCCAAGAAAATGACAACTTAATCAAACACATAACATGCATTCTAGAACTAATAGACAAACTCTCAGCGGTCGGGGAAACAATTAGCGACCCCCATCTTTCAGCTTTATTGCTGTGTTCGCTACCCCCTAGTTATAATACTTTAATCACTGCCCTTGAATCGCGAAATGAGGACGAGCTTACACCACAATTTATTAAAAGTAAACTAACAGATAAGTACAACAGAAGGGTTGAAAACACAGACCAGGGTGAAAATTCAACAAAAGCGTTTAAAACGCAAAAAAGATATCCAAATGATAATTTTAAAGAAGATAAACAGTGCACATATTGCAAATTGAGAAATCACACGTGCAGAGAATGTTGGCATCTGAAAAATCGAAATAATCACCCAAATACACAAAAACAACAACAAACATACAAAAATAAACATTACTCATCATCGTTGTGTTATCAACAATCGGATAACGAGATAGGAAACACTGACCGCGAATCAGTAAACAAGAGAGATTATAGGGAAATAATACCAGATCAAAGCAGCGACGCAGCCTTTCTAATAGACAAAGCAGGAAAACAAACCTGGATTATTGATTCTGGTTCATCTTCACATATCCGAAACAATAAAGATGAGTTTACTAAATTAAATGACACCGAAAAAACAACGGTCATAATTGCCAACGGCAAAACTCTAAACTCGCTAGGTACCGGAGAAACTACATTCACGACAAAAACATCCGATGGAGGCATAAATAAAATTACGTTGAAAGAAGTGTTATATGTACCTGAGCTGGAATCTAATTTAATTTCAGTGAGTAAAGCCACAAAGAATGGGTATAAATTGTTATTTGATAAAGATAAATGCACGCTTTCCCGAAATGGGAAAATCTATTTGGAGGCAAAAATGAAAAATAACCTATACGAAGTTGAATTATTAGAAAACGCAGATAGGAATATAGTAAACATGGCGCATGAATCCAAAAATAAAGATTTCCTGGAACTTTGGCACAAACGCCTAGGGCATAGAAATTATAATTCCATAAAGAAAATGGTTAAAGACGATTTAGCCTATGGCATAAAACTAAATAATTGCAATCATGGAACAACATGCGAAACGTGCATACAAACAAAAACAAGCGATGCTCCCTATCCCAAAACAGTGTATAGAAACAAGACAGGTAAAGTACTCGATCTAGTGCACACGGATGTATGCGCAGCGATAGGAACCCCCACAATAAGTGGTAAAGCAATGTTTGTAACATTCATTGACGACTATTCTAGATTTACTGTAATATACTTATTAAAACATAAAGATGAAGTACAGGATAAATTAATCGACTACATAGCTATGGTTAGAAACCAGTTCGGGAAATATTCGAAAGCAATAAGATCGGATAACGGGGGAGAGTACATAAATAGAGGGATAAAGGATTACCTATGTAAAAAGGGGCATTAAACATCAATTAACCGTGCCGTATTGTCCTAGCCAAAATGCCATTGCGTAAAGAAAAAATAGGTCGCTATTAGACATGACTAGAAGCCTACTCAGAGAAGCGGATCTACCACAAAGAATTTGGGGAGAAGCAATTAACACCGCGAATCATTTAGAGAATCGCTTACCAACAAGATCAACAAATAAAACCCCATTTGAGCTAGGGTTTAATCGCTAACCGAATTTACACTATTTGCGAACATTCGGGTGCAAAGCTTACGTATACGTGAATAAACAACATCGAGGAAAATTGGACGGCAGGCCTCAGGAAGGGATTTTTGTTGGATACGATAACAACTCAAAAGGATATCGCATATACACTAAAGAAAATAAAATTGTAATTGGCAGAACAGTGAAATTCATAGAAAATAGCAAAATTAACCCAAAAGAAAGTAAAGAGACAGAAAACTCATATGACGACAAAAATTACATTGAAACAGAGATAAACAACACAACCGAAGAACCAACCGCGTCCAAACAACCGACCAATGAACCAACAAGATCTGAAAGATCGAACAGGGGGGTACCACCAGACAGATATGTCTGTTATGTAAAAAATAATGATATGATAGAACCCACTAGTTGGAATGAAGTACTGGAAATAAATAATCTCACAGAAAAAGAAAATTTGCTTAAAACCACACAAGCGGAAATCAATTCGCTGAGAAAACACAACACATGGGAATTGGTGGATCCTCCACCTAACAAAAAGGTTATAGGTTGCAAATGGACATTCAAAAAGAAATTAGACAGTTACGGAAACACTCAAAAGTACAAAGCACGTTTGGTAGCCAAAGGGTTTAGTCAAAAATATGGGGAAAACTATGACGAGACTTTCGCCCCAGTAGTGTCACAAACAACTAGTGATGGGCGATTCTTGAAAATTCGACAATCGAGAAAAATCGTCATCGTAAAAAATAACAATCGATACAGCCATCGATTAATTCCTAGAATCTACAATCGAGATGTTTTACAATCGATTATAACGAGAGAGCTAAAAACAATTGTTGGAAAACTTAGCTATTATTCTGGCCGAAATTTTCATAGTAGTGATAGGGTTTGCTCGATAATTCTGCTATCGTAATTATTTTCTCCTGATTTAGGCTTAAGGGGTTACTTCAGTCAATTGAAAAGACCTGCTCGCTAATGCTAATCTTATGGAAGAAATTTATAAAGATATCTCATTTGAATTTCAATATTTTAAAATGATTTTCTTTGCATTGGAATAAATTCCCCTTTCTTCTTTATGAAACTGCAATGTCCAAATCGCGTAACTATGGCGCATTTGATGAATCAAATAACCTTTCTACTGTTTAGATAACTCCAAAAAGTTTGATACAGTTTAAAGTTCCCCTAAATGTCAAATACTGTGGAATTTCTCCATTGATCGAAAACAAAAGTTTCTTTCGAAAAACGTAAGGATAGTAAGATAAAGATACCTGCCAAGAGGGAACCTGCATAACACGGAAACTGTTTTCCAGTACCTAGCGATTCCAACATGACTCTTTAAGTCTGTATCGAAATCCAAAGTAGCTACTTTATGACACATTTAAAAACTCATTTTTTATTTTAAACGCATTAGCTAGAATCGATTAGCATTTTCTTCTTTTCGATAAAGGCAGAAGGTTTGATACAAATTAAAGTTCCCTAAATGTCTAAAGTGTATCAAATGCTGTGGAATTTCTCCGTTTATCGAAAACAAGACAGCTTTATCGAAAACCGTAAGGATAACCAGACATATATAACTACTGAGAGGGAACATGCCTAACACGGAAATTGTTTTCCAGTGCCTAGCGATTCCATCATGATTCTTCAAGTCTGTATCGAAATCCAAAGTAGCTAGTTTCTGACACATTTACTAGCTCATTTTTTATTTTAGGCGCATTAGCTAGAATCGATTAGCATTTTCTTCTTTTCGATAAAGGCAGAAGGTTTGATATAAGTTAAAGTTCCCTAAATGTCTAAAGTGTGTCTAATGCTGTGGAATTTCTCCGTTTATCGAGAAACATAAGGGCAACCAGACAAATATAACTGCTAAGAGGGAACCTGTCTAACACGGAAATTGTTTTCCCGTGCCTAGGGATTCCAACATGACTCTTCAAGTCTGTATCAAAATCCAAAGTAGCTAGTTTCTAACACATTTACTAGCTCATTTTTTATTTTAGGCGCATTAGCTAGAATCGATTAGCATTTTCTTCTTTTCGATAAAGGCAGAAGGTTTGATACAAGTGAAAGTTCCCTAAATGTCTAAAGTGTGTCTAATGCTGTTGAATTTCTCCGTTTATCGAAAACAAAGGAGTGTTATCGAAAAATAGAAAAGTAAACAGACAAATATATCCGCTAATAGGGAATTCTATAACTAAAATAAAACATCAATGGACTTCATTTTTGGTATTTTGGATAATTTTTATTTTCCAATCCTTACCAACGTGGTATTAGATGATGGGTCTGACAAAAGTAGAAGAAACGCCCCCCCCTCCCCTCCAAAAAAAGGGGCATTAGGCCCCAAACTGACAGGGCAGACCAAGGATGAAAGTTAACTTCATGTAAGAGAGGACTAGGGGAAGTTGAGAATGATAAAAAAAACTAAACCATTGAATAAGAAAAAAATTGAAGAAAAGAAAAATGGTAAAAGAACAAGTGAAGTTTGTGATTAGAGCCAGACAAATGAAGAGGGGCCCGATGGGCCACAGATGGTCCAGAATGAATGCCCAAGTAGTCAGAATGGGTCAAGAACTTGGAGAATAGTATCTACAATGAAGAAAAACAATGAGACAAAACATTATGAAAAACAGATGAAAAATACCAATAGCCTGAGGCTAAAAGTAAAATGTTTCACTGGGCGGCGTCCCCTGGTGGTAGTAAAAATAAAATTGATACGAGAAGATAGGAGAGAGTGAAAAGACTTTATTTTGTGAATTTTATAATTTTTGGACAAACAGTATACTAAACGTTTGAAGAAACAAAACTTTAAAGCGCCCTCTTGAGGCGAAGAAGTGAGTTAAAATTAAGAAACATATACCCATATTTTTTATTCGATTTTAGACACAATTTGATGTTAGTCTTATAATTTTCCTATGAGTGCAAGATATCGTACCACAGTACGAAAAAAACTGCTGCTAAGTATATTCCTTTAGAGCATTTTAAGCCCAGGGGTCTAAAATTAACGGTGGATTGACAAAAGGAAGGTAGATTTAGAAAGGTTATGAGATTACCCTTATTTTAATATGTTACATGAGTGGGGTAAAATAATTTTGAAAAAATCCTCTTTCCTGAGGCGACACTTAAAATCTTGAAAACACATAATTGCAGTGCAGTTTTGTTTTAACAATAGCATTCTAATATTAAGAGATATGGGACAGCTTAGGAGGGCTAAAATAAGAGAAACATTGAAAATCAACGACAAACTGGCGCCGCCAAATTCGCTAGAAAACTTCTATATCAACAACTGAAACCCGAACTGATAACTTAAACCACTATGCCTCCTAACCAATATCGGTTACTAACAAAAGCGAATGGAAAAGAACATGTACTCCTTTGGGAAATCATGACTTACACCAGAAGCGCGGTAAGTTTGACTCTTCTGAAAGCTTCCTTTCTCTCGCCCTCTCTCTCGCACTTCGAGATATATTTTCTGCTGCTCTTCTCTCCTCGTTTACCTCGATGAGAGAACTCTCTCGAAGGCAAACCTCTCGCTTGCTTCGAGATATCTCACCGATTGTGACTCATCGCTTCCCATTGCCATTCTCGTTTCTCGCTCTCGGTCTCTGTTCAACATTTCATATGACATTGTCGAGAATGAGAAATCAGTTTTCGTCCTTCCTCGAAATGTTACTCTCGATGATTGTCATTTCACGCTTGGCCAAGAAGGGCCGAGATGAGATATCGAGGGGTGAGCTGTACAGAGAAATAAGCATGACAATGATCTGGGAAATGAAGCTTTAATTTTCAATGTTTTTCTTATTTTAGCCCTGCCAAGCTGTCACATACCCGGAGCCCTCTGATAAATATTATTTATTAAATATAAAGATTTCAAAGAGGAAGGTGGGTCGGGTGAATTCCGAGGACGTGAGAGTGGGCGGGGCGCAATTTAAAAAAAATTATCGAACTCTTCCTGTGGCATATTATCGAAAAGCCCTTTGACAAAACTCTTTCATATTATGAACCTTTCTTCCCCCGAAGGTGAAATTCAGGGGGTGGGGAGGGGGCGAACAAATTTTTAAAACCGTAGCCGATTTCTATAATAAATTTAAATATCAATTTAGATGTCTTCCGGTAAATATTATTTATTGAACATAAAAATTTTAAAGTGGGGGCTGCGTAAATTCCGGGGCAAAAGAGTGGGCCCAAGGGGGGGGAGGGGGAGCAATTTTCAAACTTTTTTTGGACCGGTCATGTGATATGTTATCGGAAAGCTCTCGAATGACTCTTTCATTTTATGAGACTTTCTTCCTCCCCTCCCTAATTTGGCTCCCACTGCGGGGGGTAGTTTTTCCGTTTTTATCATTTTAGATCGAATTTTTTTATGGAGCCCTCCGATAAATATTATTTATAATATATGAAATTTCAGGACACTTTTCTAAATTTAGCCAAGACCCCTCATGTGACATATCTTCGGAAAGGTTTGTGACTACTTATTGATGTTATGCACTTCCGGTGGCCGTCCCCCCACTTTGCCCCCCGGGGGACACTTTTCCAAATATAGCCAAGGCCCCTCATGTGAGATATCATTGGAAAGGTCAGTGACTACTTATTGATGTTATGCATCTCCGGTGACAGTCCCCCCATTTTCCCCCCGGGGGACATTTTTCCAAATTTAGCAAAGACCCTTCATGTGAGATATCGTTGGAAAGGTCTGTGACTACTCATTGATGTTATGCACCTATGGTGTCCATCCCAACCACTTTGCCACCCCGGGGGGCACTTTTCCCAAATTTAGCCAAGACCCCTCATGTGAGATATCGTTGGAAAGGTCTGTGACTACTTACTGATGTTGTGCACCTCCGGTGACAGCACCCCCCACTTTACCCCCCACCCCGAAGGACGCTTTTTCAAATTTAGCCAAGACCCCTCATGTGAGATATCTTTTTAAAGGCCTGTAATTACTTATTGATGTTATGTTATGCACCTACGGTGTTCGTCCCCTCCCCACTTGCCCCCCCCGGGAGGCACTTTTCGAAATTTAGCCAAGACTTCTCATGTGAGATATTGTTGGAAAGGTCTGTGACTACTTATTGATGTTATGCATTTCCGGTGACAGTCCCCCCCACTTTGCCCCCGGGGACACTTTTTCAAATTTAGCCAAGACCCCTCGTGTGGGATATCGTTGGAAAGGTCTGTGACTACTTATTGATGTTATGCTCCTCCGGTGACAGTCCCCCCACTTTGCCTCCCCCCCCGGGGGACACTTTTTCAAATTTAGCAGAGACCCTTCATGTGAGATATCGTTGGAAAGGTCTGTGACTACTTATTGATGTTATGCTCCTCCGGTGTCCGTCCCCCCACATTGCCCCCCCCCGGGAGACACTTTTCCAAAAATATAGCCAAGACCTCACAAGTGAGATATCGTTGGAAAGGTCTGTGACTACTTATTGATGTTATGCTCCTCCGGTGTCCGTCCCCCCAGTTTGCCCCCCGGAAGACACTTTTCAAATTTAGCCAAGACCCCACATGTGAGATATTGTTGGAAAGGTCTGTGACTACTTATTGATGTTCTGCACTTCCGGTGACCGCCCCCCACTTTTCCCCCACGGGGGACACTTTTCTAAATTTAGCCGAGACCCCTCGTGTGACATATTGTTCTAAAGACCTATGACCACTTACTCATGTTATCCACCTCCCTCTCCCCTCCCCCCTCTTTGCCCCCACGGGAAGGACCACTCATGTGACATATGGTTCGAAAGGCCTAAAGACCTGTGACAACTTATTCATATTATGCAGCTACTGTGTCCCTCCGCTCACTTTGACCCCCTCCCCCAAGAGATCTGGTCCGAGGTTCGTTCGTTTCGAGATTATATTTTTTTACAAGATTTTGTACTGCGTGCACACCACGCCTGCTATACGGTGTCGTATATAGCGGGTAACCTCTTCGTGATTTCATATTACAATATTACGTATAACTTAGGGGCCCCGATTAAAGGAGGGGCCCACTAGCGGGCGAAGTCACCTAGTTTTTATTAACGCCGACTCATTCCAGTTCACCGGCAGACGATTCTTGATAAATGTATGACGTATATAATATATAATATATGATGTATAAAAGCAATTGGCAAACTGGAGTCATCGAGAAAAAATTTACACAATCGAAAAATATCGAGATGTCCATACAATCGAGAAAATCGAGAAAAAACATCTCGTTATCGCCCATCACTACAAACAACTGTGAGAACATTTTTGGCAGCAGCCACATATAAGAAGTTGAGCGTGAGACACATCGACATCGATACAGCCTTTCTCTATGGTGAGCTAGAAGACGTAGTGTAGATGAAACAACCTTAGGGCTACATTGAGAAAAATTCAGAGAATAAAGTCTGCAAACTAAAAAAGTCAATCTACGGACTCAAACAAGCAGCCAGAACTTGGAATAAAAGAATAGAACAATCTTTAAGAAAACTAAATTTCCAACAAAGCACCGTGGACGATATATACACACGTAAAGAAAACAACATTTCGACTTATATAATAGTCTACGTTGATGATATTTTGATAGGCGGTGAAAATGAAACAATTGAAGGTATAATAAAAGCTTTAAAGAAAGAATACGAGTTAAAGGATCTCGGGGAAGTATCCAACTATTTAGGGATGGAAATAAGAAAAGCTGAAAACGGGTACAAATTGAATCAAAGATTAAAAATAGAAGAACTCGCAAGAAAATTTAATTTAGAAAACGCGAAACCAGTAAGCACTCCCATGGATGCTGGTTTTCACAAATTAGAAGATGAAGAAAATTTAATGCCCAATAACACAAAATTCAGACAAGCGATCGGAACACTGCTATATATAGGTACTACTACACGCCAAGATATATCAGCCGCACCCAATATCCTAAGCAGAAGGGGGGAAACTCCTCGTTACAAAGACTGGATTGCTGTGAAACGAACTATAAATTACCTAAACATTACGAAACACCTTAACCTCACTTTAAACACAGATCAGGAACCAAAACTCATCGGATTTTCCGATGCCGACTGGGCAGGGGACACAAAAACGAGAAAATCGACAACCGGTAATATTTTCATGCTGGGAAATAGTCCCATGCAGTAGTACACCAAAAGGCAAAACTGTATTGCCTACTCATCTGCGGAGGCTGAATTTGTTTCAGCAGCTAGTGCAGGACAGAAAATTGTCTGGCTAATCAAATTATTATCCTATTTAGACCTAAAACAAATTTACCAGTGTTGCTGTACGAAGACAATCAGAGCTATATAAAGATGGTGGAGAATAAAAAGTTCTCAAAACGCACAAAACATATCGACGTGCGTTATCATGCGATAAAAGAGATGAAAGAAGACGGTATATTAGATATTCGCTACTGTCCGACACAAGACACAATAGCAGATTGTTTGACCAAACCACTGGTCAAACCTCAATTTCTCAAACACCGAGAATCCATGCAACTACTACATGATGCATCTGAGATGGTTAGGAAGGGTGATGGATTTATAACCCTCTCAGATACGAATAATTGATTTCGAAACAGGAAATAATAGCCGTAATCTTCAAGGACACAAATACTTCAACAGTTATAAAAATAGATTAAGCAGCAATCAATCATTGTGTAATCATCGAACTTTTTTCATTTCCTAAATTATGCTATTCAAAATGAACAATTACATTCATCAATAAAATATGTTTATGTTAACCCACGCATGAAGCAGGAGTTTTGCGTCATCCTCACAAAAGAACTAAAAAGGACTAAATAACTTTTTTATTATTAATTTAGTTGTTCTGTTGATTTCAATCTGAAAACATGTAATGAATAAAATTGTTGCTGCAAAACGCAGCGTAATATAAATGCATAAAAGTAATTAACTTAAAACTGTAAACTTAAAGATTTAATAATATAATTCTTATAAGCAAAGAAATCAGTCTCAGGAGTGGATTTAATTTACATATGAAAAAAATATTAAAACCACAACCTTTTTTTATTCAACACTATAGAGTAGTGAAATAGCAGGAATTCCGGACGAAAGGATACCTGTACTGGATTTAAATGCGGACCATCCTTCATGCGAGGAATTGCTGAGCAACAACATAAAAGTAAGAAATTTACCTATATTGTTATATTCAATTGCTTTATTATAAAAGGCCAGATTCACAGTGATTTATTTATTTGAATATCAGCGCGCAAGTCATACAGTGTATATAAGAGGTGGTTTTTTTGCCAACAAATTTACTATTAAATTATGATAAAAATTACTATTTAAAAATAGTGATACTCAAAAGTTAAAACCGAACATGCCTTGTAGGACATATTTAATGTAAAAGTGACAGTAATTCGTTTTGCCACATTTGTAAGTATGCCCTGATACATTTAATTTTTTTTTGTGTGTAAAGTCTTATTTCTAGATTTGGTGTTCTCCCATGGATTTTAACTTGGCTGTGCTATTTTCAACTGGAAAAATCTTATTGACAGGCATAAAACAACCAACAATTTAACAATAAATCCCAACTATATCCTCAGGTATTAATAATGAAAAAGTGAAGAGCTGTATGTTTAAAGTGCAAAGGATCTCAGGAAATAATTTCTCCATGTAAAGTCTAATTTCTAAATTTGGTGTTGTCCCATGTACTTTCGATGGACTGTGCTATTTTCAACTGGCAAAATCTTATTGGCAGGCAAAACATAACCAATAATTTAACAATAAAACCCAAATATATCTTCAGGTATTAATAATGACAAAGGGAGTTGTGTGTTTAAAGTGTAAAGGAATCTCAATAAATAATTTTTGGAAGAAATGGGTTAATACACACTTAAAAATTTTGATAACTCTGTTGAAGTCTGGTATATTCTTTCAATTTATGAAACTCTTTTCTCTGAGGAGTAAAAAGATTTTTATAAATGATAACTAATAATAATCAAAGAATTAATCTATTTATGCTTATAATGTTTCAAGCGTGATGGGAAAGATTAATTCAAACAAAACAAAGAAAAACATTAATGTAAATTTTAGTGAATGCATAGTTACAAAGTTATTAACTCTATAAAAGACTGGTGCACATTTTTCAATTCATAAAATCCCCTCTTTTAATTAAACGGAGAATTAAACGAAGAATTAAACGAATTTTCGAAAAGAAAAGAGAAACATGATAGCAAATTTAACAAAATGAATTGGTTCATTTATGTACAGCTTTGATCCTTTCAAACGGTATCTTTGTCAATGATTTTGTTTGATCTCTAGTCACCTTTTATAGAGTTGAATAAAGCCACTTGATTTATCCAGTCGGATAAATGAATGGTTTGCTCCGCGCATGCGTTGCATCCCTGGTGAGGATTCGGAATTCACCGTTAGGAAAAGCGAGCATCCATTTCTCCCCAGTACGTCGCAATGTGGCTGCTCCTGTATTTCATCTCAACAGGAGTGACTATGGTTCAAGGGGGAAACCGCGCTGAAAGAGCCTCTTTTAAAGGTAAATAAGTATTCTCTTTTCTTTAAACTAATATTTAATATCGGCTTAAAAGATTTCAAAAGTATTTCTTTCTGTATTTATGTTAAAAATACAAACATTTTGATTTGAATTCTCCTAACACCCTGATGAGCACGAATGTCGCGTGTTTTTCTTTTAATATGAAAATTCCCTAAGGGTAATCAAAAATTCTTGTTAAGGAATAATTAAAAATGTTATTTTTTTAATTGTCATCATGTATTATATTTTAAAAATTTCATATTATATTTTTAAATTTGGTTTTATTTCCAATTTTCAAAAGTATTTAAATATTCTCATTTCTATCCTTTCTATAAACTAATATTTTATATTGAATTAAAATATCTAAAAAGTATTTCTTTCTTTACTTGCATTAAAAATGCAAATATTTTGATTTGAATTCTCCTAACACCATGATGAACATGAATTTCGTGTGTTTTTCTTATAATATGATAATTTCCTAAGGGTAATAAAAAATTCTTTTTAAAAAATAATTAAAAATGCTATTTTTTAAATTGGCATCATATATTATATTTTACATATTTAATATTACATTTTAAAATTTTATTTCAATTTCAATTTTCAAAAATGTTTCTGCATTTAAAAGTATTTAAATTTTCTCACCCGCTTCTTTTCTTTAAACTAATATTTTATATTGGACTAAAATATTTCAAAAGTATTTCTTTCCGTATTTGTATTAACAATGCAAACATTTTTATTAGAATTCTAACACTGTAATGAACATAAATTTTGGAGAGTTTTTCTTTCCTTCTATTAATATGATAATTCCCTGAGTGTATTCAAGAAATCTTGTTAAAATATTTTAAATGGTATTTTTTAAATAGGCATCACGTATTATATTTTACATACTTTAAAATGCAATTATATTTTCAATTTTCAAATGTATTTCTACATTCAACAGCATTTAAATATTCTCTCTCATTATTTTCTTTCACTAAACTAGTATATTTCTTACTGTATAAAGTATTTTTTACTGTCAAAAATACGAACATTTTGATTTGAATTATCGTAACACTATGATGAAAACGAATTTCACGTGTTTTCATTTTAATATGATAATTCCGTGAGAGCAGTTTAAAAATTCATGAAATAAAAATAAAATATTACTGTTATTCCTTGCAACTGGGGGGGGGGGGGGCGTGATTATTAAGTAGACATTACACATTACATTTTATACATTTCATATTACATTTTGGAAATAATTTCAATTTTTAAAAGTATTTAAAAGTATTTTTATATCTTCACTGAAAATTTAAATGTTATTCTTTTATCTTTAATCAAATATTTTATAGATTTTTCAAAGATTTCAAATGTATTTCATGCTGTATTTGTGTTAAAAGTGCAAGCATTTCAATAAGAAAACGCCTTACTTAATTGCGAGCACGAATTTTGCATTTCTTTCCTTCAGTAGTAAGAAATAATTGAAACTACAATAAATAAATAAATAAATAAATAAATAAAAAGTGTTATTCTGTGCAATAGCTGTAACATTTTACATACAAAGGCCTCGATTTTAATTTTACTTAGAATTTTCAAAAGCACTTCACATTGTATTTTCGTTGAAATTTTACATTTCTCATTTCATTTCTTTTATTCCTCGGATAATTTTGTTTTCCTTTCTTTTCTTTTCATTTTTTAATAGAAAAAATACATAAAAATAAGCAAAAGCATTAAAAAGAAATGTAAATCCAATATGTAATTTCTTGCAGTAAACGTACAATAATTTAAACGCTACTATGTTCTTGATTATTGCATTTATAAAATTGTTTTCACTTTGAAATCGCTTTTCATCATTTGAAAAATGAAATTATAATATTTAAATATTCACTCACCCCCCCCCCCCCCTTCTCCCTTTCCATTAACATTTTAAAATATCGAAAATATCCTAAATAATTCCGCCTTACATCTTGAAAATCAATCTTTTGACTTCGATTTATTTTAATATTATGATGAATGCAAACTTCACGTGTATTTTTTAAGCAAGTGAAACAATCTAAAAGTAATACATAAAAGAGATTAAAAAAAAAGATGGAGATTTTGCATTATGTATTCAATTTAAATAAGATCATTCTCGAATGCTATATCAGGGCTTGACTGATATTCCTTTTGACTACCACTATTTTTAAACAAAATTCTTCTTGGTAGATTTCCACTGCGAATACTGTAGAAATATACCACGAAGATTATCGTTTGAAAAAAAGCGGTATTCAGAAAGTGGACTAGTGAGATCACTGCTACAGTAAAAAAAGTAATTGTAACCTGAATTTATAATAAATTTTAGTTAAAAAACTGTTAACTTGAATTGTCTGCAACTGTTTTTAATAAGAATTTTATGTGTTTATTTTTATGGTAAGAAATCTACGAAATATAGACAAAAATTCATTTGACAGCAATAAACATGTTAAACGTAAATTTAACAGGAATTTCTGGATTCTTATATTATTTAAACCAATTTTGATATTAATTTTCTTATTTTATTTACGCGCCAAAAATTTATATCATGAATGTTTTTTTATGTGGTCCCGGATTTAAAATGAAAATTTAGTTTTACTTTTTATTAATACCTTATATATTATTATGAATATTATTATAAATTTTTTCTCAAAAAGTTGTATTACAGAACAGGGCTGTCTAACAGAGCGTCTGCCAAATACCTGTATTTTCGTGAAGTAATCTTCGCCTTACGTAATCTCTGAATTCCTGAGACTAAATAAAGGAAAGATTACTGGACAAAAATACTGCTATTTTGCGGGAGCCAGGTTGGACATGTCTGTTCTGGAATATTATTGATAAACAATGACAGTTATTATATTTGTTGATTGTATTCCTTGAAAATTAAAACTGCATATAATAAAATATTTCCTCAAGAATGTAAAACACATTTCAAAATAAGTAAGCTTTATCACTCCTGTCTAGAAATATATTTTATTTGGATGAGATTCGGCAAATGAAAAACTCTTATTTTTCATTATATTTCTATCTAAACTTAATTTTAGTGCATAAGTTGATTTTGCTACCTGAAAATACGAATTACATCACTGAACATTTTTACAGAATGCTTTTCCGAATGTTTCATAATAATAGCATAATCAGGGTGGCGAGTAATCAGAAAAAAAAACACAGTTCAAAAAAGAGGAAACTTCCTGTATTTTCTCATTTGTCCGGGATAGCTCAGATGGTAAAGCACTGGCGGTTTCAGCCAGAAGATCCCTGGTTCGAATCCTGGTCCGGACATTTTTCGGCCAGTTGGAAATTTACATCTAATAAAACTGGTTATATTAAAATATTTTTCAGAAATATATATATATAATTTATAATTAGTATGATTTCTCCCTCTTACCTAGATTTCTACATTTTCGTAAAATGAAATTCGACTAATTAAAAATTCTATTTTTCGCCTATTTTTAATCTACAAAATTTCTTAATCTACGAAAATATAATATATTAGGTTGAGCAAAATGTTCTGGGAAATTTTTAATCTAATAGTTACCAGAATTTGTACCGTACTAGTGGTATATCTATAGCAGGGCTCCCAAATGGTCCGCCAACTGAGTACCAATAAATTTTAACAGAAAATTTTATGGTAGGTTTGTGCTGGAATTAACTTTCAAAGGCGATTCCAGGGCGGTTTGTAAGAAAAATCTAAAAAGAAAATTTTTCTAAAATAATATTGGTATTCAGTTGGCGGACCATTTGGGAGCCCTGCTATAGGAGTTCAGGAATTTCGGTAGGTTTGTGCTGGAATTAACTTTCAAAGGCGATTCCAGGGCGGTTTGTAAGAAAAATCTAAAAAGAAAATTTTTCTAAAATAATATTGGTATTCAGTTGGCGGACCATTTGGGAGCCCTGCTATAGGAGTTCAGGAATTTCGGTTACAAAATGCTTTCACAAATTTCCCAGAACTTTTTGCTAAACCTAGTAATTACGAACGAAAATATATAGTAAGCTCTTCAAAGTTACCCGTAACACTGGTTTACACGGTTTATATACTTTCGCCAAAATGTGTATTTTTTCATAGATTCTAGTGCACTGAGTATGGGAAAATTATTGTAAAAAATCTGTTGCGTCTAGTTTAAAAAAATATTTATTAAATACTTAAAAAAATAATAACCTAAAATATAAAAAGAAAAAATTAGAAATGATTGATTTTACTCTTCTTTTTATAATTTTCTTGATATGCTTCTCTTAATAATAGACCAGCAGTAGTCCCCTAACATACTTTCAAAAAGTTTAAAGTCTTGGTGAAAACGATCACCCTGCTCGTCACTCACGGCGCCCAAGTTTTCAGGAAAATAATCCAGGTGTGAATGGAGAATATGCATCTTCAGAGGCATGTTCACACCCATTGCATGATAGTTTTTTAATAAAACAGCAATATTTTTTTCATAATTTTCATCTTTATGATTTGCTAAGAATGCATGGACGACCGTTTTAACCCCTTAATTATCGCTCCCGTCAATATTACCGGCTGAGGTGTCGTTCGTTATTTCTCGTACCCGTCATATATCCGGGCTGGAGATTTATTGCTGGAAAAAAACTTCTGAAACCAGAAAAATTTAACTGTCATTTCGGTGTGAAGTCTTTAAATATTAACTCCTGGTTTTGGTTTTTGGCGCTGATTGTGATGTTGGACTTTGTATTGCATGTTTCGAAATATATCACACTCAAAGAAATTATTAATAATAAAAATTTAATGTATATTATATTAGATTAATATTAACACAATTATTCTAATTGGTAAACAAATCATATTAGATGTAAATTTCCAACTGGGCGAAAAATGTCCGGACCAGGATTCGAACCCGGGACCTCCTGGCTGAAGCTGCCAGTGCTCTGCCATCTGAGCTATCCCGGTTTGATTTGTTTACCAATTAGATTAATTGTGTTAATATTAATCTAGTGTAATTTCGTATCCAGCGATTTCTGGAGTTCCATTACCTCAGATTTATTCTGTTGAGCTGAACCAGGTTTCAGACCAGATGCTGTAATCATCAAGGTTAGCTGGGTGAAAAAGTTCGACCAGAATCGTCCGGGATAGCTCAGATGGCAGAGCACTGGCAGCTTCAGCCAGGAGGTCCCGGGTTCGAATCCTGGTCCGGACATTTTTCGCCCAGTTGGAAATTTACATCTAAGTATATTATATTATTTAAAATATTATTTCTAAAAGTTTGTTTGATGATGATAAATAAAGATCTAAAATGTGAAAAATAAAGGTCTTATTCGCATCAATTTGTATGATGTAAAACAAACATTAAAACACAGAATTCTCACATGATGGCTTTTCTTCAAATGTGAATTTGTTCTATAACATCTTTTTTCTTCGCCTTTAAAAAAAAAGAAAAAAAACTAATTGCATATTTTATATAGAAACCTTATAATTATTCAATTTCTGTAATAAAAAAAAATAGGTACTTTTATATGGTTTTTCCAAATATTAAGCGACCGTTAAGGGGTTAAAAGAATCCCAAGCATATAGTGTTAGAAATGTTTCATGGTATCCAACATAGCTTAACTTGGAACTTTCAGCACTAGAACGCACTCTCATTGCGTGATGCTTTCAGCATGTTATGGGAGCGTTTCATTTTTCTTGGAGACAGTTATTACAAAGGCTTAAATAATCTGTATTAGCAAGGCCCGATGCTTATCATGTAAACATAATAAAATTTCTGGTGGAATTTAGTAGTGTTTTTATTATTTTCCATCTTGAAATTTTACTTTTTTTTTCTTTGTCACCATTCACAGAAATATTCTTTCAGACCAGATAAAATACTGAATGTCTAGAACGTAACTCAGATGGCAGAGGTCTACCTTAATTCTTTGAGGGGCTAGATATGTATCCCACCTAATTTTAATGAATGTTTCCACCAAAAACTTTTAATTACATTTTACTTTTATAATTTTGGCGGAAAAAAGTTGTGAAATTGCTTTTCCTTGTTTTGAAATAATTTTTTTCGAAAATTCAGATGTGAATTCAACAGTACAGAAACACAATTATTTGTCCCTGAAAGAGTTAACAGGAGAAGTGTGCCGTGTGGTTTCTATACCCTTTTAATAGAACAGAAGTCTGGAAAATTTAGGAGCCATTGAAGGAATTCAATAACATAATCCTCAAGAAACTTTATTTTATGTGGATCCATTTCAAACAAACAGCATTTTTCAAAATTGTATCAATTGTCCATCGAAAGGCTAAAGCATGACCTTAGAATGTGCTTGTGCAACCTTTGCAATAACTTTCAGGTTGTATTTTGGATCGTAAGCTGCAAATTGCACCAGACGATCATTACCGTGCAAAATGTCCTTCCGTCGTAATCTAGCCTTTGACCTAATGCCTATTCAAACCTTTTCATCTCTCGATGATGTGTTAGAGGGTATCCCTGCTCACAAGCTAACATCGTTTTTGTCCCTAAGCCCTATTTACAAAGAAATTGGATTCTTCTTTCTATTTACATAATATTTTGAGCAATTGTTGCAATAAGAAATCTAATTTCACGAAAATATAATTTCTACACTCTCATTAACTTTACTTATGAAATTCGTTTGAATATATAAATCAAAGTGGTAACAGCAATATTTATTTAACAAATTTGTTTTTCGTATAAAAAGAAGTTTTGCCAATTTTTTTTTTTTTTTTTTTTTTTTTTTTTGCTCTACATTGTGTGTTATTCAATGTTTAATTAAAGCTGATATGCGGAATACTGAATTCTTCATATCAGTGTATAAGATATCGTTGAAGACGTTTCTAATAGCATTTAAAACTAATTAATTTTATGACGTAAAATTATGTTGTTTGAGTTATGTAGAATGTATATTTTGCAGGTAAGACGAATTAATATTAGAAAAAAAAAGATTATATATCAAATGGCATACGGCCATTCTTTTATCTTCATGCTTACATTAAAATTTTCTTGTAAGAAACTTGGAGGCAAATAGCTGAAAATATACTCAAAGCTTAAAATACATATTAATGAAATATAAATATGAAAGTAAGCAATTTTTTATAAGCTTAGTAACAGTGATGAATAAAGCTGTGGCCCGAGAAAAATTCCCGTTGCATCAGAATATCCCCTGGAAGATTTTAGATTTTCTGCTTATTAATGATCTACATTCTAGAATAGCAAATTCTTCTCGGAACTTCAAAATTTCACCCTCACTGGAGCTGTGAAAATTCCCTCCCGGATTAAATCTTTAATTTCAATACTTCCTAGAAGATTTGCGATATAAAACTGTAGAATCGAGTGATACTAACTGTAGGAAGAAATGCGAAATATCTCTCTCACGAAAATAGCTCACGTTTTACATTTCAATAGTTGAAAACATCTCCACAAGCTACCAATTCAACCCTGAAGATTTTCAGAAACAATGTTGTTCCATTTTCTTAAAGTTGAGTGTCCTATTCCTTACTGCATTTTACCAAATGTATATTTTTTTTAGTCTGCTACAAACAAGATAAATTTTGCACCTTTTTCTTCATACACCAGATTTCTATACCTAAAAATAAATTTCAAAAATTTAAATGTCGCATTTTATAATAACAGGGGTCGGAGCATATAGGACAAATTTTATTGTTCTTACTAGCATTTTTTATCAATAATCTTCATAACATATTCCTATTGCTTATCTTAATAATAATATCTCTTGAAGATTATTGATAAAAGATACTGGTAAGAACAATAAAATTCTTCCTATATGCTCCGGCTCCGACTTCTGTAATAAGGTGCATAAATAATCAAAGGTGACATAGAAAAGGGATAGCTTGATTTATTCTACATTTACCCGTCTAATTTTATTGCATGTAAAAATAGCTCTTAATATGTGACACCAAAATACTTTTTAAAACCTTTCTAAAACTGCAATAAAAATAATATATTAGGTATATTAAAAAGCAGAAAAACCAACGTTTAAAATGCACAAATAATAAATGAAAAGCGGCAAACAGCTGTTTCGAATCTACTAGCGAGATTCTTCTTCAGTGCAAGATAGGGAAAAAGGAACAGCGTGCTAGAAAAAGTAAGGCTGAGCAAAATCAGAGACAGAGATAGGCTTATATACCCTATGCGGGTAGCGAAAGCGCCAAAAACAACCAATGAGAGAGAAGCAGTGGAAACGACTGGGTGGACAAGTAACGACATCCACCGGAGAAGGAGAGAAAAAGAAATCAAAAAAGGAGAAATTAAATTAATGCTTTCCAAATACTTGGAAAATCAGGAGTACTAGATAAGTCATTGACTAAAGAGTGAGAATTTTTAAGGATGTGGTAAGCTTCCCAAAAATCAAGATCAAGGTTAGAAGAACATTTTTGGATAATGATGGCTAAGGAAAAATCGAACCTATGTTGAGAAGACCAAGAATGTTGAGCAATAGAAGAACGTTTGAGCTCTTGATTTTTAACATAGCCTTCATGCTCTTTTAAACGAAATCTAAGAGCTCGTTTCTGGCCAATATAAGAAAGGTCACACTGGCAAGAGATTTGGTAAATACCCCAGTTATCTAGGAGATCAACGAGGTGTTTGAGATTTGAAAAAGTGATTTTATTAGCAAGAGAAAAAATAACATTAAAATCAAACCTTCTTAAGATTTTAGCAACTTGCTGACTGATTTTAGGAAAAAATTGTAACACAACTGAAGTATTAGAGTTAGAATTAGAATGCTTTTCAGAATGAACGGATTTCGTTAATTTCTTATAAATAGAATCCATAATATTAGAAGAATAACCACGATCAACAGCAATGAAATTAACTCTATTAAGTCTGCCATCAAGTCTTCTTTCATTATTCCTGATAACTTTAAGAAGTCTCTTATTCCGTCCATTGCGCATTGTGCCAGGTTTTATGCTTTACCTAAGGTCCATAAACCTGACATTCCATTTAGATCTATTGTCCCTAGTATCGGTACAACTTCTTAAAAGCTTGCCAAATACTTAGTTTCTGTTTTTTCACCACTTTTGGGCAGTAACTGTTTCACTGCTAAGAATTCTTTTGATTTTGTTAAAAAACTTCATAATTTTAAGCCGCAGGGTCACATGATGGTTTCTTTTGATGTTAAATCATTATTTACAAACGTTCCGGTTGAGGAGGCTTTAGATTGCCTCAAGAAAAGGCTTTGTGAATTCCATTTCTCTTATTTTGAAATCGAGGAGTTTATCCTTCTAACTCGCGCTTGCTTGTCGCAAAATACTTTTGTTTTCAATGGCAATTTCTTCCGTATGATTGACGGTTTGGCTATAGGTAATCCTCTTAGTCCAATTTTATGCGATATTTATATGCACTATTTTGAGGTCAAACTTTTTGAAATTTTAAAATTTCCGTTCTATGTTCGTTATGTTGATGATGCTTATGTCCTGGTTGAAATTAATTCGAATATTAATCATATTCTCTCTATTATGAATTCCATTGATCCCTGCATTCAATTTACCTCTGAAATTGAGACCAATAACTGTCTTTCTTTCCTGGTTGTCCTTGTTATTTGTTGTGAAAATGGATTTCAGACTACCGTCTTTCGTAAACATTTTGCTGTCAGTCTCCCACCTCACAGGTATTCTTCTCATTCCCCTAACCAAAAATTCGCTGCTTTCAATACTTTTGTTTTTCGGGCTACCAATATTTGTTTCACTCCTCAGTTACTTAGTGCTGAACTTAATTACCTCAAAGCTATTACTGTTGATCGTGGTTATTCCTCTAATATTATTGATTCTATTTATAAGAAATTAACGAAATCCGTTCATTCTGAAAAGCATTCTAATTCTAACTCTAATACTTCAGTTGTGTTACCATTTTTTCCTAAAACCAGTCAGCAAGTTGCTAAAATCCTAAGAAGGTTTGATTTTAATGTTATTTTTTCTCCTGTTAATAAAATCACTTTTTCAAATCTCAAACACCCTGTTGATCACCTAGATAACTGGGGTATTTACCAAATCTCTTGCCAGTGTGGCCTTTCTTATATTGGCCAGACTAAACGTGCTCTTAGATTTCATTTAAAAGAGCATGAAGGCTATGTTAAAAATCAGGAGCTCAAACGTTCTTCTATTGCTCAACATTCTTGGTCTTCTCAACATAGGTTCGATTTTTCCTTAGCCATCATTATCCAAAAATGTTCTTCTAACCTTGATCTTGATTTTTGGGAAGCTTACCACATCCTTAAAAATTCTCACCCTACTAAATGACTTATCTAGTACTCCTGATTTTCCAAGTATTTGGAAAGCATTAATTTAATTTCCCCTTTTTTGGTTTCTTTTTCTCTCCTTCTCCGGTAGATGTCGCTATTTGTCCACCCAGTCGTTTCCACTGCTTCTCTCTCATTGGTTGTTTTTGGCGCTTTCGCTACCCGCATAGGGTATATAAGCCAGCGCGTCTCTGTCTCTGATTTTGCTCAGCCTTACTTTTTCTAGCATGCTGTTCCTTTTTCCCTATCTTTAACTTAAGAAGAATCTCTCTAGTAGATTCGGAACAGCTGTTTGCTGCTTTTCATTTATTATTTGTGCATTTTAAACTTTGGTTTTTATGCTTTTTAATATTGTTGCACAAAGGCTTTATTTGCTATTTTTATATACTAGGTATAATATAAAAATACGGGTATTAATTTTTTCATCTGAGTGAAAATGGTCTATGCCGCGACTCGAACCCAGAACCTTTGGTGCACCGCAAGTACATTTACAGACAGTTTATTCTCTCAGGAGAAGAACAGGTTCGATATACCAGATCTCATTACTAAATGGGTGTCTGAGTGAATATATGAATATTGTGTTGGCTGGGATATCGTCCAGATAGCTCAATTGAAAGAGCAATGGCGATTAAAGCCAAAGGTTCTGGGCTTGAGTCTGGACACATTTTCGCTCAGTTGAAAAAATTGCTACGAATATGATTTATTTACCAAAATGTTGCTTGTGTTAAAAATAATTAAAGTATAATGTTAAAATGATTGAATCGTACGCTTGATTAATTTTAAGACAATTATTCTAATTGGTAAATAAAAAAAAATAGTTAAAATTAATCAAGTGTAATTACGTATCCACCAATTTCTGGAGTTCCATTACCCGAGATTTATTCTGTTGAGCTGAACCAGGTTTCGGACCAGATGCTATAATCATTAAGGTTAGCTAGTGGGGAAAAGTTACACCAGATTCGTCCGGATAGCTCAGATGGTAGAGCTCTGGCGGCTTCAGTCAGGAGATCCCTGGTTCGAATCCTGGTCCGGACATTTTTCGCCCAGTTGTAAATTTACATCTAATATGATTGAATCGTGTCCTATAAAGCTTGATGATTGTCTGTAAAATGTAACAATTTATTTGTAAATCCTTATTGGACTAGAAATATAAAGAACGTGATTATACAGGGTGTTTCAACAGAAGGTAACGACAGAAAACGTTGGT
This sequence comes from Maratus speciosus, assembly GCA_963932465.1. NCBI lineage: Eukaryota > Metazoa > Arthropoda > Arachnida > Araneae > Salticidae > Maratus > Maratus speciosus. The sequence goes on along the minus strand of OZ010796.1, from coordinate 259,259,389 downwards.
TTTAGAAAAAAGTACAGAAAAAAATAAAACGAAACAATTACGCGTCGTTCTTTTAAGTTTACGGTGACAAGAAAGATCTGAAATGACGAAAAAATGCACTTACTGTTATTGTTATCATAATGCTTGAATCTTTTGTACAGTTGTTCCGATAGTAAAAATCCTAAAATCACAGTCTTACGAACCATAAACATTAAGTTGCGCAGATCGGCAATACCTGCGTAAGAAAACTTAAAACTCTGTTTATCAGTAGTTATGACACGATAACTCTTGAACAAGTTAACGGATTTACACGTTTCTTTTTTTTTAAAATAAAGAAAATTAAATTTTCTGCAAATTATACCTAAAAATCAAACAAAAAGAGGTTTTGTTTAACTTTTGAACAAGTTAACGTTTTATATATATATATATATATATATATATATATATATATATATAAAGAAAATTGGAGGAATGGACCCTTGACCGAAAAAAATGGAAAAAGACTGTTGCAGATTCTTCGGATGGCGGCATCTGACACCACAAACCGAGTTTATATATATGTAATAAAGAAAATTAAATTATCTGCAAACTATACCTAAAAATCAAACAAAAAGGGGTTTTGTTTAACTTATAGCAAAAAATATTATCAATTTTACGGATTTTGAATTTTTCATTATATTTTTAACATGTTTTTGTTTGTTTCATTTACAATCCAGAAACAATGTAATAAACAGTAGAGGAAAAGGTCCAAATACCGGCTACCACTTTTGTCGTTAATCTAGATCATACAATTTTCAAAATTAATAAAATAAAAAGGGACAGCAGGGTACCTTGACACGTTTTACACCTGTTTAGAGAAAGTTTAAAAGGCGTTTTCTGTTTATAAATAGCGAAATTCCAAAAGTCTTCAAATTTCGAGTTTTAAAATGGGGTCTAAATACCGGCTACCTAAGGTTTTTCCCAAAAGATCACACAAATAGAGCTAATGACAATTATTAAGCAATAAGAATACTATTTTAATAAATTGTATTGATTAATAACATTTCTTATGCACAGAAAAATACACAATTTTTACTAAATAAGTATTTTTGTCAAATTTCTAAAATTTTTTACTACTATCTCTCACAGTCTTCCTCCCATTATGTTTCTAATTTTGATTTTTAACGTGTAAAACAAAACAAAAGCTTGCTGATTGAAATGGGAATTATTTTATCTGAAAAAATCAAAAACATAATATCACTCTCTGCGTCGGTATAGTTCCTATCAGCCCACATATCGCATTTTTAACATTGAACCCAGAATCCCCTCCCCCATTCTTGTCCACAGAGATAGCACCCATGCAGAAGACACAAATTTACATTTTCCTCTGTTGAATGTTTTCCTTTTTCACTTTTTTAACCTTCTCGTTGCGTAATTGTTTTATCAAAATAGCTTCAAAAATTGCGTATTTATCCCCTTCGCGACGAGCGTCTTTTAAGAATTTTTATTCTTTTATCACCGGTTTTTCAAACCAAAATTTTTTGTCTAATTTAACCGGGAAAATGCTCCGATTAAATAAAGCAAAATTTACAATAAAAAAATAATAGGTGGGGATAATCAAGGAGGGTTAATTAGACGGAAAAAATGCATCCCCGAGGAAATCTCGGGTTGCGCAAATTTTGTTACTTTTACGTTGCCCGAGGAAATCTCTAGTTGCGCAGCGAGAGGGTTAAAATCAAATTTCTGCCTCTTTCGCCTGGTTTACTCCGTCATTTTTTTCTTTCTTTTCACATTTATTGCAGGCAATTTTGTAGTGTCCAACAGCACTTTTTTGGAAAGTGATCCGGTAACCAGTGTCGGTCCTGAAGAATTACCGCCATGGTTGATTTTTTCATATTGCAAAATGGGATTGGAACTATTTCTGAACCATTTAAATTAATTTATTAATTATGCAACTATTTAAATTAATTTATTTTCCTCCCTTTCAAGCAGAGCAACCGAGAGAGGTCCAAATAACGGCTAGCAGGTATTTAGACCACTCGAGGTAGCCGGTATTTGGACCACTGCTATGTTTAAGTTAAAACCGGTATTACTCATTCATATAATAAAATACCAATAATGTGCGCGTGGCAGTTGAGAGCTAAATATGTCTAGAAAATAACTTAATCAACAATTCAAGCCAATATACGATCAGTATATTTAAAAAAAATGAGAAATACATATCTGAAAAAATTTGATGTATCAGATTACGTAGATTTGACACTTTTGCTTTTACTATTTGCAAATGACACAGACTTCAGCGACGTACTTTTCGTAACTTTCTTCTCTCAATTAAAGCTACAAACTCTGCCTATCACCGCTAGGCTGCGCTCAGTTCTCAGAACACCTAGTAGCCGGTATTTGGACCCTAGCCGGTATTTAGACCTTTTCCTCCATAAATAAGAAATGTTGACTAAAATATATATGGAACCTATACTTCAAAATCTAAGGAAAACTAGTTTTGCAAGATTAATTTTGTCGTAAATTAACTTTTGTTATTCTTTTTTACAATATTTTTTCCATAAAACATAGTTAATAAATGCAAAGAGAAATAATGGCATAAATTAATCATGGAGTTATGAATAAAGAGGAGGAGACATATACTGTAGAGTCTACCAGTTGCGAGTGAAGTAACTGAGGAGGTTGTCACAAGATGGCGGCTGATTTTTTTACATCGAACCAACAGTTTCTAATTACCGCCGAAGCAAACTTCCACCAGTAAATTTTCAATAGAAAATTTCGCCGTATTTTAGCGGTTTATTTCTGCAAAATTTCTCTCACAAATCGGGTGAAAATTTCTAATCGTTTTTACTGGTGCAGATAGCCCTGGTATTATAATCTCTTTCACTGACAGTGACAGGGTGTTGTTTAGATTGTCACAATAGGGCAGAAACGTAGGGACTGAGTACAGTAGAACTAAACTTCCACCAGTAAAAATAAATATCTGTTTTTTGCCATAATTATGACTGAAATTGTACATTAATAAGGCGTTTAAATAAGGAGACTAGTTCTATTCAAATTTACTGGTGGGAGCTTCTTCCGACTGTAATGAGCCCCTGAGAAACAGGTTGCAGTTGAGGCTTCACTATTTTGAGGATATGTCATTTTCTCTTTATTTGTAGTTCCATGAAATTAATTACGGACTTCCTAACAACCCACGATCAAACTTAGTCATTTTTCTTCATTTGAAACCTTTCTAGTCCTCCTAAGAAGTAAAAGGTTATCATAGGAGGTATTAAAAATGTCCTCCCAAAACTTCTAAACACAGCTAGAATACACATTCCTGCACTTAAAAAAAAGAACCTACATTTTCCGGAGCTACTTTCTAGTGAAACATTCTGTATTAGCTATACAGCTGCACTTTAGTAACGTACATTTCTAGTTTTCAGTAATTTATTTGTTGTAACAAAGTTTTAATAATTAACAAGTTTAAGATTTCGTATATTAAAACACAGGAAGATAAGTAAAAATTCTGATTCATTAAAAGTTACAGAATAATGGCTCTGATGGATGCAGTTGTACATGACTGTATTGTATAGGTGAAATTACAGTAGTGGCCAAAATTGTGAAAACCTTTTTGAAAAGCTGTATTTTTGAAGTTTGATGGTTCATAGAAACACTTTCTTTTTAATTAACACCAAAAAATTATATACCAATAGAAATATATTTAACCCCTTAACAGTGACATTTGTTTTCTTACAAAAAAATTAAAAATGGGGCTAGACACCACTTTTTCCATACTAAAATATTTACCTTACTTAATCAAAAAAAATATCTGACAATCAATAAAGATAAATTTACAGTTACAAATTAGTGGTATCAAAATGCTTTTAATAACGAAGCAAGCAAAGTGTTCTTGCCCGAATCCAGTTCGGGCCACACTGTTAAGGGGTTAATCAAGAGTGTAATGCAATAAATTTGAACAAGGGGTGTTTATTAGAACAGCAGCTATAAAGAAGAAAATTGAAACGTATCGAAAAAATGAGATATACAAAACTTATCACAATGTCAGTTAATACTTAGTTGGGTAACCTTTACTTTTAATTATGGCCATACAATGCCTTCCCATGGAGTGATCCAAGTCTTTTAGTTTTGAAGCTGTTATAATGTGGTACCAAGATTGAATTATTGCTTCTACTAATTTCATTTTATTGTTGCGTTGCGTCTGTGTAAAAAGTTTCTTTAGTCGGCAGTATAGATTTTCAATTGGGTTAAGACCTAGGCTATTCTCGTGCCATTCCAGTACTGAAATAGGGTTATCTTGAAACTACTTTTAGCACACTTTAGCAACATGAAAGGAGCGAAATCCTGTTGAAATATTAATGCTTATTCATCTTGGAAAAGATCATGTGCAGAAAGCTTCAGTTGGGATTGAAGTATTTCATTTATGACTCTCTCCTATTGTTCCGCTGTCCAGTTAACATGGGTTTTAGACCAGTTCAATCTTTTCAACCTTTGTTGGAGAAATAAAAATTACTTTTTTCGTGGAATCCTAGTATTTAAACCAAATCCTTGCAGTCTGCGCCGAACAGTCCTTGCACTGAACATCACATTGGCTTGCGCCATTTCACCTTGCATTACACCCAGATGATTTTCTTATGTCGCCTATCCACAGTCTGTTAATTCTTCTATCATCACTTCTTGTTGTACACCTTTTCCTGCCTTTAACAGTTTGGTTTTGTAGTGGCAAATTCTCGTTGCAAAGCTTCAAAAATTTAGAAATGCCATCTTTGGTTACATTTCTACTAATTTACCTTCTAATTCCTTCATAGCTGTGACCTTTTTCACTCAATAGTACGATTGGTTTCTAGGTGAAAAGTTCACTCTTTGTGCCATTTCTTTAATTTTCTTATGTTTTACATCCAACTGTAATACCATTCTCATAAAGTACTGATAAATGTCATCCTCAGAGTCCTCAAATGCCCCCTACAAAAAAAAAAAAAAAAAAAAAAAAAAAAACATCAAAACAGCTGAATTCTATTGTTACCTGATTGACACTCTAAACACTCATGCTCAATGGCTGCATTCAAATAAAGGATAGATGTTCTATGTTAACTTAAGCAAGTTGTGTTTCTTGTTTCTTGATTGTTTACTTATAACTTTTGGTTAAATACTAATAATTGAGCAAAATTCATTCAATTGCTTTCATTATTAAATTATCTTTCCACTGATTTACAATTTTTTGTTGTTACTTAACCCTTCCAGGGACAAAGTACGTCTGTTGCAAAAACGTTAAAATGATTGAATGGCACCGGGATTTATAAACAAATTTTTATGAAAGTAAGTAAAAGCTTTTCTTCACGTACACTATACAAAGCAAAATTTTAAATTCTAAATTATGGTGCCAAAGTGGCATTTTGGAATTAAAATTAAGTGGTATATATAATATACCGGTGCCCTTCAGGGGCTGTGTTGCCAGTGGGATACTTTTTTTTAATTCGGATTTCTTGATTGGCACCAGTTTTTTGAAACGGTACAATTCACTTTGTTTTTGCCTTAATTAATATGTCATTAAATAAGGCACATTTTACCATTTCAAAAAAGTGGTGCCAGTCAAGAATCTGATTTTTAAAAAAACAGCAGCCCATCTGGCAACACTGTTCAGGGCAGTGTTGCCAGACGAATACTAAAATTTTATTTTGAATACCACTATTTTCGTACGGTATTATTCGCGTGCTTTAGTCGCAAAATATTTGTAAATAAATAAGGCGACTAACTCTGTGTTAAATTAGTGGTATTCAAAATAAAATTTTAGTATTCGTCTGGCAACACTGGTTCAGGGGGTTAAACAGAAAGTGGTGTTATGAGCAGGGTTCGTACGCTTCAAGGAATTTTTCAGGAGAAATATCAGTACTTTTTTTACAGAAATATAATTTTAAATTACGCGCGCGAAATTTAGCATTAATAGAGGAGAGATTTTCTATAAGAAAATACTGTTACCGAAGAATTTCCTGGTCGGAAAATTCCAGGACCCGTACGTACCCTGTATGAGCCATCAAATCTTAAAAATACACCTTTTCAAAAAGTTTTAATTTTTTTCACTACTGTAATTTATTAATAGGCAGCTCAACTTTCGCTTTAATAATTTTTCATTTCTGAATTTATGCATGATATATACACTAATTCTATGTGAGAATGCTAATTAAAGAAAATATGCTCACCACTTATTAATTAGTTTAAATATTTTTAAAGTACTCTTCTTTAAAGATTTTTTTGCCACGGTCACATCATGTATTTCTCTTCTAATTACTTTAATGAACTCAGAAAGGGAAAGCTACTATAATTTTTTTGTTGGTGTTGTTTGTGGGAAAGAAGGTAAATCATTTAACAGAAATCATAGCGAAAATGGTAATCTTTTAGAGATGTTTCCTCCTACGTCATTAAAAGTAGAGAACACGCATATATAAACATATTTTGTTTAAGAAAAATTAGAAATGCCGGAATTCATTTTCTGACGTAACAAGATTTTTGGTATATCCGTTTTGCCCTTGTTACAACCTTGTTACAATGCTCTTGTTTTCTGCAATGCATTTTCTTTTAAAATGGATTAACCATCTGCTTTGTTTTCACTCGTTAAAACTGGGTTCTTACTAAATACGAGCTCTTTAAAAACGAGTTTGACTGTATTTTTATTACTTATGTTCCTTTCGCCTTTTAATTTTTTGCGTCGTAAAAATTGAGGTAGATTCGCTTGCATGTAAGCATTGCATCCATATTTCAAGTAAAAAGAAGAAGAAAAACATATTGCAGTATTTCTTGGATATTTACGTAATCTAGAAAAAATGCACAAACATTTAAGAAAAATTATCAGGTATAGTTAATTATTAAGAAATGCTTGCTTTACTATTTAGTGACTTTCTAAGAATCATTATATTTTTGATATATAGAAGGAAGCAGTTCTTTCTTATAATCAAATAAGAATATATATACACATATAGCTTTGAAAAATGTTACATTAATCAACTTTTGATACAGTAGTTGCCTAAGGGCCCGGATCAGTAAGATTTGAGATTTTCCTCTCCCATGTTAAACGAATGGCCGTGGAATGCATTTGTATTTATCAAACAACTCGTCAGAAAAATAATATTTTTATCTCATTTTTTCTGTGTGCTCTTCTTAAAGGATGCAGTTTTCTGTTTTACTTGACAAAATAATTTTACAATAAATACTTATTTTTTAATTTAGTGTTAAATTCGTAACAAGTAAACGAAATGTGTTTAACATTATGTAACTTCAAAACTATTTGGAGTTTTAAATTTTTGAAAAGTGCGTAAGAAAGTGTGTGTTCTCAGCTATTCATACAAACAAAAACAATTCGCGTAAGTTTATTTAAACTCCAGCTATTTGATAAATATTAAAAAATTTCCTCCCCTCCAAGCCATTAATCAACACTCGAAGGAGGGAGCACACGACCTTTGATACCATGTCGAATGTCAGAATGGAGGCTCGCGGCAAGACAGGGGTGGGGGGAGATTACCTAATGAAGGCTTTTGAAAACATTGCATTTGAAAGAAGAAAAAAAAGAAAAGAAAACTAAAGAAAATGTTACTTATACTTTATTCAGAATGTCTAAAGCAATCATTTAACAGTAAAAGAAATTAAAATATCGTCATGGCGATTTACAGTTTAAACAAAATTTTGATTCTTTATTATTCTGTCAAGTAAATTAATTAGAAGTAGAAACTTCACACAGAAATATCTTTGTTTAGTGTATATCTTTGTATAGACTTTTAGCTACTTAAAATAAAATAAAATACATACACCCTTCATTTTTACGTTGCATACAAACGTGCCATTTAATTTCGTGTATTTTATAATTTAAAGTTTTCTTTTCTCCTAAATGTAAATTTCAAATAGTTGTAGAAATTAAAAGAAGTAACTTAAATAATTTTTATAAATTGTGCTATTTGTTCAACGCATTCTCAATTCCTTTCAAATTCCAAAGGTAGAAAATAATAGTTGTTTGCTTATGCCGATTGCATATGCATAATTTGTACTTATTTTTTGCTGTATTCATATTTGATCGAGGAAAAACACAGCTTGACTAACTTTGACTAATATTTTGTAAAAAATTAATTTTACAAATATTGAAAGATGCTTTAATTTTTAACCTGTTGGAGATATGTAGGCAATGTAAATTACAAAAGTATTCAAAAGAAGATACAGATTAAGATTGTGTTGACGAAATATTCCTGCCATTAATTTTCAAAAAGTTATTAAAAGTTTTCAAATTCATAGTATCATAACTCGGTACTGTTGTAGTTGCCAGAGCATAAATATTTTTTTTAAATATACCTTACAGGATCTATGGATTATATAAAAATAAAACATGTGTACCCTTTTAAAACTGAATGGCAGGACTATTTCATCAACACAATCTTATTCCTTGCCTTATTTTGAACACTTTTGCAAATCACATTGATTATATATCACCAACAGTTAAAAAGAAAAAAAAAACCTGCCGCTTCGGCCTACAGGCACAGGCAGGCCCTGTTTACGGAATAGGCCCATGAAGCCCGTGCTTACCCACTGAGATACAAAAGGGCCCCCAATTTTACTTTTCAAAACTAATTATTAGAAAAAAGAAACTCAATCAGGGTAAAACATGCATTTTTTTTCTTTTGAAATTTTTTTGTTCTTACTATGTGGCAATTTGTAAATCACAAAAGCTATTTTGAAGTTCAAATATCCTCAACTGTAGTTCCATATTTGTCATTTACAAAATAAATTGGTTATTTACAATTAAAAATATAATAAAATACTTTTTCATAGTATGTATATATAGGTAGTTAGTTTTAGTTTAATATTAAAAGTGTTATTTACTCTAAACTTTGATGGTAAAATTTCAAATTATTTAAGCATACGAAAAAAGGATTTAGTAAATAAAAAAGCAATTTGTAGAGTAATAGGGGGCCCTGTGTGACGTCGGGCTTCCCCTACTTCCAAGTGTTAAGTGGGGCCCTGGGCACAGGTAGATTTCGAAGTTAGTATTAATTTCATCAACAAAAACTAAATCATGATTATAGATAAACACACTTTAACAATTTTATCTGGCCGCTTTTGTCGAGTTTTTAATTTCATTTTCATACAAGAGCTGGTTTTATCAGAATCATGCTAAGGCAGTATTCAAAATATATTTCCCCATGCTCAGCAACTCGAAATTTTCTGGCACATTTTCAGATTTATTTTTAAAAGGAAAAACATGAAACTTGCTGACGTGATTTTTAAGACATTTATAAGCAACCTGTGCTTTTATTTTTCGTTCAAATAATTAGAACTTGTTTTATAAACAATTATTTTCTCAGTAGGACCAAATTTTTTCGTTTCCAACACAATCGCTTCGAGAAATTCGGTTCAAAATGCCCACTTTGACATAATTTTTTAAAAATATATTCTTCCTCCATCAAAAAATCGACCATTACGGCACATTATATAGTTTCTGAATAAGAGAACCTACCAATTGGATGCGTTTGAAAGTTAAAATGAATTTAAAAATGAGTCAGAAAATAAGTAGTTTGGATTTGAGTACATCTTTAATACGATATTTTTTTCCAACCTCTATGTATTTTTAATGTGTTTTTGCTGTAAGAATTGGTCCTATCAAAAACTTGTCAATATAAAAGTTGTAGATAATATAAGAAGATATATAATAAATTAATGCGGATTTGATATCTTGTGAATTGAAGAAATTATGGATTTTTTTCTTCTTCAAGCCTCACCCCCCCCCCCCCCCCCACTTTTGTTTCCGTTTTATCTTGTTTTTGTGGTAAGAATTGGTGCTATCAAAAACTTGTCAATATAAAAGTCGTAGATAATATTAAGACAATTTATAATAAATTTAATTGGATTTGATATCTTGAGAATTGACGAAGATATGAATTTTTGCCTCCCCAAAACCCTATTTTACGCGCCCCTTGAGCCCATTTTTAGTTTTATCAAAAATCTGTCATACATAAATTTTTGGCCCATTTTTTACAAGTAATAATAACTTTAAACTGAGTCGATATGTGTTATAATTAGAAGTTATGGGGTTTTTTCATTTTTCACAAAACCTCTTTCTATTTCCACCCCTTTTGTCCGATTTTGGCCATTAACGAACCTGACCGAGATTTTATGCCCCTTGATTTTATGTATCAGTTTGAAAAAGATTTATGCAGAATTATGGAAGTTATCGTGTCCAGAAAAAAGTCATACATATATATATCGCTTTAACTTAATATATAATTATATATATAATTTTTTCCGAAATTCCAACGTAGGTTAGATCCTTCATACATTTCATACGAAACCTTCCTAAATATATATATATATATAAAGCTCGTTTATCGACTGGTTTTAGTCAACAAAATTTTATAAAAGTGCCAAAATAAAAACCATAAAAAAAAGTAGCACATGAGAAAAGCATATGCGAATATTTTTTTTTTAACAAAATCTTGCTTATAAAAGAAAATACTTAAAATTTAATTTAATCATATAGGTTTAGCCCAATTGTATGGTATTAGAATTATTATTAATATTACTTTGATAATACGTATAAAGAGGTTTTTAGTTTTCAAATAATATATACTAGTTCATTACTGTGTATGATCTGAAACCTATAAATCCGTCGAAAACCGGAAGTCGAATTTTTTCACGAATACAAAGCTTTCTTCTTCTAAAGATAGAAGAAGAAATTCTTCACATTTATTCTACTGACATGTTGAGATTAAATAATTTCAACAAATATTATATGTACCCCAATTATCATATTATATGTACCCCATAGTAATTTCCGAATTATAACATGCAATAATTATACGTTTTAATTGAAAGACAGAAAGAAAAGAAAAAAGAAAATCTGCGTCTGGTGTCTGACTTTTATTTATTTAAAATAACTTATATATCTATCCTTTCATTTTTAAGATGTAGCATAATACAGAATTCAAGTTCGTGTATTTTGGAATTTAAAATTTTGTTTTCTCATAAATTTCAAATAGTTGTAGAAGTTGAAAGAAATTACTTTAAATTAATATTATAAATTGTGCTATTCAAAACATTGCCCAATTTCTTTTAAATTCCAAAGGTAGAAGTTAATGGCAATTTCTGGCTAATAGTTACTTTTTATTTAGTAGAATATTTCCATTGATTAGCCAAATATATATAATAACATTTAAAAGCTGAAGACAGCGATATGTAGAAGTTACTTAAAAGGGTTTTTTATTTAAATCTAACAAAAGGCAAAAATTTTTGCGTGGGGAAAAAAAAAAAATGTTAAAAAAATTATTTGCAAGATCAGATTTATTTATTTATATTTTTTTAATCGCGCCATATATCAAAGTTTAATCTCCTACTACCAGAATCTGAATAAAAAAAAAAAAATAATAAAATAAAATAAAAAACGGGTTTTTGTTGAATTAGATTTTTTTAGGTGGGGGGGGGGAGGGGGGGAAGTATGTAACAGAATGTAAATAAAAGGATTTATAAAAATAATAAATGTTAATGCTTTAGTAATAACAAAAGATTTTTTTAATTAGTTTTAAAAATTGTAATTTTTTAAAGACATTTTATAACTGAGTTGAAAGAAAATTTTAAAAAGTTAAAATAATTAATATTCTAAGATTTTGTTTCTATGCTTAAAAAAAATTAAACTAAAAATGGATTTAAATAGTCAAGTATATACGAGGGCAATTCGGAAAGAAACCTCCGTTTATGAATTAAAAAAAAACTAATGAAAGGATACGTTTTTTATTACTCACGTTTGAAAGGCACATTCTTCAGCTACTTGTCAGCATAATCGAAGTATTATTTAAAACAATTATCATAGCTGTAAATCAGCTTTGAAATTCCATCATCACAGACTTCTGCCGCCGGCCTATTCAACAGGGCTGTTCGTTCTATTCTATCCACACCACTATTTATTTATTTATTTATTTATTTATTTATTTTATTTATTTATTTATTTATTTATTTTTGTAATAAAAGGACATTTCGAAAATTAACTTCCGTCGAGGCGTGGCACTATTAATAGTGGGCGGAGCGCAACCATTGCTAAATCAAGCAATCTGTAATTCCGTGAAATTTCAGCAATCTTAGGGAGAGTGTCGAACTACCGTGCGTTTCCTCGTTATAAAGTCACAAAATATGCGCTGCTATTAAAAATCCTGCCAAATGCGAGGTACGAGGAGTAATAAGATTTCTTTGGGCGAAAAAACTGTCTGCAGCGGACATTCATCGTGAACTGTGTGCCATATATGGCCCAAACATTATGAGTGAAGGTGTAGTGCGTCAATGGGTCAGGTTTTTGAAAGGAGGAAGAACAAGCATCCATGATAAATCAAGGAGTGGGAGGCCGTCTGTAGTGAGTGATAATCTCGTCGAACAAATTGAAGACAAAATTCGTCAGATCCGTCGACACAATCTCGGAACTTTCCCAAGAATTTCCGAACATTTCTCGGACTGTTTTGTACGAAATTGTCACCGAAAAATTAGGCTATCGGAAGTTCTGTGCTCGATGGGTACCAAAGATTTTCATGGAGACCCACAAAATTATTCGAATGGCGCTGCCTTAGACTTTCTTTCACGGTACAACACGGAAGAGGAGAAGTTTTTGAATAGAATAGTGACTGGCGACGAGACTTGGATTGCGTATGTAAATGCTGAAACAAAGCAACAGTCAATGGCATGGGGGTCATACCGGTTCTCCAAACCGGCTGAGGAAAGCCCGTCAAACTTTGACATCGAGGAAGATTATGTTAACCGTGTTTTGGGATGCTCATGGTATCTTGCTGGTCGAATTCATGAAACGTGGTAAGACAATAAATTCTGAAGTTTACTGTAACACTTTGAAGAAACTGAAAAGAGCCATCCAGAACAAACGTCGCGGCCTGCTGACATCCGGAATTGTGTTTTTGCACGATAACGCTCGCCCTCAGAGTGCTCAGAGAACACAAAATCTTTTGTGCCAATTCGAATAGGATGTGTTTAATCATCCCCCTACAGCCCCGACTTGGCTCCTTCTGATTTTCATCTGTTCAAGGAAATGAAGAAGTGGCTTGGAGGACAGCACTTCGCTAACGATGTGGATCTTCAAACCGCTCTGTACCTTTGAGATGTAAATAAAAAAATTGTTGAAAGTAGGCGTGTTTTTCATTTATACAACAAAACGAAAATTAGTTTCCGAATTGCTCTCGTAATATTTTACTTGACCCACTATTTTTTAAAGCATTTTTGGTAGTACATTTATCAGCAAATTATATAGAAAAATATGTTAAAATATTTGGATTGAAAGAGTGGTGCGAGTTGAATTTAAAAATAATCGTAGTTGAATAGGGAGGCGGCAGAAGTCTTTGACGATGGAATTTCAAAGCTGATTTACCGTTATGATAATTGTTTTAATTAATATGGCAATTATGTTGAGAAGTAGCTGAAGAACGTGTCTTTCATACGTAAGTAATAAAACATGTTTCCTTTCATTAGTTTTTTTTTTAAATTCATATACGGAGGTTACTTTCCGAATTGCCCTCGTAGTTTTGTTTTATTAGATTTTTCCTATTCACTAGAATTACATAATGCTATGTTTTAAATTATTATCCTAGAACTAATTAGTGTTTTGTTGTTAAATTATTGATAGTTTCGCATTTATTTGTTAGTTATATATGAATGTGATGACTAACAGAATTGTTCATATAAGTTAAAGTTTTTCTCATCTCATAATCGTATTTGTAATTTAAAAAAAAATAAATGATTTAAAAATGCATGCAAATGTAGTTTTAAAATGTATTCATTGCAAGAAAACTTTAAAATAATTAAATTTTCGCTAATCTCCCTGCATCTTTCTCCCACTCTCTCTCTCAAAAACAGGAATGAATTTCATTCCAAAGATAGTTTCACATATTGGAAGAATGAATAAAAGCTTTGCTTCGGTGAAAGGGAAAAATAGCAAATTTACTTAATCAGTTTCTTTTTTAGTGCGGTTCAATTGTTAAAATCAAAATGCATCCTAAAGAATATAATGTTCATGATAGAAATTATATCTGTTCATTGCTTCAACAATTATAAACAATTTAGGTTACTTACAGCATTTGAAAGGATTTTAAAATTTACACATATCCCATAATTTTTCTCTCTTGTTTAAGATGCGATTGCGACTAATACTATATTAATTAATATTTTATGATATAAATGTCTTCGATTGTAAGTGAAAATTATTATAAAAAATTAAATTAAATTAAAAACCACCCAAAAGAAATTACAATTATTCATACATGATATAATTACTTGTACCAAATATTTATTAAATCATATAAAATTAAAATCAATATAGGTTTTACCATAACTCAATTTGCAAATCTACATATATCTACAGAAAATTTTGTGAATGTTGTGTAAAAGTTGTCACGCTTTTCTTTGGAGACTGTGTAAACGCGCAAACTTTTAAATTATAATCAAATAAAACTAGTCAGGGAAAAAAACATTCGATGTCTTGCTTCTCAAAACTGAAAAAGAATTCAGAAATATTTTTCCTATACTGTCCAAAATAACTCTAGAGCTATCTACTTCCCTACCACTGGGGTCATAAATTTTATCTACTGGCCGGGGTGGACTTCGCGGTAATTAACAGTGTCCGCCTACTTGATAGGAGTTGGGGGGTTGGCATCAAGCTGCTGTCTCGAAGAAATGTGAAATCTTTTCTTACTGACCAAGACTCTTAACGTCTGTAAAATGCGAGTTAATTTAAACCAAGTTAAACATGTTTCAAACCAGAATTTTTTATAAAGAAATGATATCAAACAAATTCTACGTGGAAAGGAAAAATTAAAAAGTAATATATCTAAAATATTTTCCTGTTAGAAACCTGTTTAACCTGGTTTAAATTAACTCACATTTTACGAAAGTTGAATCGGAAGTTGGCAAGTATGCGTTTCATACTTAATGACCTAACATTTGGTTGAATTTTTGTCCATTCGTAATGTATCGCGTATTACAACTTAAATCTTTTTAATTCTGTATTTCGCAAAATTTATCTTTCAAAAATAAGTTTCCCGTAGTTTAAATTGCATCATAAGTATCTAAAAACGCACTGGATTTCTATTCATTCGTAGGAATAGACATGATTAGAGCGCCCTCTGCTGAAAATGTAATTTTTTTGGATAGGGTTTCATATTTCCCAACTTCCAGCATAACTTCCGTAAATTGTGAGCTAATTAAACCAGGTTAAACAGATTTCTAACCGGAAAATATTTTAGATGTATCATTAGCTATTTAATTTCCCGTTTCCACATGGAACTTGTTTGATATCATTTCTTAAAAAAAAAAAATTCTGTTTCGAAACATTTTTAACCTGGTTTAAATTAACTCGCATTTTAAGGAAGTTAAATCGGAAGTTGCAAGTATGCAGTTTCGCTTACTTGCTCACTATATCATAGCTGCCAACTTGTACGGATTTCTCATACCACTAAAATTTAATAGAAAATATTATCTAATTGAATCCCCAAAATTCCAGCAATTTTAGCGTTTAAATAAGTCGAAAATCTCTATAAAATTTTAGTGGTAAGAAAAATCCGTACAAGTTGGCAGCTATGCTATATATTTCTAGACACTGTAAGGCGGGGCTTCCGTGGCAGAGTGGTTAAGGCACCACGCCGCTAATCTCCTAAGAGCGTAGAAGGTCTGTGGGTCCCACTCCCGCTGGCTCCGTTGCACGCTCTTTGTGGAGCTCCTGGCTGTAATTCTCTGGTGTTGTAAATTTCCTTGTGCTATCTCGTCCTTGTATGTTGACGAAATTATATATCTAAGTTTGTGTAATTATTTCTGTGTATAAAATAAAGGATCATTCGAGGCGACAGCCATTGTAGCTATAGGCCCCAAACCAATCTTCACTTCGGTGAACTTCAAATGTAAAAAATGACACTGTAAGGCGAGTATCTTCAATTTTTGTAGTATGGCTTGCCATGGTTGGGACAAAAAAATTTAGTCTGAGCACATGCCCTGTACGGATGCCCGAACCGCATGCTCAAAATTCTATGTTCTAACACAGACCATTCATTTACATCTTAAACAAATGCGGAGAATCAATCTTACTTCAATAACATTAAAATCTTTCTGATTTTCGATAACTTTAGTAAATGTGCTAGTAAGTCATGTGAATATTCTTTACATTACGTTTTTATAAAAGAAAATGTAAACTAAAAATCATTAAATCGATGTACTAAATCGAAACAAAAATAAAGATTTTTTTTTCATCATCTCAGATAGCAAATGGTACCACATTATTTACTTTTCTTTTCTTTTTTTTCACACAAAAATGGAGTCATTTAGTTGCTACCTTTAAAGAAACTGCCTTAAAAGTTACAAAAACATTAATATCTCGAAAACTAGGTCAAATATTAAAATTCGGAGAGCTTATATGACATCCTCGTATCCATACGAATAACTGGTGTTAATTTTACTGCTCTGCGTTTCATATTTTAGGAGAACTAAGTTATGAAATACAAACAGACTATCCAATTAATTCATTCTAACTCTCCAAAATACGTACTAAAAACACATTTTATGGAGAATATGTATAGAGTTTAATATTAAAAACAATAAAAAATTTAATATAGTATTCTTGGCGTATGATATCAAGGCACTATATCTGGGGTCACTTCCATTTTTGGTATTTTGGCAGTAGGACTTTAGAGTCAAAGGACCTATGTCGCTCAAAATAGCTGCTCAAAGTATCCTGCTTCTGCCGTCTCTTTAAGATTTGTCCAAAATGGGGAAAGACATTATCATTAACACGTTCACGCCGGCGCGGTGGTTCACACTCGACTGTCTCAGAGCTGGCAAGTCTCCGGCCTTTGGATACCAGTATTTTAATACAGAAAATGTTGTTTCATTTAATTAGAGAAATTGGGCGATTTAAAGGAACAACATTTTCTCTAAAATAACAGTGGTGTGCAAAAAGCCGGAGACTTGACAACTCTGAGACAGTCGAGTGTGACCCACCGCGCCGGCGTGAACGTGTTAAATAAGTTGCCGACACGGCTTGCAATAGGTTTGTCTGGGTGATTTTTCTCCCCAAAACCTTGTACCTTACTCTACATAAAGAAGGTTTCCTTAATCTCTGAAGAAGGCACATTCTTCCCTGTCTTTTCCCTGTCTGAATCAACTTGTTCGTCTGCCGTCTGTTGCAGTGTTGCCAAATGGGCCACTTTTTTGAAATTGCAAGATGCGCCTTATTTAATGGCATATTGATTAAGTCGAAAACAACGATAATTTTACCGTTTCAAAAAAGTGGTGGCAATAAAGAAATCTGAATTTAAAAAAAAGTAGCCCACTGGCAACACTGGTCTGTTGCCCTTCTAGGTGAAGTTCTTGCAGCTCTTCAGTGGTGAGTTCTTCACTGTGTTCATCCACCAACTCTTCCACATCCTCACCACTTATCTCCAAACCCAAGGACTTCCCAAAATCAACAAATGACAGCATCACATGTGTAGGGTCACCAGGGGAAGGCTCAAACCCTTCGAAATCTGTCTCATGCACACATACTGCTAAAATTTCCTCCAGGTAGAGTTCATCGTCCTGGACCCTTCCAAGCCTTTTCTATGAGGCTAATGCAGTTAAGAATGCTGAAGTATTTTTTACAGAACTCTCTTAAGGACACTTCTGTATCTGATGTCAACTCAAAGCACCTTTCAAACATTGCTTTTGTGTACAGTTTCTTAAAATTTGAAATGACATTCTGGTCCATGAGCTGGAGGAGACGTGGTATTAGGTAAAAAACTTCAATTTCATAAAATTGAACTACTCCAACAATGTGTCTTCCAAACCTGGAGGATGTGCATGAGCATTGTCCATTACCAAGAGGCATTTAATCCTTTGAGGAGCAAGCAAGTGTCTGTAATATTGAATTACCACCGGAATAATTGAAAAAAATTATTTTAAAATAAGGAAAAGCAATGTTCCAACCAAAGTTAAAAGTATAAAATTTAGTTAAACGTTTCTGGTGCGAATCTTGTTTAAATTAGGTGGGATATAATATCTCAAGTGGTTAAGGGGCAACTGATTATCCTGAAGGTATTT
The DNA here is from genome assembly GCA_963932465.1 of Maratus speciosus. Classification (NCBI taxonomy): domain Eukaryota; kingdom Metazoa; phylum Arthropoda; class Arachnida; order Araneae; family Salticidae; genus Maratus; species Maratus speciosus. Next base: position 259,241,347 of record OZ010796.1, on the reverse strand, counting down.
TTTCACACTCGGACCAAACACTTCATTCCTCCACATTGAAATTTGGCCTCGTTACACATGCTTTATTGTTTCCCTCCATATCACACACAGTTTACTTTTAAACACATTGTTTCTTCTAAAAGTTCTAGGAGTTTCTGAATGGTACACCAGTTTTGATATGTTTATGTCCCAGCAGTGCCTTTTCCTCTTGTGTAATGAACGTCCTTTTTAGCATCTTCTTCCAAAAGAAACCAATTTTATCACAGTTGAAGAATTTTTGGGGATGAATCCTTCAACCCGTACGTAATCTTTGAATTCGGACACAAATTTGCTGACCCCAAACTTGTCCGAACTCACACCTTCGCCGTGCCTAGTAACACTGCGTATGCTAGTGCGTCTCTTAAATTTTTCGAGCCAGACTTTGCTGGCCTTAAAATCACCAAGACTAGCACTCATCTCAGGCATTTTCTGAATGAGATGGGAATAAAATAGACTGGCCTTTTCACATATGATGGCCTTCGAAACAGAATAGCCATCTAACTGGTTTTGATTGATTCAGATAACTGTTCGATATCTTCAATTGTTTGCGATCTCTGTTTTGTTAGCACATTCACACCTTTCGCTACATTAGCCTACTTTATTGTTTCTCTTTTCTTCACAATGGAAACTTATCGTGGATGGCAATTTCGCGCACAAGCGGCCGATTTCAACAATCTTAATGCCGCTCTCGTATTTTTGAATAATTTCCTTCTTCAACTCAATCGCGTTCCTGGTCTTCTTCTTTGAAGGGTTGCTGGCTTTGGAAACTTTTTTTAATTCCACGATGGAGCACTCGCAATCAATAAAAAAAGCACAAAACTACAATGGAAATAAACGAAATGGGTTGTCTGCATGCGCGGGGTGACACACGACGAGAAACAACACCACACTGAGCAGGAAAACGCTTGTGTCGCTCCCTTTGTTTACGGAAAATGCATCGAGGTCACTTGAGTACGCCGACGAAATCCGAGGCAGCCGACGAAAACCGAGATAAACTTTTCGAAGAAAAAATCGACGAAAACCGAAACCGACGATAACCGAAGTCAACGAAAACTGAGGTATATTACTGTAGATTCAGAAAATCACTTTCCTCCTGACAAGCACTACACTCAACAACAGATCGTGAATGACTATGTCAGGGCGTAAAACTGTGGCCGGAGGGATACTACTAATTTTTTATAGTTAAATCCACTTTAGTTAATCGAAGAATTTTGGCGGTTAAATAAAGCTAATAATACATCCCTGGACTGTATCAACATATCTCCCCAGATTTTGATGCGAGCTCATACCGAGTGAATTAAACGTCTTCAGTTTTATATTCAGCATCAAAAGAGAAAGAAAAAGAAAAAAAAATCAAAACACTTTGCACAAGTCCTCTAACTTCAAAACGCAGGCTTCTTTAGTACTTACATTACTTTTGGCGGCCATAAATTCTAAACTATTTACGGACGGGCATCATTTCAAAACTTTCAGGAGGGGATAGGGGCACAAATTTCTACTGATCTTACTATGCAGAGCTGAGAAGAAATTAATACAGTTTTATTCTCACATATATTTTTAAAATTAGACAGAGTGCTCACTTTGAAAATGTGTCAGTACCATGACTTATTGGATTTGTAATATAGCACTTTTCCTATTTGAAAAAAATGATCTTGCTCCAATATAGAGGATTTCTAGATGGCAACTATGCTTCGATAATAACCTAAAACATAGGCTTATCAAACACTGAAATTAATCAATTTACACCCCCCGCCCACACACACACACCAATATATATATTTTGTACACCTACGTGCTGGAAAAAGGTTCTTTCCCTAAATGGTTTGGTTTGTATTTATGACGGCCAATTATCATCACGAGGGATATAGGCCCTAAGGGGGGAAGTGCCCTTCGTGGGGGTCTTTCTAAGGGAACCTAATCCGTATTTACACTTGGAAAGCCAAGGTTCGAAGAAAACCACGAAAACTCCGAACGATTAGGCCGACGGGCGCGATTGGGTTCGAACCCAATACCTCCCGTCTACCAGCTTCGAGAGCAGAACCTCTCAGCCACTGGTGGGGCCTTTCCCTAAATGGAACGTATTCCGTTGGATAGTAGGAACTACTTCCTAAATCATACATTTTTAGAACAACTATTTCCGAAATCCGAAATAAAGATGTTATAGTTCGTACAAATAATCATACAAATTCCACTGTGCATGAATCATCTTTAACAACAGTAAATTAAAAATTTATTGCATTTTCATTTTTCTGATCAAAAGCAAGTTACTTATAATACTTATACTACTTATAATACTTATAAAACTTACAATAAATACTTTTTTTCATTTCTTGGCTTCTTAAAGTTTGGTTGTATAAAAAGTAGTTTACAGAAGGAATAAGTTTTCAACAATCGCTGTATTTTAGGAATAAACTTCTAAATTGCTTAAAGAAAGGGAAATATGTATAAATCAATGTTTTGGGGGCATATATTCCGAAAAAATATGATTTTAAATTCAATAATCTGTCCCAAGTGTAAGATTTATCCATCTGAGAAATACGAAAGGATTTTATATTCATTTCAACTAGAAACTTATAAAACAATTTCTTTTTTAGCATATTTTATTTTTTTTAACTGAGCAGGCTGGAAAATTTCAAAGTTTTTGAAGGGGGCTGCCCCGTTAATATATTCACAAAATACAGAGTGCCCACTAAAGTCTAGTCCGCACCCATTAGCTTCCGAACGGCGAAAATTGTTGTCATAAACTTAGTGTCTAGGTATAGCAATATGGGTCTAGGCTACGCGATGAGACCATTTGCAGCACCTTATCTGGAGGAAGGTACGAGATATGAGGGAAAAGTCAGTTACAAAGTTGTAGAACATCCTCAATCTAGTATGAAATACTGCCTTAGATGTAAGGATACTTTTATTAAAAGTACGGAAATGTGTATTTCTATACCCATTAACCCACTTAATCTTTCAAGGCAAGTAATTCTGTTGCTGTAATGCTGAAATATCACCAGAATTTTGGAAAATGTTTATTGACCACGGTGTAATCAGTGATAATCAAAGCAGTTTTGCATTTATAGGATAAAAGTCTTAAAATAAATTCCATGCATGTAAAGATGAATATTACTTTTTCACCTGTGTTCGAGAATTTTTTCAAAAATTTTCCAGATGTACAGAAATGAGGGATTTGAGAATAGATTTAACCCCTTGACCTCCACGCTTAATTTCGCCGGTGAAAGGCTATGTACCACGCTATGCTGTGTAAAATGTTTGTGTCTTAACCCTTTCAGGGGCAAGATACTTCTATTCGTAAATTGCTGAAATGAGTGGTTGACACCAGAATTTACAAACAAATTTATTTCAAAATAAGCAAAAGCTTTTTTACACGTACTTAATAAAAGGAAAATTTTTATTCCATTATTCTGGTGCCAATGTGACATTTAGGAATTAAAATTAAATGGTCCAAAAATGAATCACCACCCTTGAAGGGGTTAAAACCCAACTTCGACCAGTGCCCTGTTATATCAGTTGCACAGACCAATCTGGTTGAAATATGCAGCCATTACTGTGTAGAGAACGACGTACGGGGGTGTATGTCACGGTCGTTGATTACTGAAATGAGAGGACTTACGCAGTATACGTCCTGGAGATCAAGGGGTTAAATATTAACTCTATATACAGGGCGTAAAGTACAGTCCTGCGTACCCGTTTTAACTTCAGAACCACGGCAGCTGTAGTCAAGATCGTGGTGTAAAGGTATGGGTAAGTGTCGATGAACTACGTGATGAGGCAGCTTACAGTACCAGCTAGTGACAAACTGCACAGTAGGCACTCCTATATCAAAAACGGAACACTACACATGAATAACGTCAATTACAAAGTTGTAGAGCGTCGAATATTTAGTATAAAATAAAGTCTTACATATAAAAATAACTTTACTGGAAGACTTTAAATTATTTTTTTTTACATTCTATTGTCACTTAAACACGCCATTAATTGCATGCAGAAGTAAGTAAGTAAGCACCCACCCTGGGAACCCGCTTTTGGCTTATGGTTAGGTGTAACCCCCAAGCCCAGGGCAGGGAAAAGTTTTACTACCTGCGGAAACAAGTCCAGAACCCCAGTCTCCGGGAAAGAAGACTTCAGAACGACCCGCCTGACACGCCGAAGAGAGCACGCATGCAGAAGTGTCAGGCACACATAAAACTAACACATATTAGCAAGGTACAATTTATTGTAATAAGAACATCAAGTTAAGTAAGCTTATTGTATTCGCCATCGGAACACATGCAAGATGCATGATGCATTGGCGATACTTCTGATGGTGGACGCATTGAGCATAATTAACTTGATTTCCGTGTTAAAATAAAGTGTACCTTGCTTACATAAATTAGTTCAATTACTAAATGCGTGTCTGTTTGATAATTCCACACTTCTGTACACAGTTAGAAATTCAATATGGAATTTACATTTTTCAAGGCTTCTAATAAAGTTAATCTGCATGCAAGGCATCATTTCATACCGAATCGGGAATGCTCTACAACTTTGTAATTGCCCTTTTCTCGTATATCGTACTGTTTCCGAGATAGGAACGCTATGTCTCTGTTTGCGCACTGCCCCCTGAATACTAAACATGAGCGCTGACACAAAAACGTGGCTGCCGAAAGCAGATATTTTTTAGCGTGTGTAGCTGGAAGTAGAAGTAGTAGTGCTTACGGACCCTTGAATTTTGGTAACAATATTTTTTTAAAGTTTTTTTCGCTTTATATTTCTGATATTAAACCAGTCAAAAAATCTTTTATAAAATACTGGTGTCCAAAATTAGAGGACCACACATAAGTTAAAAAATCCACTTACGATGTCCGCCATTTTTGAGTCAGCGCTCAGGCGTAGTATTCAGGTGGCGGTGGTTTGCGGCTAGGTGACGCAGTAAACAGTCTCATTGCATTGCGCATAGCTATTTTAGCATACCTAGGCAACCATGTTCATGATTATAGATGTCGCCGTTCTGAAGTTAATGAGAGTGCACAGCACCTTGGCGGGGACCCTGCATACAGAATTTTTCGAATAACTATAACAATTGTAATGTTTTGTGATAACAATTCAAATATTTATTAAAAGAGGATCTGAGAATGCCTGTCATAAGGAATTCATGGGATGACTGAGCATTTAACAGTTGAGTCTTCACGCCCTTTTTTATAAAAATTATTGTGTATTGTAACTTGAGACTTCTTTTCCAAAATTACCAGTTTTCTATAAAGTGACAGTAAACAGAAAAGAAAATGCGTTGTGTGAACTTTTAACCCTTAAATGCATGAATTATTCTTTTAGAATTGTGTTTTTTATTTTTATATTAAGGATTAGACACCAGAAATCTTAAGATAGATTTTTAACTTTATTTAGTAGCATATTTTTGTAATTTTTAGAGGATTAATATTTCTATATAAATATAGTGGTTGTAAGAACTTAATGTATGTATTAAAAATTAAATAAAAAAGTGATGGAAATTTACATCACTATGCAATTAAGGGTTAAACTTCAATGGGAATATTGATCTTGAAAGGATTTACGAAAGCAAGATCGCTATACGAAAAATTGTCATGCAATAAAAGTTTTAAACATAGCCATCATATTCATTTAACGTTTTTTCCCTATACTATTCTATAATATACATTTCATTTACATGCCTAAATTAAACATTGATTAAAACTTGATATTTTTAGGCATTAGTTTTATGTATCATATTGTATTTTTCTTTCTGAAATGACTTTTATAGATATATACAAAAATGAAAAGTAAAAATTGTAAAATAACGCACTTTTTTTATACCTTGTCTTAGAAAGTTATGAAAAATGCGCAAATTAAACAGTTTTTTAAACAAATATTTTAAAGACTTTCTACGAAAAAAGTTTTTTAACATTCTAAAAAAATATATCAGAGTTAATAAATTAACACATTCCGTGTGGCTATATCCCAGCAAAATTTTATTCGTCTGATAAGTTTTTATTTATGAAAGGTTACGTTGATTTCAGGAATGGCATTGTACTTACTACTTCGGCTATTTTTCAGTGTTGTCAAATAAGCAGATATTTTTTATTCCAAACATAAACCAGAATTTTTTAATCGTAATTTTCACTTTATTCAATGACAGACATTCGATGATTACATAAATTTTTAAAATATCTTCCAAAATTCTGAATTTTGAATTTAAAAAATTTAGCCAAATTGGCAACACGACTATGTTTCTGAGACAACATTACATTTTTGACAATTATTAAAGGGGATAAAAGGTTATTGATAACGGGGTAGGTATTTCCAATGATACGCATACCACATCATCTATCTGGATTTTTTTAACACCATTAAGAACTAGCGGTACCATATGGTTCCTGCATAGCTAACAACCATTCCCTTGTTTTAATACCAGTATTTTTAAAGAGAAATTTTATTTTTATTTGATGACAGAAGTTCTACAATAAAATAACGATTGCTATTCTAAAATATTGGTATGAAATGCATTTTAAAGAGAGAAAAAATCCGTCCATAATTGGTTAGTCGAATTAAATTTTCTCCTTTTCACATTTATGAATAAGATCTATTATTACCTGAAATATTTACCCAAACTTTATTTCGCAACTTGTGACGTTCCCTTGTAAAACATTTTTTTTTTTTTCAAAACAAACATTTTGATGTTTGAATGTATGTTATCTAAAACACTACTCAAGATGTAACCTCTAATTTTTATCCCACTTATTAAAAGACATTAACAGTAAAAAGATTGTGAGGGGTCATTTTGATCCCTACCATATGAATATATTTTGGTTCGAACAAGAAATTTCTTTGTAAAATAAGTTTAAAAGATACAAAGAAGAAAAATGTTAATTAAATATGTTAAACAGAATTAAATAAAAATTCCTGTTTAAAATATTTTTTTTATAAAACTTGAGTAAAATTTCCGGTTGTTTCAGTGTTAAAGACTGACGTTGGGTTTTCCCAAAATTATGTTTGGGCCTTTTTTTTTTTATTGCGGTTGTTTGGTTGTGTTTATGACGGCCAATTATCAGCACGAGGGATATAGGCCCTAAGGGGGGGGGGGGAGTGCCCTCAGTGGGGGTCTTTCTAAGGGAACCTAACCCGTATTTACGCTTGGAAGACAAAGGTTCGATGAAAACTCCGAACGATTAGGCCGACGGGCGCGATTGGGATCGAACCCAGCACCTCCCGTCTACCAGCTTCGAGAGCAGAACCTCTCGGCCACTGGTGGGGCTTATTTTATTGCGAATATTTTTTTTCAACGAATTTATTAACACATAATGTATAGCTGACTTTTATTAAAAAAAATTTGTTAATTGATTCGAGTTGAAAAAATTAGAAATATTCATGAAACAGTACGGAATGTTTTGAAAAATTTTGTCGATAAATTTCGGAATGTGTTCATAGATGCACTTAAAGAATGAAATAAAATTCAGCAATTCAAGATACGGATGTTGTAGCTAACTATGTGTAGTAAATGTAATGTACCGCTACATGGTAAATGCTTTAAAACTTTTGATATGGTAAAAATGTAGTTGATTTGTACTGACGTTGCGTTTTTGCAACATTACCATATTTCTCATTAAAAAAATTGTAATATCGCTTTTGCTCTCTTAACTAGTCATTAATATGTATAAAATAAAATTTATTTAATTTATGTCAAGTATAATAAGGTGCTGCTCTTAATGGGTTAACAGTGAAATGTTGAACAACATGGGCTAGAATTTCAGAGAAAATAGGAAAATTTTGCTTTAAATTCGTGGGAAAAGTTAAAATAAACTAGTCTTTGTAAAAATATTCTAGACTATTTTTTATTAAATTGAAAAAAAAAAAAGCTAAGAGTTTATTTATACTAACTCTGACAAGAAATATGGAACATGCACCTTACCTTTCCCAACGTGCAATGAAATGTGAGCAATTTTATATAAAGTTTCAAATTTGGTGAAAATATGTTTCCTATTTATAAGATTCCTAAGATTCATAAACATGTTTAGAACACACGGACTAATAAAAATTGCAAAATGACTTCATAATTATGTTATATAATTTTATTTCTACAAATGCTGCTGGAAAAAAAAGTATGGAATCACATCTTGTCTAAGAAAAAAGTTTGGAATAGTTGATGAAAATGCACGGTTAGTACATAGTCTTTCCACCTTTCGTCTTGATGATCACTTCGATTCTGTCAGGTATAGACTTAACAAGGTCTTCGCATTATTTGGATCGATGACTGCCCACGCTTTACGCATGGATTTTTTTTAGCTTCTGTCTTGATTTTGTCTGTAGCTTAAATACTATTTTCTTTTTTAAAAATGTACCACATATTTTAGATAGGATTGATATATGGACTAAATGCTGGCCACTCCATTTGAGGTACATTATTTTGAAAAAGAACTTTTATCAGAATCTGTGGTGTGAATTATTGCCATCATAAATACGAGTATAACATCACTGTCTCCGAATTGATCTTCGAACTAGGAAAGCTTCTAAAATTGAAACATATTTCTCTGAATTTCTAATCTTATTCACAGCACACAATCTTCCAGCCTTCTTAGAATATATCTAGCCCAAAATCATGATTAAACCAGGGAGCCTAAGAAGAAAATTGAAACAGTTTTGACTATCCGTTTCATTTTGTAATTTCTAAATGAATGTTCATTTATCGTCATCTGCACCAATACAAATTTTTGATTCATAGCTGAATTACTTCACTTTACTTCAGTCATCAAAAGACCAGTCTCGGTACTTTTTAGCTCATCATAATCTGGCTTTTTTGTGTCGTACTGTCAGTTTGGATTTTATCTTGGCTTTGCGATACCGGTATTGAGCTTCATTTAATCTGTTGCGCTACCTTTTGTTTGATACCTTGGCCTTGGATACGTTCTTCCATTCAATATTCATATCATTCGATGTTTTTCATCTCATATTTTTGATTATTTTAATAAAATACGATCCTGAAGGGATGATATGACTGGTAGACTACCAAAGCTCAGGCAGTTTTTCACAGTTTTATGAACATCCTTAAAATTTTCGAAACGGTAGATTGCGAGCATGAAAATGTCTTTCTATATGTTCTCTGCGGTTTTATTTGTTTTAGCAGCTTAACAAGTGCCTCTCTGGTACTTAAATCTAGCTCACTTATAGGTACCATTTCATCCACTGGTGTGCAATAAGTAAAAAAGCCTAACGTATTTATACCCACCTCAAGTAAAAATCCGCATGTCCATTGCGTAATACTAAGCTGATTACAAGGTATGGAAATTTTCCTAAACAAAAGAGTAAGTCTAAACTTTTTCCCCAAATCGACGTAATTCTAAAATTTTCCCCGCACAATTTTTAGTAAAAATATTATGAATAATTATTGAGTGCGTATTCAGTAATTTCTTTGCATGCGTAGCTCACAAATGTTCATGATCGTTCATTAACAATAAAATGATTACAGCTTTTCAATTATAATAGAAATGTATATACAAGGTAGTCATAATTAAACTGACAATACTCAGAGTGTTTTGTAGCGCGATCTAATTGAGAGAATGACGCTAAATTTTGAAAGAAGATTAAACAAGACGGGGGACGAAGGATTCCGCAAAAAAAAAATTAGTATTAAAAGTCACCGCTAGGGGAATATGTGGCGCTGTGTAACAGAAAATAGAGTTTTAAAAAATGCAGAATCAATACTGAAATAAAATTACCTTTCATTTAGCACATTTAACGATTTTAGTATTGATTCTGCATTTTTAAAAACTCTCTTTTCTTTTATACAGCGCCACATATTCCCTTAGCGGTGACTTTTGGTACTAATTTTTTTCGCGGAATCTTTCATCTCCGGTATTGTTTATTTTCTTACAAAATTTGGCGTCACTCTCTCAATTAGATTGTGCTACAGAACACTCTGAGTACTGCCAATTTAATTATGGCCACCTTGTATTTGATTGTGAGTTATCGAATAGAGACTACTGATTCCATACTTTTTGCCAGGAGTAGTACATGTTTTTCATAGTTTCAATATTAATAATTTCATGGTTATGCTTTAATTATTAAATATCATGAACGTAAATTTGAAAGTTGCTGTTTAAAGAAAATGCTTTTAAACTTTTAATTTCTAAATATAAATCACAAAATGATAGTGTAGTCTGCTTTGTAGAAAAATGGTATTTTATAAAACGTTTTTCCTGATTTTTGAAATATCAGTCTTACAGACTTTTTCTCTTGCTTTATTATATATCCATAGACAACAATTCACTTTGTAATCTTTAAAATTTCTCAAGCGACTATTAAATTTTAATTTTTTAAGCTTAAAAAATATTATGTTTATATTTTGATGAAAAACGAACAAACAAGTATGAGTTATCAAATAGAGACTATTGATTCCATACTTTTTGCCAGGAGTAGTACATGTTTTTCACTCGTTACAATATTAATAATTTCAAAGTTTTGCTTTAATATTTAAATATCATGAGCGTAAATTTGAAAGTTACTGTTTAAAGAAAAAATGCTTTTAAACTTTTGATTTCTAAATATAGATCACAAAGTATGATAGTGTAGTCTGCTTTGTAGAAAAATGATGTTTTATAAAACGTTTTTCCTGATTTTTGAAATATCTGTCTTATAGACTTTCTCTCTTGTTTTATTATAAATCTACAGACAACAATTCACTTTGCAATCTTTAAAATTTCTCGAGCGACTATTAAGTTTTATTTTTTCAAGATAATTTTTTTTATATTTTATGAAAAACGAACAAAAAAAATGGCTTCCAAAAGCAGGGTGGACATAAATTAGCTGGAAAAATATTTTTTTATTATGCATGGTTATACAGTCAAACTTGAGAGTACACGTGATTATAATATAAATACACAACGTTTACCTTTTTAAAAAATGATCGATGTGGCTGTACGTTGTTACTCTGCAAATGTCCCGCCGATAAATATGTTCTTACCATATGTTTGTGAGCATGTTCACATGGAACAAATCAAGTGACTGTTTATTCGTAACCTCTCAGCCTCTTTTCAGAGAGTTTTCTTGTGTTCTCGATGGTAATTTCTCTGCACTTACACAACGGAATGAATTTCATGAAACCCCAGACAGCATATGGTTTTTCCCGTATTGTAAATTATTAAAGGATTTGTAAGATAACAGGATAACTAGTCGGATGTGGCAATCTCAAAACTTTCTTCTATCTCATACATGTTAATACTTCCTGAAAAATGCAGCATAGCACCGCAACCGGTTTTGTGATTTACACCAAAATCTAATCAGCAACAACTTCTAACTGAATCTGAAGTTTGATGAGAATTCGTGCATTAGTTTTTGAGATAGAGCTATTGCGGAAATCGTAAACAATTCTGTATAGCAGATCCACCTGTTAGGCGATTTGCACCAAAAACTAATCAGGACCAATTTATATCAAGAACTAACTGAATCTGAAGTTTGATGAGAATTCATGCATTAGTTCTTGAGATATAGCTATTGCGGCAATCGTGAAAAATGCAGCATAGCAGCGCCACCTGTTGGGAGATTTACACCAAACATAATCAGCACAATTTTATATCAGGGACTAGCTGAATCTAAAGTTTTATTAAATTCCGTTCATTTGTTCGTGAGATAGAACGCCCACAATATTTGTTTCACATACAGACAGAAAGACTCGCAGACGGACATTTTGTAAAAACCTGTTTTTCGGAATCTCTGACCCCTAAAACGTGTAAATCCTTCGAAAACCGGTATTCGAAAATTTTCACGAATCCAATACTTTCTTCTTGTAAAGATAGAAGAAAGTAAAAAGTGAAAATTTCATGCGTTCTGCAAGTCTCCATCTTTACGAGAACACAGAAAGAATGATGAACAATCGCGAACTACATCTCACTCAGACGCGGGCTGCAAACGTCCGGTACCTTGCGCCCTATATCGCAAATCTAGGAAACAATATTACTAATATGCCATTGAACTTCTGCCTTACAATTAATAATTCGTAAATTACCAGTTACGAAATCGGCCAACTAATTTGTATCTACCCTGTATTACCTAAAGCTATTGGGGAAAATATATCGTCGCATTTTTTTCTGAATAAAAAATTAATATTTGCTAATAAATTTAAAATGAGGTATGTAAAGGTAGGTGCATATTTGCTTTGTATTGGCTATTTGCTTGTAAGAGTTGTCTAATAGTAAGTACTTTATTGTTTCTTATTGCTTTGGAATGCTGCTTTTTTGCTTCGTACTGTGTCGCATGTTTCAATGTAGTGAAACTTGCATTGTGTTTTCTCTGTTGTTGTTGTTGTTGTTAATTGTCCTTTAAAAATGTACATATTTTTAGTAATGGCATGTATTATTCCCTTTTTTTCACAGCACTATACACAAAATTCGTGGTTTTTCCAAAGTGTTGCACTAATTATGACGACCACTGTAAGTTGTATTTGAAACCTGTTTTTATGCTAATGCATTATTATTCTTTCTCCAACAATCTTGGTGTATTTCTTTTAAATCGCTCTTAAAATTCTTTATTGATGTAGTTGTTGTATTTTCCAATTCATTTTTTGTAATGTGTGTTTTCAGTAAATTGCTTTGATTTTCCGGGATTTGATTCTTGAACAATTTTAAGTAAATTTATTTCATAAATTTATTTTATTTCCATAAACTGAGTTTATGTCATAAATATCATTCTTCTTGTTCTGTTCTTCTTTCTTTCTTTCTCTCGAAGTCAGTGTCATTTAAATGTTTCTTTAAATTTGCACGAGAAAAAAAGTATTTTCACAAAAAAATTCCCTTGTAAGACCTTTCATTACTGATAAAATACATGACATGTTTTCTTTTTCTTTTTCTCATATTATTAAAAAGTAAATTCTTAATGTATTCTGATTTAAGTAGATGGATAACTGGATATCCCCCCTCCGGTAATTAAGCTTTGCAGCTTTATAGCTTTAGTGCAAGCCCGGGGGAGGGGGGGTTTGATTTAAGTAATTAAGAATTCAGTGCATTACCATCCTCTTTGCGAGGCTTCTCTACCCAACAAAACGAATCTTTTTTCTGAATTTTAGCTCTTTGTCACCCAAGCACGAGTGTTAATTTATACTGATATTATATACGAACCATAAAAGTAAATAACAGGAACTCCGCCAATTCTCAGTGAAAACATGTAGTCATAATCCCGTCACTGAAGATTAGACGTGCAAACCAAGCAAGTAGTCTACCATAGGGAATAACGTATATTTACTCTATATGGATCATTATGTACTCTTGCTGCTTTTGTTTTCTTTATTCAATGAATATATGTAAATCGCCCATGTACATTACTGATAATTTTTGACATTTTTTTCTTTTGACAAGACATTTTTTACCCGATTGCCAAGAAGGGTTATGTGTTTCACGCGTATCTGGGTATGTGGATTTCTTTATACCCTCGAAACATCACAACGGCTGGATGGATTTTAATGAATGAGGTCTCTATCGATTCGTCTTAACCGTCCGATGGTTATAGGCTAAGTCTTATTTTTATAAATTCAAAATGGCGGCCGTAAAATACAAAATGGCGGTAGACACGAAAAAAAAATTTACGCACCCTATTGAGTGGCATATTATTGGATAAGTCTTTCAAAATGAAGACGATGTTTCATTGACTATTTTACAGTCAGCAGCTCCGTTTAAATATTACACAACCTGGAAGTTGTGTAGGTAGGATTTCTAGCTTTACTGCAACTCTAACCTTCATAGACATCTATAGGCCTCATCAAAACAGTGTTTATAGATAGGAACTAACAATTAAACACAACTTAAAAGTCATTAATGCAAGCAAATAAAAAAAAAACAGATAAGTAATATAAAAAATAGTTTAACATTGATGAGCAATAATTAATTAGTTCGCTTTTTACATAGTCGGGTTTTTTGATTTTTTAAATTTAATTTTTATTTGTTTTCTTTTTCTTTTTTTCATATTATAAAAAAGGTAAATTCTTAATGTATTCTGATTTAAGTAAATGGATAATTGGATATCCCTCGCGGGTAGTTAAGATTTGCAGCTTTATAGTTTTAGTGCAAGCTCAGCGGTCTGATTTAAGTAATTAAGAATTCAATGTATGACTATCCTCTTTGCGAGTCTTCTCTACCTTAAAAACTCCTTTTTCTGAATTTTAGCTCTTTGTCAGCCAAGCACGTTGGTTAATTTATACTGATATTATATACGGACCATAAAATTAAATAACAGGAATTCCGCCAATTCTCAATGAAAACATGCTGTCATAATCCTATCGCTGAAAATTAGACTTGTGCCAACCAAGTACTTAGTCTATCGTAGGGAATAACGGATATCTACTCTATATGGGTCATTATGTACTCTTGTTGTTTTTGTTTTCTTTATTCAGGGAATATATGTAAATCGCCTATTTTTCCTAATTTTGAGTCATAACTACAAACAGTAGTTTTATTCATTATTTTTTTCAATGAAACTATACAAAATCACCTCTTCTGTGAAGAGCAGCAAAATTATCATTGCATCAGTACATTTACTGTATCAATTTAGTTTAATAAAAATGAAGCTGAGTTTTTCAGTAAAAATTTAAACTGTAATATTTTATATGAAATCCATTTAGTGAAAAAGAAAGATTTTTTTGTGGTTCTGGTTATGAATCACTTATGTTAGCTTTAAACAGGCTTATGGTGTAAAAATTTTGCCGTTAGTTTAAAGAGGAAAAGTAATTGCTCTGGTTTCGTGCACGGTGAATGATCAGTGTATCTTATCACTTTAAAGTGAAAGGTTTAAAAATAGATGTACATATGATAAAATGCACATGCCTTTATAAACCACACTTTTAAATGGAAAAGGCAAAATCATGTCTTCTGTCATGATCAGTTAAATTACCATCTTATCATTACACAGTGATTGTTTAGTTTAATTGAAGTAAAGTTGAATTTAGAAGTAAAAATAAAAATGTAACATTTCACATAAAAATAATTTAATACAAAAAATATTTTCTATTGTTCTGGTTATGAATCACATTTACTAGCTTCAAACGTGCTTATTGCGTAAAAAATGCATGTATTAATTTAGATCTGTAAGAGAAAAAATAATTACTTTGGCTTAATGCGCAGATGATAATCAGTATAAAATATCACTATAGAATGAGAGGTTTAAAACTAGATGTACACAAACGAGAAAGAGCTTAAATTTGATAAAATATGCTTTTCAATGAAAATATACAAAATCATATATTCTGTCATAATCAGCTAAAATGTCATCTTTTCATCACAAAGTAAATGTTTTGTTTAAAGGAAGTAAACTTGAGTTTTGTCGTAAATCAATAATGTATAATATTTCAGATAAAATATAATTTAGCAAAAAAGAAACATATTAATATTGTTCTGATTATGGATAACTTTGTATGTTTAAACCTGCTTGGAATGTAAAAACCCAAGATAAAAAAAATCTTTGGCATAATAACACAGCGAATGATCAGCGTAATATATCACTATAAAGTGTAATGTTTAACCCCTTAACAGTGTGGCCCGAACTGGATTCGGGCAAGAACACTTTGCTTGCTTCGTTATTAAAAGCATTTTGATACCACTAATTTGTAACTGTAAATTTATCTTTATTGATTGTCAGATATTTTTCGATTAAGTAAGGTAAATATTTTAGTATGGAAAAAGTGGTGTCCAGCCATATTTTTAATTATTTTGTAAGAAAACAAATGTCACAGTTAAAGGGTTAAACTAGATAAAAATATGATAAAGTGTATATAAAGTGCCTTTATAAAGTTCACGTTTGAATAAAAATCTGCAAAATCACCTCGTCTGTCGTGACCAGTCAAATTATTATCTTATCATCACACAGTGAGCGTTTATATTAATTGAAGTAAAATATAGAGTTTTGCAGAAAAATGTTAAACAATAACATTCCAGATTAAACTAATCTAGTATAGAAGAAAAGTATATTTTATTGCTCTGATTATAGGTCACCTAATTTTTCCAAACATGCTTGTGATGTAAAAAATATACACATTAGTTTAGAACAAACACCAAGAGAAAACAATACTTTGACAGAATACGCAGAGAATGTTTAGTGGGATACATCACTACAGAGTGAAAGGTTTAAAACTAGATACGCATATGATAGAAATAGTAGCTTTTATAAAGTATATTTTTCAATGAAAAAGTATGCAAAATCACTTCTACTAAAACAAGCTACATTACTATATTATCATCCAAGTGTGACCGTTTAGTTTAATTGAAGTAAAAATTTAGTTAAGGATGGTTAAATTGAGTTGTGAACCTCTTAGTATCTTCAAATGTGCTTGTGGTATACAAACTTTATGCATTAGTTTAAAACAGAAACCAAAACGGTATTTTGGAAAAATGCGCAAAGAATGTTTTGTAAGATATATCACTATAGACTGAGTATGAGATTTAAAACTAGATATCCCCTTGAGGAGCAAGCAATTACGTTTGTGTAATGCTGAGTTCCCACCGGAAATTTAGAAGAAAAAAATTCAAAATAAGGAAACGCAATTTTCCGACTTTTTTCCATCAAAGTTAGAAAAGTAAAATTTCATAAAATTTTTCCGGTTCAAATCTTCATTAATCGCAGGTGGGATAAAATATATCCCACCGTCCCTCAAGGGGATATACATATGATAAAAATTACAGTCTTTATAAAGTATATTTTTCAATGAAAATATGCAAAAGCTCTTCTTCTGTCAACAGGTCAGCCAAATTATCATCTAACCATCTCACAGTGACCGTTTAGTTTAACTGAAGTAAAGTTGAGTTCTGTATGGTTAAATTGAGCTATGAATCACTTAGTACCTCCAAACGTGCTTGTGATGTAAAAACTGCATGCATTTGTTTAAAACACCAAGAGGAAACAAATATACTTTGGTAAAGTGCACACAGAATGTTTAGTAAGATATACTATATCACTATAGGGTGATAGGTTTAAAACGAGATTACATATGATAAAAATTATTGCCATTATAAAGTATATTTTCCAGTTAAAGTATGTAAAATCATTTCTTCTGTCAAATTCAGCCAAATTATCATCTTAACATCCCACAGTGACTGTTTAGTTTAATTGAAGCAGTTTTCTAGATAATTTAGTTATAATCGTTAAGTATCTGCTTATGGTGTAAAAATTGCATGCATTAGTTTAGAACTTCATGAGAAAAATAATTGCTTTAATATAATGACTCAGAGAATGATCCGCATAATATATCAGTATAATATATCACTGATCCGTATAATATATCAGTATAATATATCACTATGTGCAAGAGATTTGAACTAGATATATATTTTATTAAAAAAATGTTGTAGTCTTTATAAAATATAAGATAAGATAGTTACAACAACCGCAAAATGTGCAAACTTCTGAATAATTCTGCTCTCTCTGTAGTTCGAAAATATTGAAAGTGACAGAAATTTCCAATTCTATGAGTTATCGTGAAATAATTCAGTTTTCAGTCTGGTAGGATTTCACATTTTCGTTACTACATTTTCGTTTGTTGCTCTTATGCCATTTTACTGAAAATACTGACATTTGACAATAACACTGCTATTGTCTATTATATATCAAAGCATTGCTTTTTTCATAAAAATATCCTTGGGAATGTTCCCAATAGAAAGATACCACAATAGAATTACATCCCAATAGAAAAATAGCTACATACTCTTTAAAGCATTAAGCGTAATACATGCTATTACCCTTTTTTTAGTAACGTAAATATATTTTTTTTACCTGATTCCCTTAGAGGTAAATTTAGGTGAAAATATTAGATAAAAGATTACACCATGTATTTCTGTAGTTTTAGAAAAGCATGTATTGCATGCAGCGTAGTTATATTTATTTTATTCCAATGTAGTATCTTTCATGTAAAAATATATTTTAGTATATGTGTTTTTATTAATGTTTTTTATTCATTTGTAATGATTCTATTGTGTTTACCCTTATTGTGAATAATAGTTGCTTAAACAAATAGTAGTAACAATGGTCGATTTGATTACTTAAAATTTTCTGTGCTTTCTACTTAGAGACTTCGTGAATATAAAAGTTTGGTAGCTTTATATATAGCTTCTTTATTCGAAAGCTTAGCTCTTTTATGAAAAGTTTTCTGCATACCAGCATCCAGGACAGCAGACTTCAGTGATGTATGATAAATTTTAAAAAGGCAATTCGCCCCGTCCTTTTAAACTCTACAGTCGATGACCTACTTTAAAAAAAGCTTTAAAGATGACAATAATATATCATCATTCATGTTTTATTGAATTTTTTTTCGCATGTTATAAAAAAAAAATAAGCCAAGGGTTTAATTTTAGATAATTTTTAATACAAATATTGCGAAGTTTACTTCTTTTTTGCGTTAATTAAGAAATTAAGCTAGAGAAATGACAAGCTCTTAAGCAATACCTGTATGTGAAAAATAATATATACACTGTAACAAAAGAGAAATATTTCTTAACCCTTAATCGGAAACGTGAAAATCCCGTGCACAATCAGAACACTTAATAATTTACCAAATAGTGAACTTAGATATTTAATCTTTAATAGTAATGCATTAACAGGACCAATTTTTTAATATAACAGCATAAAAATAAGTTTGGAATGTCGGAGAGAGAAAATGTTAAGGGCAGATATGTAGACGAAAACATCTCACAGACGTAAGTTTCCGGTTAAGGGTTATTCTACAAAAATATAATATAACCAAGAACGAAAATATACAATAACCTCTTCCGAGTTACCCACGATTTTGAAAAACTTTCTTTACTTTTAGAAACCTCAGAAACCAGTATTTTTTTCAGGTTTAAAAAAGGATTTATAAAAGTAAAGTTTCTTTTGCTGCCATTAATTTTCGTAAACGTTTCCGGGCAAGTTTTATAAAATAAAAATTAGTTTTCTCAACTCGGTATAAAGGTTTTTCGGATGCTATCAATTCTCAAGTGAACATTTTCATGTTCAATAAACATGTTTTACAGTCAAACATGATAAATTAACAGCATTAACATTAACATTAATATTAGTTTGTTACTCTTGCATGTATAATTTCAATTACGCAGCTGAAAATGTTTAATTCAGAATTGATAGCATTCGAAAAACCTATATTCCGGGTTGAGAAACCTGATTAACACGCTGTAAAAAATACTCGGAAACCTTTCCGAGAATCAGTAGCAACAAAATAAACTTTTTTATAAATGCTTTTTTAAATCTCGAAAATATCTTGGTTTCGAAGGTTTCTAAATCATGGGCAACTCTCAAGGGGTTATTGTATATTTTCGTGCATTATTATATTATATTTCCGCAAATCAAGAGTCATTTGTCTTCTTTTTACAATGCGGAAATAAATAAATACACATAAAACACTACGTAATACTAAACAAATCCAATTAGAAAATGCTTACTGTTTAAAATATTTTCAATATAAATACAAATATACCAATCTACAATTATACTTTACAGTGAGGGTCATCAATCTCTTTGCCTGAAAATCGTTTAGCCACCACAAATTCCGAAAATTAATCTTCGCCTAATTTAATCGTAAAGTTTTTGTAATGAAATAAGACTAATTTTTCTATTCTAAAAAAAGTGGTAGCTTCGTCCTTCGCGGGCCATAGATTGACGATTCCTTGTTTATAGGATTATCCTTTAATATCGCATGCAACAGGTTGAAAAAAAATATATTAAAATTAGTCATTGACGGGAATTTCCTTTCGACGTTCATGCACCACCGAAATGCTGAGCAAGTAATTACAGAACCACCAGATGGGGCCTTACGGAGGCCACCTTTTGCGGGCCGACATAGGCTCCCATTAAGTGAATCACAATTTTTTGAGCAAATCAAGCATCATTTCCCAAACAAAGTACCTGAAATTGGGGGTACTTCGACCCAATTGTACCCTACTTACGCCCAAACATAAAATAAAATATTTTAAATCAGTCTTGGATCTACTGTGTGACTAGCTAGTGCTGTCATCTTTTAGATTTAGATGCTTGACACTGATTTAATACCCTCAACACGGTAGACCCAAGACTGATTTAACACATATTTTTTTGTTTTGGATTAAAGTAGCACCCCAAGTTCAAATTTCAAAGATTCACATTTTCCTTATAAATAACTGGAATTCTTTCACTTTTTCTACGAATTGGTCGATATCCCATAATGATACCAAGTATAAAATTGAGAAATTCATTAATCAAAAAGTAAATTATGTTATAATTTTTATAATTAGTCGTGTTACTACCTAAATCAAAATTTCTTGTAAATAAACTACTGAAAACATGGCAATGATAATTTCTTCAATGGAATTAATCAGTGACAGTCTATATGCAATATTCAGTAACATTAGACTATGCCCTTAATGGCCAAAAAGATTTGATGAAATGCTTTTAATCTTTCAGAGAGTGTGTTTGAAGTTTTTGCATGAGCAGGTGAGTGACATATTATTTTTTTATGCACAACAATTATGCTATTACAAATAAGCAAATTTCACAACAGCGTTAAGGGTGTGCAGTGGTATACGCCGTATATCTTCTAGATCAATTAAGAAATTCCGTATAGCCTCTACTTCTCAAGTAAAACTATAAAGTATACTCTCTGCTAATAGCGTCATAAACCTTCTGGTTTATTTACGACTACAATACTGCATCTATACTAATAAAAGAAATTTCTGAAAATTTGTATGAGTATAGTCCAAGATAGATCCAATGGACCTGACACTCAGAATTTTAAATTTTTGATAATTAGCCAAGATATTAATTAAAAACTCATCAAATGGCCCAATTAAAAAAAAGCATTTAATTCCCCCAAAACCGCAAGCTGAATAGATTGGAATAGCACCCTACAGCGAAGCTCGCGCGACGGTCCAATCAAAATGCTCCGGCCTTCAACCGCGAGGACCGCTTTGTAGAAGGACAATAAAAATAATGACAATTTTCACTAATTGACTAAAATTAAGAAAACTAATCAAGATATCGATTTGAAACTTTCAGAGCAACTGTAGAATTTTTTTTTTTATATCCGAATATCGATTTTTTTTAATTGATCGGTAATTTTTCTTAAATTTTGCAAAAAATGACGGTGACAGTACGAAGAAACTACTCAACAGGGGTGAGCATTCATTAAAAACTGAACTAAAATGATATCCATTTCAGCAGATAAGCTGCCCCCTGTCTAATTTGGGATATGAAAGGAAACTAATTATTAAACGTTGACAAATGCTAAAAACATAATTTAAAATACTTTAACACTAGAACGCCCGGAAGGAGTCAATTCGACTCCGACCATATGATTAAATGTCAGTTGGAACCAGAAATTCTTTCACAAAATAAGCTAAATTTTAAAAACGCAGATTTACGTTAAATAAATCAGTCAAATATTTTTGAATAAAAATTCTGGTGTGAAATATTTTTATGAAACTTGAGTAAAAATTCCGGGCGTTCTAGTGTTAACCAACTTAATCGAAGATTAATAGTATGTTCCGTGCCAAGCGTCCCCTGATATAAGTTATGAGTTTGACCACAAGGGTTTCTCCGCCTTTATTTACATTTAAAAGTATGCTTTCTAAAATATAGACTTCAGTTACCACAATTTTCGAGCGTTAACGGCACATTCTTTTCTCTTGTTCTAGGGGTCCGATTTTAACGGAAATTGGTTCATTCAATTTAGCTTATGAGTCTCTTACAGTTTTTAGTTTCACCTTCCACTGACAGAGCACGGGCTCTATCACGGGCTCTATGGAACAATTTTAATGCGGTTTGGCTCATTTAACTTGGTTTTTGATTGTCTTTCAGTTTTTAGTTCAACCTTCCACCGCCTGGGGGTATTCCTATCTCCTGTTTTATGGGCCTGATTTCAACAGAATGTGTTTCTTTGAACTCAGCTTATAATGTTCTTCAGATTTTCCATCGCGTGAGCAACACGCCTGCTATACGGCGGCGTGCGCAGCGGGGATCCGTTCCGGAGGTTCGTTCCGAAAGAGGTTTGTTTTGAACAAACAGCGCAGCACGCTCAGTGCACGCTGCCGGCGGCAGCGGTGACCCATCTCAAAAGTTCTTTTTGCGAGATTATTGTTATTATTTTTAAATATGAATCGAGGTTGTAATCATTCGCAACTCGTTTCGATAAATCGAGGGGACCGCGCAACGCCGGGATTTACGAGCCCGATTTCAACGGAATTTGTTTCTTTCAACTCAGTTCTCTTCAGATTTTTCGTCGCGTGCTCAGCACACCTATATGGTGCCGTATCTTGGTGCCTTCGTATACGGGGCCGTAGGTAGCTAGGACGCGTGCCGGAGGATTGTTCGGAACACAATGCATAGCACGACTGGTCTACGCTTCCGAAGGCAGCGAGGCCCCCATTCCAAAGGTATATTTTGAGAGATTCTTCTTTTTAAATTTAATATGAATCGTGGTTTTAAACATTCGCAGTTCGTTTGGAATAATCGACGGGTCCGGGCAACGCCGGGAGGGTCAGCTTGCAGAAGTAATAAGAAACATGCTATAGAAGGACAATTATACTTATAAGTAGTAAAGAATTAATTTTTATGTAGGTGATATATAAAAATTGTGTCTTTGTGAGAACAAAATTTCTCAAAAATCAATTTTTTCGTAAAATTTGTGACAGCGCTCTCTCTGAAAAGTTACAATGAAAATACTTATCATTCTTTTTGCAGTTCAGATTTTTTAATAACATGAAAAAATACGTATCTTGGTCATATTTTATTACAAAGCTAAGAAAACGGAAACATTCTTGAGTAAAAAGGCTTCTAAAACAAACATCTGCACCTATTGTTTGAATTTAAAATAACACTCTCTTGAATATTCCTTCTGAAAATTTTCTGATAAAATTTCACCGTTTTAACACGATGCTTTAAAGAAAAAATAGATGCTGTAAGAGGTATTGAATAAAATGCCGATTTTGTAACATGTATCATTTTTTCAAATAAATTGACTGAATAAAATATGATGGGGAAAATATAATAAAGCTGATATCCTCATATCAAAACGAAAATAAAAGTAGTTTTATGCATTATATAGATATTGTTATAAAAAGGGAAGATACAGAATAAATATATTTAAAATTTGAAGGTTGAGATCTCAACCTTCATCCGTATATTATTATCGATAATAATATGAAAACATAGCTGCCAATATCATACGCTTTTCTGTACCACAAAAGCTTAATAGAATTTTTTTGTCTTATTTAATCATCAGATTAGGACGATTTAAGAAGGTAAAATTTGCTATTAAATTTTTGTGGTATAAATGAGCGTAAGAATTGGCGGCTATGTAAAATATACGATTTTCAGTGTGTTTTCTTACGCTTGTTACAGATATATTTTCATGATGTGCTTCATGAATTTAGTACGTATTTGTTTCCATTTAAATATCAAATAATTTTAAATTTACTTTGCTTATTGCATTACACAAGAACGGAAAGTTATTCATTTATTTCTTTTAAAAATATAAAATTTAATTTTTCTTTATGAAATGTATCATCTCTCAGTAATGTTCCTTCTGTATAAAATTCATCATCTATTCATTTTCATCTTTAAAATGACCATTATATACGTTCATTTCCGGTATGCAAGTATGGATGCAAGAGATTATAAAGATATCTGACATCAAATTCTGTTACATTATGCTATGTTTTAACACATGAATGATTAGTTTGACAATGGTTGAAAATGAAGTTTAATAGATCCTTATATAAGCCCCATTGGCGAATGATTTTATACTACTTGTATAATTCTTTAAAGAGGGCCATGAGTTCCTAACATATTGACCCTTTGGCTAATTTTATGATAGCTTGTCATGTCTGTCACAGAGCTGAAAATCGCTATGCTTGTTGGCCACCACTATTTTCGAAAAGTTTGCTTCGCGTTATTCAATTGATGACATACCTCCAGTAAAATAAGTCACATTTTCCTGTTCTAAAATACTGGTAGTCAACAAGCATAGCGATTTTCAGCTGTGTGACAGACATGACAAGTTTTCATGGAATTAGCCCTTTGCACTCAAGCGGTGATTCTGCTCACCACTATAGTGTTTCCAGGTGTCCCGCGCAAATCAGATTTCCAAATGCTCTGGACACCACTAATTTCTTTCAGTTTATTTCGCAATCTTTAATCGCTGATAATTCTACATTAGATAAGGCGAAGAAAATTACTTTAAAATACTGGTATCCAGAGCATTTGAAGCCCGATTTACGCGGAACACCTAGCAACACTAGTGGTGAGTAAGAGTCACCTCTCGAGTGTAAAGGGTTAACCTTTTAACCCTCCGACTGTCTTGGAAAAGGGCAAAATTGTAATGTTGTTTTCTCTGCATTTTGTTTTAAATCCTAAAAAAAAAAAATGATTCTTTGAACATTTTATTAAAAAACTTAATAACGAATATGAATGCAATCCTTGGAAGTATTAATCATTGTCAATGTATTAAAAATACATTAAATCAATAGAATTATATTACTTTAAATATTGCTTGTATTGCAGTGAAACCTGGAGCTTAGTGAACGTATTAACACGGGCTTGTCAGTGAGGGGGTTTTAATGCATGATTTCTTATTTTGTTCCAAAAACATTATATTTGAGTCTATTTTTGTTAATTATCCACTAGAAAAATAGAGAAAAAATTTATTTATGTTTCTGTTGGACATAATGTCATAGCGTCATTCCTGAGTTACATAATAAAACTTGCTCAAAAAATGATAATTTTAAGTTATATACTTACTTTAAAGTGTTTACGCTGCATAATAACAAGTATTCACCGATATAATAATTTTTATAATGCTTTTAATAGTTCGTAAAATTAATAATTACTACTTTATAAAGTTAGGGAAAAAACGCCAGTCGAGCACATTGCAAGCAGTATCAACAAAAGGGGTTTATAACCTCCCCGTGATGACAAATCAGAACAAAAACAGATTTCGCGACCTTAAAGGCATGTTATCAGACGTAAGTAACACATAATAGTTCGGCAAAAGACGAAATAGAAAGCGCCAAATGGCAAAAAAAAAGATCACGTAAGTCCTGAGTTACATTATGCATTTAAGGGTTAAATAATATTTCTAAAAAATATAAATCTAATTGCTCTATTAAAACTAGAACGGCCATAGCGGTCGATTTGTCCAGGACCAAATAAATATATTTCGATTCGAACAAGAAATTTCTCAATAGAAGGAGTCAAATATTTACCCCCACAGAAAAAAGTTAAATAATTAAAAGATAGTATAAACACATTCACGACGACAAATGAGAATTCTCGTTTTCATTCAAAAAACATCATTGACTAAGGGCGTGACTTCTATACCTTACAAAAAACGCATTTATATCATGTTGTCCATATATTTTTAGATTGTAAGACATTTCATATTAACACGTTCACGCCGGCGCGGTGGGTCACACTCGACTGTCTCAGAGTTGTTAAGCCTCCGGCATTTTGCACACCACTGTTATTTTAGAGAAAATGTTATTCCTTTAAATCGCCCAATTGTTCTAATTAAATAAAACAACATTTTCTGTGTTAAAATACTGGTATCCAAAAAGCCGGAGACTTGCAGCTCTGAGACAGTCGAGTGTCACCCACCGCGCCGGCATGAACGTGTTAAATTCATACATTGAAAGATATTTACCGATGCATAAACTTGTGAAACCTATCAAGAACACCAATTTACAAAAGACTTTGAGAACAGGGAGGACCTTCTACTGTTTTAAAATTCAGATTTGATAAAAATTGCCCGTCGGCAATGTGTTAAATCAGGGTTGCCAGTTTGGCCTCCAATTTTAATTCGAAATTTCAAATTCATACCGGAAATTTTAAAAGAAATTTTTTTATTCTAAGTGATCGAATTTTTCTTATTAAATAAAGCGTAAAACACTGGTCTTTATTCCTGGTATGAACATTAAATTTCTGAATGAAAATGGAGGCCAAACTGGCAAGACTGTATTAACCTGGGAGGAGTCGCGTGGGGTACGACCTACCCAAGGTGCATACGGATTTTACAATTGTCACCCCTATTTTTCGAAAAGTAATCTTCAAATTACTTTATCGCGTAATTTGTAATCATTGTCTACCACTAAATAAGGTGACGACATGGAACTATTAACCCTTTTAGGGGCAAGCTATTTCTGTTGCTAAAATGTTAAAATGCTTGATTGACACAAGGATTTTCAAGAAAATTTATATGAAATTAATTAAAAGCGTTTCTTCGAATATGTAATATAAAGCACAATTTAGTTTTAAAATTCTGATGCCAATGTGGCATTTGCGAATTAAAATTAAGTAGTATACATAATATACCGGCGTCCATCAAGTTGTTAATAAAGAGGAAATGACATATCCTTAAAGTAATGAAGCTTCCACTGCAACCGCTTTCTCAGGGGTTGATTGCCACCGGGACAAACTTCCACCGCAAAATTTAAATAGTAAATTTCTCCTTATTTAAACGCCATATTAATATGAAATTCAGTCATAAATCATGGCAAAAACGGATTTTCCTTTTTTCTGGTGGGAATTTACTTTGTCTGTAGTCAGACCTTCCGTTTCCGACAACCGGTTGTGACAACCTAGACAACATTCTGTTAGTATCTGTGAAAGAATTATAATACCTGGTAAAACTTCCACCAGTAAAAACAAATAGAAAATTTAATAGTATTTGTGAGAGAAATTTTCCATGAAAAAGGCTGTTAAAATAAGGCAAAATTTTCTATATAAAATTTACTGGTGGAAGTTTGCACCGGCGGTAATCAGAAAATGTTTATCCGATGTTAAAAATCAACCGCCATCTTGTGACAACCTCCTCAGTTACTTCACTAGAAACAGTATCGACAATTCACTGTATGCCTCCTTCTCTTTATTCATAAATCCATTAGTGACTATTATTATTTGCATTTATTGGTGACAAACTAAAAACAGTTCATTCTCTGTTTATGCGCGACTTTCCCCGGGTTAAATAAAAATCTAGTATAAAGTATTTTTATGTGACTTGAGTAAAATTTCCGGTCGTTCTATAGTGCTAAATGAAACATTTTAATTTAAGTAGTTCACAATATTTGTCACAATGTGTCTACTACCTCATTTAGTAATTTGATATTCATCAATGTCTAAGACCTGATGTCTTCAGACCCACATGTCCCTCCCCTTATACTCGTATACAACTTTTAATAAATAAAACCCCCTAAACACGTCCTCCCAATTCATGTATAGACCTGGAAAAAAAGTGAACACTTTTACTAATTCTGAAGCAAATATTTGTATGAAAGTGACATAAGTTATCAATCGACAGGAAATAATGTCTACCATTTAATGATATGCATAAATTATCATTTGGGGGGGGGGGGGTCACTTACATATTAAAAATTTCATCAACTTTCATTTTTCAAATATTAAAATCCACTTTGACACTTTATTTGAATTTCTCGTGTGAAAATAGCGCAGAGAAGTATATGATTTATGCGTTTTTTTAATCGTCATAGAAGGGTTTAAATGATGGGCCTATATAAAAATTAATTCTTTACTACTTATAAGTATAATTGTCCTTCTAGCATGCTTCTGATTACTTCTACAAGCTGACCCGCCCGGCGTTGCCCGGACCCGTCGGTTATTCCAAACGAACTGCGAATGTTTAAAACCTCGATTCATATTAAATTTAAAAAGAAGAATCTCTCAAAATATACCTAAAGATGATAATGTTAAATTCATATCACAAACTATAATTTATATCTAACCAAAATTAATCCAATTGAAATGTTTCCTTTTTTAAATATCATACAACGAATGGACCCAAATATAATCGAAGCATTTTTTTAAATTCAAAAACACATTTTTCATTATGAAAATTCATCTTCAAGAAAACATACGATCTATGACTTACACTAATTTTTACTTAAAAAGTATCCGTGTCATTGACCAGTGGATTTATGTTTTTATAGCTTATTCCCATCATTAGTTTTCGGTACTTATAGAAAGTTATAGATAGTTATTAGACTTATAGAGAAATTTTATTTTTCGGCGGTCTAACTCGACCGACTTCCATTATCATTTGCATCACGGCAAAAAGAAGCTTTGAAAATAACCGGAAAAATTATACATATTGTTCCTTTATATATTGTTAGTTTATTTTGTATGTAAAATTTGTCTGGTTATGAATTAAATGTTTCCGGTACTTTCCCATGTAAGGCCTTAAGCTTATTTTTTTTTTTATTTATGTATAAACACTAACACGTTTTCTTTTGTACCTCCATGAAGATTTTTAAAAACATACATAAACTTATATACTTTTACGGACTACTTTGAAACAAGGAACTCAATGAAATGTCAAAAGTTCATGTTACCATTTAAAAAATGAATTTTTACTCAATTTTTAATATTTAGTCGGCTTTTGAAGTATAATTTATGAATTGCATTAAGTAGTAGACATTATTTTATAGTTATAACTACATCTTATTTATACGATAATTTGCAGCAAAAGTAGTAGGGAGGAATATTTTCCCCCAGGATTACTTTATACTCGTTACTAGTTTCCAAACTCTAAGTGCTTTTGACATACAGGGTGTCTACAAATTAGTTGGGCAATTTCGTAAGTTAAGATCTTCCGAAATATTAAATGAAATTAACTAGTTGAAAGTCAGACTAGTAGTAATATTGGCGAAGTTTATTCATAGATGGCGTTAGGTGTCATAACTGACGATATCGCTTAGCGAGCGGAAATGTTATTCAATGTTAAAAAGCAGAAAACCAACGTTTAAAAATGCACAAATGATTTGTGGAAAGCAGCAAACAGCTGTTTCGAATCTACTAGCGAGATTCTTAAACGTTCTTCTATTGCTCAACATTGTTGGTCTTTTCAACATAGATTCAATTTTTCCTCAGCCATAATTATCCAGAAATGTTCTTCTAATCTTGAACTTGATTTCTGAGAAGCTTACCACATCATTAAAAATTCTCACTCTTTAATCAATGACTTATATAGTACTCCTGATTTTCCAAGTAGTATTTGGAAAGCATTAATTTCCTCTTTTTGGTTTCTTTTTCTCTCGTTCTCCGGTAGATGTCGGTACTTGTCCACTCAGTCGTTTCATCTGCTTCCCTCTCATTGGTTGTTTTTGGCACATTCGCTACCCGTATCGGGTATATAAGCCGGCGCGTCTCTGTCATTTTGCTCAGCTTTGCTTTTTCTAGCACGCTGTGTCTTGCTCAATCTTGCACTGAAGAAGAATCTCGCTAGTAGATTCGAAACAGCTGTTTGCTGCTTTTCACAAATTGTTTGTGCATTTTTAAACGTTCGTTTTCTGCTTTTTAATATTCCTGCACAAAGGCTTTAATTGCTGTTTTAATGTTATTCAATGCCACCACGATCAGAAGATCTTTCACCGATTGATTTCAGTGTATGGGTAAAGGATCAAATATACAAGCCGCCACTTCCTGCGTCCATTTCTGAACTAAAATCAAGAATCTGCACTGCAATTAATTTGATCGACGGAAACTTGCTGTAGAGGTCTGCACGGGCCCGAGACCCGGCCCGGCGGAATGGAGGAGAATTTTCAAACGGGCCGGGCCGATAAAATAATTAATCGGGCCTACCGGCACGATATAAGAATTTGAGAGTAGCAGATAAAATACGAGGCCATTTCCAATGAATATGACTTTTTCGAGAAGTATAAATGTGCGTTACGAGCCGATGCGAGTATAACAACATCAATACAGAAATGTAACATGTCCATCGTAGAGATCGGCATCGTACAGTTACATGATGCTTGATCCCGGGTTTAATTTTCGGCAGACTTGTGCCGGGACGAAACTGGTATTAATCATTCTCAAGATGTGTAGGACAGGCATTATGTTTTGTAAAATTATTAATAGCGATAATGAACTTCTGTTAACAGTATCTTTGGAAATGTACCTTAAGGTGGTTCTCATATTTACTGCTCAACAATACGAAACTCTCAGACACGTTTTCTGACTCATTTTTAACTATAAAGGCATAAAATCGACAGGCCTGAGTATTGAAGGCATTTGGGATCGAATAGCGGTTCCATTTTTCATAAATTACGTACAGAGATAACAGAGACTCTTGTCACGTGACTGTACGTTTTTCTCCTTTCCTGTGCTATCGCTTCCGGAAATTCGATTCAAAACGCTAACTTTGCCAGTATTTTCTGAAAGATATATTACTTTTATTTAAGAAAAAACGGCATTTACATGGTTTCTGAATAAGAATACCTGCCAATTTCATGCGTTTCCGAAAAGAAATGTATCAAAATGTAGCTCCTTTGGATTTCAGAAAAGCCTTAAAAATGACTGAGATATTTTCACAAATCTACCTTTTATTAAAAGCTTCAAAAGTTATCATGTTTTTTAACCCTTTATTTTAAACTACAATAATCTTTTAATGAACCCTTATTTAAATTTTGAAACGTCTGTAGAGACGTTGACTAAAACACTGTAAGTAATCGTTAATGTTTACTATTGTGTTTTTCTATTTTGCGAACACATGGTAATTAAAAATATACTGTAAAATGTTCCCATAAATATGCACGTAGTATTCATTAAAAGAATCTTAATTGTATGTCGAGAAAAAACGGAATTTTTTGTAGAAATTTAGTCGGGCCGGGCCGGGCCTGGAAATTCCGGCCCGTGCAGACCTCTAACTTGCTAACAAATCTGTGGCAAGAAATGATTTACCGATGGGACATTTGCAGAGTCACATCGAACGTTTGTGATGATGGCAAACTTGAACTATTTTTCCATCTTACAACAATATGTAGTTTAATTTTTTTTCCTGTCACTTCCATTCAATAAATCATTCTTTTTGCCCACTAATTTGTAGACACCCTGTATAACCAACCAGTAATTTTTTTAAAAAGTAGAAACAAACGTTTAAAGGTAGTGGAGGAAAAAAAGCTACACAGGGGTCGCAGCGTTCCTTAAATTTTCTACTTTTGCTACCAGTGTTATAAAAAAGTGGAATACTTAGTATAATTCTATTGCAGGTGTATTAGTATAATTGGACTCTTGCAGGAATCTACCGGAAAGATTTTTGTTTTAAAATACTGGTAACAAAGGTAGAAAAAATTAGGAAGGCTACGAACCCTGGCTACATGTTTGGAAAGAGTTACCATAATTTCCGGTGTATAATCCACAGACCAAACA
This sequence comes from Maratus speciosus, assembly GCA_963932465.1. Lineage (NCBI taxonomy): Eukaryota > Metazoa > Arthropoda > Arachnida > Araneae > Salticidae > Maratus > Maratus speciosus. The sequence continues at coordinate 259,210,180 of OZ010796.1, read as the reverse complement.
ATCATGTTTAGAACCAGAAATGTTATTTAATAACTAAAGCCAAGCATTTACCTCGATCTAATAAGTTGCATTTTATTAAATAAACTTTCTATGTCAAAACATGATTGTTTGATCCGCAGATTATACGCCGGAAATTGCGGTATTTTTTCTTCTTCGATCGATAACACAAACTATCACCAAGTTCCCCCACATCAAATAAATGAATAATAAAGCAAGAAGTATTACACAACTTTAAACGAAATATTTTGTATTATTAGAATTCAAAATATTCACAAGAATTATTTCTAATTATTCGTCCTACGTCTATTAATGTCTACGTCCTGGCCAACATGTTGTAGGAGGATGAAATTTTTTAACAAATTAAATTCAGGAGGTGGCTGTGATTACGACCGACTATCTGAGCGACGGATATAGACCGAGGGGGGAACTGCCCTCTGTGGGGGTCTTTCTAAGAGAACCTAACACATTAAATTTAGGAATAAAGGTATTCTCGTCACTAGTATTCAAGCTCTAAAGCTGCGAACGCACCATCCTTCTAACTGTTATCAGTGTCGGCGTCGTTTCTTGTGGCCACGCGGTGTTTTTGATTTTTAATGATTTTAAAAGGAAAGGGACTGATGTCCTCCAAAAGAGGAACCTTTCCTTGAAATAGGGTTGAGCTCCTTGTCTCCTGACCCATTGTTGATTCACCTCATTCTTTTGTGAATTAACCGCAGAACCGTCCAGAATAAAAGATTTTCCACGAAAACTGGAGAAGGATGGCAAAACACTCGTCTGTATGTAGCCTAAGAGATTTTACTTCAACTACTTTGTTTGAAGTAAGTGACTGAGTTTGTTTTCAAAAAAAAAAAAAAAAACACTTCCATTTAATCCTTTCAGGGGCAAAGTACTTCTGCTGCTAAAATGTTGAAATAATTAAATGGCATCAGAATTTACGAACAAATTAATTAAAAGCTTTTCTTCACGTATATAGCGGCAGCAAAATTTTATTAAAAAATTCTAGTTGCCATTTGGAAGATTGTTATTATAATTGAGTGTTCGTGAAATGCAAACATCCCTTAGAAAGAGTTAAAGTGAAGCAACTTTGAATTGCGTTTTACTGAATTGCGTAAAAGAAACATCCTTATAACTCCTAAAATGATAATCATATTAACAAACAGTTTACTTCGTCGGATTAAGCGTCTCATTTCCAAATAAAATATATCTTTGAATTGAAATTTGAATGAAATACACTGTCATGAAAAATCGAAGAGTGTGGAAATTACGATTGCAAATATCTCGGCAACTAATTATCCAATCGACTTCATTCTTTATGCAAAATTTATTTTTTTATTGCCTTTTATATTCACTCCTTAAAATAAACGATTTCGAAAACTTTTATATACCTTTTATTCGAAAGAATATTTCGAGAGTCCGAAAGAAATAGTTCCGGATAATCGAGGATAATGAAATTTAATAGGCTTCTTCTCATTATTACATAGTAAATACAAAACCAAATTTCAAGTCTCTATCTTAATTTGTTCCGGAGAGAGAGCGTTTGCAGACACACGGACACACACAGAGACAGACGGACGGCACTTTTTTTTTCTAAAAATATGTTTTTCGGAATCTCCAGTGTCTGAAACGTGTAAATCCGTCAGAATTTTTTTTTTCGATTTTTAAAACGATTACAAAACTTACCCTATATTACGTATGATGGGTAATAGAGTGGGAGGCGGCAGCACAGACAATCACCTCATCGAGTTCACAGCAAAAATTCCAGAGTTAGTTAAAACTCGATTCACATATTAAAACTCAATTGGTCTGCCAAATCATATCTTGGTGGAAAACAACTGAAAACCCGATTTTAGCAGTTAACTTGTAGGTTTACCATTGTGTTTTCCTGCTCCCAGTCCTCCATGTTTTCATACCTTTGGGTGCAGGAAAACACAATGATAAACCTACGAATCGACCGCTAAAATCAGGTTTTCAGGTGTTTCCAACCAAGATATGAGTTGGCAGATCGATTGCGTTTTAATATGCGAATCGAGTTTTAACTAATTCTGGAATTTTAGCCGTGAACTCGATGAGGTGATTGTCTGTGCTGCCGCCTCTCCTGGTCTATAAGTAAAAGTAGAACTTACAGGGTATGAAGGAAAAATATATATATGAGTCAATCGACCAGTCTTCATACCTATTCCTGTCCGTCATCGAAAGATTTATATACAGTAGAACCTCTTTTTTTTGAAACTCTTTTAACCGAAACTCTCGATTAACCGAAATCCATTTTTGAAGCTTTTTTATTTTTTTTATTTTACTGTCACATTCCTTTTGTGCAAGATCCATTTTGAAAGCTTTTTTTAATTAACTACCATACTCCTTGTGTGCAAGCGGTCCTTTTCGAACGATGGGTATATATAAATATTTTCTATCCTCTTTCTTAGAGTTCCTTTGAATTTAGCTTGAGCTCTCGTAAGCTGCGGAGTGGAACGAAGAAAAGTCACCAATTAGCAATTCTGAAGCTTTTGAATGTTTTGCAAAAGGTATGGCATGGCTGGAGCAGCAGAAAGACTGTGATAACTGGTGAACTAATAATATTAAAAAACTCCGTGATAGAGCTTCAAAGCAAAGACAATCGAAACTCGATAAACAAAATATTTTTTCAAACCCTTGTGAAATATGTAAAAGGTACTTAATTTCAAAATTAAAATTCAGGTAATTTATTCTTGTTTCTATTTTTCTATTGCTTTATTTTTATTAAGCACTTGTTACCACAATTCGAAATACATATTGCATAGCTGCCAACCTTTACGCTTTTTTCATACCATTAAAATTTTATAGAAAATATTATCTCATTCAATCGTCGAAATCTCATGATTAAACAAGGCGAAAATCTACTTAAAATTTTAGTGGTAGCCAAAAAGCGTAAAAGTTGGCAGCTATGCATATTGCATATATTTCTCCTTAATCTTAAAATTGAAGCATTCTCGATTTTCCGAAAGAAGGTCGGCCCCAATTACTTCGGATAACCGAGGTTCTACTGTATCTACATTAAATCTATTTTAGATCTTTACTAGTAGTTTTTGACTCTTTCCAACAAAGTTGAAAAGTGTTTATGCATTCGGTTTGTCTGGCCGCCTGTCCATGCTCTAACTCCCGTAAATATACTCGGATTTTCATGCAATTGATCAAAGTTATTCAGGGCCACCAAGGCATGTTTGGTATTGTATATAAAGTATGTGGGATTAATAGTTCATTTACAGGGGCACTCAAAAGAATTCCATTACATTATGGAATATGGGGGAAAATCGTTTGTAGAGTATTTTCATGAGATTACGTTATTTCAAATGTATTGAAACTTATATACCGGGTGATCCAGAAGTTCCGGGACTTTTGAAATTTTAATAATTAGTAAACTATATACAATAGAAAGATGCGATTTTCACATAAATGTTTGGAAACATGTGAGATTTGGTTTTTTAATAAAAAAAAGTGTTAATTAGTTACAGTTTTTGCCAACAGGTGGCGTTGAAATTGGTAATATAATTTTGCTATTGTATAATAAAGCGGTTCAGTATTGGCATCATGTTCTACCTCCTTTACGGTTGCAAGAGAAGTTTAAGGTCTCCCAGTTCGTTGATGATATTCCAATGAACCCGATTCCTCAGATCTTTTTATCATAGCCTTCAGATTTGTGACAGTCATCGATCCTTTTCCAGTTTTAATTCCACGCAGGCCCCGATTATGACTAATCGGGGCCCTGGGCAAAGATAATTTAGGGGGCCCCATTCAATCTTTTACATCTTTTTAAGTTGTTCTACACACAACATAATATCAAATAAAATACGTTCTACTTCCCAAGTAGAAAATGTTTTTTCAATAAATCTCAAAAGATGGCAATTTTGGGTTTGTTTTTCATATTTAAGTCAAAGTTAAAAGAAAAATCTTTGAATACGGAAAAAAAAATCTCATGTCAATTAGAACTGATTATTTTCTACCACTAAAGTTTAGATATGATTTACGTTCATTGCTAATAAAAGCTATTAAAATCAAAATATTCCTTCTTATTTAATAGTGGTTGAGATTCGCGTTGCGAAAGCATTGAGTTCGTAAGCTGTGAGTTCAAAATGAAATTTGTTTTTCGGAAAGTTTAGTAGAATCTTTTAAAAATGAAATTTGTATTTTATATTTGAAAATTTTCAGATTTGGAATTGGGGGGGGGGGGGGGGAGAGTAAACATTTGATAAATTAATATATGATTTGGAGGCCCCTGGGCAAAGTCCCGATTTGCCCATGCGATAATAAGGGCCTGATTCCGCGCATTGTACGATAAGAAAGCAAAGCTAAACTTGCCGATTCATCCTTTTTATAAAACAGCTTAACTAACAAAGCTTTGTCACGCAAAGAAAACAGCAGTTACACATCAAATTTTGTATCAAAATTCCTTTTAAAAGCAATTTCTTTAATCTTCGAAAAAGCGTTTGAAAATAAACGACCTTTAAAGCAATATCTCAGGAAGGATGTTGCGCAATAAACTCATCAGCTTATATAACACATAGCACAGATATTTTCGATGTTCTACAGCATCTGTTGCCAAAAATTGTAACTATTTATTTTAAAAAAATCATTATAAACAAAAATCCCACATGTTTCTGAGCATATATGTGAAAACCACACCTTTCTATTGTACATAGATTTCTAATTATTAACATTTCAAAACTCCCGGAACTTCTGTATCACCCGGTACATCACTGAATTTCACTATCAAGATGATTACGATAGAATAAGGGCATTCATAGCATTTGTCGTTCATTTACAGGGACACACAAAAGAAATCGCTTATCAGTACTGTCTTTGAGTAATAAATTGCCGGAAATGTGTTTTAAAATTGTCTTTTAAATGTAACTGATTTTTTGCATGTTACTTGTTGTATATATATAAACTCTGTATCTCATATGCAGGGCTGCATAAAAGATTTCACGTACCATTCTCCTTATTAGTGAAAATTGCTGAAGGAGAATTTTCAACTGAAGTATATGTATTTCTTAACTGAACTAAATTTTGTCATGCAACGTAGTTAATAGATACAAACCTATATATCATATACAGGGCTACTCAAAGAATTCGGATAATTTTCCAATTGTAGATGGGAACAGCTGAAATTGGGTTTTCAAACCGCGTTTCCATATTGTTTAATTAAACATAATATTTTAACTTATTAAAATGTACAGTTTTGTGACATTATTCTGAATGTGTTGGAAAGTGTTTAATAATCTATACTTGAAGCATGACTATTTCTTTATTGTTGTTTATCCGAAGAATAGCTAGACCATTATATTCTTTGGCGGTAAAAAAAAAAATTTAAATTATTAATACTAGTTGGCATAGCAACTTGCTGTGTTGCATTTAAATTGCATGACATCTTGCGATTTTTTTTTGTTGAAAGTGTAAACCGAGTTTTATTATACGTTTAGACAAATTTATAATACTAATGTGATTGAATACTGAATTTCAGATAATAAATCATATTACAATGTAGGTTAAAAGTTTATTAAATTTAAATGCAACTTTTCAAAATTCATTTGTAAAAAGCATGGCGTTCTTTTAAGATTCGACTTTTTATTTCGAAACTGCTGAAATCTAAATGAAATTATTTTAACTAAATTGGATTAAAAGGGGCGAATCTAGCAAGAGATAATTCAGATCTGTGAATTAAAATAAATGCTTACCAAATGGCATTTTTCTCACTTAGTCATTCTGCCTTTAGTGGTTTTGGGAAAAAATTTAAGCATGTCATCTTTAGGAAAAAGTTATTTGAAAATCGGTGTTTCTCCTTTAAATTTATTTTCTCTAACCAGGGCAATAATTCTATAGATGTATATGCAAAACGCTTAAATTTGTTTTGGGTTCAGTCTCCTTGCTTAAATATTAATAATTTTAAAAAAACTACAATTTAATATTTGTAGATGGCTATTTGTCGGCAGACGATTTTTTCTAGTTTGTTGCTTCGTGAAGATGAATGTGTAAAATTATGTATTATTCCATAGTTTTTATTTCTTAGCCCTTCATTCAATTTCGTGCTATAAAAACTTCAAAGGATAAAAAAGAGCGAAAGCAATATAGAAAATAGAAAATGTAAAGTAGAACGGAGAATTATTTAAAAAATATACTTAACCTTTTTTTTTCATTTACTTATTTTTCTTCTGTAACTCCTATTTTTATTTATTTCTTCATTTATTTCAAGAAAAAAAGAGTTGCCTTTCTCCTTTTTTTTTTAGGTGCGTTCGTAATTATATAAATATTTAGCACCTATAGTCATCGTTCAGTCCGATCTTCCGTCTGTCTGTACGTCCGTCCGCATATAACAGAGCACAAAAACTACCCAACCGAATGATCTGAAATTCTAAATATATGATTGGTGAAAATTTTGTCGAGCCATTTCAAATTTTATCAAAATCGGATGTATAGTTTAATTACTAGGACAGTCAAAATTTTTCGTTACATTACGGTCAATGGGAAAAAGTTATCTCAAATGCATTTTAATGATGTTACAACCTTTCGAGCAGAGTGAAATTGATATGCACTTATGAGGTGCATTAAAATATAAATTCAGTACAATATGCGGTGCAAAAAATATTTATGAAACTATTTATAGTACGAACCTACTTATAGCACCTCATTTGCCACGTTTGACGTGGAATTTCCAACTTGTTCTATTTTGATTTTGGATATAGCTTTTTAAAATTTTCAACACTAATTTTAAAAGTGCTTGATTCCTAATACGTAAAATGATATCGAGTTTTCAAACAAATTATATTTGGAAGTTCATCCCCCCCTCACTACCCCCTATTCGTCAGTGTAAAGTTTGAAACTTTTCGATTACATAGATGATAAATTTTATTTTCTTTAATTTAATTTCTTTTATTATTCATTTTATAATTTCGTTATGTAATATGAGCTGGGGACATTTTTATTGCTGAAACCATTTATATTGCTTTAAGTGATAATGGGTTATTATTCTTCCTTAATAGAGCCTGCACGCGATGGAGATAGATTTAAAATAAATCACTCTTGGAAATTAATTAAAAAGCCATAAAAATGATTCAATTATTATTCAAATGATTAATTTATTTAATGATTCAATTAAATTTCAAACAATTTGCATTTGGAAGTAATTTTTTTCCCCACCACGACGGTGTAAAAATTTAATCTAAGCGATGTTTAGAAGTTTAAAAAATTGCAGTAGCAAAAAGTGAAAATCCGAAATTGTTAAGTTTTGCTATTCGCAAAATGACATCAGCACTTCGCACAGACACGTTTGTCCTTTATAATATACAGGGCTGCCACAGGCAACTATTTTTTAATTCTATTTCGCTCCACTTTTTCAAAATGAAAATATTTTACATATGCTTTGAGAACATTTGCAAAAACATTGACAACAAAAGAAATATTCTACAAAATGTATTTTAATTTTTTAAATAGTTGTGCGAACAGAATATAAAAAGAGTCGCCTGTGGCAGCCCTGAATATAGATCATTGTTTTTTGTGGTAACATACTAATGAGAAAATAGAAATTCCTGAACCCAGTAACATAAAATTGCCAACTTGTACGGTTTTTTTTTTAGCACAAAAATTTTTAAGAAAATTTTGCCGTATTTAATCGTCGAAATCTGCGATTACGTCCATTTCGGGACGAGCATCTCGTATGCGTGATGCATAAAGTGCTCAGAATCGTTGATTATTCTCACCAGCTATTTTTAATTGTAAACTTTCCCTTATTTAATCAGACTATTTCTGCGATTTAATTAGATAATAAGTTCTGTTTTGAAAAACCGGTGGTAAAAGGTTAAAAATTCTGCAAATGACGCTCGTTGCGAAGGCCACCGCCCCCTGGATACAAGGCCTGAGCCGTTGCCATCGAAATACTCAAGGCGTGAGGACACGAGTTGTGACGTCATCACTAATCGACTGAATTCTCACTACTGTTGGAATTCTCACCGGAAAAATTTTAATAGCAATTTTCTTTTATTTTATTTATGGAATATGTATCATCTTATAAAACAATACTAACTATTTAAATTTACTGGTGAGAATTTGGAATCCCTCAATAACAAATCAGCCAGATGAGGCAACACTGTGACATTCCGCATCTAGCTGAATTTTTATTTAGGGATTTCGCATTCTCACCAGTAAGTTTAAATAGTTGGTATTGTTTTATAAGATGATAGATATTCCACAAATAAAAGAAAAGAAAATTGCTATTCAAAAATTTCCGGTGTGAGATCCAACACTAGTGAGAAGTCGGTCCATTAGTGATGACGTCACAACTAGTGTCCTCAGGCCTTGAGTATTTCGATGGTAACGCCTGAGTGCTGACACAAAAATGGAGGCTATTGTAGGCAGATTTGTTTCAAAGTATGTACGGTCACTTAAATTTAGACACCAGGGTTTAGTAAAAGATTTCTTTTACTTGTTTAATCTCAGAAAAATAAAGGGGGAAAAACTTTTTAAAATTATTTGTACCGAAATTCAAGGGACCGCACACCATGGAACTATTAATAAAAAGGAACTGAGAAGCTTCAACTGTAACCGTTTTCGCAGGGGTTGATTACCGCCGGAAAAAACTTCCGCCAGAAAATTTAAATAGAAATTTTCTGGTTATTTAAACTGCCTATTCATACAAAATTTCAATCATAATTAATAGCAGAAACAGCTATTCATTTTTACTGGTGGAAGTTTACATTGGCGGTAGTCAGAACCTGCGTTTCCGCCATATTGTGACAACCTAGACAACTTCCTGTCAGTGTCAATGAAAAATATTATAATACTTGGGTAAACTGAAACCAGTAAAAACAAATAGAATCTCTTACCATAAGTCTCTTGAGCCTCTAAACATAAAGACGAAAATTTCTATTCAAATTTACTGGTGGGAAGTTTGCACCGGCAAATCAGAAACTTATGATCAGATTTAAAAGAAACCAGCCGCCATCTTGTGACAACCTCCTCAATTACTTCACTCGATACTGATAGACAGTACTGTTTTGATCCATCTTTAATTATCCAACTCCATAAACCAATCTTTCCCCACTTCCTTTAGACTTGAATACATCCAGAAGTTTAACCCCCCCCCCCCCCCTCAATTGTAACTCTTTCCATCTTAACCTCTGTACATCTATAATGTGTATAATAGTTTGAAACAATAGCTTCTTATTCAAAAACCAACTTATTTAATATAAAACCCAATCCATTACATGCAGCATTTACTTTAAAATAACTCGCGGCAAGCCACGTACAACAACCTACGTACAACAAACTTTACATTTCTACTTCGACTGCAGAAGCCAAATCAATACTCACTACATAGTCAGAGTGGAAAAGGAAACAGTAGAACAGGTTGCGCCATCTATTGGGCATAAAATTAATACAGAATCAAACATCTAGCCCCCCGATGAACACTGTTCATGCAATTAAAAGATTCATATAAAATACATATAAAATTCAATTAACAAAAAACAATATAATTCAATACAAATTAATTATCAAATACTTAACCTTTAACATTTAAACAACAAGAAAAGTTTAAACTCACCATTACAACAATATGTTATCTTACTTATAAATTCTTTGCTTCTAATTTAAATTTCTTTAATATCCTTAAATAGAAGTCCTAACTGTAATAATAAAGAAAGAAATCAGTTTATAAAGTGACAGTTCAATGTCTTATTAAACATTAATCTTCATTTTCAATAGGTAATATTGCAATCTTAGTAATTGGTCTTTTGAGTTCGCCATTTACAGTTTTTAATTTTACTATACGAACCTTACCATCGGTACCAGGGTAAACATCGATCACTCTTCCAAGTTTCCAATGAAGGGGAGACAAATTATCTTCTTTTATGATTACTAAATCATTAACTTTAATGTCTCTTTTTTGAGTGTTCCACTTGTATCGCTGTTGTAGTTGACATAAGTATTCTTTTGATCAACGCTTCCATAATGACTGATACAATTGTTGAGTTAATTGCCATCTTTTTAGCGAAGTTATTTTTTGATTAGTTAAATCCATTTCTGGTAGAGCTGTTAAAGAAGTTCCAATCAAAAAATGTCCGGGAGTTAAAGCGCTAATATCATTAGGATCATCTGAAACAGCAGTCATAGGCCTTGAGTTTAAACACGCTTCAACTCGACAAAGTAAGGTTAAAAATTCTTCATGCGTCAAAAGTTGCTTACCTACAGTTTTTCGTAGATGTTGTTTCATAGATTTCACCGCTGCCTCCCAGAGACCACCGTGATGAGGAGCTCCCGGAGGGTTAAATCGCCATTGTATGTTTTCAGATAAAATCCAGTCACGCAGTTTGGTGTTATACTTGGTAGAAATTATTTTTCTTAAGATTTTATCAGCACCAACAAAATTTGTACCGCAGTCACTATTTATTTCCCCAGGCGTCCCTCTTCCAGAAGAGAATCTCTGCAAAGCAGCTAAAAATGCCTCACTTGTGAGATCACTCACCAATTCCAAATGAACAGCCTTTGTAGCCATACACACGAAAACACACACATAACATTTTGTAGGTCTTACTCCTCTACCACTTCTCATAGTAGGAGAGCTGTTGAACATTTTAGGGAAGGTATTTGAGGCACCCTGAAAATTTGTGCAACACTTCTTTTGTAATGGCTGAATACAAAATCGAATGTCTGGCTGAAGGATCGCGGCCCAAAAACTGTGCCAGACACGTGTCAAGTGCCATTTTTTGACTACCCAAAAAAGGTATTTGAGGCACGCTGAGATTGAGACAGAATAATATTTATACTTAGAAAAAAATATTTTGAAAACGACAGACACTTTAGTCGGCCCAAAAACTGTGCCAGACACGTGTCAAGTGCCATTTTTTGACTACCCAAAAAAGGTATTTGAGGCACGCTGAGATTGAGACAGAATAATATTTATGCTTAGAAAAAAATATTTTGAAAATGACAGACACTTTAGTCGGCACAAAATCTGTGCCAGACACAAAATGTGCCATTTTTGGCACATTTTTGGCAAAATGGCACTTGACACGTGTCTGGCACAGATTTTGTGCCGCCTAAAGTGTCTGTCATTTTCAAACATTTTTGGCAAAATGGCACTTGACACGTGTCTGGCACAGATTTTGTGCCGACTAAAGTCTCTGTCATTTTCAAAATATTTTTTTCTAAGCATAAATATTATTCTGTCTCAATCTCAGCGTGCCTCAAATACCTTTTTGGGGTAGTCAAAAAATGGCACTTGACACGTGTCTGGCACAGTTTTTGGGCCGACTAATGTGTCTGTCGTTTTCAAAATATTTTTTCTAAGTATAAATATTATTCTGTCTCAATCTCAGCGTGCTTCAAATACCTTTTTTGGGTAGTCAAAAAATGACACTTGACACGTGTCTGGCACAGTTTTTGGGCCGCGATCCTTCAGCCAGACATTCGATTTTGTATTCAGCCATTACAAAAGAAGTGTTGCACAAATTTTCAGGGTGCCTCAAATACCTTCCCTAAAATGTTTAACAGCTCTTGGACTATCATTTTTATAAGGAATGGACCTGCATAATCTGCTCCAACTTTTGAAAATGTTCTGCAAGGAACAACTCTGCTAGCTGGCAAATCAGACATTATTTGAGATGTTGTATTGGCTCTAACTCTGCAGCATTTTATACATTTCCAAATAATTTTCTTTATTTCAGCCTTTGCATTTACAATCCAATAATTCTGTCTTATTGCAGATAATAATAGTTGAGCTCCTCCGTGCAAATATTTTTCATGGTAATGCTGTATAATCAATTTTGTAATATGATTATTTTTTGGCAATATAATAGGATGTTTGCAGCTTTTTGAAACTTCAGCATTCTTAAGTCTTCCACCAACTCTCAATATTTTCCTTTCATCTAAAAATGGATTCAAAGAAAGAATTTTACTGTGACACTTAATAGGCCCTCTGCCTTTCTAAGCATTGTATTTCATATGAGAATTCTACAGCTTGTATAGCTTTTATAATTAACTCAGTAGCAAAACTTATTTCTTTTGTAGTCAAAATTCCAACCTCTCGATTCTTAGAAAGTGAATTATTTTTAAATCTTAGGCACCAAGCCATGATTCTTTGTAATTTTGTCCATGAAGAGACTTTAGTTAAAATATTCAAATTTTCATCTGCATTGACTGTGTTCACAAGAACAAAATCATCATTTCCTTTATTCTTTCTTCTTCTACAATATTCTCATTTTCCACTTGATTTTTTTGCCAGTAAGTTTTATCTTTTATTAACCTTGATGGTCCACTTTTCCAATTTTCGTTGTCAAGCAATTCTTTTGCAGAGCATCCTCGGGTCAATAAATCAGCAGGATTACTCCCACCATCACAATGTCTCCAATCTTGAGGAATTGTTAATTCCTGTATTTCTGAGACACGATTACAAACAAATTTTTTCCATCTTTATGGCAGACCCTTAATCCAATGGAGAGTAATTCTGCTATCTGTCCAATAAATGACACTTGGAACAGAAAAAGTATCCTGCAGATATTCCCCCATTCGAGCCGCAACTAAAGCACCCAACAATTCCATTCTTGGAAGGGTTATTTTCTTTAAAGGTGAGACTCTTGTCTTGGACATAATGAAAGCAGTATTTGTTTTATTATTCTCGGTCACATATCTAAAATAAGCGACAGCACCATAGGCTTTTAAACTGGCATCAGAGAAGACATGCAGTTCAATATTATCTCGCATAATACTATCATTCATATTGAAAAAATACCTCGATATGGAAAATTCAGTCAAATGTTTCACCTCAGAACACCATTCATTTCACTTATATTTTAATTTGCTGTCAAATACTTCATCCCAGTCCAAACCCTTTACCCATAATTCCTGTAACAAACATTTAATTCTCATTGTAAAGGGAGTAAGAAATCCAACAGGATCGAAGCACTTTGCAGCACAACTTAAGACACATCTCTTTGTATCGCTAACATTATTTAATGCCAGTAACAATGGCTTAATATCAAGACTTAAATTATCAGTAACTTTATGGCCACTCGTCGACCAACTGTCGCAGAGACTCAATATGTGCAAAGTGCTCGCGTGGACACCGTACTAGAGACTGTCCTTACGCCAATGACCCTTCACAATTTCGCTGCACAAACTGTCACACGCGTAATGACTATCAACAACATACAGCCGATTCCAGCTCCTGCCCAGTGTATCAGTCGCAGTTGACTGATAGACGCAGAGATAACAGACTCTGACCTTGACCTTGTCTAATCTGAACTTTATATATCTAGAACAATTACTCAGAGGACTATCCTCACTGTATATACATTACTATCATAGAACTTTAAATTATTTAACCATATTTACAATTTTACTTCATTATCTTCATATCTTTTTTATCATAATAAGTGTATCAGCATTTGTCCTAATATTTCTGCTGCGGCGGGGATGGCCTCCAGTTATGGGCAGTGGGCTTAAATTAGTTGGGCTTAAATTTGTCCTGTGATTGTCTTTTTAGTTCTACCATCGCTCCGTGTATTTCATATTTTCTGTCAAAAAAAAAAAAAAAAAAAAACTTATTTATTGGTAAATAATTATATCTCTAAATTACTATACTACTTTATCAAAAAAAAAAAAAAAAATCATGGGTCCACGTGGTGTATGGAAGGGTGTTTTTGAGATTGTTTAATTTTTAAGAACTTAAATACCACTAGAAATATTGCAAATACGAATAAATATTTTTGTTTAAAAGGGGGGAAAAATATTTCTTATCAAATGAAAAGACGAACGTAAATACTTAAAAATTTTTCAAATAGTACACAAATTCCAAAACATATAAATCATAATTGAAATACATTTCTAGGCTCGCCCTGAAACAATAGGGCAGCCAATTGTGATTGTTAAAGAATCGCCATCTTAAATAATAATAAATTTTCACAGGCGGTCCGGGGACACGGCACTTGCCTTCTTTCCCGGAGACTGGGGTTCTGGGCTTGTTTCGGCAGATAATAAAACTTTTCCCTGCCCTGGGCTTGGGGGTTACACCTAACCATAAGCCAAAAGCGGGTTCCCAGGGTGGGCGCTTACTTACTTACTTACGTGTATCCCAGTTTGTTCCTAATATTTTTGCTAATTTGTTTGAACTTTCTTCATCACCCATCAATATATTGCTTTCCCTCCAACTCTCTCTTAACTCTTCTGAATTAGTTTCAAATTTTCTGAGAGTCATACTAGCTTCCCTCAATATGTTCACCGTAGTTGTAGAAAGTCTAAGAGCATCTTAAACTGAATCAGCTCCAGAACATAAATCATCTACATATAGCGCAGTGTTAAGCATTTTAAATGCATCAAAATTTATTTCTTCAAATTTCTTAATATGATGCTCAATAACAGAAGCAAGAATGTACGGAGAACATTTAACTCCAAAACCTACACGTGTCATTCTAAAACTTTTTAATTTTCATCAATAGTACAATCTCCAGAAAACAGAAATCTTAGATAATCTCTATCAACATCATTAATTCCAATCTGTAAGAATGCCTTTTCAATATCAGCAGTAAATGCAATTTTGTTTTCTCTAAATTTTAAAATTACATCTAGTATATTAGGGTTCAAATTCAAACCATTTAATAAACAGTCATTCAAAGACAATTTATTTTTACCTTTAGAAGAGGCATCATATACAATTCTTACCTTAGTGGATTTGTCATTGCGAATTACCGGATGATGTGGCATAAAATAGCAATTTTTATCAGTAAGCTTAAAATTACATTCTTCAATAATATTTTTATTCAACTGGTCATTTAATATTTCTTCGTATTGTTCAAACAACCAAATATTTTGCCTTAATCTTCCATTTAACCCATTTAGACGTTGTTTAGCAATTTCATAGTTCGAATCCAAATTTTCTGGCTCCATCTTCCAAAGTATCCTGGTTTCATAACGCTTATCTTTATACACTATATTATTCTCAAATTCCTTTATCACACTATTTTCTACTTCATTAGTTACATTTTCATTTTGCTTTATTCCCAATATATCAAGTTCCCAAATTGCCTTAATATCACTTAATATTTCCTTATTTTCATCAATTATTACATTATTTACACCAACATAAGGATTATGTTTAGTATCTAAAGTTGCTTGACCCTGTAGAGTTGTCCCAAATATAGTGTCAAGAGCCACCAATCTTTTACTTAAAAGCTCAATATTCCCCATTACTATTTCCAGGTAACTATCCGCACCTATTAGCATATCAACAGGCATTTTATTATTGTCAGAATACCAAAGGGACAATCTTTTCAATTTCTTCTTTACCCATCCACTTGGCATATTCACTACATTGGCTCCTGTAATTTTATTTACAATTAATGCATTTAAAGTAGCTTTCACATTTTGATTGCGCGGATTAAGCAACTTGACCCTGACACAATTATATTCACCCGTATTAGGTCTTTCTTCACCGAAAGCATGAATTTGTAATTTTTCAACTCCGATAACCGGAAGCCTTAATTTATCAGCTAAACCCTTACTTATAAATGATCTATGAGAACCTCCATCAATTAAAATTCTAATCAATATGTTTTTAAATTTTGAGGAAATCACAGCAGTGCAAGTTTGCAGAAAAACAGATGAGTTATTTAAATTGTTTGCGCTAAATGTTGAAATAGTTGTTGATAATGCATCATTGCTTTTATTTTCTATGCTAGTGTTAGCCTGGAAATTTTTTAATTCCTTATTTTCATTACCTTTTTTGCATAAAAGTGTATTGTGCCAACTCTGCTTGCATATATTGCACGTATTTTCCCCCCAACAACTTAGCTATGTGTTTACCTCGAAGACATTTAAAACAAAGTCCACGTTTTTTAGCATTCATTTTCCTCTGTGCAATGCCAATAGGACATTGTTCTGAACCATGTTCTTTAGAAACACAAAATACACAGTTATAACTCACATGTGTTGCATACGTACTTGTGGGTGGATTTGCTTTTTTTTTATAATTATCATTCTGAAAACGTCTGGTTCTATCCCTATTACCATTTTGATTAACTGAAACTGAATTGCCTCTCTCACTCAAGGAATAAATATGTTCCCGGGACTGAATCTCAATTTTAAGAAAGTCAAGTAACTCACTAACATCAAATTCTACTTTCGAATTAGCCTTTGAATTTTGCCTTCTACTAAATTCCAGTGTGAGGTCTTCAGGTAACAGTTTTAATAATATTGGATAAAGAAGGTGACCATAAGAACCAGAAACGACATTGAGTGTTTCCAAAGATCTAATATTAACTTCAATTTCATCATAAAGTTTTCTAAGTGAACCCACATTTGAAGAACTCCTAACACGTTCAAGATTCAATAACCTGCCCATGTGAGAGTTTATGGTCAGATCAGTCCTACCAAAACGTTGTTTTAAAATATCAATTGCAATTTTATAATTTTACCCGGTTAATGCTAAACCACATATGGCATTCAATGCCAAACCGCCAGTCAAGGATTTCAAATAACTAAATTTATTTACCAGGGTTAAACTGTCTTTTTTATCAATAGAATTTTCAAATTGATTTCAAAATTCAAGCCGATTACTCTGATCTCCAAAAAATTTATTTATGCTTAACTTTGGGAGATTTCTTGGAAATCTGACGACCAATTTTAAATGAAATTTCATTCTTAAACTTCTAAACATCCCACAATATTACTTTTTACACCGTTGTATAGAGAAAAAAAATGCTTGAAAGCAATTTGTTTGAAAGCTGTATCTCAATTTGTTTCTGAGTTATTAATTTTTTTTTTGTAGTTTTTATTACTTTTCTGTCATAGTGGCAACAGAAGTATCCATCTCATTTGAAAGTAAAGGGAAATACAGATTACTGTATAAACCAATCAGAAAACGAATAAAATGCGGATTCAACCAATAAAACGCCTCAGATATGTTTTTGATTTCCTACCCTGACAGAGAACAATAACCATTTTTCCAAATGGTTAAAAAAAAAAAAAACAGATCGTCATTAGTGTAAAAAGAATGTTTTTTTTTTTTTTTTTTTTTTTTTTTTTTTTTTTTTATCCAAATTTAGTAGAGGTGTAAAAATATATGAAAACAGAAAATACCGGAGAAGCTAATCAGAAATTGGAAAAAATTCCTAGAAATGTTTTTATTTTGAATATATATATATATGTATATATATTTGATATAGTGATAAAATACAACAAAATAAAATAAAGCCCTAAAAACTACTGCAATACGAAGGGCAGACTAAAATATCTTATTTCGTTTGCTGCTTCATATTTTTTGTAGGGTCACATAAAATGCCGTTCAGCCGCTAAATATGAATGTGATAGTAATTTCAAAACTTCTAATACTTATAAAATCGAACCGTTGTGCAACTTACGAAAGAAATCATTTCCAAAAGCTATTTTGAGCTGGCATTTCATTTTAAAAGAGAAAGTCAGAACGTAGTCATTACTTTCTTGATAATGTTCAAAGTTATATCTTTTATTTCTTCCGAGTAACATGGTATTTATAAAACAGCTCGCTAAAAACATTTTTTGTAAAATCGTAAAAGAAAAATATTGGATTGCCCGGAAAGTTCGTGCTGATTTTGAAGGAAAATTGAAACGCAGAAGATTTAAATTTTAATATGCATTTATTAAATTTTATAGGTGCCATTCTGTTCCACAACCTTCTTCCATCTGTCCAGAAGTCTCATATTGCCTTCTTCCAATTGTGATTTGATGGCAAAATACTTATTGAGATGTATAACGTAGTTATATATTAATATTTAAATACAGTAAACTTCCGACTATCCGGCCTAATGTGGCGGAAGGGTAGGCCGGATAACAAAAAAGCCGGATAGGCCGGAGTTATGCTAATATTTACTAAATTCGTGCCCTCTCCCCGCCATGATATTAAAAACACATGTTATACACATATTAAAATAAATTTTATATATACACCACATACAGTTTCAAAATAAGCAAAACATTAACATAAAACGCAATCCTAATTCGTAAAAGAATGAGTAAATCTTATTTTGCTGTTTATTAATAAATGATTGCACAAATATGAAAAGTTTTGCATAAGATAAGAGTAGAAACTTACAGTTTTTAGTTTTGAAAAAGTCCTTAATAGAGGACTGCTTCTCCCTGTTAGACCTCTTCCGCGACACAATGTCCCTCCATTTAGGCAAGTAAGTGATATCACTTGGCCGTTTCAATCTTAAATTCTTTTACTTTCGCTTAATAAATTTGATGCAGCTACTAATCTATCTGTCAGATTAAACTACAGGAATAAATTAATAAAATATAAAAAACAAAATAAAGTCGTTATGCATTTAAAAATCATTTTCAGATATACTTCCTTTCTTTATGTTTATTGGCAGTTTTATTCTCACAGTGCTTCTGTGTAGAATTTAAGTTAATGATTTATTTATGGTCTTATGATTATAGGCGATATGCTATTTCTAATTCTTAAATTATTTTCATAACTGCAATAACAGATCCATTTTCTGGAAATAACATAAACATTGCTTCATTCTTGAGTCTGCTCGGAGACAGCAATAATAGGATTATTACTAAATATACAGATTAGGTTGGCGAGATGGGGCCCCTACTTATAGGTCATGTAAGTTTAAATTTACTCATTGACTTTTCATGTAACGGATTTTATGTCTTTATTTCATTTGGCAATTTCTGGACTCGCCAAAGCGATGATATTACATTTCGTTTATAAGTGAACTTCTGTTTGTCGTCAATTTTGCTGGAGAATTTTTGCTCTAGACTTCTACCTTAAAAGTTGTGTTAAATTTACGGGGCCATACCACCGCAATAAATTTTTATGTTTCCTGCCACCTACAATTTACCACTTTCTTTACCTGCTAATAAAATATGTTGCAATGAAAATACTTTTGTCTTTTACAATATGCAATAGTTGTGTCAGTTCCTCATTCAGGATTACGAATTTCTCTTGGTGATGCGGGAACAACTGTTTAAATCTGCAATGTACGACACCCCCTCATGTAGGATCACCCCTTTCTCCAACTTTATCATAAGATGCTTTTTTACGTCATTCAAAGAGTAATTTTTTTTTTTTTTTTGGCAAAGAAAATTTTGGGGAAAAAGAAACAAAGAGTAGTCGGTCAAAAGTTTGTTTCTCAACTCACGTGATAGTTTTAAATTAATATCGCACCATTTTTTTTAAATAAAAATTTTTTACATATGCTTTCACAAAAACTGCAAAAGAAGCATAGTATGAAACGCATTTTTCAAAATAGTAGTCCGAACAGAATATAAAAATAGTAACCAGTGGGCTGGAATCGGCACGAACTTTTCGAACGGCCCAATAAGTTGCATTACACTGTAAATACTATAAACATAAGTGGATTTCTTGTTTGAGAATAAAATGCCCCATTACCGGTCTATTTTATTAAAAATATATATATATATATTAAAAAATAAATATTATTTCCACTTTTTAAAAATTCTTGGTTTGCTTCTTGCGTCAAAAATGATGTTTAACCCTAGAACTACCGGAAATTTTACTCAAGTTTTATAAAAACATTCTACACCAGAATTTTTACTTAAAACTATTTAATTTGTTTATTTAACTTATTATTGTCTGATTTATACATTTAGTTTGTTTTGAAGAAATTTCTGGTTTGAATAAATATTTTGAATGTACATGTCGGGTCCAATGGACCCGTCTGGTAGACGGAAGGTTAAACTATTAACCCTAGAACTACCGAAAATTTTACTCAAGTTTTATAAAAACATTTTACACCAGAATTTTTACTTAAAACTATTTAATTTGTTTATTTAACTTATTATTGTCTGATTTATAAATTTAGTTTGTTTTGAAGAAATTTCTGGTTTGAATAAATATTTTGAATGTACATGTCGGGTCCATTGGACCCTTCTGGTAGACAGAGGGTTAAAGAAAAAAAAATTATATGAGAATTTAAAAAAAAAAAGCATTAAGCAGGTATGAGAATTCTCCGCATTTTTTCATGCCAGTAAAATGTTAGAGACAATGTTGTTCTATTAAATTGCCGAATTTTCCAATTAAATAAAATAACATTTTCTCTAAGATTATACTGGTATGAAAAAAGCGGAGAATTTCCATTCCTGATTAAGAAAACAGTAGGTATAGGTGGCATAGCTGCCAACTTTTACGCCTTTTTCTTATTACTAAAATTTAATAGCAAATTTTGTCTCA
Source organism: Maratus speciosus (assembly GCA_963932465.1). Lineage (NCBI taxonomy): Eukaryota > Metazoa > Arthropoda > Arachnida > Araneae > Salticidae > Maratus > Maratus speciosus. The sequence goes on along the minus strand of OZ010796.1, from coordinate 259,189,980 downwards.
TTTAACCGCAGCGACGATTTAATCAGGCAAAAATTTCTTTTAAGTTTAAATGGTAACAAAAAAGCATAAAAGTTGGCAGCTATGATTGGAGGAGCGAAAAAATATATATGAATATAACTTTTTAATTTATTTTATAAAATATCCATATATGCACATCTTTTGACTAATTATGATTTCTTACGATATTCACGTGATAACGCGTTAACATTTTTGCAATAATCTAACTGGTTTAAAGCAGTTAATTTTGAGAAAGCCCTCAACAAAAGTAGACTTAAAAGTTTTAGCGACTGACAACATTGATACTATCAACTGCCGGGGGGGGGGGGGGGGTGATCTATGCTCCCACGTCTGAGCAGTTCTCCTTAGGCAGTCAAAGATACTATAGACTTCGACAGGGTTCGTACGCTTCAAGGACTTTTACCAGAATTTTCGTAAAGTAGTATTTGCCTTATTTAATAAACAAAATCTGTCCTCAGATACAGCGACCAGTACTTTACGAAATTTCTGGAACTAAAATACCTAAAATCCCCTGAATTCCTTCATGCGTACGAACCCTGTTACAGCTTATATGTGGGCTTGTTTATTGGGTTCAATTCCAAACATCGGGTGAAGTTGGGAAACGCGACTCCTGTTTGACCGATGCTGAAATAGGCTTTGCGATTCGACGTGTAGTTCAAAATGGCCTATTGAATAGTAACGTTATATCACATAAGAAAACAAACACTGCAGAAATATCTTATTCATAAAAATATTTACTATAAGCGTTATTGTTATTATAAAAATCTATCATTACAAACATTTTTGTGTCCATAGTATTCTCATACAAGAAATAGCAAATTTCTTGTTTAATTTTGAAATTTTCCATAGAAACATGATCTACCTCTATATTCCAAAAGAGGGTAATATTGTTAGGATTACATTGTTAACATTTTTGCGTCCACAGTATTCACATACATTAAAATGATGTAATTTAAATTCATTTTTGAAATATTTCATAGAAACATGATCTATCTCAAGGGTTTCCAACAACTCAACCGTGGGCCGCATACACTGTAAAAATTTTTGTTATTTTTCTTGCACTTTCTGTTGTAATTTTTCAAGCACTGATGCTGTGACTCGAATTCAAGCAACAAGTGAAGTAAAAATCGAATTCTCTTTGTCACGTGCACCCCGCAGCCAATAGCAACGCGACTTTACGCAGAAAATTTGCTCACAAAGACAGCAGGTTATAAATTTTACAGCAACGGTGTTAGCAGCCGGCGTGCCAGCACCTTTTGTTGTAAAATACAGATTTTTTTTTTTTTTTTTTTTTTTTTTTTTTTTTTTTTTTTTTTACAGTGTAGATACCAGTAATTTCTTACTGTAATATATACCTTATTTAATCGCATAAGTTAAAATAAATTTCAGCAATTAAAGAAGGTGAGTATTTCTGTACGAGAAAAGTGGTAGTTCAGCGACCCAGAGTTGAAATGTTGGAAACCCGTACATTCCAAAATAGAACAACCTTTTTAAAGTTATATTTAATTTCCTACAGTATTATCTTATTAAATGCAAAATTATGCACTATTAATAATTACATTAAACATTATATTTCCGTAATACAATTATTACATTATTATTTTTTTTTTATAAAGCACATTTCTTATACAAAAATTTTATATATAACTTTTAATAGAATTAATATATATTTTTCTTGCTTACGATACATCTATTACTCATTGCAGAGTGGGACGAAATTTCTGAATTTTGGGCAATAATCCAAATATTTTGAAAAATATGAATTTCTTATTACAAGAAGCACTTTAACAATTACTTCTATTAGTTATTTAAAAGCAAGTGATAGCACATAAAGCCCTTTTTAGTTAGTTTTTCCTATTTTAAATTTGTAACTAAGAGTATTTCATGCAGACAAATTCAATGCATACATTTTTTTTTTTTTTAAACAAAGTATACCAATTAAAAGTCGTTGTACAAATAGCTTAAATAGGAAAAATTTTAAATCATTGCTATAATGTTCATGCTATAGTGTTCATAATCGGACACTTTAAATAACGTTTGTTTTTTGAAGCCATTTATTTTGTTTAAAGTAATTTTATTTCAGTCAAATTTAAATAGTTGGTATTAATTATACTGCATTAAATAAAGTTCACAGTTCAGCGAAAGAAAGCATGACGCTTAGAGCAGTCAGTTCTTTTAAAGTTCTTTTTATCGTTTGGGATAATTAACTGCTTCACATCTACTAGAGTACCTTGTACTATTTTGAATTGCCACAAATATTTTTGCTTTGAACAAAACAGTTTATACATTTCAACTTTATTGGGGGAATTAATGGGGTTATGAACAAAGAGGAGGAGACATATAGCATATTGTCTCAATGGAGTTACAAATAAAGAGGAGGAGACAATAGTGTATTGTCTAAATGGAGTTGTGAATAAAGAGGAGGAGACATATAGTGTATTGTCTAAATGGAGTTATGAATAAAGGGGAGGAGATATATAATGTATTGTCTACCAGTTGCGAGTGAAGTAACTGAGGAGGTTGTCACAAGATGGCGGCTGATTTTTAAAATTGGATCAATAGCTTCTGATTACCGCCGGGCAAACTTCCACCAGTAAATTTGAATGGAAAATTTCGTATAATTTAAGTGCCGTATTATTGGAAAATTTCTCTCACAAATTTGGTGAAAATTTCTATTTGTTTTCACTAGTATCAGTTTGCCTAATTAATATAATCTTTTTCACTGATACTGGCACTAGGTTGTCACAATATTGCGCAAACGCGGAGGCCTGACTACCGCCGAAATAAATTTCCACCAGTAAAAATGAATATCTGTTTTTACCATTACTTATGGCTGAAATTTTGCATTAAGGCGGCGTTTAAATAAGGAGAAAATTTCTGTTTAAATTTACTGGTTTTCACCGGCAGTAATCAACCCTTGTGATAGCGGTTTCAGTTGAAGCTTCACTCTTTTAAGGATATGTCAGTTCCTCTGTATTAATAGTTCCATAATTCAGGGCTCGCACCGTTCCTAAAATTTTCGCAATTTGCTACCAGTATTTTAAATAAGAATTATTCGTGGTAAATTCCTTTAACATCTATAATAGAATTATACAACAAAGATTACCGTTTTAATTTAGTGGTAGCAAAGTGCGAAAATTTTAGGAACGCTGCGAGCCCTAATAATTGTCTACGAGTTGCGAATGAAGTAACTGAAGCGGTGTTCATAGGGTGACAGATGATTTTTCACATCGTAATAAAAGTTTCTGATTACCGCCGAAGACAAACATCCACCAGTAAATTTTTAATAGAAAATTTTTCCTTATTTTAGCGGCTCTTTCACGAAAAATTTCGCTCATGAATAAGGTTAAATTTTCTATTTGTTTTTACTCGTGCCACTTCAATGTGTTCTCTACAGGTGGCAGTTTGTCCAGGTATTATAATCTTTTTCACTGACACTGCTATGAAGTTGTCTTGTCTAGGTTGTCACAATATGACCTAAACACAGGGTCTGACTACCGCCGAAGTAAAATGATACCTGTAAAAATGAATATCTGTTTTTGCCAATATTTATGACTGAAATTTTGCATTAGTAAGTCCATTAAATAAGGAGAAAATTTCTATTTGAATTTACTGGTGGAAGTTTGCACCGACGGCAATCAGCCCCAGCGAAAGCAGTTACAGTTGAAGCTTCACTATTTTAAGGATATGTTAACCCATTAACCGCCAAAACTATAAAGTAGAAATTTTCAGATTTATTTTTGAAAGTCGTTTCCCACCACAAATTCAGTAAGGTAAATTTCGCTATACTAAAATAGCAAAATTTCTGCCAATAAATTAGACATTTTTTTAAATTCTAAAATAGTGGTGCAAATGTAATTAATTCATTGTATGAGCAATAATTTTGACTATTGCGTGAACGCAACGTCAGCGGGTAATGGGTTAATTCCTCTTTGTTAATAGTTCAATGGGGAGAATTAAAGCTAATAATTCAAATTATGGAAAGATCGGACATAAAAAAAGGGAACTAACTAAATGCAAGTTTCAAAATATTCAAGATTCAAGTTTTCCAAAGAAAACTACAAACAAATAGTGATGGGCAGAATGAAAGATTTTACTATTGGAATGATTTTACTATTCGAATGAATCATTTGGGCATGCGCAAAAGAACAGCTGCCACCCCCCTTTTTTTATTATTAATTTTTTCCAGAAATTTTGTATCGAAAGAGAAATTTCTTACTTTAGTTAGAGTTAATTTAAGAATACCATAAATATATAAAAATTCTTTTTATCTTCAAAATTTCTGAAGAAATTTGATTAAAAATATTACGAAGTCTGGCAACTATGCTTTTGCTTTTTTTCTTTCTACAAACTTTCTGGTGGTAATTGATTAAAAATATATACAAATGTTTGAAACTTTGTCTTTTGCACATGCCCGAATGATTCATTCTCTAGTAAAATCATTCATTCTGCCCATCACTACAAACAAAACTATTGGAATTACTTCCTCTAAAATAGCTGATTTATTAACCCCTTGAGTGTGGAATATATTTGAGAAAAACGTGCCAAAAATGGAATATTTTTTTCTCTTTAATTTTGTTTATAACTGCAAAATTACAAAAATCCGAAAAATGGCGCGGAACTGCCGAACTTTTCGCGGGAAAGTATCGCCATGTATTGGGAAAATTGTAAATTACATATTGGGCGAACTGAGTTCAGTCTTCACGGAATTGAAACACAGATTTTTTCTCTTGCCCGAACTCAAGTCGGGCGTTCCAAAATTGGCGTATTTGCGTTTCCCGAACTGAGTTCCGGCATTACCGGCAAGGGGTTAAGACTGGCTTTCAGTAGTTTACTTATGTGCAAAATTTTTGGTAAACATTTTATTTCATTGGACTTATATGAAAAGAGTCTTCTTTACTAAACTTCATATCAAAAATTTATCTTTGATTATTACGGCATATTATAGAGTTAAAAAAAAAACTCGTATTTTTAAAAGATTGTTAGGATGAAGATAAAACAATTTTACATGAAAAAAAAAAATCAAAAATACCAGTTACAGTGTTTTACACCGGAGCTCTCCATACAGATTTAATAATATTAAGTCAAATTTTATTATTTTTAGCGAATTTAATTACGTGTACCATTATACGTATTCGAAAATAAGCAACATTTTTTATGTTATCACATTAGTGACAGCTGAGATTGCACCACCCCCCATTTTTATTCCGAAATTCCTAATTCAAACCGGAACTTCATACGGAAGAAATTTCACTTTGTGCAATCGTGAAATGTCTGTCACTAAATAAATCTGAAAATACTCTGTTCGTTTTAATGTTTGTTTTTGTATTTTCTGGTATGAATTTGGAATTTCTGAATAAAAATGAAATCCAAACTGGCAACCCTGGTGATAGCTAGTTTTCGTCTTTTAAAAAATAAAGCCCCGCCTATGGACGTTATACTTGCATGTTACATTATTTAACAAAAAGATTTTCTCTGTTCGTGTTTATATTACAAATGAATGTATGTGATAATGGTTTTATTTCTAATCGAAGTATATATAAGCATACTACTCTAATTGTAAATATACGAATTTTTTTTTTTTTTTTTTTTTAGAATAATGTAAGACATACAGTGCAAAAATATTGCCCGTGGGCGGAATTACACATGTTTAACCCTATCGCTGCGCAACCCGAGATTTCCTTGAGCAACGTAAAAGTCGCAAAATTTGCCCAACCCGAGATTTTCACGGGGATTCATTTTTTCCACTGACTACTATTTTTTAATTCAACTCGGACCCCTTTTTAAATACAAAAAATTCCATATAGACTTTAACGACATCTACAAGAGATATATACTGCAAAATTGATTTTCTTAAAATAGTGGTGCGAGAATATAAAAATAGTCTCCAGGGACAACCCTGATTTAACCTGATTTAAATGTAATGTGCGCAATTTTTTAACCTAATTTGATTTTTAAAAAAAATACGCAGCGAGAGAGTTAACCCCTTAATTCTCGCTCCCGTGACATTCACGGGCTGTGACTTTTATTCAGATTTGTTTGATTCCCACCAGTTTTATAGAATAGTGTAATTGGCTTTATTATGGTATCATTTTACCTGTCATTAAATAAGGCGAACAGTTCTTTTTCAAAAAACTGGTGTCAATAAGCAATTTGAATTTTTAAGCCGTAATTTAATGCGGCCGTTAAGGGGTTAAAAGTGAATTCGCGTCTAGCGTGAGCGATATTTTAAGATAATTATGATAATTTTCGAAAATTCCTTTCATAATTTATTATTGACATGTTCCTTTTCGGCTTTATCAGGTTTATTTTTCCACCTATGGCAATTAATTTTTTTTGTGTAATTTCATTATTTTCAATGCACAATTTTCAATAAGCTTTAGAAAATTTTAACATTTCATATAAGTTTGAAATATGTAGTACCCCTGTTAAAAATTTCAATAAGCAAGATTGACTTTTGCAATGAGAAGCAATCCTAATTACATTTTCAGAGAGAAATGCTTAAGCAGTTGGAAGGTCGAAACCTAAAATATTTCGAATTTTCGATTTTTTAATATTTTCAATCTACCATTTCTCCTCTTTCTACTGATATATTACTTTTGTTTCTACGGCAACCAGAAGTTGGAAAATTTTTAGTAATTCTGTTTGTTAACCCCTTAACCTACAATGACGGGCATAGCCCGCGTTAGATGATCGAGCCAAATGTAAATTCTTCTTACCACTAAAATTTCACAGTAAATATAGTTTAATTTAATCGTCGAAATTCCATGATTAAACAAGGCGAAAATCTCTATTAAATTTTAGTGGTAGCTATGGATTTGCCAAACCGTGGAGCTGTTAAAAGTAAATCGTAGGTTAAGGGGTTAATCTACTTTTCTACTAGTGCGTTTATTTACTTTAAACTTGAATTTCTCACTTGATTTACTTAAACTTGATTTGAAATTTTGCTTGAACATTCTATACATATCCCTGTTTAATCTGAGGTGAATTGTTTGAACTCGCAAAAGAACCTTTTTTATTATCATCATTATCTTTGAAAAAATTTCATGTTTTTTGAAATTTTAATGTAGTTTCTACTTCAGTTTTTTTTTAATATCAATAGGGAATTTTACCTAGCAAAATTAATGGTAGTACTGGAAATCGGCTTTCTAGATGTTTTTTGGGTCGCTGAATCCGAATTTGTAACTTCCCACCAAAATTTCCCCCGGCAACCTCCCCAAATTTTGGTAAAAAGCCCCCCAAAAAAGGTTTTTATTAAAAAAATCAATTTTTTTATTGTTTTAGAGAAAAAGTATCAAGAAATTCAGAAAGTAGACAAAATTTCTGACAAATTAGATATATGACATTATGACTTAGGATGAAGGGGAAGGAGGGATCTGCCTCGGAACATGCGCGCGGTGCTGCGTAAACTAAGTTGCGCAATTCCACTTAACCACTCACACGTTTACATTCGCCCTCCCATCTCCCCTCCGAACTTTCTCTATAAGGTTTACTTTAAGATTTTTGGGTAGCTGAATCCGAATTTTTAACTTTCCCCCAAGAATTTTCCCCCCGAAACCCCCCCAAATAGTTGTTTTTAACTTAAATTTCTTATTGTTTTAGAGGAAAAGCATTACGAAATTCAGAAACTAGACAAAATTTTCAACAAATAGGATATATGACATTATGAATTAGGATGAACGGGGAGGGTGGGGGCTCCAGGCAATAGGGGATTTTATCTGGCAGAATTAATGGTAGTACTGGAAATCGGCTTTCTAGATGTTTTTTGGGTCGCTGAATCCGAATTTGTAACTTCCCACCAAAATTTCACCCGGCAACCTCCTAAAAAATTGATTTTTTGAAAAAATTTGGTTTTTGAGAAAAGCGAGCGGGGAATGTTCCGAGGCAGCCCCCTCTCTCCCCGTTTATCCTACGTCATAATGTCATATATCCTATTTGGGAACAGATGTCATAAGTTCCCCCGGCCGCCATCTTGGAATTCTTCTTGGCGTGAAAACCCCTTTTCCTTCAAGTAGTAAATGTCGCCAAGCACCGGTTTATATAGGCATGTTTGGCTTAACGAAAATAAAATGTAAATAATAAACAAAATTCGCTAAACTGGCAATCAGTAATCCTTGTATGAGTGCTTCGCGCACATTTACCGAAAAAAAAACATCGCCGAATTCAGCATTTCTCGCGATATGGCATTCTAAAATTCAGCAGTTCTCGTCTTGTAGCAATCTCAAAATGTAAAAACTCTTAAAGCAGCAAAATATACCTAAAAAACGAAACTCGCTAAAGTGGCAATCAGCAATAGTTGATGAGCGCTTCGCGCTCATTTACCGAAAAAAACATCGCCGAATTTAGCATTTTTCGTGGTATAGCATTCTCAAAATTCAGCAGTTCTCGTTTTGTAGCAATCTCAAAATGTAAAAAACTCTTAAAGCAACAAAATATACATAAAATTATCAACATACCTTAACAGACATCTGCTTTCTTGAAACCTACAGCACAAAATATAACACCGGCGTCATTTTCCAAAATAGGCTTAATACACATTGACACGCTATAAACAAACCTCCCTTTCTTGTCAAAATTTCCTCATATTTCTTAATTACTTCAGCAAGAGCGTTTAAACGGACTACAGAAACTATAGTCAATGAAATACATCCAATAAATTTAACATAAAAATAAAAAGACAACCATAGAACACGATACCAAAATGTAAATACATCCATAAAATCTAAGCTTCTCAGGGGTTGCCAGAACACGACACGTCACAACACATACGTCACACGGGGTTTCCATATCGAGTTTGTCATATCCGTAAACACCGCCAACACGCCAACAAAAAATCGCCAAACAATTCTAAACAACAACGGCTGAGGGAACATTCGGCATCTATGCCCCTATTTGTTGCAAATTTTGTCTACTTTCTGAATTTCGTAATGCTTTTCCCCTAAAACAATAAGAAATTTAAGTTAAAAACAACTATTTGGGGGGGGGGGGGGGGGTTTCGGGGGGAAATTTTTGGGGGTAAGTTAAAAATTCGGATTCAGCGACCCAAAAAACTTAAAGTAAACCTTATAGAGAAAGTTCGGAGGGAAGGTGGGACGGCTAATGTAAACGTGTTAGTGGTTAAATGGAATTGCGCAACTTAGTCTACGCAGCACTGCGGCGCATGTTCCGAGGCAGATCCCCCCTTCCCCTTCATCCTAAGTCATAATGTCATATATCTAATTTGTTGCAAATTTTGTCTACTTTCTGAATTTCTAGCTACTTTTCCCCTAAAACAATAAAAAATGGAATTTTTTAATAAAAGCCTTTTTGGGGGGCTTTTTATCCAAATTTGGAGGGGTTGCTGGGAGAAATTTTGGTGGGAAGTTACAAATTCGGATTCAGCAACCCAAAAAAATCTAGAAAGCCGATTGCCAGTACTACCATTAATTTTGCTAGGTAGAGTCCCTATACGGTCTCTATTGCCTGGACTACTAAGCTTTATTTAATTATAAATTTAACTTCAGTATATTAAGAATTGTTTATTTTACGTATGAAAAAAATTTCAAGTCCATATCTTAAGTAGTTTATGAGAAAAGGTACATTAATTTAACATGGCTGGTATAGGGATTCTGACTGCCCTTAATGTTTTGAAAAAAATATTACAACACAACGCATTAAGCATCACTAGTATACGTCCCAAATTAACATGAATAACATATATTTTTCAAGAAAATCATAAAGCAAAGCTATGAAAGGTACGATTACAATGAATCAGTTAAGTTATGCAGGGTGCCCCAAAACTATTGAAACGTGCTTTAATTTTTAACATATTGGAGATTAGTGTAGGAAGTGATTGCAAAACTTTTCAAAAGAAGATACGAACAGTGTTGCCAGTGGGCTACATTTTTTTTAAATTCAGATTTCTTATATAATTTCATTATTTTCAATGTACAATTTTCAATAAGCTTTAGAAAATTTTAACATTTCATAGAAGTTTGAAATATGTAGTATCCTTGTTAAAAATTTCAATAAGCAAGATTGACTTTTGCAATGAGAAGCAATCCTAATTACATTTTCAGAGAGAAATGCTTTTTTTTAAAAACGTATTACAACACAACGCATTAACACGTTTACGCCGGCGTGGTGGGTCACACTCGACTGTCTCAGAGCTGGCAAGTCTCCGACCTTTTGGATACCAGTATTTTAATACAGAAAATGTTGTTTTATTTAATTAGAACAATTGGGCGATTTAAAGGAACAACATTTTCTCTAAAATAACAGTGGTGTGCAAAAAGCCGGAGACTTGATAACTCTGAGATAGTCGAGTGTGACCCACCGCGTCGACGTGAACGTGTTAAGCATCACTAGTATGCGTCCCAAATTAGCATGAATAACATCTATTTTTCAAGAAAATGAAAAAGCAAAGATATGAAAGGTACGATTATAATGAATCAGTCAAGCTATACAGGTTGCCCCAAAACTATTGAAACGCGCTTTAATTTTTAACATATTGGAGAGTAGTGTAGGAAGTGATTGCAAAACTTTTCAAAAGAAGATACAGTGTTGCCAGTGAGCAACTATTTTTTATTCAGATTTTTTGATTCGTACCTGTTTTTTGAAATAGTAAAATTCACCTTATTTAATGTCATATTAATTAAGGTGAAAACAAGGGAAATTTTACCATTTCAGAAAATTGGTGGCAATCAAGAAATCTGAATTTAAAAAAAGTAGCCCACTGGCAACACGGTACAGGAAATAAGTCAATTTTAATGAAACAGTCCTGTCATTAATTTTCCAAAAGTTGCACTTTTTAAATTTTTATACGACCCCTCTAGACAAAATTGACCAATTAAAAATCCCTTCCTTTTGCTGCAACGCGAGCATGATCATTCCAAAAAACACCACACCTGTGTCCTTAAAATTGAAGAAGTTATGCTTAAAAGAACTGGTTATTATGAATGGGGACTATATTTCAAATTAGAAATGTAAATCTCTGAAATACTGCAAAGAAAAATCCTGATAATAATACATATGCAGTCAACCTTAAACAAAGGTATCGATGTTTTAAAAAATATTAGTGATAAAGAACTTCAAAATAATTACAAAAGCATTGTTAGAAGTATTCTGTTATGGATTGAACATGAAAGAAAATACTTTAACCCATTATCGGGCAAGTCAATTCTGTGACTGGAATGTTGAATAGATTCTATGCCACCAGAATCTACACGCAAATTTATTTCAAAATATAAAGCGGCTTTTTCGTCACGTGCATTATAAAAACAAAATGTTTTACTAAAAATTCCAGTGCAAATCGATCAGTTTTCAATAAAAATTAAGTGGTAAGTATACTACCACTACCTGATAAAGGTTTAAGCATGCTTTGAATTTTTTTTTAATTAATGTTTCTAGGATTTAAATGTACATTTGTCTCTTTACTTGATTGCCGGCTATGTAAAGCTTTATTTAAATGTATTTTTGATCCATTTTTTCCCATTTGTTAGCATATTTTTTTATCTAAACATCGCATTGTGAAAGTATTTTCCTTTTATTCAATTAAAACTTTTCGAAAAATACCGAATTATTTACACTTTCACTTTAATGGTAATTGACAAGTAGTATTCTTTATTTCAATTTATATCTTACCGTTACAATTGTGGTTAATTAGTAAAATTTGTAAGAGCACATCTGTTTATTCAAAATAATCGATCTAAAACTTTCTTCCACGTCATTTATTTATTTTTAAAAATTACACAACAGAATAAATTAATTGGAAAATGGAAGTTAAAAGAATTTTACGCTTTGGAAAATCTGGCTCCGTTAACGTTAAAATTTGTAACAGAAACATACATGCGGCGATTTCATTTGACTTTCAAAGTGTTTTAGAAAATCTGGTAAGCATTTTTTGAAATGATTTCTGGAAAATGAACATTTGCTTTGAAGTATGCCTTGAGATTGAGTTTCAGAGCTTCCTTTTTGAAACTATAAAGACTTTCAGGAGAGAGAGAGAGGGGAGAGGGGGTTGTAATGTTCTTTATTTAACTATGGTTGAATATTTTATCGAGCTTTTGTTATATTTTTCCTAGAAGTTACCGCATTGCAGATTTTTAAATTGTTTCCTTAACTTATTTAAATGTTTCAAAAATGTAAATTTTAGTTGAGTATTTAGTTATAAATATACAAGCATCTAGCACTAGTATTGTGATTAAATAGAATTTATTTTGTGTGTAGCATCGTTAGGGGATTTTTTATGATGAGATAAATACAATAAACCCATTTTTAAAGATTTGCTGTTAAAACAATTTTAAGTGAATAATTAGTGTTTTTCAATTAGTTTAATTTTCTCTCAATGTCTTAATTATTTTAAATTATCTGTTTAATTCGTTCTATTTATTTTTGTCATTTTATAAATATATGCTTTTTTTATTGTTTTCATTAATTTCATACAAAAAAAAAAAAAAAAAAAAAAAAAAAAAAGATGTTCAAACAGACGAACTTGAAAATCTACAGAATATAAATCATAATTTATAACAAAGTTTGCAATGAAAATGAATGCATAAATAAATAACTGATATTTTCCTACATTGCTCTTTTACTAAAAAAAAAATACCATATAGCTTACCCGCAAAAAAAGTGACACAAGTAAAAAAAATCCATTTTGCCTATTATTTCTCTAATAGGTATATCATAGATGCGCCTTGCTAAAGGAAAGGTGTTATAAGTACAGATATCCAGAAAACCTCTCTATTACACAATGTTTTATAGATTATGTTATATTTTCCAGCTTTAAAATTACAGCCATGAAATTTAGAAGTTCAAACAGTCGGGCATGTAATTTTTTTATTCGGGCATCTATTTTTTTCTATCACATGCCCGACTGGGCGTATAAAAATTTCAAAATTTTCTAGCCCTGCTACCATGGGCATTAGAGGGTTAAGGGGTTTTCTTTCTTTCTAACCGATGACCAGGCCCCTACCTGCCGAGAAGTCCCAGCTGAACGGGTTTGATTCCTGGTATCGGGGCGGGTGACCGCCTAATCGCCGCGTAGCGGCAATAAACCTAACGAGCTCCTAGAACGTATCGGCTGTACCTTTTACATAGTTGTTAACGGTGATATGTCGGTTGCTTAACATTTATATCCAGTTGTTTGGAATCTGCACATTGCTACTTGTGTTGATCTCGTAATTTGGAACCTTGGTCAGGTAATGAGACCTTCACCTGGCAAGGCACCTCCAGAGGTATAATTCACAGGTAACTTGGAGGACTTTGCACCCACGACGGATTTTACATGCACCATGCACCATTAGCGTACATGGCGGATTATAGCCAGCAGTAGGCCTCGATATAGAGGTCTGCACGGGCCCGGGCTTGGCCCGAGGCCCGTACCCGGCCCGGCCCGCGGGCCGGGCCGGGCCGACAGACAAAATAAACGGGCCGACAGACAAAATAAACGGGCCGGGCCGGCAAAAAATTAATCGGGCCTATCGGCCCGATATAAGAATTTAAGCGAAGCAGATAAAATACCAGCCATTTTCAATGAATATGATTTTCTCGAGAAGTATAAATGTGCGTCATGAGCCGATGCGAGTTTAACAACATCAATACAGAAATGTAACGTGTCCATCGTAGAGATCGGCATTGTACAGTTACAAGATGTCTGATTCCGAGTTTAATTTTTTTTCAGCAGACTCGTGCCGGGAAGGAAGTGGTCTTAATCGATCTCAGGATGTGTAGAACAGTCATTTTGTTTTGTAATATTAATAGTGATAATGCACTTCTCTTAACAGTATCTTTGGAAATATACCTTAAGGTGGTTCTCATATTCACTGCTCAACAATGCAAAGCTTTCAGACACATGTTTCTGACAAAAACTTTAACTATAAAGGCATAAAATTGACAAGCCTGCCTATTGAAGGCATTTGGAAACGAATAGCTTTTTCCGTATTTAATAAATTACTTACAGAGATAACAGCGATTCCTGTCACGTGACTGTACGTTTTTCTCTTTTCCTGTGCTATCGCTTCCGGAAATTCGATTCAAAACGCTAACTTTGACAGTATTTTCAGAAAGATATATTGCTTTTATCTATGAAAAAAAAACGACATTTACATAGCTTTTGAATAAGAATACCTGCCAATCTTACACGTTTCCGAAAAGAAAAGACTTCATAAATGTGTCGAAATGTAGCTCCTTTGGATTTGAGAAAAGTCTTAAAAATAAGAAAAATATTTTCACAAATCTACTTCTTATTATACAGCTTCAAATGTTATCTTGTTTTTAATCCTTTATTCTGAACTACATTAATCTTTTAATGAATCCTTATTTCCATTTCGAAATGTCTGTAGACACGATGACTGTAAGTAATCGTTAATGTTTACTATTGTCCGTTTTCTTTTTTGCGAACAGCATAGTAATGTAAAATATACTGTAAAATGTTCCCATAAATATGTATGTAGTATTCATTAAAAGAATCTTAATTGTATGTTGAGAAAAAACGGATTTATTTTTTTTTTTTTTGTAGAAATTGTATCGGGCCGGGCCCGTTTTCACTGATTTTTGTACGGGCCGGGCCGGGCCGATCTTCCAATTTTTACAACGGGCCGGGCCGGGCTCGGGCCGAACTTCCAATTTTTACAACGGGCCGGGCCGGGCCAAGATAGCTTTCGTACGAGCCGGGCCGGGCCCGGGCCTGGAAATTCCGGCCCGTGCAGACCTCTACCTCGATCCCGCGGCCTTAGCTGCGGATTCGTTGCTCTGCCAACTAGGCCACCGCTGCCAGGACTACTTCTGATTGACCTGGGGTTTTGAAGCTGAATTGTTGGTGCAGACTTGTCGTAAGAAAATGGATTTTGGAGGGGGGGGGGGGGGAGCAAAAAAGAAAAAAAATGGAGCGCCGAAGATAGACAAGTTGCACCGAAAGTTAATTTTGGGCCGAAATGCTAGGCAAACATAACGATGCAGGGGGATGAGACTCCGCCTATATACCGTACCCCACCGCGTAGAAACTGGCTCCGTAGACTTCCCACTGGAGAGGGTCCGGTAGCTTATGCAGGCTATAGTCTATGTTCAACTACGAATAATAAAGAGGCGGCAGTAAATAAAAAAAGAAACCTGAAAGGGAGAGGGGTTAGCTTGTACATGTTATTACACTTAAAACTTACGTATAGCTATTTACTTAACTATCATTTATTATATATATTGTTAGGTAGATTTCGTATGAAATACTACCTATTGGCGTCGTTCCTATGTTAGAATTTCTGAAAAACTTTTGCAGACCTACACCAATCATGACCCCTAGAACCCAAAACCACCCTCAGTAAAAAAATTTATCCATCTATGTATCTATCTATATATATCACTTTCTTATGGACACGATAACTTCCACAATTCTGCGCAAATCTCTTCCAAACTGATACATAAAAACAAAGGGCATAAAATCTCGGTCAAGTTCGTTAATGGGCGAAATCGGGCCAAGGGGCTGGAAATGGGGAGGGGTTTTGTGAAAATAGAAAAAAAACCCATAACTTCTTAAATTTTGTACATATCAAATCAGTTTAAAGTTTTTATTACTCCTAAAAATAGGGCCAAAAATTTATGCATCACAGATTTTTGATAAAATTAAAAATGGGCTCAAGGGGCGCAAAAAATAGGGTTTTTGGGAGAAAAAAAATTCGTAACTTCGTCAATTCTCAAGATATCAAATTCAATTAATTTTATTATATATCTCCTTAATATTATCTACAACTTTTATATTCACAAGTTTTTGATAGGACCAATTCGTACCACAAAAAAAATTAAAAACGAAAACAAAAAAAGGGGGATGAAGAAGAAAAATTTCCATAACTCCGTCAATTCACAAAATATAAAATCCCCATGAATTTATCATATATCTTCTTAATATTGTCTTCACCATTTATATGGATAAGTTTTTGATAGGACCAATTCTTTCAGCAAAAACAAATTAAAAATACATAGTGGTTGAAGAAAAAAATTATCTTACTAAGGGTGTATTCAAATCCAAACTGCTTATTTTCTGACACATTTTTAAATTCATTTTTGCTCTCAAACGCATCCAATTGATAGATTCTCTTCTTCAGAAACTATATAACTATATATTCAGAACATATATAACTACCGATTTTTTTTATAGAGGCAGAATATATTTCGAAAAATGATGTCAAAGTGGGCATTTTGAACTGAAATTCCCGAAGCGATTGTGTTATAAAGGAAAAATATTGCCCTATTGAGAAAATAATTGTTTATTAATCAAGTTTCAATTAATTGAAAGAAAAACAAGAACACATGCCGTTTATAAATCTTTTCAAAAATCACGTCAGCAAGTTTCGTATTAGGTGGATTTCGTATGAAATGCTACCTATTGGGATCGTTCCTATGTTGGAATTTCTGAAAAGTTTTTGCAGATCTACACCGATTATGACCCCTAGAACCCAAAACCACCCTGAGTAAAAAACTTAATATATATATATATATCACTTTCTTCTGGAAACGATAACTTTCGTAATTCTGCACCAATCTCTTCCAAACTGATACATAAAATCAATGAGCATAAAATCTCGGTCAAGTTCGTTAATGGGCAAAATCGGACCAAGGGGATGGAAATAGGGAGGGGTTTTGTGAAAACCGAAAACCCCCCATAACTTCATATCAAATCAGTTTAAAGTTTTTATTACTTCTAAAAATAGGACCAAAATTTTATGTATCACAGATTTTTAATAAAGTTAAAAATGGGCTCAATGGGCGCAAAAAATAGGGTTTTTGAGAGAAAAAAATTCATAACTTCGTCAATTCTCAAGATATCAATTCCAATTAATTTTATTATAAATCTCCTTAATATTATCTACAACTTTTATGTTCACAAGTTTTTGATAGGACCATTTCGTACCGAAAAAAAATTAAAAACGAAAACAAAAAGGGGGTTTGAAGAAGTAAAAAATCCATAACTCCGTCAATTCAAAAGATATAAAATCCCCATGAATTTATCATATATCTTCTTAATATTGTCTACAACATCTATATAGACAAGTTTTGGATAGGACCAATTCTTACAGCAAAAACAAATTAAAAATACATAGCGGTTGAAGAAAAAAATCATCTAAGTAAGGGTGTATTCAAATCCAAACTGCTTATTTTCTGACTCATTTTACAATTCATTTTTGCTCTCAAAGGCTTCCAATTAATACGTTTTCTTACTCAGAATCTATATAATGTACAGTAATGGTCAATTTTTTGATAGAGACAGAATATATTTAAAAAAATTCTGTTAAATTGGGCATTTTGAATCGAATTTCTCGAAGCGGATTGTGTTGTAAAAATCATTGCATTAAGGATGCACTCAAATCCAAACTGCTTATTTCCTGACTCATTTTTAAATTCATTTTTGCTCTCAAACGCATTTAATTGGTAGATTCGCTTATTCAGAAACTATATAATGTACCGCAATGATCGATTTTTTGATAGAGGCAGAATATATTTCAAAAAATGATGTCAAAGTGGGCATTTTGAACGGAATTTCCCGAAGCAATTGTGTTAGAAACGAATAATATTGTCCTTCTGAGAAAATAATTGTTTATATATCAAGTTTTAATTAATTGAACGAAAAATAAAAACACAGGTCGCTTATAAATCTCTTCAAAAATCACGTCAGCAAGTTTCATATTTTTTTTAGGTAGATTTCGTGTGAAATACTACCTACTGCGATCACTCCTATTTTAGAATTTCTGAAAAATTTTTGCAAATCTGCACCGATCATGACCACAAGAACCCAAAACCACCCTCAGTAAAACACTTTATATATATATATATATCATTTTCTTCTGGAAACGATAACTTTCGTAATTCTGCACCAATCTCTTCCAAACTGATACATAAAATCAATGAGCATAAAATCTCGGTCAAGTTCGTTAATGGGCAAAATCGGACCAAGGGGATGGAAATAGGGAGGGGTTTTGTGAAAACCGAAAACCCCCCATAAGTTCATATCAAATCAGTTTAAAGTTTTTATTACTTCTAAAAATAGGGCCAAAATTTTATGTATCACAGATTTTTAATAAAGTTAAAAATGGGCTCAATGGGCGCAAAAAATAGGGTTTTTGAGAGAAAAAAATTCATAACTTCGTCAATTCTCAAGATATCAAATCCAATTAATTTTATTATAAATCTCCTTAATATTATCTACAACTTTTATGTTCACAAGTTTTTGATAGGACCATTTCGTACCGCAAAAAAAATTAAAAACGAAAACAAAAAGGGGGTTTGAAGAAGTAAAAAATCCATAACTCCGTCAATTCAAAAGATATAAAATCCCCATGAATTTATCATATATCTTCTTAATATTGTCTACAACATCTATATAGACAAGTTTTGGATAGGACCAATTCTTACAGCAAAAACAAATTAAAAATACATAGCGGTTGAAGAAAAAAATCATCTAAGTAAGGGTGTATTCAAATCCAAACTGCTTATTTTCTGACTCATTTTACAATTCATTTTTGCTCTCAAAGGCTTCCAATTAATACGTTTTCTTACTCAGAAACTATATAATGTACAGTAATGGTCAATTTTTTGATAGAGACAGAATATATTTAAAAAAATTCTGTTAAATTGGGCATTTTGAACCGAATTTCTCGAAGCGGATTGTGTTGTAAAAATCATTGCATTAAGGATGCACTCAAATCCAAACTGCTTATTTCCTGACTCATTTTTAAATTCATTTTTGCTCTCAAACGCATTTAATTGGTAGATTCGCTTATTCAGAAACTATATAATGTACCGCAATGATCGATTTTTTGATAGAGGCAGAATATATTTCAAAAAATGATGTCAAAGTGGGCATTTTGAACGGAATTTCCCGAAGCAATTGTGTTAGAAACGAATAATATTGTCCTTCTGAGAAAATAATTGTTTATATATCAAGTTTTAATTAATTGAACGAAAAATAAAAACACAGGTCGCTTATAAATCTCTTCAAAAATCACGTCAGCAAGTTTCATATTTTTTTTAGGTAGATTTCGTGTGAAATACTACCTACTGCGATCACTCCTATTTTGGAATTTCTGAAAAATTTTTGCAAATCTGCACCGATCATGACCACAAGAACCCAAAACCACCCTCAGTAAAAAACTTTATATATATATATATCACTTTCTTCTGGAAACGATAACTTTCGTAATTCTGCACCAATCTCTTCCAAACTGATACATAAAATCAATGAGCATAAAATCTCGGTCAAGTTCGTTAATGGGCAAAATCGGACCAAGGGGATGGAAATAGGGAGGGGTTTTGTGAAAACCGAAAACCCCCCATAACTTCATATCAAATCAGTTTAAAGTTTTTATTACTTCTAAAAATAGGGCCAAAATTTTATGTATCACAGATTTTTAATAAAGTTAAAAATGGGCTCAATGGGCGCAAAAAATAGGGTTTTTGAGAGAAAAAAATTCACAACTTCGTCAATTCTCAAGATATCAATTCCAATTAATTTTATTATAAATCTCCTTCATATTATCTACAACTTTTATGTTCACAAGTTTTTGATAGGACCATTTCGTACCGCAAAAAAAATTAAAAACGAAAACAAAAAGGGGGTTTGAAGAAGTAAAAAATCCATAACTCCGTCAATTCAAAAGATATAAAATCCCCATGAATTTATCATATATCTTCTTAATATTGTCTACAACATCTATATAGACAAGTTTTGGATAGGACCAATTCTTACAGCAAAAACAAATTAAAAATACATAGCGGTTGAAGAAAAAAATCATCTAAGTAAGGGTGTATTCAAATCCAAACTGCTTATTTTCTGACTCATTTTACAATTCATTTTTGCTCTCAAAGGCTTCCAATTAATAAGTTTTCTTACTCAGAAACTATATAATGTACAGTAATGGTCAATTTTTTGATAGAGACAGAATATATTTAAAAAAATTCTGTTAAATTGGGCATTTTGAACCGAATTTCTCGAAGCGGATTGTGTTGTAAAAATCATTGCATTAAGGATGCACTCAAATCCAAACTGCTTATTTCCTGACTCATTTTTAAATTCATTTTTGCTCTCAAACGCATTTAATTGGTAGATTCGCTTATTCAGAAACTATATAATGTACCGCAATGTACCTATTGGGATCGTTCCTATGTTGGAATTTCTGAAAAGTTTTTGCAGATCTACACCGATCATGACCCCTAGAACCCAAAACCACCCTGAGTAAAAAACTTTATATATATATATATATATAAAACTTTCTTCTGGACACGATAACTTCCGCAATTCTGCACAAATCTCTTCCAAACTGATACATAAAATCATGGGACATAAAATCTCGGTCAAGTTCGTTAATGGGCAAAAGCGGACAAAGGGGGTGGAAATAGGGAGGGGTTTTGTGAAAACTGAAAAATCCCCATAACTTCTTAATTTTTGTACATATCAAATCAGTTTAAATTTTTTATTACTTCTAAAAATAGCACTAAAAATTCATGCATCACAGATTTTTGATAAAATTAAAAATATTCTCAAGGGGCGCAAAAAATAGGGATTTTGGGAGAAAAGATTCTTTACTTCGTCAATTCTCAAGATATTAAATCCAATTAATTTTATTATAAATCTCCTTAATATTATCTACAACTTTTATATTCACAAGTTTTTGATAGGACCAATTCGTACCGCAAAAAAAAAAATTAAAAACGAAAACAAAAAGGGGGGGTTGAAGAAGTAAAAAATCCATAACTCCGTCAATTCAAAAGATATAAAATCCCCATGAATTTATCATATATCTTCTTAATATTGTCTTCAACATTTATACAGACAAGTTTTTGATAGGGCCAATTCTTACAGCAAACACAAATTAAAAACAAGTGGGTAAGTGTCGCACAGATCGCACAGAGGGTTTCTATTAATATTCCTTTCAAAACACTTTATCCTTTTGAAAAATCTGTTGGTTCCACATTTCGCAACAAGGGACGCACTTTATTCTAAACAAACCTTTATCCGAACGAAACTCCGTTTTATATACTATCCATAGATATATTAGTCGAGGGGATTGGACCCATAGCACCCGAGATAAATAGTAAAAAGTGGAACTAAAATATGTAAGGCTATGGTGCATAATATGAAAGAATGGTCAAAGGGGTGTCGGCAAAAGTTGGAAAAGTGCTCCCCAGGTGAAAAGGGTGGAGGTTAGAAAAATTGCTTAAAATATACAAGTTAGAGCACGTAAACAATATAAGACTTTTTGAAAATTTTATGATTTGTCGTGTGGTCTGATGTATTCAGCTAGACGTATGCAAAAATTCATGTCTCCAACTTAATTAGGGGCTCTCTTAGAAAGAATTGCTTAAAAGACATATGTGGTAGCTCAAAGGGTTAAACGTAAGACTTTTTCAAGATTTTATGATTTGTCGCCTGGCCTCAGGTGTTCTGCTATAAGTATGCAAAATTTCAAATCTCCAATTTAATAAGGGGCTCAGTTAGAAAGAATTGCTTAAAATACGCATGTGGGAGCCCAAAGGGTTAAATGTACTTTTTCAAAATTTTATGATTTGTCGTTTTATGTGATGTATTCAGCTATAAGTATGCAAAATTTCATTCCTCCAACCTAATTAGGGGCTCACTTAGAAAGAATTGTTTAAAATACACATGTGGAAGCCCAAAGGGTTAAATGTACAACTTTTTCAAAATTTTATGATTTGTCGTTTGATGAGAGGTATTCAGCTATAAGTATGCAAAATTTCACTCCTCCAACCTAAATATGATTCACTTAGAAAGAATTGCTTAAAATACACATGTGGGAGCCCAAAGGGTTAAATGTACAACTTTTTCAAAATTTTATGATTTGTCGTTTGATGAGAGGTATTCAGCTATAAGTATGCAAAATTTCACTCCTCCAACCTAAATATGGTTCACTTAGAAAGAACTGTTTAAAATATACATGTGGGAGCCCAAAGGGTTAAATGTACGACTTTTTCAAAAATTTATGATTTGTCGTTTGATCTGAGGTGTCCATCTATAAGTACGCAAAATTTCAAGTCTCCAACATGTATAGTTTCTGAGACCGGACTCTGTGACAGACAGACAGACAGACGGACGGACAGACCGAGGAGCGAGACGAATAGGGTTTCGTCAGATGAAAGAAACCCTAATACATAGCGGTTGAAGAAAAAAAATCATCTTATTAAGGATGCATTCAAATCCAAACTGCTTATTTTCTTACTCATTTTTAAATTCATTTTTGCTCTCAAACGCATCCAATTGCTAGATTCTCTTATTCAGAAACTATATAATGTACAGTAATGATCGATTTTTGATAGAGGCAGAATATATTTCAAAAAATGATGTCAAAGTGGGCATTTTGAACAGAATTTCCCGAAGCGATTGTGTTAGAAACGAAAAATATTGCCCTACTGAGAAAATAATTGTTTGTTAATCAAGTTTTAATTAATTGAAAGAAAAATAAAAACACAGGTCGCTTATAAATCTTTTCAAAAATCAAGTCAGCATGTTTCATATATTTTTTTTTTTATTATTATTATTGAAAATGAATCTGAAAATGTGCCAGAAAATTTCGAGTTGTTGAGCATGGAAAAATATTTTTTTAATATCGCCTTAACATGATTCTGATAAAACCAGCTATTTTATAAAAATGAAATAAAAACTCGTCTAAAGCAGACAGATAAAACTGTTAAAGTGGATTTATATCTAATAATGATTTAGTTTTTGTTGGTGAAATCAGTATACTTAACTTCGAAATCTATCTCTGCCTGTAGGCCGGGCCGGCAGGGATTTTTTTTTTAATATTATCCTATAGCACTAGGTCGCATTAAACTAACTAGAGTAATTTACTTTAGATTACTTAAATATTGCCTGGCTTTTTAAAATGAATTTATATTTTTAACCATTTCTAATACTAGAATCAGGATTTTATTATTTATTATTATTATTATTGTATTATCTTATGGCAAGTTAACTATGAATTGGCTTACTATTACTTAGCTAGGAGGGATTTGATAGGAGACTGACGAGCCGTTGCCACCGAAACACTCAAGGCCTGAGGACACGAGTTGTGACGTCATCACTAATCGACCGGCTTCTTACTAGTGTTGGAATTCACACCGGAAAATTTTGAATAGCAATTTTCTTTATTTTATTTGTGAAATAGTTATCATCTTATAAACCAATAATAACTATTTTGAACTTACTGGTGAGAAATCTGAATTCCTAAATAAAAATTCAGCCAGATGCGGAATGCCTCAGTGTTGCTGCATCTGGTTGATTTTTAATTGGGGGGACTCCAAATTCTCGCCAGTAAGTTTAAATAGTTATTATTGTTTTATCAGATGATAGTTATTCCACAAATAAAATAAAAGAAAATTGCCATTCAAAATTTTCCGATCTGAATTCCAACACTCGTGAGAAGTCGGTCTACTAGTGATGACGTCACAACTCGTGCCCTCAGGCCTTGAGTGTTTCGGTGGCAACGAACGAGCTGACCTAGTGAGATTAATATACTAATTTCTAATTGAGCTAGCTGCTTGAGGTTGTAACTTAGACATAAGCCATGGGTGTTGGGCTTGACCTAAATTAACATTTAATTTTATGTTTCATTATATTTGTCTAGTATAATATGCTTATCTCACCCAGTGGACTTGTTCTTCTAAGGAAGTTTCCTTGTCTTGGCATTTGGTCACTGTCGTGGTGGTTGTCTTTTTATTATTTAGACATATTCTTGTGGGCCTTTTCTTTTTCCTTGATTGGTTATATGCTTCTCACATACCGTGAGATGCTTGTCTCTATCGTAGGTTGTTTTTCTTTATGACTCAATTAATGGTGGACGTCTAAATTTGAGGTTTTGTCATTTTGCGAACTTGCCGCTGATGGGTTGACTTGTTGTGGTCTTTAATTTGTGATCCTTTGAATTGGCTTTGATCACTTAACAGGTTCATTTTACTTTGTTTGTATGTTATCTTGATACGTGAATGCGCACATGGCGATCAGTCCATTGGAACCTAATGGCTGTTATCACGATTTATGCAACATTGTTGCGAGCTATTTGAAAGGCTTGTGCACTACTGGAGTGGGGGTTGTTCCATGGCAGTTAGTCCGTCAATTTTTTATTATGACTGTTTTCACAAGATGTACACTGCAAATAGAAACGTCTTAAATTTAGACACATATGTGACTGAAAAAGAATTTTAGACACTTAAGTGTCTTAATCTGAAAATTAAGACACTATAGATGTCTTAATTTAAGATACATAAGCGTCTTACTATGACCATGGTGTAAACGAACTGAGAATAATGTCTAAAATATCCGCAAACGTCTTATTTTAAGACACTTCATTGCTTTAAACGTGTCTTAATTTTTGATTCTTCCGACGCAATAACCACCAGGGGGCACTACCACTCCCAGTTGCGCATGCGTTTTAGATGTCTTCGTTCGAAGTGGTATACGTTGTAATTCAAACAAAGTGTGTTTTTATGTACGCGTGTATTTTAATTCGTTTTTTGCGAAATGTGAAGTACTGTGATTTTAATTCGTATTAACTTGGATTATGTATTTATTGAATACATACATCTGACGTGTGTGCTCGGCATCAAATGTCTCTTAGAAGCTGTCGTCGATACAAGGGCGGGATAGACACAGAACAGAAGTAGACAACGGTTGAAGATTACACCCGGAAATTCTACAAAGCGTGTGCAATGGGCTTAGTGTTAACTCGTATCAATTTATATCAATAATATTGTGTTATTCATCTTCGTCCTGTCGAAGCTGGCAAAAAAAAAAGAAACTTTTGTCTGGCGGGTCCTGTTTTTAGGATGAAACATCTCATCCTTTAAATATGGCTAGTCGGATGTATTATGGATTACCTTTTAAACTGATGAAAGTCTTTCTCCCTCACTGTGGTTGTGGTAGTTTTTAAAATTTCAAATCGAGGAATATTTCTTACCTCTTGCAGCAACTCAAGTAAGTTTCTTTATAGTAGTAAAATTAGTGTATTTTATGATTTTATTTATTGTACTAAACAAAATCCTGCATGAAATTTAATTAGTTTTGAATCTGTTCGCAAAAAACCCCACTAATTCTAGAAGTATATATTTTTAAACTTATGACGTTCTTTTTTATTACGAATTATATATTCAATGTCAGTTCTTAGTTTCAATGGATAATTTTTATCTCGCAGTAAATGACGGCCACAAGGAAGTAAAGATAAAAAAAAACTTTGAAAGATGACCTAATGCTTTCTTACTTCCTGGCATAAAACCGCAGATTAAAAAAAGATAAATAAAGTAAATGAGACTCGTCTATTATATGAAGCTGCCTGTAAAAATATACATATGTATTTGATTTGCAATCAACTCTAATACTGATTTTTTTATTATTTTTAATAAAAAAGTAATTTGAAATTTATAATGGGAAAAAGTAAAAACCTCTAACTAGATTTCGTATTTAAAATTGTGGTAACTTTATTTATATGCACTTATACGAAAAATACAAAAATGACAGATGTTACTGTATATATTTAAGACGAAAGAAGTTTGGAAATCATAAGTTATTTTTTCCTCATGTTTTTAATATAGAATATGTACTTATTTGTTTTTATTGATAGTTGAATAGCTTTTGTGAGTACCCCCTGATCTACATAAAAACTTGCCCATGTGGAAATATAAATTTTTTAAAAACATAATTTTTAAATAAGTATTTTCATTTTGGGGGGGGGGAGGGGGGGGGGGATTTTGCATGAATTTTTGTAAAGCTGATATCTTAAATCTTGCACTGATTATAATGAAAGTTTTGAACTTTTAGAGTAGGACAAGTTTAAAAACGCAAATATATTTAACAAAATACCAAAGTAATTTTTTCCCCAATGTTATTAAAGTAGAATATTTATTTATTTATTTTCATTATTCATAGTTAAATGGCTGTTGTGATTATCAAGTGATGTATATGTAAAATTGCCTATGTGGCAATATATTTTTTTATATTTTCATTTTTTTTTGGGGGGGGGGGGGGGGGGGATTTTTGCAATTTTCGTACATCTGATATTTTAAATCTTTTTCCACATTCAACCGAGTATAATAAATATTTTGAACTTTTAGAGTAGGACAAGATTATAAAATATATATATATATATTTATCTATGTACCTTAAAAGCCCTTAATAGCGAACACTTCGGGAACGCGGAATTTGTCCGATAATTGGAGATGTCTACTTTTTTGAGGTAAAAATATACAAATATGTATGTCTGCTGATTAAAAAAGTATTCGTTAAATAGAGGTGTTCGCTATTCGAGAATGTTCATTAACCTCCACAACGGATACTCCCGAATATCGGACATCTCAATTTAGACAACTATAATGCAGGGTTGCGTTTTTTGCAAAAGTACTTCTTGATTAAAGGAAGGGCAAACTGGGAAGTGCCCCGTCCCCCTACGACTGTAGTGCCCCCAAATTTGATGTGCAATATTTGTAAAGCTTATATTTTAAATCTGTTTCGAAATTGTACTGATTATAATCAATATTTTGAACTTTTAAAGTAAAATAAGGTTAAAAACAAAATAAATTTAAAAAAATCTAATATTTAGATAAATATTTTTTGTTTTTTAATCTTGTTCTACTCCTGAAGTTCAAGATATTGATTATAATCAGTACAATGTCGTAAAAGATTTAAATTATCAACGTAACGAAAATTGTATACCAAAACTGAGAGCACCAAAAAAATCAGGCTGTATTGGGGGGGGGGGGGGGCAGGACCACAGCCAAATATTTTTCCAGGATTCAACGTGGTCAAACATGGCTACGTATGATGCTTACAAAAAAAATGGATGCGATTCAGACGTTTGAAGTGTCTGAAATTCAGACGCAAAAAGTGTCTGAAAAATTCAGACATTTTAAAATGTCTGAAAATTGAACACTCCATTTCAGACACTTAAGTGTCTGAATTTCAGACATTTTAATTTAGAGTGTATCGTTATAATTTCTCCTTTGTTGTAGTTGGCTTCTCCGTTTCATTTAAAACACATATTTTCCTTATCCGCTTCCGATGATTCGTTGGGTTTGTGTGAATGAGCCGTAGCTATCAGTTCATCATAAATGACTTCTCTCAGAAGTGCGATAAATCGATTTTTTTTTTTTGCAAGTAAAAGGTTCTTTTACCTGCGGCCGCGGTCAACTTAATAGTTGAACTCGGGCCTCTTTTTTTTTTTTTTATACTTGAAAATAAGGCAGTTTGGGGTGGCGATGTCCGCTGGGATGGTATGTGTTTAGCTTTGTTCTTTTATGTTTTATTGAGAGATTGAGTCTATGTTTTCTATTAACCACCTGGTAACTGCTTTGCCCTTGTTTTGTACATGTTTATTGTTTGCTAGCTGATTATGCCGAAGTTGCTCGTTGTTTGCTGTGATTTGAATCAGATGGTGTGGTTGTGTTAGTGGGCAGGCTATTAGAAAGTGTTTTGGGGTTCCCAATTCCCCGCATGCACAGTTTGGCTCATCTTTGCGCTTGAATCTGGGTAAGTATTCTGGGAATGCTCCATGTCCCGTGTATATCTGGCTGAGTAATTTACAACTCCTTAGTCTGTTTCTACTTACTTTTGGAAAGTATTGATATGTTGTCCTGCCCGTGTCCCCGTAATCCCACTCGAACTGCCACTGTTTAATAATTAGTTCTTTAATTGTTTTTTTAAGGTTTGTTATTGTTCTTTCTAATATGGAATTCCTTTTATTTTATTTTTTGCTACTTGTTTGGCTAATTCGTCGGTATCACTTTTCCTTGGATGTCCACATATGCTTTAACCCAGCTAATTTTAAACCTATTATTTGAGAGGCCCCGATATATTAAGGGGGTAGGATACCTTTAAACCTGCAAAATTTTCGGAAAAATTTTAATTCATATTTTGATTCCGTAATCATTTCTGAACTATATGCATAAACCGCATTAAAAAATTCTCATTAGTTTACTAATTATGGCAGTTTTATTAAGACTACATATTAAGACTGCATAGGATAATTAAACTTTGCATTCAATCAAAACGATGAATTTTGATACTGCGCGCAGAATTACTAAAAAACTATGCATGGCAATGAAAAAAACTTTTCACCACATATTCATTACTGTATTATCTACAACATAAAACCAGAAAAAGATAAGATTTTATTTTATTTTTTGTTTTTTACTTTGAAAATATTTTTTTAAGTTAAATTTTTTAATTTTTTGTTAATTTTTTAATTTAGTCAATATCTTTTACAAATATTCGGGTTTTAGTATTAAGGTAACAGTATTATGTATTTATTTTCCCCAAAATTTCCCCTTTATGTGCATAATTTCAGATTTTATCAAGCGCGCAAGGTTTTTTTTTCTCTTATTATCTAATTTTTAAACTTATCATTTCAATATTTATTTATGAATTTACAAGTATATATATATTTTTAAATATAAATATAAATATGAGCTTTATATTTAAATGAAGTTTGATTTTTATTTTTGACTTATTACACAAGTTTTGAAGCTTGGAACTTAGTGGTATTTTTTCCTTTTTCAACGTGTTCAAAGGTATCCTACCCCCTAGGGGTTTATATATTTACCTAGAAACTCTATTATGAATCTGCGTTTGATTCTTATTTTGGTGCAAATACAAATACTTTTGTTAATGGTTTATATTATATTGGATTAAAGTTAAAACATTGTGATTAAGCTAAATCCATTGTTTTGTCTGTACTCTTTTGAGAGATGCCTGGAATTTGCCAAACGGCGCCGCAAGAAAAATGTCACAACTGAAAAAGAGGTTACATTACGGTGGGGAATGGGGGGGGGGGGGGGGGACAGATTTACTCAATCCTACCAATCTCTTTTATGTCTATAGTTTTAAAGGTTTTACTCTTTAATGTGCGTATTTTACAGGTGCATACAGAGCTAAGTGCTATAATTTTTTATTACAGTAAAAAAATGCGAATTTTCTTTTGCCTTTCCTGAAATTTACTTTTTTTTATTTGTGTCAATTTTCTTGCTGATGAGCTATATATACATACACACAAACAGACTTATATTTAAGTCTTTTACGTAACATTAAAAAAAAAATAATAATGTTAAAAATTTTTTCATTGATGTCTGCACAACTACGATTACAAAAACTGCAAGAGCCAGATTTAAGACTAGGAATAAACCGGAAATTTTGTATAGATGGAAAAAGTCCAGCAAGTTGATACATATAGCACCTCACTTCTGTGATTTTTTTTTTCACCAATATTTCCAAAAAGTAACAATCACCTCATTTTAATCGCAAATTTTGCGATTAAGTAATACAGCGATTACTATTCCAAATAGTTTTGATAAAAATTGCAGGAGTTAGTAGCTGGGGCCCTTAGCATGTGAAAAATATATCAGCTCCTGTTTACTCATTATTACCTTCACTTCTTTATCTCAAATTTTTTCATTTAATTTTAGTTTTCCGCTTCTCTAAAAGAAAAACGGTGTTTAATGGTGGTCATAAAATTTTAATGGCTTTTCTTCAAAACCATTAAAGATACCTTAATGAAATGAACACATTGCGACCATCAGGTGTGTGTATATTGAACTGGTACAACAAAAAAAGGTTTTTCATAAAAATTAAAAGCCATGTTTCAATATTAAATACTCCTTGCATTTTGAAGTTATTTATTACATATTTGCCCAATCCATGGGGACGGGTGTAGATGTGTCTGACATTCCTAAGCATACATTAGCTTTGTAGTATTTAACCGGTTTATAGCCCAAACTTTTATGTTAAATATTTTTACGTTTACTTAACATTTGTCTATATACTTATATAGGAGAATTGATTTTCTGAAACAACACTTTCATATTTAAAATAACTATTTTTTTTATTGCAAGTATGATATGTGTCGATGTCATACCCGCAACACATAAAAACAATTTTTAGGTGCTTTCGTAATTATATAAATACGTAGCACCTATAGTCGTCGTCTGGTCCATCCGTCTGTCCGTCCACATATAACAGCGCAAAAACTACCCATCCGAATGGTTTGAAATTTAATATATATAATCGCTGCAGAATTTTGTCGAGTCGTTTCAAATTTTATGAAAATCGAATCGAAGCTTAAAAAGATATCAATAAAAGTTTTCTTCTTTATATTAAATCCTATCATACGTAATTAATTCAATTATATCCCATGACAGTTAAGATTCTAGGTTGCCATGGTGAGTCCTATTTAAGGTGGAGTCCTATTATTTCCGTATTACAGCATGTAATATAGATAATCGTAATAAATTTTGTATTCATGTATTTTCACATAAGAGTGCAACAGCTATTGCTCCAAGATCTGAATATTTATAAACCTAGTTATAGTACGAACGCAACTCAATTGCTATGTTTGACGTACAATTTACGACTTGTTTAAAATATGTAAAGGATGTTTAAAAAAAATCGATGCTGCTACATTAAGATACATAAATTTCTGTTTAATATAAAAATATTTAATAAAAAAGTTTTATCTATACACCCCTTAAGTGCAGAGCAAAATTATGTGCACGCGGGTCCAGACACTCCCCAAAGTTCTTCCCTTTTTCTTACTAGATAATTTCGTTACAAAAGTATGATACTTTCGAAAACACTGTTTAATTAAAGTGAAACAATGCTGGTATCCGTTTCAAAATATGCTTATTTGAAGGTCAAATAAACATAAATAAACATGTGTAACTCCAATTAATGCACTGTGCATATAAATACTTCCATTAGGAAGCTGTACCCTTTTTATGCACATTCATTTGTATTATAAGCACGAACAGAGAAAATATTTTTATTTAAGAACGTAACACGCAAGAATAATTCCATAGGCGGGTATTCCTATTTAAAAGACCAAAACTAGCCGTCACAAATGTGTTAAGAAAAAATTTCTTGTTCAAAATATGTTTATTTGACCATCAAATAAGCATATTTTGGACAAAAATTTTAATTAGCACATTTGTGACGGCTAATTTTGGTCTTTTAACCCTGTGAATGGTTTGGGCGTATTTTTCCGTTTGCCAAAAACAAATTTAATCTGTTGTAGACAAAAATATTTTAAACAGAATTGTATTTCAAGATATGTATGAAATAAAGAGGCATGAAGTGTATTTTAGAAACAAACAGGAAATATTTTTTTAATTAAGATTATTTTTATAAGCATTTTTACTAAAATGCAGGAAAGCCCCCAAGACGCTCGGAGGGTTAAAAAAAAAAAAAAAAAAAAAAAAAAAAAAAAAAAAAAAAAAACCGCCTATGGAAATACTCTTGGATGTTACATTCTTGAATAAAAAGTTTCTCTCTGTTCGTATGTATAATACAAATGAATATCTATAATAATGGTACAGGTTTTTTCGAAGTCTTTATGTGCAAAGTACATTAATTGCAGTTATACGTACCAAAAACAGGCCATCCAGTCAGTGGCGTAGCTAAGGGGGTGAAAGGGGACGGCCGCCCCGGGCGCCGAAGCCAAGGGGCGTCAAATTGAGAGAGGTTTAAACCGAAATTATCTCACATATTTTGACAATAAATGAAAATTGATGATTTTTAAATGTTTTTTGTGTGTGTTTGTGTGGGAATGTTTTCTTTAATACGGTATTTTGTTATATCCAAATAACGAAGAAATAAAAAGCTTCTGTGTTTCTAAGGATGGCTCAATACACTTGGTACTTAAGATAATTATACACCTGAATTGAGGCGAAAAAGGATTAAATAGGGGGCGCCAAATTGAGAGGAGCTTTAAACCAAAATTATTTCACATATTTTGACAATAAATAAGAATTGTTGACCTTTCCTTTTGTGTGTGTGTGTGAATGTTTTGAAGAAATTCGGTGAAGGTGGGGGAAATTGAGAGATCCATAATTGTCAATCGCTGATGGAGGTTTCTAACTGTCTAGCCTCCAGTTTATAAATCAAAAAACCTGTTGGCGACTTGGAGTTACATTTCTGGTATCAGAAGAACGTTTTTCATTTGTATACTAGCTGACACGACAGTCTATTTTTCCAAATGAAACGCGAATGATTAAAAGCTCTATTCATATTAAAATTTAAGAAAAAATCGAATCTCTCAAAAGGAACCACTGGGATGGGTCCCCATTGTCTTCGGCAGCGTAGACCGACTGTCTTCGGCGGGCGTACTACATACGTATCTCAAACTAGTAAAAACCTCCACTCGAATTTATCGCTTTCAAAATGAATCTCCGCACGGATCCCCGATGCCTATGTCCCCGTATACCAGGAGTGTTGCGCACGCGCCGGCAAATCTGAAGAGAATCGTAAGATAAGTTGAAAGAAAAAAATTCCGCAGAAATCGGGCCAATGAAAACTCGGAAAAATGCCCCGGGGCGGTGCAAGGTAAAACTAAAAACTATAAGACAATCAAAAACCAAGTTGAATGATCAAAACCCAGTTGAAATTGGGTCCATAGAATCCGAGATAAGATTGCGGCCCCTGCACTGGAAGGTTGAGCTAAAAACTGCAAGAAAATCGTAATGCAAGTTGAATGATACAATTCCCGTTGAAATCTGGCCTATAGAGTCCGAGAAAAGAATGCATCGTTAATGTTCGATAATGGTGGTAAAAGAAATCTATATTTTCGAATACATAGTTTTACATGTAAATAAAGGGGAGAAACCCTTTTACTTAACTCTTAACTCATATAACGGGACTCTTGCCACAGAACACACTAATAATCCTCGATTAAATTTGATAAAATGCTTTTAAATTATGTTTGTAGCGTTTCGCCAACTTTAATAATTAACTCGATTGTCCACATGTCATACAATATTTGATCCATTGATTTTCGGGACTTAAATGGAGGGGTCGGCCGGAAAAAGTTCTCTTTTTAGTTCGGTTTTTAATGAATGTCCGTCCCTGTACGGTTCTTTTTCCGAACTTTTGTACTACCGTCAGTTTTTTTAAAAAAAATAAGAACAATTGCCGAACGATTTTCAAAGATTTTATACACAGATGTAAAATATCTCTTACATGTGCTCTGATATTTTCAAATCGATACCTTAATTAGTTTTCTTAATTTCCGCTGATTAGTGAAAATTCTTAATTTCTTTCATATGTGCGCGCAATTTTGCCATTTTGTTAAAAAAATCGCGTTTTTGATGAGGTTTTAAATAATATTTTCGGCTAATTATAAAAAAAATTTAGAAATCTGAACCTCATGTGCATCATGACCAATATTGGGCTACCCTCACCCAAATTTTCAGACTTGCACGTGCGGTAGATATTTCTATCAATCTCCGTCACACACAACAACACACATAGATTGGTTTTCACGCTGATTTTTCTATTTTAGCATTCCATATGTATATTTTCGTATAATGGGGATTCTGTGAACCAATGCAAAATGGATTTAGCTAGAAGAACAACAAATAAATACGTTATTTCTTCTTTATTGGAAATTCCATTTTTCCATCGAACTGGCATTCAGAAAAGCCATATAATAAAATGTGTGGCGGCTTACCCCCAAAATTTCCCTTCTATAAAAAACAAAGTAGGACTTTTCAGTCTTCCTAGTACTACCAATACAAATTGCTGTTTTCGTTGTTTCAAAAGTTAAATATATTTGATATATACTTAAATTCAGCGCATATAGGCATTAGAGAAAACTACATCTATATCTGTATATGTAAGGACTAACTGGGAGATTAATGGGAGAAAAGAATTTGACTCGTGACCGTATTTGTGGACCGAACTCGTTTATTTCGTCGCTGCAGCTTACAATCATCTCCGCGATTTCGATCGGATGTCCCACGAGCCGTTTACGTCAATTTCGGGACCTACATGGTCGTACTCGTAGGTTATGCAGGCACATCAAATGGGCAAAATCTAATCCTTTTCCTGCGCGTTCTTGCTAATATGTTGGGTCTTTAATATTTTCCAACAGGGGCCGAAGGTATAAATTTGGGAGGAACATTTAGTTTAATTGGTTAATTAGCTCTTGATTGACCTGTGGTCAAGACCCGCACAATTCCTGGGATCTGTGACACACAGGGCTTTAACTACAAACTAAGGAGAATTGTCCAAACGCCAGCATATTCTATCTTAACTTACTCTCAGATTTTAATGGTGAATGTAATAAATGTTATGCTGGGAGACATTGTTCAATGCCACTGCGCTCGTATTTAACAGATTTAAATGTGATTGATCATATGTTAAGGGTTTATTAAGACCTCGACCAAATTCGTTGGACATCGTGATCCGGTACCCTGTTTCAAAATGGCGGCCCCTTAATGATTTCAAACCAAAAAAATATATAGAAAAAAATTATAGATCAAATTTATTTCTTGCATAACCGTTAGGCATAGAAGGCTTCAAGAACCTTTTTCTGGTTTCCCCTCTGTCTTAAAAAATGGATAAGTATAGCAATTTTAAATTGGCTGCCGTTTCGAAACAGGAGATTTTTTTCTACATAATCGGGCGTAATTTAAGAGTTTTAGCAAATGAAGTTTTTTGAAAATTTGTTTTCATTGTTGCTACTCCCTACGCTTAAAACAACAGTCATATCCATGAACGTTCCGTTAAGTTTTTGAAATTCCCATTCAAATTCAGTATTGACGAAAACTAGAAATCTTCTATAATTGGTTTCCACGTATTTTAATTTCGTGTATTTGAGTAAAATAAGCCGAATCCTTAAAAACAAGGAAGAGTGAAGCTGTCTTTTCCTCTCGGTGGAGGCCAAAAAGATTTTTTTTTCGTCTTGAAGAAAAATAATGTGGTAATTTTATTGATTTAGAGAGGAAAAAGGGGGGGGGGGGGCGCAAAATTTGTCCCTGCCCCGGGCGCCAAAAAACGTAGCTACTGCATCCAATCATAAAATATACTATATTAGGCTAAAAGTTTGAAACGGAATTCCTTTTATGAATGTCACAAAATCGCCACGAAATGCAAAGAAAGTTAGAAATCGCATTAACCCTCTCATTGCGTAAGTAATTTTTCGCGATGAGCGTCTTTTACAGAATTTTTAATCGTTTATTACCGGTTCTTTAAAGCAGAAATTTTTGACTATCGTAATCCGGGAAAATGTCCTGATTAAATCAGACAAAGTTTTCGCTAAAAAGTAATTGGTGGGAACCACCAAATAGTATTAATTTGACGGGAAAATGCATGCCCGAGCATAGCTCGGGCTGCGCAGCGAGATGGTTAAAATTCTCTAAAAATTCAAAAGTTCACGAAAACAAAATTTACTATATTAGGCTAAAGTTTAAAACCGAATTCCTTTAACTTATATGTCGTCACGCTCTAAAAATCGCATAAAAAAATTCACAAAAATTCAAGAATCGCTGTACGAATTCCGAATATACTTTATTGAAAAGAAGAAAAAATTTAGGGGAGACCGGGAAAAACTTTCCAACTTTTATAGTTTTATTTTGGTATTTTTTTATTTTTATCTATTTTGACGTCAACAGAACGTCGTTGTATTCCATAGAACTTTATCGATAAACTGGCACAATTTTTTTCCTAAAAACTAAATATAGTTTTAAACAGAAAATGGTTATAGTCCAAGAGACGATAGCACAAAAACCTATGTTATCAAGCACAAGAAAAAACCTTTATTTTATGGAAGAGTAGAAGTAGGGGGATCTAATGATCCATGTCTGCCGAAAGTGAAGTGGCGCATAAGCCAAAAATTAATACCACCACTGGTTGACTCGTTGGTTTATCATTGTGTTTGTCCTACAAAAGTATGAAAACATGGAAAATAGTTGTAGGACAAACACAATGATAAACCTACGAGTCAACCACTGGCGGTATTAATATTTGGCTTATGCACCACTTCACTTCCGGCAGACATGGATCATTAGATTCCCCTACTTCTACACTTCCATAAAATAAAGAGGTTTTTTCTTGTGCTTGATAACATAGATTTTTAAGCTGTCGACTCTTGGACTATTAAATCTGATCATGTTACGTTAGAAAATGTGCCCCGTATGCTGGGCAAGTTTTCCCGGGGCAAATGTTCAAACTAACTTTAAATGGTAAAACACAGGTAATAAATCTTGCTTGTTAATTAATATTCATTTTTTATTGTAAACTGAAAAGACATGGCAATAGTACACAGAGAAACTAAGTGAATATAGAAAACAAATGCCACTTAATGATTTTACAAAAACTGTCAATTAACAGTTTTATAAAGGCAGATTTTTAATTTTAAAAAAAGTCGTTATCATTGTCTGAATCACAGTGAGAGCAAACAAAAAAATTAAGAATTTGCTTTCATTCAGTCTTCATACGCCCATTTCTTGCACCGCACCCATTTTCATTTGCCTTAGATTTGGAGTGAAATGTTCAAAGCAATAAATGTAAAGACAATCTTCATTTTCTTCATCACTGAATGTAGCCTTTTTATACCTTTTTTAGGCTTTGATGTTTTAATGCATTTTACACTTCAAGACGAAGGTTCAAACATCTTTGTGTCCGGGATTAGATTTTGTTTTTTCTTGCCCCTTTTATCTGATTCCTTTTGCAGTTTCCTTTTTTAGACAAATATTTTTTAATTTTCAGCTGATTTTTAACGGGAGAATCAGTCAGTATAAATGACTGCATTTTTTTTCTTTCCACGCCATGTTTGCCTCCTAGGCGCATCCTTCTCAAAAGGCCTAACTTCTTCTGGTGAAGGGAAAGTTTGTTTGGTTGTAGAAGGAACGCCTTCTTCGTAAGCAATAGGAAAAGTTTGAGTGGAACTTGAAGGAACAGCTGC
Organism: Maratus speciosus; assembly: GCA_963932465.1. NCBI lineage: Eukaryota > Metazoa > Arthropoda > Arachnida > Araneae > Salticidae > Maratus > Maratus speciosus. Next base: position 259,153,267 of record OZ010796.1, on the reverse strand, counting down.
TTTGGAAGTGCTAGCCTGCTTTGATGTGGAAGGATTTGATTTGATGCTCTCCGTGGGTTTGAATCAGGGATGAGATTTCCGACTTTTTGAATACCAGTATAATTTTAGAGGAAATGTTATTTTATTTAATCGGAACATTTTTGCGATTTAAAAGAACAACATTTTCTCGAAGATTATGCTGGTACGCAAAAAGTCGGAAATTTCATCCTTGGTTTGAATTAAGGCTAAGAAAAGTCGATTGTTCTAGCAAGTCTGAAGTCTGTTCAGGATTATTAGTGCTTTCAAGATTTGGTACGGCAGGAGCTGGTCTGTCAGAAAAGTAGGATGGCATAAAATCCAAGTCTGTAGATATTTCAGGATGCAGCGGGAAGATTCTCAAAAGTTTAAAACCCGCCATAATATTGACTGGGTTTAACGCCAGTGGAGCAGTTCTAAACAAAGTATAGACAGGATGTCGTAAATTGTCATAGGCCTTTTATTTATGCTTTCTGAGCGCGTAAAAGGGAAGAACCAAATGCTGATTTTATTTCGTCGTTTGTCTTAACGCCCTCTGGTCAAGGCATTCGGGATACGGAAAAAAGAAAGACATATTATTAAATTTTGTACTTTTACGTATTAAATGACACAATTAGTTCGAAAAAATATTTTTGTTAACCGTTTGATAAAAGTTTAAAAAAAGGTCGTTTTCGTGATTGACTTTCTCTCCCTTACGGACACGTTAGGCCAATTTACCCTAGGGCTCGATTCACAAAAAATACCTATTTAAAGATCAGAAATTCTTCTCGTCGACGGTGCAATAGATTTTGAAAAATACTAATTTTACTTCTCTCGAAAAAATTAGTGACTGCAAGTCATTTTGCGCCTCCAAAGACAGTATTTTTTCTGCACTAAAAGTAACTAAACGTCGGTATTTCGATACAATCTTTCAAGAGCCTCTCGGCAGACCATATTTACATCACCTACAAAAATTTTTTAACATTCGGACAACTTTTATTATTTATTAGTATTTAAAAAAAATAAAATCTAAGAAATTTTCGATCAAAACGCAATAATGCGGGGTGTTTCGACGAGCTTTCGCCCGGCTTCGGTTCATATTTTCACTGCTACATGTGCATATTTTTTCATGAAATATTAAAGAGGGCTTAGATACACTTATATTTGTAACCGATTAAAATTTCAAAGTGTTCAGACGATAAGACCATTTTTTTGTTATGTTAACTGCTTCAAGAGCGGTGGTCCGTTTTTGGACAAAAAAATTTTAATCCCTAAATGGCACATTGACACCAAATTATTGTAAGGAAACATTTACTTTCATTAAGAACGTGAAAAAAAAAAAAAAAAAAAAGCTTTTCCTTATTTTGAAATAAATTTGATTGTAAATTCTGGTGACATTGACTCATTTCAGCATTTTGCGAATAAAAGTACCTTGCACCTGAAAGGGTTAAAGAACCAGATGCGAAAAAAAAAAAAAAAAAAAAAAAAGGCGGGACGATAGCATATATCTATTATCAAAAAATTTCTACAATTTCATTTTTCCGTTCAGTCATAACTGATAAAAATTTCAAAAAGTTCGGACAACAAAAAATATTTTTTTTTAACCTTGAAAAAAACCCTATGTAAAAAAAAAAAAAAAAATGCTTTTTTTATGAGCTCTTTTACCACTAAATATCAATATCTTTCATTTAAAAATATAAATTGATACACAATCGGGTTGAATATTGTAAAAATATATAAATTTTAGTTTTATTTGAGGTTATTATCACGGGCCCGGGAAACGGACGGTCAGCTAGTTAAAAAATAAATTTGACCGTGACAGAAGCTAATTTAAGAATCATAAAAATAAATTCCCCATTTCCGCAAAAGAGGAAGCAAAAGGAATTTGTGTCGAATCTGCCCTATCTATTTTAACTTGAGTACAGTTGTCATATAGTGAAATAGTTAAAAAAAAATATTTAAATTTTGTTAGTAAAATTCCCGCTAGGATATTGTTTTCGTTGGTAAAGAAAGTTAAGTCGAATCTATCTTTTCTAATTTTGAATTGGAGTACAATTGCCATTGTGAGTAAATATTTTTAAAAATCCATTTTAAAACTTTAGTTGTACAATTTTCCAGCAGGGGTGCTACTAGCGTAAAAAAAAAAAAAACTATTATGTGATTTTTAAAAATAAAAACACAAATTTGACAGTGGCAACAGTTTATTCTAAACTTTTCACCGAAATTCTTTCGTAGGAAGTGAGTCTAAATTGCATCTGAAATGTTAGAAGAATATATGGGTATATACAGACATATGGGGCAATATAACTTTTTAAAAAAGCCATAGAAAAAGCTCCTTCAATACTAATTGGATATGGAGTGTAATGTATCTGAATTCTTTTCTGAGGCCTGTAAAAAACTATAAATGTTACATTCCGTAATTTTCAGTGAAGAATATGCAGCAATGAATCTCAGTAACACACAGAAATTTCGTAAGAGTTTCGTATAACATAATGGCACTAAAATGCATTTTTAAGTAGCTACCTTCCACAGACTGTATTGTGATGTGATTCTTTTGTGCGACCCTGTAAAACAACTATTAGTGCTATACACACCATTAAAAAAACATGCTGAAGGTGACTATTACTATATACTAAAATTGTATTATCGTCAGCGTTCTACAAATTCCACATAAAGCGTTTCATAAAATGTTACAATTAGGGTGTTATTTTATATATAGTAGATATAAAAATGTCATAAAAATAAACCAGTGGAACACATAAACAAGAACTTTAATACTTCAAATTCCTTTCATAGCTAAAACATCAGACTTAATTTTTAGGAGATAATATGATAATCCTCAATGTGATATCTTCTAAGAATTCTAGTACTATATATTTCTCTAGTATATGCTTTATTTGTGAGCAAAAAAAAAATGAAATAAGATTCCAATTAGTGTAAAATAGTTCTTAAAAATGTTTATTTTGAAAAGAGTTTTTGATTGCTAATCATTGTAATGATATGGACAAAAAAAAAAAAAAAAAAAAAAAAAAAAAAACATAATCTTCGGTGCCTATATTAATTGAAAAAATCAAATTAGTAGAATTTAGTTAATTAAATAATAATGAATATAACTAGCATATATTTTTGAAAACTAAAAGGTTGAAAATATAAAATAAAAAATAAAAAATATGGTAGTCAATGCTTAATCATCGTTGATTTTATGATCAAATATTGTAGTAAGGCCACTTGTATGAAATATATGATTAACACGTTAAATGCCATGTCTATTTTGTCTGTCTTTCCGTTTAGGCCACGAAATAAGACTCCCATTACAGAATCTATAAGTGTCAGTCACCGATGACTGACGCGGCCTAAACGGAAAGATCGGTGTCAGTCACCGGTGACTGACGTGGCATTCAACGCGTTAATATTTCGGTTGGCTCAATGATTTTACATTAATAACGGAAAAAATAAACATTTGTTTTATACAAACAGCAGTCTACAATTCAGTTAACTATTTTTAATCATTTATATATGTCATATATTGCATATATATATTCGATGTGGGATCGTACAACAAAGCGTTAGAGAGTATCTGTCTTGATGGTTATGTCACAATTTCCATGCAGTTATTCATTACTTTAACTTTTATTTACTTTTATTAATACTTTAAGCATTAAATGCGCGATTTTTTATTTTGTTTCGAAAAAATTATGTATGATTCTCTGAAAGGTTTATTATACAGGAAAAATAATGAAAAAAATCAGAGATACATTCTTCATATAATACGCCAAACTTTTCTTCTGTTGCACATCTGCAATATAAGTAAAAACTAATGTCGTGTGGCTGTTTTACGCTAAAATATTGCAAATGAGTAAATATTTTAATAAGGATGTCTCCAAATGCCTTATTTTATATAATTATTTATTTTATAAAACTTAACCTTTAACCCTTAAATGCATAGTGATGTAAATTTCCATCACCTTTTTATTTAATTTTTAATACATAAATTAAGTTCTTACAACCACTATATTTATATAGAAATATTAATCCTCTAAAAATTACAAAAATATGCTACTAAATAAAGTTAAAAATCTATCTTAAGATTTCTGGTGTCTAATCCTTAATGTAAAAATAAAAAAACACAATTCCAAAAGAATAATTCATGCAGTTAAGGGTTAACCCTTTAATTCCCATGATAGAATACGTTCTACAAATTACATAGTTCAAAGAATCTGACTTTACACCAGAAAGTTTCAATGGTTAATTTCGCTTTATTTAAATCTATTAAATTCAAAACACTGTTGTTTGCATATATGCAAAGCTGCGCGCTAAAGGGTTAAGCAGAACATAGAATTTATGAATTACCAAAAAATTGTTGCAAAAAAAAGAGGACTGCGTGAAATTCGTTTCTAAAACCCTTTTTAACTTCATACCCTGCTGTCTGAACAATGGAGTTACAAATAAAGAGGATGAGACATATACTGTATTGTCTAGCAGTTGCGAGTGAAGTAATTGAGGAGGTTGTCACATGATGGCGGCTGTTTCTTTTAAATCTTATCAATAGTTTCTGATTACCGCCGAGGCAAACTTCCCACCAGTAAATTTAAATAGAAAATTTGGTCTTATTTAAGCGCCTTATGCATTGAAATATTTTCTCACAAACATGCTAAAATTTTTTATTTGTTTTTACTGGTGTCAGTTTGGCCAAGTGTTATAGCCTTTTTCAGTGACACTGACAGGAGATTGTCTAGGTTGTCGCAATATGGCGGAAATGTAGGGCCTGACTATAGCCAAAGTAAACTTCCACCAGTAAAAATTAATATCTGTTTCTGCCATTATTTATCACTGAAATTTTGCATCAGTAATACGTTTAAATAGTGAGAAGTTTTCTGTTTAGGTTTACTGGTGGAAGATTCCCCAAGCGTTAATCAACCCCTGCGAAAGCGGTTACAGCCAGTGTTACCAGTGTGCTACTTTTTAAAAATTCAGTTTTCTTGATTTGCACCACTTTTTTGAAATAGTAAAATTCGCCTTATTTAATGACATATTAATTAAGGCCAAAACAAGACGAATTTTACCATTTCAGAAAAATGGTGTCAATCAAGAAATCTGAATTTTAAAAAAGTAGCCCACTAGAAACACTGGTTACAGTTGAAGCTTCCCTATTTTAAGGATATGTCAGTTCCTCTTAATTAATAGTTCAATGGTCATAACAACAAAATATACATCTTATGCACTTCAATGTAGAGTCCTGGAAAAAAATATCATCACCATATGCTATTTTATTACGAAATTGTCGCAAAGATTCGACAAGAATAGTGTATACTTTCCGAACATTGCAATTTAAGAAATAGGGGTGATTTACATATTAAAAGCTGTAGCAACTTTTAATTTTTAAATGGTAACACACACTCTTGACACTACTTTTGAGTTTCTGCGACAAAAGCATCCTAGAAAAAGAAATAATTTATATACATTTTTATTAAATGTTCATAGAGCTAAAAGAGTTTAAACATTGAGTTACACCAAGTTTAAATTCATGTAATAAACTTTTATTTATTTCTTCCCAAAAGTCATCTGATAGATTTTTTTTTTTTTTTTTTTTTTTATATAAGAAACAATGAACATATCCAAATATATTCCAGGAGCGTACTAGATTCAAAAGCATATTTTTAATTTTGAAATATATATATATATATATATATATTTCTCTTACGTTGCGCGAAAATGAGGCTAAATTTATAGCCGGCAAGTTGGCAGCAACCACGGCGATGATTTCCAGTGGTTAGTTTACGGTCGCATGACCTGACCCATTCAGCAAATGAAAATTCAGAGAGAATTTCTCTTTAAAGACAGATCGTTTGATCGATGTAACAATAGCAATACCATTAGTTCATTTTACGATGACGTGTTCATTCAATGAATCAGCTTCCTGATCAAGATTGCCTTTTAGACACAGCAGAAAACCTTTAGTTTACATTTGTTAGTGTAGTACATTAATGTCTTCGTAGTGTCTTTCAAAGAGTTTTAAATGAGTTTGAACCATGCTCTGCAATATTATTGGCAAAAAAGGCATTTTTTCTGCATTTGCAACGAAGTTTTGATATACTTTTTTTATAAATTAAAAATATTTGTAAATTTCATATGTTAAAATGATTTATGATAATATTCATTCGGGCTAGATTTGAAGAAAATAGTACCGAGTAAGCGAAGCAAGCTGTAATCGCGTAGCAGTCCCAATGTGAATTGCGTTGCTATTCACGGGGTTTGGCGAGAGTTAGCGAGCAGGGAGTTGGGCCCCCTAGTTATTAATAAATCTATATTAAAACTTTGAATTATGACCTACATTCATTTTTGCCTAAATTGTACCGCATTCGTCAAAAACGTAGCTGTATAAGTTTGCTGCTCATCCCGATCATTATTTTTCGAGACATACAGGGCTGTCATAAAAAAAAAAACTTCCCCGATATATGTACCCCTAACGACCTAACCGCTCAACCAATCGAAAGGAAATTTCAGATTTAGTTATTTGAATGTATGCGCACGAGATCGTGATGATTTAAAACAATAGAGCTCTCACGGTTTCTCTTAGAGTGAAAAAACTTTGAAATTTTCAAATGGCAACACCCCTTTTTTCCTGCCCAAATCCATTAGCGCATTGAAAAACCATAAATGGCGTTGGAACAATACACGTATGACTAAAATTGCCGGTGTAATATCGTGGCACTCAATCCTAATCGGTTCCTTTGTAACATAATATTCAGCACACCAAAACAAATGATTAAATTTTTATTTTCATTATGTGTACACAAACACAACTCAAAAACACATTTTAAAACATATCTTACAACATTACTTACGTTACAAGTGAGAAAAAAAAATCGGCTACTGAAAAACATGTCTTGTAACCACTTCTTTGTTCCTCGCAATGGTCTTTTTTCAAGTGTTTTACGCCGGCAATTTTCATCGTACGTGTATCATTCCAACGCCATTTATGGTTTTTCAATGCGCTGATGAATTCGCGTATGAAAAAAGTGGGTGTTGCCATGCGAAAAGTTCGATTTTTTTCACTGTAACGGTAACCGTGAGAGCTCTATTGCTTTAAATCATCACGATCTCGAGCGCATACCTTCAAATAAGTATATTTACAATTTCTTTTCGATTGGTTGAGCGGTTAGGCCGCTAGGGATTCATATATCGGGGAAGTTTTTTATGACCACCCTGTAGATAAATTTTGCTTTTCGACGTTGTAAAGGGACCGTCTCTTGTTATCGTTGTCATCCACAGAAAATAAAATTTTAGACAGTCACCGGAAAAATTTTATTGAAATATCTTTCTTGCAAAGTTTAATGTATATTTAAAATTCCTCTATAATTTTTCTGGTAACTAATTGAGCGTTTCCTTTACTTTTCCTTGTTTAATCTTAATTTTACTTTTTCGTAATTCATTGATAAAGGTCTTAACAAATTTTCCTTTATAACTCGATAAAAATATAAGAAAAAGTGCACAAACTATACCTTTTTCCAGACATTCTTGATCCAAGAAACTCAGGTATTGTGTCAATAGTGGGTACTGCAATTTCAAAATTTAATGTTGGTACAATTTAACTCCTTAATCGTCGTGGTTTTCATTTCACGTGCAATTTGTCCCTGAATGTATCGTGCGCGACGATTAAGGGGTTAATCTGACGAAAATCCTGTTCAAAAATTACATTTAATTAGATACAATTCCCAGTCGAATAGTACTCCTTGCATCTCTTTGCGACAATTAGGTGATAAAATAGCATACTGTGGTACTTTTTTATTTAATTCTTTTCTTTTCAGGACTGTACACTTCCGGAGAAAAAGTTTTACTTTAAGCATCATTTATCGTAAAGAAAAGCCTTATATTTGGAATAACGTCCGATTTTGTCTGATAATTTATAATTTTGGGGGGGAGGGGGCTTTCTACACATTAAAATATACACAAATTTATTTTTTTATGAAAATTAACCCCAAATTTGATACGATAAAAATATTCTGCACACTCCAATTAGTCTAAATACAAATGTTCATGAATTTTCTATGATTTTCTATAGATTATCTTAGTTAAATTTGAGATAATTCTGGGGATGGTCTTAAGAGTGAAATCAGTCACTGTAAGGTACAAATTTTATTAATGCTTTTCAATAGGAAATATCACTAGTGCTAGAAAAATCAGCATTATTCCTATTAAACGTATATGAGAAATCTTTCCAAAAGTTTTCACTAAATATTATTCGTAAATATATTCTTATCTTATTAAACTAATTTTCAAATATTTTTTCTCATTTCATATTGAATGTGCTTACATCTAGTACAGGGGGTGTCAAATTGTGGTCCGCCGGATACCACTAAAATTTCATAGTAATCATTGCTTATCTACATCGAATCTCTTCAATTCAAGGGGTCGAATATTTCTTTTAAAAAGCGGTGGTACCCGGCGGGCCACAGTTTGACACCTCTGATTTAGTATAAACGTTGTCCGCGTAAAATTCATACAGTACCTCTCTTATCTCGGAAAAGTTTCGGAATTTCAGAAAATGATAAAATGTGTGTTTAATCAATTCAAGTGGGACCTCATCTGGTTAAAAATTGGGGGCTCAACTGGGAAATTTCAAAAAGGAAGCGGAGTCTTGTGACATATCTCTGGAAAGATTTCTTCAAAACAAACGATTTAATAAAGTAAATTTTGTTCTACAATGCTTCTTACGAAACTTATGTGTAGTGTTAAAATTGGGACATTTAATTTAATAAAACAGTGAAAATATTTATACCTATCCCAATTTAAATCAAAATATGCCAGATTGACTATCTTCCACTTATTCGCAATTGTAGGCCTGTTGCAGAAATTTATTTCTCTACTGTTTTAAATGTGGCTGGAGAGATGCTATTACAACCTTCTGGAATTCGCTGCTCTAACTCTTCGATAGAACTGGATAGCATCATGTAAGCTACTATCACATTCAAGTGCCCTCACAGAATATATATACAGGGTGGTTCCAAAGGTCACGTCCAAACGGCACGTGTGGGTGTGTCAGGTCATGAGGAGCAAGAATTACATAGGAACTGGGGGGTCGGAAATGCGATCGTGACTGTGCAATTGCATCGTGACCGTGACGCAAAGAAAAGATAACAAACGGTACAAAAATACCTTTATTTTACAAAAAATTTAATCGAAGTACAAAATACAAATGAAACATGTTACAACTTATAACACTTATGCACTTGACGCACCCATGTCGCTGGAATGGCAGAGGTGGCCCTGTACCGTGGCCACCGCGATCCCCGGACCTAACCCCCTGGATTTCAACCTCTGGAGACTTAAGTCTCTGGTGTATGAGACAGCCGTTCCATCAGCCATGGACTTCGTGGCACTGATCGCTGTAGCGGCTGCACGTGTCCGGGAGACTTCTGGCCAATTGGAACGTGTTAGCGATTCCATGCGGCGCTATGTCGTGAAGCATGCACCGCGGCTAATGTGGCACATTTTAAGCACTTGTTATGAGTTGTCACACTTTTCATTTGTATTTTGTACTCCAATTAATTTTTTTGTAAAATAAAGGAGTTTTTACACCGTCTGTTATCTTTTCTTTGTGTCACGGTCACGCTGCCATTGCACCGTCACGATCGCGTTTCTGACTCCCAGTTCCTATGTAATTATTGCTCCTCATCAGGGGCGAAGCTACTGGGGGGGCGTAGGGGGGCGTCTCGCCCCCCCCAATATCGGCAACCTTGATCACAGTCGGCAAATTCTACATAGTCAGTATCGATCGATATAATTCTAAAACAATCGATTTTTTTTCAATTTTCTACGTTTTTTCTTAAAACATACACTAAAAAACACCAATCCTTAGCATTTGTCTTAATTTCTTTCGGAAATCCGAAGTTTGCCCCTCCTTTCTTCGACTTCGCGTGACCGCTGAAAATAAATGGAGAAAGAACCAGGAGAGACTAGTTTCTCAATATACAAAGGGGTCTTTCTGAGAGTACGCAGCACTTTTAGTAGGGTTCTGAACATCTCGATGATCGAGTAGCAATGAAGATGATGACGACTCCGGTGAAGACATTCATATCAATCGTGGTGTATTGACATGTGCATCATTGACATTGAATCATTTAGTCGATTGTTTAAACGATTGCAAGCATTTTTGAAAAATTGACCCGATCTGATGAATTAAGTGTTTTCTTGTTCCTTAAAGAGACATTAGATATAATTGAAAGGAAAAAGAAAATTGTTCGTCTGTGAAAGAAATCGAGCAGAACCGTGGAGAGGTTAGCATTACGGAAAGTGGGAACGATTCCATCATTGAACATGACCCAGGAAAATGGTCTAAAATGAAGTCAGACAACCAGAAACATATTTGATCAGTTTAGGTCCGAATCAGCCAAAACTCAGCGTATACCCTATAAGTGGTTCCATTCCGCAAGATAGACAGCGGCATTTCAACACTGCTTGATACAAAAGAGCATCCGTTTTTGGAATATAGCACAGAACTCAATGCTATTCCTTTTGCCTATTTCATAAAGGATCTAGGAGAGAAAAAATACAAAATGCTTCAGTTGAGAGTGGTGTAAACAAAAGACTCAAAATGAAGAGCTTAACGAAAAGAAAAGAACAGAAAGTTCGCACAACATTTCGCTTCCAACTCCCACCAAATTTGCTGTTTCCTATTTTGTCAGTTCATAATGACGCATAATCACTTACTAGACGAGAGCAAGCGCAAACAGATTATTCTGGAAGAGTAACAGCAACATCTTGCATTCAGCACTGAAATTGTAGCAATCTTGATGGACATTACGCGAATGCGGAGTAGACAAACTCTGGTTTGTGAAAGTGACAAAGACGAAAATGGAAACTTTTGGCAAATTGTGAAACTAATTTCCACACATAACCCACAACTGAGGAAATGTTTGTGGATACACGTTTAAGGCCACACCACATAACTTACCTTTCCGCTTCATGACAAAACGAGATGATTGAATTTCTTGCTTCAGCAGTGCGCAAAACGGTAGTCAAAGAGCATAATTTTATGCAATTATGACAGATACGACACCAGATGCTTCGCACCATGATCGATCAGCTGTTGTGTTGAAATATGTCGACAAAGGTGGAAAAACACCGATCGGCTTTTGGAAGTTGTAAAAGAAGTCGATAAAACCAATATCGATCTTGCATGCCAGAAATCGCACATCCTTATGAAGAATGAGCTCGAAATGGAACAGGTAGTTTTCCAGTCATACGGTTTTACAAACAGCATGTCTGGGTAATTCAACGGCACTTAGGACTAGGAGACGTTTTCAGAAATCGTAGGTCGAATTGTGCAATATATTCCTTGTCAATGTCACAGACTCAATACTTTCGTTTCGCATATCTGCAATGCCAGCAATATTATAGGTGATGTTTTCGACGTGCTGGAAGATGTTTGTGTTTTTCACAGCAAGTACTAAACGAAAGAAACCATTAGCAGACAAGCTAAAAAAAAATAGAAAATACTCTTCTACTGCGGAATCTTTCTAAAGCGAGATGGACTGCTCGAGCGGAATCATTGAAAGCGGTTTGGATCTCATATGAATATATCCTACAAATTTTGAAATAGTTGATCCCTCTACTTCTGTTAGCAAAGCAAAGATCAAGCCACGAGGTTTAAGAAAGAAAATGTTATCGCTCGACTTCATTGGTCACTGATGTTTCGCAAGAATATTCAGTAAGTTAGTTACTGAAAAAATGAAGTCGAAGACTCTTAAAATAGACGCTACGAAAATACTGAACGAAAATACTTCTATCAAATCATTAGGAACAATCAACAATGACAACGAAAATATGAATAGGGAAATAAAGAGTGCAGTTCTCTTTTAAACCAAGTAAGGTGTTGATCCGTTAAATGAATTTGCCATATAGTATCGACGAAGATTGGCACCAAAGAAGTTAGACGGTAATTGAAACAATCTCTTAACTCCCGAACTTCTAATATTCTAACGCAGGTGTTCTCAAACTATAGGACACGTACTAGTACTAGTACATGAAGCTCTAGTACGCGAAAGTCGGAAACTGACACGTGAAATGAAATAAAAAATACAGCATGTGAAATCAAAAAACAGCTCAATCACCGCCCCCTCCTCTTTCTTGATTTAACAGTTCGCCGGTTATGTGGTTTCTGCTCTATTCTCTGTTATTCTGCTTTCACAACGTTTTTCTTTCTCTTATTTTTATAATGTATTTCGATTAGAATTTTTATATAAGTGGAACAAATGCTTTGGTAGATATTGAGTTGACCTTTCATCCCCCTGAAAAAAGACAAAGTTTTCTTCTTTTACTATATTGTATGTGTTTCTATATTACTTATTTCAACAACCTTCATTATCACATTAAAAGGTAGTTTATTTTCAGAAGATATATGAATTGTTTATGTAAGTTATTCACTTATTAAATTTTCTTAAGTGTAGTTTACTATTTATGTTTACATAGTATTCATATAACAAAAAAAATCTCGAAGAAGGCGACTTCAAATGTGTATTTTTTTCCCATGTTTAACAAAGCTATGTAGTATTTATGTTCTCTATTATACATCTATATTTGTCACCCAAAAATGATACACTTTATATACGTAAATGCACTATAAATTATTATAAGAAATAAATTATTCCTTCGCATGATTTCCGAAATCTTTCCTTTTATCCGTTTGTTCTGTTTTTTAATAGTAACCTGTTTCATAAGTTTTTCTGTATTAGTTTTGAGTTTGCCACCTGGTGGTACTCGTAAGTATGAACTTTTATTTAGTGGTATGTCGATCTGAAAGCTTGGGAGTCCCTGTTCTAACGCTTGGAGTTTCAGAAGGTACTGGATACCCTTACAGTGGTGATATCTGAAAGTCTTAATTCTTTCATCAGCATAATCACACCACTGGATAAAATAATGTATCCTCCCATTACAAGAAAGAAATAAAAACTAAATTTGGTTAAGAACGCGGTAAATGTCTTTCGTGAAACATCCTGATATCGAAGCATTACACGCAGAGATGAAACTTTTGTCAGACTTCTGCGCAGAGGCTGAAATAATGTATGATATTTACATGAGAACAGAATCTTTGAGATACATTCTGCCACTTGCGAACCATATCATTCGTCTGGCTCTAACTTCTCCAGTCATAATTGCTTCGAATGAAAGAACAATGTAAATTAAAAATTGTGAAAAAAATATCTAAGAACAACAATGGCCGATCCACGTTTGAATACACTCAGGATGCTTACGTTTGAGAAGGACATTTTGAAATACCTCGATTTGGGCACTGTCGTGAACAGATGGGCTTGTCTAAAAAAATGGTGGGTTAAAATGTATGTTATGCAATGGATTAACAAAGATGTAATTAAAATAAGTTTTGATTTAATCCTTTTTAATGTAATGTAATGTAATCAACCGCCGTAGTGAGCGGCCTCTTTCCGTCCACTGTCCTTTAAGCTTTTCTTCTCTTATTCCGACTCTTTTGCGGAAGCCAGGTTCATACGTCTCCAGCCAGGTCACGAATATAAGAGACTCTAGCGGAAGCCAGGTTGAAAAAAATTAAAAATTAAAACCGGACAAATTTAAATGGGAAATTACACAAATTAAAGCCACCAAAAAGCAGGAAGGTATACAATCGGTAACTTCAGAGTTAACTTGTTTAATTAATCCAAATTTCAGATTTCCATCTGCGCATTCAGCAAAAAATGTCAAAATACTTTACGGGAATATTTACAACAATGTAACGTAAATGAAGGGGTGGTATATCCATCTTTAAATCTACCTTATATTCTTCTCAATGTTCTAAAGCGTAAAGTATTCGACGTTCAAAAGTGAAAATTTTGATCTCGATGGGTTAATAATGTTGAATTTTATATAGAACATACCGAGTGTACTAAAATGGATTGACTGATTTTAAAATTCAATAACTTACAAATGGTGGCAGCTATTGTAAAAAATTCTTGTAGGAAGGTTATGTAAGATGTCAGGAGTTTTTTTTACAGCGATTCTCGATTTTAGTTTAAAGCAGCAGCGATACATGGCACCGCTAGCAATAGGTTCTGAATCGGGGCCTGATTTTTTTGTTTCTCTTCTCCCTCAGTATTCATGCGAAAGAAGGAGATTAAATATATGGAGTGGTTCTCAGTCGCCGATGAAATTGTGTTCTTAGCACACTGTGTTCACTGCATATATTTAATCTCCTTCTTTCGCATCAATATTGAGGAAAGAGAGAGGCCAAAAATCAGGCCCCGATTTAGCGCTTATTGTTAGTAGCGCCATCTATCGCCGCTATTTTTAACTAAAATTGATAATCGCAGTAAAAAAATCGCAGTCTGACATCTTGCATAACCCTCCTGCAAGAATTTAATTTTATAGCTGTCTCCATTTGCAAGTTATTGAATTTTAAAATCAGTTAATCCATTTTAGGACACTGGTTAAATGCATATATACAGACACAGAAACGAACTTTTAAAGATATATATATTTTTTAAGTCAGTCGGCAAAATAGCCATATACGCCCCCCTAATGAATTCTGCTTAAATACGCCCCTGCTCCTCATGACCTGGCAAACCCACACGTGCCGTTTGGACATAAACTTTTGAACCACCCTGTATTTATATATATATATATGTAGCATCTGAATTTAAACATACTTTATTTTCTTTATGACGTGCGTGATCATCAAATTAACTGACGCTCTAGTATTTTTCATTATCCATGATTTGAAAGCATGAGTTATGAAAATTCACGATCACGAGATCAACGCTTGGAGATCTTCAAAATTAGAAAAGACCCAGTATATTAATTTTTATCATTCGCATGAAGTGTCGACATATGAAATGCCAATAAGGGCACTGTTAGGCCTAATCGGACTGTTCGAAAGAAAGTGTATTATCTGTTTTAAGTGAGAAATGTAATATATTTGAAGAAGTTACCAACGAAGCGTTGTAAAATTATCTTTATAGAATTATATTAAAGTTCATGTGTTGTTATACCACAATCTAGTTAATCAAGTAATTCGATAAGTTAACTTTTTACATATCATCTTCCTACATATACATATATTAGGTGTCAGATTTGGAGAACGATAAGTCCACATAACGTTCGATTCTGGTACGAATCTAATAAACAACTATTTAGAGATAACAAGACCCAATATCCCGAAAAAATTAATTTTGGGGCAGAAATTGTAGGAGGCTGCTTGCTCTCTTCGCTCATCAGCTCTCTCGCTCTTTTTAACGAAAATGTTACTGTCAATATTTATCTTGCATTTCTACAGGACTTAATCGATCAAATGATCACAAAAGTTGCTGAAAATTCTGCTATTTCCCTGAAAATAAGATTATTTCCAATATATATATATATATATATATATATATATATATATATATATATATATATATAAAATCTAGGTGCCAGCGGGCAGTCTCTCGCCAGTAATTTTTATTAGTTTGCTTCGCTAAAAGCATTTATTAGCATTCTTGCAAAGAATTTAAACGAAATAGTTGACGAATATATAACGAATAAAATTTAGTGGTGAGAGACTGCCGCTGGCGCCAAGATTTTTACACCCCTGTATACATATATATATATAGCGTCATCCAGCAGTACAGCTGTCCCATTACAAAAAAAAAAAAAAAAAAAAAAAAAAAATGTCAGAGATATCCTCGGTAACAATTAACCAAATAGACGAGATGGCAGGCAAAGATCATTTTTGGCCTCCGCGTTCTCCAAATCTAGTGCCTGACGAGGTTTTTTCCTTGGTGGGAACACTTGCAAGTGATAATTGGAAATACGCCACCCAATTCCGCCGAAGCGTTGGAGCAGCGAATTTTAGAATGCTGCAATAACATCTCTCCGGCCACATTTAAGGCAGGAATAAATTTTTCTGTGATTGTATAATTATCAAGAAATGTACGGCAATTAATTAGAGTAGCTTTTCGGTTAAGTTCTATCAGGTTAAAAAAATCACATTTTCATTAAATTAAGATTTGAAATTTTAAATAGTCATAACTTTTGTAAAACTTCGTAGGACAAAATTTTCTTCATTAAATTGTTTATCTTACTTTTCAGCAATATATTACAAGACCCTGCTTCCTTTTTGAAACTGTAATGTTGACACCCCTCAGCTCCCCCCCCCCGCCCTCAGCCCTGTTTAACAAGGTGAGTTCCTCTTTGAATTGATTGAACTCTTTTCTGGAATTCCAGCGCATTTCCGTGATAAGAGACGTAGGGTATGGCATTTGGCAGACTGTATTTTCCTAATGACACATTTTGCTCCGTTTTTCTATGTTAAAAACGAAAAAATATTTTTTGTAGAGTTTTATTTTTATTCTACTTTTAATACTTATTGTACTTTTAGTACTTATTGTACTTTTATTGTAATTTTTTTTCTTTTATTCTTTTGTTTTCAGCTTCATCCTGCGGACAAGAAATTAGTAGTTCTGGTTCCAAGAATGGCACTTTTACGAGTCCTAGCTATCCGGATCCTTATCCTTCAAACGTATACTGTATTTATAAATTTACAGGAAAGCCAAAAGAAAGAGTGCAGATCAGTTTTACAGACTTTGATTTATACCTACCTCATGAAGCCCCTAGAGAGTAAGCAATATACATTAATTTTATTGCAGCATATTTCTTTATAACAGTTGAAATAATGAAATAATGAGTCTACTGGAAAGTTATCTCTGATTTTTATGATAAATAAAGCATGATTTTAAAGTAAGTTAAAATCCCTCTAAATGATATTGTATTTCTCCTCCCAATTTTTAAATCCAACTTCGGAACGTTCAATACTTTCCAATAGTCAGTGGTGTTTCGTTCATTTTTTCAACTAAACATGTGTATGGTTGAACTAAAAGTGTGTATGGCTTGGAAATAGGAAAAACAGATAAAATAATCGGACACCTGCATAGAAGCAAACCATACATGAACCAGTCCTTGCTCTGGGATTTAAAAGTCCAAAAGAAAAATTAGATTATCTATTTTCAAGATAAATCCGAAGATTTTCAGTAGAATTTAGACCTGGAAATCGCGATAGTTAGTGCATTTTTCTATACTACAATAAACAATGTTTCTTTTAAAAGTTTCCACACATAGATATACCCATTTGTGTGCAAATAACATAAATAGCACCAGCTTCCGACGAAATGTAACACAATCAAGGATATCGTCCTAATATACTCCTACAACGTCTAGATTTATTTGTGTGAATTAATGATCTTAAATTATGTTGAACTGTTGTAACTATATAATTAATTTATATAACAGTTAATGACTTATTAAGGGAAATCTGATTTTAAAATCTATTAAATTTATAGAATTTGTATTTGATTATGATTAATGTATCTAAATTTTTAAAGGTGCTATGCATTTCACAACGCTTTATCACTACATAAAATTTGATTTTCTGTATATGTGGAAAAATGATGAATCTTCAAAAAAGATTTATTATTAAATAAAAATTATTTCCTTAGCCATATAAAAAAATATATCTTTATTAAAAAATCAATTATTTGCATTTTCAATTAGTAACATAAATTAAATTCTTAGGGCTTCAACTAGATAAAATAATTACAACTAGATAAAATAATGACGTTAAATATATATATTCTCTTATTTATTATGCATGTAAAATTCATACGAATCTGCTTAGATGTTCCAAAAATATCTCGCCTGCAGTTATTGAAAAGCAATTTTCCGAAAAGCAATTACGAAATTGAAACTTTGCTTATTTTTGTATTCCAATAGAGCGTATTATTTTTGAAATACCTTTTGTCCTAGTGGGAATTTCAACATTCAGTCCCTGATTAAAAATGTTTCTAATGTTTCTAATTTTATAACAATTACATAAAAACAAATAGCCTAGTTTTTGAAACTTTAAATGGTGCACGACTCCTTAAGGAATAAATTTCTTCATTAAAACGTGGTAGTTGTTTCTTTTTTCTTTTCATCCAAGTATTTTCTTCTTGCACTAATATTTTTTTATATTTATTATTTGCTCCCTGGGGTTAAAAACATGCTGAAAGCGACTAAAGGTTAGTTTTCAGATTTGTGAAAAATACAATGGGTAGTCAGTGTTGCCAGATGGGCTACTTTTTTTTAATTCAGATTCTTGATTGATACCACTTTTTTGAAATTGTAAAATGCGCCTTATTTAATGATCATATTAATTAAGGTGAAAACAAAGGGAATTTTACCGTTTCAAATAAGTGGTGGCAATCAATAAATCTGAGTATAAAAAAAGTAACTCACTGTCAACACTGTGGGTAGTAATGGGCAGTTTGTTATTATTATTTTTCTTGACCATAGTTGCCAACCTCCCGAATTCTTTAATACCAATATTTTTATGTAGAAATACTTGTTTTATACAATCACAAAATTTGTGCAATTAAATAAAGCGAACATCTTTGCAAGAATTTACTGGTATTAAAAAAATCGGGAGGTTGGAAACTATGCTTTGACAACCAAAACAATGTAATATTTGCTATATGTTCACAGTGGTGGGAAAGATGCGCAGTAGTGGGCCGATTGTCACCACCAAATTTTAATAATATTCTTCTCCTTATTAATTCTCAGAAATTCTGCAATTATAGGGAAAGAAGAAACGAGCCGTTAATTCCCATATTGGCTCAGCCGATCTCAGCAATATGATTTTTCGTTAATATTAATATTTTGGATTACTTTACTGTGATTTGATCAAATTTAACAAAATAAATCAATTTAAGTCATTATAATTGCATTTTATTTTACATTATACTACTTCATAAGAAAATAAATATAATTTCTACCATATAAATATCAGTTTTAGCCAATCAGATTGCTGAGCTCGTCTGAGCCAATTTGAGAATTAACGGCTCGTAACGAAGAATACTATTAAAATTTATTTTTGACAATCGGTCCGCTGCTGCGCATCTTTTTCCCCTCTGGGTTCATTTATTGTAAGCTACATAGTAACCCTTTCGATTCGGGCGTCTCTTACACAAATTTTATTCGGTTGACACCAATGTCTTAAAAGAAGTTTCCTTCAAGTACACAATTTCAAAAATGCTCTAATTAAATAAGGCAAAATTTTATTTTCCTTTATTACTGGTGACAAAAATAAACTTTGGAAAGAAAGATGATGTCCTGTCAGACTTGACATACGAGTGCAAAATGTTAACAAAGTTTATCTAGTATTAGTATATTTTTATGGGTATTTTAAGATAGGTTTTTTGCACGTAATGTAAAAGAAGTTTGCTACAGACTCAGTAAATGTATTTCTGAATAATAACTGCGTAATGCAGGTGTTCAAGGATG
Organism: Maratus speciosus; assembly: GCA_963932465.1. Taxonomy (NCBI): domain Eukaryota; kingdom Metazoa; phylum Arthropoda; class Arachnida; order Araneae; family Salticidae; genus Maratus; species Maratus speciosus. The sequence goes on along the minus strand of OZ010796.1, from coordinate 259,133,971 downwards.
AGTATTCGATCTTAAAATTATAAAGTCAAAAAATTATTCATGTAGATGTAAAAATGGATAAATTTTCAATAAGGTATATCTTAATATTAGTTATAAACTTTACCGAGAGGTGGCGCCGTAACATGCAATCCATTAATGACCCTGAGTGCAAAGAGTCTGGAGATTGGTGCACCGGGAGATTTGGGAAATCCGACATTTTAGTTATAACTTCAGCATTCGTCATTATTGCGCTATGAAAGGTTTCTGGATAATTGCTCATACAACTTTAAAAAAAAAAAAAAAAAAAAAAAAAAAAAAAAAACACTACGTCACAGTTCGTCACATATACGTTCATCGAATTTGAGCTTGATTTTACGGTCAGATTATTTTGAAAAAATTAATGTAGTTTTTCTTAGAATTTCATGTAAAATGAAATTCAGCCAGGAAATAAATAACATCATTATTTTTTCCTCGCTATTGGTAGTTTCTTATACAGATCTAAACAACAGTAACGATTATAAAATAGATATTTTTGCATTGGAGATTTTAAAAATAAATAAATATTGAGCATACAGTATATCTTTCCTTCAAAAATACACACTATTTAAGCTTAGCTTAAAATCTACACTGAATATATTCCTATGTTATCTCCTAAATTAACTTATAGATACTGACATGGTTTTAAAAAATCTAAATATGCAGATCCGATAAAAGTAGTATTAAAGTAGTTCTACTAAGTTAAAACAATTTTTTAAAAGTATGATAATTAAGTAGGGCATTGGTGTTAAGAAAATCAGAAATATGACGGTTAAAAAACAAGAATTTTTTACATAAATGAGTATTCGATAATTAAAAATTCGGTAATTGATTTATTTATTCAAAAGAGTATTATTTTTATTTATTTTATTTAATAGATAAAGCAATCGACTTTATTTATTTATTAATTTAAATATATCAAAAATCGATAATTCAATTAAAATTATTCGATTAATAATTTTAATATCTATTGTTAAGAGAAGCTCAAAAGTAAAAAAAAAAAAAAAAAAACTGAATTCTACAAAGTAAATTTTTCTATTCTATCCTACCGTTTGAAAACATCGAAATTTATTAACCTCTTTTAAGACATTCATCTACTTCCAACCAGATTCGAAATAGCTCTGTAGTTCATCCAAATAAAAATAAATGCATTTCAAAGAATTCTCATTAACTCTTTCGTGGGCGGTGGGATATATATGTCCCAATTAATTTAAATTACCAAATGCAACAATGTCACCAGAAATTTTAAGCATAATTTTATACTCATAATGTATGTGAAGAAAAAGCTTTTATTTATTATGAAACAAATTTGCTCGTAAACTCTGGTGTCATTCAATCATTTCAACATTTTAGCAACTGAAGTATTTTGCCCATGAAAGGGTTAAATAAAGTTAAACTATCTGTAAATTTATGTTTTTCATGTATTTCTGAAGTGATATAAAAAGATTTTTCCATGATTTTAATATACCGAAAACGAAAAGTTTCAAAAGCTGGTGGAATTGTATTGCGTTCAACGGCGATCCGTCGAATGTGTAACTAAAGACGTCAATGTCCAATCTCTCTCTTATGTAGGATCTCTATAGTCCCTATTTTCACGGTAAAATGCCACTAATTTTGTATTTCCTACAAATCCGCCATCAGTCACAATGACGTGTTAGATTCGAAGTATAAAATTGCGTGATTAATAATTTCCTGCTGGGTACAGCCGCATATGCAGGGCTCCCAAATGGTCCGCCAACTGAATACCAATATTATTTTAGAAAAAAATTCTTAGATTTTTCTTACAAACCGCCTCGGAGTCACCCTTGAAAGTTAATTCTAGCGCAAACCTACCATAAAATTTTCTGTTAAAATTTATTGGTATTCAGTTGGCGGACCATTTGGGAGCCCTGCATATGTGATGTATTAATTGTTTCAATTCTTTCATATTTCCTACTGCAACTGATGTCTTTTATATGTCCTCACACGTAGGATACTTGGAAATTCTTCCTATAAAATACGAAATTTTTCATAATTGCCATTAAAACAAGCAAAGTGTAGTGTGATTTGTTGGTAACATTTGCAACTAATATCAATTAAAACATTATTTAAAATTTATGCATTTATTTTACATTTGTATTATGTACTTATATTCAGTTTCAATTAATACTTTCTCATGAAACATTCTTTAAATATTTAATATTAAAATTGGATAGTCAGTATTCAAACATTCTTTACAAGTATAGCCCGTAAAAAGGAAAAAAACAAACAACACCACCACTTTCCTTATACTATTTTATGATCAAATAGATGATAGAAAAACAAAATTAGCCATTCAATTGGGAATAATAATGAGTTTAGGGGTCCCTAGATTGAAATTGTTCGTTTCCATATTGAAATTGTTACAGGATGTCCAGCAAAGGGCTCACTGATTTTAAAATTAAATAACTCGGAAACTAAGATCGATAGAAGAAGGAAATAATTGATATGTTTATTTTAAAGGCCTTAAAAATCTGATACAATAGTTTCAAAATTAGTTAAAAATTTTGTTGACAGGTGGCGCTGTAGTCACTAAGGGATCCCTAAACAAAGTACTCTGAAGCACAGAGTGGTCAACATTCTTACTGAAGGAAATAAATGAAGTCATCTATTCTGTCAAGCAACGTGTTTTCTGGTACACAAGTATCGCCGGTTAAATCGCATTCCTACAGCAACAAGTCTCAAATTTCAATCGCAGTTTACAGTTGCAAAATGTCCTGATAAGAAAACAATTTGCAAACTTTTCGAGAAATTTCCGTGAACAGGCAGAGTGGCTGATGATTGGAACAACTGCTTGCAAAAGACAGTCTGCAGCCTATTTCCCCGACTCTGTTCTACGACTTCACTGTACAGCGCCACCTGTCGACGAAATTTATAATTAATTTTGAAATTATTGTATCATATTTTTACGGCTTTCAAAAGGAATATACCACTTGCTTCCTTCTTCTATCGATCTTAGCTTCCGAGTTATTTAATTTTAAAATCAGGGAGTCCTTTGCTGGACACCTTGTGCAAACTTTGAAATCTGTAATACGAACATTTAATTTTGACCTATTTAGATAATGGATAAAATTTTGGTAATTTATTTTCCTTCCGGATACCAAATGGTAAGCCAGTCGATGAAGAAACTTGGGAATTATGCAAATGTAAAATTTTGAAGCCCTAATGTTAAATTCCTTTTTAATAATTACAAAACAAACTGCAATGCTGGTAGTTTTTTAAACATAACTAAATAATTAATTAGCGGAGTGGGCTGAAAATTTAGATTCACACATTTGAAGGACTTAGAAATCAATTTTTGTTAAAAGTTTCATAGGTTAACATACATATTTACTTCGAATAATTATTTCATAATTTATGTATTATGAAATTATTATTCGAAAAAAATATGTATTGTAACCAATAAAAATTTTAACAGAAATCGATTTCTAGAAGTTTCAAATATGTGAACCTAAAATTTACCGAAGAATCTAAAGATGATGCCAAAATTAGATTTCCGTATGGAAAATGTCTGTCTGTTGCAATGCCAATGTGGAGATTTACGCAAAGCGTTATAAGTAAGCGAACAAACTTAATGCTGGAATCAGGCGTAAATTAACACAGTTGCGCCACCTTGCGGACGGAGTGATAATTCAGATACGCGGGCTTTTAGTGTGGCGCGTATTTTGTAAATCTTCAGTCACTCATGGAAATGAGTTTTGTTTGCCACATTTATTGCAAAATAATGGCGTAGCGAGAGGGGCATCTAGACGCACTTGACACCACGAAGTTTCCTTCGCGTTATCAGAAGTACTTCAGTTATTAATCAAGGTGAAAAACACTTTACAATTTTAGTGGTGTCAGTAAGAAAACAGTCAGGTATCTACCTGTAGTTCACACCCCATCCGCTACGTGGCGCATGACCTTGATTGATGTGACCTCGCTTTTAATCTTGCGGTTACTTCTCCCATTTAAGATAGGACGCTTACTTATATCGCTTTGGATTTACGCCTAAGCTAATTTTTATAGCATAACCTTAAAGGGTACATAACTGACATTCGCATCAGGGTTGCCAGTTTGGCCTCCATTTTTCATTAAGAAATATTTTATTAAGATATATTTTATTAAGAAATTTCGAGTTCATACCAGAAATTATGAATATTTTATTTTATTTTTATTTTTATTTTTATTTTTATTTTGCTTTATTTAATGAAAGACATTTCGTGATTACATAAAGTGTAAGATCTTTTTAGGGAAAGTCCGGGAGGAGTTTGAAATATCGGAATAAAAACGGAGGCCAAACTGGCAACCCTGAATCGCATAGCTACGAGGGGGTCTCGTGTCGTAAGCTTCTAATTATCACTAGGGAATAATTGAGACAGAAACCTATATTTTTTTTCTAAGGCTTAGTCAATATCCAGAGCTATGCATTTTTCCCAGAGTTTTTTAACCTTTCGAAGGCAGTCAGTGAAGTACTCTAAAATGGGGGGAGGGGCATTGTTCCACCTCATTTGTGGTGTCAAACCGACACCGCAATGTTTTTTTTTTTTTTGTTTTTTTTTTTTGTAGTTCTGGGAATAAGAAAAAGTAGCTTGGGAGCGACATCGCTTGGATTCCTCAACCGAAACTCGAGATGAGAGGTGAGTGGGTGGGGGAGTGAACAATCTGGGAACTCAGCGTAGAGGTCTGCACGGGCCCGGGCTTGGCCCGAGGCCCGTACCCGGCCCGGCCCGCGGGCCGGGCCGGCAGAATTAAGACAATTTTTTCAACGGGCCGGGCCGGGCCGACAGACAAAATAAACGGGCCGGGCCGGGCCGGCAAAAAAATTAATCGGGCCTATCGGCCCGATATAAGAATTTAAGCGAAGCAGATAAAATACAAGCCATTTTCAATGAATATGATTTTCTCGAGAAGTATAAATGTGCGTCACAAGCCGATGCGAGTTTAACAACATCAATACATGCCCATCATAGAGATCGGCATCGTACAGTTGCAAGATATCTGATTCCGAGTTTAATTTTTTTTTCAGCAGACTCGTGCCAGGACGGAACTGGTCTTAATCGATCTCAGGATGTGTAGAACAGTCATTGTGTTTTGAAGTTTTAATAGTGATAATGAACTTCTCTTAACAGTATCTTTGGAAATATACCTTAAGATAGTTCTCATATTCACTGCTCAAAAATGCGAAGCTTTCAGACACATTTTCTGACAAAATATTTAACTATAAAGGCATAAAATTGAGAGGACTGCCTATTGAAGGCATTTGGAAACGAATAGCTTTTTCCATATTTGATAAATTACTTACAGAGATAAAAGAGATTCCTGTCACGTGACTGTACGTTTTTCTCTTTTCCTGTGCCATCGCTTCCGGAAATTCGATTCAAAACGCTAACTTTGATAGTATTTTCAGAAAGATATATTGCTTTCATCTATGAGAAAAAAAAAAAACGACATTTACATAGCTTCTGAATAAGAATGCTTGCCAATCTTACGCGTTTCCGAAAAGAAAAGAATTCATAAATGTGTCGAAATGTAGCTCCTTTGGATTTGAGAAAAGCCTTAAAAATGAGAGAAATATTTTCACAAATCTACTTTTTATTATACAGCTTCAAAAGTTATCATGTTTTTAATACTTTATTCTGATGAACTACATTAATCTTTTAATGAATCCTTATTTCCATTTTGAAATGTCTGTAGACACGATGACTAAAACACTGTAAGTAATCAATAATGTTTACTATTGTGTGTTTTCTGTTTTCATCATAGTAATGTAAAATATACTGCAAAATGTTCCCATAAATATGTATGTAGTATTCATTAAAAGAATCGTAATTGTATGTTGAGAAAAAACGGATTTTTTTTTTTTTTTTTTTTTTTTTTTTTGTAGAAATTTTGTCGGGCCGGGCCTGTTTTCCCTGATTTTTGTACGGGCCGGGCCGGGCCGGGCCGGGCCGGGCCGAGAACTGTAAAAATGCAAACGGGCCGGGCCGGGCTCGGGCCGAACTTCCCATTTTTACACCGGGCCGGGCCGGGCCAAGATAGCTTTCGTTCGGGCCGGGCCGGGCCCGGGCCTCGAAATTCCGGCCCGTGCAGACCTCTAGACTCAGCGTGCTGAAGACCTTTGACATGTGCAGGTCTTCGTGAATTAGTTTTCCACACACTGCCGTAACTAAGATGAGTCGCATTCATGATCATTTGGATAGTTACCTTTCTGTCTTTTCTTCAATTTCTTCAATTTTGTCTTCCAAGGTGTATACATTATCCAAGGTGTCTTGGATCGTCTGTGAGGGACATGCGCTCAGTTTGAAAATTCCTTTTCCATCTAATAGCAGCTTCATATGATGGACTGTCATTTCCATAAGCCGCAAACATTTCATTGTGAATTTGCCGGGCATTGTACAAGGGGGGGGGGGGAGGGGCAGCCTCAATCTTCAGCTTCCTGAAAACAAACGAATCAACATTAATAGCTGTAACTTATGACATTTGGTACAGAAAGATCAATTAATATGCAGAAAATATTTTTATCCAGATATCTCAATTATTTCCTATTGATAATTAGAAGTTTACGATTCTATTTTTGTTTTGCTCTGGCTTTTTTTTTTTTTTTTTTTTTGCGACATAATAGTACGGGTTCTTTTTAATCCTCTTTTTCACTGAATGCACTTTCTATCCCCAATTTTCACAGAAACACGTTATATAAACTTTTAAAATACTATTTTTTTTCTTTGCAGTTGTGAAGCAGTAGATGTTGTTATGATTTTTATTACAATTAATGGACGCAGAGAAAGACTAGACAATTTCTGCGGCAATAAACTTCCAGCTCAACTAATGTCCAATGGCCCTACGATGGAAGTGGAATTCAAATCTTATACCTCATCACCAGAAGTAAAGGGATTTAGAGCAATATATCGTTTTGTCACAGGTGCATTTCACTTATGTAATTTTAATTAGCATTTATGAATCTTCAATATGTATTTCATGAGCATTTGACTTCCAAGATAAAAAAAAAAATACATGTTACATTTTTCAAACAATCCAGATCGCGCAAATAATGCACTCATTAATTTTGCATCGAAAATGCTTGCAATATTAAAAAAACAAGAAAGAAAAATCATGCGCTAAGCATACATTATGAAGCACTTAAAAGCATACGCATAAAACATTTCATCAGTTACCGCCCATAGCCAAATATGTATTCCATATATATCTTATATGTAAGGCGAAAATTTAGTCTATCAAGAATACGCATAACAAGTTGAAATTTCTCTTTCATCAATTAATACTCATAGACGGAAACATACTTGGATACTTTTGTACAGCCCTGTATTTTACCTAGTATTTTTATTAAACGCCACTATTTAGCTAAAATTTAATCGAAACTAAAGCAGTCTTAAAACTACTGATATCAGACGTTCAGAAATTATCATCCACAGACGGCCATGTATCCAATGCTTTGCGTGGCCCTGCATATCATTTTATTTATATTCTACAAGCATCTCTTAGTAAATTAAATGTTGTTCAGCGTAAAAATGCATATCTCATTTAAAAACCACCTTTAAGCAATTTACGCCTATACTCAGTAACCCTTGCGAATTCTTTTGTGTAGCTCTGTATATGAACTATAGCATTTATACATAACACATGCATAAATTTAGTGAAACTAAGAAGAGCATATCATAACTAAAAATACATTTCCAGCAATCATCGCTAATATACAGTACTTCGGATATAATATAATACCTGAAATCTTTTGTGTGTCCCTGTAAATAGTATGCAATTCATGTTATACACGAAATATTTTATAATAAACCTCGGCGATGTATATCAATTTCATTACATATGAAATAGTTTAACATAAATAAAATACGCCGCAAAAAATCCCCCCATACCATTATGTAACGGAATTCTTTTGTGTGGCACTGTAAATGAATAATAACTATTCTTTGCACCGTATAATCTATAGAATGCATATTTTAGTGCACTTCATGAATGCATATAAATTTTATTATGCTTGAAAGAGTGTAACATCATTAAAAAGCATTTGAAACGATTTTTTCCCATTGGTCGTAATGTAACAGAATAATTTTGACTGTCCCTGTAACTGAACTAAACATATTACAAACTTCATTTTGAATAAGACTATGATAAGCGTCAATAACTTTAAAAAAAAATTAGGGCAATCGAAGTATATTTACAAGAGGACAGACGGTCAGACAAACCGAAATCATAAACACTTTTCAATTTTGTTGGAAAGTGTTAAAAAGAAAAGAAAAATAAAACACGAGTTTGAACGTCAAAGGTCTTACTTTGGGAAAATTAGCAACGCTGAGGAAGGGGGGAGGGACGGTTCAACATATTAAGTTATGTTTGAAGCGTGTTTCGTAATTTTTCATAAAAATAATCGTCTTTGACATCCACGTAAACAAGAGTGCCTTGAAAATGCAGTGTCGCTTGCATTCCTGAAACATCAGAATTAATAATAATAATAATAATAATAATGCAATTCATATTTAGCATAATGGCTATGCCGTAGCATAGGATCTTTTCGAAATTTAAATATTTGTGAAAATGGTGGCACTTTCAAAATAATAATAATAATAATAATTTTAACCCATAACAATGGTCTTAAAATTCTTCTAAAAAATCGAAAAATTAATATATCAATAAAATCCTATGAAGTGACATAGAGAATTTATTTCTAGAACGTTTGTATTAAAATTTAAAAGAAATCGGTCATGCTGTTCTCGACCAATCCAAGCAGTCATGTAGAACAAAATGTCGTTTTGATAAAAATGCGTTTAACAGAGCTCCCACTGGTCCGTTTTTTGAATACCAGCATTTGGGGAGAAATTTTCTTGTGCTGTTTTTACAACATTTGCAACGAAAATTACGTTCCGGGTATTTTCTTTGAAATAAGTATTATTCAAAAATTGGACAAAGTGGGAAGCCTGGTTTAACCCCTTGAAGGGTGTTGGGATATTGTATATCCTACTTAATTTTAATCCCCAAATGCCAGAATGGCACCAAAATTTTGGTAAGGAATTTTGCTTTTATAATTATACGCAAAGAAAAACTTATACTTACTTTCAAATAAATTTGTTCGTAACTTCTGGTGTCATTAAATCATTTTTAACAACAGGAGTACTTTGCTCCTTAAAGGGTTAAAGTTTGAGTTAGCGTCACTTAGTTACAGAGGTATATTTGTTGCTGTAACAGTTGTAATAATTCGAATTTCGAAAAATCGTTTTTGGCTATATTGTAGATACTGTAAGCTGTCATCAGAAAATACAAAATTTTAAAAACCAATTTTTTATATTTTCTAACTGGTGCCCACTTCCCCCTCGCAATATTAGTGATGCGGATATACTAATATGTTATCGCGAATACATTCGATATAGTTAAAACATTTCAGTCTTATTGGTCTCTTTTAGAAATACTTTTAATGTTATGATATTAGCACATTAACTCGTTGGTTCTGAGAGTTATTTCTTGAACTTTCTTGCATTTTACACATGAAACTCTTTCTTTTGACATTGATTTTTATTGGCTGAAGACATGTTTGCCATTTATTGTTGAATCATTGGTTGTGTTTTACTTGGCAGGAAAAATTGTCAGTGGTAACTAGCATAATCTGATGTAATGAGAGTTCATGTAAAAAGAAAAAACAAATTAATAATTATATTTTACGCAGAAAACAAAAACTAAGTTTAACAGTGGGTAGTTACGAATAAGCGGAAAAATGAATTACTGCTGTTTTTATATCCCATGTATCTACAAAAAACAGGATATATAGAGTTTAAACTTTTGAGTAGCACTTTATTCAAATCATAATCTTCACCTTATTTAATGACAGAAAATTCAGATGAAATAAGGGAAATATTTACTTTTCGAAAATAGTGGTACAAATCCTGAAAATATATATTGGGAGAAAATTGTTCCAAGCGGATTAAATGGCTTAAAGTACACAATGTCCATTGGTTATTTCAATATGTACTTTGTTAATGCAAATGTAAATGCAAATAGGTGAACTATTTACAATACTGATATGATATTTCGCCTAACATTAGATCAATGTTTGACTATTATTGATTTAATATTAAATAAATTCACAGAACTATTTTCATTCACGATAAGAAGGGTTGAACATTCGTCTAAAAAGAAGAATGGGCTAAATTTAGAGGTTGATTCAAAACATTAAAAAAATTTCTGAATTTTTCCATGAAAAAGAAGTTGTTTATAACATTCATATTTATTTAGTGTAAGCTTGTACAAATTCAAACTTTTAATCATTTAAATAAATAAACATGCAATATCTAATTACGCAGTAATTCTTCTCAAGTAGCACAAAATAGTGGTACAATGCCGGCTAATATTGTTATCCTAAGTTGGCCCATCCACAGTAAGCAAAATACTTATTTATAAGCAAATATGTAGTAGAAAAACTAATTTTAAGCATTTCTCACAAAAATTGCGTCTTTTTTTCTTCAAAATTCCTAAGAAATCGCGCGAATCATAGTGAAAACACCATGACAAACGTTCAACTTTAACGATATAGTCCAGGGGAAATGTACCAAAAAAGGGGGGTTACCTTGCAAAAGGTCGGGTTGAAGATTTTTTTTTCTAATTTGTTTATAATGATGCCAACATGTAAAAACCAAGTTTTCTAACAAAATTTCTTAAGTCTAAATTTTCTGTGGCCAAAAAACAAAATTTTGGGACCTTTTTTGATTTTTTAAAAGTATCTCGAGACCCGTTGCCGTAGCATATTATTTGTCAATTACAATATTAAAGAACATAAATTTCTCTACAACTTTCATATTTACAACTTTTTTATACACTCAATAGCAAGCGCAGTACGCCATTGCAAAAATAGGACCATTTTTTTTTTTCAATTTTCTTTAAAACCGTGAAAAATACAGTTCTGCCCCGATTATTCAAATGTTTCCCACGGATTTAATCGCGTATGTCAACTTCTATATATTGTTAGCAGTAAATTATGGGTTTCAGGCCAAAACCAGGCTTTTTTGCACCCGTGGAAAACATGGATTTTTGTGCCCCCCCCCCCTTTTAAAAAGAAAATTTACCATGAGAATTTTAATAAATCTCTAATAGCCGGATTTTGAAAATTTTTAAGTGTGTAATCATTAAATACGTAATTTTGAACTACGTAATCAGCTTTGTCAAATATTGATTCATTAAAAACTTCAAAACCAAACCGAAAGCAACCGAAATATATTCCGCTTTAAACAGGTTTCCACCTTAGCAGGTATAACTGTTCATATTCTTTCTCTTGAAAATATATTTTTTTTCTTTAAAGAACAGATTCTGTATAATACAGATTTCATTTTCAAAGATTTTACGGTAGTTGTAGTAGCGAGGCGTTTAAAATCACAGTTATAGGAATTATGAGACTAAATTAGTCACACGAAAACATTCGCAATGTAACATTAAACCTATGAGAGCGTTCTTGACAAGTATCTCGCTTGCATTTTATTACTTTTAAATACTTTTCTTTCATGGGATACTTGAGATCAATATCTAATGATGTGATTTTGTACTTTTTCGGGTTCGGTTGCATTTTTTTTTTATTCGGGCACTTTCATTTTTGGAAAACTGTTCTGAAATTTAAAGCATCCTCATTAAAAAATGCAACCAAATTCGAAAAATTAAAAACTCACAACGCTAGATATCGACCTCAGGTATCATATTAAAAAAATAAATAAATATGGAAATTCAAACAAGAATTCTGAAAAGAATGATCCCATAGTTTTAACATTAGCGTGCAAATGTTTTCGCGCGAGACTACACTAGTCACGCGAAAAAACTGGAACGCTAATGTTAAACCTATGAGAGCGTTCTTTTTTACAATTTCTCGCTTGCAATTTAATAGTTGTAAATTATTTATTTATTTTTTTTTTCTTATAATTGCTGACGTTGAATTCTAACAGGATTAGTGCTTACTTTTTCTATTTTGGTTATTTTGGTTACAGGTTTTATTTATTATTATTTTTTTTTAGTTTTAGTAGTGCAATGAGAAAAAAAAAATGTTAAATAGCCAGTAGAAATTATTATTATTAAAATACATTTTTTTTTTCATTTAGCTTATGCAGTCATATTGCGTACCTTACTTTATTGTGTTGGGAAAGTGAGTTGAATGAAACAGGTGATCAATGAGAAAACAAAAATGTTTATATGGTCTACAATCATAAAAAAAAATTGTATTTCATTTGATAAATGGTATCACTGAGATCGCTAAACAGATATAGTTTCATAACAGTACATATTACAGATGATTAGAATATTCCACAAAGTACATTTTTCAACAACCAAAGTAAGTTTTTCTGTTTGAGCTTTAAAGCAATTAATAGATAATCTTAAAGTTTTATATATTGTTGCATGCTAAAATGATATAATCCCTTGTTATATTTATTGATATAAGTGGGGGGGGGGGGGGGAAATGACAATATTTTTTTTAACAAATCTTTTAAATATTTTTATGAAACTAGTGATCTCAAATATTTTATTGACAGAATTTTTAAATTTTAAAAGAGATCAATGCATAACATTAGTTAGTGAAATAATCTGTTGTTACTATTATTGTAGCTATTTTATATGGTAAAAGTATTTCTTACATAAAATATATTTATTTTCTGAGTCTCCCCTTTTATATGGAACTACAATCCAATGTTTGCTATCTTTAAAACAGTAAAACATTAAAACATATGTTATCAATAATTGGTAAATAAAATATACCATTGTAGTGTGGAATAAAATATGTTTTTCGCAAATTTTCATACCAATCCCATTGATACCTCAAAAAGTATGTATGCATTATAAAAATTAAACAAGAATTCTTTCTTAGTTGAAACTATCGTGCCAATAATTTACTAAATATTGAAAATTTCTTCTAATCAATGCTTTGAAGTTAACATTGTATACACTTAAAGTTACTGTCTAAATATGAAATTTGTCTCATTCATCTACACTCTGCCCTACTTTTAAAATTATATAAATTTATTGAATATAAAATGTATGTTAAAATGAAAATAAAGAGGTGAGTGTCCAAATAATAGATAATTTACTGCTACCAATGTTTAGAAGTCGACATACACGATTAAATCCGCGGGGAACATTTGAATAATCGGGGCAAAACTACGTTTTTCACGGTTTTTAAGAAAATTGAAAAATTTGTCTTATTTTTTAAATGACGTACTGCGCTTGCATTTGAGTGTATAAAAATGTTGTAAATATGAAATTTGCAGAGAATTTTGTCTTCTTTAATATTGTAATTGACAAATAATATGTTACGGCAACGGATCTCGAGATATTTAAAAAATATATAAAAAGGTCCCAAAATTTTGTTGAGTTTTGGCCACAGAAAATTTAGCCTTAAGAAATTTTGTTAGAAAACTTGGTTTTTCCATGTTGGCATCATTATAAACAAGTCAGAAAAAAAATCTTCTACCCGACCTTTTGCAAGGTAAAATGTACATTTCCCCTGGACTAATAATAATACAGCAAAACTTTTTTAAATGTTGAAACGAATATTAGAACCAAAATTAATAATTGCAATTCCTTTTATAGAATGCTAAACAGTTCGTTATGAACGAAAATAAACGATTGTTATAACGCTTGGAACTTTTTCATCTTTATGTTTGTTATGTTATTTAACATCTCGTTATAATTTACTAAGCAAAACTGTATTTTCTTTGACCTTTTTCTTTTCTTTATAGATTTTGGAATATCTGCAACAAGAGAAAATGCTACCGGTAAGTAGAACCTCTTAAATGCAGTATTTCAAAAAGATTTTGTTAATTTAACAATACAACACTGATGCCAAAGTAATTTCAGGCTTAAATGTCTACCATCTTTAATCTTAAACAGGGTTTGCACGGATACCGTTATTTTCAAGACCAAATATCAGTATTTTTTATTAGAAAAAGAAATCTAGTTTAAACGCGCGAAATTTCGACTTAGTTAAGGAGAGATTTTCAATAAGAAAATACTGGTAGCAAAGAATTTCTTAGTCTGGAAATTCAAGAACCCGTACGAACCCTGTTAAAGTGTTCCAAGCATAAAGAGTTAAATATTTCTTTAGATGGAATGCTTAAATTAATTTCAGACTTTCAAAATTCAAACATTTTTTTTTAGTGTTTCAAAAGCTAAATAGAATAAAGAGTAAAAAATTAAAGATCCCTAATACAGTTATAAAAGACTCTTATTACATCTTTTTATTTATTATAGTTAAAGAGTTGTTGCATTTTAAAGTTCAGTCAGTGGTGGAAAATTGGCGCAGAGGAGGGGCCTATTGACACCACAAATATTTTGTAGTATTCTTCATCTTAACAAAAAACTCATAAATTATGTCATTATATAAGTCGAAAAATACTACTAAAATTTAGTGGTGTCAATAGGCTCCTCCTCTGCGCCAATTTTCCACCACTGAGTTCAGTGTATAATTTGGGACATGTTGTAGTTACTTACAATGCCTCTTATTTGTTTTGATTCATTGAGGTATAAAGGAAATAAAAGGCAAAAGAAGAAAATAAAAAAAGTTAAGAAAATTTGGAGCTTTTTTTCTTTTTATCCACAGAAATAAATTTAAACCTGACTTTAAAATAAGGTTTTAAATGAAAACGGTACTCCAAAACGCGATAGCGTTAACATCATATCCCATTCCATATTTCAAAAAGTTCTCTACTATTCTCAAGGCGAACATTATATATTATTTATTTTCTGCAAAATACTTTTCAAAAGAAAATGTACGAAAAATATACACTATATTAGATATTAGTATGTTTACATTTATTTATATTTTAGCACTTTCGTTAGACTTTTGCCTTATATTTTCTAGGATTTTGCAGGCATATTTTACTTTACAAAAAGTTTCACATATTAACACATTCACGACGGGAAACGAGAATTATCGTTTACATTTAAAAAATAGCTGGTTTTATCAGAATCATGTTAAGGCGGTATTAAAAAAAAATACTTTTCCATGCTCAACAACTCGAAATTTTCTGGTACATTTTCAGATTAATTTTTAATAGAAAAAATACGAAACTTTCTGGCGTGATTTTTGAAAAGATTTATAAGCGACATGTGTTTTTATTTTTCGTTATAATTTAGTAAATAATTAATTTTCGTTATATTTTGTGTTATAATTTAGTTATGGAAAATTTTCTTCTTCACTCCCCTTTTTTGTTTTCGTTTTTAATTTTTTTTTTTTTTTTTTTTGGGGGGGGGGGGTACGAATTGGTCCTATCAAAAACTTGTGAATATAAAAGTTGTAGATAATATTAAGGAGATGTATAATAAAATTAATTGGATTTGATATCTTGAGAATTAACGAAGTTATGAATTTTTTTCTCCCCAAAACCCTATTTTTTGCGCCCCTTGAGCCCATTTTTAATTTTATCAAAAATCTGTGATACATAAAATTTTGGCCCTATTTTTAGAAGTAATAAAAACTTTAAACTGATTTGATATGTACAAAAATTAAGAAGTTATGGGGATTTTTAGGTTTTCACAAAACCCCTCCCTATTTCCATCCCCTTGGTCCGATTTTGCACATTAACGAACTTGACCGAGCTGTTATGCCCCTTGATTTTATGTATCAGTTTGGAAGAGATTTGTGAAGAATTGTGGAAGTTATCGTGTCCAGAAGAAAGTGATATATATATATATATATATAGATAGATAGATAGATATATAGATATATAGATAGATAGATAAAGTTTTTTACTGAAGGTGGTTTGGGGGTTCTAGGGGTCATGATCGGTGTAGATCTGCAAAAATTTTTCCGAAATTCCAACATAGGTTTGGGTTGATTGTTGACGGCCGATTATCTACTCTCGGGATATAGGCCCTAGGGGGAGTGCCCTTCGTGGGGGTCTTTCTAAGGGAACCTAACCCGTATTTACGCATGGAAAATCCAAGGCTTCGAAGAAAACCACGAAAACTCCGAAACGGTTAGGCCGACGGGCGCGATTGGGCTCGAACCCAGCACCTCCCGTCTACCAGCTTCGAGATTCCAACATAGGAATGACGCCAATAGGTAGTATTTCATACGAAATCTACCTAAAATACCATTGACTAAGGGCGTCGCTTCTACCTTACAGAAAATGCATTTATATCATGTTGTCCATATCTTTTTAGATTGTAAGACATTTTATGTTAAATTCGTACATTGAAAGATATTTACCGATGCATAAACTTGGGAAACCTATCTAGAACACCAATTTACATAAGACTTTCAGAACAAGGAGGAACTTCTAACTGTTTTAAAATTCAGATTTGATAAAAATTGCCCGTCGGCAATGTGTTAACTTCCGACGTATGTATAAATATTACAGTCGTTCTGCTTAAGAGATTCTTTGCATCAGATTTTTCTACATAATTTGAAACATTTCAACCTAGATAACAACAAGCGTTTAAGTATTTCAGAATTTTAATCTCGCTATAGTTTGGTGCTAAGTATTCTCATATCACACTATTTTTTTCTCATTATAGTTATTATTTTTTCTCATTATATATATTTTCTCATTTCTCATTCACCTGGAGGGAGGGAAAAAAATCTTCTCAATGAATATTAATGAACATACATTAGTAATAGTAACATTTTATCATTATCTTAATATAAAATAAAATACCTTTGCTGGTTATAACCATCTTTGATGGGACTTCAACTGAAATGTTTCTGATTAATTTTTCACTTTCAGAAAACATTACAGTCATTCAGGGTAACTTTGATCCGCATTTTCTCTATTTTCATATGCCACACTCTTATTTTAAGAATATTGTTGCAACTATGGGTATAAAAGGGAAGAAATGATCCTGAACTATTGTATGACTATCAAAAATTAAGGAATAATAATGATAAAAGCAATAAAAAATGAATTTTTAACCAGGTTCAAAGTTACCCAGCCATTTAGGGTAACTTTGCACCATATGATAAATATTATCTAAAATAATTCATTATAAAAAAAAATATTATAGTTAGAAGTTAGGACAACTTTGAACCCCAAAAATGTTTTCAGATATGTAAAGACTCCGAATTTACATTTCCCAACATCACACGATTTGTGTAATTTATGATATTAACATAAATATTAGGCACAAGAAAAGTGGAAGAAGAGAACCATGAATATTTAGAAATTTAAAAAAAAACTGTTTATTACTCATATAAAACATAAAAATGCAGTGAATAACAATTTTCAATGTTTTAACTCAATAATACATCCATAGTTACAGTAATACATACTGTGCTAGTATTATTCAAACAAGAATAAAAATGTCGAATGTATGAAATGTCAAATTTGAGTAGCTCCGCCTCTAATAACGCCTTTAAAGGAATTTTATGTATTTTACACATATTTGTAAAAATATATACATGTTATATCTAATGCACACTTTCGGCATTTATATAAAATATACGTGCAAATATGGGAAATTTTTGGCAGTAGCACCGATAATCAGTAAATTATAAACATCAGTATAACTTTGAGCCGGTTCAAAGTTACCCTGAACAGTGTTGCCAGTGGGCTACTTTTTCTTAATTCAGATTTCTTTATTGCCACCACTTTTTTGAAACGGTAAAATTGTCTTTGTTTTCGCTTTAATAAATATGCCATTAAATAAGGCGCATTTTACCATTTCAAAAAAGTTGTGCCAATCAGGAATCTTAATTAAAAAAAAGTAGTACATCTGACAACATTGACCCTGAAAATGTGGTAAAATGTTAGCAGGGTTGCCATGCTTCAGGGAATTTCTAGACCAGGAAATTCTTCGGTACCAGTATTTTTTTTTATAGAAAATCTCTCCTTAAATAAGGCGAAATTTCGTGCGTTTAACCTAGATTTATTTTTCTATAAACAAATACTGATATTTCATCTGGAAAATTCTCTGAAGCGTGGCAACCCTGGTTAGTGCCTTCTTAAATTACATTTTATTAGCTATTAATAAATAAATAATCACAAAATATTAACACATATACAACATTTAGATAATAATATGTCAGAAAAATGAGTACATATTGTTACTTACTATGAAAATTTAATTGATTTACAACAACTTCAAAACAGCATTCAAAATTAACTTGAAAACAGTACTTCACAAAAATAGTTAGATGATGCAATTAATTGCCCATAATGTTGCTAATTTATTTTCTAAAATAAAGAGTAGAAATCCCAGTTTAGAACCTTGCCAACAGATCACAGTTCTGGAGTTTATTTAGTCTTTTGGAGTCAAAAATATTGAAAATTAGGAGGTGGTGCAAAGTTACATCCCATGGTTCAAAGTTACCCTGAATGACTATATGGTATTTACGTGCGTATAATGCGCATGTGTGTATAATGTGCATCCTGTTCTTAATAAGAAAAAAAGTTATATCTTGCATATAAAATGCATGATACAATTTAACGGCAAAAGTTTTAAATAAAAATTATGTAGTAATCCTAACTTGTTCGAAAAAATGTTCTCAAAGCAAAATTATTATATTTACTCAAGTGCAAAATTGTAAAAATACAATTGTTTAATTTATTTTACTTCTACGGTTATGCAATTCAATCTTGAAACATATGCGTTGTATGCAGTAAGTTAGTGAAAGCATGTGTGGTTTTATATACATGTCGGAAATGTTCCAAGTAATTTACGTAACTTAATTTTTAGGTCTAAAATATTCGGGGAAAGTTCGCATTATATATACACTTAAATACGTATGCTATTATTGTACTTACGGCTGCTAGTCACTCATCTTCCGAATTCCCCTCACTAATGTTAAGTCTATGGGCGTGGAATGCATTCGTATATTTAAAATAACTCATCAGTAAATTAATGTTTTTAATTGCTTTTTTTCTTTGTAGGGGAGACCGGGGCTAGTAGGCGCAGTTTTAGTTATTGATTTTTATTAAATTTTTGTTTAAGTTTTTTTTATGAAACTTTAACTGTACTTTTAAAGAACAGGCACTAATGACAAAACAAACAGAATAAAAGAACAGGCATTGGGCTATAAATACCCGGAGTTTTGAGTTTGTAGCTTTTGTAGTTTATGTTTAGTGGAAGACTAAAGTAAAATGAAAATTGTGCGCCAACTTACCCCGTCACGGGGCAAGTTGCCTATACCTATGGGGTAAGTTGGCACACGCTTTATAAAAATTTAAATGATACTCAAATAAGACACGCAGTTAAGAGAAATCAATTTCATTATTACCAGTAAGTTTAAACAAAGGCGTTATTTCCGTAAAATGCAAATTCTAAGTTATAGATATCATCATTAGAGTTACAGTTGTCACAAATAAAAAATCGAGTGTCTCCGTTTGGGCAAGCCTCGTAAAATCTTGCATTGCAACCACTTTTCTCGGTGTCTGCTGTTTTTCAAGCTACCAGCACACACCAGACACCGAGCCAACTTGCTCCGTGTTCAATGCGCCTACTAGCCCCATAAGAAATTTCTTCACAAAAGGGACACGTAACCATCTAAGCATAACTAATCCAAGTAAATCATATATGGGGTAGGTACAGTTAATCATACACTAAGGAAAACTGTACAGATTAAATCGCAATAATTAAGATAAGTATTAGAAATTAGAAAAAGAATGAACCAACAAAAAATTACTTATGAATACAAAAAACAGAAAAATCGTAATAAATGTCCACTGCACGTAGGCAACGCTGCAAAACTACAATGAGGATTGCAAAAAGCAAGAAGAAAGGTACTCTGTGACTGGTTGCGCAATCTATCCATAAACAGGCGATTTATGAGGACTGCGCCTACTTACCGCTGTAGCCAACTACCCCGGTCTCCCCTACTCTTCTTAAAAGATGGTTATTTTTTTCTTAGTTCGCAAAATATTTCTAAAATCTATGCTTAATTTAATATTTTATGTGTTAAAAGCTGACGAACTGCGTGTTAGATTTTAATACTTTATATAAAATTAAATATGTATTTTAGAAATATTTTGAAAACTAAGAAAAAAGAGACATCCTTTAAGAAGAGTATAACAGAAAAAGGAGTTAAAAATATTAATTTTCCGCACTGTTAAAAATTTCTGTAAAAACACAGAAAAAAAATCGAGACTCTCTGTAAATTTACACTAGTTCTTGGTTAAATGCATTCGACTGAGTTTCTCGTCAAGACTCTCCGTAAATTTACACCAGTTCTCGGTTAAATGCATTCGATTGAGTTTCTCGGTCAAGACTCTCTGTAAATTTACGCCAGTTCTCGGTTAAATGTATTCGATTGAGTTTCTCGGTCAAGACTCCCTGTAAATTTACACTAGTTCTCGGTTAAGTGCATTCGATTGAGTTTCTCGGTCATCGTTTTACAGACATTTCCCTTATCTTGTATCTAATTCCCTGTAGGGATTTCCATGTTTATATTTAAAAATATTTTCAGCTTTGTTAAAACTTGTAATCCAAATACACACTTTTAAAATTCTTTTGCAATTTTATTAAAATTAATAAAGAAGAAAACTTAGTTCATTTTTTTTTCATTTATTTAGTTAGTAAGAATCATAATACATTTAAATGCATTGCTTTTATAAGAATTGTGATATAACCATATAAGTATTTTTCGTTAATTAATCTGATTATTTTTGTAAATATTTTACAAAAAAGTTAATTACTGATATATTTAACCAGTTTTAATGAAAAAATACACCTAAATTTCGCATTATTATTTAAAAATTCCAGTATATCTTCAGATATTAAAGAAGATAATTATTGAGAAGAAGCAATTTCTTGATAAATAATTCCATAAATAAAGGATTAAAAAATTAAATTTGATTTAAAAAAATAATATGTATTATGTATCGGTCCAAACTAAATTTAAATAAACTATTTAAGAAATTTTCTAACGAATATATTTGAAGCGAAATCTTTGAAAAGCACAACTACAATAGATTTTTCCCCGCTTTATATTAAAGGACATCCTTTAATACACATTACCAACAGCTTCTATGGCGCAGTCAGTAAGATGTTTTTTTCCTGCCCAGGGGTCTCGGGTTCAAAACCCAGGCCGGCCAGAAATAAGTTGTGTAAAAAATTAAATGGTACAGCTGTTCAAATTTGCTCGAATAATTCTGATACTTCGAAGTTCTAAAATTCACTGATTTGAAATCAACTGATTTGAAACTAAGTTAAATTATTTTAATTGAAAAAATAAATTGATTTACAGAGTCTTGTGTATTTTTAACTATGTTAATTTACAGAGTCTTGTGTATTTTTAACGATGTTAATTTACAGAGTCTTTGTGTATTTTAAACGATGTTAACTTACAGAGCCTTCTGTAAATTTACCAAATAACTTCTCTGTTATTTAACAGAATCTCTGTTTTTCTAATCTCTGTAATTTTACATAAGACTTAAGATAATGGATTACCCGTAGATTCTCTGTAATTTCACAGGAAAATTTTTAACAGTTTTTTAACAGGAGATATTTTAAGTATACGAATGCATCAAACGCCCATAGACTTAACATTACTGAAGGGAATTCTGAAGTTGAGTGACTAGCAGCCTAGTCACTCAGCTTCCGAATTCCCCTGGGTAATGCTAAGTCTATGGGCGTTTGATGCATTTTTATATTCAAAATATCTCCCCAGGTAATTAATATTTCAAACTTCTTTTTTCTGTGTTCTCTTCTTAAAGGATGTCTCTTTTTTTCTTAGTTTTCAAAATATTTCTAGAATCTACGCTTAATTTTATATGAAGTGTTAAAATTTTGCTCCCAGTTCGCTAGTTTTTAAAACATAAAATATTAAATTAAGCATAAATTTTTGAAATATTTTGACAACTAAGAAAAAAGGTGACATCCTTTAAGAAGAGCACACAGAAAAAAAAACTAAAAAAAAATATTAATTCCCTGAGGAGATATTTTAAATAAAATCTTGCAACAAGCGCCCATAGACTTAACATTACCAAGGACACTTCAGAAGCTGAGCGACTAGCAGTCTTAAGAGGCTACTTCACTCACACGAAAACACCCGCTCGATAATGTTAATCCTCTGCGAGAATTTTTTTTTTTTTAAATATCTTGTTTGCATTTCAAAAATGTTTAATGTTTTTTTGTTTTTGTTTTTTTCCATTGGATAGCTGAGCTTGATCTCTATTAAGGCCGTTTTTTATTGTTTTGATTTTGTTTGCAGGTATTTTTTTTAAAATGGAAACCGTTTCCGAGAGTGAAAGTATCCCAATAAAAAAATCGAAAAAGTAAAAAAAACGGCCTTTGTAGAGATCTATCTCATCTATTCATTGCAAAAAAAAAAAAAAAAAAAAAAAAAAAACATTTAAAAATATGGAAATGCAAACGAGATATTTTTAAAAGTTTCTCCCATAAGATTAACATTAGCGGGTGAGTATTTTCGCGTTAGTGGCCACTTAGTGATAAAATCTAATGATAAAATGCCCCTCTGGTAACAAACTAATATAATAATAAAACACAAAATGTTCTTATCGGCTTCACAATTTATAACATAAAAAACTATTTGTAACGTAAAGTCAATATTGTACCAATATTCCGGTGGAAATATTTAGCAAATATAGGCGTAATGTTGGTTCTGCACCCCTTTTAATCCAAATACTTTGTAGTATTATTCTTCCATTTCTATATTTTCAAGATTATACTCATATGTAATCAATAATAGGTAGATATCAAGTATATATTTCTAAAATATCAACACCCCAATATTAGTCAAAACTTTGAATCAATATTTAGTTAATGCTGCACCAGTATCGATTTACTACCAGAATGCACGGTCGAGATAACTGTACCTGTTTAATTATAACTAGCTGAACCGCCCAGCGTTGCCCGGACCCGTGACGAATGACCCTTAAATTAACCCCAAATTTGTATGATTTTATATTTTTAAACGAAAAATCACGAAAAAATATTGAATTGAAAGTATATGCTATTTGGTATTTTATTTTCTGCGTAATTTGATTTTTGGAATCTAGGTGTGCCGAAAGCGAGCGAAACCGCGACGAAACACTCAAGTTTTTACTGATTTCGTCGATATTTTCACGCATTTTATTTTGTAAAAAAATATTTCCATTCATCCGAACGTTTCAAAATTTTTGTAGGTAATTTAAATCTGGTCTATTGAGAGTTTCTAAAAAGACTGTGTTGAAATACGGACGTTTACATACTTTTAGCGTAAAAAAAAAATATCGTCTCCGTGAGGCGCGAAGTGACCTGCATTAAACGGTGTATTTAAAAGGATTAAAATTCGTATTTTTTAAAAACCGATTGCACCATCAATTAGATGAAAGTTTCAGCTTTGAGAACATATTTTTGGCCTGTCGGTACCTCTAAAATAGCGTCCTAGAAGAGCATTGCCATAAGGTTTTTGAAATTTTTTTTCAAAGGGTTAACTACAACATTTCTTCAAATTAATTGTGGCATTTGAGACGTAAAAGTACGATCTTTCAAAATATGTCTTTCAATTTTAACTATACTGAGCGGTTTGGTCGATTTAGCTTAAAACAATACAGTCATTGAGGGCAACTTTGATCCGCATTTTCTCTATTTTCATATGCCACACTCTTACTTTAAAAATTTTGTTGCAACTAGGCGCGTAAAAGAGAAGAAATGATCCTAAATTATTGTATGACTATCAAAAATTAAGGAATAATAATGATAAAAGCAATAAAAAATGAATTTTTAACCTGGTTCAAAGTTACCCAGCCATTTAGGGTAATTTTGTACCATATGATAAATATTATTTAAAATAATTCATTATAAAAAAGGTATTATAGTTAGGACAACTCTGAACCCCAAAAAATGTTTTCAGATATGTAAAGACTCCGAATTTACATTTCCGAACATCACAAGATTCGTATAATTTATGATATTACAACAAATATTATGCATAAGAAAAGTGGAAGAAGAGAACCATGAATATTTAGAAAAAAAATCTGTTTATTATTCATATAAAACATAAAAATGCAGTGATAAACAATTTTCAATGTTTTAACTCAATAATATGTCCATAGTTACAGTAATACATACTAGTACTAGTATTATTCAAACAAGAATAAAAAATGTCGAATGTATGAAATGTCAAATTTGTGTAGCTCTGCCCCGAATAACGCCTTTAAAAGAATTTTATGTATTTTACACATATTTGTGAAAATATTTACATGTTATATCTAATGCACACTTTCGGCATTTATATAAAATATACGAGAAAATATGGGAAATTTTTGACAGTAGCACCTATAATCAGTAAATTATAAGCATCAGTATAACTTTGAGCCGGCTCAAAGTTACCCTGAAAATGTGGTAAAATGTTAGTGCCTTCTTATTTTACATTTTATTAACTATTAATAAATAATTAATCACAAAATACTCACACATTTACAACATTTAGATTATAATATGTCTGATAAATGAGTATATTGTTACTTACTATGAAAATTTAATTGGATTACAACAACTTCAAAAAAGCATGCAAAATTAACTTGAAAACAGTACTTCACAAAAATAGTTAGATGATGCAATTAATTGCGCATAATGTTGCTAATTTATTTTCTGAAATAAAGAGTAGATATCCCAGTTTAGAACCTTAGTTCTGGAGTTTGTTTAGTCTTTTGGAGTCAAAAATATTGGAAATTAGGAGGTGGTGCAAAGTTACACCCTATGGTTCAAAGTTACCCTGAATAACTGTACTACTAAAAAACACAAATAAAATCGAAAGTCGGTTCTTCGCTAGCCTTCAATGCGTAAATGAGTTTGTGTGCGTGCGCAAGCGCTGTCTTTGGCGTGGGTACTAATAGATGACTTTTTGATGAGAGTGAGTTGCGATGTTTAATTAATAACTCAACTAATTATAAGAAATTTAAAATTCTTAGTCTCAGGTGCATCAAGAGACACTTTGAACTACCCTCACAAAAATTTTCAACCTCGTACGTGCCGTAGATTTCGCTGTCCATCGCAGACACAAACACACACACAGAGAGAGAGCCATAGAGTGAAACTTTCTTTTATTATTATAGATTAAAGAATAAATAAATAGACAGGAAAACCGAATCAATCACATTTTTCTTATAAGTTGTGAAACTCATAAAATGAATAAGATATTTGATAACTAATACATATTTACTTTCTTGATAAATTAATGTTTTCTCCTTTCAGAATGTCGTTTTATATTTCGTAGCGAAGACAGGGGAAATGGAACCTTTAGTTCTCCAAATTATCCTGGATTTTATCCAAGAGATACTGAGTGTCATTATACTTTTCGAGGAAAAGATAAAGAACGAGTACATATAACCTTCGCTTATTTTGATGTTGATGGAATACCGCCGTAAGAAATAATTCAATTATATTTTCAATATTTTTTTTTCATTGAATGTTGCGTTAATTTTAATCTAATAAACAGCAAAGTATTGTGTGATTGCAAAAGTTCGCGCCCGATTTCCGATGCATTGACTTTCGGAGTGTACCCAAGTTGTTTTAAATGGCGAAATGCAGTCAAATTGTCAACATTTAGTCTCTCAGCAATCTCTTCAGTAGTAACCCGTGGACTATTATTCACTAAATTACGGATTAAGTTATTATCAATGCCAGAAGGTCGCCCTGAGTGAATTTTATTGTTTAGATTAAAATTACCATTTCGAAATCGACAAAACTACTTTTTAACTGTCTTAAGAGCAGGAGCACGATCCAAATAAACGCCTTCAATATTTTTGTAGCTCGTCCAACACTCACTCCTTTTTTAACCCTTCACTGCACCATGTGCCACATCTGGCACATACCTAAAAATACTGTAATTCTTATTATGTGCCATGAATTTTCCCAATATGATATCTATCCCTGATCAAAAACAGTCCAAAGAAAGGAATAACACTTATTTTGTCCATGTCAGATGGCTGCATTTGACAAAAAATTACAATTTGTTCTTCGGAAACAAAAAAAAAAATTCGATCAAGCTATTAAGGGAAAATTTACTTTCATTATATTTACTGAATTCTTAAAAATATTAATATAAAAAAAGTTGCAGAGTGTTAATCAGATAAAATCAATTAAATTAAGCTCATTTAGTTGTAAAATATAGCAATACAATATTTTAAAACCCTAATTGTATACATAGGGTTCACGCCATAAAATATCAAATGTTAGCTGAAAATTTGAAATTTATTTTTTTTTTTACTATTTTTCCCATTATTAGACCGATACATAGATTTCAAATAATTTTTTCATAAATACAGAAAAAATCGTGCAGTGAAGGGTTAAACTCATTATAACATAACATGACGAAAATGTAACTTTTCATTTTCCATTTTGAATATTAATCTTGCTCACAAATTAATTTGAAAAACATTTTATTTAACGTTATGTTCACTCACGACACATGTAGATAATTGTCAGTTAATAATATGGTTATAAAAGAAACATCAGCACAGTCAAAATTGCAAGTTTCTGCCATCTATGAAATAGGGCACGAACTTGCAGTCACCCAATATATAATTTTTTTTGCAGTGGGATTAACAAGAAACAAGCAGTTGTCTATGACCGGAAACTAGATACAGTTTCTAAATTTTGCAACAGAAGTAATCTGTAGGCATTGTACAAAATTCTCGCAAAATGCCACGAGATCTACGCAAGAGAACAATGTACTTTTCGAATTGCAATGTTACGAAACTCCATCTCAATCTCGAAAGATATGAGTTAAGAACCGGTAATATTCTGCAATAAGTAGTCGTCAAAAAATTAATTTATTATTTTCTTTAATGCTTATAAAACGCTACCCACGTTTTTAATTACCTATAAATGGCTCTATTAACTAGTGCTCTTGAAGTAAACAAACCATCTTTTTTTAAAGTTTAAATTAGATTTTGTTATACGTTGGGCTGAATAACAAATAAACAAAATACATATAATCTTAGGGTCCCATTTAGAATTGAGGCACAACAAAATTTTTGTTTCGTGAGAGATATTAAAAAATTACTTTAAATGTGTTGCGGAAAAAAGAAAATCACCTCTTTCCTCCTGTTTCTCTTAGTGAATGTTTTTATAGAGGAGATTCAGCTACAATTATAAAAGAAACACCTTCAGAGATTAATTAGAATGCAACTGAATTTCACGAAGGTATCAGAAACCCAGTGACGGTGATGCACCAAAAGTATATTTTAATTCCAAGGAAAATGCCTCTATTTCCTGGTATTCAAGACTTACAGATAATTCAACTTATAAAATAAAGCAATTTTAAAAATTGCTTTTCAATGATTAAAAAGGATCACGAATTAATTTCAAAAGTGTATTTTTATTTATAAATTTAATATTTTGTCATAAATCTAACGATTACATGGTTTTTTTCTTGTTTTTTTCTTTTATTTGTTCATTTTTATTTTTATTTTTTTAAATACTCTTTAATTCATAAATAGCACGTGCGTATTTTAGAGACATGTAAGTTTTATGACTGTGGATTTTAGAGTTTACTGTATTTTCAATGCAGATTACTGTGGATTTTTTCTATGTATTCTTGCACAGTATAATTCTTTCTTTTAATAATAAATAGAAAGAAGCACATTTAAGCGTATTCATGAAGGCTTTTCCGCTTCTTTTTTTTCACAGCAAATAAATGGACGATGAAAAAGTGTTTAAATTTCAAGTGTCATGTCAGTGTTACCTGTCTAACGCGTCACACCCAGTATAACGTTATAATATACTGCTTCCAAAGAATGAATTGCTATATTAGTAACTCGTCCTATTAGAATTGACTGAATTAGTAATTAAAAATACATGTTTCTAACGGTGTTCGCAAAATTCTGTTGCGCCCTCTTACGTGAAGCCCTCGACTCGAGGGATAGTAGATAGAGGTTTGCCCTCGCCCTCTCCCCTCCCTTAAACTAATATATTACAAGAACATATATGGGGCTAATGACAAAACATCGTTTGAAGAACTGGAGCAAAGTGAAGACTCGAGTCGAACGGTGGGATATTTATCAATTCTAGCCAGCCAAAAGTGGATACAAGTACTTCCAAAATTTATCCCAGCATATATATTTTTTTTCTTTTTGTTCAAATAGTTTTATCTAAAAACAATTGTATAGCCTATAGACTAGAGTAAAGTCGGTACACCTTAGTTGTGAATGAATCTGTTCTTTCGAATATAGTGGTTAATTCTGTTATTTCAAGTGGAATAATACATTATAGACGCTTATGAACAAAATATACACTTTATTTTAAGTGCATAAATTTTCCACATCTCAACAGTTATTTCAGATTTAATGAAGCAAAAAACTCTAGGATTTTTTTAAAATAAGTTTTCATTTTTAAAATAGAAAAAGCTATATTATAAAGTGATATAAAACTCAATTTATGATCTCGATAAATAGTTTAAAGTATTAGATAATGTTAGCTAGTATAGTTATTAGATAATGTTAGTTAGTATAGTTATTAGATAATGTTAGTAATGATTTTCGATAAATGTTAGATTGTCTGCGTCTATCAGCGTCCCAAGATTTTGGAGTTGTTTTTGTTTTATGAAGTCTAATTTTTTTGCTGTTGTTATTTTTTACCAAAGTCATCAGGATTTAAGTCAGGTGCACGAATCAGCTTCTACACCATTATGCGTTAGCACTAAGAATCTAAAGGAGAAAAGATGATATTGGCTGAAAAAGTTTTATTTTATCGAGGTAAATTACAATGATTAAAGTTTGTAAGACGAAATGTCTAAAGTAATTGCTCAATTTAGACAATAGTGGTCCGCTGCATGTAGATATCATTCCCATTAGGACAAATATGATATTTAGTTTTAAATTTCGAGTGTTTACAAAATTGTCGCAGTAAAGTTCTCCTTATTCACTTTGGATAATGCAAAACTTTATGTAGGGCTTAATACTTGGTGTCTTACGGCTCCCATTCTCTACATAAATTTCTGCTATTATACAAAATGCCCTCCTATTCATTGGAGAATTAACATAAGAAGAAGTTGATGCCAAAATTATACTTTTTGGGCATACTGACTTAATTACGCAAGAAAAGTTTTGAGAAAATCGTGTAAGTAGGAAATTCTTAACATAACATTGTTGACCTTAATCGCCCTCTTAACTAGTATGTTATCAAAAATAAAAAATAAAACTGCTCCTTTTATAAAAAAGTAAGCCATTGAGTTGATATTTTCTCATGAAATAGAAGAAATGTTTCCATTCGGAAAAGAGAGCCATTATGAAGAAATTTCGGATGACGATCTGTTTAATCAAAACTGTTGAGTAATTTTCCTTAAATGCTTGTCTTGTACCTGAATTTTTAATAGATTATTATAAAATACGTTTTTTAATGGTTTGGTTAGTGGCTTCGCGGTGGTTTTTAGTGGTTTGGTAATGATATTATATAATTCAGTAGGCAAATGATATCCCATTAAGATATCAATAAATACAGGGTTTCCATAGTTAAACGACCCAAGTTTAACCCTAGAACTACCGGAAACTTTACTCAAGTTTTATAAAAACATTCTACACCAGAATTTTTACTTAAAACTATTTAATTTGTTTATTTAACTTATTATTGTCTGATTTATACATTTAGTTTGTTTTGAAGAAATTTTCTGGTTTGAATAGATATTTTGAATATACATGTCGGGTCCATTGGACCCTTCTGGTAGACAGAGGGTTAAAGTCGTCTACAGACGAAACTATGTATTGTTCAGAAAGTTGTGAAACTTTGTGGAGGACATAATAAAGGGATGGTAATTTGTTTCAGCGAAAATCAATAATTCAAAACTTTGCCACCAGCTCTGCCAGGGCATTTTTTAATGAATTACACATTTAGCATACATTTACGATAGTTTACAAATTTTATTACAACAAAACATGATCCACATGACGGCTATTATTTTCAGCTACCATCTGGAATCGAAAGATAGATTGTTCCGCAGTTGACCGCAGTGTGTTCTGGGAAATGCAAAGAACGTGTCGTGAAATGTTGTCTTTAAGATCAGGTTAAGTTCTTGGATTATCACGACTTACCAGGCGTTTCAAATGTCCCCAGAGCCAAACGTCACATAGATTGAGGTCCGGGGATTGGTAAGGCCACAGATTACGAAAGTGGCGGCTGATAGCACATTCTTCGGTGAAGTGATTTTTGAGGAAGTCCACGTCCTTAACACAAAAACTAATGTGTAGCTCCATCTTGCATAAAAATTATGCGCGAAAGGCATCTGATCCCTGAGTGGAAGCAACCGCTACACAAGTTGAAGCTTGTACGGATAATACCGTAAGACATTACGCATGATCTTCTGGACAGTTGAACGAGGCATATCTAATACTTCTGCCACATGACGGACACTGGTACTAGCCTTTACGCTGGGATCTTTG
This sequence comes from Maratus speciosus, assembly GCA_963932465.1. Lineage (NCBI taxonomy): Eukaryota > Metazoa > Arthropoda > Arachnida > Araneae > Salticidae > Maratus > Maratus speciosus. The sequence continues at coordinate 259,103,648 of OZ010796.1, read as the reverse complement.
TTCTCTTCCACCTGAAGCACAACTTACTCCATCACTTCTGCGGAAATAGGTTTTCTTACTCTTCTAGAACGAACATTCAACGATCCTGTGTTTTCAAATTTGGCTTCCATTAATCGAAGATTTTAAACAGTCAATGGCACCCCCTTCAAAGTCCGAAATTTCCGTAAAGCAACTATTGCGGAATTGTCGTTTTGGTAAAACATATTTACCAACAAAGCTCGATCTGGTAAACGTAACGACATTCTGATTAGCAATAGGAAGCACACTAAAAACAAAATCTCCGCGATGGTTTCGAGGTTTTATAACAGCTGCTATGTGACGACGATAAACATTTATTTGCATTTTGTTTAAATCTTTATTGTAGGTTTTCATGCCCTCTTGCGGCGAAATTTTGAACTAATTGTTTTTTCACTCAAACACATTCCCATTTCTTCATTATATTCTCCAGAAAATTTCCCAACTTTCTGAACAATAATTTCGTCTGCAGACAACTTTAAAGTGGGTCGTTTAATTATGGACACTCTGTAGTTAGTAGTTAGATTAACTCATTTATTATCTGTTTTAAAGCTTAAAATAATGTTTTATATAACTGAACGATACATAATGAAATGAAGATTTAAAAAAGTATTTTACTTGGTTTCAACCAAATAATTTCTTACTTTTCAGATGTTTAAGCGAAACAGCGAGTGATTACGTAGAATTTTCAAATTATAAAACTGTAGATCGAAAGTTAGCTCGACACTGTGGTAACCAGAGGCCGAAACTGGTAGAATCTGATGCAGATTTTTTTCGAATCATCTTCAAATCTAATGACAAATTCGATGCAACTGGATTTGAAGCTTTTTATCAATTTAGGAAACAAGTTGGTGAGTATTATATTTATTTTCTATTAGTCAGAAAATTTAAATGCATATAATGTATTAATCTGGGGTCAATATTTATCCATTTGAATAAATAATTTTCAGTTTTGTTTAACTTTGCTTTAACCAAGGTAGTAGCTAAAATACACCCATATAGAGTGAAGATTGCACTTTATCTGTATCTACACTGCATCATATATATATATATATATATATACGAAAATGTCAAAGAAGAAGAATAAATAGCATTGACAGTTGTACCTTACTTTTTTATGTTTACTTAAAAGAAAATTAGTCAGTTTATGCATTTCTTTTTTGTGTATCATTTTAGGAAAAATTAGATAAAACCTGACCTCTTCTGATAATGTGCATAGGGTAAGGTGCCCTATTATCGTCCCCCAGTCACTTTTAGGCCCTTGGAAGTTGTAATTTTCAATGAAAATCTACCAAATTTAGATTTTAGATAGACTAACTACCCACGCACATAGAAACATAGGCAAATATCGTACAAAAAATTTTTAACAATGCGAAAAATTGTTTTTTTTAAAGTATCTAAAAAAATGCAAAGGAAAAAAAATAGTCCCAATTTCGTCCCCCAAAAAAATCCAATACGCCGAGGCTTAACTTATAACTGAATCAAAATTTATTTCTAAATGAGTAAGTAATTTAATTTACATTAAAGTAAGGCACAAACAAATGTACTAATTATCAGTGGAATAATAACATAACGAAACATTAGCCATCCAAACATGAGGAAAAAATTGAAAAAAGTCATAAAAAAGCATTCCTAATTTCGTCCCCGGGACTCCGGATAAGAACTGCAAGGGGTTCGAAATTAGGACCACGCTACTTCCCAATATGACGAAGCTTCAGTTCCCGTAAGATGGACTGAGTGGGTGGACCCGTAAGATGGACCTAAAACTCACTGTATGCTACTGTCAGCATCTTACCAACGTAAAGTACATGCAATGAATAAGAAATAAATACTTACAGTACAGTAAATAACGTTCTACAAATGACGTAATAAGGACTCAGGTCTTCTAAAAATAGGAAATTCGCCGTCTTTAATTTATGCATGCGTCTTGGCGAACGAAACTATCAATCCTGACCCCTTTTACCTTCCGTCTCCTGTGCCTTGCGTCATAAGTGGCGCCACTTTCGCAGAAGTGGAGAAGTTAAGGGGGGCGAAATATGGGCACTTTACCCTACAATTATTTTTCACCACTCTTTTAACTTAACCACTTCTATGAAGCACGTTACAAAAAGAAATTTTTTAATTGTAGCATGCAGTGTCATGCAAATTATGACACTATCGAGTTTTCCAAAAAGAAACGTTGAACTTTTAAAAATGCACACTACAGATGGGTGACAAAATAATACGAACAGCCATGAAAAAGGCATGTTCCATTTCAAAGAGGCAGAACGTGCATGTCACTTTGCACTGAATTCTTCCACCTAGTGGTTAAGAAAAGTAAGGTGTCAGTCACTCAACATCAGTCATGGGTGTTGCATGCGCGCACCATACGCTCTGAAAAACTCAATAATGACTGACCTGTCAGAGTTCGAAAATGGAATGATTGTTGGAATGCGGTGCACTGGTTGCTCCTTGATGGAAATAGCCAATTATTTGGGCCGTGCCACGAATACTGTGTCAGCATTTATGTCGGCGTATAAAAAATGCGGTAAATTGTCGTCTGCGAAGTACAACAGTGGACGGAAAAGAAAGCTTTCTGAGAGGGATAAAAGAGAGTTGACCCGCATAGCAGTCCGAAAGCGCAGGCAATCTTTATCCCAGATAACGTCATAGATAAATAGACATCTCCAGAATCCCATTTCAGCAAGAACTGCCCAAAGGGAACTTCATACTTCAACCATTTATGGAAGAGTTGCAATTCTTAAGCCATTGGTGACATGGGTGTTCGTATTATTTTGTCACCCAACTGTACATTGTATCTTAACCCCTTCACAACCAGATTATTGTATCCTAAGTGAGTGTGGTGATGTTTTTTTTTTTTCTTCTACCAGTGAAAAGGAAGAAGAGAAAATTTTGTTTTATTCACATCAGTAAATTCCCATGAATACGGCATTTTAATAAGACGAAACTTTCTATTAAAATTTACTGGTGGGAGTTTTCCCTGTTTGTAATCAGGCCTTGAATATTATACATGACATACGCAGTGTACGTTTCGTATCTAAGGGGTTAAAGAAGAAAATCAATGATCATTTAAAATCATAGTCTGATTATTACCTTCAGACGAAAATATTTCAAATTCTTAGCTTATGTTTTTGAACTTTACCTTTTTATGAGTTACAGCAATATTTCAGAAATTTCCGAAACATTGTTTAAACATACGGTGTCCAAAAGATTTTCTTTAACCCCTTAAGCATGGCGCCCAATAAGGGTAGATTGCATTTTATTAAATTCAGATTGTTTGATTATCACCCCTTTTTTTGAAGTAGAAATATTGACCTTATTTAATGACCGATAAAATGATGCGAGAATAAAGTCAATTACACTATTTTAAAAAACTCGTGGAAATCAAACAATCTGAATTTTTAAAAAAGTATCCTACACTGTCCATGAAAATCACGGATGCGAGAATTAAGGGATTCAGATGTTAATAACCTTTCTTTTTTTTTTCATTTACTTTCAAATTTAGAATTTGGATATTTTGGAGATTCATCACGCAGTGACATTTTTAGCAGTGGTAGAATTTTGTTTTCAAAATCAATTATGCGTGCTCAGTATTTTGTGGTGTAAACACAGAACGCGGTCTACATGTGCGAAGTATGTAAGCTATAGAATCTACGGCATAAACTTCAGTCATGCTGTAATTTTGCAAGTCAGTCATTACAAACAACTTCAGTTAAGAGCCTACACTAGTCACGGGACGAAACGCTTGAGTTAATGTTAATCCTACGGGAACGTTCTGTACAGATTTCTCGCTTGCATTTTAATATTTTAAATGTTTTTTTTGTTTGTTTGTTTTTTTGTTTTTTTGCATAGGATACCTGAGGTTGATATCTTTAGTTGTGCGTTTGTACTTTTCTATTTTTGTTACAGTTTTTTTGCACTTAGGTACTTTCACTTTTGGAACCGGTTAGAAATGGTTCTGAATATGAAACCATCCTCATATTAAAAAAAAAAAACTGTAACCAAAATCGAAAAAGTTCAAACGCACAACAAAACTTATCGACCTCAGATACCTTATGCAAAAAAAGCATTTCAAAATATTAAAATGCGAGCAAGAAATCTGTTAAGATTTCTCCCATAGATTTAACGTTAGCGGTCGAGTTTCTTCGTGTGACTAGCGTAATCTCTTAACAATAGCAGCAATAAAGTTTATTAAAACAATCAAAGGGTAGTGGTAAAGAAGCAGATAAATAAGTTAGATGATTTCAATTTAATAATAATAATTTAAAAAAAAAAAAAAAAAAAAAAACAGAGGGGAAATCTTAACACTCTTTCCAATTAAACTTAGTCACGACTCAGTCTTGAATATGTTCCTGCAATACTTAAAGATGGCTAAAACTACTTGCACCAAATATAACACAAAATTAATTTCAAAGGTACACTTAAACGTACTGAGATTCCGTGAACTTTATTTGAGCATAAAACTACTCCTTACCAATATTAGAGATTCTCATCAAGATGTCCAAAAACTCCTATCGAAATCGTTCCTGACGAGGTCACCCACGAGATGTGTTTTCGATTAATAAGGATACACTTCAGATCCGATTCTTTGAGCAAAATCCTCACTAATTATAGCTGCCAAACAACCACAATTACCCAACTATTATAGTAGTTCTGTAAAATATAACTGACAATCCAATTCTATAAGTTCTTCCACGCTTTTTATAATATTTTACACCAGAATTGTTATTTAAAACTAATTAACAAGTAGTTCTGTATCTCCACAAGCAGTTCTGCAGTATTTATGTTTGTGTAAGTATTTATGTAGTATTTATCAAGTAGTTCTGTAAAATACAAGTGACAGTCCAGTTCCTTGAGTTCTTTCACACAATTACCCAACTATTATAGTAGTTCTGTAAAATATAACTGACAATCCAATTCTATAAGTTCTTCCACGCTTTTTATAATATTTTACACCAGAATTGTTATTTAAAACTAATTAACAAGTAGTTCTGTATCTCCACAAGCAGTTCTGCAGTATTTTATGTTTGTGTAAGTATTTATGTAGTATTTATCAAGTAGTTCTGTAAAATACAAGTGACAGTCCAGTTCCTTGAGTTCTTTCACACTTTGTAAAATTTAACACTAGAATATCCAGTAGGATTCGATTCAACTCCGACCAAATGATTAAATGTCGATTCTAACCAGAAATTTCTTGATAAAATAAGTTAAATATAAACTACACAGATATAAGTTAAATAAATATGTTAATTAGTTCTAAATAAGAATTCTGGTGTAAAATATTTTTATAAAACTTGAGTAAAATTTCCCTGCATTCTATTGTTAAACTAAGGCAGATTCAGATTCCGGCACAAAAGTTAGCTCGCAAAGCAACAAGGACAAATGCAAAGCCACGTTAACCACTAATGTAGCTTTATCGGGAGTAACGCGGACAAATCCGTCTCAAACCTTAATGCTGAAAACATGTAGTTAAATTGCGCATTGTCATTTCTTTGAGAGAATTTCTCACATTAAAATGTCTGCAATATGATCACTGAGTCGCGATAAGTGAGCACTGATTTTGGAAATAAAGATTTCTTCTTGTTGCTCAACCGTGTATCTCTGCATGATAAAATTATTCTAAATCGGTAAGGGAAAAAATAACAATAAAAAGTTATTAACTTTAAAACAATAATTTTTGGACCACCCTGTGGAACATATAAAGCCGGAGCATTCACACTATTCAATTTCATTCAAAGCCAAAGTTAAGTATCTTAAAGGTTTTAGTTTGAGTAGCAATAGCATAGCCTAGTGGACAAGGGTATTCCACATCTTTTTCCGAAAGAAATCTTTGCCCTATTTAATTGTAATTTTTTTTTAATCTTCTGCGGTTAAATGAGGCTAAAATTAGTGTTCGTAAAAACTGGTGAGATGAACCCCTGGCCTCTTCCTGACTACGCCCCTGCTGAATAGCGTATGACTTATAATTAACCTTGATCAATTACTTACGTTGAAACAGATATATAGCGAAATTGTTCACAGCTTAATTTAATATTACGATTTTTATTACATTTTATAATTGGTTGACATATTTTAAATCAGCGATTTTCGAGTTATTGTCTCAATTTATTAATTTAAATCATCACTCTCAGACTAATACGGGGACAACTGAATGAATTTGTAATCATATTCTAGATTTTGTATTTCTGAATTGAAGTTCTAAAAGATGTAACTGGACACTATATTTCTAATGTTTTAGGTTGGATAGAGTTTTAAATTTATTTTTTAACTAAAACTGTGTACTCAATTTTTCAGATTATTATTAAGGATTGTTTTTAATTACCCTAAATCAGGGGTGGCCAACTGTGGCACGCGCCACACCGCTAAAATTTTACAGTAATCATTGCCTTATCTAATCATCGAATCTCTGCGATTCAAGCAGTCGAATTTTTCTGTAAAATTTTAGTGGTATCAGGCGTGCCACTGTTGGCCACCCCTGCCCTAAATATTGTATACGTTTTTATTTACATCGGAAACTACCTGACGGTACTTTAATTTTTTAGATCACAAAAAACAAAAGAATTTTTTTTCAAACACAAAACAAAAAGGAAAGAAAGTAAAGAAGCTTAAGAAAAAAACTCAAACTGAAGGGGAAATATACATAAGAACTTTTAAACGAAAAATAGAAAAAAATTTTCCTAGTTCCAGCTGTTCACTGCAGTTTCAATAAAAGTACACTTGCAAAGGTACATTTCAAGACAAACTTTATTCAAAAACTAAATATATATTTGTTCTTCTTTCTTTAATATGTGATTTCGATAGAGCTAATATATTTCTTATTACACTTTCGAAATAACAAAACCATTTGTATTTAAATGTAGCTTTGTTAGTTAAGTTATCAAAATTTTATGCATTAAATGGACCAGAAAGCAGTGGTAGAAAAGATGTCCGGTAGTTGGTAGATTGTCACAAGTAAATTTTAATAGTATTCTTCACTTGTTAAATCTTAGAAATTAAGTCATTAAATAAGGTGAATAATACTATTAAATTTAGTGATGACAATTGGCCCACTGCTGCGCATCTTTTCCTCCACTGCAGAAAGGTCTCAAATGGCGAAAATTGACTGTGATTTGAACGAGGATTAAGAACTTTGTAATTAATTTAGACTATTACTTCTTTTTGAATTTATTTATTTATGTTTTATAGAAATAAAAAATATTTTTAAAATTGTGAAATATAATAATAAAAGTTTTAATATTACACGACAAAATTAATCTTGCATACCTAGTTTTGCCACTATCTTGAAGTACAAGTTCCATATTTTCAATTTGTCATTTTTTGTTTCATACTGCTTATAATGTTGACCCCCGATTATACCTGAAAAACAAGCAAAAATTTGTAAAATATTAACAAAATTATAATAAAAAATTCAAAATCCATAAAAAATTATCATATTTTTGTTATAACTTGAAAAGAAAAATGCTAGTTTTTCAGGTAAATGTTTAGAGAGTTTAAGTTTCTTTATTTAAAACAAAAGAAGAAGAAGCATGTAAATCCGTTAGCTTGTTCAAAAGTTATCGAGGAAAAACCACTTAAAAACAATGTTTCGTTATAATTGAGCTTAAAGTTTTGCCTTCGCAGGTATTGAGCGCGGCTCAAAGTTTACAGCTCAAACGACCGTAATTTTAGGACTTTTCCAGTCAGGCAAACTGTAAAAGATTATTAAAAGTTCAAACATTATAAAAATAATAATAATAATTTTTTTCGTCATTTTAAACATTTCTGGTTACCATAAAAATGTAAAAAATGATATCTTAGGAAAGAAAGGCACAGCCAATTAAAGAAACTTAGTTCTCCAGATTGCCAATAAGTACGACCAGTATGCAAAATACTCGTCCAATTAAAAGATCTATCGTGATCGCTTTTCCCAACTAAAATTCATAAACTTCTCTACATTTGTTGGCAACTTTGTATTGTTTCCAGTGCTCAAATTGCACCGGAACTCAGCTCCGGTAGTTCTTTACTTTTAGTGAGTATTCAAATGGTAGTTGGACTCACCGGAGCACATAAATACTGCGCACCGAAGCCCATCAGGAGAGCAATGTTGTTGTATTTTACTGGTTGATAAAAAAAATAACAATCATTTTTGGCAGATAAAATTTTCTGAAAATTCTCCACCTCTAATTATAAATGTTTTTGGCACCTTTTCTTACATTAGATTTTATTGTATACTAGCTAAACTGCCTGGCGTTGTCCGGGCCGGTCGATTTTTTAAAATGAACTGAGAATGATTGAAACCTCGATTCATATTAAATAAAAAAACCGAATCTCTCAAAAGGAACCTTTGGAATGGGTCACCGCTGCCTTCAGCAGCGTAGACAGGACATGATACGTATGTATGTATCTATTTCAAAATGAACCTCTGGGACAGGTCACCTCTGTCTTCGGCAGCGTGCACTGGGCGTGCTACTCAGTGTATTCCAAGCAAATCTTTTTCGAAATGAACCTCCGGCACGAGTCCCCGCTGCCTACGCCACCGTGTAACAGGCGCGCTGCGCAAGTGCCGAAAGGGCTGAAGAAAATTATAAGCTGAATTGAAAGAAACAAATTTCGTTGAAATCGAGCCCATAAAACCCGAGATAAGAATGCCCCCTGCCGATGGTGGAAAGTGGAACTAAAAACTTTAAGAAAATCGTAAGCTAAGGTTGAAGGAATAAATTCTTGTTGAAATCGTGCCCATAGAAGTCTTAAAAGGAAAGCGCCTTTAATGTTCGAAAATGATGGTAACTGTAATGAAAAATAATTATATACTGTCCGCGTCCTCTACAGTACATCACAGGGAATTGTGAACTGCAGTCTGGTCATCACTTTAGCGTTGGAACTTGACTTCATCCGTGCCCTGCTATGCCTTCCTAGTCTATTAGCTTCTGCACGTGACATGAGAGTTCGCCTCCTCACGGGAAGGTTCATGAATGAACAAATTCCCGTTGAAATCGGGTCCATAGAACCCGAGAAAAGAATACGCCGTTAATGTTCGAAAATGGTGATTAAGGCTCCTATAATACGGGCTGACTCACGCCGCCATTTAATTGCCGGTAGGAGAAGAATGATTGGCCACGCGGCGTGGTCAACAATCGCTCATTGGTCAAAGTGGGAAACAAAATGCTTGACGATTCAGCCTGTATCATAGGAGCCCTAATGGTGATAACTGAAGTCTAATTTAGGAAAACATACTTTTAAATGTGAATAAGGGGTAGAAAACCTTGTGGACAAACTTTTAACTCATATCAAGGGACTCGCTACAGAACACACTAATAATCTTCGAATAAATTGATAAAATACTTTTAAATTATGTTTTTAGCATTTGGCAACGTTTGATAATTAATTTACTTTCTTATCCCAGATTAGATAAGAGGCCGACTTATCTGCTGCAATAAATATCTTTTTAGTTCAGTTTTTAATGAATATTCGACCCTGTCTGGTTGTACCTTCGAATATTTGTACAGTCGCTGTCAGTTTTTTACAAAAATTAAAAAATATTACCCTGTTTTTAAAAAATTAGATATTCGGGTGTAAATTTGATTTTTTACATTTGCTCCGAAATTTTCAAATTGATATCTTGTTTAGTTTTCTAAATTTCAGCCAAGTCGTGAAAATTTTCATTATTTTTAATTTCATGCTCCAAAGATTTAGCCTCGCTTCAAGGTTCCAAGTTCCCCCATCTACGGAGCGTTTTGACTGGACCAAGCGCGAGCCTCACTCGAAGGGTCCAAATCTATTCAATTTGCGGTTTGGGAAAAAATGCTTTTTTAATTGGGCCGTTTGATGAGTTCTCAATTAATATCTCGGCTAATTATAAAAATTAAAAATCTGATCCTCAGGTGCATCAGGACCTAATTTAGACTACCCCTCGCAAATTTTCAGAATTCTAGGTGCTCTAGATTTTAGTTAGGTCTTGACCTAAGCTCCACAACCCTGACTTTCGTTTCTTTTTTTAGCCTCCAGGGGTCGTTTTTAGGCGTTTTTTGGAAGGTGCTTGAAAACCCCCAAGTTTGGTGTCCACAGAAAGGTCATGACATAAGCTCTTCATCTATGATCTCATCCCCAAGTTTAACTCATATTTTAGGCAGCAGTAGGCTCTTTAAGGCAATTGTTCCAAACCGGAACTTACAAAGAGTAATTTTCAAAATTCGTCTTTTTTAAGCGAAATATTGCTCGGAGGGGGCCACATGTACGTATGTCAGATGTTTTTGGGACGGGGCATCGATTGGCTATCTCCATTTTTTCCTAGCTGTCACCTGGGGGGAACCGGGAGGAGGGGGGGGGGGATTTTAAAATTTTGTCACAGGGGAATCATGTGACATATCTATAGTTAGGTCTTGACCTAAGCTCCACAACCCTGACTTTTGTTTCTTTTTTTAGTTCTTCTTTTAGCCTCCAGGGGGCGTTTTAGGCGTTTTTTGGAAGGTGCTTGAAAACCCCCAAGTTTGGTGTCCACAGTAAGTTCATGACATAAGCTCTTCATCTATGATCTCATCCCCTAGTTCAACTCACAATTTAGGCAGTAGTAGGCTCTTTAAGGCGCATTTTCGGTCATTTCTTAAAATCTTATAGAGGAAGCCAGTATTTTAAACTTCATAGATTAAATTCACAATTGCATATGCTACATGCCATTTTGTTATTGGAAGGGGACTCTAAAAGGGTTAACTTTTCAACTTCTTTTAAATAAGCTCTGAAACATGGCAAGTAACATATGAAATTAAAAGTCTTGTTGAACACTCATGATCCCTGACGTTATTTACTCCTCCAACTTCCCCCACCATTACTTTTTTATCATACCAAGTGCAGCATGAACTTCTTTCAATCACAGGCAAGCCTTAAAAAGTTCATTTAGTTGTTAATATTCCCTGTCTAGTTTTACTTCACTGAAAAACCTCAAAACTGCAAGACTGGTCTACAGTTAATATTAGACATTTTGTGCAACTACCTATGGCAAAAGGCGTAATTATCAAATGTGAAAAACATTCACAGGAAATACCGCATATCATTGGTAAGGTATGGTGGTGAGAAACAGGAAACTTGAATAAACTTGTCAACAATGTGTACATAAATGTAAATAAAGATTAAATGAAAAGTACTTGAATATAACCAAGAGAAAAATGTTTGTAAATGGCACATCGAGAGCAATGAGGTATATGAGCATTGAAACTCTTTTTATTAATTTATTTATTTATTTTTATTTATTTTTTTATGGTCAGTTTTCTTCAAAATTATGTCCCATAGTTTTTGTAACTTATCTTCCAAAGCCTCTATTTTTTTCCTTAAGATTACTAAAAACCCCCGCTGTCCGATCATTAATTTTTTATCTTAGTCATTTACGGTGATCTAGGTCACTGATTTTTACTTTAAACTCTTCTATTTTCCCTTTCCATCAAAAGGTATGGTTGGGTCCTGGTGATGCCTGGGCCATAATTGAAAAAGTGAATTAATTATACTAAGTGAAAACGCTATGGCAAACAGTATAATCAGGACCGAAAAAGTCACAATAGAAGACATAAGCTGATAGAGAAAATCAGAAGTATTTTTATCTACTGATATTATAAAAATATATATTCACAATGAAACCGGGCAATCCGCGAAATGAAAAAGAGTTGCAGTCGCAAAGGAATGATTCCTCTGTCATAACAGAGTCAGATGAAGACGGGGTGATGTCTAACGACAAAGAAACACAGCTACCACAGCGAGCAAACAAAAATTACCATCCGGGAGATGAACTGCTGCCATTTGACGCCGAAACAGCATCACGAATGACGATACTGGTTTTAAAAGATCAGATGGTTAGACATCAAAAGAAACGCGACAAAGGAAGTAATGAAAATGCACAAAAATACAGAAAGTTTTTGGAAGAGAAAGCGGTCGAAATAGAGAAAGAAAGCGTAAGACAACACGACAAGGCTGAGAAGGAAGAACAGCAAGAACGAGACACGTTGTCGAAAATTGCAGACCAGGTACTAGAAGTCATGCACCAACTACAAAAGCAGTTAGCGTCAAACAAAGAAGTAAAGATAAAGAATACCATGTCATCAGTAATCAAAAAATTTAAGCAGCTCAAACAACAGACGGAAGAAAAAGATCACTTAATAACGAAACTCATCGAAAGAATTAAATTCCAAGAAGAGTTAATCAAACAGACAAAACAAGATAAAATCGAAAGAGAAGATCAATTGATCAACGATATGAACAAAATCATACAAAAGAACCATGAACAAATGGAAAAAAGACTCGTCGAACATGTTACCACTCTTCAGGCAGAAAACCGAAAGGACTCAATTGACCATAGAGAGGGAGAAACAGCAATAGAAAATGACCGACCAAGATATGCAGAAATGACAAATTTTCCACCGCTCCCACAAGAAAGACCGACACTAATATTAACACCAAAGACGAGGAAACAAAAATGCCAATAATAAAGAAAGTTCTCAATTCTATGAATATGGCTGAATTACCACCAGTAGACTGCCAAACAACTAAACAAAATAAAATAATAATAACATGTAAAAACAAATTTGACCTAGAACAGGTGAAAGATAAAATCCGCACTACAGAAAATATGGCGGAAAAACTGGATATTAAAGAACCAAACCCGAAAACAGCCCGAGTGATAGTCTTTGGAGCCCCAGAAGCCCCAGTAGTCACACAGAAAAACGTCGAAAGAGAAGCAGACAGTTCATAGAACAACTTAGAAGAGCAACAAGAGCTATATGAAAAACAAGTACTCTATCCGGCTTTGGAAAGAGCTCTGAGGAGGAAGGTGCAATATAAGCTGATAAGAGTATTGAAAGGAAGAGAGGGCGAGGAAACCTCGCACTTGGTGTTGCAGCTACTGGAGAGGGATGCACTGCAACTAATGGCAGGAAAATTGTGCATAGGATTTAACCGGTGCACCGTAAGACTTCTTCAAATGTGTTATCTCTGTCAGCAAATAGGGCATACGTCAAGAGTGTGCCAGAATGCAGAGGCCTGCACTAAATGTGGCAAAGGCCACAACATCAAGGATTGTGCCTCAGAAAAAGGAGAGTGTGTAAACTGCAAAAAAGTGCTCGACTACTACAAGGGGGACCATAGGAAAACTGGACTATATGAAAAACACCCATCTTACGATCCATCCTGCAGCGTGTACCAGCGAAAGAAACAAGAAGCGAAACAGCATCACGAATGACGATACTGGTTTTAAAAGATCAGATGGTTAGACATCAAAAGAAACGCGACAAAGGAAGTAATGAAAATGCACAAAAATACAGAAAGTTTTTGGAAGAGAAAGCGGTCGAAATAGAGAAAGAAAGCGTAAGACAACACGACAAGGCTGAGAAGGAAGAACAGCAAGAACGAGACACGTTGTCGAAAATTGCAGACCAGGTACTAGAAGTACCTGGTAAATTTCCAGCTCAGTTGGAAATTTACATCTAATATGATTTATTTACCAATTAGGATAATTGTGTTAAAATTAATCTAGTGTTATTTTCTTAAGTCTCCTTGGGTGTTGCGCTTTATGGCTTTCATATATTTATATCCTATTATATTATTATCGTCATTCAAATGATCCACATGTAATCACTACACACAGTCATGTAAATAGTAGGTGTTTGATATTGTGTTGTAATGTGTTTCTAATTGTCATGTTAAATATTGTGTGTTAAATGTACTGTGACGTATATATATCCAAGAAAATTGTAAACAATTATGCAATCACATTAGGTGAAATGATCCTCATGTAATCACTACATACAGTCATATATTTCGATGTGAAATCTTCGGTTCGCCCAGAAAAATTGGGTAACCAATTGTGATTGTAATTGTAAATCTCATAGTAACCGAAATAAATCTCAGCAGCTTGATCAGGGACCCGACGCTCCCTCTCAGACTCTGGTTGAGAGTCGGGAGGAGTGGATGTGGTCTACCCCTCGGGATTGCACTAACACTCTAAAGCGAAAGCTGAGTTCCCGAGGTGGTCATCGCTGTCATCGCTGTCTAATAGAGGTAAAAATTCAAATTAATTCAACAAAATTTACAGAACAACAGATCACAAACCGCTGCTTTTTTGAAGTTCCTGTCAGACTCGGACTATTCCCTGGCTTGTCTTCAAGATGCATACCTTTATGAAAATAGACCTCTATCACTTCCTCGAACAACACCATGCTATAGTTCAAGCTCTAAAAAAGCCCATATTTTAATCTTAGACCAAAACTTAAAACATAATCTCTCTTCTAAACACTATAATTCAGTTTTTATAAATTTAGACCTTAAGCATTGGCAGCCTGTATAACCTCACGAGTGCTGACTTTGATGAGGATATTGAGAACTGGCTGGGTTCTAAAAATCAGAGCCCATTGCAGTTGGTTCTCGGTGATTTTAACGCTCACAGTCAGCTTTGGGGCTATAGGAGTGAAGACACCAGGGGAAAAGTCCTTATCGATAGAGTCATAGCGTATCAACGAGTTATTCTAAACTCTTCATCCAGTCCACCAACGTATGAGTCGGGGAAGAACCTGGGGAGGCCGGATCTGTCCCTATGCACGCAGGCTATGTTTTCACACATAAAAAACTGGGAAGTAATTCCTTCCCTTTTTGGAGACCACTACCCAATAGAAACAGAGTTAAATTTCACAATACCCAAACTACCAAGAAGAAGATTCAAAACAAAGGGACACAATTTGACACAATTTTCCGAACAACTAACTCGAAAATGCTCACAGTTTAACTTTAATGACATAGAAACTATAGACCAGTTTAACAAAGAATACGAAACTTTTAAACAAGAAATATTATTACAAGCCAATAAATCCTTTAAAAAGAAAGCCCCTTTCAAGAAATTTAAAATTTCCGGGTGGTCTCCACAATTGAGGGCCCAAAGAAATAAAGTAGCAGCTCTTTTAAAAAGAGCAAAAAATTCAAACTACGAGTCAAATATAATCCAGCATTACAAAAGGGAAAGGGCAATTTATCAAAAACAGATTTTATCGGAGAAGGAAAAAGCTTGGACAAACCTGTGTCGGAGAGAGACGGATCCTTTTGGTTTAACGAAAAAGTTAGCCTTCCAGCGATTCCAGGACTCACATATCAGTAACCAATTTGATTCTTTGTCACCCACTTCCAGGTCATCAACCCTTTTAAAACTAACGAGGGACATTTTTGGCGATGAAACTCCAAAGCAACTACCACAGCGACTAAACTCGCAGGACCAGGCAAAATTCACGAAAAGAAAGTTGCGAAATGTTATTTTCTCATTCAATATTAACAAGGCGCCAGGACCTGATCAAATTGATCACAGGATGGCCAGGTGCATCTTTTCAAAAATTCCTAATATTCTCTTGGATATGTACAACAGTCTTTTAAAGTTAAACTATTTTCCTGATGACTGGAAATTGGGAGAGCTCGTGTATTTTAGAAAGGAGGGAAAACCCTTGAATGAGAGCTCTTCACATCGCCCCATCACTCTATTACCAATATTCGGAAAAATCTTAGAGAAATTAATTCTAAGACGAATACATCACGCATTAGACAAAACGAATTTCTTATCGGGTAAGCAACATGGCTACACGCAAAATAAATATACGGAAACGGCTTTGGAGCAAGTGATTTCATTAGTAGAACAACACAAACAAAATAAACAATACACATCACTGGTGTCACTGTATTTCAGGGGAGCATTTGACAACCTCCCTTCGGACCAGGTGATCCTAGCATTGCAAAGACTAGGTATTTCTAAACAACTCATTAATCTTGTTGTTTCCTTCCTTTCGGGTAGGCGAGCTCATGTGGACTGGATGGCACCATTTTTGTTGTACTTCTTTAGTAAGGGTTGCCCGCAGGGATCGTGTCTGGGTCCTTTTCCTTGGTTGGTACTGTTGGAGACTCTGTTGGGGATCTTTGATGTACAGGACTGTGAACTGGTGGCATACGCGGATGACGTTATATTACTGATCTGGGCACAGTCGAGACAGCAACTTGAACAAAAAGGTCAGAAAGCTTTAAAATTTATTCAGAATTGGTCAGAAACCAACAAAATAGAAATTTCACATGAAAAATCCTCATCATTAACTTTTGGCAACCCAAACACCTTAAGCGGGGACCCACATTTAAACTTCAAGATAAATCATTAAAATCAGAAACAACACTAAAATACCTGGGGGTAATATTAGATAAACAATTATCATTTCTCCCACATGAGGCACAAAAGAGAGTAGAAATCGAAAAAATAACTCAAAATCTCAAAAATCAATCATTCATTTTATTTCATCGCATTTAATGTTTTACAGAATTTTAGTAAATTAACTGTCATTCGATAGAAAATAACGCAAAACTCAAGAAAAATGATGATTCAAAAGTACTTTGACATAAAAATATAAATGGATTTTAACACAATAATTATCAAATATAGTAATGAGTCAGTCAATATTTAGTACCATATCCTCTGGCCTTTATGGCAGCCTCACAACGCGTGGGCATTGAGTCGACTAATTCTTGTATTCGATCTAAAAGAATTCGATCCCACTCATTTTTAAGAGTTTTGTATAAAGCTGTCTTATTGGAATGATTTTGGCATATTACTGTTCGATCTAGCCACTTCCACAGATGCTCTATGGGGCTCAAATCCGGACTTTCGTTTCGCCACTCTAGGACCTTGACTTTTCTGCGTTTCATGAAATTACTTATGTACTTGGATTTGTGTTTCTGGTCATTATCTTGCTGAAAATACCACTGAGCAGACATGTTTTGTTTAGCGTATGGTAGCATATGAGTCTTTAATGTTATCAGCATACATGAACCGATCCATATTCCAATCAATTCGAACTAAGGGTCCAACTCCGCTGAGTGAAAAACAATTCCAAGCCATCATATTGCCACCTTCATGTTTGACGGTGGGTATTTGATATAGAACATCATATTTTTTTGTTTTTAGGACGTCGAATGTACTTGATTGCATCAGAGGATACTAAATTAAACTTCCTTTCATCGCTCCACAAAACATTAGACCATTCTACGCTTCTCCACGATTTATGCCGTTTTGCAAATGCAACTCTAGCCTTCCTATTCTTAGTAGATAACAAACGCTTTTTTGCTGGTCTTCTGCCATGTAAACCATAGAGGTTTAGGCGTCGTTTGACAGTTTAAACGTGCATGTATATGCCATAATTTTCTTTCAATTCATTTTTTATTATTACAGAGGACTTAGGAGAATCACTTGTAGATATCATTTTTATAATACAGTCAACATTGAAAGTTGTTTTTTTTTCGATGGCCACTTCGAGGCTTATTTCCGATGTATTTTTGTTTATTAAAAACTTTATTCTATGTAATAACAAATTGCCGGCACACGTTAAAAGAACGAGCAAATTCTGCTTGTAGTCTACCTGTCTTAGGTGTATTTACAACGGCTTTTCTAGGATCACTGGAATATTCCTTACGTTTCGGCATTTAAAATAATCACAATAAGTCAATATAAACACTAATCGAAGCTATAGCGCCACTGACGCCTTCAGCAATTAAATGCAAACTAATTGTCAAAATACATTTGAGCTGAGGAGGAGTCATATTTCTTCGGTGGCGCCGAATGTAAACAAACAAGTTGAAACTTGATACATTTGAATAACTGCAGTCAGAGGGTTCTCAATTATAGAGGATATATTTTCTTTTATATTTTTATATTAAATAAAATAAGAGAGACTATAAGGTTGTCAAAATACTTTTGAGCGCTACTGTATAGATTATATAGATATGCATATAGATACATTTAAAATATATTTAAATTTTCCTTTTCAAAATTTTGCAAAAAATGTACGAAATAGAAATATGCTGGTGGAGGAGACAGGGGAATATGCTGTCGTTTTAAGTACTACATAATATTAGGACTTGGGTACATTTTTTCAAATATCAAGCCATTGCATGCCTGTGATGTACGTTAATAAAAAAAAGTTCTATTAGTACAAGATTAATTAAATTATTTTTTCTAATATATTTAAACAAGTTCTAGCCCTTAATTAATAATCCATGTTGATCATTTAATATTCAGTAAAAAGTAATTCAATTCAATTTTAAATAATAAAGTAATCAATTCCCGTCATTGTAATAAATAGATTAAAATAATTATTGATAATGCTGTTAAAGTATGCATCCTTTTTTAATGTTGTGAGCTAAAGCCATTTAAAGTATAGTCTGTGTACACGGATAGTGAGTATGCTACAGCTCATATTCAAAATATTAGAATAATTACTTTTTTTTACAAATTGAAAATATCGTTTGGTAATTTAATGTCTTTTAATGCAAATATGCAAACGATATTTTTATTAAGAACTTATTGTTGATTAAACTTATTTATTATCTTAAAATTAATCATTTTTGAAAAGATTAATTGAAAAAAAAATTATTTTGAAATGCAGGGCTCCCACTCTGTCCGTTTTTTGAACACCACTATTTTTATAGGAAAAATCCCCTTTATAAATTTCGTAGAAACTTACCATAAGAGGCGTTTTTCTTCCAATTGTTGCCGAAATCTACCATGAAATTTTTTCTTTAATTATCCTGGTGTTCAAAAAACGGACCAGTGGGAGGCCTGTGAAATGTCAAAATAGTAGAATATTTATTCAAGTGGTTCAAAGTATCAGAATATTTCACATTAATTCTCCTTTAATTATCACCAATTTATAACTGGTGGCATCATTGATTAACTTCAGACAATTTCATTTAAAATCAGTATTCTTTTTGCAGTTTGTTTGGTTTTTTGTCTTAAAATGGGTCGTTTGAGTGATATTCCTGAATCTATTAAACTTCGTATGGTCAATTTGTATCGGCATAGTAAAAATCAATGTTATATAGCGAATTATTTACATTCTTCGAAATCAAACGTTAGTAAAATACTAATACAATATTCAAAAAATGGAAAATTTCAAAATAATCGCCGAAATGGCGGCCGAAAACCAAAAACATCTGCTAGAGATGACAGTAAATTGAAGCGTATAGCTAAGAAAAACCATTTTAAAAGGTGCGATTCTTACACCGAAAATGGAAAGAAGAAGGAGTTGAAGTTCCAACATCTACAACCTTAAGACGTCTCCATAAATCATAGCTGTCAACTTTTACGCTTTTTTCGTACCACTAAAATTTTATAGTAAATATTGCCTTATCTAATCATCGAAATCTCACGATTAAACAAAACGAAAATCTCTATTAAGTTTTAGTGATAGTAAAAGAGCGTAAAAGTTGGCAGCTATGATAAATTTAAGTTTGAATCTCGTGTACCAAAAACAAAACCTCTCATGACTGCAAAACAAAAGCGTATTAGATTGAATTGTTATAAATCAAGACGTTTATGGAGCGAAGAAGATTGGAAAAATATGTTATTTAGTGATGAAAGTATGTTTTCTGTTCCATATAGTAATCAAGGTATTCGAGTTCGGAGAATGAAGAAAGAAGCATTTGATAAAGAATGCCTTAAACTTTCCTTAAAATTTGCTGCTAGTGCCATGGTTTGGGGTTGCATGAGTGCAGAAGGACCTGGAAAGTTATGCATCGTCTACGAAAAGGTTAACTCTCATATATATCAAGAAATTTTGGAATGATTCCATCATCAGAAGATTTATTTGAAGATGATTTCATCTTTCAACAGATTTAGCGTCACCGCATACCTCGGTGTCAACTAAGAATTTGTTCCGCAAACGCAACATTAAGGTACTTGCTTGGCCACCAAACTCACCAGACCTTAATCCCATCGAAAACTTGTGGTGTATAATGAAGATAAAGCTCCAAGAAAATCCTCCTTCAAGTAAAACTGAGTTAGTCGATCATAAAGTCTATTTGGGCTAATATTGATAGAAATGTTTGTAAACACCTTGTATATAGTATGCAAGATCGATTGTACGCTGTTATGAAAGCTAAAGGGGATGCTACAAAATATTAACTATACCATTTACTTCATATGCATAAGGTAATATTGTTGCGTAAAATAAAATATTCTAATATTTTGTACCAATCTAAATTTTATTCTAATATTTTGATGTGTTTCAGAAAGCTGTATACCTAATTTATTGTACTATATTTTATATTTTGTAAATGTTAAAATCTTATCTAAACATTCCAGGTTTAATTTATAGGAAATTTAATTGCATTTACTTAGTATCAAAAATAAATAAATGAAAAATATTTTTTTCTTATTACTTTTTCTCAATTATTCTAATATTTTGAATATGAGCTGTAGAACATAGCTGCCAACATCTTACGCTTTTTTATGCCACAAAAATTTTATATAGTAAATTTTACCTTTTTTAATCGCCGTAATCTGCCAATTAAATAAGGCGAAAAATTCTATTAAATTTTTCTGGTATAAAAAAGAGTAAGAGTTGGCCGCTGTGCTAGAATATAATCATTAGCACCATATACATTTTCCATTCTTGGATGAATGTAGTTAATGTTATGCGTGGTTTCTTTTATATCACATTTTTTTTTTATGTTTTTCAGACCCTTTTACTGTGAAGAGGGTTTCTACTATCCCCAAAGATAGCAAATCCCGTAAGTATGATTTTTATAATATTCATGCATATATTATCAAAGCTGTCAAACCTCCGACTTTTGAATACCGGACTGCTATTATAATACCAGTATTATAATACAGGAAATTTTGTTTTATTTAATCGGAACATTCTACAATTTAAAAGGACATTTTCTCTAAAAAAAAAATACTGGTATGCAAAAAGCCGGAGATTATGTAGTTCTGTATTATGTGGACATATAAATAGATTGATAGATAAATTCTATAGAGTGTGAATCTTTACTACAAATGATTAAAAGAAAAGTGTGCAAAGGCCAATAAAATTACCTCACAGTTTTCGTGGAAAATCTGAATAAAAATCTACGATCAAACAGTCGGATTTGGTAAAGCCTAATATTACATTTAAAGGGTATTTTTAATCTAAAATGTAATTATTCTGTACATTTGTATGCATCTTATTATCATTTTATTCCCTATAAACCTTTTTTATAGGGTAATAAAATTTAAATAAAAGAAGTAGAATCCTTCTTTTATATAATTATTAAAAATATATTCGGGGCACAACCATGCAAATTTTGATCTTTAGTTTTAGATTATCACAGTTTTAGAACGAATGTATACAAGAATTCCATGAATATGTTACTGTATCTTAAACATATAAATGAAAAACATACATTATTGAGCACACAATTTTCATCAGCATTAGCACTAAATTTGAAGAAATTAATAAGAAATGAATTTTTTAGAGCCAAAGTGGGTAAAAATTAAACATGAAATAATTCTACAGAAACTTGAAGCCAAAGAAAGTATGAGTTCTGCAGATAAAATAGTCATAAAATTAAAACTATCACGCCAAAAGTTCAAATTATATATAATGACAATGAAGTCATAAATTATTTCAATTCATTATGAAAAACTTGAAGCTTCTAATACACAGAAAAAAAATTAAAATAATTTCCGGCATATATAATCCTCTGATCAAATATGTTTAGACCCAGAAATTTCATTCAATAATAGAAGTCAAATAAGTACCGCGTTCGAGTAAGTTACATTTTATAAAATAAAATTTGTTGGTATAAAGATATTTGATTGATGTATGGATTATATGCCGGAAATTACGTCATAAGCACTTATATTCGTAAAAATAGCCCGTATAAAATATTAACCCTAGAACTACCGGAAATTTTACTCAAGTTTTATAAAAACATTCTACACCGGAATTTTTACTTAAAACTATTTAATTTGTTTATTTAACTTATTATTGTCTGATTTATACATTTAGTTTGTTTTGAAGAAATTTTCTGGTTTGAATAGATATTTTGAATATACATGTCGGGTCCATTGGACCCTTCTGGTAGACAGAGGGTTAAAGTACATGAACGTACAGTCTTAGAAAAAAAAGTTGTCACCCTCTACTAATTCTGCTCCAAATAATCGTATAAAAATGATGTAGGTACTAATCAATTTGGGATAATGTCTATTAATGAAGAAGTTTTGCATTTTGAAAGTCTAAAGAACCGTATTCTGCTACAATTCAATCACATATAAGCAAATCGAAAACAGCATTCAGAAAATTTATGTGGAAAATTATTTTAAATAAAATTTCGGAGATGAGAATTTATTTTATTTTATTTTATACATAATTGGCCTGTACAATCTAACTAGTGAGATTCTAGAAAATTTTCCTACGAGATCTTAGTTTATTTTTTCTAAATTTGCGGATAAACCCCTAATATATTTTCTTCTATAAAGATTTAATAAAAAGTATATAAACTATACGACTTCCTTGATCCAAGAAAATAAAATATGTTTCGAAAGTGGGTGTTATCATTAAAAAAACAAAGCTGGTGAAAATTTTAATATGTAGACGACACCCATTTCAAAAATTTCATTTATATTCTGAAAGAAGACGTTTTTCCCGAGTCTAAAGACACATTTGTTGTGATTTAATCATAAACGATCAGCAAATAAAGACAGGTGTATCTTTTTTAACTGTTGATAACTCCTCTAATGAATTAAACAGATTTTTAATTTTTATTACCTTAAGGTGTTTTCCAGTAAAATTTGTGCTGAAGACTATCAAATATTGATTGGGACAAGTGCCCCGAGTACCCTGCCTTTAATACGGCACTGAACATATGTTCCAGTTCCGTGAGATATATGAATATAAATAGAAGTAAACGAAAAAACTATGAAAGTATTACCCTACAGCAGGGATCGTCAGTACTGATACTACTAAAGGAGAGTTTGAATTTCTTAATCATCCTCATATTAGTGCACTCACTTCATTACATGCACACACTTTCCTTTATACGTAAGTGTATTTAGTGTGCATATTATATGAAGATATACAATCTAACATATAAGTTGGACGGATGTAGGTGTACATTTATGGAAAAGTTTAAATGCAAGGAGTAAAAAAGCATCTTTTTAACTATCCAGACTAATAAGATAGAAAGAATGCCCAAAAATGCAGGCTTTTCAGTCTGAGTGAATTCTTCAATTTCAATGTTTTGACCAAAGCATATTTTAGCCTTTGAGAATTAATTCTATCTTTTTCCGCCATGTACTTTATGAATTAAGAGGCTAGTTTGACAAGATTTTGAAATTCATGATGCGCTTGACTATTGCAAGAGACTACACCGATCGACGTATTCACACATTTCATATAGCTATTATTTTATGAAGCGTTTAACAGATACGCAAAAAATATTGCCTAATGCCCAAAGAGTTGCGAAAAAAATATCCAGGATGAGAACCGTTTCTTTCGTTCCATCAGGAGCACTATTTACCATAGATTTCCATGAGGGCAATGTATAACATAAATTTTAAAAGACTTCAGAGCATAGCTGCTAACTTTTACGCTTTTTTACTACCACTAAAATTTGATAGGTATTTTCCCCTTGTTTAATCGTAAGATTTTGATGATTAAATAAGACAATATTTACAATAAAATTTTAGTGGTAAGAAGAAAGCGTAAAAGTTGGCAGCTATGTCAGAGGCACAAGGAATACGGTCGGTGGTTGTAAATATACATATCGTCGGTACCATGTCAAACTATCCAATGTGAAAACAATGGTCTACTTTTTTATAATGCAGATTTCTTGATTGGCACCACTTTTTTGAAATAGTAAAATTCGCCTTATTTAATCTTATTTAATGACATATTAATTAAGGCCAAAACAAGAGGAATTTTGTGTTTTCAGAAAACTGGTGCCAATCAAGAAATCTGAATTTAAAAAAAGTTGCCCACTGTTTTCACATTGGATAGTTTGACATGGTACCGACGATATGGGCACATAGTTGACGACCCTGTTCTACAGTAATTAAAAAATTTAGTGGCATTTCTTGTATATTTTTGGAAGCCTTTAAAGGCAATTGAGAGATTTAGATATCATATCTCCGCCCCAGAGCAACAATAGGACATCTATCTAGTAATAATAAAAAATGAGATGTCTGACTTACTGCTATGAGAAACTGTGTTTGCATCTAGTGAGACAACTTCTGAAACACAAAGTTATTTTTAATACTATATCTCAGGTGTGTTTTATAAAAATTCCCTACTGTTCCACTAGATGCAGACACAGTTTTTCATAGCAGTAAGTCAGACATCTCATTTTCGATTATTACTAGATGTCCTACTGTTGCTCTAAGAATGGAGTTATAAATAAAAAGGAGGAGATATATAGTGTACTGTCTATCAGTTGCGAGTGAAGTAACTGAGGAGGTTGCCACAAGCTGGCGGATGATTTTTTTAAAATCGTATCTTCAGTTTCTGATTACCGCTGAGGCAAACATCCCATCAGTAAAATTGAATAGAAAATTTCGTCTTATTATTGGAATTTTTTCTCGCAAATGTGGAAAAAAATTCTATTTGTTTTTACTGGTATAAGTTTGCCTTGCAAAACTGTCAGTTTGCTTCCCTGGTTGTCACAATATAGCGGAAACGCAGGGCGTGACTACCGCCAAAATAAACTTCTACCAGTAAAAACGAAAATCTGTTTCTACCATTATTAATGACTGAAATTTTCCAATAATAAGACGCTTAAATAAGCATGAAAATTTCTATATAAATTTACTGGAGGAAGTTTCCACCGGCGGTAAAGAACACCTGCAATAAGGAAAGGACAGCTGACATTACTGTTGGTTCAGGAAGAAAACGTGTCCGTTCTTTATGACTCCTACCTGTACGCATGAGCTAGGGAAATTTGATTGGTCTACGTTTAACTCGTCTCTGATATGATTGGCCTACGTTGCCAAGACTATTCCTGTAATGATGTTTATGACAAAAATGTAGTTGGTAGATTGGTTGACGGAAGTGTTTGTTTGTAAACATGCCCTTTCCTTATAGCGGCTACAGTTGAAGCTTCACTATTTTAAGGATATGTTAGCTCCTCTTTGTTAATAGTTCCATGGCTCTGAGGCGACGATATGTACTCAACGTTCCTCCAAAGACCTAGAAAAATGCACTCGTCTATCAAAAGAAAAGGAGAGAGGAAAGACGAGGCTGTTGTTCTATTAGCTCTTCTTTAAAGTAAACAAATCGACACAGCAAAAAACATATTTACTTTTAAATATTTCAGTCGATTAAGAAAGTAAATAAATTTCGCCAAGGATTTAGTTTTTGATATGAAATTGGTTTGCTATTATCTCACGAAGCAACCTTTCTTTTATTTTCTGTGTAGTCCTCGCTTTTAATTAAAATTTCATCCGTTAATAAAAGGAGGTTTTAATTCCCGGAGTATTATTTCCTCTTTTACACAGCAGAAAGATACAAATGGGATTTAAAAAAAAAATAGCAGAAAAGTGTTCATCTCGAATACTACAAAATGTATAAATGTATGTATTTGTAAAAGTGGACATTAACTTTTAAAATAATCCATATTGTTGCTAGATGCATTCTAAAACCTTGTGTGTGTGTGTGTGGATAGAAGGGGGGGGGGTGTAAATTTACAAGAAAATATGCTTTAAAAGTTTGCCAATTTAAAAAAAAAAATACAAATATAATTGAACTTTTAAGGTTATGTACAATCGTGGGGAAAAAAAAGTAAACACTCCTTACTAACAATGCAAAAAATTATCGTAGAAGAAAGTTACTGGTACCTCGCGATTGGTAATAAAGTCTACTTTGAAATGATGTATATAAAATTTGCTTATGGGTCCATCTACATATCAAAACGAACCGTAACTTTATTTTTTTTTCAAAAGCAGTACACAATTCTGACAGCATAAATGAACTCTACACCCTTCAATTAGCCTAAAAACAAATTTTTATGCAAATTCGTACGATAAATTTCCGAGAAAATAATTATTTTAAAACGAGCGTATTTTAGGGGCTGTATCCAAATTGAAGTTCGGTACTCGATTGTTGACCGAGAGAGCCCCCCTTCTTTATCAAGACATCTTTAGCGCCACTCAAGCAGTCATTGAAGACTGCTAGATTACAGGATAGCATAAGAAATTTCAAAATATCTAGTCACTTCTACCATAGACGGCCTCTTAAACCATCATTTTGCCGTTTTTTAAGCATAACTTAAAAACTACTTGGAAGAAAAACGTGAAATTTTGGATTGCCATAAAGCAGGACTACTAAATCTAAATCTACAAAAAAAAAAAAAATTGTAGGTTGCAAATCATAATTTTTTCGATTATTAATTTCATAATTCCTAATTCATATCATAAAATTATAAAAATTGCAAATTCAACATACTTATGTCTGGGTATTTTAGTATTATTGCTACAGAAAAAATTAGCACATTAGGAGTATAATTTCAGGAGATATTAATAAAAATATGAAAATGAAATTTAACATTAGAAGCACTAAATTTTGAATGTTTATCATTCAAAAACTTATCATTCAAATTACTTGAAATTTGGTGTCTAAGCATAGTTTCAACCGAAGATTTGAAATATCTTGTTAAAATTGGGTATTGCTATTGAAAAAAATGAAGCTTGGATTCGTTTTAATATGTAGATGCCCCCCTAAGCAAATTTTATATACATCATTTAAAAGTAGACTTTATTTCCAATCGTTCAGTACCACTAAGTTTCTTCTACGATAATTTTTTAAGGAATTAGTCGGGAGTGTTTACTTTTTTTCCCCACGACTGTACACTCGGGTAAAAAATGTGTTTACAAATTAGATACCATTAAAAAACATTAATAACTAATATGTAAATTTGCAATAAAAGCAGTGTTTGTCCGAACTTTTACAGTAAAAGGTACTTGCAAACAATTCATCAGAATTTTCTTCGGTATATATCACAGCTTCTTGCAGAATATCAATTTCCTCATTTTGATTATGTTACAGTTATACGAAAGAGATATACACCGTATGTTTTTAACACCCAATGTTTTTAATAGGTTTAAAGGAACAGTAAAAGTCGAAAACAAACACAATCTACATTTGTGATATGAACAAATATTTGTCCCTAATCAGTGCTTAACTTAAGCATACATATGATGAATATTTCGAAATTTCGATTAAAATCCTATAAAGCTTTAAATTAGTTTTTCTCAGTTTTGAAATTTCACTTGAAACAAATTTCGAAATTTCCAGCATATAATCCGCGTATCAAATAAATATGTTTAAAACGAGAAATTTTATTTAATAAAATGCAAATGATTCCTGTGTGGTAGTTATTTGGCTCCATTTAGTAAATAAACCATTTCTGGTTCAAAACATGTTTATTTGATCCGTGGATTATACATCGAAAATTTCGAACATTCAAAATCGGTTTATCCTATTTAATTTTCTCGAATGGCCTTAAATTTCACAAGAATATAAATATATTCTTATTTGTCATAAATCTGTAATTTTATGCAAAAAAGGGGGAAAATAAAGAATAGAATAGAAAAGGTTATCAAACATGTAACATATGAAATGCAATGTTGTAGGTAAATCGTGAAATTTTGATTAGTTTTCGAAAAATATTTTGGTATTTTTTATAACCATTCTATAAAAAACGGACTGTGAAAATATCTTTATAAATAATGCTGAACTTATACGAAAATTATCGTTTATTTTAGAAATGCACATGAAGTATTTTTAAATAGCCCAATTTATCTTTTTATTAATATTTTAAAGAATATCTTTAACATCCATGAAATAATGTTTTAGATCAAAAACATGCTACACACAAATGAAAATGCTAATTTCATATCAAGAATAGTTTACAAAGATGTTATATAAGCCATGAAAACTTCCAATTTCCGCATCCCTTGTACTCTTAACCCTTAGACTCCCAGTGGGACACTATGTTCCAGTGCAACTTCAAAAATTACCACTAGAATTACCACAAAAATTACCACAGCAGTCACTGAAACGCTTGGAAAACCATGTCTGCTTATCCCACTGGTCTCTCACGTTCATTTGGGATCGTAGTTGACTTTTCCTCGGCTTTAAGACCTTATTAAAACACTGTTCTAAATTTGATTTAAAATATCCTACACAAAAAAATTGGTAGTCAAGGGGTTAAATGAAAATACGTCTCTATATTTAATAACTCATCACTGTTATTACATTTTTATTATCACTAGTGTAAATGGGTATTTCAAAAAATAAAGTAACAAAGTTTTTCACGACTGTGTGCTAGATTCACAATATGAATGTTCAGTAAGATGTCATGACGTGGTTTGAGTGACTTGACGCTCGACTCCAAAGCGATATAAGTAAGCGTCCTATCTTAAAGGGGAGAGGTAACCGCAAGATTAAAGGCGAGGTCACACCAATCAAGGTCGCGCGCCACGTAGCGGACGGGGTTAAACTACAGGAAGATGCCTAACTGTTTTCTTACTTCACACTACTAAAATTGTAAAGTTTTTTCACCTTCGTTAATAGCTGAAATGTCTCCGACAAGGCGAAGAAAACTTCGTTGTGTCAAGTGCACCTGTACGCCCCTCTCGCTACGCCATTATTTTGCAATAAATGTGGTAAACAAAATTCAGTTCATGAGTGACTAAAGATTTAGAAAATATGCGCAGATGGTAGATAGCGACAGCGATGACAGCGATGAGCACCTCGGGAACTCAGCTTTCGCTTTAGAGTGTTAGTGCAATCCCGAGGGATAGACCACATCCACTCCTCCCGACTCTCAACCAGAGTCTGAGAGGGAGCGTCGGGTCCCTGATCAAGCTGCTGAGTTTTATTTCGGTTACTGAGAGATTTACAATTAGAATCACAATTGGTTATCAATTTTTCTGGGCAAACCGAAGATTTCACATCGAGATATATGACTGTATGTAGTGATTACATGAGGATCATTTCACCTAATGTGATTGCATAATTGTTTACAATTTTCTTGGATATATATACGTCACAGTACATTTAACACACAATATTTAACATGACAATTAGAAACACATTACAACAGAATATCAAACACCTACTATTTACATGACTGTGTGTAGTGATTACATGAGGATCATTTGAATGTGATTGCATAATTATTTACGTTTTTCATAGATAGCCTGTCATATATGACGTCACACTAAAAGTCCGCGTATATGGATTATCCCCCCGTCCACAAGATGGCACAACTGTGTTAACTTACGCCCGAGTCCAGTATTAAGTTTGTACGCTTACTTATATCGCTTTGCTGGACTCCAATTTCTTTTATATGGGAATCGATGCTTTGGTGTACCATTGAAATCAAATGTTGGGACAAACATGGTGCCTATGTTGAGAAGTAATATTTACCAGTGCATTGCTATAAAGTGCATCCTTACATCTGCCTGTGAAATACAGTGTGAGAAGACTTGTTGCTTTACTTTTTTAATTGCCTACGTAAGAACTCTCATATTTGTAACTAATTATTTTTTCTTTAATTTTAGATACTTCCGGTCGATGGACAAACACATATTTCCTTATTTTCATTTTACTAGTATTACTATTATCCTAGGAGAAGAAAAGTAGGATCAAACTAGACTTTTAAAACAGTTTTTAAAGCATTTTTTGATTGCATAACTATGAAGTAATCATATTGCAACAAATACCTTCACGGGAATCAAGTCACGTATTTTATTTAAAAAATTCATTTGTGGAAGAAGACATTTGAACAATTATATCTTACACTGCTTAGATATTTTGTGCCAAAGATTTATCTTGAACTTTGCATCAATCACTAAACAAATAGTTCGAATTATAATTCAGCATGATAATTAAGAAAACACTGTTTCTCAATTTACGACTAAAATGCCCGACAAAAAGCATTCGATCCAACGATTATCTGAAATCCCTTTGAAATTATTCCTTGCTTAAGTCCATATCACACGTGCTTTCAGGCGATAGAAACTACGGGAAAATTCCTATCAAACCACTTCGAGCTTCATCCAAGAGGTGCTTTTTAAGGATATAAAAATGTTTAAATATGTCCAAGAAACAAGGAAATGAGTTTACTATGTTTGTCAATAAATCGTTTTACTTTCGATGACTTCTTCAGGTGCTCCAATAGGTACATTTTGAGATTAAAAAAAATGATAAGAGCTAACATCTCCCACATGGTCGTCAGAATTGAAGCTATAAGAGGTATGCATAAGTAGATTCCAAGGGACACTCAATAAGGTTCTAGGTGGTGAAGAAGACGCATTACATAATGTAAAACAAAGTACTACTTGACACTTTATCCAACGAATGGACTTGTTAAAGTAACATTGTTTAAACGCCAGTTTACTGAAGGGGATATCTATAATGATATACATATCTAATATAGATATCATATGGTGTTTTTCCACCATTTCACTCTCCAAAAACTGGTTTATGAGACAGCATATGATATCGTTTTGAGAGTTCGTGTGGTATCAATTGTATTCATTATTAACGAAAACAACCATTGATTAATTCATCAAGTTTTTTTATTGCAACTTTTTAACAAAGCACAAGTTTAATGTATCTGCATCTGTTATAGTTATCATTTAAACTGGCGAGTAGACAGATTTAGCTCTTTCATGAATAACTTATAAGATTATGTTTTTATAAAAAAACAAAAAAAACAAATAGAAGCGTAAATCATGTTTCTTTGTCGAACAACCCTCTGCTGTAAGATATCTGTAAATACCAGATGATTAAAAAAGCTCTATTTACAACTACATATGATTTCAACTTATGAGCTTTATCAGAATCTATTAAGACTGATACTAAATAAAGCATATTATTAATTTTTATCACCTGTCTCTCATTCTCTTAATCAACACGAATACTTTTGTACATTGTCTTACAATGAACAGGAAGCAAAATTTGCAATACCTAAGTCAGCAATGACAATGATTTACAAGATGTCGCAAAAGTCATTTCCTATTTCATATATGAATTTTTATGGCAAAGAAACCTACTCAAATACAAAAAATCAATTTACAATATAAAATCAATTTACAATATATATTTTAATAATAAAAGTCAATGATTTCATAAACATTTTTTAAAACTTTTTTTTTAATTACATCTAAAATATGAAATGATTTTCAAGACATCTTATACATGAGGCTGACAATTAGTGCAGTAAAATTATGTTTTAAATTAATATTCTCACAGAAAAAAGTGGCTAAATAAAAAAAATTAATGGCCAAAGATTTTTTGTGACTTTTTTATATTAAAAAATCTACACATTTTGCGACAGTTAAGTAAAAGAACGTCTTAAGGATAACTATAGCTCCGCCTATGGGTGTTATTGTCACATAATGAACGTTCAATTTTTTTAAAATATACACTATATTTATATTCTTGCAATAAATGTATTCAGTATATAAACTTATCAATAGGAACATTATAGTCATTACATGCATGCACTTATAACATAAAAATGAATAAAGAAAATATCTTCTTAACCCCTTAACGATCACATTAAATTGCGGTTTAAAAATTCAAATTCGTTATTGGCACCACTTTTTTGAAAAAGAAATATTCACCTTATTTAATGACAGGTAAAATGATACCATAATAAAGCCAATCACACTGTTTTATAAAACTGGTGAGAATCAAACAAACTTTTCAAAAGACACAGCCCGTGAATATCACGGGAGCGAGAATTAAGGGGTTAAATAAAGCAGCATGCAAGAATAACACCCATGAGTGGGATTTGTTAATAAAAAGGCGAGGACAAGAGGCACAAAATTTATTAAGATGAAAATAAGTATAATTTCCACATGCTTCTATCTTAAACAGAATGCACAGGGTTCGACTGGACAAGCATCATTACGGGGGGGGGCTTCTATTTATCTATAGAAATTTTTTGTGAATAATGTGGAAGTGGCTATTACTAAACTTCATACATAATGCATGTATGAATAAATTTCGTACTTTGTACTGCTCGCATCTATATACAGGATATCGCAAAAAGATGGTCACAACTTTAAGAAAAAATACTGTAGTAGGATAATAGTAGAAAAAATGATGGATTGGTTTGCACGAATATTTCTTTGCAAACTTTTACTTTGCTTATCTATGTACGTTATGTCTCAAAGAAAATGTTCCAATTTGTTCATAATTAATGGTTTTTAACTTGCCACGTTACGAAGAAAACGTTAATAAAGAATTTCTTTTGAAAACAATAGAATACTAAGTTGTTATAATAAAATTTTAATCATTAGTTTTCTAATGATATAGTTAGGTTTTTGCATGAGTGAAGAGGGGAGGAAGAGAGGGGAAAGGGGGCCGCACTCCTTTCCTAAATGTTAAATATATGAATTTTGATCACTATTGGCTAATTGTAACCATTTGGCACCTTTTAACCCTTTGAGGGGCAAGTAATTACGTTTCTGCAATGTCGAATTCACACCGGAATCTGCAAAAAGATTTATTGCAAAATAAGAAAAAGCAAATTTACGACTTTTTTTCACCAAATTTAGAAAAGTAAAATTTAATACATTTTTTCTGGTGCAAATCTTCATTAATCGTAGGTGGGATAAAATATATCCCACCGTCCCTCCAGGGGTTAATGAAAATCCTGATTACTCCCATGGGAGCGCCCAAAAAAAGGGAGCCCATTAGTCGGACCCTGCAAGTGCTGATTTGTTATTACCACTTTGTCCGAATAGTAATCTTTGCCTTATTTACGATGCAATTAGATAGGGCAAAGATAACTATTTAAAAATAATGGTACTCAAAAATAAGCATCTGTATGAACAGGTTAAAGGTAAGTATACAGTCTCCTTTACATAATAAAAACCTGCTGTAAGTGAGGTGAAATGCATTCGAGTCCCACGCTTATAGATTCTTACCAAAAGATTAAAGCAAATGGTATTCACTAAAATTTTTGTAAAAGCCAAAACAAGGGCCATGCATACATTTTTGTAGTTAAAATGTCTATACTTTATGATGAATTACGAATACAACAGACTCCCTCAAATCCACAGAGCTTGGTACCAGAGATTGTGCAGACTTTAGAATTTTTCAGATTTCTGGTCATTGTTATGTTTACATTTTTTAAACGGTAATTTGAATGTAATAATGCAATCGAGAGTATAATGAATACTTACAATATAGTAAAATGTTAAAATAATTAAAGTAATAAACTAAAATAATAAAAATGTAGATAATTTTAAAAATGATTAAAATATTAAAAGTAAAGTTTAATTAAATAATAATGTATAATTAAATATGCACAATAAACATGCGATACATTTTCCCTAAATTATTCAATGAAACTTGCTTCATAAAGGTACCCTACTAATTCACATCAAAACCATAAAATAAGGAAGTTTTATTTCAGGTTAAGCCAGACTTAACAACCAGAAAATCTTGATTAATACATAAATATATTTGATAAAGAGATTGTGGTTATCAATGATATCAGCAATATTTTGAATTTCTTTAGAAATTTATACTTCCTTCATGAAAAAGCACGAGTTCAGTAATATTAACGAGAATTACGCATTAAAATACATACGGAATCGATATGAAAATTAAAAAAAAAAAAGTATAATTGTGTCCCTACATCTGTACTGAAAGTTTCATTGTTTACATCTGTGAGAATGTGCGGATTTTAGACGTTTGTGGATTTTAGGGTTGTGTATTGAAGGGAGTCTACTATATATACAATTTATTAATATGTAATTATTAATTTTAACAAATGTTAATGTTTTAATATTAAATGCAATTATCCATAAATTTATAACATGTAAATATTAGCAGTATTAAAATGGGTGTAGTACATAATTGTTAGAAAATTTAAACTTATACAACTTTGAGGTGAATTGTGGAAACAGTCAGCTTTTATGTATAATTTTATCAATTTCTGTAAGTTTGTTTACTACAGCAATTCTCAGAAGGTTTTCATTTGCTAGACAATAGTATTTATTCATTATTATTTTTGATGGACTTAATGCCCTTTCACATAAATATGCTGAATTAAAGGGCTTCAAAATCTTTTTACAACAAGATGATAAATTCAGAACATTCTGTAACTTCGGGGTTGAATGACATTAACACCACAGGACCTCATGCGGGCAGCAGACCATGTAGTGAATACCACTGCTTTAGTGAGACTAAAATATTTTTCCATTCTGAAATTTATTAAGGGCATCAAATATTTCCTTGCACCCAATAGAATACAGAAGGCAAAGCCAGATTAAAAAGGGTCAAAGGTTGTGAAATTTTATTTTCTTGAGTTTTGATAAGCTTTTTTAGCTTTAAAATAGGTTATTTAATTGCTTATAATTTCTCGTATGCAGATCATTAAATTTGTCAATTTTATTTTATTTTTTATTCAAATATTAATGGTTAATGTTCATTTTAAAAACTAATAGTATAAAAATAATGTATTGTGCTTATTTCACATTGGAGGACGTAATCTCTCTCAGCACATTTTGTGAAATACACCATATAAAATAAATCTTGTGAAAAAGATAAAATTGTAAAAATTTATTTTATCTCAAATATTTTCAATAATGGTTTTGTTAAAGATTTGGAGTTAAAATTGATACAGAAGCCTGTAGATTGCAATGGCCCATGCTGCAATCCAGTATTAGTTTCACAGTATAGAAAAGTTGCAATCAGCTGATCAACAATTTTACTCTGCTTCCAGAGCCCTTTCATCTGCCAATCAGAACTACCTATGTGTTGTTTGAGATCTCCACAGTGACATCATTTGCAACTACCCTAATATATGATCACATTACATAAGTGACTGTGAAGGTTGTGACACATGTATAAAAGCACTAAGCTAAAGGGACTAGGATATTTAAGTCAGCTTATCTCAAATTTTTGATTTGGTGCACACGGAGATCAGTTCTAGAAAATATCATACTATGAACTGTGTACTATGACATTCTACAAAACTGGGACCAACTGCTTGGATTTCAAAAAGCAGCTTTGATATTGAAGACAACTTCAAAGAAAATTATCATTGTTATTGAAACCAGTCTCTTTCTTTGATATCAAAACATGGTTTAGAAATTTGCCCTTTGAATTATACTTTTGCTCCCATGGTAGTAGTATGTACCTTTGCTAGATGTAGATAGAATCAATCTTTTGAAAATTGTTGTCTGTTTTGTATTTTTATAGAGGAGAGTTAGTATTGATGTATTTTGTTTTGCACTAGTATTTTTAAAATTTCCTAGAATAGGGTCAATGTTTGACTTACTTTTAATGCTACAGTGCCATTATAGATGCAACTTGCATCTAAAATGATAAATCAAACACAGCAGATAAAATCACTTGAAGAATGTGGTCATCTTTTCTGAAGACTAACACATCAACATGCAATAAAAAGATTGCTTTGTTAATATTATTCTACATTTGAAATCTTATCACAGCTGAAAGCTATACTGTGACTGTAATTTGCAGAACACATATGATATAGTTTAGAAACTGATAAGCTGAAACATTCATTACTTCCCTATTGCAACCAAAGTGATTAGATGAAAAGCAAAATAAACTACAGTCAATCATGATTATCTCAAATCTCTCCAGAACAGAAAAAAATTGAGATAATGAGTTTCAAAATATCGAGTTTTATTATAAATAATTTTTAATACAACAATGGATGCAAACTGAAGTCATAAAATGCACTGTAATAGATATGAAATATTATCAATGTTTTGTTAGATTATTTATTAATTCTAAAATACTCATTTTATCATGATTTAAGTTTTGTAATTCAGTAAGAAAAAAATGTGAAGTGTTTCTTGTCCAGCATACATTTTTAACAAAATCTGGCATGGAAGACCTTCTGTGAAACAATCTATGTGAATATTCCCAGATAGCCTCTCCGGTAGATAATGATTGATACAAGATCTGCAGACACAAGAAATTAATTAAATGCACTTGCTTTTCCAGTTGCAATAAAACACAGAAATTAAGAAATAATACACTATGTCAAAATATCACATGCAGCAGATTGGATACTATTGATACAATGACACAGATTACTATAAAAGATTATCTGACTAATACCAGTGTTGCCAAATTAGAAATCTACTCGCCTTTCTGAATACTGCTTTTTTTAATTTTAAAAAATCTGCTCAATTGGCAACACTGATAGCACCACTCATCAATCTGGGCACCAGAAAATGATCCTTTCTAGCAAGAGAATTCTTATAGAAAAGTTAAAATCATTGCAAAGTGAAAAAAGGTGATAAAATCTAATAGAGACAGTCACATTTTCTACCTAATCCAGTCTCTCAAAACTTAATTCCAGTTAAAATTGGAATTTGAGAAAAATAGCCTTTAGTCAACAATATACTCTGTTTTTAAGTAAAAGGTGACAAGACAATAGTTAAATGTTGAATTTATCAAGAAATTACTTACAAAAGAAATTCTTCAAAGTTTTACTGCTGAATTTGAACAGAACAGGTTTCAAATGGAATAAACAGTTTTCATTACTCAAAAGCTGCACTTGAGGCAATAAAAAAAAGGTCATACAAGATTTGCAATGAAGATTCACAAACTGGAAAACTATGCCAGTAGATCTACCTTCTTCAAATGAATGCCAGCAGAGCATATGCTGGCATTCCTGGAAATGAGGCAACCTAAAAAATTAACGATGAATGAGGCCAAAATGAAGACAACACCAATCATGTAACTCTCAACGATGCAAATGCAATTACAAGGTATCAATCAAGAGGAAAACTATAGAAAAGATTTCCAGCTATGTGAAATCAATGCAAATAGAGAATTGATTGACCAAAACGATAACTCGAAGAAGACTTAACACTTTTGGAGAATGAAGGTACAGTTGTGGGAAAACAAGTAAGAAAAAATCATGCATGCAAAGATTATTAAACACTTTCCAATACATTCAGAATAATGTTACAAAACTGCACTATTTAAAAAATTAAAATATTACGTCGAATTCAACCATATGGAAACGCATAATACATTTCAGAACCCAATTTCAGCTGTTCCCATCCACAATCAAAAAATTATGCGAATTGCAGCCCTGTATATGATTTATACATTTGAATCAATTAGCTACATTCAAGCCAAAATTTAGTTCACTTAAGAGCTACATATACTTCAGTTGAAAATTTACCTTCAGCAATTTCCTCTAATAAGGAGAACGGTACGTGAATACTTTTGTGCAGCCCTGTATTTGAGGTAGAGAGAATTTATATATAACGGGTAAGATGCAAAAAATTAATTAAATTTAAAAACGCATACCGAATTTTAAACTATGAACTCCAGCAATTATTACTCAAAGACAGTACTGTACTGTAACCGATTTCTTTTGTGTGTCCCTGTAAATGAATAAAAGATGATATGAATGTCCTGTTCTAACGTGATCGTAGTGAAATTCAGTGATTTATATCAGTTTCAATACATTTGAAATAGCATAATGTCATTAAAATACTCTGCAAACGATTTTTCCCATATAACATAATGTAATGGAATACTTTTGAGTGCTCCTGTAAATGAACGATTAATCCTACATAGTTCATATACAATTCCAAACATACTTTGGTGACCCTAAATAACCTTTATCAATATCATGAAAATCCGAGTATATTTACGGGAGTTATTACCCATATACCATAATGTAATGGAATACTTTTGAGTGCCCCTGTAAATGAACGATTAATCCTACATACTTCATATACAATGTCAAACATGCTTTGGTGACCCTAAATAACTTTTATCGATTTCATGAAAATCCGAGTATATTTACTGGAGTTAGAGCATGGACAGACAGACTGACGGCCAGACAAACCGAATGCATAAACACTTTTCAACTTTGTTGGAAAGTGTTAAAAAAGTAAACACTCCCTACTAACTCTGCAACTAATTATAACAGAAGAAAGTTACTGGTACCAAACGTTTGGTAATAAAGTCTACTTTTAAATGATGTATATAAGATTTGCTCAGGGGGCCATCTGCAAATCAAAACCAGGCCAAACTTTGTTTTTTATCAATAGCAATACCCAAGTTTGACACCATAAATAAATTCTACACCCTTCAATTAGCCTAAATACTAATTTTCATGAAATTCGTACGATTAGTTTCAAAGAAATTATTTTAAAATGAGCATATTTTAGGGGCTGTATCCAAATTGAAGTTTGGTACTCGATTGTTGAAATGCTACAGAATGACTGTCACTTCTATTAATGTATTATTTTTTGCCACTATGACCATTTCACTTGCTTAATATGTTTCGACTATTGCCAGTCTAAATGTTTCAATAAAATGAGTAAAATATATTTATTTAAATTTTTTATTAATATCTCCTGAAATTACAGGGTGGCTACTAAATACTGTTACACTCCAAAAAAATAAGAATTAATATTAATCGTTTGGTAAAACAATTTATTTCTTTATTTTAACGTTTGGCAATCTTCTATTAGTGCAGATGGATTTTGTTATAAAGCAAATATTTAAAATTATTTTAAAAAGAATGATGACTAAACAGCTCTTTGATCGCAGATTTCCCGCTGGTGAAATCTTTAAGCAATTAAAATGCCTCGATTTTAATGAAACATTTATATATAGAAATATAAATGGATTATTGGATACTAATAGCTATGTAAAGATCGATTTAACCAGGAAGTCCACGCTCAGTTTGCACAATAGAGCGCATCAAAAGAATTCGTTAAAAGGTGTGAAGAAATCCACAACGTTCTGTAAATAAAATGTCTGCAAAAGAGAACGCGAATCGCAAAACTATTCAGGTTATTATAAATGAAGATCTGGGTTATGTCCCTTATTGCAAAAGAAAAATTCAAGGTTTGACTGCAGCACAAAGAATAAAAAGATTACAAAGAAGGAAGAAATCAATGAAGCAGCATGGTAGGGAAGTTTTGACAGAATAATATTTTCTGATGGGAAGCTATTTTGCACTGAACAGTGTTATAATGCTAAAAATGATGTCGTATATTCAGCAACCCTCGAGGATATACCTGAAACCTTTCGAATTGTTAAACGCTTTCAGAACAAGAATTCTGTTAGGGTTTGGGCTGCAGTGTCAAACAATGGAAAATTGCCTTTGAAGTTCATCGATAAAGGGATAAAAATCAATACGAATAGTACAAACACAACATATTGGCTACACATTTATTGCCGCAAGCTGAAAGGTTGTATTCCAAAAAGAATTGGACATTTCAGCAAGATTCTACACCTTCGCATCAAGTTAAATCAACACGGGCTTGGTTGCCTGTCAATTGTCCAAACTTTATCATGCAAGAAGATTGGCCACTTTCTTCACCGTATCTAAATCCTTTAGATTATTGCGTCTGGGGGATTTTAGAGGATAAAGTAAATAGCAACAAACACAGAAGTTTGGACTCTCACAAAGCTTCCATATTGCGTGAATGGTACCGATTACCTCTTAAAATGATTTGTGCCGCAGTATGACAATGGCATAAGGGATTATCTTTGATAATCGATAAAGATGGCGGTCAATTTGAATAAATATTTTTCCCGTTAAACTTTCATCTCTGATGTTCATCATATTAGTGCAGTTATCATTTTCTATTTTATAATTGTAAAATAAAATGACTGAATATTTGTAACAGTATTTAGTAGCCACCCTGTATAATCCTTCCTAATGTGATAATTTTTTCTGTCGTTATAACAGTAAAAAACCCAAACATAAATACATTGAATTTGTAATTTTAAAAGTTTTATAATATGAATTATGAAATTAATATTAAACGAAATTATGAATTGCAACCTACAGTTTTTTTTTTGGTAGATTTATATTTATTATATCCGGCTTTTTGCAAATTCTCAATTTCAAATTTTTCTTCCAAGTAGTTTTTGAATTATGATTAAAAAAACCCTCAAAAGGATGATGTGCAGAAAAGCATAATTTGAAATAAGTATATTTTACTCATTTTATTGAAAAATTTGTGCTGGCAATAATCGAAACATATTAAGCAAGTGAAATGGTCATATTAATATAATAAAATAATACATTAATAGAAGTGACAGTCATTCTGTAGCATTTCAACATCGAGTACCAAACTTCAATTTGGATACAGCACCTAAAATATGCTAGTTTTAAAATAATTTCTTTGAAACCAATCGTACGAATTTCATGAAAATTTGTATTTAGGGTTTGAAGGGTGTAGAATTTATTTATTGTGTCAAACTTGGGTATTGCTATTGAAACAACAAAGTTTGGGTTCGTTTTGATATGTAGATGCCTCCCTGAGTAAATTTTATATGCATCATTTAAAAGTAGACTTTATTTCCAATCATTTGGTACCAGTAACTTTCTTCTACAATAATTTGTTGCAGAGTTATTAAGGGTGTTTACTTTTTTTTCCCCCACGACTGTACATAAATAACAGCATAAAATCTTATTGGCACAAAATCCAGATCATATTTTTGGTAGTATTTCTATTATGAGATCTCTATTTTGTCTGAGAGAACTTTCTTTCACTCAAAGAAATCATTAATATTGCACAACTTGTTACATACACTCATTGATTCTCATAATTTGCCATGGGCATGACATTAACTACCCACCACAGAACAAGCTATGATTGCTTATTTACTGCTTGACGGAGGAATCACAAATTCAACATATTAAGGCTTTTGGAAAAAAAAAAGCTAAAAAATAGTTAATTAAAAATACATTGTCTTAATCCTGGATATATATAAGGGGTGGCCAACTGTGGCACGCGCCACACTGCTAAAATTTTACAGTAATCATTGCCTTATCTAATCATCGAATCTCTGCGATTCAAGAAGTCGAATTTTTCTGTAAAATTTTAGTGGTATCAGGCGTGCCACTGTTGGCCACCCCTGATATATATAAATTAGATATTCAAGGAAATTTGAGATATCAAGGTTCAGTTGAATACAATTTTTGATCTTATGGCTTGGTATTTTCTACATTTTGACATGATAAATGTAGGGTAGCCTGGGGTAATTTTCAGACAGAGGAATGTGGGGTAATTAAAAGACAGCAGTAATACTCGCACACTAATCAGAATCTGGCAAAAACAGTTTTCATTTTAGTTAAATCCACTATTTTTTTATTTCAATTAGTATTTTCTTAGTAATTAGCAGTTTACTCTGTCTTGTAGAAAATTAGTTTCCTAAATGCTATAAAAAAATAACTGTTTAACTTTTGTCTTCACTGATTTCAAATTTCAATTTCTTAGGTGTGGCAACTCTAGCACAAATGCTACTTCGTTTTTGGATACTTGGGTATGTTATCCTTTTGGAAACAATGGAATAACATTATTTGGATGTCCATCTTGGAAAAAATTGAATTTAAAAAAAAGTGTAGCTTTTAAGAAACAATGGGGTAATTATCAGACAGCCTTTGGGGTAATTTCCAGACACTGATATGTGTTACAAAATGTGTCTTGATTGATTCTACATGGTAAGTTAATTGTTTGCGATCGATTTAAAATGGGTTATATGTCAAAATACAGTAGAGCCCTGGTTATCCAAATCCCGGTCATCTGAAAATCGGCTTAACCGAAAGACCTTAAAATTTCTTAAAGTCCTTTTTAATGTGAAAAATTTTACTGTCACCACTATTTTTACCAATGTCAAATGACATCTTTCAACATATTTTTATTTATGATTACTATTTTATTTGTAAGTTTTAGATCGAAACAATTCCAAATCCTTTTTAATACATTGAAGAGTTGTTTTAATTCCAATGACAGTTTCTGCAGACTCCTGTGATTCAACCTTAGGACATAATGAAGTTTTGCTTTGAATTTCATTCCGTGAAGAAGCTACGCGGTAGCCAACTTTCGGCATATCTACAAGTTTCAAATGTCAAACAACTGGTCCTCCATCAGCCAATCCTTCAATCAAAATCGTATCAGGCTTTTTCTGTAATGTCTCTTGATGTTCTCAATAACTCCTTCATTCATTAGTTGAATCAGAGAAATCACATTTGGAGGCAAGAAAATAGCT
Source organism: Maratus speciosus (assembly GCA_963932465.1). Lineage (NCBI taxonomy): Eukaryota > Metazoa > Arthropoda > Arachnida > Araneae > Salticidae > Maratus > Maratus speciosus. The sequence goes on along the minus strand of OZ010796.1, from coordinate 259,061,802 downwards.
TAATCCCATCCTTTACAAGCTCACTTTCTGATAGGTGCAATGGGGCATTATCCAACACAAGAACAGCCTTCTGAGGAAGTTTCATTTTTTTCAAAAGAATTTTACCTCTGGAACAAATTCGTTGAGAAACCATTCATTGAAAATGTCACACGTGATCCACGATTTTCTGTGACCGGTATTTTACAGGAAAAGATCTCATGTTGAGATTCTTGAACGTTCTGGGCTTAGCCGGTTGTCCAACTAACACAAGGGGGTTCATGAGACTCTGATGCATTATTGCAAACCAAAAGTGCTACTCTTTGCTTAGCAGTCTTAAAACCCGGAGCCCTTTTTTCAGAAAAAAAAAGCCAAGGTGCGGCAAGAAAGTGAGAGATGCCATTTCAGAATCAAATATATAATATATTATGCATATTATGACCAAACATTCTCTCTGGGGCATGTACAAAAGTTATTCCACAAAAATGACTATAAGAAAAATCTGTTGGAAGTTCAAATAACATTTTAAACTGACTTGGGATGATCAATACTGGTGGCCAAAAACAGATCAATTTGAGATTGTTACAAAGTCCTTTTTGCTTTTTTGGACCTATTAAGACTAAGCTTGTTAAAATTATTGAAGATGCCATGTTAAAACTATTGAAGATGTATAAGAATTGTAAAATAATGTTAAAAATTTTTACAGTGATATCTTTACTGTCAAAGAAAACTAAAATTGTTAGGCAGGCCTGTCGAAATTAGAGGTGTATAAGAATTTCATTGTAGTGCGAAAAAACAAGTTAAGCTACTAAAATATTTATTTATTTATTTATTTAACTAAACTGGTGTCAGTTTTATGTTCTTACTTAATGTTCATTTTTATTCAACCATCAGAACTGTTTTGAAAGTCTGACATTCTTTACTGATTTACATAAATTTATATAAAACAGATATAGCTACAATAGCTATGTGTGAAAAAGTACCATATAACTTACTTTTATTCGCAAAAATATAAATGGATTTCAGGCCTACAGTTAGAATTGTGTTTTCATGGCTTTTTCTGTACTCAGAATACCCCATCTTGTGTCATAACATTTTACAATGGTGTCTCTTTATTACCATAGTTGGTGTTAAAATCTGACCCTTAAATAGCCTCAAAAATAGCTGTGTGGAAATTACCCTAAACCATGGGGTAATTTTCAGACAGGATTTTATTAATTTTATTTTTTATTATTAATGCTAATTATCACAAAATGCTTCAAAATAATCACCAGGCATGTCATGATTTTACCTAGAAAAAGTTAAAAGAAATAGTCATTGATTCCTGAGTAATTGCAAAAGTTTTCTTTTTGTCTGAAAATTACCCCAGGCTACCCTATTTGAAAAAACAATAGGACAAAGAGAATAAACAATAATAATTCATAAAAGGTACATTTGTAAAGGAAACACTTTATTGATTTTAAAATGTATAAATGCATAAAGAATTAAATATATACATACAATATATATTTTTTAAAAATATATCAGGAATAAAAATACAAATATCAAGCTGGGTGGTTTTTCAGATTCTTAATATGTACATTTTATCACATTACTAATGCATATTGCACAAATCTGTTTGAAATATTTTTAGAGAAGGGAATTCTTTACTATTGCACAAATATTGGTTGTTACATTTTTAAAGAAGACAATTTGCTGCCATTCATTGGTGTAACTGTACATGCATAGGTGCTGAGTGGAGAAACATGAAAACTGAAATAAAAGGGCTGCACCCTATTCTTGACTGTATACATTTAAAAAAATACAGAAACTGGCCCTGAGTTGTTTAAATTATATGAATAGATATTTTTAGAACTAGAAAAGGGGGGATTTTACAAACAAGTTATATGTTGAAATTGGATTAAATGTAATTCAGGATAACAAAAATTACATCTCACATATTCCACTTAGAACATTTTTTTTCACACTAAAAGAATTGTTTAATGATAGCACAGGCAGAAATATCAAGGCCATTTAATACAAATGAAACACAGACCTAAATACATAATATAGACAATGTGTACTTAGGTTTTGGCTATAATATCCCTATTGGGTCATTCCATGAAAAACGGACAAAATGTCCTGCATGTGACACTTACACAAATACCTATATATCTATTAACTCATAAGTTGTTAAAATATGAATGATACATTAAAACCCTAGATTTTCCTTTTTCATATTAGCATAGTTGTTTTAATTTGAAGATACAATAGCATTGTTAAAACAGCAGTAATATGTAGAAAAGCTATCCCACATGTGATATGAAATTGCCCTTTAATAGGTTTAAAAATTTCCACATTTTAAACCCAGTAATCTGCCCGTTTTCAGGGCCATTCCATAAAAAATGTCCTGCATACCTATATCTATCAACTTATAAGATGTTAAAATATAAACTATACATTAAAAGTAACAAAAAACCCTAGATTTTCATATAGCATAATTGTTTTAATTTGAGGATATAATAACATCATTAACAAAGCAGCAATATGTAGAAAAGCTGTCCCATATGTGACATATAAGGCTTTATTAGTATTTGTCTGTAATGAAGCTTCTCAGTTTCTGATAATTTTAACACTTAAAAATGATAAATTTTTAATATTTGTATCTTTTTCATTAATCAACACTTGGGCACTACTGAGCTTTCACATCAATAACATTTAATACATTGGCCTCTTTAAATTTAAGCCTCAGTTTCCATTGCACAAATATTTTTAAGTGGGACAGACCCAGAAAATCTTTTACATGACATTAGAGAAGTAATATTTTTTTTTTTTTAAACCTTCAATTTTAATACTCCAAAATAACATTTAGATTTCAACCATTGTATTTTGATGGGTATAACTAGGAATAACCTCTTTTTGTAAAGGCTAACTCAGAGGTCAGCAAAAGACAAATCAGTTTGAAATTGTTTAGCCATGTTATTCAAAGGGCTTAGAAATAGTTTCTTTAGTGATTTTCTTTCTACACATGGTGTTACATAACACAATATTCTTTATCATACAAAAAATCTAAGACAAATGAATCATTATAGTTTTTCCCGGGTAAGTAGAATCAGCTTTCCAAATTATTGGATGAGAAGCACAGAAATATTGTGTGGAACAATAAAATTCACAACAATTCTTTTCATACCAAAAATTTTAAATATTGCAGTTACGGCTTTGTTTTTAACGTTTAAACATAAGATGACATAATGACAGCATACAGTAATTTCATTTGCATAAAGGCAGGATTTTGTTATAAAGAAATAATTATACTGAAAATATGAAAATAGAAACTTGAAACAGACTCCAATTTATTTTTTTTTAAATGCAGTATTAGATTGATCTGAGAGCAGAAAAAAAGGTTAGTCTCAAAACAGACAGATCCTTAGAACACTTTATAACATCCTACAGAACACATATTCAAGTAATGAAAATCTTTGTATAAATAGAGACATTTAGTCAAAGGCCAGATCATGATGGAAGATCATTTTGCACACTAATTTTCGATATTGTCTGGAGCAATTTCTTTAACTCATCAAAAATAAAGCCTGAAAAATATTGAAAGACATTGCAAACATAATGCTTTAGTCTTTTGATTGACTATTGATAGAAAGATGTTGGTTATTTTTAGTGGATCCTCCTAAAAGTACAGCAAGCTGTGAAATTTCCTGATAATCATAAAATTCAATGCATTATCAATAATAATAATAATAAGATTTTCTAAAAAGGACTCAACCAGTATTATGGAAGGGAAACTCACTGTTATGGATTAATGGGGTAATATGTATTCATTATCTTTGGAGTCTTTTTTTTTTTCCCCTTTCATGTGGAAAGAAGATTACAAGAATGTGTTTCCTGAATTAGAGAAATTTCTTAAAAATAAAAACAATTATATGTTTTGCAAATTAGAATTTAATGAACAAAATAATGTAAGCTGTGTTAAAATAAATGTTTTCGTAACATAGTTATGTTTTTATTTATATGTATGCTTATTTTTCTGCTCCCTTCTATATACAATTATAAACAGAGGAGGTGTAAATTTAAATGATTCTGTTTAAGGTTTTAAATGCATAAAATATAAATGGTGGTATTTCAGAATATTTTACAGCTTGAATGTTTTTGTTTAATGGTTATTCTTATAATGAAGTCTAAGAATGAATAGTTAAGTTTTCTTAAATTTAAATCATCAATTTCAAGCACCTCATATATATAGGTTTTTTTTTTTTTTTTAATGCTAAAAAAAGAAGCAGATTATTATTCCTGTAAAAAACTGGTAATGAAGAAGTGATTCAAAGAACAATTTCTGTAAAATAATTTTGATAAAACATTTTTTAAACAAAGTTTGTGACCTACATTTAAATTTAGTGATCTGGCCAAAATATAAATTACACGTTTGTCCGAATAGTACAATAAAAATGAAAATGCGTAATTTTCAATGACAGCCACCATGATTCCTTAGGTCCCAAGTAGATAAAAGCATCATATGGAAAGACTGTTTTTTTTCTGAAAAATGATTATTTAAAGACTATTGAAAAAATAAATCTAATTAATAAACAAAAGAAAAGTTTCTAATGCATTAATTTTAAGTTTCCTTGATAGATGTACATCAGTTACTAAACAAATGAAATTGGTGTGAATTAAATTATCTTATAAAGATTAGATTATTTAAAAAAATTTAATTATAAATCAAGTAACAAAATATCAGTAAAAAGTTACAGAAAGCTGAAATGTATAAATCTGTTCCTGAAATATTAATATGCATATCATCTTAGAAACAGCATGCAATTTAAAAATGGCTATCTTAAAATTTATTTGTATTGAATTTGAAAATAAATATCCATGTAAATTATAAATCTCTTATTCAAAACTAATCTTTTAAAAATTTAATAACAAATATATTAAAAAATCCCCATTAGATGTTCCAAAACTTAAAGTTTTCAAATCCAATAAGGTTTTAAGCTCATTTATAAGTTGTGCTATAGGAGGATTGTGCTGCCAGATAATTCAATAAACAAATTATACAGTTTTATATAAAAATTATGAAATTTAATTTGAAGCAATGCAACTTCTCAGCAATAATAAGCAATCAAAAGATGATTCTAAGTAAGAAAAGTATGTTTGGATTATCTCAGCATTTTCCCAATCTTTCTAGATTTGTGACACAGCTTTAATTTAATAAAATGTCTGTAACACACCATTGTTCTTAAAATTATTTAAATATAGGTTTTGTTTAATCATTATAGAAGAAATAATATTAATAGATATAAGAAAAGTTAAAGTAAAAATACATTTATACTTGTTTTTGAAAAAAATTTCAAACTGATTTAATGTTGAAGTATATTTAAATTGTTCGTGTATGTACAGATGTTAACCCATTAACCACCAAAACTATAAAAGGTTAAAAAATTTTTATACAAATGATATTGGTTATTCATTTGAACATTTATAATATTAATTTATAGTGGAAATAACAAAATTTGTGTTAGCTTACGAAAAATGGAATGTTGTGTTCACGCAACGTCAGCGGAATAAGAGTACTGATGTTTATATTGAGTTCAACTGAGCATCAGCAGGGTTTTCTTGCATATTTGGGCACTGTAAGATTTTTCTTTAACTTTGTTACAATTTAGATAGCAAGCAATCACTTTAATGGGTCATTCCACGTGAAATCAACCAATTTAAAGAAAAAGTGTTGCACCATAGTCACAGATTTTTTTAAAATTTTTATCATAGGCAGGCACAGTAATGAAACCCTCAAATCTGAAATTTAAAAATAATTTTCAGAATATTGACTGAGATATAGACATTTGAAAATTGATCATTTTTACCAAATGGCGGCCATCTTGGATGCTATCCCTATGTCTATAAATGTCCATAACTTGACAACTAATGACTCAAATTTTATATTTCTGGTACCAATTTAAAGCTATTTGTATAAAGAATGCATATATGATATTAAAACAATAGTAATTTTTTATTTTAATACTGTTTATTACATTCAAACTGAAAATATCACCCTCAAAAAATGACTTACTGTAATGGGCCATAAAAAAATGACCCATCATAATTTTTTTTCAAACTTGCTAAAAACATTGCTCCATATGTGTACTTTAAATAGAAAAAAAATTGGAGAGGTAAAATGTTTCGTTTAAAAAAAATAGCTTTTTACACATAGGATGTCACTTACTAAGCAGTGACTATCTTAAATCATGTAAATATCCCTGATTTAAGAAATAATGGCCAAAACTAAATATTTTTTAATCCCTGAATTAATGTAAAACTATAATGAAATATAATCTCATAAGTTTTTTGTAGGACCACCCTCCAATTGCTCCCCCTCCCCCCCCCCCAAAAAAAGAAGAAGTCATTGCTAAAAATGTATAATTGAAAAAATTTAACACTGAAGAAAATAAGAAAATAAATAAAGAATATAATGTATAATTGTGAAAAACCTTTAAATGCAATATATATAAATGAGATTTTACTGCATGTGTATATGTGGAATCTATTCAAAACGTTTTCCATGCAAGAAATTCAAGTTTTATACCTAAATTTCTATTTCTTACTTTAAAAATTGCTCACTTAAAAAGTTTTACATTTGTATGTGACTTTATAGAAAAAATCTGCTGTATGCACGTATTTACATCATTCAAGTTGCATTAAATATTCAGATATAAATATGTCTGTTTATGTATTTTCTATTTCAATAAATTTACATACTAAGAATGACAGAATTCATGAAATGAATGCTAATCTTGCATAATCTATTTTCCTTATTATTTGAATTCAAAACATGATGTAATAATGCATCATCTTCTATCCTGATGTAATATTGCATCATGTTATATGTTTATGCAATTTTATCATAATGTATCCAACAAATCTTTTGTTGAAAATTTTTGAAACCTTTTGTGGGTAAGCTTATTATAAACTGCATTATATATAAAATTTTAAATAAAAAAAAATATTTGACATAATTTATGAATTATTGCATCATGTTGTATGCTGATGCAATTTTGGGAAAAGATTGCTGCTGTATCGTCATCTGTTTTCTAATTGGTTGTAATTAAAGTACGATGAAATATTACATCATAATGTACAAAAAAAATTGACTATCCCTTTTAAACATCATTTCTGTTGATGTTTTCAATGTAGTATGCACTGGCATAGAATAGTTATTTTGTGCTTAAGATTCTACAGTGGACATGGAGTGTTTTGTATGCAAGAAACTTGGTGTTTCATTGAGTACTGATCTGATTCCTGTTCTTCAATTGCCTTCACGTGATTTGCAGTTATTAAAAAAAGATTGCATTATGTAATCCCAGATGAAAAATGCTTTGTCCATGGAAATAGTATATGAAAGGTTCACAAAGATAAATATCTAAAATGATATATTTTAAGACAGAGACAGTGTTGTGATCCATTTAATAAACATCCAAATAGCATCAGAGCAAAATCACTAAAAACAATATCATTAGATATGTCTAAAACAAATCCAGATATCCTAATTCCAGGGAAAAAAATGTGCGTTTCCTGTTATTCATCAGTAAATATGAAAAAAATGTCTATTGTTGACAGGATAACCACCTCAGGAACAGAAAGCCCCTCTGATTCAGATTTTAATGAACCCACAGTAGTAATAGAACAATTAAACAAAAGTTGTGAATTGTTAGAGTTATCGCCAATAAAGGTAAGTAGGCGTACCTCAAAGAGAAAACTTAATTACATGCAAAAGAAAGTTTCCAAAATAACTAAGTGTGTTGCAACTAAAGCAGCTACAATATTAGGTGTTGAAACCATAAATAAGCCTCAAAATAGTAAAGACACAACTTGTCCTGACTGCACATCTATGATGGATAAATTATTGGAGAAGTTTACAAACGCATGTTTTAAAGAAAAAGTTCAAATTCTAACACTAGTTCCAGATTCATGGACAATACAGCAAACAATGACTTATTTTAATACTACACAGTATCTTGTAAAAAAGGCAAGGAAGTTTAAAACAACAGAAGGGATGTTATCGATGCCTAGTGGAAGAAAACGTGTTAAACTGAGTCCAGACGTTATAGAAAAAGTTATTAATTTTTATTATGATGATAATAACAGCCGCATGTGTCCTGGAAAAAAAGATTTCATATCTGTTCCAACTGAAAACGGCAGAATATTAAAACAAAAGAGATTGATTTTGCACAATTTAAAGGACTTATATATTGCATTTAAAGAACAACATGACTTAAAAATTGGATTGTCTAAGTTTTGCTCACTACGTCCAAGAGAATGTGTTACTGCTGGAAGCAAAGGTATTCATTCTGTCTGTGTGTGTGTATACCATCAAAATATTAAACTTATGCTTCATGCTATTCATATCAATGACTACATATCACTGCTAAAAAAACTTGTTTGTTGCATTGAATCTGAAGAATGCATGTTGCACAGGTGTGATAAATGTCCATCTCCTGAAATTTTAAAGAAAGATTTAATGGGTTTAGATGAATTGGAAATGAGTAATGATATTATTTATAAACAGTGGGTAAAGACTGATGGAGCAGAATTTAAAAAAGTGATTATGCCTGTTGATGAATTTGTTGATGATTTAATTACAAAACTCCTTGCTTTATGTTCACACCACTTTTTTGCAAAATCACAAAGTTTATATTTCAAGAAAACAAAGGATGAATTGAATACAGAAACTGCTATTATTTCAGCTGATTTTACTGAAAACTATACTTGCATTGTGCAAGATGCTATTCAAAATATCCATTGGCAAAAAGAACAGGTTACAGTTCACCCCTTTCTTGCTTATATAAGGGACAGTATCACTGATACTGTGAAATCTATTCCTATGTGTGCAATAAGCGAGCATTTAGTTCATGACACTACTACATTTTGGGCTTTTCAAAAAGTAATTGTCAATTATTTAATTTCACAAATTCCACAGATTAAATACATAAAATATTTTAGTGATGATATCATCAACCCAATACAAAAATTATAAAAATTTTATTAATCTCTGCCATCATGAAGACCATGGTGTGAAAGCTGAATGGCATTTTTTTGCCTCTTGCCATGGAAAAGGAGCTTGTGATGGAATAGGTGGCACCATAAAATGCATGGCCACCAAAGCAAGTCTTCAGCGTCCATTCAAAGATGGTATCTTAAATGCATTTGATCTGTATACATTTGCAAAAGAATAAGTTAAAGGAATTGAAAGTATTTTTATAACAAAATCTGAAATTGAAATTGCCAATAATCAGTTAGCAGATAGGTATGCAAAGGCAGATACAATCGTAGGAATAAGGGTTAATCACAGCTTTGTGCCAATAAATAAAGGCCAAATACTGGTTTCCAGGGTATCAGGCTCCTCAACAAATTTTATTGCTACTGTGAGATTTAGTGAAACCGACAAACCACAAACATTTAAAAGTGAACAATATGTTGCATGTGTATATGGTGTTAATTGGTGGATTGGTAAGATTTTAGATTACTACGAGGAATTCAATGACTATAAAATTATGTTCATGAATCCTCATGGTCCTAGTTCATCATATTCATGGCCAAAATCTTCAGATGTTTGTTGGATTCCATATGAGCATATAATGAAAGTAGTGTCTACCCCAATGACTGCTACAGGAAGAACATATACTGTTGCTCCAGAGGAGCATACAGCAATTCAACTCTTATTCTTAAACTTCAAGACAGATTAAATCCTTGGTAATTTTCAACAACATATTATCAAGTTCCTTTCAACAATATATTATAAAGTTATATCCATGTAAGTATCCTGTTCTTATTTTATGTAAATATGTTTCATATAAGTTTTATCTAAATCTTACTTTTATACATATTTGATGTTTTTGTTGTACATTTGTATCACACAAGATTTGTGTACTCATTTTGTCAAGATTTGTTCATTTAAATTGAAATTGGCAGTGAACTGAATAACTAATGTCAACTCATTAATATTAATTTTTAATCTTTTATTTGAATTCAACTGATTTACAGCTAGTATTTCTGCCATATTTCAAAAAAATATGTTTTATGGCTCTTTTTCCTTCTAAATATTTTCCATTATATATATATTTTTTGAGAATTATACATATTATCATTTTATATGAAATAAAAAGTATTGAAATGAAAATTTACTGTTATTTTAATATGTATGTGTTTTTAGTATAATTAACTGCTGATTGGTATTTCTAAATTGAATTATTTATATATTGATGCTCATACATTAATTCATATGCCAGAAAAAAATATTTTTAACCATTATTTGTTAAACCAAAGATACTTACGTGTTTTAACATAGTCACTGTTAGGTAAATGACATCCTATGTGTAAAAAGCTATTTTTCTTTAATGAAAAATTTTACCTCTCCAATTTTTTTTCTGTTTAAAGTATACATATGGAGCAATGTTTTTAGCAAGTTTCAAAAAAAATTATGATGGGCCATTTTTTTATGGACCATTATAGTAAGCCAATTTTTGAGGGTGATATTTTCTGTTTAAATGTAATAAACAGTATTAAAATAAAACTTTACCATTGTTTTAATATCATATATGCATTCTTTATATAAATAGCTTTAAATTGGTACCAGAAATATAAAATTTGAATCATTAGTTGTCAAGTTATGGACATTTATAGACATTGGGATAGCATCCAAGATGGCCACCATTTGGTAAAAATGACCATTTTTAAAAAGGGTATATCTCAGTGAATATTGCACAAATTAGTTTTAAATTTCAGATTTGAGGGTTTCACTACTATGTCTGTCTACAAAAAAAATTTAAAAAAAATCCGTGACTATGGTGCAACACCCATTGGTTGAATTCATGTGGAATTACCCTAATGTAATTAATTTATTATTAAAATTTAATTTATTTTTTTATTCTGCATTACTGATCATATCCAGAAAACAGTTACAAGTATCAAAATATTCGCTACACTTATGATGTAAGTCAACATCACAAATGTACTGCAGCGATAAACATTCTGGCTATGGCATTGTTTACAATGTAGTCTTCTGCTGTCATCAGAATTGACAATTAACCCTTTCAGGGGCGGTAGTATGTTTATGAAACCAAATAATTTTATTTCCCAAATGCCACAATGGCACCAGAATTGTGGTAAAGTAATTGTCCTTTATTATGTAACTGTTCGTAAATACCGGTGTCATTCATTCATTTCAACATTTTAGAAATTTAAGTGCTTTACCCCGGAAAGGGTTAAATTTCCACGTTCTGTCTGTAATGGCTTTTGCATGTAGAACTTACTATGCCTTCTTTTGGCTGATTTGTTCATGGCTAACTCTTTACTTTCAAAGGGTGTTTGCAAAACGTACAATGCAACTTCATGTCTGAAATCTAAGTGAGAGTTTTTATTTTTGAACATAATCTTTATACCTTCTTGCATTTATCAAGGTTTTATTTTTTCTTCATTTTTTGGCTGAGTCATATTCAATTTTTCTACCTTTATCCTCTTCAAGTCTCCAGTGTTTTTTATTTGTATGTGGGACTTGCACTACTTTTAGAGGGTACAAACTTCGTTTTCACGCACACTTCAATTTTGACAGCAGTATCAAAAGGTAAAGTATCATTATCACTTTTTGATATATTATCATTTCCTTCTTCATCAATAATTTCTGCTATTTCTGATGAAATAACGATAATATCTGTTTCGTTACCGTCATCATTATATGAATCTTTCTTAAAAAATCTTTGAAGACCTTCCTTGATCATAAGATATCTATTTGAAACATTTCTATGAGCTCAGAATAAGAAAAACATCCACAGAGTCGAACGATACGAGTGAGTATTGGAACTACCCCTTTCCCGCTGACGATGCATAAACGCAACACCTATTGTCTCTTCCTCCCCCATTAAAACAAAAACAACTGATTCGTTGAATGTTCTGATGTACTTTGATCTTGTCTAAAAATAGATTTACTCTAAAGCTTACGTTTGCCTAGCTATATTTCTTCTGCGAAAACGACAACGTGAAAGTTTTCATTTAAAAATGCTTTAAGTTTCGAACTTGTTATTAAATAGAAAAAAAAAATGTTGAGAGAAAATATTTTTCTATTGAATTAGAAACCATAATATACCCTACTTAAAAGTTACTATTAATATAAAATTAATTTGATAGCTAATTTTTTATACGCATTTATTTTGACTGTTGCGTGAACGCAACACCAGTGGTTAATGGGTTAAAGAAACTCAGTTTAAGTTTCATTAAAAGTAGCCTCTCATATCCTCCGTATTCTTTCCCTTCATTAAAGAATACCCCCTATTTGAATATACCCATCATCACTTTGTTTGTGTATTCTCAATTTAGTTTCATCCCAAGAATAAATTTCTTCTATTTTGACTTGAAATAGTTTGAATTATTTTTATTGATAAGTGATAAAGGGATGAAAGCTGAATGAAACTTATGAAAAGAAAAAAAATCTAAAAATCTTGCCGATAATTTCAACTTTAGTGAGAAATTTGAGCCATCCTTCTGATACATTTTTTGTGTTGAAAACACAGGCTTAGAAACACTGGATTATACAATTACTCTTATACACATTAATAATGGTATATAAAACAGTACATATTAGAAAAAAGAATTAAGCAATTAAGATAATACCATTTTATGTTTTTTAATTGGTTATAACAAAATAATAATTTCAACAAACATATCATGAAAACCTCTAACCACAAAGATGAAATAGAAAAATATGTTTAAAAAAATAAAATATAAACAAATTCCACGTCTGATAAAACCAGGAGGTATAAGGAGTGGTGGTGTGTTTTTCATAATCTAGAAAAATTGTACTCATACCATTTTTCACTGTATAGGTTAAAATTCTTTGAATTTATGACTAGATTTTCACAAAGTCCTACTAAAAATTTCCTTCAGTTTCCATGTTAGTATGCATTCTTGTTTATTAAATACTGAACTTAAGGAGACAATCACAGATCTTCATAGCATACAGAATTACTCTTCACCTAATGTTTTCCAAAATTCCCTTTTCACCTTCCAAAATATGTTCAGGCTCATAGCCAGAATTTCCTTTAAGGAGGTGCTCATTTATCAAAGTTTGTCCAGCCTGACTACAGTATTTTGTATGATAGCAAACAGAAAAAAAATTACCACGAAATATATTCTTGAGCAGATTACAATTATATTAAGATGACTAATCCAAAAGTGACATTAATTATAAATATTTTTTTAAATAAATGCTACACATATATGTAACTGTAAAATTTTGTCATATTTTATGTCTTGACATTACAATATTTTGCAGGGAATGCTTTCTACAATTGCCCTTTTCTTAAACACATTTGTTTTCTCAATAAAAATGAATCCTGGAAGAAGCACTGAGAATTATGATAGCAAATCTTCATACAAAAAGAATTCATATTTGCTAATTTTCATGCACTTTTACTACTATTGTTTAATAGTAATCTTTGTTTTATTTAATTTTTTAATTTCTGTGATTAAATAACATGAAGATTACTGGTAACAAAAATGCATAAAGGCAACTATATAAACCTATCATTTAAATTTTGAATGAGGCATTTTACATTAAAAAAATGTGAAAACAGTCACATGTAATATTCTTAAACAGAAGTATTTGGAAAGTTTTCATGTGTTGTCCCTTGTCTATTTCGAGTATTGGAGGAATACGAATCCATGAAAAATGAAGAAAAATCACCAATGGAAATGCAGATAACATAATTTTTGGTTTTATTTTCAATCACAATGATGTGTTCCTAAATAGGTAAGCAATTCACAAGGAACACATATTAAAATTCAATTTCAGTAACAGTTATTAACATGATATCTCACCTTTTTATATGAAATGTATTTGCATAATATGAATAACGGAGGGGTCATCTGGTTTAAGGTCATCAGGCAAAAACATTATTGGAGTCCTAACAAACCTGAAATTGAACTATTAATCTTATAACTTTTGGTTTCAATATTTTAACACTCATTTCTGAATTTAAACATTAAATACAACTACTTCAGGTACAGTGAAAGAAAGCATTTGTCGCTATGTAATTTTAATGTTTTATCTCCAACAAGTACTTTTAGGCAGAAGTATTGTTTTATGCAAAGTCAAAATTTTCCTATTCTTTGTCATTGAAATAGGGCTCAAAAAACGAAATAGGACTTTGTGCCTCAGGAAAACTACCAGAAATTACAATCAAGAACAAACATGAGCAAGAGAGCAGAATACTGTTTATCCACAGGCCCCCGTGGGCATAGCTACGGCATTGAAAATAACTTTGAATAAACTCACAGAATAAAACTCACTAACTGAATAAATTGTAAAAAACCTTCATGAATTTTTGACGTACTTAATACAGACAGAAAGTTCTTTAGTGTTTGAAAATCTATAGTTTTCAGAGTGTTATACTAAAACAAGTTGCATTATTTATCTTATTTACTATTTCTTCAGTAATTATGTCCAAAAAAAGCTCAGATAATTTCATTCTGACTATCTAAAGTCATGTTCCATCATGTTTAATGCTTTTGATAATTTCTCTTTTCATAGCTAGAGTGTGTCCTAAATTTCAAAGGTATAAAAAACTGTTCAAATAGAAAAATACTCAAAAACAAGTTGATGCAAATAACTGAAAAAAAATTAAACCTAGAATAGAAAATGTACTTTTTATTTACTTGGTGAAAAATGAAACAAAAAAAAAGATCTATTTGTAATATAATGCAAGGAATTTTATAAAACCTTTCAAAACATTTGGGAAAATCTTCAGCCTCCTGGGTCCCCTCTCCTGGCTATGTGCCTGAAGTTGTTATATACAATATTGATGTTTGTTTCAAAAACAGTTTTCTTAAATTTAAAGTATTTTTAGAAAAGCAGTAAGTTGTAGAATTCATACATAAATAAAATTTATTGTTTTTCAACATATTTAGAATATTTTCTGGCAGAAAAATTTTATTTTGAAAAATATTCAAAAGTTTTGAGTAATTCTGTAATGATTTTTTTTTTTTCAAATAAGTTAACTTAAGGTTTTATTGATCTAAGAGGATCTCTCATATGCTCCTTTAAATACTGATCTTAAATCCAATAGAATGCCATGGATATATAAAACAATTCAATGAATATTTCACTTGGTGAATCGTTTTCAAAAAAAGTAACCACTTGCATGCATTTTAAGAGAATGTTAAAGCTATATGAAGTATCTACTTACAATCAGCAGCATGGTGTAAACTAAAATTCGTAAAGAAAATTATTTATACAAGAAGATTTGTTTGTGTTTCTTTTGAAGAAAATAACTTATAATGTGCAAGTGCAATCTGCATTATTTAACAGGTTGCAGATGGGAAACCAATTGCATTGTTAAACAAAATTGTGAATGAAATAAATTATCTCACTTGTATAAATAGTTCATTTTACTAATAACAAAAAAAAAATGTTCAAATGTAGGACGATTAAATAATTTTACATACTTTATAGATTATATTTAAAAAATAATGCAAATAAGAAAACTGTGAATTATAAATCCACATTACACATGCTATTTGCCAACCAAAAGGAAGAAAGGCTGGGTTTTTGGACACTCATCTGTGAGACTATGGGTAGTAGAGAAACAGATATTTCAAATTTTAAAATGATTCACAGTGAATTAAGGGGAAAAATCCTCGCAAAAATAAACAAGTCATCCATTGTGCGCCACAGAAAGAATTTAAAGGTATGACTGAATCACAATACAATAATGATATCAACTGCAAGAGACTAAATGTTACATTTCAAGAGAGATTCAAATAAACATTATTTTCCTTATACTTTCCTTTTAAAAGATATTTCAACAAAAAAATGTAGAAATGAGAAAAACAACTTTTAAAGTATGACAGATTCAGCATATGAATTTACTAGTTGCTATATGTAACAGATGCTATTTCAAATCTCAACATAATTATAAAGGTTTAAAAGCTTAATTTTTTTTTTTAATGTTTATACGTATGGCACAGAAAAACTATGACATTCTAGTTCTCTCATCACATTTTACACAATAATTCATTACATGAAATAATTCTTCTCTAAAAAAACATTTACTGAAATAAAAATTTAACATTAACATGGATATAAATTATAATTCAGAAACAACAAACAAAACATTTTGCAGCTGATAATGGATATTTAACAGCATGTTTAAAATCACAATATAAGAAATAAGTTTCACAATGAAGAATAAAAACAGACATCCTAATAAAGAATTCTAGATTATCAAAATACAAACCTTAGTAAAATAAAAATGATTAATTGTATAATAATATAAAAATAAAAAATGGACGGTTTTGTATTTTTTTTTTTTTAATAAAACAGTAAAAGTATAAACTTTACTTTATGCTAATATGCTATAAAGGCACATATAGTTGTCATGTTAGAAAAAGTAAAATACTTTAAGTGAAAACATTTTACATAGCATTTCCTGCTATTGATGTATTTAGATAAATATCTAATTAAAATCTCCAGTGAAGATTTTAAAACTTGAATACAGCAATAATTGCTGCAATTGCAGTTATATAAAATGAAAAAAAATAAATGCAAAATTCATGAGCATGATATCATCTGATCAGGCTCATCTAAAAATTGTTTACAGATGAAAGCAATGTGAAAAATTTCATGAAGAATTTGCAGATGTAGAACTTTTTGGTGTAGTGGACCTAGTATTAGATTGTGGCTTCTGCATTGAATCTTCAGACTGGCGAGAGAAGGACTGGTGTTTCACTGAATCTACAGAATGTCGGGACAATGAATGTGACTGGTTCAGACTGCTCATTGTACTCATCTAGAAAAGAATTATTGAATTTAGAAAAAAAGGCTCTATTGAAAAAATCAGTAATTTTAAATCATAAAAACTAATAATCTTTTCCCTTTAAACAAATTTTTACACTATAGTTTATATTCCTTGAAAAAGGTATAGCTAAACAAAATTAATTTGCAGTCATTAATAAATAGTATTAGATCAAAAACAACTTAATAGGAATTCTTAAAATATAAGAGGATGACATTGAAGTTATCATATCAAAGAAAGAACTACATATACTAAATTTTATGTTTTGGCCATTTCATTATAAATAGTAACTTTAAAACTTTAATGTTCACTGTGCACTCAGATGCAAGTTCTTCATCTCTATATTTTTTAACTAATCTTTTAAAAATGCAAGCATGCTTTGTAACAGAAAATATGCAATATATACAGGGTGTTTCTAAGGTCACACAATCCACATCTTAGCTATTATCTGTCAGAAATATAAAGATACATGCTCGAATTTTGAGCTATATATACATCATATCATGCATGATAGATGACATTGCTATGTATTTATAGCAGAATCTTACGCAAAGAATAATTCTTAAAAAAGTGTTTGTTCAGTGCTTTGCAAACATTTTGAAACACAAAATAAGCCGAATAAATCGACAATACTTAGTTTAGTCATGAAATTCAGAGAAATAGGTACTGCACGAAGAATCGTTGCATTCCGTAAAAATTAGTGTTTGGTGTGCGATTTTACAGAGCAAACAACCAGATCCATTTTCTTTGAGAACACTATGAAGTCCAATGTTTACATTGGCAGTTTTGAGGAACTTTTTGAGCAGTTAATGGATGAAAGAAATATGGGTTGCATGACTTAATAAACAGCCTGTATAATATACATATATATATTCTTAATAGACAAGTTTAATTTCAGATATTAATTTACAATTACATGTTAGCAGCCAGCAATGTTTTTCAGAAAAAGAGATAGCTTAAATATAAACTTATATTATTTTACATGAAATAAAAATTTTGACTTTGTATAATGCCAACTTCTATTCAATTTTAACTAATATATATACATATATATTGTTGAAATTTATTATTAAGATACACATTAACAATTTTGGTATAAGAAGCCTATTCATCTAAGTTTATACCAATGAAAAAAAAACTGCTAAAAGAGTACAACAAGCAAGTAGGGGAAAAATCATTTTTGGTAAGGTTTTCATCTTTGGGTGTACTTCTAGTATTGTAGCTGTATTGCATTATTTTGACAGGAAATTTTCTGATTAAGGTATCACATTATGTTTAAAAAACATTTATTTAAATAAAACAAAAATGAGTACAATATTGTTTTAAATAGATTTGCAGATAAAAAGACAATTTTATTTGTTAAATAAATTATTTTCATGTAATCTATTTTTAATTTTTACAATTTTAAGGAAAAATAATGCAATATTTTATATTTACCAATAAATGCCCTCACAACAAAAATAATGATAGTTTGTTATTTGTTTTTCCACACACACATATATATAGAGAGAGAGAGTACAGAACCATTTATCCTGAATAATTGGGGTCAGGTGTATTCCAGATAACTGGTTTTTCTGGATAACTGGATGAGCATTAAAACAACATGCATTTGTTCATATTGATAGAGTATAAGTAATTATAACATTGTTTCTGATTTCAAATTGACTATTAGATTACTCAGACTAAGACTAAAAATCACATCCAAACAAGATCAAAGATTCTAATCAGAGTTTGAAAGAAGGCATTTTATGAGATTACCTTGCAAACAAAAATTCTTCTATTTCCTCTGCATAAAAATTAAAATGTTTACTATCTAAATAAATATGCTTGCATTTCATATCCTAGGTGTTGACATCAAGTTATATAATGCATGTTGTATTGTTTCAAGCAATGCACATGTCAAATTGGCAATGTTTGGCAATTTTTTTTCTTTTTTTGAAAAACTGTGAAATCAGTCAGTTGGAAATATCATTATTTAAATTTTTTGGCTTTATATCCTTTAAATACAAAGTTAAATTTAGGATGTTAGTGTCAGACACGGCCACACGAGTCCACATGGATTGGGCTGTATAGAACTTTAAGTGATTTTTGCTTTGTTTTATTTTATTATGAAATGCTAAAACATAAATGAATTGATATTCATGTTTTAATATTAAATGTAAAGACATGCACGATTTTACAATTAGTAATATCACTCCAGTATACACTATATAGCCATTAATCACCAGACACTTTCAATATTACACATTTTGTTGAATATTTTAAAACAGGATTATGAAAAATATTATTGACTTCACATTTATTAACTGCGATTTGATCAGAAGGACAATTAAGGGGTCAATAAAAAATCAAAGAACAATAATAATATTTGGGATCACCCTGTAAAGTAAAATGCATGACATGATCGATCGCTGTAGCATACGAATATGTGGATATTGTACAATAGGTGTATTCATTTGTGTACGAATAGCACATTCATGGAGATATATTGATTTGTTATGTTGATAATTTGAGTTTTCCTTAAATAATTAAATATTAAAAAAAAAAAAAAAAAAAAAAGTAATGCTAATTTTTAAGATGTTTTATATAGATAATAGTTGGTTTTTTTTACTTTAGAATAACTTCTTTTTCTGTCAGTCAATAGTTCAAATTACTCCATATTATACTTAATGGTTTATTGTAATGCCAAATAATATTTTGAGGAAGTTTTTTTATGTTGGCTTGGCGCCCGCCAATGTAAAGACTTTTTCCTCAGTAATTATGAATATTTTATGTGTAAAATATAAGCCTATAATGTTTAAAAATGTAGAAAAAAAAAAATATTTAAAGTTACAACTAAATCGCAATTTAATATTGAAAATATGTGTTCAAATGACAAAATAATATTATTTTAGAAGTTTTTAGAGTTATTCTATTTGTAAATAATTAAGCTTAATTTATTATTTCATTTTTAATCGCACGTGGTTCCGAATCGGCGATGTTTTGAGTATTCATCCGCGTACGATCGGACCACGTTTTACATGCAACTAAGACTCCTTTTAAAAATCGGAAAATACTGTGTAAAAATAGATATTATGTGTTATTTAAATGATGATTAATTCATTTCAAAAAGACCTAAAAATAAATAAGAGGTACCTCTATTAATGTTTACAGTATTTTCATAATTTAAACAACATCTCCAGGCAATTCGTCGGTGTCATTTAGTCTTCTCTCTGAAGACTCTCCACAATCTTGATACTCAATTTCAGCATCATTGCGACCAATTGGTTTTACTAGCTCCGGACTCCGCGATCTCTCTCGCTCTTCTAAACCTTCCAGCCGACACACGGTCGCTCCTTCCACCTTGCAGCCGAGCCTGCCACCTCCGAACTCCGATCTTCCGAAGAGAAAAAGCCCCGTTTTTAGCGAAGATCTCTCCTTTTATCCTCTTGCTTCCTTACCTCTTTCGTCCAGCGCAACGGTACAAAGTTCCGTTCCGCGCCGAAAAACACAGAGATATGCGCTATTATTTATTTTTAGGTCTTTTTGAAATGAATTAATCATCATTTAAATAACACATAATATCTATTTTTACACAGTATTTTCCGATTTTTAAAAGGAGTCTTAGTTGCATGTAAAACGTGGTCCGATCGTACGCGGATGAATACTCAAAACATCGCCGATTCGGAACCACGTGCGATTAAAAATGAAATAATAAATTAAGCTTAATTATTTACAAATAGAATAACTCTAAAAACTTCTAAAATAATATTATTTTGTCATTTGAACACATATTTTCAATATTAAATTGCGATTTAGTTGTAACTTTAAATATTTTTTTTTTTCTACATTTTTAAACATTATAGGCTTATATTTTACACATAAAATATTCATAATTACTGAGGAAAAAGTCTTTACATTGGCGGGCGCCAAGCCAACATAAAAAAACTTCCTCAAAATATTATTTGGCATTACAATAAACCATTAAGTATAATATGGAGTAATTTGAACTATTGACTGACAGAAAAAGAAGTTATTCTAAAGTAAAAAAAACCAACTATTATCTATATAAAACATCTTAAAAATTAGCATTACTTTTTTTTTTTTTTTTTTTTTTAATATTTAATTATTTAAGGAAAACTCAAATTATCAACATAACACATTACATCTCCGTCCCCTCAAAAAAAATTTTTCTGAAAAAAAAATTTTTTGTAAGCAAAAGAATAAGAATCAGGTCCTCGCCAAAAAAAAATAAAAAAAAATACATGTTGCATGTGAATACCCCTCTAACTACCCAGATAGAAATTCAAGTAATTGGCTAAACTCCGAACACCCAGTCACCAAAACCAACCAAATCAGGATTCAGACAACTTTACCAAACATTAATGAAATCTTGCTTCATCAAATTTTGACATGCATCCATAACCATAATGTTTAGATTATACATAATAAACAATTCAAGGTGATTTCCATTAGTTGACTGGTGTGTTTAAGATTTATACGTATACTTTATCACATTCATACAATAAATAGCAAGTTTGTTCAAAAATTTAAAACGAAAATTTGATCCTGATTATACAATATATTACACAAATTATACAATACGTTACATAAATTATATTACACAAATTATACAATACAATACAATAGAAAAAAAATTATATACAACACTATTCAATGGTGAAAATGTATTCACCACAAAATCTTATTTTTTCACAACAAAACCATGTGTGTCTCTGGTGCGCAAATTGTAATCACTAACGACTGCAGGTCTCGTATGCTGTCTACAATTTTGCCTAGATCCTGAATGTGACTGACCAGGTAAACCTGTATTTATGTCAACATTATCAGTGTTAATTTTATTATTGTGTGCATGAGCTTGATTGTTACTACTATCACTATAACCTATCAAATCAAAAACTGGATACTGATCAACAATCTCTTCTACCTGAGAATCCTTAACATCCATGTCAATTTGATTGTTTTGATCCGTATCCCGTTCCCCATTATTAATCTCTTCCTCAAAAAGTGCAGGAAAAATAATTCTTTCAGTGATTTTAGTCAATCTATCAACATGTACTAATTGCTCGTCCTTGGGGTTTTGTATGTGAACAATTTTAAAATTTACTGTATTAGTTTGTTGAGTGATACGGTAAGGTCCTTTATTGAACTGTGTAAGTTTTTTACTAGCCCCTGGCTTAACTACTGGTGTGTACAATAGCACCAAGTCCCCCACTTGTAAATTTTTGTCTGTGGCAAACTTTAACCTATACTCTTCCTGCTTTTCTGCAGCTGTAGTTAAATTTTGTTTGACCAAGCGAAAAATTTTGCTTAACCTTAAATGTAAATCTTCACTTAACTCTCGAGTATCTGCGTAAGATCTTTGAATAGGTTTGGTTATGAGGTCAACAGGTAAAAGTAGATCCCTACCGTACACTAAATGTGCTGGGGTATCCCCTATAGCAGCGTGATAAGCTGTTCTGTAAGCCAATAGAGCAAAATGTAAAACTTTGTCCCAATCTTCATTTGAAGAGTCCACTAAGTGTTTTAACATATTAACTATCGTGCCATTGGCCCGTTCCACAACCCCGTTTGCACTCGGGTGATAACTGGTCGTAGTATGTTTTTTAATGTGAAGTTTCTCATATACTTTTAAGATTGCCTCTGATATGAAAGATTTGCCCTTGTCTGTAGTGAGGTGTTCAGGAATCCCATGAGTAGAAATAAATTTTTCTAACACTGATATTATAACCTCAGATTGTAAATTCGGTACGGGATATGCCTCAGCCCATCTTGTAAAATAATCTGTAATTACAATAATGTGTCTGTTTCCCACTGCTGTAGTACTTAACGGACCCACTGCATCGACTGCAATCTTTTCAAAAGGACGTGAAGTAATTTCGACTCTCTGCAATGGAGCTTTCTGTTTGGATTTATATCCTTTACGAATGGCACACTGTACACAAGATTTAACGTGATTGAGTGTGTGTTTATATTGTCCCCACCAAAAGTAATTTTTCTTAGTTTTAATTAGTGTTCTTTTAAATCCTGGATGTGCTGAGGTTACAGAGTCATGAGCTAAATTTAAGATATGTGAAATTAAAGTTTTAGGAATAACTAATTTAGTTTGATTGTCATTATGTGCATCTTTTTTGTTTATGCAATATAATAAATCATCTTTTAAAAAGAAGGTTAATTCATTTAATTGTATTTCATTTATATTATTTAATTGTTCAATTATGTTTTTACATTTTGCATCTTGATTTTGTGATGATTTAATAAATTCTTTTGAAAAATTTGTGTTGATATTTATTTCTTGTATCACATTGACATTTCTCGATAGTACATCAGCTGGTACATTACATTTACCTGGGGTATGACAATATTTTATATTATAATTTTGCAGTGCAAGAGCCCAACGAGAAACTCTACTACTGTCTTGGATTCTCAACACCTGCGAAATTGCCTGCTGATCACAAAAAAGAGTAAATTCCCTCCCGTAAAGATAATGTCTAAAATTACTAATTCCCCAAACTACACCGAGAAGTTCTCTCTCAAACGTACTATATCTTGTTTCGGCATCCTTTAAAGTTCTGCTAGCATAAGCGACTGGATGCAGATCACCTGATTCATCTTTTTGGCTAAGTACAGCACCTAATGCGAAACCAGACGCATCGGTATGTAAAAAGAAAGGTTGCTCAACATTAGGCAACATTAAACAAGGGTAAGAAGTCAAACACTGTTTCAATTTGTTAAACGCTGAATCTGCTTCCTGACTCCATTTGAAAGGGGTTTTCAATTTAGTTAATTCTGTTAAGGGCTTTGCGATGTCGGCAAAATGATCAATAAATTTTCTATAAAAATTACATATTCCAATAAAACTACGTACAGCTTTTTTGTTTTTTGGTATGGGGAAGTTTTCTACAGCTTTTACGTTTCTTTCATCTGGAGAGACTGCACCATTTTTAATTTGGAATCCAAGGTAAGTTATTGAATTTTTTGCTATTTGACATTTTTCAGGGTTAATTTTCAGGTTATGAGAATTGAGTCTTTTAAAAACCTGATCTAATTTTTGAATGTGTTCTTCAAAAGTTGCAGAACCAATAATTATGTCATCAATGTAAGTATTAGTATCTAAACCTAATAAAATTGTAGCAACTAGCCTTTGAAAAGAAGCTGCAGCATTGATTAGGCCCTGTGGCAATCTTGTCCACTCAAACAAACCAAATTCTGTACAAAAGGCAGTTTTGTATCTGTCATCAGGATGCAACTCCATTTGCCAATATCCTGAGCATAAATCTAAAGATGTATAGTAATGAGCACCATTTAATTTATCTAATAAATCTGAAATATGGGGGAGGGGAAATGGCAAGGGTTTAGTTTTTAAATTAAGCTTTCGGTAATCGCAAACTAATCTGTAAGAACCATTTTTCTTTTTAACCAATATTACTGGGGATGCATAAGGAGAATCAGAAGGGGTAATTATATCAGCTTCAAGTAGGTCATCAATTTGTTGTTTCAGCTCTGTTCTTAAAGCATATGGTGTCCTATAGGGTTTAGAACGGACTGGAATATCATCTGTTAAATAAATCCGATGACTGGTTGTGTTACAACCAGTTAAGTCTTTAACCGACTGTGCGAAAATAGCTTTATTTTTATTTATGACTTCCATGACTGCCTGTTTTTGTGATTCAGTTAAATGATCTAATTCGAACTTCTCCCCATAAGGATTAAAATCAGTTATCTCATTTTCCACTTCTAAATTATTTACAGTTGTATTTTGGACATTAACTGCTTCAACAAATTCAATTTTTGCTATCTGACAATTTTTATTTATATGAATTTTCCTTTCTGTTACGTTAGCTATTTTAATCCATAAATCTTTGTTGCCTTCATAATTATAAATTCCGTTCGCTACTAACCAAGAATTATTTAGAGATTTATTTGATGGCTGAACAAAAATTAGGTTTTGAGTTTGTGGTAACCCATGAATTTTAATTTTGATGAATTGTTCAGATCGAGGTTCAATAACATTTTTATTTACCGTACTCCCTATACCTTCAAATTTATGTAAATTTATCGAGTTAACTTCTATATGTTTTATATTGTTCCATAAAATCGTATGGTTTATATATTTTAACGTTTCAGTTTTATAATCAATGATAATGTTATGAGATTTTAAAAATTCCGATCCAAGAATTGCGTTATAGTTTGTTTTTAGACTATTACTAATAAAGAAGGTTACGTCAAATTTAACGTCTTGGTCAGTTAAGGAAAGTTTAATTTTCTTATCTAAGCCCATGATGTCATTGTTGACGCCAATGACTTGCATTGTGCAAGACTCAGCTATATCAACCCAACTTGGTAAGAGTTTATTCAAAATTTCGGATGAAATTAAGTTTATTGCTGCTCCTGAATCGATAAGACAATCTATTTTTTGTTTATTTAATTTAAGGGAAATTATAGGTAATTGTCCTACTTCAGCACTAACCGTATCTATGCGTACCAAATTAGGGGGAGAATCCAAAGACAGTGGTACGTTCCCGTTTTGCCCCACTACTGGTTTAAAGAATCTGAATTAGAATTTTGTGATTGTGTGTGTAATGAGGGACAATTCCTTTTTAAGTGGCCTGGTTGGTTGCATTGGTAACAAACAATATTTCGTCTGGGACGGTACTGCCTACCCCCGTATTGTGATGGACCTGCCCCATACCCTTGTGACTGACCTTGGGTGACACGTAATAATGTTTGTACTTGGTTACTAAGTTCTGCGATTTTTCGATCACTCTCGCTGACTACATTTTGAATGAGACTTTTAATTTCTTGCATTTCATTTGAGTAATTATTAGTAGTTTGAGCAATGTTAATTGGTGCTTGTGTTTGGTCATAGTCTGCACATTTCTCCTGACAAATTGCCAAGTCCCAAATATGTTTATAAGTGCTAGGAGAATGTGGCATGACAAATTTTCGCACCTCCGGTAACATACCTTGCAGACATTTTTGTACGAGTAATTTTTCTCGGATGGCCTCTTGATCTGCAAAGCATTTGTAAGATAAACCCAAAACTCTGGACAGGAAAGCTCTATTTGACTCCCTAATATTTTGGCGGGCTGTTGTAAACTCTTGTAAATGGTATGCCTCATCTACAGTTTTACTGAATCGGCTAATTAAGGCTTCTTTTAGAGTTTGTAGGCTGTGTGTATTTTTTAAGTGAGGCTGGGACTTAATAAATTTTTGGGCTTCTCCTATGCATTTCATCTTTATGGCAAAGACGCATTGTTCCTCCTGCCAACCTGCAAAGTCTCTAACCATCTTAAAAATTAGCATTACTTTTTTTTTTTTTTTTTTTTTTAATATTTAATTATTTAAGGAAAACTCAAATTATCAACATAACAGATTTTTTTTAAGATCAAAAAATTCTTGCATATTTTTTGCTTACATCATGCAGGGTTTTCTACCAAATTTAATGCCAGTTTCAGAAAATTTGACAAAATGTAGTAGAAATAATATAATGCAATTCGAAATTAAATATATTAAACATTTGATGAAATATGTACAGTTGTATGAAGTATTTTTTTATCTGTGCATGAACGCATGATAACAAATATTTTTTTCATGATTTAATAGTCAACTCCATGGAGCAACTCCTTGAAAAAAGCCAGTCAAATATCATGAAAATTCAGAAAGATATCAGCGATAGAGTGAGCTGATTTTTAATTGTTCTCTAAAAGCTGCTGAATGATAAGGGATTTTCCACAAATTGCCATTTTTTATAAACTGGCTTTCAGCAAATGAGTTAGTATTTAATGAATGTCGATGAGTAGATTTAGAAGAAATGCTTAGATTTTGATAATTCTTTTTTTCTTGAAATAGGCTCATTCTAGTGGTTTTCCAAGAACTAGAGCATCAATAACAAATGAAAAAAAAATTAAAATTAAAAACGACAAATTGGAAAATCCCTTATCATTCAGCAGCTTTTAGAGAGCAATTAAAAATCAGCTCACTCTATCACCAATATCTTTCTAAATTTTCACGATATTTGACTGGCTTTTTTTTATGAGTTGCTCCAGAGAATTGAGTATTAAATCATGAAAAAAAATATATTTGTTATCATGTGCACATGCACAGATAAAAATTATTTCATACAACTGCTCATATTTCATCAAATGTTTAATATATTTGCATTCCAATTGCACTTTATTATTTCTACTACGTTTTGTCAAATTTTCTGAAACTGGCATTAAATTTGGTAGAAAACCCTGCATGATATAAACAAAAAACATGCAAGAATTTTTTGAACTTCACAAATGAATATGCATACTGTACAATATCCACATATTTGTAAGCTATAGCCATAGATCATTTCTTACATTTTATTTTATAGGGTGATCCCAAATATTATTATTTTTCTTTGATTTTTTGTTGTCTCCCTACTTGTCCTTCTATCAAATCACTGTTGATAAATATGAAGTCGAACATGTTCTTCATAATCCTGAAGTTCCAGAAAAATCTGACAAGTATATCTTTAAATATTCAACAAAATATCTAAAATTAAGTGTCCGGTAATTAATGGCTATATAGTATATATATATATATGTGTGTGTGTGGGTGTGTGTGTTATTTTAGTTGCTAAAAATGTAAAAACTACAAACTAAGACTTAACCCATTTGTGCCTACTGTCCCAATTTTGGATGCTTCAAATTTTAATAAATTTGTTTCATTTTCTTCTTCTTTATAACATGAAAACTATATAAAATAATTATCTATAATTGTCTTTATCTGTTACTGAGAGATGACAGCATAAGATGGATATTTATTTGTGTAAATGAAGGCTTTTTTCAGTGTTTATAGATTTTTTTTATTTTTCAAAAGGCAAAATGTAAAAAGTAAGTTTATTTGTATTTTTTCTATCAAGAATCCAAATAAATAAGTCATAATCTTAGCTTGTAAACTTCTTTGAAATAAGTATTTTTTTAAATTGTGAAATTATATGTTCAAGTCTATTTTTTATGCATTTTTGTAACGTGCAAAATATAGGGCGCTAGGCACAAATGGGTACATAATTTCATTTGCCATTTAGAGGACAGTTATTTATGTAAAGTCTTTTTTATGATGATTATGAAATAAATTGTTTTTAAGCCTCAAATACGATTAATCTTAAATTATTATTAATAGTACTTATAATGTTATTAGTATCTGTAAAGAAATAAATATATTGTTTTAGCAATTCATAAAAATACTAATTATAGTATATAATATAAAATTCAAAAGCTTAATTTATATAAATTTACAAGGAGAGGGTCAACCTTGTTAATCACAGATTTTGATTATTTTAATATATGTTGTAGGGTAGAGACCCCTTAGTCTCAGGTTCAACGGATTTTATACAACGCTCCTTAGTTCTTGAGAAACTGGTGGTCTAATAGTAGTACACAACTTAAATACTTACTTTGTAATGAAAAGGATAGGTTGGTCGTAGCTCAGTTGGTACGGTGTTTGCTGGCTGATCTGCGGGCTCGGGTTCAGTACCCGAGCACGCTACATTTGTTTTTCTCATTTTTTGTTTTATAAATATACTTGTAATTATAATTTAATAATTTCAATTAAAAATTTTAATATCATACATTAATTATAATGTTAACAAATTTATCATTTTTTATTTTTAAACTATTATTTCTCATCCTTTAAAGAGGTTTAAAAAGAAATTGGATCTATTATTGAAGGATAAAAATTCCAAAATCGTGACAAAACCTCTTGTGGCGCCATCTTGTTATGATAAAATAAAAGAATATTCAAATAAAATAAAAATGAAAGCAGAAAGAAAAATAATTGAAAGCGCAAGCATACAAAAATTTAAACATCTTTAATATTCAAATAATCTGTTGTAATTTAATTCTGATGCTAATTTTTTATATAATTATGCTTGTTACTTTAAAAACAGAATAATAGTATTATCGCATTGACTTCCTTTGTTACAGCAATGCGTAAATGATATTTCTTTAAAATCCCAAATTGACACAATTTCTCAATATCATTGGATCGATAAAGAATATATGAAATACATTTTAAAAGTGATTTTAAAAAAAAATTAGCAGTTTTATGATGTTTTATACAACTATTTAGTTAAAAGTAAAAAATTAAATAGGTTAAAATTATAACTTATATACAATAATATAAATTTTAATTGACAATGAGATTATTAGTTATACTTACAAGTATACAACAAAAAATGAGAAAAACAAATGTAGCGCATTCAGGTATCGAACCCGGGCCTGCGGATCAGCCAGCAAATGCCATACCAACTGCGATACGACCAACCTATCATTGCGGTTTCAAAGTAAGTATTTTAGTTGTGTACTACTATTAGACCCCCCGGTTTCTCAAGAACTAAGGAGCATTGTACAAAATCCGTTGAAGATGATACTAAGGGGTCTCTACCCTACAACATATATTAAAATGGTCAAAATCTGTGATTAACAAGGTTGGCCCTCTCCTTGTTAGACAAAACATATAATTATGCATTTTTCCACATATGGATATTCCCATATTTAGTATGTTTACATTTTATCAAATAAATACAAAAATATTTTAGCGTATTTTTTTTTAGTATTTTTCCAGTTCATTTTGCAAAATTTTAAAGTGATTTTACCAACAAATTTGAAAAAACAAAAATTCAGGTATAAATGGGTTAAAAATAAAAACTTCCAGAGATACTTCAAATTTACCCATTCAAATTATTATTCTGGTAATTTCACATTTTTTCTGTATGTAAATTTATAAAAAGTAGCTGTAAAACTTCAAAATATTTTCAGATATTTAAATCATTTACACTCACATCATATAGTCATAAAAATGTGAACATAATTTTTGGAGAAAAACAAATTGTAATTAATTTATCATGAAAATCATGTTTTTCAGAAAACACATTTGAAATTTTTATTTCTGAAAATCTATTAGAAATATTTACATCCAAGTTCTTAAAAATCTCCAGATTTATATGTTGAAATCTTCCTTAATCTCACTATTAGAAGATATTTTCCTTCTGAAGATAAATAGAATACATATTGTTGAAAAAACAGTCATTGCTACACTTTTGATGATTTTACAAAGAAAACAAAAACTATTTTGGATGGCTAATTGCATGGGTCTTTGGAATAAAACAATTTTTTAAAATGTGATATTTGCCAAAAGTTGGTTATGTATGCCAAAAGCTGGTTTGCATTATGACTGCAGGATTTATTGTAAATTTTTTTAGTTCTCTAGAAAGTATTACACAACTCATTTCTTAGAAGAATAATTAATTTACAAAAGAGCGAGAGGGAAAAATAAGTGTTTAAAAAAAGCATTACCTTTAACTTTGCCATATCTTCTAGCTTAGTAATATCAGCAAGTTCTTGGTAGTTAGAGAGGACTACTAGCCACATAAACACCTAGAAAATTAATTTGAATAAACAATGCAGCAAAACAATTTTTATAAAATGCTGAATATATTGGTCATAAAATTCAAAATATTAGTATCATTTTATAGTCTAAAATTGTTCATAAAAGCAGAAAAATGTAAACTTAATGAATTATTCTATTGATTTATTAGGGTGATTTTGTTTCCCAGTTGAGACTTATAAAGTATTTATCATTCTCACATGGAGAATGGGAAACAGTCCTAGGAGAAAAAGAGGGAATACTTCAACTGATCTTGCCATGAATAACTGTATAAAAATTATACTGATACAAATCAATTCAGAATAATGGCTATGTTAGATTGTATGTAAAAATGCTTTCAGCCACAAATGCTTAATGTCACCTACAGGTAGCACATTTTCAAAAGAACCTCTAGGCTTAGATTTTAAGTAAATATGTACTATGTCCCATATCTCTTGGATTTCCTGATATGATACTATAACCTTCCAAAGTTTTGTACCTGTTCCAAACAAATAAAGTTGGCCTTCTTTTTGGTATAAAAATGACTAAAAAGCAGTAAGTCCATAGTTTTTTTTCTGCCTGAATGTCAAATTTAACTAAATGTTGAATTAATATTTGTAGAATTTCAAATGTATGATCAAATTTTGTTGCTGATTCAATCTTAAATTTGTGTATCCCCCATACATGAGTCCAAATTATAAGCCCTACACATACTTTTTCATGAAATTTGTTTTTAATTTTTTTTAGTGAAAACAATACAATAACATCCTATGAATTTGAAAATATATATATATAAGTTTGCTTATGGATGTTGGAGGGCTAAAGACAATTTTTATACTGAAAATTGTACAAAATTTTTAATTTTTCAACATCAGCAATCAATTTTGATGCAATACTTTTATGAAGTTAAAACTATATTTAAAATTTCAACTTTTGAATGATTTGAATAAGAGCTTTTGAACTATAATATTCAGAATCTTGAACTTTTAATGTTAAATTGCTTTACTATACTTATAATTTTATTCCCTGAAACACCCTATATTTACATGATTTTTTTGTATTAGTATGCTATTAAGAAATCTAAATGCAAGAGAATCCTTTTTGTAGTTTCCATAATTTTATAATAGAAAATATAATTTTACAAAATTAATATTTAAAAAGTTATAAATTAGAATCAAAGTAAATTTTTAATAAATTTAGTTCATAAAAGGTTCTTATAAATGTATACAAAATATTAGCTTTTTCCTCCAAGTAATTTTTGGTTATGCATAAGAAAATCATTGGGTTAATTTGATCCATTTCTAACATTAGTATTTTATTTCATTTTGCATAAAAATTTTGTTGAAAGTGTGATATAAGTAGTTTTATTACATACCACAGAAAAGGTTATTACTGTGCATAATCATACTATAGTGACATTATAATAAATAACATATTCAATTTATAATTTCTCACATTACATTAAAACTATCCATACAATTCTTTGCATATACATAACATTAAAATTTTGAGAATGTAGTAACAAGGAAAAGGGTTTAGAATGACATATTTACATTTATATGGCACTTACAATGATGCATTAAAAAATTGCCAAATGGAAACAAAAAAGTCCAAGAGCAACTAATCTGTATAAGTCTTTGTATATACATAACATTAAAATTTTGAGGAATGTAGCAGCATGGAAAAGGGTTTAGAATCACATATTTACATTTTTATGGCATTTACAATGATGCATTAAAAAATTGCCAAATGGAAACAAAAAAGTCTAAGAGCAACTAAAAGAAAATACAAAAAACTGAAGAAATTACAATCATTCAAAGTTTATCTGAAAATTACACACTACTGGAAGATCACAGAATTGCACTAATTATAATGACAAAAATTGGTTTCGGGTTACCGACTCCATTAAGATTACATAAAAATATAATTCCTTTATGCCCCTCAGGTGTGTTTATATACATATAAAAGAGATTTTATATCCATGAATTTTAAATTTAAGCTAAAAAATGCTTACATTTATGGTGATCAGTAAAATCCATATCACAAGCATTGCTTGGTGATAACCAAAATATAAATCCTGAAATTAAAATAAAAAATCATTAAATGAATAGAAAATAATTACAAAATATGGCTCATTTTAAAGATTGAGAATGAAATATGAGTATTAATAATGATTAACTTGTTTTCAAAAGTCCACAAATTTCTAAAAGGGCAATGAAATGTATAATGTCTTTATAGTGGTTTATGGATTGAATTTATTTTTTCATGATCATATCATGTTTCATTAAAATTCTCATGATACTTTTAAATAACATAAATACAGTAATTTTTACTATCTGTCTTTAATTTTAGAACAATTTTCAACAGGTGTATCTTTTCAAATCGTCTGAGCACACCTTGTTTTATCAATTTAAAATTTCTTGTGTTATTCAATATGAAATAAGACCTTCATTAATCTATTAAATCAAATTACTTTATACTATATTTATCCATTTGTTAAGGTTATTCAAAATACAATTGCTATGGAATTGGGTGCATACATATCCAAGTTATCACTAAAAGATTTGAATTTTACAAATATGGATTGTTTAATGTTAGACAATTTAGTTTACTTCTTTGGATATAGCATAAACATTTTTACAAATCTCACTTAAGTATGGCAAAATACTCTTTTAAGAATGATGTTCAGACATAATACATTTGTGTCAGTAATGTTTTCTATAATACTCGCTATATTTCAAGAATATTTCCAGAAATTTAATAGAAAATGACTGATATCGATGAATTTTCAAAATTTGATTCTTTGAAACTCAAAACACCAAACTTTAAATGCTTCCTTACAAAAACCACATTTAAAAATCAGTGACCAAGATATTTCAAATACTACTGCATTGATTTATTTTGATTTTTAAAGTACATTTAAAATGAGGAAAACTACTGTTTGAACAAAAGGTTTCTTTTAATTCCAAAGTTTATTTTTATTGAGGAAAAAATTATTTTGTTATTAAAAATCAAAATTTTCCTTGAACCAACAGGTTTTCTCTTTTTGTATGATTCAGATCAGAGCAAGAGAGGTTACTGTAAAACATTTTATTACTATTATTATTTCTAAATGTATTCTATCACAATTCCTACTTCTCTCACTGTTTTTTTAATATTTTTCTTTTGAAAAATTTGTGAGGCTTTATAGAAGATATGTTTAAAGTACACAAAGTTTTATTTAAAAATTATGTTTCATTTTGAAAAATTCTAAAAACCATGCATTTTCTTTCTTACCATGTCATACTGATACTATATATTATACTGAGCACCATCCTTTAAGCTGTTTTAAATATCCTTATTTATAATTCAGTAAAAGATAGATATAACCACAAACTTGGAAATGGCAGCAAGTTAAAACAGCATATCAATGAATAGAAAAAAGTAAATATAGTAATTTTTTAAACATAAAAATGAATGATAAAATTGATACTAAAAGTAAAATCACAAAGTTCTTAACTTTAAACCACACTCTGCACCAAGACCCAGTAGTT
This sequence comes from Maratus speciosus, assembly GCA_963932465.1. Classification (NCBI taxonomy): domain Eukaryota; kingdom Metazoa; phylum Arthropoda; class Arachnida; order Araneae; family Salticidae; genus Maratus; species Maratus speciosus. Next base: position 259,028,069 of record OZ010796.1, on the reverse strand, counting down.
CAGAATCAGTGGGAAAATAGTAGACTGTGTTATTTTTTCTCATGAAACAGATATTTTATCATATCATATATTATCATACAAATAAGTTACAGTTAAATTTTTTTAAGTAATCAATATTTAACATATTGAATCCAAAATTAAATAACTGAATGAAGCTAGAAGAAAATTTTCTTGGTTTTCATGTACAAGAAATTTTTTTCTGAAATGCTAAATGCAAGAAGTGACATAAAAGTTTGAATAATGAAGCATTTTGTTATTATAGAGAAAGAAACTAAGCATGAAGATACCTTAGTAAAAAAAAAAAGGATTTTAGAATCTAAAAATGCTGGAGCAAATGATTTTGCTTAGTGGTTTTAGAGCATTGAACATTCAATTACATATTTTTACTAATTACATTTTTTAGGTTCTATCACAATCATTGTATTTTTATGCACTTTCTAATTATATTTCTAAGTCTATATATAAAGATAGTGAGAAAAGTAGATTTTTGAAGGGAAGCTTAGTCTTGGTACGCCTGTCAGAGTATCTTTTTTAAAAAAATTTCAGCCAAGACAGTAGTCTCATATTTTTGTGCACACAATATTTAAAACAATGCAGCAATTATATTTTAAATGAATTGCCATACACCAAACATATTTAAAAGGAATTGTCATATACCAGAAATTCACTTACAAGTGCAAAAGATCTCAATATATTTTATACATTAACACAGTTTATGACATTATCCTAAAACTATTACATAAACATTTATGCATAAGTAATATATGTGAGTACTTACGTTTACAATTGATCTGTACAACACTGCAATAATTCTCCAAGCAGTAAATAGAAACATAATAATTAACCAGGGTTTGAATTTCACTTCAAATTCCTGAAATGAAAAAAAAATATGGATTTTTTTAATATTATTAATTTCCTCTACAGATTATTCATTAATTTATTTTCCATAATAAAAATATAATTTACTATAGTGCATGAAATTATTCCCATAACACCTTACGTTAATATTCATACACCTCTACTTTACGAAGAATATAAATTAAGCAATTGGCTATCATTAGCTGCATTGAAATTATGAATATTTTAATTAGTATCAGTCATAAAAATATAAAATTTCACACATTTTTGCAATGATTTTGACTTTATGATTTAAATTTAAATGAAGAAAAACAATATGGCATCAATTCAAAATACGGTTTAATTATCAATTGCATCATTTAAAATATTCTTTGCTTAAAATGTTGCTGGAAAATAAAATATGGATCAAAGGCTTATGCTTTATGAGAAGAAATACTTTTATTAGATTATTTAAAAAATTGTGAAAAGTATGGTTTTAATATTTCTATGCATAAAATAAGAGACATATTAATAAAAAAAAGGAAAGAAATGTCAAAGTTTATACTTGACTGGTAAAAAGGTAAAAAATGTACACCCAACAAAGGCACATTCACTGATTATTATATCTGAAGTCGCATCTCATGTTTAAAAAGAAAATCCACCTCCCATCACACACAAAGACATACCAAAAAAATAATTATTACAAAATCTTTAAGAATTTATATAGGAACTGTAAACAAAATTATAAAATCCGATTTGAAGCTAATCAAAAAAAAAAACAACATGTTCACTGCCTGATGGATGTTGTTGTTTATGATGGCCAATTACCTACACAAGGGATATGGGCCCCGAAGTGGGGAGGGTCTTTCTAAGAGAACCTAACCCATATTTATGCAAGGAAATCCAAGATTCAAAGAAAACCATGGAAAACTCCAAATGTTTAGGGCAACGAGTACGATTGGGTTCAAACCCAGCATCTCCCATCTACCAGCTTTCAGAGCAGAACATTTGGGCCACTGGTGGGGCCACCGCTTAATGAGAAAACATGTTTCTCAGTGTCTTAGATATGTTTATCTGATTGCAATAGAAAAAGGTCGATTTACAATGAAAAAAGAGGAGGACATTGGTTCAGAGAAAAAGGGAGAACTTTGCTAAAGGTTTTATGGTTATTGCTAGATTCTCTTATAATGGAAAAATCAAAATAAGGAAAGTAGAAAAAATTTCAAAATTAATTTGGATTAGTATTAGAAATGTTTTAACATATATTTTCAAAGAAGACAACCCATCACTACAGCCAAACAATCTTCTTTGTGTTAAGTTGCAGCAGGATAATGCTCTACCAGCCATCTCTCTAAATCTATTGCTATATTTTTAGAAAAAGTGATAAATGAAACAAAAATTGGGGCTATTCTATTTAAATGCATTCCACTCAAGTTCCCCGACATGTCTCCTATGTATTACTGTGCATTTGGACTTTTAAATAAGCTCTTTATAAGCGGCATCCCAAAACATTCGAGGGACTCGGGAAGATGTGGTCAAGGAGCGGAACAAAAACAACCTTGATATTTAAAGAAAAGTTCTATCTTAGAAATAAAGATCTAATATAATAGTACAACAAAATGGTTATCAGACTGAACATATCAGAAAATAAAATTCTTATCTTTGATAATATATTTCATTTTCCAAAATCATTACAAAAATGTATGAACACTCTCTGTACTGTGATAAAATATCTAATATAAAACACTCTTTTCTATAAAAAATACTATATAATAATAATTACAGTTTCAGTAGCAATTAATAACCCCCTTCACGAGGTTGAATAGAGTGTGCACATATCAACAAAGAGCAAGCGTGCTTCACTAGGAAATTTATGAAATGTTATAGACTTCTTCCTACTGTTGTTGATGTACAGTAATACCCCGAATTATGTCACCCCCAGGTATGAAAGCGCTCCAACCCAAATGGCCAATTACTACCACTAAATTTTAATAGTATTTCAAGCATTATTTACTAACAGAATTTCTGAGATTTAATAAAGCAAAGAATGCTATTAAAATTTAGTGGTAATAATCGGTCATTCGGGTCGGAACGCTCCCATATCTGGGGGTGACGTAAGTCGGGGTATTACTGTATCTTTAACAAACGGCATCTCTGCCTTTTTTCAATATTTCTAAAGTTTGTTTAAAATTTCAAGAATAATTTCAAATTATGTATATTCAATTTTTTATTGAAAAATACAAAATAAAAAAATCCTTTTTTTTTGCAGATAAGCAGAGCAAACTTTTCCCTCAAGTTTTTGTATCAAGATCCAACTATAAAAAGTTTAATATTTGTTTAGCAGTAAAGTACAGTACATGTTGGCAAATCACTTATGAAATGAAAATATCTAAAATTCTATTTTTATTTATTTATTTATTTATTTATTTATTTATTGTTAATGCAATCAGATATGCTAAGCATAAATTAAATTCTTAACATTAGTAGGTACTTTTAACATTTTTCCATATTTGCAATGAAATAGTAAAAAATAAAACAATTAAAACTAAAAAGCTGTGGCCATCCCAAAGCTTTCTTCTATATCATTTTAATGTATTATTTTAAATGAAATAGTTACACATCAACAAATATTAAGCATAGTGAAATTTAACTCGGAGTTACATTGATTACGTATAGAAAAAAAAAAGCATAGTGAAACAGGCTTTGTACACCTTTGAATATCCCTAATGGTTACTCAAAGTCAAAACTAGACTAACAAATATATTTTTAATTAATAACCTCAAATACAAAATTTGGTGCATTTTTACATGATAAAACCTAACATACAGCAACAATATGTATTGCAAAAAGCATAGAATGTCAACGCTATCTATTGAGTGACAAAAACCAAAACTGAATAAGTGTTTTTTATAAGAAATTTGCATGTTAAGTTTGATACAATACCATGCTATAGAAAGAGAATTTTTTAAAAATGTGAAAAACAAGACATAGTAAAGACTCATACTGGGTGATATACACCAACACCAATTTATGTCCAAGGTCTAACTAAACATGAAATTTTACGAAATTCTGTACATTAATTCTTAAGTTACCATGCATACAAAATTTGTGTAATACACAGTCATATGCCAGACAGAAAGGCAAATCAAAAGTAATCAAATCATATTCATGAAATCTCCAAAATGTGTAAATCCCTCAAAAACTAAAAGATGGAAATTTTCATGACTCTAATACATCCTTATGAATATCGAAGAAAGTAAAAAAAAAAAAAAAAAAAGTAACCTTCATTAGTGAATGACCTTTTATTGCAGTAAAATATTAGATAAACATTCAGGTTTAGAAAATTCTTGATGGCATAGATAAGCAACTGCCTGCGTTCAGAGAGATTCGAAATTCGCTAACTTTTCGCCCATGATTGAAGAAATTCCTATTTATCCGCGCCCGATCGACCGAATTTGCGATTTTTCCGCGCCTGATAGACAAAATTCGCGATTTTCTTCGTGCCTGACCAACGAAATTAGCGATTTTTTGGAGCCTAATAGACAAAAACTGGCACTTTTTTCCGTGCAAGAACGACGAAATTTCCGATTTTTCCGCCCCTGATCGACAAGATCTGCGATTTTTCTGCGAACGATCGAAGAAATTCACGACACTTAACTGACTCTGACGAAATTTACAATATTTTCAAACGACAAATTGACGAAATTCGCGATTTTTTTCTCGCGATAAACAGACGAAACTCGCGATTTTTATGCAGTCGATCAACGAAATTTTCAATTTTTCCGGGCATCATCAAGAGAATTCGCGATCTTCCGTGCCTGACATTAAAATGTGCGATTTTCCTAGCCTGATCGACAAAATTCGCTATTTTTCCGTGCCCGATCGACGAAGTTTGCTATTTTTCCGCGCCCTATCAACGAAATTTGCGATTCTTAACTGACTCTGACGAAATTTGCAATTTTCCCGCAGAAAATTGACGAAATTCGCGATAAACAGACGAAACTCGCGATTTATCCGCAGCTGATCAACGAAATTTTCAAATTTTCTGCGCATCATCGAAAAAATTCGCAATTTTTCGGTATTTGACGACAAATTCGCGATTTTTTACTGCCCGACCAACGAAATTTGAGGTTTTTCTGAGCTTGATCGACAAAACTCGCGATTTATTCTTGCCCGATCGATGAAGTTTGCGATTTTTCAGCTCCCAATCAACGGAATTCGCGAATTTTAACTGACTCTGAAAAAATTTGCAATTTTTCTCGTGGCAAATTGACGAAATGCGCGATAAAGAGGCTACGCGCGATTTTTTCGCTGCCGATCTACGAAATTTGAGATTTCCCCGCTCCTAATTGACAAAATTCGCGATTTTTACGCACCCTATAGACAGACAAAATTCATGATTCTTAACTGAATGAGGAAATTTGCAATTCTTTCCGCGGCAAACTGGCGAAATTCGCGATTTTTTCGCGCGACTGACGAAACTGTCGATTTTTCCGCAGTCGATCAAGAAAATTTGCCATTTTTCCGCGCATCATCAACAAAATTACGATTTTCCGTGCGCGAATAACGAAATTTGCGATTTTTCTGCGCCTGACCTACAATATTCGCGATTTTTTCGTGTCCGATAATCAAAATTCGCAGTTTTTCCGTGTCCGATAATCGAAATTCGCAGTATTTCCGTGTCCAATAATCGAAATTCGCAATTTTTCCGAGCCTCATCGACAAAATTAGCTATTTTCAGCAACCGATCAACGAAATTCGCGATTTTCTCTCGCGACTAACGAAACTCACGATTTTTCTGCAGTCGATCAGGAAAATTTGCAATTTTTCTTCGCATCATCAACAAAATTGACGATTTTTTTCGTGCCCGATCAAGGAAATTTGCAATTTTCCCGCACCTGATCGACAAAATTCGTGAATTTTATGCCTGAACAACGAAATTCACGATTTTTTCCTGCGACTTTTGGACAAAAATTGCGATTTTTCCAGCTATAAATTGACGAAATTCGCGGACCACAGTTTGTGCATGCTACCCTAGTATCAATAAATGCAATCACGTCTGTTAGTTTTTTCTGAATTAACTGAAATGAAATCAAGTATTCTGTAGTAAAATAACATCCACTGTAGCATTCTATCCAAGAAGGAATGCATGATCTAGCATTTAAAATAATTTTCCGAATATAGAATTGAAATCGGCAAGCAACTTGTTTTTTATACCTAATAAAATAGTTCATATGTAGTAGATAAGACTAAATGCCTGAATCACCACACCCTAGCAAACATTAAGTACCCTAACCACTAAATAAGATGGTGGGCAGCATTTTAAAGAAGATACAATATAACAGCAACTTTATCAATCCAAGACACAACATAAATAAAAACTTCATATATATAGCACGCTGTGCCTTGCTCTCTGTCACACTGAACAAGAATCTCGCTTGTGGATTCGAAACAGGCTGTTTGCTGGGGGGGGGGGGGGGTTGTGTATTAATTGTGTATTTTTAAACGTTGGTTTTCTGCTTTCTAGGTAGCTTTCTTTACAAAAAGCTACCTATTGCAGCCGTTCGGAGGAAAGCGATTTCAAAAAAATTTGGTATATTTTCAACGATCATGACCCCCAGACCCCGAAACCACCCTCCGTTCAAAATTGATATATATATATATATATATATATATATATATATATATATCTGACCTATGTCACACTGTAACTCTCGTATTTATGAACCGATTTGGATGTAATTCGGTGTGTACATAGTACATACCAATGTCTCGACCGAGTTCGTTGGCCAGCTTCATCCGCCATTTTGTTTCAAAATGACGGCCATTTAAAAATTTAAAAAAAATTTAAAATTTGAAATGTGGTACCAAAAAATTGAAAATGGAAAAATATTTTTTTCTTATATATTTGACCTTTATACAAAGACTCCGTAGCAGTTTTTGTTTCGTCTATATCTTAAAAAATGGCTGAGTTATAGCATTTTGAATTTCTAGCAAAGCTGACATTTTGAAACGTCCTGAATTTTGTCACGCGATAAAAGGCGTATTTATGAACCGATTTGGATGTAACTTCGTTTATACACAGTACAGACCAATGTCTCGAACGAGTTCGTTGGCCAGCTTCATCCGCCATTTTGTTTAAAAATGGCGGCCATTTAAAATTTTAAGAAAAATTTAAATTTGAAATGTGGTACCAAAAAATTGAAAATTGAAAAAATATTTTTTTCTTATGTGTTTGACCTCGATAAAATGATTCGGGAGCAGTTTTTGTTTCGTCTATATCTTAAAAAATGGCTGAGTTATAGCATTTTGAATTTCTAGTGTGGCTGACATTTTGAAACGCCCTGATTTTTGCCACTTGATAACAGACGTATTTATGAACCGATTTGGATGTACCTTGGTGTGTACATAGTACATACAAATAACTCAACCGAGTTCGTTGGCCAGCTTCATCCGCCATCTTGTTTCAAAATGGCGGCCATTTAAAAAAATTTAAAAAAAATTAAATTTAAAATGAGATACCAAAAAATTGGAAAATGAAAAAGAGTTTTTTCGTATGTGTTTGACCTTAATACAAAGATTCCGGAACAGGTTTTGTTTCGTCTATATCTAAAAAAAATGGCTGAGTTATAACATTTTGAATTTCTATTGTGGCTGACATTTTAAAACGACCTGATTTTTGTCACGCGATAACAGGCGTATTTATGAACCGATTTGAATGTAACTTGGTCTGTACATAGTACATACCAATGTCTCGACCGAGTTCGTTGGCCAGCTTCATTCGCCATCTTGTTTCAAAAGGGTTGCCATTTTTAAAAAAAAAATGTAATTTAAAATTTAAAATGAGGTATTAAAAAATTGGAAAATGAAAAAGATTTTTTTATGTGTTTGGCCTTGATACAAAGATTCTGGAGCAGTTTTTGTTTCTGAAAATTTGTTCTTTTGTTTATATCTTAAGAAGTGGTTGAATTATAGCACTTAGAATTTCTATCATGGTTAACACTTTGAAACGATCTTGTATTTGTCTCGCGATACCACACGTATTCGCCTATTTCGATGGAAGAAGGCATGTGGATAGTATACATCAATATCTCGACCAAGTTCGCTGGCCAGCTTCATCAGCCATCTTGTTTCAAAATGGCGGCCATTAAATTAAAAAATATATATTTAAAGTGAGGTGCAAAAAAATTAGAAATTGAAAAAGGTTTCTTTCTTAAGTATTTGACCTTGATATAAGGATTCAGGAGCATTTTTTATTTGTCTTTATCTTAAAAAATGGCTCAGATATAGCAGTTTCAATTTCTAACGTGGGTGACATTTTGAAAAATCTGATTTTTTGCCTGCGACAGCACTCGTATATATCAACCGATTTCGATGTGAGTGAGCATGTGCACAGCAATTACTAAGGTCTCGACCAAGTTCACTGGTTAGCCTCATCCACCATGTTGTCTTAAAATGGCAGGCACTTTAATAAATCGCCTAATTTGGCAGCCAAATATAAGTTACTTTAAATAAAAGCAGCTTGGATAAAGCTGACTAATTTCGCGAAATTCTCATTCATAATGATTTAGTATTGATAAAAATTAGTATTGAATCTCCTACATTCGGTTTCCACTTAATTGAGCTTCGTGTGCTTGAATAATATAAGTTGGCTTTTTTAAAATAAGGAATATGAAAGCTACCTCTTCCTCCCGCCACTGGCCGGAAGGACTTTTAATAAATAGGTCATTCCATGGTAACTTACGTTACATTTAGCAGAATTTACTTCAGTAATTTTAGTAATACAACACCAAAAAACTTCTTCTAAATGTAAAATTGGCATGATTTGTTAATTAAATCTATTCAAAATTCAATTTAGATGAAAATTACAGAATTTTAATTTTATTTCTTGAACTCTGACAGTTATATTTATTATGGTAACTGGCATTACTAAAAAAGGAATGTAAGTTATCATAAAAAATACAATTTTCATTCTCACTTTTTATGTAATTTTCAACCAAATTGTGCTTTGGATAGATATAGTTAACAAATCATGTCAACTTTACATACGAATATTTTTTGGCGTTGTAACTAAAATTACTGCAGTAAATTGTTCTAAATGTAACGTAAATTGCCATGGAATGACCCAAATGCCACTAAATGTCAGTAAAAATAGTAGGATTCCTGTTTTGAACAAAGGAACAATTCTAAACATCTCATGCTCAATGAATAGAATTTAAAACGCGTGTTCAATGTAATTGGAGACTAAAATATTTGTAGTTCTTTTCTTCCTTCTAATAAGATTATTGCAATATGAAAAAAGTTCATAACTAAAAGAAACACATACACATACATTCATGAATATGTGTGTGTACTTAATTTCAATTCAATATTAAACATCTTTTACCCTCAGAATCGGGAGCTAGAACAAAATGTATACTCAATAGCGATTCAGCTTTTATTAGGCATGGCTTACCTTTTTTAAGGCTCTCATCAAAATCACAGATGTCACCAAAAGAGAAATGGCAAGAACAAATGAAACAACTGAACAAAGTATCAGCAAATTTCTAACTGGAAAAAAAAAACGAATTTCATCAGCAAATTTAATAAAATTAAATATTAAGGTATATAAATAAATACGCATTTAGTCAAAAAATATTCTTTATGCCAAAAAAGTAAATTTTTTGAAATAATAAATATGCAAAATAGTATTTCTGCATTAATACAAAAACAAAAGATGAATGAAAAAATCTTTTTATGTGTTCTTGAAAAAATTAATCTAAAATGCACACACTGGTATGGTAAAAAAAGCCTTGACTTCTAAATTTTATTTAAAGTCACAAAGCGTTTGTACACAATTCAATAACAGATAAGCTTTAACTCTTTCAGGGACAAAGTAATTGTTTTTCTGAAATGTCAAATTCACACCGCAATCTTCAAAAAAATTTATAGCAAAATAAGGAAGAGCAATTTTACGACTTTCTTCCACCAAAGTTAGAAAAGTAAAATTTAATCAATTAATTTAATTAAGTAATATATATATATATATATATATATAATATAATATAATATATATATATATATATATTACATTTTCTTTACTTATTCATATGGTAGTAATATTTCTGAGGAGTACATATCTAATAATTATTAGAAAAGCGTGAAGCGTAAATTGTTCTGTGATGTTGATAAGCGCTGTAGTAAAAATTCATATAGTTTGGCTTTGAAATAGGTTATTTGAAATATGAAATGTTAAAATTAAAGATTGCATTCATGTATGCTATGCATCATTAGAACTATAAACGTAGTATTAATATTTTAAGCAACTTGATGAATGAAAATTCAGAAATCTTCAATGTGTAAGATGAAACATATGATAATTTGGTTAATAATATGGATAGAATAACTCAGACTAGTCATGTATACTATGTATCATTAAACTATAAAGACAGTATTTAAGTTTTACGCAACTTGATGGATGATAATTCGGAAATCTTCGAAATGCAAGGTGAAACATAAAACAATTTGATTAATAATATGAGCAGAATAACCTAGACTAGTCTGAATTTCACTAAATCATAAAGTATAGAATATGATTAAATAATGTTTTGTGTGTAAAAATTAAGTTCGAATGTGATAAATTATGGAAATTGGTTTGTAAACTGTTATTTTTATGTGTACAATCACGAAAATATGTTTTTTTAAATGTGAAATTTCCAGTTATTGATAAGATTATTTTTTTGTTTAATTATGAATATTTCTTGAGGTGTATGTCATCAAAGTGTTAAAATCTTACAAATTCGATGTAAATTTGTTAAAATTATGTAATGTTAAAATATATAGGAGCAATAATCGAGTTTGATGTAGATAAGTATTGCTGTAAAGGTCAATTCGTTGTTGAATTTCAAGAAATTGTGTTAAAACAGAGTTTTCAATAAGGAGTTGATGTAATTTCAGTTACAGTTCTTGGAAAATTAATTCAAAAGTAGTTATCTGCTATTTTTTAAAAGGTAATAGTGAAAAGATCTAAGTAATATTTGCTCTTACGTGTGAAAATTTCAAATAGTTTGGTTTGAAATATAGACTATTTGAAATATGAAATGTGTGAAAATTAAAGTTTGTGTTCATGTATACCCTGTATCATTAGAAAACTTTAAAGATAGTATTCATATTTGAAACAACTTGATGTGTGATCGTTCTGTGATTTAATAATTTTCTGATGAATGAAAAAAAACAGTTTTTAAAATTATGTAATGGTAAAATATATAGGAGCAAGAATCGAGTTTGATGTAGATAAGTATTGCAATAATTCAAAAATCTTCGATGCCCTTGTAGCGCAATTGGATAGCGCATATGGCTGTTAACCATGGGGTTGGCGGTTCAAATCCGTCCAAGGGCGAATTATTATTATTATTATTATTATTATTTTTTTTTTTTTTACTTAGTAAGATTGGGGGTTTCAAGAATTCATTTGTTTTTCATTTTGAGCGAAAGTTATGCACTAAGCAATTATTTAATAACTTTTTTTTTATTATGTTTAAGTTTTAATGTGCTGCTAATTCGTCTCGTTTCACCCAATGCTATAAAATTATAGGAGGTGCTCTTGTTTTTTAACTCATAGGATTGGTTTAAAAAGTGAAAATCGGCGAATTTCGTTAAATCTGAAAGTACTGGATTTGATTAAATAATGCTTTGTGTATAAAAATTAAGCTTGAATGTAGAAAAATTTAGTTAAATGTAATAAAAATAAGGATATTAGTTTGCAAACTCGTATTTTTATGCACATTCATGAAAATATTTTTAAAATGTGAAATTTTCAGTTATTGATTAGATTAAAATTAATTTATTTTGTTTAGTAATGAGTATTTGTTGAAGTGTGTTTCGTTGAAAGGTTAAAATTCTACATAGGTAGCATCTAAAAGGATGACAAAATCTCAAACTGGTGTAAAAGTTAATCAAATTCGTTTAAATTTGTCTTTTATCATTAAAAAATAATATTTTCCTTAGTTATTTGTTCAATTATTAAAATTCATTAAGGTATTGGTTTTTCAAAAAAACTGAAATAAATGTTTAAATTTCCCTTTTAAGTTGAAATCTTCGTATCTTTCCTCTTATGTTGATATTCTGATCTTTTTCCTTAAAAATTGATATTTTCCATTGTTTTACTTAATTATTAATATTCATTAAGATGGTGTTCATTCAAAATTCAGATATATGTTCAAAATCTCGAATGTGTCAATGATCAAATGAACTCATAAAACAATTTTATTCATTTCCAGTTCTCAACTAGTGTAAAAGTTAATCAAATTCGTTTAAATTTGTCTTTTTTCATTAAAATATAATATTTTCCTTTGTTATTTTTCAATTATTAAAATTCATTAAGGTTATGGTTGTTCAAAACTAAAATAAATGTTTATACCTTTCATGTAATAGTTGTAAAGAATTCAGTCTCTTTTTACCTAAAAATTGATATTTTTTCTTGAATGGAAACATTTTCTGTTATGCTTTGTAGTTCACCATGTGCAGTAAACACGAACTAAAAATTAGTTCGAATATGACGTCAGAGAAGGTTTGTGATCCCTTCCCAAGTTTGAAGAATGCTAGGGGTAGCATGCAGTGAATGCGATCTGGAATTATTATCTTATTACTAGCCCTATCGAAAAAATTCTGTTGAATCTGCTAAAATTAAGGAAATTAGATTGAATATATCTTGGGGTATCGTCATCTAATGAATTAAATATTACATAACTAACGTCTAAAAAGCACGATAAAATCTCAAAGTAGTGTAAAGTTAACCGAGTTCGTTTAAATGTGTCTTTTTCATAAAAAAGAAATATTTTCCGTTGTTCTGCTTAATTATTAATAATCATTAAGGTAATGATTGTTCAAAACTAAAATATAAGTTTATATCTTTCATTTAACAGTTGAGAAGAAGCATAAAAATTGATATTTTTCTTGGATGTAAACATTTTTGCGATATGCTTTTGTGACGTCAAAACTCTATTGTTGTGTTCCCCCCCCCCCCCCAAGTTTAGGGAATGTGAGCGATTGGAAGGGAATGGAAATTGTTATTTGGATTATTTTCTTTACCAGACTCGTTGAAACATTCTGTTGAATCTTCTAAAAATTAAGGAAATTTGTTTGTAAACTATTATTTTATGTGTACAATCATGAATATATATATATTTTAAATGTGAAATTTCCAGTTATTGATTAAACTAAAAATTGAATTTATTTTGTTTAATTAATATATATCTCGGGACGTTTACCTTCCAAGATTTTTAAATCTTACATAACTAGTGTTTAAAAGTATGTTAAAATCTCAAACTGGTGTAAAAGTTAATAAAATTCATCTTCTTTCTTTAAGAATTCGATATTATCCTTTGTTATTTGTTCGGTTATCAAAATTAAGGTAATGGTTGTTCAAAACTAAAATATATTTTTAAATTTCCCTTTTAAGATGATATTCCCATCTTAGAGTTAAAAAAAAAAATCTAAAGAAATCTTTTTTTTTTTCATTAAAAATTGTTATTTTTCATTATTTTGCTTAATTAATAATACTCATTAAGGTAAAGGTTGTTCAAAATTAAATATATATATATGATTCACTTTTATCTTTTAAGTTGATATTCTGGTATTACAGTAGAAAAAATCCTAAGAAATCTTCTTTTTTCCAATAAAAATTGATATTTTTCTTATTTTGCTTAATTAATAATGCTCATTAAGATGTTAAAAATTCCAAATTCAAATATATGTTTAACTTTCCCCATTTAAGTTGATATACTGATCTTGCAGTTGAAAGAAAATCTACAGAAATCAGCTTTTTTCCTTACAAATTGTCATTTTCCATTGTTTTGCTTAATTAATAATACTCATTAAGGTAAAGGCTGTTCAAAATTCAAATATAAATTTAATCTTCATCTTATAGTATGATAATCTAGTCGATCTAATGTTCAACTCTCATGTTATAGCAGGAAAATACTCTAAAAACGCCATTTTTCCCGCTAAGGGACGGTGGCGGAGGGGGTGCGGTGTCGCAGGGGTTGTGGGACCGGAGGGGGTGTTGGAGGAGGGACCGCAGGGGGACGGTCCCCCCGTCCCCCCTGCGGCTGTCCCAGAAGCCCCCTTTTCCTACTACTGACAAGTAAAACAGTAAAAATTACATTCTTCTATCACCAAAATTTACCGAGTTATGATACTTTGAATTTTTATACTATGAACGTTTTCAGGCACTAAAAGCATGTTTTCGTTTTCAGTACCAGAAAACGCTGAAAATTAATTGCTCTTTCTGTTCACTTTGATTCTTCTCTTAGCATTTTATTCTTATCCTACAGTAACTACGCGTGTAAAATGCGCATCGTATTTTTGCGCGGGCATTCTAAATTCTAAATTTCTTTTTTGCATTTTTTCTTCTGGCAACCTATTTATTTATTTATTTATTTATTATTCTGATTAACGTCAATCGTCGATTAATTCGTCTGATTAATGTCAAACGTCGGTGCCCCTTGCGTTTGGCACCGTCACTAATTCACCTTCTTCATATTTATATTATAATTTATAAGCTTACAGTGGTAGAATTGATTAAAAAAAGTCACTGGTCCGCAGACATCGTCACTGGCCCGCTACATAAAATTCTATTAAGCACTTTTAACCCTTTGAGTGACTTCCTTCTCCTCCTCCTGGAATATAAACCAAACCTCCTTTCATTTACCCAAAATTTTCGGCATAATAAAACGCAAAATTATAATTTGCTAAAAATTAAATAAACAGTACATGAACATAAATTATAAAATTACTAGCAAACCCCGCGGCTTTGCTCGCGTAATATTTGAAATATGCCAAGTGATATTTATATGTCTAATTTTTATTAAAAGGTACTAACTAAATTTTTATTTTATTAAAAGGTAATATTTTATTTTATTAAAAGGTAATATTTTATTTTATTAAAAGGTACTTATTACTTTTAGGAATAATTAAAAAAATTACTATTTAAAACACAGTTTGATTAAACATCATTGTTACACTGCATAAGGCAGAAATGAGACTTAAATTAATAAAACGAAATAAAACTAAATAAGTAATAATTTAGAAAATATTTTGAAACTTTTAGGCTCAATTAATACGCTCATTTCAGTATTCATTTGAAGTTTTGAATTTTTTAGAAACCATCTTCTTACATCTTAAAATTAACCATCATGTCAAATTCCAAGTCCTACCACCTCTCTCAACATAAAGGGCTATGTTGAAATAGGAACTGTCACCATTAATTTGCCAACATTAATTTTGAAATAGGTTTGTTATTTTGCTAATATTCCACAGAAACGTAATTTAGAAAGCTTTTAAAGGCCTTTTTTAGAGCGTTTGTTGTTTCTGTAGATCCCAGCTGGTAGAATCATCGGCATAAAATATAGCCTGTGTACGATCAGAGACTGTTACCATTGATTCGCAACTATTACTTTTATATTTGGTTTATATTCCCTGAAATTGCGTAGAAATCGTAATTTAGGACTTTTTTAGAATGCTTTTCGCACCTCCCTTTCACTTCACCCCTTTTTAATTCGAATTTATTTTCGACAATCCTTCGAGGGCATTTATATTTTATAAGTAACTATCATGCCATATTTAAAGTTTCTAGCCTTTTCAGTATCACAGAAATCGCAATTTAGAAAGCTTTTAGCTACTGCAACCCTCTGGTGGTAGTGGCACAGACATAAAATATAGCTTATGTTTGAGCAGGTTCTATCACCAACAATTTGTTATCATTATTTTTTTAATCGGTTTGGTATTTGATAAGATTACATAAAAATTGTAATTTATAACGCTTTTCGCTCACTTCATCTTTTTAAATTTGAAATTTTCTTTCGACAGTTCATAGAAAGCAGTTGCATCTTGTAAGTAAATAACATGCCATACTTCAAAGTGTTAGACCCTTCAGTTATGCAAAAAACGCAAATTAGAACATGTTTTGCTTTTGCAACCCTCAGATGGTAGTGACAGCAACATAAAATATAACCTATGTTATAGCAGGGACTGTCACCATTGATTTGCAACCATTACTTTTGAAATAGCTTTGGAATTTCTTGAGATTGAGTAGAAATCGCAATTTAGAACGTTTTTAGAAAGCTTTTCGCGCATTTTCACCCCTTTTTAAATTTTCAATTTTTTCGAAACTGTTCTTAAAGATCATTTAAATGTAATAAATATGTACCTTGCCAAATTTTAAGTTGCTAGCCCCTACCGATCACAAAAATCGAAATTTGTAATGCTTTTTTGCTCCTGCAACGTCTAGGTGATAGTGATACCGACTTGAAATAGCATCTATGTTAGAGCAGAGGCTGTCAGCATCAATTTCTTACCATTACTTTTGAAATCAGTTTGATTTTTCCTGAGATATTGGTGACAAATCGGCATTTAGAACGCTTTTCGCTCATTTTGCTCCTGCATCTCCTCTGGGGTAGTGGAAACAGATATAAAATATAGCCTATCTTAGAGCAAGATCTGTCACCATCATTTTAACACCATTATATTTGAAATCGGTTCAGTATTTCCTGAGATTGCATTGAAATTGCAATTTAGAACGTTTTTTACAACGCTTTTTGCGCATTTTCACCCCTTTTAAATTTCGAATTGTTTAAGAGCTGTTCTTAGAAATCCTTTATATCTAATAAGTAGCTGATACTTCAAATTTCATATTTCTAAACCCTTCAGTAACACATAAATCGCATTTTTAGAACGTTTTTTGCTCCTACACCCCCTTTGGGGTAGTGGCACCGACATAAAACATAGCCTATCTTGGAGCAAACGTTGTCACTATCATTTTGACACCAATATTTTTTAAATCGGTTTAGTATTTCCTGAGATTATGTAGAAACTACCATTTAGAACGTTTTTTAGAACGCTTTTTATGCATTTTCACCCCTTTTAAATTTCGAATTGTTTAAGAACTGTTCTTAGACATCATTTATATCTTATAAGTAACTAATATTCCAAATTTCATATTTCTAGGTCCTTCAGTAACGCAAAAATCGCATTTTTAGAACGTTTTTTGCTCCTGCACCCCCTTTGGGGTAGTGGCACCGACATAAAATATAGCCTATGTTCTAAGTTGGACTAACACCATCATTTTGATACCATTACTTTTGGAATCGGTTCGGTATTTCCTGAGATTATGTAGAAACTACCATTTAGAACGTTTTTTTAGAACACTTTTTGTGCAGTCTCATCCCTTTTAAATTTCGAATTGTTTAAGAACTGTTCTTAGACATCATTTATATCTTGTAAGTAACTAATATTCCAAATTTCATATTTCTAGGCCCTTCAGTAACGCAAAAATCGCATTTTTAGAACGTTTTTTGCTCCTGCACCCTCTTTGGGGTAGTGGCACCGACATAAGATATAGCCTATGTTCTAAGTTGGACTAACACCATCATTTTGATACCATTACTTTTGGAATCGGTTCGGTATTTCCTGAGATTATTTAGAAACTACCATTTAGAACGTTTTTCAGAACACTTTTTGTGCAGTCTCACCCCTTTTAAATTTCGAATTGTTTAAAAACTGTTCTTAGACATTGTTTATATCTTGTAAGTAACTAATATTCCAAATTTCATATTTCTAGGCCCTTCAGTAACGCAAAAATCGCATTTTTAGAGCGTTTTTTGCTCCTGCACCCCCCTTTGGGGTAGTGGCACCGGCATAAGATATAGCCTATGTTCTAAGTTGGGCGAACACTATCATTTTGATACCATTACTTTTGGAATCGGTTCGGTAGTTCCTGAGCTTACCTCCTACAAATAAACAATTTTTTCCTCTTTATAATATGAGTATAGATTAATTGTGTATTTTATTTCTGATTATTTATTTCAATTGACTAAGTTTTAGTGCAATTTTTTATTTATTTATTTATTTAAATAAAATAAAATAAAATTCTGTGGTTTGTGTTTGGTTGCAGTTCTCAGGGACGGGAAAATTTACGTTTACCTGTCAGACAGGGAAAATGGTCCTGCGGACCACTAAATTTTTTAAATTAGTGGTCCGATTGAATTTTTAGTGTTCTCGGACCAGCGGACCACCAAGGATTTCGAACGCTGGCTTATATTATAATTTATAAGCTTATTTAATAGTTGTTTTTATTATTTTGCATTTAATTTGTACAAATATTTATAAAATTGTATGGCCCTGTCGGCTTTCCCCCTTCACCGAGTGTTTGCTTGGTATATCAACCATTGCCTCTGCAGCGTAGAAATTCAAGAACTCTGCATTGGTCAAAGAGTAAAATGAAAAAGTTATATTTCGTATTTAAGGCACAGTACAGTAAAACCTCCCTAAAGCGACCACGTTCCGTTCCAATAAAAATTGGTCGCTCCGAGAGGTGGCCTCTTAATGGAGGTCAGGTTTAAATCTAGATTTTAATTGTTGAAAAAAGGTAACAATTAATGTTACTAAAATTTATTTTACACATTAGGAAAAAATATAAAAATTTAAGTATCAAAACAAAAGTTAATTGCATAAGTTAATTACTGCAGAGTTTAAAAAATGAATACATTGACGTTTGCTTTGATTTTACGGTTTTATCTTTTATAACGTTTATTTCCAAGTCCTTTCGAAGTTCAATAAAAAATGCAATTTTTTTTTTGGACGGGAACAAATAATGACGATTTCATTAATTTATCTATTTCTTTGAGAGTTTTCTGACAGCAGGGCGATCACGAGGACTTTTTATTGGTGGATGAGAGAACCTTAAATTGCCAAGTCAAATTTCAGTATTTGCCAACTAGTTTTATAACTTCGCCAAGTTACCACAATTAGAAAATGTAATATAGTCCTTATTCGTAAAAAATTTAATAATATTCCCAATTAGATTTGTAATTTTTGCAAAGTCTGTCAGAAATAGAAAATTTATTATAGTTTTTATTAAAGTTTTACGCAAATTCACCAACAAAGTTTGTAAATTTGCCAAGTGTAACAGCATTTACGAACGTTTGGGGGGGGGAGCCTCTCCTTCCCCCCCCCCCTAGTGATTTGCAGAAAAGGGCGGGGGAGTTTATTGACCGTCATTCTTAATTCACTGCCTAAAAAAGGCACAAACGGGTTTAAACACTTAAAAATTACCGGAATAAAAAAAAATCTAAACTTAATTTAGAAGTTTGATGAATAATGCACTCTCTGGAATAATTTTTCTAATAAAACCTTCTTCAAGCGGCCAAGAAAAAACGGAATTTGTTTCATTTTCTTCAAAGAAATTGGTCGCTCATGGAGGGAGTTCAACTGGGATGGTCTCTGAATGGAGGTAAAATTACTATTGAGCCTATGGGAATAAATTTCGTTACATGAAAAAAATGATCGTTCAGGAAGGTGGTCGCCAAGGGAGGTTTCACTGTATACTTATTTAACGGCGAAAACCCAGGAATTTGAATATAATAAGTTTAAAGAAATGGGCTCATCCATTGATTACATCAATGGATGAGCATGGTTTTTCCACCCCTCCCTCATGCTACGCGGTTGTCATGAGTCGGGCTCAAAGTAAAAATTTTATTTATTCACTAATTGAAAAAAAGAAATAAAAGGTCGCTATTTCAGAATAAAAAATGTAACCTAAGATTTCATGAAGTGTTTTACAATCCTTTAAAAATAAGTTTGAAAGGAAATTGAATCGTCAATGATGGGTTATAAGGAGAAATATTCTACGTGATTCTGAAACATTTGCATGATCAGTGTTAGTAATATTAAAATGTCGTGGGATATCCCATGTCTAAACTCGATTCTTGTTTCCTTGTCTAGAATTATGTCCTTTTCCAGAATTACTAGAAAACAGAACTCATATTTGTCTGCCATAGTTGCACAATGAAATTTTAAAAAATAACAATTGTGATTTTTTGGCACATGTAATTTCTGCCAGTAGTAGGATATAAATAACAAATTTGCCATTTTAAAACAGATTTTCAGGGATATGAAAATCACGAAAAATTTCCACGAAGGAGTATTTAATGATTATTAATTACTTATTTCTATGTAAGAAGGTTTGTAAATGAGAAAATTAATCATGAAACAATTTTAACACTTTATCTACTGACGATACTTATAAGTACCATTAAAATAACTTGTTATAAAATTCATTTAATACATAGATTAGTAGTAATACAGTTTAGAATGAGTTATAGATGCATTAATTTATCTTGTTCCAAAAGCATTATTGGTTACACAAAATAAAATTATTTTTAAAAGTATGATTTCTTTTGCCTTTGCATCTTTTCAGCTTTCTTGGCGTTAGGGGGGGGGGGGATTTTTCAATTCGGAAATAGTTTTATATTTCTATTGTAAGAACATTATATTTGTACATTTCCTAATTCTACAAAATACTAAGAAAAATATTTAAAATAAAAGATTTGAGTGGGGTTATAAATGTTGCACAAAATCCCAATAAATTCAAATCTAATTAATCCTGCTAAATCCTCAAATCCTTCCAAAATTTATTAAATGATTATGCAAATCTTCTAATGTAGTTTCAAAAATACACGAAAAATGATTTAGAAGATAAAATTTTCAGGAATTCATAATTCAGTACATAAAGGGTTAAAATGTAATTAACAATTGTCTACTCCGTACTTTCGGTATCGAGTTCTGATGACACAAACTTTTCCGAGTTCGAATTTCAAATTGCCGCGCTCCGAAAAAAGAGCCCGAATTTTTCTCTAGTTGTCACACATGAGTGATACCCGGCCCCTAATGTGATTTGTGATATCACATTTTTTGCAACTATTAATTTGTAGTTAATTTTATGCGAAAAAGCTATATATGATCTATTACTTACTAATATAAATATTATAAAACTCTTAAGATCTTGTGTGCTTTTACTTCAAGCTGTTACAATACAAAGAAAAGGGGAAAAGATAACTAATACTACTTGAATAAAAAAAGATTTTTTTTTTTTTAATGAATGTTATTATGTTGCTTGCAAATAATGACTACCTAATTGTTTTCATATTTTACGCAGGTGTGACATCACATCGTGTTAGGCCAACGCCCTATAGATAAGGGAGAAAGCCTTGACGCGCGTCACGAAAACGTCCCACAAAGTAGGCAAAACAAAGAAAAAACATTCAAACAACTCGCATGTTTCGTTTTCTTTGGCTCATGGAATTATTTTACGCATAATTATTATTAAAAAATAAGAATTAATAATTCCACGAGCCAACGAATGTTCGAATGTTTTTTCTTGTTTTGCCTACTTTGTGTGACGTTTTCGTGACGCGCGTCAAGGCTTTCAACCTTATCTACAGGGTTGCCGGCTTTTAGCCAGGCCAAAAAAAGCCGGTCGGCTTTTTTTGGTTTTAACCACTTAAAAAAAGCCGGTTTTTATTGTTAAAAGCTGGTTTACAGCTAATTCATATTAAATTTAGATTAATTATTTTTTTCTACATTTATAAATATTTTCTACTAAAAGAATTATAAATTTCTATTAAATTTTATCAAATAAATAAGCCTTGACTGCTAGAATGCAACAGTGAAGGCATTATATCTATTAAAAAAAATTATAAATATTGAAAAGAATATAAGTTAGACCCTAAACTGGTGTTTTAAAATTCTATATTACATAGCCCCACATACAGTGGCGGTCAAATGTTTCCGGCCAGTTACTTTTTTTGATTTGTTTGACAGAACGTTTTAGCAAAGAAGAAGTTCAATTGCTCCAAAAATTAGGAATAAGCAAATTACCTCTGACCACGTAATTATTTTGATTGGTTACTTAAGATACTTGATGCAAAGGGGAGGAATTCAAAATTCGCGCGTGCAAAAGTTTCCGGCCATTCGTCATTCATTAGTTTTTGCTATCGTTAAAGTGGTTTTTTGGCCATGTTTGTTAATTAATCAAGGTGAATAATGTATTTGAGATTAAAAAATGAAAAGTTTAACAATTTTTTGTTCCTAAATGTATGATTTGTTGGTCGCTAAAGGGACAATCCTTTCGTGAGATTGTGGCAAAGTTGTCGATCGGAAAATTCGCTGTAAACGATATTTTAAAAATATATAAAGAGGGTCATGGCCTTTGGAACTTGCCACGGTCCGGGGAACCCCGGAAAACGACTATTCTTGTGGACAGAATTATTAGAAGAAAAGCAGTTGATGACCCGCGTAAAAAGGCCGCTGCAATTCCGCGCCATTTATGGTGTTATGGTTATTGCTGAAACAAGTCTATCTACAGTGTCAAGACGCTTATGTAACGTAGAACTTTATGGAACAGTCGGTGTTAAAAATCCTTTCATAAATAAGAAAATTCAGAGGGCCCGACTGGCGTTTGCCAAGGAATACAAAGACTTTACAAGTGAAAACTGGAAAAAAGTACTATTTTCAGATGAATCGACGTTCAATCTTTTTGTGAGTGATAAAAGACATTACAACCGACGACCTAAAAACAAAAGATAAGGTTCCAGATATATTATTTCTACAATGAAGCACGGCGGAGGAAACGTTATGCTGTGGGGAGCATTTTCTGGAAAATGCGCCTGTCTGTTATTTGAAATCCGCAGCAAGATGAATAATGCAATGCATAAGGATATCTTGCAAGATCGTTTGCTGCCTTATTGGAGGAAAAATTGTGGTCGCAACTATTTGTTTCATCATGATAACGACCAAAAGCATACATGCAAGCTCGTCAAGCAGTGGCTTTCGCACAAAAAAACTTCGCTTTTCAAATGGACAGCCCAATCATCCGATCTGAATACAATAGAAAATCGTTGAAACTAACTTGAAAACGTGTGTGGAATTACATATATTCCAATTTAGCAGCATTTTCACAAAAATTGCAAGAACCGTGGACAAAATTTAACATTGATGATCTACAACTGTTTATGAATCGATGCCACGTTGCTGCGCCGCAGTACTTATTGCTAAATGTATGAATACAAAATACTAATTGTAAATGTTGTTGATCCCCGTTATTTTCTTTTACAACACCATCATTTTCCAAACTTGCCAAGGTGGCCGGAAACTTTTGAGAACATGCATTTTCTTTTGCAATTAATTTTGTCAATTAAATTTTTTAATATTTAATTTTTATTCCATAAATAAGTTCTTAACTGTTATGTCAATAAAGTGTATAAGTATCACTTTGAGATTCCTCTTCATATGGGTATACTTACAAATTAACCAAAAATTTTATACTGGCCGGAAACTTTTGACCGCTACTGTATACTTCACACTTTAAAGGTTATATTTCATTGAACAATCACAAAATGTAGCACATCAAAATGGAAACATTCTTAATTCTTTTGAGTCCATATGGAGAGATTACGTTATAATCGTAAAAAGATAAATTTGAAAAGGGTATAATATTTAAGGAGAGTTTGGTACATAAGTGTATAAAAATAAATCTAGCAATTATGCAAATTAAATAAATAAAATACATTCTGTAAGTAAAATTGAGTTAAAATTTTGAAAAGTTTGTTGCTATTTAAAAGAGTGCATATTCATGCATATGCTGTTCATAATATTGTTTTTAATAGTGACAAATTGTATTTTTATTATATGATTATGTATGATTTTAAATATTAATGAGAAATAAAATAAGACTTAATAAGACATTAATATCTCTTAAAATTTCTTAAGTAATAAAACATGTAACTTAGTAATCATTGTCTTTTTTAATTTTATAAAGCAGTAAAAATGAAGAAGAAAAGGGGGGAAGGGGTTAAAGGTCAGTGAAAACCAGATAAAGCAGTTGTATGGCTCTTTAAATTTAGCTGACATATTTCTAATTCTCACTTCAAATCACTAGCAGATCCATCAAAGTTTTTTTTTTTTTTTTTTTTTTTTTTTTTTTTTTTTTTTTTCAGTATTATACATCTTCATTACTGAGAATTTGGGTTACTTATTGTATTCTAATTCAACTAATTGTCATTAAAACTAATTAAAAACACTTTAAAATGTGCAGTCTATATAATTAAGATGCTTCACTGTATAAAAGCCAATTTTGGCCAAAAAAGGCCAATTTTGGCCAAAAAAAGCCGGTTAAAACCAATAAAAGCCACCGGTCTGGCTTTTTTTAATTTTAGCCAGCTTTTTTGCAACCCTGCTTATCTAGGGCACACACTCTAGGAGGCTCTAGCGGCACACTGAGACGACAGGAGGAAAATAAAGTGCGACATAGGAGATAAAACAGGTCGAAACAAAGAAGAAAGCCGTTTCATACCTGTTTCAAAACTGTTTTTCCCCGAAATCGTGCAACATATTGCATGCGTCACAATACCTTAACCTACCCCTGCCCCTGTCGCACTCTGTGGCCTTGCTTCTACCTTCTTATGTGGCGTAATTAATGGATGGCCCTAATCCAGACAGGGGGGGGGAGGGGAGGAGCGGATTCGCTTACCAAAATTACCGTATTTACTTAAGTGTATTAACACTAGAACGCCCGAAAGGAGTCGATCCGACTCCGACCATATGTCAACTGGAACCAGAAATTCTTTCATAAATTAAGTTAAAATTAAACCACGCAGATTTACGTTAAATAAATCAGTCAAATAATTTTAAATAAAAATTCTGGTGTCAAATATTTTTATGAAAATTGAGTAACATTTCCGGGCGTTCTAGTATTAAAATACTATAAAATTAAGGTTTCCGGAGTATGTACTTTTCTCCTAACTGGAAACTTCATTAAAAAATATATCGATATTGCTAAATATTATAACCTCCAAGACACGAGCTACACGTTATTCTTTGTTAAAACAAAGAGGTAAGACAGATATTTCCCAAATTCTTTTAAAAAATAATTACAGTGGAACCCGGTTAAGACGCTCACGGTTAATACGCGATTCCGCTTAATACGCGGATTTTTTCCGATCCCTTGAACTTCGCCCATAAGAATAATGTAAAAAAATCACGTTTAATACGCGAACGGTTATAACGCGATCCCGCTTAATACGCGATAAATTTTCGGTTCTCTGAGGGAAAAAATCACGTTTAAGACGCGAATTCATTGATCAAGATGCGAATTCCTCCTCTCTTCTCGAGCGTTACCGATTTAGAGAATTTTTATTATTCAAATAAAAAACAATGTTTCCGAATAGTATTTAATTTATTTAACAACAGATTAATTAAGGCGAAAATTACTAATCGGAAATAGTATTAGGTGTTTGAATTTAAAAAAAAAAAAAAAGAAAAAGAAAAAAAAAGAAAAAAGAAAAAAAAAACCGTTAAATTAGCAAAACTGCAATTCTTCTTTGATCTCACTCCTAACATTCTTTGTCTTTCGCTTCGTGTATGTTTTTACTGTAGTAGAAAGCGATAGACGAATTTAGGTTACTCAGATACGTCATAAAAATGATTATATTAGAGTTGTTCATACGTGTTGTTAGAGATGTTTAAAATGTACGTTATTACAAGTACTAAATATGATTTTAAAAACTGGGTTGTGCTTCAAAGATTTAATATTATTTTCCTTTCTGTTAAAAAAAATGAGTCTAGTAGGAAAATTATTTTTAGTTGCAACGCATTAATCGACAATAAAGTAATGTTGTAATCTATATTTATTTTCCGTTGTTATTCCAGTTTGTCCTATAAAAAGAAACAATGTGGATTCATTAAAGTGAAATACAATTAAATTTCAATCTGAATATATGTCAAAGATACAATTTTCAACCGTAAACGTATAAATGAAAGCTCTGAAGTTCATTTAGGTGATTAAATGCGTAAATAAGCCCAATTGATGCAACATTATAGAAATCACGTTTAATACGCGATCCCGCTTAATACGCGACTTTTGACCACTCCCTTGAAACGCGTCTTAACCGGGTTCCACTGTATTTTTTGCAGCAAAATCATACTGTACGTGGATCATAATTGTCACGTGCTATGTCAAAGTTGTTCAAATCAAATTTCATAAAATTACGCCGGAAGAAGGATTATCGTATATATTTGCTCACAATACACTGACTACGGCAAGAAAAAGTGCAATTAGTTTACCTAATTATAATACAGGGTGATGTAAAATGAATAGGACAAAATACATTAGTAATCCCATTCATTTTGCAACACCCTGTATTATCCCTAATATTCATGAACTTTCTCGCAAAATCTACATGCGGTGATTTAGTAACAAGATGGGTATGTTTCATGCAGCTATCTGAAATATTCCGTGTATACTTCCCACCGTATAGGCTTTTTTTTTTTTTTAGAGGAGGGGGAGGAGGGAGGAAGAAGACATTACACCATTACACACGCAAGAATATGATAATTTCCTAGACAAATTTCTTTCGGATTCGTTAACGTCGTATAAGAGTTTAACTTTTTAAAAAATGCAAAAAGAAAAAAAGCAAACGCTAAAGAAAATGTTGGCAAAAATCCTTTAATTTGTACAGGCTACCTACCGCTACTGGTTAAAATTTATATTCTGTGTCTGTGGTAAGGAAAAAGAAACCTAAAGAAAATGGAATCTGTCCATAATTTTCTTCAGGTTCCTATTTTCCAGAAAAGGACAAGGTAGTTGAGATCAATAGGTCGTTTGGAAGACTGCCACTGCTTTTCTCCTAAGTTTAGCCCGGAAGTTAAACCGTCTTAACCCTTTTAAGGCTATTCTCAAATCCAAAGAAGCTACTTTCGGACACAGTTTTGAACTCATTTTTGTTCCAAAACGCATGAAATTGCATTTTCGTGTTCTTATTCGAAAACTATGTAATCGAATGGCGTTTTCCATTTTTTGCTAAAGGCAGAAGATTTTTCAGAAAATACAGTCCAAATGGTCGTTTTGAACCGCATTTCCGAAGCGGTAGCGCAAAAAAGGGGATAAACTTGTCACGTGACAAGTGACTTATAACTTGATAAGTTATTTATCAAAAAATGGAAAAAACTATTCGATTCCAAATCGCTACATTAGTCAGGGCTGCCAATTTTATGCTTTTACGTTTAAAAATGGGTTAGAAAATGTGTCAGAAAGTTTCGCGTTGTTCAGCAGGGAATTTCAGAACTACCTTAACTCTTTCAGGGGCAAATCAATTCCATTGCTAAAGTGTTGAAATTAAAGAATGACACCGGAATTTGAAAACAAATTTATTTGTAAAAATGAAAAAGCTATACCTCACACACATAATAAATCGAAACTTTTTTTTACCAAAATTCTGGTGCCAATGTGACATTTGGGAATTAAAATTAAGTGGTTTCATAAACATACTACCGCCCCTCAAGGGGTTAACTGCTATTAGCGGTCTCACAGACCATCCCTTTTTTTCAATTTTCACATGTTAGCTTGTAACTGTCAGTTCAACTATAAATACTAGTGACATTTTGTTTTGTTTCGAGTCTTAGTATTATCACTAGAACCTTCTGAATAGGTTAATTTTAATAATAATAGTTTAGTATAGAAACAGTATCCTATGAGCGAAACGAGCCTTTTATTCATCCTTCGATAAAGTGGTCTCAGAAATTGGCCACAGTAGCTATGCGAGAATTTATATCACAATAGTTAAGGGTTAAAGCTGTTCAAAAATCCAAAAGGACAATTTTATGACATAAGTTTAAATTTATTTTTGATCGGAAATGCATGAAACTAGCAGTTGTTGTTGTTCAGAAACTATGTAATTAAGATGTTTTTTCATTTTTTTTTTTTCATTTTTTTTTTTTTTTTTTTTTTTGTGAAAACGCAGTAGGGCGATTCCACCGTTACGTGTGTGACTTTTAGAGAGGGTTTTTTTCTTTCTTTTGCAAAATGATACAAATTTCAAAGTTAAATTATTTAGGTAACATTTTACTTTTTTGTTTTTATAACAGGACACATATAGAATCTTTTTTGTGACATCTTTAATCTAGGGTTATATATATATATTTTTAAATAGTAAGTTGATGTTACGTGTGTGACTCAAAAAATCGAGAAAAATGAACATTGTATTTTATTTTCTGATTTCGAATGAAGTTTTCCAAGTGAAATATACATGCTTTTTTTTTGTGTGTATACTTAAATGTATAAACTGACTATTCCATATGCAAACAGCTTAAAAATTGATAAATTATGATAGTAAAAAATTTAAATGCCTAAGTTACGTGTGTGACTTAAAAATGTTACGTGTGTGACCGTGTGAAATGCATTTGATCAAATGACTTCCAATAAATGGTTTATTTCATAAATTAATATAAATTTACAATTAACATGTTAAAATGAAAATTTAAAGTGTCCACGATTATTTATTACTGTTGGTGGCATTATTCTTTTCACTATTTGGGCTTTTGTGTACTACAAAATATCTGGCTTTTCTGGCCATTTCCAATATTTTCCTGAAGGGATCATAACAGAAACTTTCACTTCATCACCTCCAGATTGTATAGAAAGGACTTCTCCTACATACTCTCTATTATCATATTTAACAATACACCATTCACCTACTTGAAGATTTTATGCAGTTGCAGTAACTATATTCTCACAATAAGTTATTGTTAAATTTGGTACGGCATCCGTATATGTATGCCACAAGTTAATTTTACCATTTGAGGCTGACATTACATGCATTTTTTTTTATACCTGGGATATTTTTAACATTTTCCCAAGGACAATATTTAATTAACTTAGCAGAAATATTATCTTGATTTAAAATTTAAAAGCAGTATTTTAGTAGAAGGCATGAGGTCTGTTATTAAATTGAAAAAAAAATCAGTTGATGACTGAACAATTACTTTGTTGGATTTACTCATTGTTTTTTGTCTTACAAGTGATTTTGCCCTTTCCGCCAATACCATAACAACCCCTTTGCCATGTGAGGCTGCAAAATACTTCCAAGGCCATTCACCTCCATACTTATTTGATAATAAAGGAAGAACCTTTGCCATACATTTGTTTTATTAGATATACAGGGTGTCCAGCAAATAAGACTCTGATTTCAAAATTAAATATCTCAAAAACAAAGATCAATAGAATTATGCGGTAAACGATTTGTTTATTAGCTAAGCTGTAAAAATGTTATACAGAAGTTTCAAAAATTAGTTGCAAAAACCGCTAACAGCTGGCACTGTAATCGCAATGCCTATAAATTGTGTTTTGAAGTCCAGAGCACTAGCGTCTCATTCCTTGATGGCTTCCTATGGAAGAACGAAAATTGTGAAAGGCCACTTTTTCGTTGGGGTGATGTGTAGAAGTGGAGACATCTGGTCACAGTATTACTGCATCGGCTTCAATTTTAGAGAATTTAAATCAATAGAATTTTCAATAAAAAGTTTAGCAATCATTATATAAGAACTTATTAAAATATTTTATTTGGGTAATGTGCAGAAGCGGAGCCATGTGTTGACAGAATTGAGATTTGTTTCAAATTTTGTTATAAGCTACTTCGGTCCGGATACCAGTATCTCTGTGGTATGTCTTTTCTCTCCTAATTGGTAGATCGTGGAATCGAATCAAAGTAGAGGAGAATTTGAAAAAAATGGAAATCTTTACTTTTTAATATTTATTTAAACTGTGAAAAAAGTTTGAATAAAAAATCCAAAGTTTCTGGTTTTAAAATTTAACTAAGCTAAAAGAAACCCCTTTTTTAAAAATCATTGAGCATTTATAATAATGATTCATAAATCATTTTTTAAATTGTAGAGAATAGTTTGAATGAAACAATACAAAGTTTCTATTTTTAAAAACTTAATTAAGTTAAAAAAATAATTTTAATTTTAAAAATTCGTTTTCCTTTTTTTTTATCATTGAGCACAGAAATATGGTGCAGCTTCTACCGATAGGATCGGAAGTGATGGAAAGGAATGCAACATCCAAAATAACTTTTGATTTTACGTTGATGATATGACTTATCATCAATTACTTTTAAAAAAGAAATAATTTAATGCATAATTTCTGTCTCTAAAACTTTGTTTACAACGAAAAGAAATATATATGTTGTGCAAAAACCAAAGTATTATGCCGTGATTTACAAATAAATGAAAAGTGCAAAATTACTTTTTTATTTATAATAATTCAGGTATAAACAATAATACCAAAATATTATGCCGTGGTTTAAAAATATAAAAAATAAATAAAAAGTACAAAATTATTTTTCTAAATATATGCATTTTGAGTTAAATAATAATATGGTATTCAAAATTGAATTTAATAAAGTACTTTAATAAGTTCTTATATAATGATTTCTAAACTTTTTATTGGACATTCTATTAATTGAAATTTTCTAAAATTAAAGCTGATGCAATAATTCTGTGACCAGATGTCTCATTTTCTGCACATCACTCCAATGAAAAAGTGGACTTTCTCCCAATATTCGTTCTTCCGTAGGTAGCCATCTAGGAATGAGAAGCTAGTGCTCTGGACTTCGAAGCACAGTTTACAAGTATTGCGATTACAGCACCATCTGTTAACGGTTTTTGTAACTAAATTTTTCAAACTTCTGTACAACATTTTTACAGCTTAGCTAATAAACAAACCGTTTACCGCATAATTCTATTGATCTTTGTTTTTGAGATATTTAATTTTGAAATCAGGGTCTTATTCGCTGGACACCCTGTATATTAGATATTTCAGAAAATATTGTCAAAGTGCCCGTTTTGAACCGAATATCCCGAAGAAAGCAGAAAAACCAGTCAGCGAAGAGAGAAAAATGTCTTTGTCACGTGATCAATATCGTTTATAACTCAACAGGTAATTTATTTAACAAAAAATGGAAAACACAGCTCGATTCCCAATCGCTTCCATAGTCAGGCCTTTCAATTTAATATTTTTCCATTAAAAAATGAATTTGTAAATGTGTCAAATCGTTTTACGCTTGTTGAGCAGAACAGTTGCGAACAGCCTTAAGAATGAATTGGTGCCTTTTGAACTAATTTTTAGGGTTCCGTACTTAAAAAGTAAAAACGAAACCACTGTAAGATCACTCCTGTGTCTGTCTGTCACAGCAATTTTACTCGTAAACTATGGAACATGGAAAGTTCAAATTGGGGGAAGTTATAAAGACTATCGACCCACATATTAACAGATTATTAAACATTCACAAATATATTTAGGAAAAATGTAGAGGGACTAATTAAGTTACTTGGGAGAAAAAATCTTTTCTTTCTACTTCATGTGGGGTATATCCTGTGAAAGCTTTCGTAACGCTGAACTCAAAAATACATTTTTTTAAATTTTAGGTATTATATTTTCAGAGATATCGTCGAAAACGAAGTGCAAAAATATCCCCCCCCCCCCTCTATTTCCGAATCTAGTGAAACTAATATTATGAAAAAAATACAGGCAGTAGACGTTATTTTAAACCTTGCAGAAAAACTATAGCGATTACCCTAGGTCAGATAGTTTTTGAGGAAAGCGCATTTTTCCGTTACACACAAGTTTCGATTTGCAGGCATTCAGCAAAAATGTTGAGGAGCATGTTGAGGGTATCTATTTTAGCAGAAGTACAAAAGCATTGTTGATAATGATTTTTGAAAAAAATCGTCGGTAATTAGCCGTGATATTAACCCTTAAAGACACGGGCGGTTCGGACATGAATAATGACAGGGGCGATGTGCTCTATGTACCATCGGCTTTTAAAGCCTAGATAACAACTTTGAATGACATATTTGTGTAATGCAATGCCCAGTAGCAGTATAAAAGCAATAAACGTCAAATTGTTAAAAAAGACTAATTTAATTAGAATTAATCACATAAATACTATGGGAATCGCAACTAGTTAGCATTGAGTGGATCTCTCAATACACCTCCCGTGTCTTTAAAAGTTAATTAAAAATCTATCTGGAAAAACGAAGCACAGACCAAGGCGGCGTTGCAACTTTGCGACCTCGTTTCGAAGTGCACTTAGCAAAATGCCAAATTTAAACTTTTAACAAGGGTTTTGTTTTAGCTACACTGTAAAAAGAAAAGATTATTACTACACTGAATTTAATTTTATGAAATGTCAAATGAAATTTAAATATGCACTACTTTTATTGTCAGTACCAAATTAAGTTCATCATAAACAGAAAAGGATCAGATTAAAAAAAGAGTTATACACAATAGGAATATTTGATATTATTTAGATTTCACATCTCTTCGAACTTTTCTGGTATACGATACCCATTCATACTTTTTTTGTAAATACAACTATACCCAACCCTACGTTGTATAGTTGTTTCTTTTTTACAAAGTCTTATTCTTTTAGCAACGAGTTTTTAATAATACAGTTAATAATTCATATATTTATTGTACGGAACCCTCTGAACGCGAGTAATACTCGCATTTGACCGTTTATTTTGTTTGAATACATTTTTCACATATTATTAAATGGTTTTATAAAGGAAAATGATTTAACAAAAAAAAGCAATTATTGCGGTAAAATTTGAAAAATATAAGAAACTTTAAAATTCTGCTTCTCTTGCCATTTTGAACTTTTTGAAACAACTTATTTATTTATTTTGCATGTTTTTCTTACTATAAAGGAAATGATCGGATTTACAAAAAGTTAGTTACTTTAAGAAAAAATAAAATGATATGACATACGTAAAATTGCACTAAAAAGGACTATTTACTTTTATGACAAACTATTTATACAGGGTGTCCACTCTCAAATGTGTCAAATGGCTAATTCCTAAACCGTTAGGCATAGGCATATAGTTCCAATTACAAAAAATAGATGAGTGGGATTTTTTTTTTTTTTTTTTTTTTTGGTCTTACCTACCTGTTAGTGTAATAGGAAATTTTTACTAAATATCATTTATAGGACCAGGGAACCGTATGAAAATTTAAATTTCGTAACTTTTTAAGCAATGTTTCTATTAATCCAACGACTTTTAATTTTTTTTTTTTTTTTTACCCCATTTAAAACATTTTTGTAATTGAAATTGTATGTCTATGACTAACGGTTTAGAAATTAGCTGTGGGACACCGTTGAGAGTGGACACTCTGTATTACTGAAAATTCGATTTCTAATTTTATGAGCCGCATTTTAAGGATCCCCCCCCCACACACACACACACACGACCACCACCACCACCAAAAAATAAAAAAAATAGTGAGTGAATTGAAAAATATATGTAGAAGTTTTAGCATTTTGATCGCATACCGATGATATATTGAAGAAACAGAGACTGGGAAAACAGAATTTAAAGATTGCAACTCTGAATTAAAAGGAAATAGAAATGGTAAAAAGCCTTTTTTGCATATTTATAATCATCGGGTCTTTATGTAACTTCGCCAGAAAACACACGGGATGTCTAAATACATTTTTTAAGAAAAAAAATGGAAAATTGATATTTACTTCATTTTTCGTCAAATGAAGGGTCTCCTTCATATGAACGTCTCCTTAAGGCGGTTCTCAAATACCCTGCTCAACAAACGCGAAATTTTGACACATTTTCTGACTCATTTTTAAACGTAAAGGCATAAAAATTGGCAGTGCTGACTATTGAAGCGATTTGCAATCAAATCGCGTTTTTCCTTTTTTGATACATATTTTTTTTATTGAAGAGTTGTAAGCCATTTTTGTCACGTGAGGACAGGTTTTTCTCCTTTCCAGCACTGTCGCGTCTAGAAATGTGGGTCAAAACGCCAACTTTGACAGTATCTCCTGAAAGATCTTTTGCCTTTACCATAAAATGGACAACGCTATTCAATTACTCAGTTTCTGATTAAGAACACCTGCCAATTTCATGCTTTTCCGAACAAAAACGAATGCAAAAACGTGTCAGAAAGCAGATCCTTCGGATTTGAGAGCAGTCTTAAGTATATTTTTTACAAAAATAGTTGTTGAAAATCAAGTTTAAATGGTTTAGAAATTGCGATTTAGCGGTACCAAGATCCTCTAGGCATTTTGGAGGACTTAGTGAATAATGAATCACAGTCTAATGTTGCTGAAACAATTGAATTGGTGATTGTTGAAAGGAACTAGGTTTATATTTTGACATTTCGCAATTTAACACTAGAATGATGTTGAGGGGCCATTTTCGCCCTTACCAAATGAATATATTTTGGTTCGCACCAGAAATTTCATTATAATATATGTTTAAAAGATACAAAGAAAAACAAAGTTAAATAAATAACTTAAACAGTTTCAAATAAAAATTCTGATGCAAAATATTTTTCATAAAAGTTGAGTAAAATTTACCGTCTTTCTAGTGTTAAGATGCTTTCAATGTTTTTTTCATTTTTATTGGCCGTTTCGTGAGGAACTCAGTCCGAGTACTACCTATGAATGCCTGTGAAGGAGGAATTTAAAAACATTGAAATAAAATACTTAATCCTCTGCACTCGAGAGGTGACTCTCACTCGCCACTTAATGTATTGCGACAACTCGAGAGATAACTGTCACTCACCACTCGATGTATTGTGACAACTCGAGAGGCGATTCTCACTCACCACTCAATATATTGCGACAACTCGAGAGATAACTGTCACTCACCACTCGATGTATTGTGACAACTCGAGAGGCG
Organism: Maratus speciosus; assembly: GCA_963932465.1. NCBI lineage: Eukaryota > Metazoa > Arthropoda > Arachnida > Araneae > Salticidae > Maratus > Maratus speciosus. The sequence continues at coordinate 258,993,884 of OZ010796.1, read as the reverse complement.
ATTCTCACTCACCACTCAATGTATTGCGAAAAGACAACTCGAGAAGATGCGACTCCTATTCAAGGTATTGCGACAACTCGAGAGGTGAATCTCATACCACTCAATGTATGCAGCAACTCGAGAGGTGACTAGGCGTCGATATAAGGAATTACTTGCGTTCTTTTTTATTGTCAATATAAAAGCTCCGCCATTACGTACTTAGGAAATAATTATTACATAATCATATAGACCAGGAGGCGCGGCAGCACATACAATTACCTCATCGAGTTCACGGCTGAAATTCCAGAAATAGTTAAAACTCGATTCGCATATTAAAACGCAACAGGTCTGCCAAGTCATATATTTGTGGAAAAAACCCCGATTTTAGCGGTTGACTCGTATGTTTACCATTGTGTTTTCTTGCTCCCAGTCCTCCATGTTTTCATACCTTTGGGTGCAGGAAAACACAATGGTAAAACTACAAGTCAACCTCTAAAAATAAGGTTTTCAGATGTTTTCCACAAAGATATGACTTGGCAGACCGATTGTGTTTTAATATGCGAAACGAGTTTTAACTAATTCTGGAATTTCAGCCGTGAACTCGATGAGGTGATTGTCTGTGCTACCACCTCCCGGTCTAATATATTCATGAAATAAATATATTATAAACATATATTCAGGTAATAAATTAATTAGGTTTATTAATAAATATATTCTTGGAATAAGTAAATTTCTGTGTTTACTTTAAAAAAAAACTCTTCGAGTTACTAGTTCCCCCCCCCCCCCACCAAAAAAGCAAAGGTTTAAAATCTTTTCTTATACGTAAAAAATCTTATCTTTAGGTAAATATTTTCTTTTATTAATCTTATTTCATTCTTAAATATCCTCACATTTTTTATCTTAAAAAATAAATTATTATGTTTTCTTTGTACGTTAAAAATTCCATTAAAAAAATACCATGTCAATAAAAATCTCATTTAATTATTATGAATATTTTCTTAAAATTGTGTACGCGTATTTTCTTTGTTCAATAAAAATTACAAGATTTTTATGAGGTTTCTTGTGTGAAAAACCTATTTAATGTTAAAAAAAAACCAACATATGTATATTGTAAATATGTCGTCGGATGTTTTTTAATTAAACAAGTTAAAAATTGCACGTCAAACGTGGCAAATGAGGTGCGTTCGTACTATAACTAGTTTTATAAATATTTTTTACACCGCATATTGTACTGAATGTATATTTTAGTGTCCTTCATAAGTGCATATATATTTCATTCTGTTCGAAAGGCTGTAACATCATTAAAATGCACTTGAAATAATTTTTTCCCATTGGCCGTAATGTAACGGAAAACTTTTGACTGTCCCTGCAATTAAACTATACATCCGATTGTCATAAAATTTGTAATGACTCGACAAAATTTTGCAACAATTATATATTTAAAATTTCACACTATTCGGTTGGGTAGTTTTTGCTCTGTTATGCAGATGGACGGACAGTTAGACAGACGGACCGAACACGACGACTATAGGTATTTATGTAATTACGAACACACCTAAAAAATACGTGGACACCAACAGAAAAATAATAATTAAAAAAAAATTGTAAAATTTATTATTTGATAGGTCTAAAAATGTCTTCCTTTTTTTTTAGTTCACCAAAAATTTCAAAACTAGGACTAAGGGGCTGTACACATATAACGTTATCACTTTAAGGGGGGAAGGGGGGGGTCTGGCACTTGATATCGTAAATCTCTAGGGAAGAGGGGTTTAAACATCAATACAATCTTTTTTTTTATTTTTATGAAAATACAAAGTTATTATTAAAACCATTAAATGATTATAAAATCCTTTCATTTCAAAATATGAAATAACCCAACGTTCGCCATTCCTATTCTTCTGCAACATGCGCATATAATTCGTTGTTAGAGAAACCAGGTTCGAAATTATATTTGTTATATTTACTAGTAAAAAATGGGGAAGAATGTTGTCCAGTGTCCACCTGTTTTGCTTATAATAAGTTCTGCTTACCCCCGTTCTGGGAGCAAATGTAAGAAGACAATATTATTGCTGAATGTATTATGTAACAAAAAGCTAATATAAAATACAAATGTACTTTTAAATAGTATTTATTTAAAGTGTTATATGATATAATGTTATTTCACATATAATAGTGATGTTTTATTAACTTCTTCTCTCCATTCAAATCATTAAAGTATGCGAATAATAACTGTATACACCTATCTGTATAACATTGCAAAAGTATGAAAATAAAACGAAAGAAAAAATTGTAAAAATAAAAAGAATTTTTAGACGCTGATAACGATATCGTTCGGGGGAGGGGGGGGGGTCAAATATGATAACGTATGATATCATAAGAGAGAAGGGTGCAAAATTGCTGAAAAGTTTATATCCTTATATATGTACAGGCCCTTAGTTCCTTTCAACAATAACCGATTCAATTGGATTATGAAATATGTCCAATGAATATGTCCTGCTTAATGATGAAAAGAACTAAGTCCATAATTTAAAAACAACATATGTATATTGTAAATATGTCATCGGATGTTTTTTAATTTATAAAATAAGTGGACACCAACAGAAAAATAATAAAATAATAAATTTGTTATTTGATACGCCTAAAAATACCTTATTTTTTAACCGACTTCAAAAAGAAGGAGGTTATCAATTCGACCTGTATGTATGTTTTGCCCATGTTCACGCATAACTTTCTTAAATAGGAACCGAATTTGATAATTTTTTTTTGTTTGAAAGTGTAAGCCCCCCATTTGGTCCCATTCCAATATCATCAAAATCTGATAATTAGAAATTTTTTTAAGAAAATAAAAACTTTAAAATTAAAACCTTTTTGGAGCAGTCGCCCGATTATAAGCGCTCATCTTTGATACCGTTACTCTTACAGAGATACGAGATCTTTCACAGTGCGAAAACTTAGCTGGACAAGGGCCGAGATCCAGATAGGTTTTTCGCTGGTAGTGAAACGAGATTGACCAATCGGAAGCTTGGAGTTTTGCGAACTTTTCGCTGTTTGCAAAAATGCAGGCTTCTGATTGGTCGATCTCCTTTCGCTAAGAGCGAAAAATCTATCTGTATACTGGCCATTCTGTCATCCACCAAACCGGGAGGCCCACATAGACACAAACCGATATCGGAAGTCGGTATCGAAAAATTGAAAATCAACCTTTAAAGTTCCTTATGTATCAGAGTACAAGTACAACACCTAGAATAAATTGTGTGGAAATCTGCTATCCAAACAGCACTAAAAACATGTATCCCTTAAATGTGCAAAGATGCTGTAATCCAATGAGCCGATCGCAGCGACATCTGCGTTATATTTTCAAATTTCAATGTAAACATTGTACTATAACAGCGTCTAGACCAAGTTGTCTTGGAGTTTTATAAAATATCCTCAGATGTCACTCCGATCGACTTTTTGGATTTCAGCATCGTTTTACATTTTAGGGATACAATATTTTAGTACTTTCTAATTACTACTGCTACAGTGCCTAGAAGATACAGTGTGGAAAACGGCTATTCCTATAATGCTTTAAAAAGTGCTAAAAACTTGTATCCCATAAATCTCCAACAATGTTCAGCGGCAATATGCTGATACGAGTGCCATCTCGTAACTCTTTTCAATATAAACCCTGTGTTTTCAAAAATTATAGAATGTTAAATATCGGAAACTATAAATATAAGATATTTTAGTCTATTATAAGCTAATTTAGTTAAGGAATGGCGTGAAATAGGTTAAAGAGTCTCTTTTAGAATGACTATCGTTTTTAAATCACTACGATGGCGCTACGATCGACATCTTGCTATTCAGCATCGTTGTACATTTATTTTTAGCACTATTTTGTAGCCGTTTTCCACACAGTATCTTCTAGGCGCTGTACTACTGCTACTGAGTCTAGAATATATAGTGTGGAAATCGGCTATCCCAGTAATACTTAAAAAAGGTGCTAAAATATTGGATCCCTTAAATGTCAAACGATGCTGAAATCCAATGAGTCGACCACAGCGACATCTGCAGGATATTTTCTATAACTCCAAGACGATTTGGTCTAGACGTTGTAATAATAAGATGTGTTTACTTTGAAATTTGAAAATATATCGCAGATGTCGCTGAGATCGGCTCCCTGGATTTCAGCAGCATTGCACATTTAAGGAGTAGAACTTTTTAGCGCTGTTTGAATAGCAGATTTCCACACTGTATTCTAGACGCTGTACTACTGCGATACTGGATAGCGTTCACTGTGTCAGCATGTTCTGGATATTTGAATCTGGGGAAACAATGAGAACGGTTCAGGGTCTGAACCCAGTAGACATTGTGAACATGCTTACAGCATCTAGAGCTGGACCAAATTACAGCGTCTAGCATACATAGTGTGGAAATCTGCTATCCAAGCAGCGCTAAAAAGTTGTATTCCTTAAATGTGCAATGACGCTGAAATCAAGAGTGCCGATCGCAGCGACATCTGCGATATATTTTCAGATTTCAAAGTAAACATCGTATTACAGCGTCTAGACAAAATCGTCTTGGAGTTTTAGAAAATATCCTGCAGATATCGCTGCAATCGACTCATTGGATTTCAGCATCGTCTGACATTTAAGGGATCCAATATTTTAGCACTTTTTTAAATATTACTTGGATAGCTGATTTTCACACTATATATTATAGACGCTGTATTTACACTATTGCGCAGTATTTTCTAGTACATAATAGAAAATGACTAAGTTTGCTTTAGTTTGGACACAAGTTTCTCTCAAAGCACTTTACTACAGCGTCTAGAATACCTAGTGTGGAAATATGCTATCCAAACAGTGCTAAAAAAGTTTATCCCTTAAATGTGCGACGATACTGCTAAAATGCCAAGTGTCGATCGCAGCGACATCTGCGAGATTTTCGTATTACTAGTATTACATTGTATAGACTAGCAATACCTTGCAGTTGTAGAAAATATCCTGCAGATGTCGCTGCGATCTGTATATTGCAGCAGCATCGTTGCATATTTAAGGTATACAATATTTTAGCGCTTTATTTAAGTATTACAGAGATAGCCGATTTCCACACTATGTATTCTAGTCGCTATAACTTTACCGCGCTCTGATGTGTAAACTTTATTGATGGATTGCCAGCTTTTCCTCACCCAATTCCGTTGTCCGTAGGTATATATGCGGACCTTATAGTTTACTGGTTGAGGTAACTTTCCGAAGTGCGAAATATTGTCTAGAAATGATGCCGCATTCAGAAAAACCCAAATATCTAAAATGATGCTAACCGTCATCGAAAGTGGGGATCAAAAAGCTTACAATTCAATAGCAAAATGACCTTATACATCAGAGTTTAGCAAAGTGTTTCTATTAGTCGTACACTGCAAAGTGCCTCCATTTACAGTAAACATAAAAGTACCTTTTTATGTGTAGCAGCGCTGTCTTCGGTTATCCAATTCAGACTAAACACCTAATCATTGGCGCTCATTTCTGATGTCTTTACTGCCTGTAGATGGGGAGTATTGGTATGAGAATGGTGACATACGGGAAAAAATTATTGATTGATAGATTCTAGACAAAAGCTATCGCCATGAATCTTGAAGAGTTTGCCATTATTGCCAAACTAATGCTTGTTAAATTGTCCTCCACTCGTATAATCAAACTTGTCCAAGCGAAAATTGCCAAGTTCTGGAATAGAAAATGTCTAGTTTTGCCGTAGTGTAGGCAAACACGTATGTATAAACAGAGTCTGAGCATTGTATGTCACCACTCTCAAATAGAGGCACCTTACATGAGGGAACAATTGATGGAGATTATCGGAAAAGAATAATGTAGAATTATGGACCACATGATTGATTTATTGAATATATCTGACTTGTGTGCTTGGCGTCAAGCGCCCGCTTGTAAGTCATCGTCAATATACAGGAACGAGATAGCACAAGGAAATTTACAGCACCAGAGAATTACATCCAGGAGCTCCGCAAAGAGTGTGCAACGGAGCCAGCGGGATTCGAACCCGCAGTCACCTACGCTCTCAAGCGATTAGCAGTGTGATGTCTTGACCACTCAGCCACGGTGGGCACTGGGCCACATTTTCAAACCTGACAAGTTTACAGCTTTTTGGATGCCAGTATTTTAGTACAGAAAATTTTGTTTTATTTGACAGAAGAATTTTTGAAATTTAAAAGAACACACTCTATAAAAATTACAAGTTCGTAAAAAGGCAGGTTTCTCATTGGTCAATCTCATTTCGCTAACAGCGAAAAATATATCTGGATCCTGGTCAATATACTTGAAGAGTCAATACAAATATTACTACATAGTCTGCATTTTTCTTCTTGACAACGGAGTCCTACAAAAAATAATTCTTGAATGTAGACCGTGGCTGAATGGTTGAGGCACCACACCGCTAATCGCTTGAGAGCGTAGTTGGGCTGCGGGTTCAAATCCCGCTGGCTCCGTTGCACTCTTTGTGGAGCTACCAGATGTAATTCTCTGGTGTTGTAAATTTCCTTGTGCTATCTAAAACACCCACCCCTTCAAAGCTCAAAGTAATTGTGCTATTTCGTCCTTGTATATTAACGATGACTTATAAGTTGGCCCCTTATGTCAAGCACACAAGTCAGGTGTGTGTGAGCAATAAATGATTGTAGACTGTTGTGAATATAATGTACTTGTTTAAAAAAATATCAGAAATATTAAATGCTAATAAAGTCAATACTTTTAATGAAATTATAAAGAATTTATTTAAAACTATTTGTTTAATAAATAGTTTTTGTAAATTATAATTTCTTTGACAAATTATTTACTTATTCAGCAGATGTTGAAATCCGGATAATTATGTGTTACGGTATGAATAACTAAAAAGTAGGAAATAAAATAATCTTTAAAAAAAAAATAACAACAAGAATTAAATAATTCTTTAAACTGCTCTAATGACGAAGCTTTATCCAATAACCAGACATCGGATATCATGTATCGGCATAAAAACGTTACAATTTAATGTATAGAATTTAATATCTACCAAACATGGATTTTCTAGAGAATGTTTTTTACAAAAGATTAATTTACATATTTATGATTTAATTTACGAATATATACATATAAAAAGTAATCAATTACTTTTTGAAGTTGGTGCCAAACATTCACAATCGATAATGATTAAACAAATAATTTGCTGAAGAAATAGAGCATTTTTAAAATTTTGCATCATATTTTCTATCATCACTTTATTCATGGTAATAGTTACAATATAATCACAATTTTACTATACTTAAGATAGGTTGGCACCAACTTCAAAAAGTAATTGATTACTTTTTATATGTATATATTCGTAAATTAAATCATAAATATGTAAATTAATCTTTTGTAAAAAACATTCTCTAGAAAATCCATGTTTGGTAGATATTAAATTCTATACATTAAATTTAACGTTTTTATGCCGATACATGATATCCGATGTCTGGTTATTGGATAACGCTTCGTCATTAGAGCAGTTTAAAGAATTATTTAATTCTTTTTAGTGCTTTTTTTGAAGTCGGTTATTTTTTTTAAAAAAAGATTATTTTATTTAATTCTCCAAAAATTTCAAAACTAGGACTTAGTTCCTTTCAACAATCACCGATTCAATTGGATTCTGAAATATGTCCAATGAATATGTCCTGTTTAATGTTGAAAAGAACTAAGTCCGTAATTTAAAAACGACATGTATATCAAATAATTTTTTAGAATGAAAAAATAAAGATAGCAGAAATAAATACATCTTTGTTACGGCATTCCTATCTTTATTTATTTTACAGACCATATTACGATAAGTATATTTATAGAACAAATATTTTTCTTTTATTTCAGGCAATAAATCTTTATTTCTCCCATTAGCAATGCAAAACAGCAAACATATAGTTATTCACGCATTACTGCTCAGTTACCTTCGAGGGGAAAGTTATGTGCATTTTTTTGAATCCGTTAAAAAGAAAAAAGAAAATAAAAACTGACAGCTATAGAGGTCAGAGTCACATACCATGACACGCAAGACCGAAGTGAATAAAACAAACAAAAAATGAAATACAGTTAAAAACCCAGTGAAACAATTACTGTGTAAAATTTTATGCTTACGGCTTGAAGTGGCTGTACGGTTTAAAGTGTAATTTGCCTAAATTTTGGTAGTTTAACTCACAGACATAAATATAATAGGCAAAAAAACAGCTCATATAAAAGGACATAAATATTCAAAATCCAGCCAAAGTTCCAAGGTAGGGAACACCAATGTCAAGAAAATTAAATACTAAAATTGTTTTATCGATATTTTAGGCAATTTGGAAAAGAAGGCACTACTGAGCATCGTCCACTTTTGGCAATATTGTCAGGGGTGGAATCACTTATGAAGGGAAAATGACACGATATATCTAATTTACGCGCCAGAAAATGCAGAATTTTCAGGGTTTTTCAAATGAAAAAACAAAATTTCATGCATCCGCACTTTTAGGGTTGACCGAAATCGAATCAGCGAGCTTCCAATATTTGGGCCATCAGCAAGGTCCGATTAAAGCACTATGAGGTACAGCATTCTTTCGCTCCTCCCGCTAAGGGTCTTTTTGCCTTCCCCCTTGTCTACTAAATATGTAGTTTCCAATCATCCTTCTTTCTTTTTCTTTTCTTTTTTTTTAAGCAAAAATTTTTAATAATGTGTTGTGTTTATATGTAGTATTTATTTGGTTTCATTTATTGATTAAAATTTCTGGTTCAAAGTATGTTTATTTGACTTTTAAAAAATGGGAATTCGACAGGTATGTAAATGTAAAGTGTGCACAGAGACTTGTGCAAGCTTAAAGTTCTTTCTTTTATTTAAATCAGTCCAAATTTTAAAAACACGGAAGGTTTAAAATTTCAGTCCTAAATGAAATATAATAAAACGAAAAGGGCCCAGTTAAACTGGTGACATTGAACTCACAGGCTATTCACACTAATTGTATATTATACTCTTATTTCAAAGAAAAATGCCCCTCGGAAATTAAATTAAAGGGGAATTAGCCCCACCTCCCTCTGTTTCCGATCTGTATACTTAGCCAATGAGCCTCCAAAACTCATCAGGGAAGTGCCTTGTTAGAATAAACCGGTATACCAAATTTGAAGCAAATCGGATAGAAAAACCCATTTATCTCAATTAAAGAGGTATTAGCCCCCGTTCTTCCCTTTATACTTAACCAATGAACCTCCAAATCTAACCAAGGAAGCGCCTTATCAGAATAAATCGGTCTACTAAATTTGAATAAAATCTGATAGAAAAAAACCATTTGTCTAAATTAAGGGAGGGGGAAGGGGTTAGCCCCCAGTTCCTCCTTTATACTTAACCAATGAACTGCCAAATCTAATCACAGAAGGGCCTTATCAGAATTAACCAGTATACCAAATTTGAAGCAAATCTGATAATTGTGCATGAAAAACACATTTATCTAAGTTAAGGGGGGTGTCAGCCCCGTTCCCCCTTTATACTTAAGCAATGAACTCCCAAAACTAATCAGGGGAGCGCCTTATCAGAATGAACCTAGAAAAACAATTGAGGCAAATCGGATATTTCTATCAAAAGTTATCGCGTTACGTACATATATACATACATGCAGAACCTGCGGGCACATTAGCTTTCAGACTTTGATAGCCTGTGAGCTAAAATGATACATTGAACAAAGTATCTGCTCTGGATTTTTTTTTTTTTTTTTTTTTTTTTTTAATCATATATAAAGAAATAAGCAGCATATTTTATTCAAGCCAAGCAACAAATCTCATGCGAAATGTCGTTTAGATTTTACGCGAGATTTGATTCTATGGTTATCTTGTGAATACGTTTCAATATGCATGCAATGGCTCATCATATTATTAAAGCATTTTGAATAATTGATAATTTCTCATCTTAGTAAGTTATAATAAAGTAAAAATTTACTTTAAAAAAAATGAAATGAAAGAATAATGCTTACTGTTTATAAACATCAGGGGTCGATCCAGGCGAAATTTGGGGCCTAGTTAGGACTCCTTCACAAAATTCCATTTAATTAAACAGACCTTTTCACAAAATTCCTTTTAATAAAAAAGACCTCTTCACAAAATTCCTTTTAATAAAAAAGACCTCTTCACAAAATTCCTTTTAATAAAATAAGCCTTTTTACAAAATTCCTCTTAAAAAACTAGGCCCCTAAACAAAATTCCATTCCATAAAAACAAAATCTTCATTATTAGGGTTTCGTTCATGTGACGAAACCCTATTTGTCTCGCTCCTATGTCTGTCTGTCCCTCACAGAGCCCCGTTCTCAGAAACTATATATGTTGGAGATTTGAAATTTTGCATACTTATAACTGAACACCTCACATCAAATGACAAATCATGAAATTTTGAAAAAGTCTTATATTTAACCCTCTGGGCTTTAACTTTTGTATTTTAAGCCTTTTTTTCTAACTGAGCTCCTAATTAAGTTGAAGACTTGAAATTTTGCATACTTATAGCTGAACACCTCACATCAGACGACAAATCATAAAATTTTGAAAAAGTCTTATATTTAATCCTCTGGGCTCTAACTTGTGTATTTTAAGTTTTTTTTTTTTTTCTAACTGAGCCTTAAATTAAGTTGAAGACTTGAAATTTTGCATAATTATAGCTGAACACTTGCGATCACACGAGAAATCATAAAAATTTCAAAACGTCTTATATTTACCCCTCCGGTCTCTAACTTGTGTATTTTAAGCAATTTTTCTAACCTCCCCCCCACTGCACCCGGCGGGTTCTTTTCTAACTTTTGCCGCCATCCCTTTGACCACTCTTTCTTATTATGCACATAGCCTTACATCTTTCAGTTCCACTTTTTACCGCCAGGGGCGCCTACCTATCTCGGGTGCTATGGGCCCGTTCCCCTTGACTAGTATATCTACGGATAGGTTGTAAAACGGAATTTCGTTCGGATAGATGTTTGTGTAGAATAGAGTGCGCTCCCTGGTTGCGAAATGTGGAACTAACAGATTTTGCAAAAGGATAAAGTGTTTTGATAGGAATATTAAACGAAATCCTCTGTGCGATCTGTGATCACACTTACCCACTTGTTTTTATTTTGTTAGGTTTTAAAACGTGCAATTTGCAAACAAAACAAGTTCATCAGAAAGCCCCATAGCAGAAACTGTGCATCACGGGCAGCCGCGCTGCAGATTATTTTAGACCTTGCAGATTTAATCTACCAGCTTAAAAATAAATACTGGGCTTAAAAAGTTCACGAAAATTTTACTTTGTTTTAAGATTTATTGTGTTTCTTATTAAATTTTCTTTGTAAAATGCAGTTTTTACTTGTTTTATGGGTTACTATAAGTAATTATGATAGTAGCTTGGTTCAGCATTGTTGGGTCGCAGATAAATTTTGGTTTGTTGCAGATGGATACCAAAAATTCGGCTACTGGGCCAGAAAGGTAACTTTATTATTACATTATTATTAAAAAGTAAAAACTTTTACTTTTCACAAAATGGGCCCCAAGGGGGAAAAAAAAACCCTACTTCGACCGCTGCAGAGTGAGAAAAATGTTGTTTTTAGTTAGATTACTTTAGCATTTAATTGTTGGTACATAACTTGTTTTAAGATATATGTGTGACATTCAAATCTTTTGTATGTGACATATATAGCATTACTTTTTAATCTACGAAAAGTGCGTTTTCCAAAAGTATGGTGCAAATTCATTTTCCAGAGAAAATAGTAGAAATTAAAAACACTTTTAACAGATACTGAATGTATCAGGAAAGGAACAGAAAATATAACTTTCCTTGAAACCTTCAGCGTTATTTGCATTCAATTTTAAGATAAGTCGGTTACCAATGCTCCATATTTGAAAGTTTTTCATTTTCAACTGTAGTCGCAAATGCGTTTTTGTTTCATATTTCTCAAGCATTTTAAAATGATTTGCCCAGTTATTCTCTTGTGTAAAATATTCTTAAAACATCTTTAGTTATTATGCTTTTTATAAAGAAAAGTGTAAGTTTATAGATGAAAGCTCTCAACTTTTTTAGGTCCCTCAGAATCTGTGGGCCTTAGGCGTCTGCCTATGCTATAATCATGCTCCAGCCAGGCCAGTACATAAATACAGGGCCGAAGGCGATTGATATTTTACGAGAATGAGAATTTGTTGAGTTTAACGCTGTGAAAATCACATGTAAGAAAGAATATATGAGGACGTGAGTTTCAAAACTCGCCTTATCCAGAAAATCCAATTTGGGGAAGTCGCGAAAAGTCTCTGACTGCGTCCATAGGTTTTCACTGTAAACCAAGATTTTACAATGCCAGAAACACGCGATAAAACTAGTTTTTTTGCAAATTGTAGCGTGTTTTCGATGCAGGTTCCCCAATAGAATAGATTGATAGAGAAAACTCAATTGTTTAAATTTTGGATAAGGCGAATTTTGAAACTCACGTCCTCAATTATATAAGTAACGCACCCCGTTTGATTATATTATTAAAATAAACACCTTAATTTTTACACACTACACAAAATTGTTTCGGTGAAAGATCATTTTATAATCTTAGATTAATAACATAATCTAAAGACATTTTCTCGCCTCTTCAGATCGTATGAATTTATCACGAACTGATGAACACGAACAAACTGTAATTATTCTGCGTTCGATGACTTGCAAAGCATAAAAAAAAATAAATGCTGATACAAGTAACGAAGCAATTTCAACTTGGAAACAGAAGTGAAGTCTTTATGCTAACGAAAAGTGTAAGAGACTAAAAGCATAAAAAAGAAGAAAATTGAAGAAGTCGTGATTTATTCCGTGCAACACAAAAATCAAAAGATTTTAGCAGCTGCTTTTGTCACGAATTTATTAAGTTTCATCTAAATAGGTCAAAATGTCAGGTTTGAACCATTTTAAAAGAATATTTTATTTTGGAAAGGTCAGGAATTTTCAGAGTCAAGAGCGAAAATTTCTATTTGTGATGGTTAAAATACTCATGTTCCTTTTCACATTCATTACTTTATGTGCGCGCGTTCACGAACTGAAATAAAATTCATCTTCTTCGGGGCTATACTTATATAACGATATCAACATTTTGATAATTTTGGACACTCTCCCCCCCTTACGATATCATACGCTATCATTCGTCGAATCCCCCCCCCCTCCCTCCTCCCGATGATATCGTTATCAATGTCAAAACATCATTTTATTTTTAGATTCTTTTTCTTTCTTTTTATACGCTTTCAGTGATATACACATATGAATACACATTTATTAGTTGCATATTTTCCAGATCAAGAAGTCAATAAAATATCAATAAATAAAATAAATTTATACCGAATAACATCTAAAAGAGTTAGTTACTATTTAAAAGTATTTATAATTTTATAGCTTATTGTTACATAATGCATTCAAAAGGAATATTCTGTTCTTGCATTGGCCCCCTGCCGGGGGAGATTAAAAGTAGAACTTATCAACTAAACAGCGGACAACATTCTTCGTCTTGTTTTACTGTTAAAGGCAAGTATCTTATCAAATATGATGCTCCTAATATCTCTAACAACGAATTATATGCGCATATGGCAGAGGAACAGGAATGCCAAACGTTGGGGTAGTCCAAATTTTAGAATGAAATGATTTTATAAATATTTAATTGTTTTAATAATAGCTTTGCATTTCCATAAAAACATATAAAAATAATAATAATAATATAGGTAACAGACTACTTGGACGTGAAGAAAAAATCTCTGAAAAAAGAAAAGTTTCGTTAGATCAAAAATGATAACGTTATCAAAAAGCAAACCCTCCTCCTCCCGAAAGTGATAACGTTATATATGCACAGCCCCTTCCTATTCATAGAATCATCTAAAAATCACATTCAGTAAGTTAAGAGCCTCAACATAGTGAAAGGACCGATGGTGAAACCCCCATTAACTGACACCTTAAGGATTTTTTCTTGTTCAAATCACTATTACAAAATTTAAATGCATTTTATACTTATTTTTCTTTTTGAAAGGTTAGTAGAGATACATTAAAAAATTACTATTGACAAAACTCTCAAAAATTATACATTGTATTATTACAAATTAATTTTTGTCCATAAATATGGTGAATAACTCAAGTAACTGACACCAACGCTATTTTGAGAAACCAGTAACTGACACAAAGTGAACCAATGTCTCACACTTTACATGCAAAGATTAAAAAAAAAAAAAAAAAAAAAAAAAAAAAAAAAAGTTATTTTATATTTCAAGGGATTTATGCTTTAAAAATACTTTAATCTTTATTAAAAAAGAAAAATACTTAAACATTGTATATGATGTCATACTACAGATGCATGTGTTCCTTTTTTCATGTTTTAAATGATTAGTAATGCAGATATTCAATAACTGACATTTATGAACTAGTCACAGACAAATGGTGTCAAGCTCTGGAATAACAACTTACATTTTAATTCTGCTGACTACAAGATAAATTTAATTTATTATCTTTTTTTTTTTTTTTTTTTTTTTTTTTTTTTTTTTTACAGTTCAAATAATAAGTTTAAACTTTCTTTAATCCTTTATCTACTGACGGTACTTATAAGTACCATTAAAATACCTAGTTATAAAATTCATTTAATACATCGATTAGTAGTAATACAGTTTAGAATGAGTTAAGATGCATTACTTTATCTTGTTCCAAAAGCATTATTGGTTACACAAAACAAAAAGATTTTTAAAAGGGGGATTTCTTTTGCCTTTGCATCTTTACAGCATTCTTAGCGTTGGGGAGGGGGAGGGGATTTTTTATTCGGAAATATTTCTATATTTCTATTGTAAGAACATTATATTTGTACATATCCTAATTCTACAAAATACTAAGAAAAATATTTAAAATAAAAGGTTTGAGTGCGGTTATAAATATTGCACAAAATCCCTATAAATTCAAATTTAATTAATCCTTCTAAATCCTTCAATCCTTCTAAAACCCTTCTAAAATTTTTTAAATGATTGTGTAAATCTTCTAATGTAGTTTCAAAAATTCCCGAAAAATGCTTTAGAAGATAAAATTTTCATGAATTCCTAATTCAGTACATAAAGTGTTAATATTACCACTAATTAATAACTATGTCGGAGACTGGTGAAATGAAATTCACGGAACCAATAACAGGTACCTCCTCATTAAGCTAAATTAAATAACTATAAACTATAAATCATAGGGCTATGATGCTTAATGTAACATAGGCATCTTTTAATTAATTTCTACAAGTATAATTTTACGAAAAAGTTCAGTTAACAAATATAGTTTACAAATAGTTTTAAAAAATACCTTAATTTTAGAAATAAGATTGTTGCTTCAAAATGGCACTTTTTGTGTGCTCAAAAGTTCTTTCCTCATTGAATATATTGCTGAACCACTAGTGGTGAATAAATTGACTCCAAAATAGTACCTGAGTTACCACTATATGACAATACTTTGCAGAAATTTAAAAGAAAATGCTTATTTGAGCTAGATTTTTACTGAAGTGTCATTTACTGCTTAGAGGTTAGGTGTCAATAACTGGAGATTTCACTCTTATACTTTACAAATTACAGAAAAGTTTCCTAACACGAAAGAAGGCTTTAGGAAAATTCGGTGTAATTTCATAGTCATCCATGATTTTGGGAGCTTTTCCCATATCTTCAAAAACCTTCAGGAGACGAACCAATTAGAAATCTCCCACTGTTAAAAAGTAAAACAAGATACACAAATAGTTATTGATTAGGAATGCACCGAATATTCAGTATCTATTCGGTATTCGACCATGTTACCGAATATTCGGTTAAACCGAATATCAAACTATTCGGTCAGCTAAATATTCGGCCTGCTTAATAATCGGTTTGGCCGAATATTAAAATATTCGGCCGAACCGAATACTTTTAAAAAAATTTAACATATTTTCAAAAGCCTTACACAACTTCTACTTTTAACTGCCATCTTATAATTTATAAAGCTATTCAGAATAATCAAAAACAGAATCATATTTAAATAAAAGAAAATCCTTTTTATATTAGGTATTTATTTGCTATTTGTAAAAAGTATCACTTTAGAAAATTAACCATTAATGAGAATTTTTCTAGGGATTTATGATCTACCAATGCAAGTTCCTGAGCATTGTCTAGTAAATAATTTGTTTCTTGCTTTTTTCACAAAAAAAGGGTGTTTCTAAACAAAATAGAAAAACGCTCAGAGTTTTGATAATAGACATCAAGACACAAAATTTTTGTCCAGGAAACCAAAATCACAATCCACTTATTCAATCATAAATACAGTGTATCTCACCTCACTCGAGATCAAACATGGATTTTCATTTGTTACTTTAACAATAATGAAGGTATCATAACTATATTTTCAACAGACGTGTTTTGATTTCTGTGAAATATATGATATGATGAGAAGTGCTGGAAATTACCACCATTCATATCTAAACAACTATGAGCTAGACATTCCTTTATTCAGAGTGCAGTTGACAGTATTTATACTATGTGTCACTGGTCAAAATTCTGTCAATTTCAATCATCACATTTAATACAAGCAAAATTAATATGTAACAAATCTCACAAAAATATCTTCACTGTTGATAAATTTATGAACGAAAATTCAATTTCGGCCTGTAGTTACATGCCCAGTATTTTTGATTCAATGTATTGTAATTTTGATGGAATAAATGGATTGAGATGTTATTTGTTGAAAGGTTTTAACAACAACCTGTATGTTTACAATCTCTAAAGATCTAGGATGCACATAACAACTTCCTTGCTAAATAAAAGGTAGTAGAAAAGTTATTCTTGCTGAGTTGCCACCATTTCAATAGATTGTGTTATTTATTTATTTTTACTTTAGTAAAACGGTTTTATATCTATCCTCGTCTTAAATAACTCAAAGCAGATTTTTTTTTCAGTATAAAGTTTACTTGTAAAGAGCTCTTGCTTATCAAAATGTAAGTTCCTGTATTAAATATTATGTAACATTGTTTTAAAATTTAACATTTTGATACCTTTAAACTTTCATATATAAAAGTATTCGGCCGAATACTTACTATTCGGCTAACAGTTACTATTGGTCTAGCCAAATATTCGGTATTCGGCCAAAATCACTATTCGGTGCATCCCTATTCTTGATTTGGTAAGAAGGTTTACTAAAATAATAATACCTCTTCCGAGTTACCCACGATTCGGAAAAGCGCTATGTTATATTCATCAAACTCAGAAACTAATATAGATTTCTCAGATTTAAAGAAACATTTCTAAAACAAAAGTCTCTTTAGCCGACCTCAATTTTCCTAAACTTTACGAAGACTTTTTTTATAGTATATTAATCAGTTTTCTCAAAACGGAAAGCAGTTTTTCGGATGCTATCAATTTTCAAGTAAACATTTTCATGCTCAACAAATACTGTTTGTTTTCGGAAAGCAAAACCCTCCGCGGTTTTGCGCATGCGTCAGGTCTGCTTTGATTTTATCAAAATAGGGATGAGTGGAGTTTGTTTAGCTGCGTTTAGCTGAGCGCCAATACAATCTTAGTGATAGCGTACAAGTGAACGCCGGTGTAGAACTTCCGAAAATACCAATCTCAGCGTAACACCTCTTTGGATACTAGAATCGTCTCAGAGTGCTAGGCGCGGCTTTTGAAAACGAACAGTATGTTTAAAGGGTAAACATACTAAATTAACAGCGTTACGTTTGTTATTTTTTACAGTTGTATGCATAAATTCTGTTACGTAGCTAAAAATGTTTACTTGAGAATTAACAGCAACCGAAAAATCCATATTTCGTGTTGATACCGGGTTGAGAAAAATGGTTAACCCTTTCCGGGCAAGGTACTTGTATTCGTAAAATGTTGAAATAATTGAATGACACCAGTATTTACAAGAAAATTTATTTGTAAACAAGTAAAAGTATATGTTCGCGTACTTAATAAAAGTGAAATTTTCATTAAAAAATTCGGGTGCCAATGTGGTAATTAAGGATTAAAATTATGTGATGTCATAGCGGCATCACCGCCTTTCAATGGGTTAAGGGGAACAGAAAGGTTTGAAATGATAAAAATTGACTGATATTTGATTGTGGATTAGGAAGCCCGTAATTAATTTATTACATCTTTTTGCATTTATTTAGGTTTCATAGAAATAAAAGAGTATGTATTTAATTTTAAAAATAAACAACGTACAATATTTGACAAAAGTTTAAATTTTGTACGACAAAATTAGTCTCGCAAAAGTAGTTTTGCCACAATCCAGGTTTCATATTTTAGTGTAGTCATTTCTCTTTTATACTGCTTATTACTATGTCTCTTCATCATATCGGAAGCAATGACAATAATAAATTAAAAATCCATAAAAATTTATTATATTTTTTGTTATAACTTGAAAAAAAATTGTTAGTTTTTTAGGAATAGTCTGTAGAGAATTTAAATGACTTTATTAAAAATAAAAACCATGTAATTCCGCTATTTTACTCAAAAATTATAGTGGGAAAATCACTGAAAAACATTATTTCGAGATAACTGATACTAATCAAAGAAAGGAGTTTGTCCGTGTGTTTGTCTGCGATAGCTAACAAAATCTACGCACGTAGAAGACTCGAAATTTGGACGAGGATAGTACATAGCACCTGAAGCTCAGATTTTTCATGTTGTTATAATTAAACGAGATATTAATTACCAATTCATCAAGAAACAACTTTTTTATCTTTGCACAGATCAGTGTGCGCGCCCGCGTATGCTCAGTTCGAAGCTTCCTGAAGCCAGAAAGTAGAGAAAATCGAAAAGAGCGAGATCGAGTTTTTAAAAAACCTTTTTGTGTCGGGCGAACCGTTGAAAATACGGAATCTTTTATGTTTAAAACGCTTGAATCTATTCGAAAAAAATATTAACATTAACCCTTTCAAAAAAATTAATTGTGAAACGTCGAATTCATGCCCCCCCCCCCCTCTCACTGTTTTCCGTAGCTCGCATCTGCCGAACTAACCGAAATACGTAAAAAACTATTACTTACGATTAATTACACCAAATTAAAGATCGTACCTTGCCTCTTTAACCTCTTCACTACTTAGCGTTAATGTAATATTATTGACTATTGCTGAATTATATCTTCTATTACTGAATTATATTTTCTCCAATTTGAATTCAGAAAAAGAGTTAGAGATTAGAAAGAGATAATATATATTTGCATTATTTCAAATCTTAGATATTGAAGTATATCATTCTGAGATCGAAATTGCAATTATATTCGAGCACCATTAATAAAACGGGAAAGAACAGAGACTCACATATGTGGATTTAGGGACTAAAGAGGTTGAAACACTATCTTCGGTTTTTAAAAATATTAATATTAGCCCTTAGAAAAAAAAGTTTCGCGATTTCTGCAATCTTTAAAAATCTGCAACAGCTCTTCTGATCAAGATATGAAAAAAACTAAAAAGACCAGACCTCTGCAATCAGTTTTAAAAAATACGAATATTAACCCTTTGAAAAAATACGTCAGAAAAACTCACTTATGCTAATTTTGTTTTTAATCAGATATTTAAATTGTGCATTGGCTTTGTAAATCTAAATACGAACAAACCAAACCGCATCTATGTTCATTTTCGTTTAAAATGACGCCTTCGGTTCTAAAAAATATCAATATTAACCTTTTCAAACATGTTCTTTTCTCTAAGTCACTTTCGCGATTTCTGAGATCTTTAAAAATCTGCATCCGCGCTTCTGATCAAGATATGAAAAACTAAAAATACCGGATACATCTATTTTATTTTCATTTAGAAATCCGGAATCCGTTTCGAAACATATGAACATTAAACCCTTGAAAAAAAAAAAAAAAACAATTCCAAAAGTCACTCATGCGAATTTCTTTTTTGTACGATGTTTAAAAATGAGCATCGGCTTCGGAAACCGAAATACAAAAGATTCCAAATCATATCTATATTCATTTTGCTTTAAAATGCCGTCTTCGATCCACGCCCTAACGAACTCTCAACAGCGCAAACGAAATCAACATGATTTCCTGGCCGGCAGCCTCGCCTGATCTTTCTCCCATGGAAAACGCATGGAACTTCATCGGACGCGAGTTGCACTGGCACATACAGTAAAGTAGCTGCCCGTGGCCATGGGGCCACATTATCTACTGAACAGTTTTGTTTTGCAGATCTTTCTTTGTCTTTTTAATCATTTGTATAAGTCTCCCGCCTCTATTGGTCCAGTGATTTTCAAATGGCTACGGATATTTCTTCATGGTGTTGCAACTTTACATTTGATGAGTGTATATAATTTAAGAAATTACTAATACAATTAATTGTTCTAACTATCACAATGTTGAAATTAATTTTATATGAATTAATCAACATAGAATATTCAGCTCAGTGAGTTTTATTTCTTTAGACAGTAAATAAAAAGGACATACATGCAAACCATTTTTATTTTTGATATTTTATTGATATTTTATTATTAACTTTCATTGAAAATATTGAACTTTTTACTGCTTTTTATTGAAATATTTTCTTTTTCGACTGTTTCAGACTCGTATGGGCCATCGCATGTGTTATCATTGCTTATAGTAAGGCTTGAAAACATTCCCATAACCAATTCCAAATTCTACTGACTGAATGGCATCACTATTTTTTTTTATATAATAAGGTATTGTCGCCATTTTTTTTTCTTCCTCGGTAGCTTCAAATTCTGTAGGAGAGTCTTCATGTTTACAACAGAATTTTTAAAATATTAATTTTCATCTGAAAATAACAGGAGTTATCCATTTTACAAGAGGATACCCTCGGCGAATTCCCCTATATAATGCAGTAAGTGACTCCGTGCTGGACTACCATCAAGAAGCCCCCAAATGGACATGTTCGGCCCTGAAAAGGACCGTTTGTTGAACAGGAAAAAAGTGGTATTGAGAGCTAGAGCAAGACTAATAAAATTTTGCAAAAACTCTAATAAAATTAGACATATCAAATAGCCATATCGAACATATCAAATCGGTAGATTTGATATCCAGACATATGGAATCGTTCAAAAACTAGTCTGCTAATAACCCTAGTTGATTGCGAAAGGCGACCTGCTAATTTGAGACAAAAACTTATCAATTACATTTAGAAAAAAATTACAATTATTATGCACTTACTGTGGGTGTTTCCACTGTAAACAAATAAGAAACTAATGCCAAAATAGCGATAATGAATAGATCCGGGCTGAGCTTCTGCCAAACAGTAGATGTCGAAAATGGCCAGTGTGATCATGAAAATGCTTTGTACCTAATAAAATATAATTTCATGTTAAAATATAGACATAAAAAATATATAATTATAATTTAAATTATTTTTTAATATAATGCTGCTATAGCACATTATTTAAGACAAATCAAAAGCAGGATAATTAACACAAGTAGGGTAAGGTGCCCTATTATCGTCCCCCAGTCAGTTTTAGGCCCGTAGAAGTTGTAATTTTTAGTGAAAATCAAGCAAATTTCGATTTTACATAGACTAACTATCCACGCACATAAAACATAGGCAAATATCATACAAAAAAAATTAACAATGCGAAAAATTGTTTTTTCAAAAGTATAAAAAAAAAATTACAAAAGAAAAAAATGGTCCCAATTTCGTCCCCCCCCCCCAAAAAAAAAAAAAAAATCCAATACGCCGAGGCTTAACTTATAACTAAATCAAAATTTATTTCTAAATGAGTAAGTAATTTAATTTATATTAAAGTAAGGCACAAAAAAATGTACTAATTATCAGTGGAACAATAACATAGCGAAACATTAGCCATCCAAACATGAGGAGAAAATTGAAAAAAATGTCATGAAAAATCATTCCTAATTTCGTCCCCGGGACGAAAATAAGAACTCCAAGGGGGACGAAATTGGGACCACGCTACTTCCCAATATGACGGAGTGTCAGTACCCGTAAGATGAATTGAGCATCCTAAAACTCACTGTATGCTACTGTTAGCATCTTACCAACGTAAAATACATGCAATAAATAAGAAATAAATACTTACAGTACAGTAAATAACGTTCTACAAAAGACGTAATAAGAACTCAGGTCTTCAAAAAATAGGAAATTCGCCGTCTTTAATTTATGTATGCGTCTTGGCGAACGAAACTTTCAACACTGGCCCCTTTTACCTCCCGTCCCCTGTGCCTTGCACCATAAGTAGCGCCACTTTCGCACAAGCGGAGAAGTTAAGGCGGACGAAATTAGGAGAGGGGACGAAATATGGGCACTTTACCCTACGAAATTATTTTTAATTACGATAGTATATATACATTTTTTTTTCATAAAAGCAACGCGTCTTTCAATACATGGTCAAAATTAATGTTTAAAACTGATTTTTGGAACACGGAAACCGCGAAAATATGACCATCCCAAATAGCAACCACTAACAATACAGCACAACACATATTTTCTTCTCGAAAACAAATTAGATGTTTTTGATGTATTTTTGGCTGAATTTCACAAATCTGACTTGGTTTCTCCCGTCATTCTCAATTTTAAAACTTTTTTTTATGTATTTATTGTGGAATTTTCGATGTTTTCGATAACAGTAATTTAAAAATTTCTCGAAATTCATATACCTTTAACTGTATAATCTATTTTATAACATAATCCTCCCTTAAGTGGTAAATTTCATAGCCCTAGTATAAAGAGCACAATTGAATCGATGGCATACCTGCTAAAATGGACAAAATGTCAAAAACAGAATTTTTTACCGTTACCTTACGATTCCGGCTATGCTGGTTTTATCGTGTGTGAAAAAGCTAGGAAACATTTTTAAAAATTGTTATTTGAAAATAATGTTTAATTTATTTACTAATTTGTGAAACAAATTGATACGTTTGTCATTGAATAGTGCAATAACGTTTGAAATTTGAATATATCATTATGTAAGAATTATAGATATAAAAAATCGGATTATATTTTTTATTCAGCATACCAGATTTACCTAAAGAGGTACTTTTAAACAAGCCAAAAATTTATTTTCCTTTTTTAATTGTCTGAGCACTGTGCAAAAAACGCATTTAAAAATTCGCACTATGTTACTCGACTAATAGCCAATTTAAACAAAATTCTACCATTGAAACACATTCCTACTTCAAACTTTAAAAAGTTTTTTTTTTTTCTTTTCCTTCAAAAATGGAAAAGCCTGAATTTTTGGGCACTGTTTTCTAAAATCATTTAAGGTAAAATAATAAAATTGTAACTCTGCATGCATCTTGGAACTAAACCTAAAGAATTTGAAAAATAAATAAATTGCATTTGAAAAATATGCCAAAAATTGGGATTTTTAAGTATAAAATTTATGGTAATATAATATTTAAAATTATTTTTCTTTTTTTCAAATATTTTGATTTTAGCATGTAACCCGTCCAAAAATGCCACTGTCACAATTTCATGAATTTTCTTTAAACGGTTTCAGAGTAAGTGTATGTGCAGAAATTCAGGATTCATCACTTTGAAAAAAAAAACCCTTTCAAATCTGAAGTGTAGTAATGTGTTTCGATTGTCGAGTTTTGTTTAACACTCTCGTATCTGATTTTTTTTTTTTTCAATTTTGAAAAAATAAAAATAATAATACTTTTATGTTAATAGTTAGCTGTCCAAATAGATTTATTGAAGTTTAGCCAATATGTCATTGTCTGAAATCTAGCGAATGTAGTTATTTTGCATAATATTCAATTCATATTCAGATGACAATAGGCTAAGGCAGGGCTCCAGTGCGCGATTTTCTTGGCGTCCTTTTGAAGGTTTCCTGTTACTAGAAATTTTCAAAAATAAAATTTTCTTTTAACGGACGCTTTATTTAAAATCCTTGATATTTGCTTGAGAGATATTTTAAAAACCTCTGCAAGTGTATTTCACACATCAAAACGTAAAACGTACTTTAAAAAAATAATCATGCATTATTGCGTTTCTTTACTAATTTATAGTTATTCTTTATAAAATATTTTCTGGAAATTATGACGATGGGAATTGGTAAAAGTTGGAAATTATTTTTTTAATATGTTAAAAAGTAAAATGTAGAAAAATAAGCGTTCCCCACCCCTCCTTCGTGCATGAAAGTTCAGCTTTATTGTTATTGATGTTGTTTCACAGGACCATTGGCTGTTTTTTAAGACGGGATTTTCTCCTTCAGACCTTTGAAATGTTAGGTAATTTTAATAATTTTGTTTAAAAAAAATCTATAAAATCGTGCCAAATGATTTTCACCATTGAAAGCTCTTCCAGGCTATCTCTTTGGCAGCACCCATGCGGACTGGTCACTATTATGCCTGTCTATGTTTCTGTACTTTTTATAACGGCAAATTTGCACCTCCAAAATAAATTAAGGAGTATTTTTGCGTCCCAAAAAACCTAATAATATCTCTGATTACCCTTTTTTTTAGTATATATAAAAGGCGAGATTTAATTTTCTGGCTCCTCCAATTAAAAAAATTTTGATATAACCCCTCGCTGAAAAATGTATAATTCGAAATTTACTACGATTAGCAGTTTTTAAGGGGTTTTTTTTTCTTTCATGGAGCTTCAGATCCATAGGGGCCTTATGTCTTCAACATCGAAATGCATTTGCTGATGTATATCGCTACTACTGTCAGATAATTTTGTTCCATGTTTTGAGCCATATGTTAATAATAGCACCCTTCATTATCTGCTAAGAGCTGAGATGCTCCCCTGCTTAGTGAAAGGTTGAATTTCTTTGGTTGAACAGGCCTAAGGAAGAGTTTTCGGAGACGGTTGGAAAATATCGTATCACAACAGGATTTAACAGATATTACATTTTTCTTTTTCTTTCTTTCTTTCTTTCTTTCTTTTTTTTTTTTTTTTTTTTTTTTTTGTTACGTTTTATCACACACGATTCATTCAGAAAAGTGACTGATATGTATTTTAAATTTAAAGAGTTAAATATATGTTTAAAATAAAAGAATCGCCAACGGTGCAAAGAGAATTAAGCAAGCTATTATTATTATTATTATTACTAAATGACAAAACATAAATGAAGTCGTAATAAGAAATGCATACACATACACTACCATTAATACATGCAGACTGTAACAAAAAGTAATTGTTAAGGCAAAATAATACTAAATAAAAAGACATGCATATACGCCAAACCCGAACGGGTTAAACGAGGATTTAGGTAATAGGCGAATTTTTTTACACGTTTTTTTTTTTTTTTTTTTTTTTTTTTTTTTTGTAAAGGTTTAAAAATTATAAAGAACGACAATAAGTTTTGAAAAAAATTATTTTTGACATGTTTAAATTCACCGTAGCCCTTAAAAGCACACAGATGCCAATTTCCCAGTATTTGTCACGTCATAATTTGAACCCCACAAATTATTTAAGGAAATATTTCTTGTTAGCTCACAGGCTATCAAAGCCTGAGAGCTAATGTGCCCGCCGGT
This sequence comes from Maratus speciosus, assembly GCA_963932465.1. Lineage (NCBI taxonomy): Eukaryota > Metazoa > Arthropoda > Arachnida > Araneae > Salticidae > Maratus > Maratus speciosus. The sequence continues at coordinate 258,968,489 of OZ010796.1, read as the reverse complement.
TCTGTATGTATGTATGAACGTACGTATGTATGTACGTAACGCGATAACTCTTGATAGAATTATCCGATTTGCTTTAAAAAAATTTTCTAGGTTCATTCTGATAATTCCCTGATTATCTTTTGGGGGTTCTTTGGTTAAGTATAAAGGGGGGGGGGGGGTATAATCTCCACCTTAACTTAGATAAATGGGTTTTTCATGGAGAATTATCAGATTTTCTTCAAATTTGGTGTGCCGGTTAAATTCCGATAAGGCGCAACCCTGATTAGATTTGAAAGTTCATTGTTTAAGTCTAAAGGGGGGAACGGGGTGCCAACTACCCCCCCCCCCCCCCCCCCGCTAATTTAGATAAATGGGTTTTTCTATCCGATTTGCTTCAAATTTGGTATACCGGTTTATTCTGATAAAGCGCTTCTCTGATTAGATTTGGAAGTTCATTGATTAAAAATATAGGGGAGACGGGGGACTAATACCCCCTTAATATAGATAAATGGGTTTTTCTATCCGATTTGCTTCAAATTTGGTATACCGGTTTATTTCGATAAGGCGCTTCCCGGATGACATTTTGGGGCTCATTGGTTTTAAGTATAAAGAGGGGAAACGGGGAGCAATCCACCCTTAATTTATTTTTCGAGGGGCATTATTCTTTGAAATAAAAGTATAATATACAATTAGTGTGAATAGCCTGTGAGCTCAATGCCATCAGTTTAACTGGGCACTTTTCTCTTTTCTTTTTATGTGGTTATTAATTAACTTCTCTTACTTAAAAAAATAATAATAATCTGGTTTTATATTCTTTTTTATTTTTATTGAAAAAAAATTCGAAAGTTGGCAGCTACGAAAGCACCTGGATGTACTTAAAGAATTTATCAAATATACTTAAAATACGTTATGCAATAATACGCAATGTAATAAAAAAAAGTGTGATATTTATGGGAAAATAGAAGAAGCTGCTCGACTTTTCGTTATATAAAAGACAATATCTAAAAATGTAATGGATGCTGAGGAGATGAAAATTATTTTTGTAACTATAATAGAAAGATTTCTGAATACTTGCAGAGTCGAGACGGGAAAATGACATACTGAGAACATTTTTAAAAGAAAAAAAGAAAGAAAATCAATCAGTAATTTCCACAACGGAACTGAAAGTCACAGAGGCCGATCACATAAAAAACCTCAACAAGGAAAGATTCTTCAAATTATACAAGCCACTTAATTACAAGGAATTTCGCCTTCTACACTATTATTACATAAATCTTAAAACTTTTTTTTTAAAGAATTTACAACTATTTTTACTCTACGCACAACCATGCGTATTACATAATCTTTTGAAATAAAAATAAACAACAGTAAATTTTCTAAAAGGCAATCAGATTTCGAACTTCAGAAAGTTTGGGAAGCTCATTTTCATAGTTCACTGATTAGGAGGCTGCCACATTGGAAATACATGTTATATTTTAATAGTTTTCCGTTAGGTCTTCATCTATAAAAACTATAAGTACCTAAAGCTTCCACTTCTACTTAACACGCAGGGGAAGGGGGTATTTTCTTTCGGTCTCAAATTAGCTGAAATAAAAATATTCATGATAAACTTTTTTTACATTTTACTTTCTTCTTTCTAAAGAAGAAATTATTGTAATCGAAATTTTTTTTTCGACTTCGGTTTTCGACAGATTTACACATTTTAGGGGTCAGAGATCCCAAAAAACATGTTTATACAAAATGTCTGTCTGTCCGTCCTCTTTGTATCATCTAAAAGTGTATGAATCGAACCAAATTTCCTATATATGTTTTTGGCTATAGCCAGGGACCGATTTACGAATTTATTGGGCCCTGGGCACAGATGCTTACGGGGGCCCCTTTGCACCGATACTTACAGGGGGGTTGAATAGAAAAAAAAATCGAAAAAGGTACTTACTAAAATAACCATTATTGACTTTTAAAATTACTTTAAAATATCCATTAAAAATTAAATGTGATAATCATTAATTTCCTTTTAAATAATTATTTCACAATTATGAAATTTAAATTATTAATAGACGTTTTATAATAAATTGTGTGTTGCTGATTATCTTTTCCTATACAAGCCTATATATTTGGAATGATAAAGTATGAAACAACTAATAATAAATTCTCGACAACACCAAACTACAATTATATCACATATTTGGGGGCTCTACTGCTTGCAAGCTACCCTCATCAACCCCCAAATAATCTGACGAGAACAGGAACAGGATTAAATAAGAATTAAAAATACATTGCATTTTTTAAGTGAAAGATTTTTAAAAAAATATTCACTATAATAAAGTAATTATAAATGGATGTTTCAGACAAAATATAAAACGTTATAAAAATACAATATGAACACAATAGAATGTAGAATGAAATGTAAAATTCCATTAGATATTAAAACTACATCAGATTTTGGACAATAATTGGCAAACCTTTAGCAGCATTTGGGGCCCCAGAAAATCAGGAGCCCTGTGCCCGTGACCCGAATGCACTGCTGTAAATTAGACACTGCCCGGCAGGTCTCACGTGAATTTGGGAGCAGTCCGCCGGAAGGGGCATTGTAATAGCAATTTTTGTGCCATTTTCAATATTGTATCATCGAAAAGTGCATGAAGTTATACATAGAATTGAATACATATGTTTTTGGCTACGGACGTCAGGTCCCAGTTTAAAACGGGGATTTTCCCCGAAAGGGGTGCTGCGAAAGCTATTTTTCGCGATTTTTCGTAGTTCTGTTGTACAGTCGTAGGAAAAAAAAAAAAACTCCTTACTAACTCAGCAACAAATTATTGTAGAAGGAAGTTACTGGTACCAAACTATTGGAAATAAAGTGTACTTTCAAATTATGTGTATAAAATTTGCTTAGGGGCCACCTACAAATTAAAATCAACCCAAATTTTGTTTTTTTCAATAGCAATACCCAACTTTGACACCATAAATGGACTCTATGCCCTTCAATTAGCCTAAATCCAAATTTCCAGGAAATTCGCATGATTAGTTTCCGAGAAATTAATTATTTTAAAATCAGCATAATTTAGGGGCTGTATGCAAATTTTCGGTACTCGATTGTTGAAATGCTACAGAATGACTATGTCACTTCTGTTAATGCATTATTTCTTGCCAATATGATCATTTCACTCGCTTAATATGTTTCGACTATTACCATCCCAAATGTTACATTAAAATGGGTAAAATATATTTTTTTCAAGTTATACTACTGGACACCATAGACGGTCCCTAACCCGTCATTTAGACGTTTTTCGCTCATAATTCGAAAACTACTTGGCAGAAAAATTTCAAATTGAGAATTTGCATAAAGCAGGACATAATAAATATAAATCTATCGAAAAATTGTAGGTTGCAATTCATATTTTTTTCGAATATTAATTTCGTAATTCGTAATTTTTATTATAAAATTTTTAAAATTACAAACTTAATGTATTTATGTTTGGGATTTTTAGTATTATAATTAAACAAAAGAATTATCAGATTAGGATTATAATTTCTGGAGATATTAATAAAAATATAAAAATGTAATTTAACATTAAAAGCTCTAAATTAGGAATGTTTACAATTCAAAAAATTATCATCCAAATGACTTGAAATTTCATTTCTAGGCTTAGTTTTAACCGAACATTGTCAAAAATATATTGTCGAATATATTGTCAAAATTGGGTGTTGCCACTGAAAAAGACAAAGTTTGGTCTGGTTTTGACTTTTAGATCCCCCCCCCCTCCCCCTAAGCAAATTTTACATACATCATTTAAAAGTAGACTTTATTTCCAATCGTTTGGTACCTGTAAATTTTTTCTATTGTAATTAAATGCAGTTAGTAGGGGTGTTTACTTTTTTTTTCTCCACAACTGTACGGTCGTGGAAAAAAAAAAGTAAACACCCCTACTAACTTTTCAGCAAACTATCGTTGACAAAAATTACTGGTATCGAACGATTGGAAATAAAGTCTACTTTTAAATGATGTAAATAAAATTTGCTTAGGGGGCCATCTGCATATTAAAATGAGTCCAAACTTCATTTTTTTCAATGGCAATACCCAATTTTAACGAGATATTTCAAATCTTCGGTTCAAACTATGCCTAGACACCAAATTTCAAGTCATTTGAATGATAAGTTTTTGAATTATAAACTTTCAAAATTTAGTGCTTCTAATGTTAAATTACATTTTCATATTTTTATTTATATCTCCTGAAATTATGCTCCTAATGTGCTAATTTTTTGTGTAGCAATAATACTAATATAGCCAAACATAAATACGTTGAATTTGCAATTTTTATAATTTTATGATATGAATTATGAGTTATGAAATTAATATTCGAAAAAATTATGAATTGCAACCTACAGTTTTGTTTTGTTTTTTTTTTTTTTTTGTTTTTTTTTTTTTAATGGATTTAGTTTTATTAAGTCCTGCTTTATGTAAATCCAAAATTTCACAATTTTTTTCCAAGTAGTTATCAAATTATGCTTAAAAAACGGCAAAAGGATGTTTTAAGGGGCCGTCTGTGATAGAAGTGACTAGATATTTTGAAATTTCTTCTGCTGTCGTGTAATCTAGCAGGCTTCATTGACTACTTGAGTGGTGCTGAAGGTGCCTTGATCAAGAAGGGGGGTCTCTGGGTTATCAATCGAGCACGGAACTTCAATTTGGATACAGCCCTTAAAATACGCTCGTTTTAAAATAATTAATTTCTCGGAAACCTATGATACGAATTGCATAAAAAATTGTTTTTAGGCTAATTGAAGGGTGTAGAGTTGATTTATGCTGTCAGAATAGTGTACTGCTATTGAAAAAAACAAAGTTATGGTTCGTTTTAATATGTAGATGGCCCCTAAGCAAATTTTATATACATCATTTAAATTTAAAAGTAGACTTTATTTCCAGTCGTTCGGTACCAGTAACTTTTTTCTACGATAATTTGTTGAGCAATTAGAAGGGGGTGTTTATTTTTTTCCCACGACTGTGCATTGGCTGTTCATGCAGCGACGAACAATTCGCATCTAGCTAACCCGGCGATTCTCAAGCAGCTGACGTACAACAGAATAAAGAAAAATATTGATATTAAATGTTATGATCGAGATTAACTCGTTTTTACTCCGATTAGTAAAATGAAGAAGAAATTTAAGAAGAAAATCAAAGTTTGTGTAGTATTGACGTAATAACATTGACGTATTAACATGTGTAACAACTTTTTGAAATATTAACATGTATGATAAAGAATAAAGTTTTGGGATTGATACATCCGACTAGTTTTCAATTTATTATCATAGGGGCGAAATTTAATATCTACGACGTCCTGGGACGGGACCTTTTTTTAGCGCCACTACGAATGCTACCTTCTAAACAAAGCATTAAGCATTTGCCAAGTATTCTGCATATTTTACGCCCCTTAGATTATGGTGCTTTTGGGGGTCGCCCTCTAAAATTTCTCCGTATCTAACTTAGACATAACTTTTTTTTTTCTTTTTTCGAACAATTTAGGATTGTTTGCATAAATTCAAAATGCGAGTGTTTAAAATCTGATAAGCTTCATTTTATTTATATAATTTGAAGATTTAAAGGCGATAAGTCATTTAAGACAAGTCTAGGACGATCTGCCGAAAGTGTTTTACGGAAATTTGATCCATAATCATGTTACCCCCCCCCCCCCCCACACACACACACACAACCAAAAAAAAACTGTCAAAAACTTTAGAATACTAGTCCGAATCTCAATATGTTTAGCGGACTTTATATGTTTATTCGGACTCCGAATCATCTGAGATAAAAACCCAGGTCGAATTTCTCGATTTAAGCGCCTATACCTCAAGTGGAATGAGCCTGAGAATGGAAATTATGATCATGCTAGCCAAATATTTGTATCTCATGATAAAAATGCATTTTTAAGCGAAGCTCTTGTGGAACATTCTGATTTACCTTTCCAACGAGTGCATTTGGAGAAAAACATTCATAAATTCCACGCAACCAGATCTACCTAGTCAAGGACACAATCATAGATAATAAGCGATTGTGCACAGTAACAAATTTCTTCATCTTTTTGAGCAATGAAAAAAAATAATGTGTCTACTAAACCAGCCACAAGAAAATGCAAAATTTATCATACACTACATTACATCAAACTGCTAACATATTTGATATTTCACTAAATTTACAGAAGCCATCAATCTGGAAGATTTTCAGAAAGTACAAATATTATATATGATGTTTCTAAATATGTACTTTTCGAAATATAGTAAGAGCTTGTTAAACCGTCACTCGCTAAAACCGCATTCCGTATATAACGTCAGTTTCTTAAAGTCCCAGATAAAGAGATGTTGAAATAGTGCTAAAAAATCCTAGTAAACCGTCACTCGAAAAATATGAAGCCCTTACCGCCCCTTTAGATTTTACTTTTTTCTCACGACAAATGATAGAAGGAACAAAAATTTATTATAAGGAGTTAAGTGAGAGAGACAATGAACTCGTTGTGGAGAAACCAACACCGCAAAAATTCTAAGACGCTATGCATTGTACAGCTAACGTCCTTTTTCATTTCTTCTTGGGGGGAAAAAAAGGATGTTAATTTTACAATGCTAATAATGTTAAATAAACGAAATCATTGAGAAAACTAATTTTTTACGTAATGTTACTGAATTCTTGTATATTGTAGTATACAAGGAAAGAATATGTAAGGAAAGAAGTGTGTGTCGACGGCGTTAATGAAGAGACTGTTGCACGTAGGGCTACAAAATTTGGTAGGAAGATACCTCTATATATGGGGCATTCTCACAATCTTTTGACTTTTATGTCCCTGAATAATAATTTTTATTTTAGTACATGTTCTTGTGTTACTTTTATTTCATAACTGGGGAACATCCCATTGCATGATTGCAATACAATATTAACCAGATAAATAAGTTTTGGACGATGTTGGGGGCCCAAATACCAAGAAAACTCCTATACCGTCCCGTGTCCCTGATGCTGATTTTTAAGTTTGGAGCTGTCTGCATAAAATTGTTTCAATAAAAATAATTCGATGTAATATTTTTCCGAAACTGGAACTATTGTTTTATATAAATATGTAGCAAAAAATTAACCTGCACTCATTTTTAGGGTTGTTATTATTTTTTTAACTCTCTCCTTGGGTGTTAGATTCCTTACCGTCCCTCTTCTAAAATTATACAGAAAATCACTTCAGATGCTGTCACAGAATTTTTTCAAGTTTTTTCTCACGCAGTATGCTAGAGAAAGAATGTCTAAAATTCTTTGACAGGAAATTTACTGCAGTATTTAAATCAGCATTTAAATATCAATTTCAAGCATCGTGGCTTTACTGGTAGTCTTACCGTCCCCAAGGTTTATTCCTGCACTTTTCGAGGTAAATTAATTTTTTTTATTTATTTAATCCAATGTTAATAACTGTTTCTAAAAATCAATTAACATTGTGGCTACCACTTAGTCTTAACATGATTTGCCTAAAATAGGTGGTCATTTCCCTTACCGTTCCATCCTTACACTTACCGTCCCTTTTTTTCCCATTTCGTCCCTTTTTTTCTATACCGTCCCCCCCTTTTTTTTTACCTTACCGTCACTTCTTTAACATCCTTTTAAGACAATGTTATACCAAAATTTTGTACTAAAAATACTACATTGTTATTATTTCTTATTTGAATGCCCTGTGGGTACTATGCAAATTCATTATAAGTAAAAATTTAGAAGAAAATAAAAAGTTTCAGTGGTAAAATGGTAAGGAAAATTAAACTCGCAAGTTTAACATAAACCTCAGTTAAATAAAAACATTTTCGCTGCTGACCATTTTTTCTTTATTTTGAATCATTAAGGCATTCGTCTATCAGATTAAAATGTTATTTTAGCAAGTTTAATTTCACCAGATTTTTATTCCTGAAAGTCAAAAGATTGTGAGAATGCCCCATATCGTCGGCTCAGAGCAACAGTAAGAGGGCATCTAGTAATAATAAAAAATGAGACGCCTGACTTACTGATATGAATAACTGTGTTTGCATCTAGTGGAACAACTTCTGAAGCACAAAGTTACGTTTAATAGTATACCTCAGATGTGTTTTATAAAAATTCCCTACTGTTCCACTAGATGCAGACACAGTTTTTCATAGCAGTAAGTCAGACATCTCATTTTCGATTACTACTAGATGTCCTACTGTTGCTCTGAGGCGACGATATGTAGTTTTCCACCTCGATCCCAGATTTGGGATTATTTTATTAGATTTTTTATGCAATTTTTTGCGCTTTTTTCCGTTTCGAGGCGATTTTTCTTAATTCAAAAGTTCACACCTGCTGGAATCATGCAGAAGGGGAAAGGGTTGCCATAAAATTCCGGGTTTGCAAAAAAGATAAGATAGTGGAGATTTTCGTACTCATCGATATTTTAAAAAGTATTTCAGGTAGGCATTTGAAAATTTGCTATTGCAGAAATTCCAAAAATGGAAAATATCCGTCGAGAAATTCATGAGATATTAATTAAAAACTCTTTAATGAAACGAATAACTTTTATGCGAGTGTTTGAGTTATCTCTGCTTAACTGGCCCTATCTTAATAACTCAACTTTTATTAGTCATATCTCTTCGAAACTAATTCCAAATTACATTAATATCTTAATTAAAAAGCAGTAAACCAACGTTTAAAATGCACAAATAATGCGTGAAAAGCAGCAAACAGCTGTTTCGAATCTACAGCGAGATTCTTCTTCAGTGCAAGATAGGGAAAAAAGAACAGCGTGCTAGAAAAAGCAAGTCTGAGCAGAGCTTGTCTGAGCTGCTCAGCCTTGCTTTTTCTAGCACGCTGTTCTTCTTTCCCTACCTTGCACTGAAGAAGAATCTCGCTGTACATTCGAAAGAGCTGCTTGCTGCTTTTCACGCATTATTTGTGCATTTTAAACGTTGGTTTACTGCTTTTTAATATTTCTGCACAAAGGCTTTAATTGCTATTTTAATATTTTCTTAATAATTGGTTACCGCTATTTTAGAATAGTTATTTCAGCAAATCCTTAAATTAAGTTCCTGGCTCATGTACCGGTTAGTTATTTGTCGCAGTGCACTTGCATCTTCTCTCTCTCCCGCACCCTTCGTCTATTTTTCTACATTAATAAAAATAACCCGATTTCAATCTTTTAGCCGAATATAGTAAAAGTTGTCCTCTTTTCAATAAAGTTTATTTCGCAAAAATCAGCCCATAATTAATCCAGATATTAATTAAAAACTTATTAATAGACTCATCAAAAAAAGATTTTTTCCCCGAAACAGCAAAAGAATTGCACATCAGCAGGACTTTATTTCCAAGTTAAAATTTAAGGTAATGAGAATTTTCACTAATTGGTAAAATTAAAAAAAACTTACCAAGATATCGATTTGAAAATTTCAGAGCAAATGTAGATTTTTTTTTTTTTAATCCGAATATCCTTTTCTTTTTAAATCGGTCTGTAATTTTTCTTAATTTTTGCAAAAAACTGACGGCGGCGGTACACAAATTCGGAGAAAGAACCAGACAGGGACAAGCATTCATTAAAAACTGAACTAAAAGGAGATCCGTTTCAGCAGATATGCCGCCTCCTATCTAATTTTGGATATGAAAGGAAATTAATTATTAAACGTTGACAAATGCTAAAAACATAACTTAAAAGGATTTTATCAACTTAATCGAAGATCATTAATGTGTTCTGAGGCAACAGTCCCTTGATATGAGTTAGGAGTTTCTCCAGAATGGTTTCACCCCCTTTATTTCAATTTAAAAATATGTTTTCCTAAATATAGACTTCAATTGCCACCATTATCGAACATTAATAGCGCATTCTTTTCTCGAGTTCAATGGGTCCGATTTCAACGAGAATTGATTCATTCAACTTAGCCTTACGGTTCTCTTAGTTTTTAGTGCCACCTTCCACCGCCAGTGGGCGCCTTTTTATCTCGGGTTCTACGGTCCCGATATCCACAGGGTTTGGCTCATTCAACTTGGTTTTCGATTGTCTCACAGTTTTTTGTTCCATCTTCCACAGCCAGGGGGCATTCTTATTTTGGGTTCTATGAGGCCGATTTCAGCGGGGTTTGGCTCATTCAATTTGGTTTTTGATTGTCTTACAGTTTTTAGTTCCCCCTACCACCCCCAGGGGGAACATTCTTATCTCAGGTCCTATGTTTTCAATTTCAACGGTTTTGGACTCATTTAACTTGGTTTTCGATTGTCTTACACTTTTTAGTTCCACTTCCCGAATTCTTATTTCGACTTATATAAGCCCAATTTCAACGGAAATTGCTTCTTTTAACTCAGCTTACGATTCTCTTCAGGTTTTCCGGTGCGTGCGCAGCACGATTAAGAGGTTTGTTTGTAGCGGCAGCGGGGACCGATCGCAGAAGTTTCTTTTGAGAGATTCGTTTTTTGAAAATTTTAATATGAATCGACGCTTTAAATAAACATCGTTTGGAAAAATTGACAGGACCGTGCAACACCGGGCGAGTCAGCTGGTATTTTAATAATCGTATAATTTTCCATTTAATAACCATTACGAAATACATATTTCTATATGAACTTTGTCGATGAATTACTAGATGGAGTTTCTCCGTATAATGCTTCTATGTTCTCTGACTGATTTTCTATACAAAAAATATTTGTTGTACAGTACTCTACTACTTCTTAAAATTTTACCAATAAGTTCTGAATCATTCTGTATATACCACAACTCATTTTCTCTGAAGTGGATGATAAATAAAGAACTACTAAAACATACATTTTTTTTTAAGGTGCCCTTCAAAAAGATAAATTTCAATAAAAACTTATGCATAAATCCAATTTTAAATGACGCTACTGATATTTGAATAAATCCTATTACAGCACTAATAATATAGGGTCAGCCAAAAGTCCCACCCACTCCTCTCTATCTCAGGAACGCATACGAATTTCCGAAAACTTTAAAGGGCCCCACCAGTGGCCGAGAGGTTCTGCTCTCGAAGCTGGTAGACGGGAGGTGCTGGGTTCGATCCCAATCGCGCCCGTCGGCCTAATCGTTCGGAGTTTCCGTGGTTTTCTTCGAACCATGGATTTCCATGCGTAAATACGGGTTAGGTTCCCTTAGAGAGACCCCCACGGAGGGCACTCTCCCCTAGGACCTATATCCCTTGAGTAAATAATCGGCCGTCAAAAACCAACCAACCAACCAAAAACTTTAAATTGGACGTGTCCAATCAATTTCAGAGGGACTTCATTTGGTTAAAATATTTTACAGCAGCGGCATAGGGACACCCGGAATAAGTCCAACTTTGAAATTTTCAATACTAACACCTAACTTTGATTAATTTATTCGAATTCTTTGGTAAATGTTACCTTAAGATATCAAACGGGAAGTCATTCGATCTAGTAGTTTAGGAATTACGTAGGTTTGAAGTTTGACACTTCACATGTTAAATCCATTTTTAATCGCAAACAGATTGTAATATGGGTAGTTTTTGCACCGCAACTCAAAAACTATTTGGCGGAATCAGCTGTAATTTTGGATTTGCATATTTGAATATTCTAGAAATAGATTTCTGTTAAAGAAATTGTAGGTTAAAATTCATATTATTCTCGAAAATTAATACATATATATGCATTTTGGAAATTAAAATCGCCCCTCCACCGAGGACAGCCTATGCCACCCTCTGCCTCAAATGTTTTTAAGCAACCGAAGTACCCCTCAAATTGATTGGACACGTAATTTAGAAGTTTTTCGAAATTTCGACGTGTTCCCGAGATAGAGAGGGTGGGGGGATAGTAATTTCCAATCGTTTGAGAGTGTTCCAAAAATTATGTTGTCAAACAAAAATTACGTGAGATTTTGTTTCAAGGTTAAAATTTCGGGCGAACCGAGGGCGACATTTCGCTCTTGATAACGCGTGCTGAAAGAACTGTGAGAGCATATCCTCGACTCACAATTGGGTAAATCGCCAAACAGTTTGCCGTAAAATTATTAACTATTTCCGAACACATTTGGCAGTTGAAAAAACTAAAAGGCTCGATATACGGTTCCAGACGAATTAACTGGACAGCAAAGAAAAGGGCGATTTGAAATCACTATTCTTTTGCTCCTGCATTAAACTTTCTGCAAACCCACTCCCTCAGCTTACCACCTACTGATTTCTATGTTTATGCCCCTGACTATCAAAAGGAGAAAATATTCAGAAATAGGGAAGAGGCAGAACATGCCATTTTGAATTTCATTGAATCTAAAAATGCCAAACTTCTTTCTAGCTCTCATATTCAAGCACTAGTTTAGATGCCAGTGGGGCCTATTTTGATTAAAAGAAAGTTTACTAAACGGATATTGTTTTTCATTTCTCACCTCTAAATCTGCCATTATTTTCCCGAACACGCTAATAAATCACCTGATGAAGAGAGGGACATTAATTAATTGAAAGTAGCCGTTAATCTGATGAAGGAAGCAGGGCCCGCTTAACACTTGGAAGTAGGGGAAGCCCGACGTCACACAGGGCCCCCTATTACTCTACAAATTGCTTTTTTATTTACTAAATCCCTTTTTCGTATGCTTAAATAATTTGAAATTTTACCATCAAAGTTTAGAGTAAATAACACTTAATATTAAACTTAAACTAACTACCTATATATACATACTATGAAAAAGTATTTTATTATATTATTAATTGTAAATAACCAATTTATTTTGTAAATGACAAATATGGAACTACAGTTGAGGATATTTGAACTTCAAAATATCTTTTGTGATTTACAAATTGCCACATAGTAGGAACAAAAAAATTTCAAAAGAAAAAAAAAATGCATTTTTTACCCTGATTGAGTTTCTTTTTTCTAATAATTAGTTTTGAAAAGTAAAATTGGGGGCCTTTTCGTATCTCAGTGGGTAAGCACGGGCTTCATGGGCCTATTCCGTAAACAGGGCCTGGAAGGAAGCCTTTGGTAATTGCGGAATTACAGTAGATAACCTCCCCCCCCCCACCCACCCACACACACACACACCCCGTTTTGTGAAGATAAGGCTTTTTATTTTATATTAATTATTAATGACAACATATCATCAGATGCACCACTGATTAAAACAGTTCTTTTATCGTTGTTGTTTTTAGGGTTTTTAAACCTGCTAGAGGCGGAATCAAAAATAACAATAATGATAATTAATGCAGTCAAATCTGCTAAAACGGAATCGCAGGGGATCGGAAAAAATCGTTTTAAACATGTTATTTAGGTATACGTACAATTAAACCTCGTTAACACAAACACGCTTAACGTGAATTACTTTTAACACGGAACTGTTTCCAGCTGTACGGTCAAGTTGTATAGGCATTTACTGTGATTTTAGTTCTTTTAACACGAACATGCTTAACGCGAAATATTGTTTATCACGAATTGAAAAGGATCGGCCGTTGAAATAGTTACGAACGAAGCAAGTTTTCACAACTTTTCGATGCAATTGTGCTTACTGAGTTCTATTTTTTTCAAACTCCAAATTTTTGAAAGAATGTTAGTCTCAGATGGTCTCAGTCGGGGTTATTTCTTCAATTTTGATAGCCGCAAACCAGCGATTGTAAAATTGTCAGGCGATTTCTCCTTCTGGGCAATTCCGTGCAGAGAGTCACACACGTAACGCATGCTTTAATTTTCATTTATTCAATTATTTATTAAATTTTTATTTTTATTGTGATTCTGATTCTAGGTGGTACGGTAAATAAGTTATTACCATATTTTTTTTTTAATTTAAATGTGTGGAAATAAAACTCACAGAAATATATAATTTAATTTCATTACTCAAAATTTGCTTTTTTTCTAAGTCACACACGTAACGTTTTTAAAAAGCTATTTAAAAAATAACTATTATATCAAAATGATTTTTGCATTAAAGAATACGGTAAAGTGTATATTTTTTAAAGAACTTTTGTTTGGATTTTTAAATAAGAAATATATTGCAAAATCCTTGATTAATTAGAAATTTTTTTGTTCAAAATGTCACACACGTAACATGGAATGGCCCTTCTACCCACTCAAAAGATAAAATTCTATTGTAAGAATTGGTGAAAAAAAAGTACGTAACGCTAATTGAAGTTGCTGTTTACGTACACAAATTAAACTGAGAGATCGCTGTGGCAATGATGACTTAGGTTCGAATCCGCTAAAATAAGTCAAGGTGGCTGTGCGGCGCTTTGGTAGTTTTCTTCGGATCTAACGTAGATACAGACCAGTTCCCCTTAAAAAGACTTCCACCGAGGGATATCCCACGTGTAGGTCTATATTCTTGACGGATCAATCTTAGGAAACAACATCAACACCAGCAACGCAGCAGATTTTGAAGGTACGTATGCATATTTATTCTTGTTACATGGAATATATAATATTTTTAAAGTATGGATAACGTGAACTACTTTTAACACGAACAACAACAACAACAAAAACCCCGTGAGTGTTCGCGTTAAAGAGGTTCGACTGTATATGATATTCCTTTAGTTTTGACAGTGAAATTTTCTATTTATACGGAATTCGTTACATGCTGGTTCCGTTTTCATTATGCTTTACTGTAATTGCACATTGGTTAATAAAAATCAAAAGCTGTTGCAACAGTCATACAATGTCTGCAATATATGTTTCTTTAAGGAATTGAATTTTTCTTTCCGCATTTCACCGCACGAATGAATTTCCATTAACCTGAATTCCGGGAAACGAGGGAGCATTACTTGTCACTTAATTTTTTCACTTAACAGGTCACAAAAAGCAGAAGAAACAGAAAAATGTCGACATTTTGCGAATATTTTTTTTATTTTCCGACGCAATTTGCACAGCTATTGATCAGAATCGGATGATCATTTTGTGAGATTACAAACAACAAAGTGACATAAAAGCCTATTCAGTGTTTTATTTATGATGTATCTGGGGTTGGTTACATATATACAGTGTGATTCATAAAGATCGAAACAATAGCCTATTTCCTTAAATATTGCCCCTAGACACATACTTCCAGTTGCAAAGTTTCATTTAAAAAAAAAAGGTGCAAAATATAATGACATAAGTTGCAACCCCATGGGAGGTCTATTTGAGAAAATACAAAAACTGAATTTTTATACGGCCCCCGTAGGGTAAAATTTCCAATAGGAAAATTTTCCTTATCCATTCCTGAATTACACACAAACCATTCCATCTTGATATCTGCAAAACTCACAGAGACACGCCCGCTTAAATAATTCGATAGGGTTTAAGGGATTATACATAAATTGAAATGCGTGTAATTTATGAAACGGTGTTAATTTAAGGGGTCCGGGAAACATTTTTTTTTTAAATTATTATTTATTGAATTCGAATTTTGAATTTCTTTGTGATGGTTAACCATATAATTTGTAAACAAAATCACATCCTAAAACTTCCCCGCCCCACCAGTGGCCGAGAGGTTCTGCTCTCGAAGCTGGTAGACGGGAGGTGCTTAGTTCGAACCCAATCGCGTCCGTCGGCCTAATCGTTCGGAGTTTTCGTGGTTTTCTTCGAATCTTGGATTTCCAAGCGTTAATACGGGTTAAGTTCCCTTAGAAAGACCCCCACGAAGGGCACTCTACTCTGGGCCTATATCCCTCGTGCAGATAATTGGCCGTCATAAATACAACCAACCAACCAACCTAAAACTTCCCATAAAGAAAAAAAATTGATTTACATTTTTAAAAAAGTGGGATAATTTAAAATCGTTATATAACTCGAAATATTATTCGTCACATTTCAAATTTTTTTCATTTAATTAAAGAGAAAAGTATACGTTTCAATTTCAGCATTGTTTTTATATTAATTTAAAAGAATTAAAAATATTTAAAAAATAAAAATTAAAAAAAATGATCTTATTTTTTTAAATCATATTTTCAGAATATATATTTTTTTTTCAAACTTGCCGAAACAAAATTAATGTAAAATAATCGAAAAAGACATGTTCCAAGTTTGAACCATTTATTTTTAACAATTTAAAGACGAGAAATGATGAAAAAATATAAATATATAAAAATTATCTTTAAAAATATAAAAACAAAACAGCTCTCATCAGATTCTGAATGTTTTTTTTTTTTTTTTTTTTTTTTTTTTTTAATCTAGCACAAACGCTTAACCACCATTATTAGATGTCACTGTCAAATATCACTTAACCATAACGCCGTCTGAATTCTAGCCTATTTATTCTTTAGAAGATAGCAGATTTTTCTTTTCATTATAATATGTATGTACTGTCGTCAAAACAAAAACGAAAAATTATGCATCATAGATTATGAAACACTTTCCAAGACTATCAGAATACTACAGTATTAAAAATTTTCATTTTTTTCACGTAATGAAATGAGGTATCTAAATAAACAATTTAAAAACACACAAGACAGCAAAAATACATTTTCTGCAATTGCTATCCATATCCGGTAATGGGTGCAATTTTTTTCGTGTAGCCCTGAATATGATCTACGGAATTTATACGCATCACCCGTAATACACTAAAAATTAGTTAAGTTAAAAAATGCATACGAACTTCCAGTAAATGTCGATCATATAGTTAGTCCGGTAACAGATTTTTTTTTTTTTTTTTTTTTTTTTTTGTGTGTGTGTGTGTGTGTGTGTGTGTGTTTAGAGATGAGACGGGATCAGCCCGAGCCCGAGATTTTTATACCAGACTTCGGGCTCGGGCTCATTCTTTCTGAAACTGGCAATTTTATTATAGTATAGAAGTAAAATATAACTTTTTCCCGCTTAAAAATTACTTATTCCCTTTCAAGACATTTTAATACTATTCTGATTAGAATGAAATAGACAAGAGTTTTTTTTTTGTTTGTTTGTTTGTTTTTTTTTTCGCCTGGAATTGACGGCGAGCGGCGACCTGTTGGTACGCCGCCAATCAGAATATGGCGCCATTAGAATATTTTTTAATTGCAAAGTTTATTTATCATTACTGTTTTTAGTAAGTGTTACTAAGGCGAAATGAATATTTTCTTTTAAGTCAATCTGCATTAGCTCAACGTTTACAAATTTTTCGTCTTCTATTGTCTGCGAGTAATAATCTATCTTTACATGAAAATAACGCTAGTGATTCTATCCATTTTTCTTCATGAACTCTGCTCATGCTGTGGCTCTGCTCTTCACATTGACGAAGTCACTTTCATTCGTAAGTAGATAAAATTTCCATGTATTGTTATTACCGATAGAAAACACAATCGAGCAGTGTTTTCTCTTTTCCTTATAAACGCATCGGATCTTTCAGGTAACGTTGTCAAATATTTAATTTAAACTGATTTTCAAGAACACGAGAATTACGAAAGATTCTTTTGAGGAAGGAATCGATTATAATTTAAGATGTAAGGTTTGCTGGGGTAACTGGAACCACGAGGTAACTGGGCAATAGGCTATTTTATAAAAAACTGTTGGTGTTTTTTAAGTTTTAGCTTTTGTGAGCAATGCCCTTTATCTCTACTTCCTAAAACAACGTGTATCAACTCAATCATAACTCTCACTTTGCTGTGATAGGTTGTCAAAAATTTACATTTCTTTTTTTTAAAACAACGTCAATATGGTTGAACTTCCTCGGATTTTTATTAAAATACTGTAAGTATTTTTTATTAAACAATCTTTTTTTTAAAGATTAGACATATAACTACATTAATATTATTAGGTATCTATACATATTTACTTCACGTTTTAAATGTAAGCCCGGTGTCCCAGTTATCCCCATAAATGTTTCAAGAATGGGGTAACTGAGACATGTATCCAGGATAACTGGGCCATGCTGGATCGAGTTACCCCAATAGTTATAAATATTTTTTTTTTGTGTGTGTGTGTGTGTTTCTCTTACTACGGGAAGTAAATTTCTCCATTGGTTTTTCTCACAATAAAGAAAATTATAGAATACCTTATTAAAATAACGTAATGAAATTTAAAAAAAAGCATATTGAGTGGTATCAAACCAAATTTCTGGACCCCTTGAGAGGCGGTGATGCCGTTATGGCATCACTTAATTTTAATCCCTAATTGCCACATTGGCACCTGAATTTTATAATTAAAATTTAACCTTTATTAAGTACGCGAAAATATACTTTTACATGTTTTCAGATAGATTCTCTTGTAAATATCGGTGTCATTAAATTATTTCAACATTTTACGAATGCAAGTACCTTGCCCCTGAAAGCCAGACCTTGAAATTGTACTATACACAGGGGTCGCATTCTATAGGCATAGCTGCCAATTTTTACGCTTTCTTGCTACCACTAAAATTTAATAGAGATTTTCGTTTTGTTTAATCATAAGATTTCGACGATTAAATAAGACAACATTTACTATAATATTTTAGTGGTAAGAGGAAAGCGTAAAAGTTGGCAGCTATGCTATAGGGAATCTTTTATCGTCCCTACAACTATTTTGAAAATAATATCTTCATCGCACCTTTCTTTAAGGAACAATAAAATTTTCCCTATATAATGCGACCTCTGGATAAAGATAAAGTACTTACATAGCCTTTTGTTCAGAGATTTACCTTGCTATTTTTTCCTTAAAATACCCATGTGACTTTTATACTTATTATCTATACTAAAGTACATAAGTACTTACTTAAGTTTTATATTTTTGGTGTAAATAAATCTAATATTTTTACTTTTAGTGCTTTTTTTAGGCACACTGACAGCAAAGGTTTCCCTTACAACGCTGCTTATTGACATATAATTTACATGATCTGCCTGGTTTAAATTTTTTAAAGTTGTTTACACTTTTTCAAACAGGATCTGATATCCGATATGAAAAAATATAAACGCGTGTGGAACATAGACCCCCCCCTGGTCCAGTTACCCCACTTTTGGGGGCAACTGGACCCATGATTAAAGAAAGATGAAATATGCATATTTTTAAATATTAAAATGTAATTTTGAGCATTTCTGTCTGATAGAGGGAACCTAACTGAACACATTTACAGAAGTTCAGACTTTAATTGAAATGAACATTAGCTTTTTGAAGCTGAATTGTCAGAAGCTCCAGAGTCACATTGTAAAATCATGTCCCAGTTGCCCCAACTAACCTTACACCTTTTATAGGAAATAGAAAAACGTTGTTCCATTCTTCGTCATATAAATATTAATTTCTGCAAATTTCATTCATTTATTCATAAAACGCACGTCGTTAAAATGTGTCCATCAAATTTGCTTGTTGCGGGTGAAAAATATGACAATCTTTTTAGGGATGTACGTACAGTGTAACCTCTGAATAACGATTACCCGTCTAACCGGTGAAAAGTGACCGCTCTTCAGAGGTGTGTGACCGCTCTTCCCATGTTTTAGTAAAGTTTTGTATCACATATTTTAATACTGTGTGTGTTTTTAAAGTAAGTTTATAAACTACTATTTATATTTAAGATAATTTCATCATAAATTTATATGTTTCATAACTTTAATCACCAAACTTGTATGTTTAATTTGAATTCACTATAAACTCTTTTAAACATGACCTCAAACAGTACTTTTATGGTTGTTTTACTTCATACATTACATTTCTCTAGATGTGGCTTTTTTCAGACCCTTAAACCCTTCAGGATCGCCGTCTCTTACACAATTTTATTCATTTGGCACACCTTTTTTAAAAAAAGTTAACTTCAATTACAAGACTTCTAAAATGCTCTAATTAAATAAGGCAGGTGCCAAAACCAAATTCTGTATGCACCTTATGCACCCATGGTCTTGAATGGGTTAAAGATAAAGTGGCGTTATTCACTCAATGACTGGAAAAAGAAAAATCATGGCACTCTGCCTAAAGGCAGGTTTCCTCGACTCTTAAAAAAAGTGTATTGATGACTTAGGAGAAGAAAACATCAAAAACAACTTGAAAAGTGGCTTCAGAGCAGCAGGGATTATGCCTTTGGATCAACAACAAGTATTAAAGAGGCTTCTTGATAGTCATAAACAGAAAGAAGCTGAAGATCGTGATTCTAGCAACAACTGGGTTCAATAATTTAAAATTTATCTGCAATAGAGCAGAAAGAAGATGACAGAACACATGAGAAACATAAAAAGGAAATCAAATGCTCCAGCTGGAAAAGGTATTGAAGGACTTGAAATTTTGGAAGCAAGAAACCTGTAACGTCAAGTCTCTAAAAAACACTTCCAAAGGCCCTAAAGACAGCAATTTTGACAGCTCGCTTCAAAAAGACCTAGAAAAAGTTATACACATTCAAGTGAGAATAATGATGGCTATTTTTCAGTGTGAGATAACCTTATATTAAGTGATTTCACTGATGTAGATTTTGAGGTAGAATCTGTTACCAAAAAAGTGCCTAATAAGTCAAAGAAAATATCAGTTTAAATAGGGGATCTCAAACCAAGATGTATATGTCATTGTCGAACTTATCTTCAATAAAAACACAAAAAAAGGAATGACAAAAAAGTTCTAAGGTTTTATACTTTGGCACTGAATCCGAAGAAGATAAAGTAAAGGTATTTTTTTTTTTTTTTGGAAGAGCTCTGAATCAAAAGAAAATATTTATGTGTTTCCATTTGTAGATGATGAGATGGATGTGAATATTTCAGACCCTACTGTACAGTACTGCCTGTAACAACCAATAAAGGATGCCATCTTTTCCCATTTGAACTTGTTAACTAAACTTTAATATCTGCATATTAAATGAAACATCTTGGACATTTTTAGTGAAAATTAAATATCCAAATCACTAAAAATGCAAAAAAAAAAAAAAAAAAAATGTGCACTTTTATTTTTATTAATAAATGTCTTGAACAGTATGTGTAAATTTATTTTAGCCTTTTATACGTTTTCTGTTACCCCAATCACCAACTAACATAAGCCAAACATTGAATTCTTACTGCTGGCTTTAGTTATCTCATATGGAGGAGTAACTTAAGCCACCATGTTTTATTTATTTTTTCTTTAAGATACATGTTTTAGAAAATATCATACATGTAAACATAGAGTGTAACTGCAAACACAAGTTTTAAAACAATTAGTTAATCTCTAAAGTAAATGTTCTTGAATTGGCAGAAGTCTTATTCTGACAAGTGGCTTAAGTAACCCCGAATGACGGTACCTATTTTGGACAGAATAAAATTTTCCTGCATGTATCATCAACGATTCCGCTCTTGCCAACTACAATAGATTAGTATCAACATTTATTTAACATATTATATATTAACAATATTAGCATATTTTTCTTTTTTTTACTTTATTGTTTAACACTTTTTAAAAAGTGGCGGTTATTTAAAACAGTGGCTGCTAACAAATTTTTTACTTCTGGCCACTGAGCAGAGTTTTGTCTTTACACATGTTCATTATAATCAATTTCATTTCAACATTAACCTACTATTTAAAAAAACTGTATTAACTTTTGTTAACAAAGTAATTGTTTTATTTAGGATAATGTACCATAACTGCTATTTCATTTCCCATAGAGGTTTTATAATTTTTAAATAAATTTATTAAAGCTTATATAACTGGTATATATATATGGTAACAACAGACAATTACTCAATTTTTAATAATAAGCAGCAGTATCTACATGTCAAATTTTGCATTTTTTTTTTTTTTTTTTTTTAAATCAGACCAAAAAATTATGCATTTTCATTTCTGGAAAACAAGGTTTTATGATCCTTGTATCTTACATTATTAAAAATTTGACACTGGGTTTAAATTATTTTTATTTTTCATTTGTTATAATGACAACTGATAGAATATTTTTTACACAAAACTTTGTTATACAGGATATTTTAATTTTGCAGTATTCATATAAAATGCAACTTTTTTGTCTTTATGTTACAATTCCCAGGGAAATTTTAAAAGTTTGATTTACTCAATACTTCAGCTAATGGGCTTTCTTTAACCAACTTCTATTGTAACAGCAAAATTGCTAATAAGATTACAATTGTAATACACTAAACAGAAAACAATTTAAGACATATTAGGTAACCTAGAACAGAAATTTAGGGGAATGTTTAGTTTCTTTAGACAGTCACGCCGGATGTTCCACATGCAAAGGTGAAGCCAAGAGAGCTGGAGCCTCTCCTCCCTTCAGAAATCAAAGATTTTTTTTTTTTTTTAATTATGGGCACATTATAGGCTTTTCCATAGTCCTGAATAAGGGTCAACCCCCAACCCCAAAACAAAACGCTATTTACATCAGGGTTGCCGGCTTTTAGCCAGGCCAAAAAAAGCCGGCTCTTATTTTTTAAAGTTGGTTTACAGTTAATTTATTTTAAATTTGGATCAATTAAATTTTAATACACTTATAAATATTTTCTACTAAAAAAATTATAGATTTCTATTAAATTTTGTCAAATAAATAAGTCTATAACTTCTAGAAGGCAAATGTGAAGGCATTATGTCTGAAAAAAAAAAAAAAATACATATATATATATATATATATATATATATATATATATATATATAACCATTAATTAAACATAACCTACCACCATCAAATATTATGAATTAAAGCTATATATAAACATTGAAAATAATATAAATTAGGCTCCAAACTGGCATTTTGAAATTCTATATTACATAGCTCCACATACACTACACATTTTAAAGATTATATTTAATTAATGACAAAATGTAGCACATCAAAATGGAAACATTCTTGTGTGTCCATATGGAGAGATTAAGTTATAAATGTTAAAAGAGAAATTAGAAAGGATATAATATTTGAAGAGAGTGGTACATAAGCGTATAAAAAAATAGAGCAATTAAACAAGAAGAAAAAATTCTCTAAATAAAATTTTGAAAAGCTTGTTAAGCATATTCATGCATATGTTGTTCGCAATATTTTTAATAGTGAGAAATGGTGTTTTTATTAATATGACTATGTATAATTTTAAATGTTTACTAGAAATAAAATAAGACTTGTATATTAATAGCTCTTAAAATTAAGTAATAAAACATGTAGCTAATTAACCATTGTCCTCTTTAATTTTATAAAGCAGTAAAAACGAAAAAATTGGCAGTTGGTATGGCCCTTTTAAAATTTAGCTGGCATATTTGCAATTCTGACTACAAATCGCTAGCAAAACCATCTAAGTTTTATTGCAGTATTAATGTCCTCATTAATGAGAAATTGGGTTACTTATTAAACTCTAAATCAATTAAATGTCATTAAAACTAATTAAAAACACTTTAAAATGTGTAGTTTATAATTACAATGCTTCATTGTATAAAAGCCAATTATGGCCAAAAAAAGGCCAATTTTGGCCAAAAAAAAGCCGGTTAAAACCAATAAAAACCACCGGCCTGGCTTTTTTTAATTTTAGCCAGCTTTTTTGCAACCCTGATTTACATGCGCACTCTTAGTCTCTCGGCACACACGCAATTGATAATTCATTTCCGCCCCAAGAGACCTAAGATATCTTAATCCAGTGCACCAACAGTGGCTTTAATATACTTTGTTTCAGCTCACTATAGCAAGAAGAAGGTGGATGGGAAAATCTTAGTCTTTTGTGTAATCTCAATAATCATAAGATGTAGGTCAGAATTTCTGGCTAGCTATTGGATCAGTGGCGTCGGCATGTTGTGTTAAGAGGCTCATCAGGAAGATGCTGATACAGACAATCTCAGTAGCACCAACTTTTCAAAAATATTGGGTGGGCTCAAACATTTTTGAGTAAAATAACTAGGGTGTCAACGATTTTAATCAGCGATTAAAATCATGATTTTAATCAACCGATTTTTTTAAAAAAATCATTGATTTAAATCAAAAATTTTATAAATGTTTAAAATGTCAAAAAAAGTATTAAAATCTAACATGAACATAATTTGAAAGTTTCTACAGGTATTTTGACTTATGAATAAACAAAAAAAGAGCTTTAAATAATTGTTTCTAAGCTTAATTCATGAGTATTGTAAAAAAAATTAAAAACAGTTGAGTTTGTAAACAACATTGTTTTTAAGTTTTTATCCAAATTAAAACAGTTTCATTTAAAAATGATATTTAAATCTAATATAATTTGCAATGTCATAATTTCCTTTAGGTAATCAATTTATGCATTATTTTATATAAAATACACATAGCAAATGTAATACATTTCTACAAGTAAAAGAATAAATAGTAATCTCAAGTTAAAGAATGAAAGAATGACATCTGCTCAACAGCTAAATTGTAAATGAATGCATAAAAGAAAAAGAAATAATTGGTATAAAAATGCTAAGCACAGCAAGAGCTTCTTTGGTATAAGTTAAACATTTTTTTTTTTTAACTCATATATACTAAATAAAAAAAATTGAACCATTGAAAGCTAATAGAGGTAATAATGCTGTTACTTAAATATTTTGAGGATTTCAGATATAAGTGGCTAACTATTTATTCTATATGAATGGGTTTAACTCATTTTCATTTTTTTTTTTTTTTTTTTTTTTTTTTTTTTGGTTAGCAGACACATACATGCGTGTAAGTTTAGATTTTGATGGTTTACAGAAATTTTCCTTAATACAAATGCAAAATGAGCTGCAAATAATATTTGTTAGTTTTGTTATTTGTGCTACTAACTAATGAAATTACTTATTTGCAATTTTTATTAATTCTGTAATTACTTATACTGTTTCTTCTAGGCCGTTTTTTTTTTAATGGTGCCACACCATGCCCCTTTTGAAATTGGCAAAATGCACCCTTCTTTAAAATAAAAAAAAAAAATTGAATTTCACCTGTAGTTGTGGGCTGAGATTTCTTGTAAAAAACTTCTCCATTCAACAGTATTCTAAATTCATGTGAAAAAAATCTTGCAAAAATATAGAACTTTATTTCTTTAGGAAAACAGGATATTATTAAAATATGTTATTTAATGGTACTTTTCAATTTGTTATTCATAAAATTATTAAAAATTAAGGGCATTTTATTTATTATACTAAGAAATATTCTTGTTTTCTTTTTCTTATATCATTACTAAACACATTACTCATATATTTCCTCATGAAATAGTGCCCTTTTTTTTTGAACTAGCATCCTGTCCCTTTTCCTTTCTAAAATGAATACTACATTATTATCATTTTAATAATTGAGGCTTAAAAATGCATAACTTAACATGTTCCTAATTAGTGAGTTAAATGTTTAATAATTAATTTGAAGTAGTGTTAACTATTTACTATAAAATGCAGTTAATAATTTTAATAAATGTTAAATATCACTAGTATTTATAAAGTTTTACGTAACCATTACAATATTAATGTATATAACATTACTGTATGATACTACCCAATGAAACTACTAATTTGCAGTTTTTTTAAATTTCTGTAATTACTAACTAATAATTATAATTTTATTAATTAAAGTGTAAAAACATAGATTATGTTAGCAATTAGTGGTTTAATTGTTTTGGAGACCTAAAACTCATGGTAGCTATTCAGTATTTGAACGCTGGGAAAAAAAATCATAAAAATCCGATTTAAATAAAAAAAATCCGATTTTTTTAAAAAAATCATGATTTTTTTACACCCTAAAAATAACACATATAATTTTTTTCCCTTAGTGTGTATGTGTGCGAAGAGAGAGAGGGGAGGATCGAATGATTAATGTTAATTCAAAATTCAATTACATTTTTCTTTAAGCAAATTTTTAAATTATTATAATTTTATTAAATTATATTCTTATAAGTTCTTCCTTATAAATACATTAATATTCATTTTAAATAACATTAGAATTGCTAACTATTGAAAGTGCAAAAAGTTAAATGTCAAGAAAAGCATACATTTTCAATTCAATACATCAAAACCAGAGTTGGGTAAATTTGTAATTGCAATTACCTGAAATGTAATTACAATTTAATTGTATGTAATTAACTGTAGTTAAAATTACATGCCATAAAAAATTCTTGCAGCACCATAGCCGGAACTACCCCATTCCCATTACTTGACAAAATTTCTATGTTTGAATGCGTGTAACTATAATCAATTACATGCGATTACTTCTAATTACTTTGCGGGTAATTGAGATTACAAATTTGCCCAACTCTAATCAAAACAGATGGGAAAATATGCAGGAAATTTGTTTTTGTGAGAACTATACATCCCCTGATGGGGTTTTCAGAGCTACTGTGAGTCTTATTGATCTCCTCAATATTTTTTACACAAAGCTATTTTGAGAATGTTAATAAAGCCAAATTTCATTTCACCGATTAAATAATTAAAAAAAATAAATTACGAATTTAATCAATTGAAATTGGGTGGGCAGAGAGATCAAATTATTGGGTGGACTCGTGCCCCATGGGCCCTTATAAGTTGGCACCACTGGGTAATCTTGCACATTGCATGACCAGCATAGTGGTGTATCATCAGTTAGAGAATAGTACACAAAACTGCTTACAGCTAACATTGCCATTTCGACTGAAAAGACATGTGAAACACAAACTATCTCCTATGTGGCTTCCTTAAGCCGCTATCAGATTCACCGACTTTTCGAGCAACCAACTTTACAGCCGATTTTAACACCAACTTTTTCCAGTTGAAAGGGAGAAAAAGGTTACAATTGTCTTTGCTAAAGTTGGAGGAAAACCCGGGAAAACCAGTACTATTAGTACCAGCCGTCAATATTTATCGCATTTTCGTATCAATCGCTTATCTCTGATTCGCTGAAATGTTGAAAGGTGGGAGGAAAAGTTGCGGCTAGGACAGACTTTTTTGAGATGCGCATAAAAAGTTGGGGAACATTGCTGTTTGCTATCACACTGGGTGTCGAGACAACATTTCGCGAAAAGTTGGAGGAAATCAAGAGTTGGCTCAAAAATTGCTCGAAAAGTTGGTGAATCTGATAGCGGCTTTAAGTAGCAAGACACAAATTTCCAGGAGACATCTGATTAACAATAGGTCAATTGTGATCTGTGTTTTCAACTGTTATTGTTTTATGCAGTCTGGAAACTGTATATTTATGAATCACCCTATATTTCGATTGAAGGACACACATATTAGTTCCTAATCGCCAAAACATCCCATAACACAACATATCATCATCCTTCTCTGAACATTGTTTATTTAGAAGAATCAGCTATATAGTGATACAGCCAATATCTTAAACATCAATGGAACAGACTTTTCAACTATGATTAAAATGAAAAAAAAAAAATGAATTAATTCATTATATTTTATATGAGCATAAACTTTATTTCTTCATTTTTTTGTAAACTGATCCATTTTCAGATTTCTTGAACCATTTGGACACCATGGGACAGATAAAAAAAAATCTGACAAAATCATTAAACCTGTTTGCCAAAATGCCAGTTTCAAATACACATGCACTCAATGCTTTCTTGAGAGAATCAACAACAGATTTTAAATTATATAATCTAAATATCTAATCTAAAAACATCAGGATTTGGGGAAAATGTTTAAAGGGACCAAAAAGATTTGAAATGATGAAAATGTACTTTTTTTGTTTGAATCTTGAAAAATGTCGTATAGTTTGATAGAGGGGACTGCGGATACTTGATCCCTGATCATAAAGTATACTAAAATTAATATATAGAGTTTTGAAATCTGGCAACACATTTTAAGATGCATTATTTCAGATAATCTAGCAACATAAAATCATTTACAGCTATTTTATTCAGCATGAAAAGGAAATATTTAATTGTCGCAAGTTGAACTTTTTAAAGGTTTTTAAAGTTTTGTTTTTATTTTCTATTGTTGGAAATTTGATAAATTGAATTGTGTATCATTATAAAGTATAAACTTTACTATTCTCAATATAACTTCTTTAGCAAATTAGTTTATGTTTATTTATCACCTAAAATATACATTTGTGTCTAAACACAAAATGGGGATACTTGATCCCCTTTTTCCTAGGGATACTTATACTTGATCCTAGGGATCATGTATTTCCAAATAGCTAAACTTTTTGAATACAAACAGAAATACTTTAGTTTTGTTAGTAAATACAGAACATTAGCATCAATTTAGCAAAAGGTGTTTGTGATACTTTAATTTTATTTAAAATACTACCCAGAAAATCTTGCATTACATAGGTCAAGAAGAACAAAAAGCGGGACTTTTTGAATATGAGATCATTCTTTTATGAAGAAAAGACATGCTTAATTAATTCTATTTCGGAAAAATTTGATAAAAGCATAGTTGGTGAGTCAGATTACATTATTAAGTTGCCTAATCCACTTATGGTAGGTATAAGAGGAACCTTAAGAACAGCTACAACTATAACCTTTCCCTTTGACTTTTCAAAATACCTGCTGATAATGAGGCTGTGTCATTTTTTTTAAGCTTTATTCTTCATTACTTTTACTTTGTATTATTTATTAAAATAAAGTTTAACTATTTGTTGATTTATTTCTAGCTTTTGTTTCTAAAGATTACCTTTTAGCTTTTTTTAAATTAAATTGTGTTTATAGTTTTAATAAATATCTACATGTCAAGTCATCAACAAAGTGTTTATTCATCTTGTACTCATACATGAAAGAAATAAAAGTTAAATGTTTATTACTAACTTATAATACTGCGATGTATGCATAATGAAACAATATTAGCTTGATTTTTGACAAGGATTAAGAATCCCCAACGAAAGGATCAAGTATCCCTTTAAGTGGATACAGGATCCCCCCTTTTGAAAAATGCAATTTTCTGAAATTAATTTGTTTTGCATATCAAGAAAAAAATGATATTGTATAAGAAATGGACACATGATTATTTTGGTAAAAATAATTTCTTTAAAATGTCAAATGACAACTGAGAAAAAAATATAAACTGAAAGTGGGAGATTAAGTATCCTCAGTCTCCCCTACAGTAGACACCCTCAAATCTGCACAGCTGGAACCAGAGGTTGTGCAGATTTTAGAATTTTTGGCCATTGCTGTGTTTACATTTTTTAAACAGTAATTTGAATATAAAAATGCAATTGAAATTGTAATGAATGCTTGCAATATAATAAAATACTAAAATAGTTAATCAATAAACTAAAATGATAAAAATTAAGATAACTTTAAAAATTATTAAATTACTGAAAGTTAAAGGTAAAAAATTAATAATGTATACCATTAAATATTCAAAATAAAAATGAGATACATTTTCCTTGAATTATTTAATGAAACGTTACTCATCAAGGTGCCCTATTGTTTCACATCAAAATCATAAAATAAGAAAGTTTTATTTGAGGTTTAGCCAGTCTAATAACCAAAAAAACTTCATTAATACATAAATATATTTGATAAAAAGATTGTAATTACCAGTGATACCAACAATATCTTGATTTTTTTTTTCTGAAATAAATTTATACTTCCTTCAAGAAAAACCATAAGTTCAATCATATTATCAAGAATTACATATTAAAATACAATACAGAATGATATAAAGCTAAAAAACTGTGTAATTTTACCCTTACATCTGAACCGAAAGGGAACACATGTCATAAATTCCCAGGGCCACCATCTTGGAATTTTTCTTGGCGTGAAAACCCCTTTTCAGCCAAGTAGTAAGTGTCTCCAAGCACCGATTTATATGCATGTTAGGCTTAACAAAAATAAAATGTAAATAATAAACAAAACTCGCTAAAGTGGCAATCAGTAATCGTTGTATGAGCGCTCCGCACTCATTAACCGAAAAAAAAACATCACTGGATTCAGCAGTTCTTGCTCTGTAGCAATCTCAAAATTCAGTAGTTCTCGCTGTGTAGCAATCTCAAAATGTACAAAACTCGTAAGGTCATAAGGCAACAAAATATACACAAAATTATCAACATACCTTAACAGACATCTGCTTTCTTGAAAGCTCAAGCATGAAATACCTGCTAGCCTCACCGTCATTTTCCAAAATAGGCTTATGAATATGCACTGTAAACAAACCTCCTTTATTCATCAAAATTTCCTCATATTTCTTAATTACTTCAGCAAGAGCGTTTAAACGGACTACAGAACCCATATTCAATCAAATACATCCAATAAATTTAACATAAAAATAATTGACAGAAACACAACATGATATCACAAGCCATATTCAATCAACTGAATACGCATCAAAACATGATCTCCCAAAAAAAACGGAGTTACCAGAACATGGTTGCCATATCCACAAACACCACCAACAAAAAATCGCCAAGAAATCCAAAATAGCAGCCAGGTAACATACAGCATCTAAGCCCAATGGGATTAGCAGTATAAAAAAGAAATAACGACTCATAAATATATAAACTGGATTTCACAATCACGGCAAAACTAGTTTTGCAAGATTAATCTTGTCACATTAAAACTGTAGTTATCGTTTTCTACAATTTAACAAATATTTTTTATTTCGATAAAACATAAATAAATACAAAAAAAGGTAATGTAAATTAATTGAAAGCTTCATAATCCTCAATCAATTTTCATCATTTCCATCTTTTCTTGTCTCCTTAAATAAACTTTTTTCATTTACTATGCAGCCCCCCCCCCCCCCCTCCATATTACACATAATGCAAAAGTTAAAAATAAAGCACAATTTGCAAGATCCACAAACACCGCCAACAAAAAAACAACCAAGAAATCCAAAATAGTGGCCAGGTAACATACAGCATCTAAGCCCAATGGGATTAGCAGTATAAAAAAGAAATAACGTCTCATAAATATATAAACTGGACTTCCCAATCATGGCAAAACTAGTTTTGCAAGATTAATCTTGTCACATTAAAACTGTGGTTATCATTTTCTACAATTTAACAAACATTTTTTACTTCGATAAAACATAAATAAATGCAAAAAAGGTAATAATGTAAATTAATTGAAAGCTTCATAATCCTCAGTCAATTTTCATCATTTCCATCTTTTCTTGTCCCCTTACATAAACTTTTTTCATTTACTATGCAGCCCCCCCCCCCCATATTACACATAATGCAAAAGTTAAAAATAAAGCACAATTTGCAAGAATAAATTTAACCCATGCCTACTTTAGGAATTGCAAACACTCATGTTTATTACAGCTCTCTGT
Organism: Maratus speciosus; assembly: GCA_963932465.1. Taxonomy (NCBI): domain Eukaryota; kingdom Metazoa; phylum Arthropoda; class Arachnida; order Araneae; family Salticidae; genus Maratus; species Maratus speciosus. Next base: position 258,937,585 of record OZ010796.1, on the reverse strand, counting down.
CACTCCTTTAAAATATGTTACTGTTCTGAAATAAGAAAGATTGTTTAAAGAAGCCTTAAAATAACCAAGTTTAAAATTTTCTAGTGGCAATGTGCTTTTCTTGATCTTAATTTTAAATACCATGTGATCTAAAATTCACAAAAGAAATAAGAATTCAATAATTGGAAAGTTATATACAGTATCATAATGCAGTTTTTACATATACACACAGAAAGATATAGAATGTTTTTATAGCAAAACACATCGCAGGATATTGCCAGAAGATATATACTATGCATTTGCCTGCCACCGATAGTTTGCACTGTGGTTCCAAAACTCCTGCCTGTCTCTAAGTCCTCGTGTGACAGGCAGTGATTAATTCAAGGGGGGGTGGGGGGTGATGTCCCACTGAATCAAATTTACATCAAAATGTCCTCCCGCACAGAAAATTTGAGATTTTGTATTTGGTAATGGTTAATTATTTCAGCCCCAGAACTCCATATTGTCCAATGCAGAGTTACAAAATTCTCTCCAGGAGAAAAATGTCTGAATTCAACTCTGGTGACCGGAATTATAGCCGAAATCCTTTAGATTCTCTACAGAGTATCTGGCCACATGTAACAGCTATTCTCACTAATAACATCCATCAAATTAAATGTTTGTAATGCTAGTTGGATTGCAAACTGCACTGCACAGCTATGCAAACTGCTGACACAACTAAAATGCTATTTGTTGGTGGGAAATGTTAATTATTCAGGCAATGAAATTTCATTTAAATAAAATAAACCATGCCTCGCTGTACATTTTTGTGACAACCTCATCATGACGAAACAGGGGAGTTTTAATAGGTAGTTTAACCTGACATAGGCTTAAACTATCTCTCTATTTAAGCCTATATAGCTTAATTCTACTAATTAAGCCTATATCTTTTAGAATTATATTTGGACCACCTGGTATACTTATCTGTACTAATAAAATTCATGACAAAACAATTTTTAAACATGTATATAAAACAACTCCTTTGTTTATAGTTATATTTTCAATTGATTAATGATTTTAAAACCCCAGGTACTAGTTGTGCCACTGAAATATGCATTTCCCTTACCACAATAACATTTTAATTATTTATGAGGTGTTGCATGTATCTCTTAAAAACTATTAAGTGTCCATATGTTTCTGCTTTAAACTTAATAACTTTACCCTACAAATTTAACTTTAAAATAGGAACAAGTTTAGATTCTTTGAAAGGAATAATAGGAAGACACCAAATTCCACTTCCCTATTAACTCCTTATAAACTCTACTCTGCATAATACACCATAAACGCATTATATAGAACATTATGAACACCTCATGTAGTACATTATAAACACAAGGTTTTGAGGGATAATGGTAAAAATCATGGTTTTGTTTATACCATACTGTTTGAAATTTCATCAAAATTGTATTTTATGATAATGGGAAAACAAACTAAGAAGTTGGAAAAATTATAATTACTACAAACAATTATTATTAAAGTTTTAATTATTGATTTTTTACCTTTACCTTTGAAATGCATTTATGTGACAAGAAAGAAAAAAGCTGGTTTTAATGTAGTTGTACAAAATAGTTGCAGTTTTTCCCTTATGTTAATTTATCACTATTCTACCATAGAAAGTGCTGGTATAGTTTTCTGAGACTTATAGAAATTACTCATCTTTTGTTGGTTGTTGTTTGTTTACACACGGGACAAGCACATATAATGGAAGAATATATATTTTTTTAATAAGTCTCCTGGCTTATAAATATATGCGCGTGTATCTTTTTTAATTATTCTTTAATCTAGGATCGAAGCGTTAATTTTTGGCACAAAAATCAGCACTAGTGTCAAGAAAAGTTTTTTACATATTATGCCATATTTTTATAATCAATAAATAAACTTGAAATTGTTCAATTTTATTTTTGTGATATTGTTGTGAATTTCCCAGATTAAAAACTTAAAGCAAATTGATAAAAAATATTCACATATGCGAAAAAATAATAATCATGTGTTTTAAACGAAATGTGATTATAAGAGATCATTTTTTAAATTCCAATCAAGTAACTATTTTTTAAAAATACTGCTACAGCATACAACAAAAGAAGAAGTAACAAATTATACTGATGGTATTTTATTTCATTACAGTAGAGATTGTAACTTTTGCAGCAACGATACAGCTCGATGTAAACATTGCGCAAGACCACGTTTGTGTTTGTTTACACTGAGTTGTCACTTCAGTTTGCTGGATAATAAAAAAAGCTCGGCGAAATTTATTCCAGATAAACAATCATGGGGTCTTAAAATAGGCATAAAATATACAATTATCCAAATTATAAATTTCATAATTACTTACAATGGAATAAACTGCAGCAATGTAACTTCCATTCTGAAGATCAGTGAAATATGCCTTCAATAAAATTGGGCGTCGCCGATACCACTTTTGTTTTTGTCGATCATTAGAAGTCGTCGAAGCAGAAACCATTTTTACTCGCGAATAACGTGTATCTGTCAACCAATAAGATGATAAAAATATCACGAAAACTATTTAGATGGACCGTTATTCACAGCCTCCGTTTTCAGCTGATCGCTCAAAGCGAAATGAAATTCAGGCAAGATGGCGGAACGGCGAGCACTCAGCCATGACGTCACACCTGTTTTGTTTTGCGCTCTTTAAAAACCTCACAGTTTCGTTTTGGGGCGCATTTTCAAAACAAACAAACAATTAGTCAGGGAGACTGTAGTCATACATAACAGGTATCAGAAACGACAAAACAAATTTGGAGTAAAGTGGCGAATTTTTGTCTTTACGAGTTCTGTATATAAAGAATTACTCTTGTCTAATAAAAGTTTTCGGTTTCAAGGACATGTGTTCTGCCGTTTGTTCTACTTTTGCTGGTCGTTTATGGGGTCTTCCCTGGGATTATTTAGCCTAGCTGAAAAATAAAAATGTAACTAAAATTAGAAATGAGGCCTATTTTTTTTTTAATAACTGTTTCAGTTGTAAGAAATCCCTAAACACAATCACAAGGTGGAAAAAAAGGAAATTGTGGTGGATCCAGGAGGGGGGGGGGGGGGGTGCGGAAATAGTAGTATTTCCACAGTAATCTTCATCTTCTTTAATCTGAGAATTTCTCTTTAAAGGAGCACGGGTTCAAGAAAAATTTTAGTGCCCTAAATTACTTTCAACGATTAAACACACACACACACAAAATCTTTTAGTTTTATTGGAGCCCTGGTGGAAAACCTTTTGCTGTAGTTGTTGTTACCATTATTTGATAATAAGGATGTTTTAGTCTAGATGAGGGCCTCTATAAGCCCGAGCCTCGGTGCATTTTATCCGCCGTTATCACCCTTATGGCCAGTCTTGCTTGCGCTGAACATTTAAATGTGCATGTAAAGTTCCGAGGCACGCTTACATTCAGGGCATGCTTATCGCAAGAGCAAATGGGGCAACTTCTCCAATCTGCTACTCTTAAAGGGCCCCCAATATCCTAAAATTATTAATGCTTAAGATGTTTTCAGGTATATGTTTTCTTCGCAAAGCATAAACTTTCAAAAATCTCGTGGGTCGTGGAAATCCCAAGTAGGATTATCCGGGGCCTGCTTAGACTATGATTTAAATATATATATATATATATATATATATACAGGGTGCCTCATGTGTATGTTTACATTTCAAAATTTCATTAAAAAAAAGTCGTATCGGAGTGCAGTTTGTACCATAAACTATCAAAGTGTTGGCTTTCTTGTGGCAAAATGAAAAAAATAGTTCAAATTTCCTTTGAACTATTTTTTGATTAAGGGGTCTCAGGACTCTTAAAATTGGAAAAAAGGAAAAAAAAGGACCATTTTCAACATTTAATGTCTTAAAATGTATATGATTTTAAAACAAAATTTTTATTGAGATGAAAGATATAAGTAATGTTCTTTCATTTCATGTATTTAGAAAATTGCAAGATGCAGAATTAGCATTTAGGGCGCTCCAAACTGTCAGACATTTGACGAGCAAAAAATTGGTATAACTGCTTAAGCGCAGGATTGCAAAATAAATTTTGCAACTAGAATTAATATTTTGGTGCCTACTTATACTTCAGATTATAGCAATTATCCTGAACCTAACAAAATTTGCATTTTTATATTTTTAATACAAAGTTGTATTTAGCTAATGCAGAATTATGAAATTTTCAACATTATAATCACATAAAAAATATTTTTTTGAGCAATAAAATGGAAATTTTAGGTTCAGTTTATGCAGACTAACATGAAACATATGTTTTGAAAATTTCATAAAAAAAAAACATTCAGAAGTTTTTGAGATATCCTGCGCGTTATGTTCAAAAACGGCATTTGAAGAAAAATGACTTCAAAGTTTTGGAAACGCCGCTTCAGCTTTTGAGCGGGTACAATTCTAAAAGCTATAACTTCTGTTCTAATGTTCAAGTAAACAGTTGCATCAAAAGGTTCAGAGGAATTTAATATCTAAAAAAAATTAAATTTCAAAAATTTGTCAATTCTTGTGGTACGAGCCGCACTCTGATACCAATGATTTTTTATTTATTTTATTTTATTTTATTTTATTTTTTTGTGACCTTTTGAAATGTAAACTGACTTGTGAGACACTTCGAACTATTTTCTTTTCCACGAAAAATTCCACTTTTTGGCAAGTCTTACGGTGAAACCCGATACGACATTTTGTTAAATTTTCATGAATTTTTGAGATCTGAACTTACTTTTGGATCCCTTTAAACTATTTATTTTCTATTGTCACAAGAAAAAAAAAAAAAAATTGCAACTCTTTGAAAAGTTTTATGGTGCAAATCGCATTGTTAAAACTATTTGTTATTTTTTTTTTTTTTTATGAATTTTTGAAATCTGAACGGACTTATGGGACATCCTGTACTTATTTGATTTATTTATTAAAATAATGCAATGCGCATTACAGCAATATATATAAGGTACTTCTCCTAAATAAGGCTATGCTCTTAAAAAGACTATCAGCCTAAATCTTATGGGAAATGGTATCGTGCCACCCAGGGATGTAGTGGAGGGTATGTGGTATACGCCGTATATCTGGATTTTTTTTAAGGAACACCGTATACCCTCTGTTTCTCAACAAAGCTATAGCATTTACTGTCTTGGGTATACTCTCTGTCTTGAGCGTATACCGTCTGCCTAGAGCGTAATACTCTCTGGTCTTTTGACGAGTACACCACTGCGGGTCGACAAATGGCAGCATATACCTGCTAGTTTATGTATCTTTGACATGTGCGGATAGTTTCATCCACAACCGATACCGGCTTTATCGTCATTTTCGGACGGCTGAATCTTTCGATACGTCGCGTGTCGTTTTTAAGGGGACAAGGGACCTTCAAACTCATTTATACATATACATATATTTTCTTTTAATTTCACTTTAAATACCAAGGAATAATTTTTTTTTTAATTTGGTGGGGGGGGGGGGGGAGGAAAATGAGAAATTTTCCTGAATATTTTAAACGTTACAAAGAACTTTTCAAAATGCTCAATGCACATTCCATATCAATTAAAATCCTCAATATATTTTTTTTTAATGTAAGTTTTATATATACAAATAAAACTGTGCATTGAATTTTATATATTTGAATATAGAGGTAGGAAAAAAATATTTTCTAAATTTTACGGAATTTTCAGCGTTTTCGCATCATATTTCTGCAATTAACTACATTTAACTTTTCCAATAATATTTTGTTTCAAAAACACATACGCAGTTTTATGACATATGTAATCATAAACATATACAGAAAATTTCAAAGCTTTCAGAAAAAAAAATATGCGCTTGGAGCATTTTGAAATAACGGATACCGATGAAATTTTTAAACTGGGAAAAACTAATTTTAAGATTTAGTACAAACACAAACATTAAAATTTACCGTGTAATCGGCTAAATTGAAATTTAACAATGGCTTCAATAATTTTATTGAGTAATTTCATCTAATTATTGTTTTATACATTTACAATTTATATTTTGAGAAACATAAAGAACATAAGACATCGTTCGTTACGACAAAAAATTCGCAGCGATACGAAGAACTTTTCGAAATGTTCCATGCGCATTCCATGTCAATTAAAATCACCAAGATTTTTTATGCAAGTTTGGTTTATATATACAAATAAACTGTGCATCGAATTCATACATTTGAATATGCATATTCGCATCATATTGCTGTAATTATTTACCTTTAACTTTTGCAATTATATTTAGTTTTTAAAAAGCATGCACAGTTTTATGACATATATAATTACAAACAGCTATAGAAAATTTCAAAGCATTCAGAGGAAAAATTATGACGAAATGCAGTTGCAAACATTCGTAAACAATGATCAGCTGATAAGGAGGGCCCTTTTATTAATTATAAAAATGTAATTAAAATGCTAAAAAATCCTCCGATTGCAATAATTCAACTTGGAGATGAAAGCTTACAATGAAGTTTGGTTTTTGGGGGGGACAAAAACATTTTTCGATAATTTGAGCGATTTTGTTGATTTTGAAGGTCCCTTGTCCCCTTAAAATCAATAAGTAAACTTTCATATGAAATCAGCGTAAATTATTGATTTTTACAATCTTTGCATGATGTTCGAGATAATTTAACGATCTTTTAGAATTTTAATTTAAATATTCTGCATTTTTAATTATGTTTGTGTTTGAAAGTATCATATGTGAAAAACAGAAATCCCCTAATAAGGCCAGGCAGCATAAAATGTAGTCTTATTAACCCATTGAGGACCAGCATGTTTTACAGGAATTTTATTCAGTTCACACAACTTTTTGTTAAACACTTACTTTTACTTTATGAATCACTTAAATACGTTAATTAAATAATGCAAATTTTACTTTTCTCTTTTATTGGTATCAAAAACAGTGCAAAACCCACAAATATAATGTTGTGAAAACGCAACGTCAGTGTCTTTAATGGGTTAAGGAACAATCCATTTTTATCGTCTATTACCATTAGCAGAGCTCGTTAAATATTTTGGCCTCAATATCAGTAAAAAAAAATATATGAAATCTATCAATACAGTGAAGCGTAAATTGAATCAGTAGTTTTTGCTGTTTGAAATGGCATGCCCGAAAATAGAACAGCCACAGAATATTATATTACAATGCGAACTCATTATTTTGTTCTGTTTTGGTGTAATATCTGTAAAATATCTCTTAACCTTAGAACTACCGGAAATTTTACTCAAGTTTTATAAAAAATATCCTACACCAGAATTTTTATTTAAAACAAGTTAACTCATTTATTTAACTTAGAATTGTGTCATTTATATATTTAGTTTATTTTAAAGAAATTACTCTTTTGAATAAATATTTTGAATGTACCTGTTGGGTCCATTGGACCCATCTGGTAGGCGGAGGGTTAATTAAAATTATGTCATAAGTTTAGAAAATTATGACCTTATTTAAAACCCATGCTACTAATAAAGCCACTTTAAATTGTCTTTTAAATTAAACTCTCCTGACCACAATTAAACAGCGACAAGAGTATGCATGATTTAGTATTTTAAAATTATGTATCAATGTTACATCCAATAATATTTAAAATGTTAATTCTGATTTAACACAGTTTATTGTTATTTAAAATCTTACCTTGGACATATTTTGTACAGGTAGTACCATATACATATATTGTTATTTATAATAAAAAAGACAGAAATAAAAAGCTTTTAAAAGTTATCTACAGGGTATTTCAAAAACTTTTATACAACTGCACTCTCCAGCCCGAATCATCTTCATTGAGTGTGTGGACTAATCTTAGAATGTAACTTTTTTAATGTAAGGTGTTTTAAAATATGATAGGCACTTTATTTTGATAGTTCATAGAAAATCATAAACAAGGAACTTCGGTGCAAAACAGCTTTAACCCTTTCAAGGGCAGTGGTTCCTTTTTGGACCACCTAATTTTAATCCATAAATGCCACATTGGCACCAAAAAATTGGAATGAAAATTTTCCTTTTATCAAACGTGAAAAGAAAAGCTTTTGCTTATTTGGAAATAAATTCGCTTGTAAATTCTCGTGTCAATCACTCGTTTCAGCATTTTGCGAATAGAAGTATCTTGCCCCTGAAAGAGTTAACCAAACTGCATACACCTCTTGGAATTTCCAAGGAGTATTTCAGATCCTTTTATTCCCATCAGTATTTACAATTAGAAAATTTCTATATTTAATATTTAATTAGCAGAATTCGTAATCAACCCGTCGAAACGCAACCTTTGTAATCATTTTTTTAGATTAACCCTTTCAAGGGCGGTGGTCACACGGTGTGACCACCTAATTTTAATTCCAAAACTGACAAACGGCACCAAGAATATTTTTATAAAATTTTGCTTTTCTAATGAAAGTGTTTAAAAGAGGGTTTTTATTTTCTGAAAAATTCGTTAATAAATTCTGGTGTCAGTGAATTACTTCATTATTTTACGAACAGATTTTTTCTGCCCCTGAAAGGGTTAAATAAGGCGAAAAATTCTATTAAAAAATTGCGTATTGTTTCACCTGCGATTTTTTGAACGGCCGTTGTTCCTATAAAAAAAAAAAGAAAAGAAAAGAAAAAAGAAACACAATTAAAATGAGTAACACAGTTAAATTTCTTTAATTATATCCTGTTCTGTTATTTAATACTAATTATATTAACCCCTTGAGGGGCAAGCGAAAATGACTCTACATATTGAATTCTCACCAGAATAATCGAAAAATTTTATTTTTAAATAAAGAAAAGCAATTTTTCAACGGTTTTCCTCCAAAGTTAAAAATATAAAATTTAGTAATTTTTTTTTTTTGGTGAGAATCTTGTTTAAATTAGGTGGGATACTCAAGGGGTTAATTTATCGTAAACATTTATGATTGGTTTCTCATTAAGATTTGAATACCCGATTTCTAAGATGTCTTATTCACTAAATTGAAAATGCACTTCGGAGCTGTACATATATAACGTTTTCACTTTAGGGGAGAGGGAAGTCTGGCACTTGATATCATAAGATATCTGTGGGGGAGGGGATTGCCTTTTGGTATCGTTATCATTTTTTATCCAACAAAAATTTTCTTTTTTGATAACTTTTTATTTACATTTGTTATTTTTTTTTTCTTTTAGTCTGCTATCTATGAAAATACAAAGTTGTTATTAAAATCCTTAAATGATTATAAAATCATTTCATTCTAAAATGTGAAACATCCCAATATTCGCCATTAATATTCTTCTGCATTTATGCGCAAAAAATTTCTTTGTTAGAGAAATCAGCTTCGAAATTATTGTTATGTTTACTAGTAAAAAATGGGAAGAATATTGTCCACTTGTTTTGTTTATAAGAAGTTTTGTTTATCCCCGTGCAGGGGGGCAAGTGCGAGAAGACAATATTACTGTTGAATGCATCATGTAACGAAAAGCTATTACTTACTTTTAAATAGTATTTCTTTAAAGTGTTATTTGATATAAATATATTTTATATTTAACAGTGATATTTTATTAACTGCTTCTCTTCATTTAACCCCTTCGCGACGAGAGCCCTTTGCTTAATTTTTAATCTTTTACCACCGGTTTTTCAAATCAGAAAATTTTCTGCAATTGAATAGCGTAAATGCTTTGATTAAATAAGGTAAACTTTACAATAAAAACTAACTGGTAGGAATAATGAAGGATTCTGAGCACTTTAAGTGGCACGTATACCGGTCGCTCGTCCCCAAGGTGTTAAATCAGAAAAGTATGCGAATAATAAATGTATAACTATATGTATATATCATTGCAAACGTATAAAAAGAAAAAGAAAGAAAAAAATTGTAAAAATAAAAATATTTTTTAAATATTGATAAATATATCATTAGGGGAAGGGGGTTCGAAGAATGATAACGTATGATATCGTAAGGGGGGGGAGGGGGTCCGAAATTGCCAAAAAAGTTGATAACGTTATATAAGTACAGCCCCTTATATTTATGTTCCGCATGACTCTCCGAAAGCATACAAAACGAATTTTTCATGGTTTTAATAGAATAAAAAGTGTTAGACGCTGATGAGAATGTATTGCGTTCTAGAGCGACTTATCTGTTTTTGAAAAATAAAAAATGGCGGCTATTTCATCAATGTCCAATCTCTTTCTTAGGTAGGATATCTTTAGGACACACTTTTTACGCTTTATTTGTGTTCCCTAAATCAAATCAACTCGGAAAAGTATATATTTTATGTATTTTTGGATTATTCTTGATGGGGTTACAAGAGATCAAAGTTTGAGGATTGTAATGTTAAATTCACGTAACACACTTTAATTTATATCTTCCCCCAAACAAATCATCCCATTTAAAATTTTTATTTTCAATGCGATACATTGACTGGACCCAAAAATATTCTAGGCTTTTTTTTTTTTTTTTTTTTTTTTTTTTTTTTTTTTTTTTACTCAAAAGCATAATATTAATTATGAAAATTATTAATAAATTCATATAAAAAAATATGAATTATGGCCTATATAAATTTTTACATAAACAAAATAGACATCGTCAAAAATATGGGTGTGTAAGTTTACAGTTCATTCTAATAGTTATTTTTCAAGTTATAACGAAATGTTACTTTTCGAAGGCCTATGAAAGGACCGTATTCCTCTACCGTTCAATCACATTTAAGAAAATCGAAAACAGCAGTCAGAAAATTTATGTGAAAATTTCCTTAAATAAAATTTGAGAGATGAAAGTATCTCATTTTTAACACTTTCCAACAAAGTCGAAAAGTGTTTACGCATTCGTTTTTTCTGTCCGTCTGGACGTCTGTCCACACTCTAACTCCCGTAAATATACTCGGATTTTCATGCAATTGATAAACATTATTTAGGGCCACCAAGGCATGTTTGGTATTGTATATGAAGTGCGTGGGATTAATAGTTCATTTACAGGGATACTCAAAATATTCCATTACATTATAGTATATGGGGAAAAATCGTTTGCAGAGTATTTTCATGAGATTACGCTATTTCAAATGTACTGAAACTGATATAAATCACCGAATTTTACTACAAGATGATTACGATAGAATAAGACCTTTATAACATTTTTCCTTCATTTACGGGGACACACGAAAGAAATCGGTTATAGTAGTGTCTTTGAGTAATAATTGCTGGAAGCGCGTTTTCAATTTTAGCATGCGCTTTTAAATTTAAATTTTTTTTAAATTTTACTTGTTGTATATAAATTCTATACCTTGTATACAGGGCTGCACAAAAGAATCCACCTGCCATTCTTCTTATTAGGGGAAATTGCTGAAGGGAATTTTCAACTGAGATATACATGTATGTATTTCTTAACTGAACTAAATTTTGGCATGCATGTAGTTAATAGATACAGATTTATATGTCATATACAGGGCTGCTCAAAGAATATGGATAATTTTCTGTTTGTAGATGGGAACAGCTGATATTGGGTTTTCAAATGTGTTATGCGTTTCCATATGGTTGAATTTGACGTAATATTTTAAGATATTAATGATAGGCTTTTCAATCCCATTAAATAGGCGTGAGTAAGAAATGTAAATTGGGACTTACCCTTTTTCAGGATACTTATCCTTTAATGGTGTAAATCCACGTTTTACCTCTAATCCAAAACGTATTAGTTGACGATATTATTCACTTTATATTTGGAGATCTAATTATATTCTCCATGACTTTCGATGCCTCCCTTAAGTAAAGAAATTGTAGATTATTTGTATATTGTCAAATGAAGAAACAATGACATTTTACTTTATTTAATTAATACTATTTAAGTTGTAATAAGCGAGCCTCTTTCTGGATTAGCTACATTTTTCAGAATGAAAGAAATGTTTACATTACAAGATACATAATAATAACAATAAATCAGTTCACTGTAGTTTATGAGTATAATTTAGCCCAACAAGTCATGATCTTTATCAAAGGATTTTTAAGGTTAAATACATTTAAAGAGATTTATGGCTAAGTTGAAAAGTTATATTGTTTAGGTAACTGAAGAAATTAGTTTATTTTTAGCACAGTTATTCATCTTGATGATTTATATCCATCATTAAACTGTGCTGCTTTGTTATATAATTCTGAATGTGTTGGATAGTGTTTCATAATCTATACTTGACGCATGATTTTTTTTCTTTCTTGTTATTTTATGCATCGATTGCCTCTACAATTTTACTGGTGTGAATATGGAAGTTTTCCTTTTAGATCCTAATTTCCTTTTTTCTAAATTTGTGGATTTACCCTTAATAAATTTTCTTTTATACAGTCGTCCCCGTTTAAACGAATATTGACGGTTCCTGAAATAATATTCGATTAAGCGAGTTATTTGATTAAGCGGAGAATCATAACTGTAATATTTAATGCGTAATAAAAAGGCAAAATAACCTTCTACGGTATATTTAATTATCATCATAATAAGTTGTTAATAGAATAACATAAACTAAAATAAATACAAATACTAATATAAAGTAAATACGTATTAATTTAATGTCAGTACACAAAATCATATGGTTTACATCACACTTAATGCAGATAATTTGAATTTGGCCAGAACTTTGCTACTTCTAATTTACGTTACTTATACTGCCTTTAAAAAATTGTTTAAAGGGGTTTGTTTAAGTGGAATTTTAAAGGAGTAAATATCGAGTTATTTTTCGAATGAGTGCAAAATATCACAACAGCCATCTCGAGTCTGTAAGTGACGGCGCATTGCCTGATGATGGGAAGATCAAGGTGGGGAAATCATTTGACCTGTTCATTATATTCCTGCCGGCCGAAATCATTGCAGGAAGAACTGAAAATTTGTTTTCAGCGTAAAGGAACCGAAAATGGCAAAATGTGGAAGGAAATTCCAGCTGAAACGTGCTTTCCGAGCATATTTTCAAACATCGGTCAAACAGTTGTTTTCGATTAAGCGGGGACGTTTGTAAAAGGTATTTGGTTTAAGCGGGGGAATATAACATAGAACCAATAGGAATAAATTCGGTTCCGGAGGATTCTATTCGAATAAGCGGGGTATTCGATTATCCGTGAACCGATTAAGTGGGGAGGACTGTAACTCTATGAAGATTTTGTAAAAAAGTAATATAGACTGTGTCTTTTTACGGCTGTATTAATCCAAGATACTCAAATATAATAGGTGTCAAAAGTGGATGTTACCGTTGCAAAAATGAAAGTTTGTATATTTTTAATATGTGAACGACCCCTATTTTAAAAATTTTACTTAAATTCTGAGAAAGAAGGCAATATTCCTAATCTAATGACACGTTTGGTGTGATTTTATCGTAAACGGTCATCAAATAAAGGCAGGCATGCCTTTTTTTTTTTTTTTCGCACTGTGTTAAACTTTGATATACATGATTCAGGTTTTGCAGTATTCGTCATAAGCGACTTAAAAAAGCGAAGAAAAATGTTGCGATTCGAAAAAATTGAAATTTTTCCGATACTTCGATTTAGCCGAACTCGTATTATTTGACTTCTTCTCTACACGCAAATTAATGTTAAAATCTATATGTGGTGTTAGAGAGAATGTGATGAGAATCAAAATATTTTGCGTGAGTAAAGCACTTTCTTCCATTTCCTGTTCATCAAAAACTGTGTTCAACAGACGGAAAGAAAAAAAAAAAGAATCACTACACGCAGTGATGAAATGCACTGATATAAAATCGTAAATTTGATTAAAAATTTTAATATTATATATTATTAATTGTTTCGGAATGTAATGTGCTAATAACTGTTTCATTTAATTTTCCCCTAAAAGAATAACTTGCATAAAACACGGATAAAAAAACTAATAATTTTTGAAATGCAAGAAAATAATGGTAATGGCAAGAAAATAATGCTCATAGATTTTTTTTTATTAAGAATTATTTCATTAAATATTTTAGTAAGATTTTCGAAAAATAAGTTTTTTAGTTAATGCAGCACAATGTTTTAATATCCCTTTCTCGTTTTGGTGCTGAAAATTCATATTGGTGTTATTATTACAACCTTAAAACCCTGAAAGAAGTAGTACTAAAATACTTAAGGTTTAAAGTTATTCTGCAGTGAAAATAAACTTTTTGCACATAATTATTATTATTATCATTATTATTATTATTATTTGTTGTTGTTGTTTATGCAATAGAACATCTGTTACACCAATATTTTAAACTTAAAAGGAGAAACACTTTACATCTAAATTTCAAAAATGTGGATAATACTAAATGCAAAAAAGTATTGCATCAATAAGAAAAAAAAAAAAAAACAGGAAGCTCTAACCAAACTAAATCAACAATTGTTTTTCGTATTTTTGAAACATACGCAATATTTCAGTCACCACAATGGAGCTATAAATAAAGAGGGGGAGATAGATAGTGTAGTGTCTCGATTGTGAGTGAAGTAACTGAGGAGGTTATCAGAAAAGATGCCAAGTGATGTTTGTTTCCATTGGATCAAGGCCTTATTAATGCCGGGGAAAATTCCCACCACTAAAAACAAGTAAAACATTTTGCTATATTTATAACAGAAATATCCGCATGAATATAAGGATGAATTTAAATAAGGATGAAATTTTCTATGCAAATTTGCTGGTAGAAATTTGCTCGGCATTAATCTAATTCGCTGGCAATGATTGGAGGATTGTTTAGGTTGTCACAATATGGCAGGATCGCAAGGTCTGACTACTGCAAGAGCAAACTTCTACTAGTAAAAGTACGGAAATACGAAGATCGCAATAACCCAGAACCTGAGCTTATTGGGTCCGCCAACAAAATAAAAAGAACTTTTATTTTCCCTTTTGAAAACTTAGTATCCGTAAAATATTTGCAGTCGGGCATGCCTCTAATTTCCACGCTTATAGGTGGCCTCCAATAAAACCTAAAGACTTTCTTTATACTTCTGAAAAAAAGAAAAAAAAATGTTGACTGTACCAAAACGTTTCCTGCAGCCGGTTTCATTTTAAGAAGGCTGGTCCTGGCCATATTGTGTATCATCACTTCGTATGCATTTTAAATTCCATTCTTTAATGAAAATTTCAGAAATGAAACCGCTAAAGTAAAAATTTTATTAATATATATTTTTTCTTTTGTCATAGTTGCTACAAAACCCAGAGCAAAGTAATAGGACAAAGGTGTGTTATATTGATTCAAAAACAATTTCAAGATATAATATTTTTTTTAGACCACTTGCATCATATTTTCATTTAAACTGTATTTCTTCTAGCAACAACAAAATTTGTTTTCAAAATCTACATAGTCAAATGTTAACTTAGTACCATTCTTCAACCGAAACATATTTTTCCGACCAAAACCGAGCCGAACCCGAATTTCGGTCCCGTCTCGAGTTTCGGCTGAAAACAGAACTCGCCCAAATGAAAATTTTTAACTATTAATATATATATGTATAAAAAATATCATTAATTAATAATTCGCAAACAAACATACCTATCTAGAGAGAAAATTTTACTTATGCATATACATGTATGTGCATATGTTTGTATTTCATAAAAAGCAATACTCAATCATTATTTTTTATAAAGTTTTATAACCAAAATATCTCTGGATTTTATTCGTTGTTAGCTGTATAGTTATTCACAGAGAGAAAAAAATTAAAACAAATTAAAAATTATTATTTTTTACCTTTTAACTTGAATGAAAAGATGTCTTTAAAATATGATGATTTAAGAGAATAATAGCATATATCCATAGAAAAGCCTCAAAATGAAAGGGAAAGGGATAAAATGACTATTTTCAATTTACAATTATTACTATTTCAACAGAAATGTAAAATTATAGATATATATTTAAACGTATTTTTATGCTATATATATTTATAAAGATATTAAATTTGTTATCAGTGCTTTAACTAATTTTAATACGAAGACCTTTCACTCATGAAGTTTGAAATGATTTAAAATAAGGCCTGCGCAAAACTGAGAGCACCACATTAAAGAGAACCTCTTTTGTCTTGACTTTTTAAATACATAGTATAAATGAATCATATAAACAAAATAATGAAACGAATATATTTAGAAAATCGTATTATACACAATACATTGTATTAGTGATAAGACTGATTAGTATTAATTAGTAACTAATATTTATTTATTTATTTCAATTTTTAGGGTTCCGTACTTAAAAAGTGAAAACGGAACCCATTATAAGATCACTCCTGTGTCTGTCCGTCTGTCTGTCTGTCACAGCCATTTTACTCGCAAACTACGGGACGTGGAAAGTTCAAATTGGGGGAAGCAATAAAGACTATTGACCCAAATATTTCCAGAATATTAAGCATTTATAAATATATTTAGTAAAAATGTAGAAGGTCAAATTAAGTTACTTGAATAAAAAAAATCTTTTCTTTGTATATCGTGTGGGGTATCGTGTGAAAGCTTTTGTAACGCTGAAATCAAAAATATATTTCATTTAATTTTAGGTATTATATTTTCAAAGTTATGGTGGAAAATGTAGTGCAAAAATATGTCCCCCCCCCCCCCATCTAATTCCGAATCTATTGAAACTAAAATTATGAAAAAATTAGAGGTAGTAGACAATAATTTAAACCTTGCAGGAAAATTATAGTGATTACCCTAGGTCACATAGTTTTTGAGAAAATCGCATTTTTTCGTTACACTCAAATTTCGATTTGCGGGCTTCAGCAAAAGTGTTGATCAGCGCTAGAGGTACCTATCGTAGCAGAAGTAAAAAAGCACTGTTGATCATGAATTTTGGAAAAAATCGTCGGTAATTAGCCGAGATATAAACACTTAAAGACACGGACGGTTTGGACATAAATAATCACAGGGACGGCGTATTCTGTACTCCACCGGCTTTTAAAGCCTAGATAACAAATTTTAAGGATATATTTGTGTAATGCAATACCCAGTAGCAGTATAAAAGCAATAAACGTCAAATTGTTAAAAACAGACTTATTTAATGAAAATTAATCACATAAATACTATGGTATTCGCGACTAGTTTCCATTGAGTGGCTCTCTCAATACCATACTATGTCTTTAAAGGTTAACTAAAAACCTATATGGAAAACACATATACAGAATAGCTATATTTGCTATTATTTAGGTTCCATATATCTTTGAACTTTCATGGTATATCCATTTATATTTTTCTAGTGCACAGGGTGGAAAGGAAAGTCCCTTTAACCTGAAAATACTTGCGAACGGTGAGAGTTACAGCTATGCAAGTGAGGTAACAGTATAGTAAAGCGACTACGACCGACTTAATAAAAACGACAGCAGCGCCCCTAGTGGCGAAATTTGGAAGATAGCCACTGCAAATCGAAAACGAAAAGAGATAGAGCAAAATTTCCAGTTAGAAAGTTTTAGAGCATCAATTAATTAGTAGAATACGACATTTGTTTTACATGGATAAGATAAATCTTCGTTTGTTTACACAAAAATGTCCGAAATCGATGCACTCCATTTTGTGTAAACGTTTGAATGGAATAGCCAGAAGTATGAAAAAATACGCAAAATTTATGCTATAAATACGTACTTATCTCAATACATTTTGATAACATCACACACAAAAAAAGACAAACTCTCTCTAAGTGATAAAAAGTTAATATTCAGTATGTTCGAAAAGTTTGCCATTGCTCACGATACACGTTTGTATTCGTGAGAGTATTTCACCATGCACATTTCTCAGCCTGGAATTGCAAGCCTCTTCAATACGATAACATAGATTTAACACTTTTAAGGGCGGTGGCTAGACGGTCTAGCCACCTAATTTTAATTTCAAAACTGACAAATGGCACCAAGAATATTTTAATAAAATTTTGCTTTTGTAATGAAAGTGCAAATTAGCAGGCTTTTGTTTTCTGAGAAATTCCTTTGAATATTCTGGTGTCAGTCAATTATATCATCAGCTTACGAACATAATTCTTCTGCTTCTGAAAGGGTTAATCTAAAATGTTAAATGCATTTGTAAATTAAATTTTTACAGACATTACAGCACAGTACAACGTCACAATCTGCAATTGTGCACTGCTACATTTCCGGAATGTGAATAGGCAAAATAGAATCGTCGCTCATCGATTTCGGACATTTTTGGGTATGCAGGTGACGATTTATCTTATCCGTGTGAACCAAATGTCGCTTCGTACTAATTAATGGATGCTCTAAAACTTTCTAATTGGAAAATTTCCTCACCCCTTTTCGTTTTCGATTTGCAGTGGCTATCTTCCGAATTTCTCCACTAGGGGTGCTGCTATCGTTTGCATTAGGTCGGACGTAGTCGCTTTACTGTACCGTTACCTCCCTTGTATAGCTGTAGCTCTCTCCGTTCGCAAGTATTTTCAGGTTAAAGGGACTTTCTTTTGCATTCTGTATACTATACAACTATACCCAACCCTACGTTGCATAGTTTTTACAAAGTCTTAGTATTATTTTAGCAACGGCATTTTTTTAATAATATACTTACTAATTCATATATTATTGTACGGAACCCTCTGTGCGCGAGTAATACTCGCACTGGACCGTTTATTTTTATTAAAAGTACACTTATATGGCCAAAGGTGACCGGTCATCACTTGCGTTTTTAGACGTTTTGTTAAATAGCTAGAAAAACACATGAGGAATTAACCTGAAACTGCAGGTGTGTAAACAGTATAGTATAGGTCATATATTTCAGAGAAGATTTTTTCCCGAAACCCCATAGGGAACCGTCAAAAATTGAAAAAGAACGAATATCTTTTGGATAACGCTGTAAAAACTAATGTAGCAAAAGCGTTCAAACTCGAGATTATTAATAAGTGGCTTATTGTAATATAATGTGTTCCCTTTTATGAGGATAGCATGTATATACTCGTAGAGAAATTAAGGTTTTTATAAAAACAGTCCCAAATTTCGCTAAGTTTTTTGCTTATAATTATCAGAGTTCTTAATATATAAAAAAAAGTTCTTTTCAGAAAATATGGCAAACAACATTGTACACTCTGCAATCAGAATTAAAAAATAATAAAAATTGGATGAAAAATGAGCAGGTTTACTAAAAAATGTTTCACTGTGCCTGCGCGAATGCAATCAAAATATAATGTGCATAATGTATTACCTAAGAATATAGAACAACTTTTGTGAATGTCTCAAAATCATAGCTTGAAAATTCTGAAAATTATATCGTCGATAGAATAAGCTCGAAATCCGTTGTTCCTAAAAGGAAGCAAAAAGATGAGGGGTTGTATCCAAATACGTAAACTCTCTGTAAGGCGGACTCTGTGTGAGACGGAAATTTGTCTAACTCGGAAAGATTTTCAAGTCCCTGTGAATCCATAGACATAGAGTAAAATTTGTCTAAGGCGGAATATTGCCTACTGCGGAAAATTTTCTTGGTCCCGATCGCTTCCGCCTTAGACAGAGTTTAGTGTATAGTCGTACGTGCAATATTGTGTACGCTATCTTGGCACTAATCAACAGATATTTGACACACCCCCTCATCTTTTTGCTTCTTTTTGGGAACAACGGATTTCAAGCTTATTCTGTCGACGATAATTTTCAGAATTTTCAAGCTATGATTTTGAGACTTTCACAAAAGTTGCTCTATATACTTAGCTAATACATTATGCACATCATACTTTGATTGCATTCGCGCATGCGCAGTGAAACCTTTTTTAGTAAACCTGCTCATTTTTAATCAAATTTTTATTATTTTTTAATTGATTACAGAGTATTATGTATAATATTGTTTGTAATACTTTCTGAAAATAACTTTTTTTTTTATATTAAGAACTCTGTAAATTATAAGCAAAAAAACTTGGCGAAATTTGGGAGTGTTTTGATAAAAGCCTTAATTTCTCTACGAATATACATGCTATCCTCATAAAAATGAACACAGTATATTACAATAAGCCAAATAATCTCGAATTTGAACGATTTTGCTACATTAGTTTTTACAGGGTTATCCAAAAGATATTCGTTCTTTTTCAATTTGTTGGCGGTCCCCTATGGGGTTTCGGGAAAAAATCTTCGCGGAAATATATGACCTATAATATACATACTGTTTGCACACCTGCAGTTTCAGGTTAATTCCTCATGTATTTTTCTAGATATTTAACAAAACGTCTAAAATCGCAAGTGACCGGTCACCTCTGGCCATATAGTGTATATGCAGGGTGTACACTCTCAACGGTGCCCAATGGCTAATTCCTAAACCGTTAGCCTTAGACATATAGTTCCAATTACAAAAATGTATTAAATGAGGTAAAGAAATATTTTAAAAGCGATTTGAGTCAATATAAACATTTCTTAAAAAGTTACGAAATTAAAAATTTTATACGGTCCTCCGGTCCTATAAGTTATATTTAGTAATATTTTCTTTTACTCTGACAAGTAAGACAAAAAAAAAAAAAAAAAGTCCCGCTCATATAACTCTAAAATTGATAGAGTTATGAAACTTTAAAAATGCATGACTTATACCACTATTCTGCATGTGAGAACAAATGAGTTCAGCCATACTTTGAGGGGTCATATACAAAGCACTTAAAGTATTCGAAGAACTTATTTCATGTGTATCTGTGCTTTGAAAAAAATCGTGCAAGTATTACGATTGAGTTAAATTTTGTTAAGTGTTAGATTGGCTAAAATAATTGCATTTTAACATATGTTTTATTTTCTAAGGATATGTGACTGCTTTTTTTCATGATTTCTTTTAACAAAAATTAGGTTATTTTTATAAGTTTTTATTCAAATAGCTATAAGTTCAAAATTTGTAGTCGAATTTTAACTCACTTTCAAATATCCGATCGAGATTAACTTTTACATACTGAAGTAAATCCGATGACAATCTAATATTATTATGATTTTCGGTGGCTACCATTTATACTTATTTTACAGGATAACATCACAAAAGATTTCGGATAGATTACCGCCAAGAAATTTGAGAAAAAGTTTTAGATTAGATAACACAAGACTGCGATGGTTGTGTTTTTTAACTTTTACGTATTTTTTAGCACTGAATCCGAAAAAACACCTGAATTTTTAACCATCATGTCAGGTTTTTTCGTAAATCATAAATTGTCAAAGTTGAAAAATAAGAAAAATCGCATACTATAAAATAGAGGAGCTAGCTCTGTTTTTTAACTTTTGATAATTGATTTTTTATGTACTTTTTAGCACTGAATCTGAAAGACCTTCATTTTTAACCATCAACTTAGAATTTTTTTGCAATTCATAAATGTCAAAGTTAAAAGATAGAGAAAATCTGATACTACAATACAGATGTAAAACTTATTTATTTATTTTTTATTGTTTTATTCAATAATTTATTCCATTTTTTAGCTTATACTGCTGTTCTTACAGCTAAACAGATGAGGGGCGTCCGATGAGGTGGGGGAGGAGGTTAAATTTTAACTTTTAACTTTTTAACTTTGAAATTTTCAATTTGCGAAAAATCTTTACGTGAAGGTTAAAAATGAAGGTCATTTTTGGATTTAGCGGTAAAAAATACATAAATATCAATTATCAAAAGTTAAAAACACTACAATCACATCTATTTTATACTATCAAATTTTCGATATTCTTTTCTTTTTTTAACTTTAAAATTTACGATTTGCAAAAAAATATTTGGGTGATGGTAAAAAATTAAGGTCAATTTCGGATTCAGTGGTACAGAATACATAAGAATCAATTATCAAAAAATTATCAAAAGCTAAAAAACATGACATAACCCAACTTTTTCAGGCTAGTGTAATCTAACAACATTTTCAAATGTGTATCAGTTTGTAAATAATTGAAGCCGTTAATTTTCATCATTTTTTTTAACAAAAATTCTGTTTTTTTTTTTCTTCATATATGTTTATTACAAATTGTCTATTTTGCATTAATGTGTCAGAATGATTAAAGATTTAAAATTTATATTGCAATGTTAATTTTACTCTCAACCATTTTTTAAATATATCTGACGAAATGATATTTCTACTACATTTGTGAATGACCCCTAATTTGCAGCAAAAAATATGCTCCAATATTAAACAGCTATTATACACTGTCAATTTCAATCGTAGAGAAACGGGATTTTTTTTTGCCTAACTTGCCAGCGTGGCAGGAAAATTTTACTAAATATAACTTATAGGACCGGGGAACCATATAAAAATTTTAGTTTCGTATTTTTTTTTTTTTTTTTTTAAGAAATGTTTTTATTGACCCAAATCGCTTTTAAAATATATCTTTATCTCATTTAAAACATTTTTGTAACTGGAACTACACTGGTTATCAAAAATTAAGGAAAAGTCACAAAATGCTAATTTTCAATTACGCGATTACTCAAAAGTAAATAATATAATTCGAGTAATTACTATCTCTACAATACAGCTAGCCCATATAACATCTGATTCATGTCACAGTTGGTCACAAGTGTCACAGTCATTACGGTGAAGCAAAAAAATAGGAAATTCCATAGATCTCATTATGAGTCTCAAATGATCACTATATGTGACTCCACTGAGAAGTCAATGTGACTGCTGCTTTGTGACGAGTCACCAGGTGGCTTTAAAATGTAGTTAAACTGTGACTCTCATGTGACTGTCATTTTTAGACTCAATTTCATAGTCATCATGAACGTTGAATTATGATAAGTCACAAAATAATATCATATTATAGTCACATGGAGACTTTTCCCAAAAGAGCACAATGGTGACTTCACAGTAGTCTCTCTGTCACCTGAAAGTCATCATGTGACTTTATGTGACATTATTTGGTAACTTATCACAATGCAGCGTTCACGATGACTTTGAAATTGAGTCTACAAATGACAGTCACATGAGAGTCACAATGTAACTACATAGTAAAGTCACATGGTGACTCGTCACAAAGCAGCAGTCACAGTGACGTCTCAGTGGAGTCACATATAGTGATCATTTGAGACTCATAAGGAGATGTATGGAATTTCCTATTTTTTTGCTTACCGTAGTGACTGTGACACTTGTGACCATGTGTGACATGAATGAGATGTTATATGGACTAGCTGTGTTGTAGAGATAGTAATTACTTGAATTATATTATTTCCTTTTGAGTGTTCGCGTATTTGAAAATTAGCATTTTGTGACTTTTCCTTAATTTTTGATAACCAGTGTATATGTCTATGACCAAAGGTTTAGGAATTAGCCATTGGACACCGTTGAGAGTGGACACCCTATATAATAAATAAATTATATAATATACTTTACCCTGAAGAAACTGTATTTGTTATGCTTTCATAAGTAACTAATATTTTTGAAAATAATCGTCGGTGTTAATTTGCCTTTCTAATAGGTGTTTATACAAAGACATTTTCTAATTCATTAAGAATTAAGGTGGTGGTTGCATTTGATAATACATCGGGGTTTTCTTAATTTTAAAGACTAATCTGCATGAAAACTTGAGACAAAACATTTACAAGAAACACCATTACAAACTTCTTAAAAAAATTGCTGATCCTTTTAAAGTCTTTATTTTTTCCCTTGTGAGAAAAACGCTAAAACTTTTGCCAAGAGTACAAATTATTAAGCACATAACACAGAGAAGTGGCTAATTATTAGTTTTGCCAAGTGTCCCAATTTACGCGGAATCGGAATCCCGATTTTCAGGAGTTCGAAGAGCCGTCCTACGGAATCCCTGCACAGGACGGCGAAAGTCACGATTTTTCCTGATGCGCGAATTCCTTTAAATATTTTTTTGTACCATGTTATCCGTTAGTATGGATCAAATAAAACTTAATAGAGTAAAACATGTGAAAGAAAGAAAACCTCCCTATAACGGAAAAGTTTTATGGTCAATCAGTAAGGAATACCGTACAAATCTACCTGCTAAGATAGAAAAGTGTCCAAAACGGAATATTTTTCTGGCCCCTAGATTTCTGTTTTTACACGTTTTAACGTATTTGGTTCAGACTATGCAAAAAGAACCTATGTTTATAACAGAATTCAGTCTTACACGCAAAAAATATTTACATACAGAAGGAATACCATAGCAGCTCAGTCAGAAACCACTGGAAAACGGGATTTTATTTCGGTCCCTAAGCGATTCCGCATTCACAGATTTTACTGTATGGGCAATTCCACAGAAAATTCTCATTTTGGAGGGAAAATAAAATTTATAATATGTTTAATTTAAGGGTGTGATTGGAAAGCTTGATATTTTTATGTTCTATAATAAAATACTAATAAAAAGGCATTGTAAATTACTGTTTACAAACTAAGTTAAGTACCATTATTGTCTTTGTAAAAAGTCATAATGTTACGTCAGTTACATAATAAAATTTACGTCAGTTACATGTATAAATGCCATTTCTTCTTTTTTCTTGTTCAGAAATTAATTAAACAAGTTACTGTTGTAATTTGTCGTTACTTAGTATTGTCGAGAACATCAAATCACTTTTTTTTAACGGGATAGTTTTGATAATTTTTACACTTCAATGAAGGCAGAAAAATGTTTGTCTATTTTATGTTACATCAGTTACAGAATTTTAAATTGCAATTTTTGAGACTAAAAGAGAGATTGAAACAATCTGCAGGTATTTGGGTATTAAGTCCTTAGTAAGAAACATTTTAAATTGTAAAAGTTTGTCCTAGCTTTATTAGTAAATTTTCTACACAGTTTTGACAGATTTTTTTTTCTTTTTTCTTGTTCAGAAATTAATTAAACAAGTTACTATTATAATTTGTTGTTACTTAGTATTGTTGAGAACATTAAATCACTTTTTTTAACGGGATAGTTTTGATAATTTTTACACTTCAATGAAGGCAGAAAAATGTTCGTCTATTTTATGTTACATCAGTTACAGAATTTTAAATTGCAATTTTTGAGACTAAAAGAGAGATTGAAACAATCTGCAGGTATTTGATTATTAAGTCCTCAGTAAGAAACATTTTAAATTGTAAAAATTTGTCCTAGCTTTATTAGTAAATTTTCTACACGGTTTTGACAGTTTTTTTTTTCTTTTTTCTTGTTCAGAAATTAATTAAACAAGTTACTGTTATAATTTGTCGTTACTTAGTATTGTTGAGAACATTAAATCACTTTTTTTAACGGGATAGTTTTAATAATTTTTACACTTCAATGAAGGTAGAAAAATGTTTGTCTATTTTATGCTACATCAGTTACAGAATTTTAAATTGCAATTTTTGAGACTAAAAGAGAGATTGAAACAATCTGCAAGTATTTGGGTATTAAGTCTTTAGTAAGAAACATTTTAAATTGTAAAAATTTGTCCTAGCTTTATTAGTAAAATTTCTACACTTTTTAAAGCAAAATTCGACCATCAAGTGATACGTCAGTTACGATGGAATTGACCATATAAGGTTACTACTGTCTTTATTTAGTACAATAAAATCTACTAAGACCGAATCTCGCGACCAGATGAAAATTCCGTTTTAGACAAATTTTCGTCTTAACAGGTACAATTGTGTGTTAATATCTCCGTAGGGATTATGATTTTTTAAATTTAAGATCACATTCCGTTATAGATAGATTCCGTTTTAATAGGATTTACTGCGTTTTTATGTCCCAATTTAGAAGCTGCTGTCCGCTTCTTTTGATTCCTTGCCATGCTTTTTATGACAGCGGACCTGGCAAGACTACTCATAATGGAGCTTGTATCAGAAATATAATTTAATTTCCTTACGATTTTTTGCAAATTGTAAATATAGCAGTACAAACAGTGATTAATTATAAATTGTAATCAAGAAATTACTAAATAGAAAAATAGTAAAATAAGTGATTAATTTTTTCCGTAAAAATGATATTATAATATCAATAGCTTGATTACAGCATAAAAATATTTATAAAAGTTATGTATTATATATACATATATATTATTGTTCATCATTATTATTATATTAAAGGAAAATTATTCTTTCTTGTTGCAGATACAAATGGAAATATCAAAATTTTATGAATTAAAAAGTAATAATAATACATTTTTAAGGATTGTTTGACATTCAGATACAGGAATCTTCCGTCAATAGATTTTAATCATCTTGCTCTTCTTTTTATTATTATCATAAAAAAAAAATGAGCAGGTATTGTTATTACTAAGTGCTTCATATCCATCAATGCTGTTCGAATCATCAAACAACGATATCATGCATGAAACAAAACAAAACAAAACATTATTCTGTGTACCTTTGTGAGTTGGTTCTGTTTTTGACGGCCAATTATATGCACGAGGGATATGGGCCCGAAGGGGGGATGCCCTCCGTGGGGGTCTTTCTAAGGGAACCTAACCCGTATTTACGCAAGGAAATCCAATGTTCGAAGAAAACCACGGAAAACGGTTCAAACCCAGCACCTCCCGTCTATCAGCTTTGAGAGCTGAACCTCTCGGCCACTGGTGCCTTTATGAGATTCATCTGCAGTTTCGGTATGCACCGAACGTTTGGCTGATTTTTAACCCGAAAACGAAAACAAACTTTCGGTTGGACGCTATAAGGCAACGTTTATATTAAGATTTCAACAATTTAAACTCGTAACTCACTCCCCTGGACTTTTTTCCCAAATATTTTGTGGTCATCAACAAAAAAAGGGGGAATCTTAACGAAAGAAAGATGGTGTGATAAACATGTCAGGCATCTCCTCCGCTGACCTCTGACCTCTATACAACCTTCTAAAGACTGACCACATGAAAAAGAGCACCTCCGAAAGGTTCTGTGGTCGTCAACAAAAGAAAGGGGAATCGTAACGAAAGAAAGAGGCGGTGATAAACATGTCGGGCATCTCCTCAGCTGACTTCTGACCTCTAGACAAGCTTCTGAAGACTGGCATGTGAAAAAGAGCGCCTCCCAAAGGTTCTGTGGTCATCAAAGTTACCGCTTAGAAAAAATGCGTTTTAACCTTATCACAGGTCCTGTCACCAAAGTCGTCGTGCTGTTTTAATTGTTACCGACAAACAAATTAAAATCGGCGCTGCATTTCAAGTACAATTCAATAAATCAATGCATATCCAATTTCAAAATAAAGAATCTTAAAATTATTATGTTTGCTTATTGCAGCTAATTTAATCAAATAAAGCTAAATACGTGCGGTTGTGAGATTAATGCAGCGTTCGCACTATTCATCATAATCATAAAATGCATTTTTCCTACTGTGATCATTAGAAATTTCCGTTTTGTCCACCTACATAGAAAAAAAAATGACTTTTTGTAACAGAAGTCAGTCTTATCGAAAAGCTCCAGAACATTTTCTGGTTTTGTTTATTGATTACATCTCTGAGTATTGATTAAGTATAAAGAAGGTGAACAAAATCGTCTTCAAACTATTTTTTATTCCTAAGTTTAACGAAGGTCGAAACAAATGTAGCGTGAGGATATTGAGGATATGCATCCATATTCCTCCTTCGCATTAATTTTCAATAGTTATAACTAAACCATATCTTGTTTATTCCTGAAAAATCAATCCAAAATTTGTTTTCATATTTATCACTATATATTTTTTTCTTACATTTTATTCTGTTATTACTATCTTGCTGCCACGTTTTTATTTAGAACAAGTTTATTTTCAATAGGCTTTTTGCGTAAAAAGTCTTTTCATCATGTATAATACGTTAATAGTGTATACGTGCTTATTTGGAAGTTTTGAAATGTATTGAATGATTTTTGTAAAATGACATTATATCAAAAAAGTGAAAGAAGAAATGGAGATTATAATATCCAACAAAGACCATCACGTTCACTCCATCAGAAATAAAATTAAAACTAAATACAGTAATACTATAATAAAGTCACGGGTTAAAGTTTTTAATTTTTTACGTGTATATGAAAGTATTTTATTTATTTATTTAAAGTATGTAGGACTACTACAGTTTTCAATCATTTAAAGCAATAGAAAGAGATTGTGTTTGTGTGTGTGTGTTAGGGGGGAGGGGGTAATTTTACAAAAGTGCAAAATGTTTTTTTTATCTAAATTAATTTTAAAAGACGTCTTGGGTTACTCATAGATGCACTGTTAAAAATCTGGAGCAAACTGTCCAGTGATTGATCTGTTTTCATAGAAAGTGTTTTAAAGTGTATAGAAAACAAAATTTGAAGCGTTCTCATTGGTCAGAATAGAGATAAATTACTGTTATGTAACGGTTTTCTATAAAAAATGGTTGAATAACTGGACAGTTTGCTGCAGAATTTTAACAATCGCTGTAAAAAAAATTGTAAATTTACGGGTATTTTACGGGAGATGCCATTTTTTTCGAGATAAGCGGTCAAACCATGTAAATTTCACATTTTTACAGAAAAACTTCTTTTTTCTAAGGACAAAGTGATTATCTAAAGGTAAATTCCGTCTTTTTATAGAACTTTGCGTGGAATCTCTGCTGCAGTAATTTTACTGCAGCAATTTTTTTACAGTGTTGGTTATGTTAAACAAAAGATAAATATCAGACTATTATTTTACAAGCGTGGCTTGCACGCTCAGAATAAATTATGATTTTTTTTAAGGATTTTTCCCTGAATACATATAAAAAATGAAAGAAAAATAATTTTTTTAATCATTTTAAAAATTGGCTTTTAAGAAATGAACACGTTTTTAAAACATTGTGTTTTCCATACCAATCAGAGTAAGGATTAATACAAAAAAAATCTCTATTGTGTTTGAAGATTAAACTTTTATACAAAATTCATTATTTTGAGTTCAGATGAGCGGATATGAAATTATATAATGAAGCAGATATGCCGATTTTGAATTTAAAAAACATTAGAAATATAAACAACACTTTTTCATTTTATGAATTGCACTCTAATATGTTCCATTTTTTTAAAGTACCATAGCAAATTGCAAAGCATAATCTAAAGAATCCGAATATAGTATATTCATAGTTTTAATTTCATGACCTGTAGAATTTTGATAAAATAAATAAATAAATTTGTTCGTACACTATCTTAAGCTATGTATTGGCGTAAACATCCGGGAAAGCAATTTACAAAATTTCAAACTTAAGTTATTTAAGTATCATATTTTCCGTAAAAATCAAAAACAGAATTGAGAAAAATTAATTTCTTCGCTCTAAATTTGAAGAATGAGCTCTCATATAAAGAACTATATGTTCAATTTAGATAAATATAAGAAAAATGTTTTTGCAATCTAAAAGATAATAACCTTCTCTTTGTGGTTGCGGGTAAAAAAAAAAAATAAATAAATAAATAAAATAAACGGTTTTTGTAATCTAAAAGATAATTTTTCATTATTTAGGAATTGGAAAAGGCGTTCTTGTAGGAAATAGTTCAACGTATCCTAGAAACGTATAAACCGAGGTCATGAAATATCAGTTTTTTTTTTTTTTTTTTTTCTTTTTTTTATTATTTATTTATTTCTTTTGTATGCCGTGCACTTTTCCCCTTCAAAATTTATTTTAACCATTCATTACGGGGCTGGGACATATGTCATCCTAGCGACTATTTCTTTATTTTGTTCGCATCAATTTTTGAAAAATACTCTTTGCCATACACTGATACTAGGCTACTTTCAAGAGAAATCTATAACAAAGAAATTCTTTTAATTCGTGCTACACTGAAAAAAAACGAATTGTTGGTGTTACAGTGTAACACTGAGTAGCTGGGGTTCCAGTTTATAACCGTAAAATAAGCAAACCGTTACTTGCTAGTTGCTAATTTTATGGTTTTGCTGTTAATTTTAGGGTTATAAACTGACACTCCAGCTGCCAGTATTATACTGTAAAGTCAACATTTTTTTTTCTTTTCTTTTCTGCCGTGTACGAGGGAACAACTAAAAATCAGCTCAGTCTATTCACGATATTTTCCTGAATTTTCACGATATTTGACTGGCATTTTTTATGAGTTGCTCCTTAGAGTTGACTATCAAATCAGAGCTGGGCAAAATACATAGAAAAACCATTTTCGGTACAAAATACAAAAGACATTGGTTTTACAACTTAAAATACAAAATACAAAATACTTTTCAAATTTGAAAATACAAAATACATGTATTTTGAAAATACATTTAAAATACAAAAAACATTTAAAAAATAAAAAATCATTTTGTATTAAATTGCACTACGCAAATGCAAAGCTCATTTGCAAAACTGATTAAATTTTTAAATATTATAAATTTCCAAATAAAGAAGCAAAATCAATTAAAACTATAATGAAAGATAACAAAAACAAAACTGAAACATTGCCACAACATTGTGTTTAAAAGTGTATGAAAGTTACAAGAATTTGATAATAAACTACCTTTTTAAAGCTAGTTATTCACTAGGAATAAATAATATGGCAAACCCACGCTCGCTAAAGCTAAACTCCATCAATTGGTTCTGGATCCGATAAGCAATCTCTTTCAGCAGGCATATGATAGCAGGGCCCGCTATTGAGTGTTCGAAGCCAAAACTGAGGCAATATTGATTTTCAGAAAAAGCATAAAAATGTTTGGTGCAATTCTATTCAATAAGTGCAGAGATTTTAAAATCTCAGAAAAAAATCACCATCTGTAGGGCGATATACACCAAAATGTCATCCATACTAACTGAATATGATGAAGTTTGATAAAATTCCGTGTTTAACTTCTTGAGATATAGCTCTCACGGTAAAACTGCCAACTTCAGATTTAAAAAATCAAATAAATGTACTATGAAACAGAAAATTATTTTAAAAAGGCACTTTTTACGCAATATAATAGAATTAAACTGAAAAGCAATATAATAGAATTAAACTTTTTGAATCAAAAAAGAAAGAGTTGCGATGAGAGTTAAGCTGCTTCATGAACATGTAATAAATATGAATTTATAATTACTGAGCCAAAGTCATATTTTAAAAAATGTATGTTTATATTGATTAAAAAATGAACTTTTAACTATTTGTTATCTATACTAATAAAAGAAAGTTTTGCTCTGTGTGTGTGTGTGTGTGTCGACGATGGCTAGTGAAATCTACCGCACGTATAAGCCGGAAAATTTGGATGAGTGTAGTCCAAGGTAGGTCCTGATGCACCCGAGGCTCAGATATTTAATTTTTTGATAATTAGCCGAGATATTAACTAAAAACTCACCAAAAATGCATTCTTTTATTTTCTGAAAATTGACAAGCTCGCCAGCGCATGCTCGATACCTGCTTTCTTGAAGTATTTTGTATGATAATTAAAAAATATAATATTTCATATATTTTTTTAAATAAAAATGAGCAAGACTTTGCATTAAAAATACTATCATATATACTAATACTTAGAATGGTATAAAATTTATGATTCTTTACATTTTTAGTATTTTTATAATTTTGGCTAGGGCTATTACAGCTAGCTGAAATTTAATAATCATTCAAATATGGGAATATTCAAATTATTAATAGCAAAAATGGAAAAAATTATTAATATGCGATGTTTATGTTGTTATAAAAAATACTAATTGATAATTTTCTTTTCTTAATGTCAATAAACGTACAATGAATCTTAAAAACTAAAACATTGAAATAAATATACTATGCAAGTAATTATTATATATATATATATATATATATATATATATATATAGCTTGCAAACAACCCCAACCGAATAGTCATCACAAGAATACTCATTGTTTTATCTCATTTAATCCTCTTGAAAGTAACACGAAATCATGTTATGGAAAACATTACAGTAGAAAAGAAATTATTTAAGGACAGGAAAATTAATCAAATTACAACAAAATAATTTACAGATACACGTATTTAGCTTACTTTTTTCTTTTTCTTTCTTTCTTTGTTTTTTTTTTTTTTTTTTTTTTTTTTTTACTTTTTGCAATGAGCTACATAAAAGTAAAAAACCCATTGCAGCTATTCGGAGGAAAGCAATACCGGAAAATTTTGGTATATTTTCACCGATCAAGAGCCCCAAACCCCAAAACCACCATCTGTTGAAATATTGATTTATATACATATATATGTATATATATCTTACATTTGTCATGCTCTAACTCTCATGTTTATGAACTGATTTGGATATAACCGAGCATGTGTACATAGAACATACCAAGATCTCGACCGAGTTCGTTAGCCAGCTTCATCCATCATCTTGTTTCAAAATGGCAAACATTTAAATTTTATTTTATTTAAAATTTAAAAAAAGCTAGAAAAAAATGAGAAATTGAAAAATATTTTTTTTTCCTTAAGTGTTTGACCTTGATACAAGGATTTCTGAGCATTTTAGGTAGCTTTCTTTACAAAAAGCTACCTATTGCAGCCGTTCGGAGGAAAGCGATTTCAAAAAATTTTGGTATATTTTCATCGATCATGACCCCCAGACCCCGAAACCACCCTCCGTTCAAAATTGATATATATATATATATATATATATATATATATATATATATCTGACCTATGTCACACTGTAACTCCCGTAATTATGAACCGATTTCGATGTAATTCGGTGTGTACATAGTACATACCAATCTCTCGACCGAGTTTGTTGGCCAGCTTCACCCGCCGTTTTGTTTCAAAATGGCGGCCGTTTAAAAAGTTTTAAAAAATTTAAAACTTGAAATGTGGTACCAAAAAATTAAAAATGGAAAAATATTTTTTTCTTATGTATTTGACCTTTATACAAAGATTCCGGAGAAGTTTTTGTTTCGTCTATATCTTAAAAAATGGCTGAGTTATAGCATTTTGAATTTCTAGCGTGGCTGACATTTTGAAACGTCCTGAATTTTGTCACGCGATAAAAGGCGTATTTACGAACCGATTTGGATGTAATTCAGTGTGTACATAGTACATACCAATCTCTCGACCGAGTTCGTTGGCCAGCTTCATCCGCCATTTTGTTTCAAAATGGCGGCCATTTAAAATTTTTAAAAAAATTTTAAATTTGTAATGTGGTACCAAAAAATTGAAAATGGAAAAATATTTTTTTCTTATGTATTTGACCTTTATACAAAGATTTCGGAGCAGTTTTTGTTTCGTCTATATCTTAAAAAATGGCTGAGTTATAGCATTTTGAATTTCTAGCGTGGCTGACATTTTGAAACGTCCTGAATTTTGTCACGCGATAAAAGGCGTATTTATGAACCGATTTGGATGTAACTACGTTTATACATACTACATACCAATGTCTCGACCGGGTTCGTTGGCCAGCTTCATCCGCCCTCTTGTTTAAAAATGGCGGCCATTTAAATTTTTAAGAAAAATTTAAATTTGAAATGTGGTACCAAAAAATTGAAAATTGAAAAAATATTTTCTTCTTATGTGTTTGACCTTGATAAAAAGATTCGGGAGCAGTTTTTGTTTCGTCTATATCTTAAGAAATGACTGAGTTATAGCATTTTGAATTTCTAGCGTGGCTGATATTTTGAAACGTCCTGATTTTTCTCACGTAATAACAGGCATATTTATGAACCGATTTGGATGTACCTTGGTGTGTACATAGTACATACAAATATCTCGACCGAGTTCGTTGGCCAGCTTCATCCGCCATCTTGTTTCAAAATGGCGGCCATTTAAAAAAATAAAAAAAATTTAAATGAGATACCAAAAATTTGGAAAATGAAAAAGATTTTTAGGTAGCTTTCATTACAAAAAGCTACCTATTGCAGCCGTTCGGAGGAAAGCGATTTCAAAAAATTTTGGTATATTTTCATCGATCATGACCCCCAGACCCCGAAACCACCCTCCATTCAAAATTGATATATATATATATATATATATATATATATATATATATATATATATATATATATATATATATATATATACATATATATATATATATATATATATATATCTGACCTATGTCACACTGTAACTCTCGTATTTATGAACCGATTTGGATGTAATTCGCTGTGTACATAGTACACACCAATGTCTCGACCGAGTTCGTTGGCCAGCTTCATCCGCCATTTTGTTTCAAAATGGCGGCCATTTAAAATTTTTTTAAAAATTTAAAATTTTAAATGTGGTACCAAAAAATTGAAAATGGAAAAATATTTTTTTCTTATGTATTTGACCTTTATACAAAGACTCCGGAGCAATTTTTGTTTCGTCTATATCTTTAAAAATGGCTGAGTTATAGCATTTTGAATTTCTAGCGTGGCTGACATTTTGAAACGTCCTGAATTTTGTCACGCGATAAAAGGCGTATTTATGAACCGATTCGGATGTAACTTCGTTTATAGATAGTACATACCAATGTCTCGACCGAGTTCGTTGGCCAGCATCATCCGCCATCTTGTTTAAAAATGGCGGCCATTTAAATTTTTAAGAAAAATTTAAATTTGAAATGTGGTACCAAAAAATTGAAAATTGAAAAAATATTTTTTTCTTATGTGTTTGACCTTGATAAAAAGATTTGGGAGCAGTTTTTGTTTCGTCTATATCTTAAAAAAGTCCTTCCGGCCAGTGCCGGGAGGAAGAGGTAGCTTTCATAATCCTTATTTAAAAAAAGCCAAATTATATCATTCAAACACACGAAGCTCAATTTAGTGGAAACCGAATATAGGAGATTCAATACTAATTTTTATCAATATAATGAATGAGAATTTCGCGAAATTAGTCAGCTTTATCCAAGCTGCTTTTCATTAAAGTAACATATATTTGGCTGCCAAATTCGGCAATTTCTTAAAGTGCCTGTCATTTTAAGACAACATGGTGGATGAGGCTAAGCAGTGAACTTGGTCGAGACCTTAGTAATTGCTGTGCACATGCTCACTCACATCGGAATCGGTTAATATATAGGAGTGCTGTCGCATGCAAAAAATCAGATTTTTCAAAATGTCACCTACGACAGAAATTGAAACTGCTATATCTGAGCCATTTTTTAAGGTAAAGACAAACAAAAAATGCTCCTGAATCCTTATATCAAGGTCAAATGCTTAAGAAAGAAACCTTTTTCAATTTCTAATTTTTTTGCACCTCACTTTAAATATAATTTTTATTTAATTTAATGGCCGCCATTTTGAAACAAGATGGCTGATGAAGCTGGCCAGCGAACTTGGTCGCGATATTGATGTATACTATCCACATGCCTTCTTACATCAAAATAGGCGAATACGTGTGTTATCGCGTGACAAATACAAGATCGTTTCAAAATGTTAGCCATGCTAGAAATTCAAAGTGCTATAAATCAACCATTTTTTTAAAGATATAAACAAAAGAACAAATTTTCAAAAACAAAAACTGCTCCGGAATCTTTGTATCAAGGCCAAACACATAAAAAAATCTTTTTTCATTTTCCAATTGTTTAATACCACATTTTGAATTTTAAATTTAATTTTTTTTAAATGGCAACCCTTTTTAAACAAGATGGCGAATGAAGCTGGCCAACGAACTCGGTCGAGAAATTGGTATGTACTATGTACAGACCAAGTTACATCCAAATAGGTTCATAATTACGCCTGTTATCGCGTGACAAAAATCAGGTCGTTTTAAAATATCAGCCACAAGAGAAATTCAAAATGCTATTACTCAGCCATTTTTTTTAGATATAGACGAAAGAAAAACTGTTTCGGAATCTTTGTATTAAGATCAAACACATACAAAAAAAATATTTTCACTTACCAATTTTTTGGTATCTGATTTAAATTTTTTTATTTTTTAATTTTTTTAAATGGCCGCCATTTTGAAACAAGATGGCGGATGAAGCCGGCCAACGAGCTCGGTCGAGATATTTGTATGTACTATGTACACACCAAGGTACATCCAAGTCGGTTCATAATTACGCCTGTTATTACGTGAGAAAAATCATTACGTTTCAAAATGTCAGCCACGCTAGAAATTCAAAATGCTATAACTCAGCCATTTCTTAAGATATAGACGAAACACAAACTGCTCCCGAATCTTTTTATCAAGGTCAATCACATAAGAAGAAAATATTTTTTCAATTTTTAATTTTTTGGTACCACATTTCAAATTTAAATTTTTCTTAAAAATTTAAATGGCCACCATTTTTAAACAAGATGGCGGATGAAGCTGACCAACGAACCCGGTCGAGACATTGGTATTTACTATGTATAAACGAAGTTACATCCAAATCGGTTCATAAATACGCCTTTTATCGCGTGACAAGATTCAGGACGTTTCAAAATGTCAGCCACGCTAGAAATTCAAAATGCTATAACTCAGCCATTTTTTAAGATATAGACGAAAAAAAAACTGCTCCGAAATCTAAACGAACATAAGAAATCTATCGAACATAAGAAAAAATATTTTTCCATTTTCAATTTTTTGGTACCACATTTCAAATTTTAAATTTTTAAAAAAATTTTAAATGGCCGCCATTTTGAAACAAAATGGCGGATGAAGCTGGCCAACGAACTCGATCGAGAGATTGGTATGTACTATGTACACACTGAATTACATCCAAATCGGTTCATAAATACGCCTTTTATCGCGTGACAAAATTCAGGACGTTTCAAAATGTCAGCCACGCTAGAAATTCAAAATGCTATAACGCAGCCATTTTTTAAGATATAGAGGAAACAAAAACTGATCCGGAATCTTTGTATAAAGGTCAAATACATAAGAAAAAAATATTTTTCCATTTTTAATTATTTGGTACCACATTTCAAGTTTTAAAATTTTTAAAAAATTTTAAATGGCCGCCATTTTGAAAGAAAACGGCGGATGAAGCTGGCCAACGAACTCGGTCGAGACATTGCTATGTACTATGTACACACCGAATTACATCGAAATCGGTTCATAATTACGGGAGTTACAGTGTGACATAGGTCATATATATATATATATATATATATATCAATTTTGAACGGAGGGTGGTTTCGGGGTCTGGGGGTCATGATCGATGAAAATATACCAAAAGTTTTTGAAATCGCTTTCCTCCGAACGGCTGCAATAGGTAGCTTTTTTGTAAAGAAAGCTACCTAAAATGGCTGAGTTATAACATTTTGAATTTCTAGCATGGCTGACATTTTGAAGTGTCCTGATTTTTGTCACGTGATAACAGATGTATTTATGAGCCGATTTGGATGTAATTAGGTGTGTACATAGTACACACAAATGTCTCGACCGAGTTCGTTGGCCAGCTTCATCCGCCATCTTGTTTCAAAATGGCGGCCATTTAAAAACATTTTAAAAAATTAAAATTTAAAATGAGATACCAAAAAATTGGAAAATGAAAAAGATTTTCTTCGTATGTGTTTGACCTTAATACAGAGATTCCGGAACAGGTTTTGTTTCGTCTATATCTAAAAAAATGGCTGAGTTATAGTATTTTGAATTTCCATTGTGGCTGACATTTTAAAACGACCTGATTTTTGTCACGCGATAACAGGCGTATTTATGAACCGATTTGGATGTAACTTGATCTGTACATAGTACATACCAATGTCTCGACCGAGTTCGTTGGCCAGCTTCATTCGCCATCTTGTTTCAAAAGGGTTGCCATTTAAAAAAAAAAGTAATTTAAAATTTAAAATAAAGTATTAAAAAATTGGAAAATGAAAAAAAAAATTTTTTTGTGTGTTTGGCCTTGATACAAAGATTCTGGAGCAGTTTTTGTTTCTGAAAATTTGTTCTTTTGTTT
This sequence comes from Maratus speciosus, assembly GCA_963932465.1. NCBI lineage: Eukaryota > Metazoa > Arthropoda > Arachnida > Araneae > Salticidae > Maratus > Maratus speciosus. The sequence goes on along the minus strand of OZ010796.1, from coordinate 258,900,181 downwards.
ATATCTTAAAAAATATTGAATTATAGCATTTTAAATTTCTAGCATGGCTAACACTTTGAAACGATCTTGTATTTGTCACGCGATAACACACGTATTCGCCTATTTCGATGGAAGAAGGCATGTGGATAGTATACATCAATATCTCAACCAAGTTCCCTGGTCAGCTTCATCAGCCATCTTGTTTCAAAATGGCGGCCATTAAATTAAAAAAAATTATATTTAAAGTGAGGTTAAAAAAAAAATAGAAATTGAAAAAGGTTTCTTTCATAAGTATTTGACCTTGATATAAGCATTCACGAGCATTTTTTGTTTGTCTTTATCTTAAAAAATGGCTCAGATATAGCAGTTTCAATTTCTAATGTGGGTGACATTTTGAAAAACTTATTTTTTGCCTGCGACAGCACTCGTATATATCAACCGATTCCGATGTGAGTGAGCATGTGCACAGCCATTACTAAGGTCTCGACCAAGTTCATTGATTAGCCTCATCCACCATGTTGTCTTAAAATGGCAGGAACTTTAAATAATCGCCGAATTTGGCAGCCAAATATAAGTTAGTTTAAATAAAAGCAGCTTGGATAAAGCTTACTAATTTCGCGAAATTCTCATTCATAATGATTTAGTATTGATAAAAATTAATATTGAATCTCCTATATTCGGTTTCCACTAAATTGAGCTTCGTGTGTTTGAATAATATAAGTTGGCTTTTTTAAAATAAGGAAAATGAAAGCTACCTCTTCCTCCCGGCACTGGCCGGAAGGACTTTTTTTGTATGTGTTTGACCTTAATACAAAAATTCCGGAACAGTTTTTCTTTCTTCTATATCTAAAAAAAATGGCTGAGTAATAGCATTTTGAATTTCTCGTGTGGCTGACATTTTAAAACGACCTGATTTTTGTCACGCGATAACAGGCGTATTTATGAACCGATTTGGATGTAACTTGGTCTGTACATAGTACATACCAATGTCTCGACCGATTTCGTTGGCCAGCTTCATTCGCCATCTTGTTTCAAAAGGGTTGCCATTTAAAAAAAAATTAATTTAAAATTTAAAATGAGGTATTAAATAATTGGAAAAAGAAAAAGATTTTTTTATGTGTTTGACCTTGATACAAAGATTCCGGAGCAGTTTTTGTTTCTGAAAATTTGTTCTTTTGTTTATATCTTAAAAAATGGTTGATTTATAGCACTTTGAATTTCTAGCATGGCTAACATTTTGAAACGATCTTGTATTTGTCACGCGATAACACACGTATTCGCCTATTTCGATGTAAGAAGGCATGTGGATAGTATACATCAACACCTCGACCAAGTTCGCTGGCCAGATTCATCAGCCATCTTGTTTCAAAATGGCGGCCATTAAATTAAAAAATATATATATATTTAAAGTGAGGTGCAAAAAAATTAGAAATTGAAAAATGGTTTCTGTCTTAAGTATTTGACCTTGATATAATGATTCAGGAGCATTTTTTGTTTGTCTTTACCTTAAAAAATGGCTCAGATATAGCAGTTTCAATTTCTATTGTGGGTGACATTTTGAAAAATCTGATTTTTTGCATGCGACAGCACTCCTATATATCAACCGATTCCGATGTGAGTGAGCATGTGCACAGCAATTACTAAGGTCTCGACCAAGTTCACTGCTTAGCCTCATCCACCATGTTGTCTTAAAATGACAGGCACTTTAAGAAATTTCCGAATTTGGCAGCCAAATATACTTTACTTTAAAGAAAAGCAGCTTGGATAAAGCTGACTAATTTCACGAAATTCTCATTCATTATATTGATAAAAATTAGTATTGAATCTCCTATATTCGGTTTCCACTAAATTGAGCTTCGTGTGTTTGAATGATATAAGTCGGTTTTTTTAAAATAAGGATTATGAAAGCTACCTCTTCCTCCCGGCACTGGCCGGAAGGACTTTTTTGTTTCGTCTTTATCTTAAAAAATGTCTCAGATATAGCAGTTTGAATTTCTAGGGTGGCTGACATTTTGAAACAATCTGATTTTCTTGGTGCGATAGTACGCGTATTTATTAACCTATTTGGATGTGACTAAGCATAAGCATGTGTACAGGACTTACCAAGATCTCGATCAAGTTCGTCAGCCAGCTTCATCCGCAATCGTGTTTCAAAATTAAAAATTGAAAAAAAAATTTCTTAAGTAGATTTGTTATTTTTTCTTAATGATTGCGGATTTTTTTCGTCTTTAAGTTAAAAAAATGTCTGAAATATAGGAGTTTGAATTTCTAGAGTGGTTGACATTTTAAAGCAATCTGATTTTTGTCAAGCGACACTAAGCGTATTTATTAACCGATTTGTATGTGACTAAGCATATATACAGGACTTACCCAGACATACCAAGATCTCGACCGGGATCGTTAGCCAGCTTCATCCGCCCGCTTGTTTCAAAATGGCGGTCATTTGAATTTTTTTTTTTAATTGAAAATAAGATACAAAAAATTTAGAAATTGTAAAAGCTTTTTCTTTGACGTGTTTGACCTTGATACAAAGATTCCAGAGCATTTTTTTTTTGTTTTATCTTTATCTTAAAAAATAGTTGAGATATAGCGGTTTGAAATTATAGGGTGCCTACATTTTGAGGAAATCTGATGTTTGTCATGCCGACAGCACTCGTATATATAAACCAATTTGCAATTTCGATACAACTGAGCATGTGTGCAGGACTTACCAAGGTCTCGACCAAGTTCACTGATTAAGTTCATTCGCCCAGTTGTTTTAAAATGGCGGGCAATACAAGACATCGCCAAATTTGGCGACCAAACATAAATCGCTCTAAGTGAAGCCAACTTGGATATAGCTGACTAATTAAGAAAAATTATCTCTCATATTCAGTATTGATAAAAGAAAAACTCTCCAAGTTTCATACCTGTTCAATGCAGTTCGATGTGGCCCCCGTTTGAAACAGAGAATCACTGACGTTATTCACTCTGTTACACCAGACGTCCTTACAGCTTCTAGTCACTCAGCTTACGAATTCCCCTCAGTAATGTTATAGTCCAGGCAATAGGGAATTTTACCTAGCAAAATTAATGGTGGTACTGAAAATCGGCTTTCTAGATGTTTTTTGGGTCGCTGAATCCGAATTTGTAACTTCCCACCAAAATTTCCCCCGGCAACCTCCCCAAATTTTGGTAAAAAGCCCCCCAAAAAAGGTTTTTGTTAAAAAAAATCAATTTTTTTATTATTTTAGAGAAAAAGTATCTAGAAATTCAGAAAGTAGACAAAATTTTCAACAAATTAGATATATGACTTAGGATGAAGGGGAAGGGGGGATCTGCCTCGGAACATGCGCGCGATGCTGCGTAAACTAAGTTGCGCAATTCCACTTAACCACTCACACGTTTACATTCGCCCTCCCATCTCCCCTCCGAACTTTCTCTATAAGGTTTACTTTAAGATTTTTGAGTCGCTGAATCCGAATTTTCAACTTCCCCCCCCCCCCCACAAATAGTTGTTTTTAACCTAAATTTCTTATTGTTTTAGGGGAAAAGCATTACGAAATTCAGAAACTAGACAAAATTTGCAACAAATAGGATATATGACATTATGATCTAGGATGAACGGGGAGGGTGGGGGCTGCCTCTGAACATGCACTGCGGCTCTACGTGCACTAAATTATGAAGTTCAGGCAATTGGGGGATTTTATCTGGCAAAATTAATACTAGTTCTGAATTTCGACTCACTTAATGTTTTTTGGGTCGCTGAATCCGAATTTGTAACTTCCCACCAAAATTTCACCCGGCAACCCTCCAAAAAATTGATATTTTGAAAAAAATTGGTTTTTGAGAAAAGCGGCGGGGAATATTCCGAGGCAGGCCCCTCTCTCCCCGTTTATCCTACGTCATAATGCCATATATCCTATTTGTTGCAAATTTTGTCTAGTTTCTGAATTTCGTAATGCTTTTCCCCTAAAACAATAAGAAATTTAAGTTAAAAACAACTATTTGGGGGAGAAAATTTTGGGGGTAAGTTAAAAATGCGGATTCAGCGACCCAAAAAACTTAAAGTAAACCTTATAGAGAAACTTCGAAGGGAAGATGGGAGAGCTAATGTAAACGTGTGAGTGGTTAAGTGGAATTGTGCAACTTAGTCCACGCAGCACTGCGGCGCATGTTCCGAGGCAGATCCCCCCTTCCCCTTCATCCTAAGTCGTAATGTCATGTATCTAATTTGTTGCAAATTTTGTCTATTTTCTGAATTTCTATCTACTTTTCCCCTAAAACAATAAAAAAATGGAATTTGTTAATAAAAACCTTTTTTGGGGGCTTTTTACCAAAATTTGGGGGTGTTGCCGGGGAACATTTTGGTGGGAAGTTACAAATTCGGATTCAGCGACCCAAAAAACATCTAGAAAGCCGATTTCCAGTACTACCATTAATTTTGCTAGGTAGAGTCCCTATACGGTCTCTATTGCCTTGGACTATTAAGTCTATGAGAATTTGATGCTGATGCATTCGTATATTTAAAATATCTCCACGGGAAATTACTATTTTTAACTTATTTTTTCTATGTACTCTTCTTAAAGGATGTCTCTTTTTTCTTTAGTTCTCAAAATATTTCTAAAATATATACTTAATTTTACAGGAAGTGTTAAAATCTTGCTCTAAATTCGTAAGCTTTTAACACATAAAATATTAAATGAAGCATAGATTTTAGAAATATTTTGAAAACTAAAGAAAAAAGAGATTCTTTTAAGAAGAGTACAAAGAAAGAAGCAATTAAAAACATTAATTCCTTGAGGAGACATTTTAAATATACGAATGCATTTTAAATATAAGTAAAGGGCATGTTTACAAACAAACACTTCCGTCAACCAATCTACCAACTACATTTTTGTCATAACGATCATTGCAGGAATAGTCTTGGCGATGTAGGCCAATCATATCAGTGACCTGTTACACGTAGACCAATCAAATTTCCCTAGCTCATGTGTACAGGTAGGAGTCATAATGAATAAACAGGTTTTTCTTGCTGACCAACAGTAATCAACCAACAGTGACGTCAGCTGCCCTTTCTTTATACATTTCCATAGACTTAGCATTAGTGAGGAGAATTCGGAAACTGAGTGACTAGCAGTCTTAACTGTGTGTGGGAAGGACTTGAATATCGTTTCTATGTGTGTAGGGCAACAAATGGAGGCCACATCGAACTGAACTGAACAGGTATGAAACTTGGAGAGTTTTTCTTTTATTTGGTGAATATTTCACATTTCCATCTTGTTTCGTTGATTTCTTGTGACCGGTCGAAAGTGCACCATGACTTTACGGACACATTGTATGTATATGGATATATATATAGTATGATTCATAAAGATGGAACCAATAGCCTATTCCCTGAAACATTGCCTTTAGACGCATACTCCCAGTTGCAAAGTTTCATAAAAAGAGTTCAAAATATGATGGCATAAATTTCAACCCCCTAGGGGTCTATTTGAGAAAATATACAAACTAAATTTTTATATGGTCCCCGTACAATAAAATCTCCAATTAGGGAAAATTCCTTATCCATTTCTAAATGAATCGCAAAAAAATTCATCGTTATATATGGAAAACTCATAGAGATATTAAAGCCAAAATTCGTGACTTACACTGGAATGCAAGATAGGGACCATCCACAAAATTATACGTTATTAAAAAGTCAATCGAAGACAGTGCCTCTCCTTTTGGATTAATAACAGCATATATATTTTACGTTAAACATGCTTTCGAAATATGCTAGAGGGACAGGGACCGGCCAGGGTGCTTAGCGTCGACCGTCGCACTTCCACGGAGTGGGCGGACGAGCTCGGTGCCCGAATCGCCGGGAAGGACCCGCGGAGGACCGGAGGCTGGCAGCGAGTCGGTCGGTCACCCACCCGACTCGTCTTGACACACGGACTCACGGACTAAGGAGTCTAACATGTGCGCGAGTCAATGGGTCTTGACTAGGCCCATGAGCGCAATGAAAGCGAAGGACCGCATCACGTGGTCTGAGTGAGAATCCGGGGCCGTAAAAGGCCTCGGCGCACCCGCGACCCGTCCCGTCCGGCTCGCCGGTGGGGCGGAGTCTGAGCGTACACGTTGGGACCCGAAAGATGGTGAACTATGCCCGGACAGGACGAGGCCAGAGGAAACCGAGCCCGAGCACGGGCTTGGGCATGGGCTGAGGCACATAACCGGCCCGGTCGCGAAGCGAGTACAAACTGAAATTTAAAATTGTGAGGGCTAAAATTATGGAAAAAACTCGAAATCGACATGTTAGAAAAACCTTGTTTAAATCAATTGAGACATTTAAACAGTACAGTAAGAAGGTTGAAATGGAAAAAATTAAACTGAATCAGAAGTTTAAGCTACAGGAAGAAGTTACTTATTCACCTGGATGCTTTTAAAAGGCATTTAAACATTCTATTAGGAGCCAATCTTTGTTCAAATCTTTCAATGCCGTTTTCTGCATGATGGGTTTTTTCACCATTTTTCTTCTTTAAATTGGTATAAGTCAAGAACCATTAAAGATAAAGGCTCAAAGTTGGAACTCGTCTTTTTCAATTATTTTACTTCAACTTTGATTCGGCAAATTACAAGGAAAAAAAATACTTTTGAAAATATGATTTAAAAAAAATAATTTAGATGATTTTTTAATAAATGCTGAATCAAAATTTAAACATATATTTCTATTTTATTAAATGAAAAAAATTTTAAATTCGACAAATATTATTTCGAGTTATAACGATTTTAAATTACCCCACTTTGTTAATTTTTTAAAACCTTTATGAGAAGTTTTATGATGTGATTTCGTTTACAAATCATATGGTTAACTATCACAAAAAAATTCAAAATTCTAACTCAATAAAAAAATTAATGTTTCCCGTACCTCCTTAAATTAACATTGTTTCTTCTATTACACGCATTTTAATTTATGTTTAATCCCTTAAAATCTGATTAATTATTTAAGCGGGCATATCTCTGTGAGTTTTGCAGATATCAAGATGTATTTTTTTGTGTTTCATTCAGGGATGGATAAGGAAAAATTTTCTAATTGGACATTTTATCCTACCGGGGCCTTATAAAATGTTAGTTCGTGTATTTTCTCAAATAGCCTCCCCCCCCCCTCCATCCCCAGAGGTAACTTATGCCATCAAATTTTGCAACCTTTTTTTAATGAAACTTTGCAATTGGAAATATGTGCCTAGGGCTAATATTTAAGGAAATATATTATTGGCTCCATCTTTATGAATCACCCTGTATATATATATACATATAGATGAATCAATATTTGAACGGAGGGTGGTTTTGGGGTATGGCAGTCATGTAATAAAATCTATCTAAAAAGGAAATCCTCACCTTATTTAATTGCAGAATTTCTGTCATTAAATAATGCAAATATTACTTTTGTAAATACCTGTCAGAAAGCATTTTTAGCAAGAAGTAATGAGTTTACCATTACTTTAAAGCATTTTCCATATCTGAGTATTTTTTTTTTTTTTTTTTGGAATATGGACATCACGAGAGTAATTTAAATTGATTGCAAAAAAGCACGGTTATTTCTCTTACTCACTCTCTTTTATTAGCAATCCTAGACATATTTAGCAAAATCCTTGCTGTTTTTCTGTAGTCCGTTCTATTACCCCTTCAGGGGCCTCGGTAAGGGGGGGAGTGCGGGGAAACCTCACCCCCCCCCAAAAAAAAGTTTGCGAATGCTGTTACACTTGCCAAATTTACAAATTTAGTTGGCAAATTTGTTTAAATCTTTAATAAAAACTATAATACACTTTTTCTGTTTCTGATAGACTTGGCAAAAGTTGCAAATCTAATTGGGAATATTAATAAACTTTTTACAAATAGAAATTATATTACATTTTTTAATTGTGGTAACGTGGCAAAATTATAAAACTAGTTGGCAAATACTGAAATTTGACTTGGCAATTTAAAGTCCTCTCCCTCCAAAAGAAAAAGTCTTAGCGATGGCCCTGAACCCCTTTGCGACGAGTGTCTTTACACTTTTTTTAATTTCTAGAAAATAGATTTTGAAAGTTATAATTTTCGTTTTATTTAACCAGTGAAAATCTATGATGAGATAAGGGGGAAATTTTTGTACTAAAATACCAGTGCTCAAGGATTTTATATTCCCTACACTGTATGTATGCGTGCCGCTCGTCGCGAACATCTATTATAAATTCATTTTAAAGAAATTTAGAGTCTATTTTTAATGTTTCTGTACTATTTTCTATGCTTTTATTTTTTAATAAACCATTTTAAATATTACTTTAAATTACAGTAATCTCCTTTTCACTGGTATAATCGAGTTATTACATTTTGATTTGTAGTAACAATTTTTTTTTCTTCAAAAAGGGGTTGATTAAACTTCTTTGTGAAGGGTAAGGGCTACTTTCATTCCCATACCTTCACTTGACTGCATCCCCTAGGTGGCGCTGAATGATCAAACTTACCTTTACTTAACGCATGCGCATTTTGACGAGAGGAGCGCTATATAGATAGTGAATTACATGCATATTTATGATTCATTCGTTTGTATGTGTGAATGATTCAAGATTACTTTTACTATGCCGTCTGCTACTCTTACGCTAGTTTGGTTATTTATTTAGAATGAGTTTCCAAAAATGGTCGCCGAACGTGTTACGAACACTTGGTTTGAAACAGAATGGACAGATTCTGATCTAGTAAAGAAGAAAAATTCCAGCCCTTCTTCTTTGCCAAAGCCCTTTAAATGCCGCACTGTACATGATGTTGTAAAAACTGGGTAAGATTTTAGCTCGAATGCTACTGTTGATTTTATATTGATTGCACAGATAGATTTTATGAAACCACATTTCTTTTAATTCTTTGTACATACATAAAAAAATTATTATTATTGGTTGCTTAAGTCTAGTACTTGGAGAAAAATAAATTTCTACATTGATTTTCCTTGCTACGGTATAATAATCCGATTAAATACACTTGCCACCGACAGTGATAACTAGTTCACTAAAGATGGCTCAATAGCCTGTCTTGTTATTCAGTTAATTGAGTTTTTACTTGCAGAGTTTTTAATTTTAAACTTCTACTTTTCTGTTATCAGTAATATATCTGTAGTTAAATACTCTCGGTAATACATTAAAAAAAAAAAGAGCTTAGTTGTTTATTATATTGATTCTTTTACTCTTATTTTCCCTATTATGCTTCATCAAGTTGTGTTTCTTAATGAATATATATATATATATTTATTTAAATTATTTGAATAGCAAGGGAAAGAGGAATGTAATTAACTGGTCTATAAAAGAATTGTTACTTAATAGAAAGGTTGTCAATGGTAAATTTTAAAAATATTTTCTTTATCCCAAGTCACACCTGAGTGGGCATGTTATTTGGCAGTGTGCCAAATTATGTCCTTAACAAAATATTTAAGTTTTATGAATCTTATGACAAGATGATATATTGTATGATCGCTGTCAGTTTGCAGTATGCCTGCATGGGTACTAATAAATGTGGTAAAACCTGCTAAAGTGGAATGTGTATACAATGGATACCAGAGGTGCATCAGCAAGCTTTGGCCCCATATATAAATTTTTCTATGGAACTCCTGTTTATGTGTTCTCATAAAAAGGAAGGGAGTGGAGGGAGAGATTTTAGAAGAAAATAATTATATTTATTAAATTCACGATTTTTAAATTAATTAATATTTTGAATTGCTGCTTGCTACATCACATTTTTAAAAATGTATCTCCTATTACACTACAAACTACCAGAAAAAGTAGCAACTACTGTAGTTTCAGTTTCGCTACTTGTAGCATGTTAATTCCAGCCACTGGAGATGTCTATATTGACCAAGATTCTTAAAATAGACTGGTTTTAATCAGAACACACTTATACCTTTTTGTAGTTTTGAACAGATTATTTTTTCATTGCTATTCTTCACAAAAATAGGATTTAAACTGTGAAAGTTATGAAAACATATTCTACGCATAACAATGCAGAAAAGTTATATTGGCAGATGCCTCTTTCTTCTGGAGTTCTCCCACTCCCCTCCCTTTCTACATCACTCATGAACACCAGGCCCAAATGGAAAATTTTCAGTCCTGACAAAAGCAATCTGATTTTCTATATTTAAAACTTGCATCTTGCAAAAAGAAAAAAGTGGGAATTTTGGTGGTTGTCTTGGAGAAGAAGTGTATTGCACATTAATATGAAGATTCTTATGAACCAGTATGCTGCTTTAAGTTTAACTTTCTTCTAAAAGTTTTTAATAGTTATGCTGCAGAAATTAGAAATAAGCTCATAAATTTCAGAGTTTCCCCCCGGCAGGTTTCAAGAGGGTGCTGCACCCTGCCTGCCCTTCGATTTAAAAAATAGCACCCTTCTTGCCCTTCATCCAAAATTAGCACCCTTCTTGCCCCTCAGTCAAAAAAAGTGCATCATTTTTGCTTCTCAGTTAAGAAAATTGCACCCTTACTGCCTTTTGTATTGAAAAATTTGCTTATATAGTAAAAAAATGACTCATTGTTGTCTTGAAAAGTGTGACCTGACTTTTAGATATTAAAATTACCTTAAAAAAAAAAAAAGAATGCCTTTAAAAATAAGAGTGTCCCTTACCAATCTAAAAAGTTATCTTTTTCCATCTGCAGTATCCTGCCCTTTTTTAAACAGTGGGCAAACTCTGTAAATTTGTTGATTTTTCATTGCTATCAGATTTGTTTTTGCCCATGACCATATGACCAGTTTTCCATTTCTTCACAGCCATTTTGAAACAATCTATGGCATTTGCATAATTGAGACTTCAATAAGATATTACAGTAGAAGATCTTTATAATGTAAACCTAATGTGAATTTGTCTGTTATGTGGAGTTTTGCATTGTATAGAACACATTACACATCATTAAACATACCTTGTAAACATGTCCAAATATGTTTGAAACATATAAAAATATAGTAGAGTACCTCTATATTGCATTCCTTCTTACCAGGAGTTGTGCAGATTATAAATTTTTGCATAATGTAGATCACTCAACGCATTGTTATAAATTGACTTTATAAACATTGTCCAAATATGCCTGGACCAAATTATTTATTATACAGTAGACTCCCTCAAATCCGCAACCCTAAAATTCACACATCATCACAGATGTAAACAATGAAACTTTCAGTTTAGATGTAGGGGCAAAATCACAGAATTTTTTAGTTTTATATCATTCCGTATGCATTTTAATATGTAATTCTAGTTAATACGACTGAATTCGTGATTTTTCTTGAAGAAAGTATAAATTTATTTCTGAAAAATGCAAATGCTGATATCACTGGTAATCACAATCTTTTAACCAAATATATTTATGTATTAATGAAGCTTTTTTGGTTATTAAGACTGGCTGAACTTGAAATAAAACTTCCTTACTTTATGATTTTCATGTGAATTAGTAAGGTACCTTTATTAGGAAAGTTTCATTGAATAATTCAAGGAAAATGTTTCTCATCTTTATTATGCATATTTAATTATACATTACTAATTATTTACTTGACCTTTACTTTTAAAAATTTAACCATTTTTTAAATTATCTTACTTTTTGTCATTTTAGTTAACTTCATTACTTAACTTAATTATTTTAATATTTTACTATATTTGCAAGCATTCATTATAATTTTGATTGCATTATTACATTCAAATTACTGTTTAAAAAATGTAAATAAAGCAATGACGAGAAATCCGCACAACCTCTGGTCCCAAGCTGTGCGGATTTGAGGGATTCTACAGACTGTATTACTCATTTTCAAAACTTTGTATTATATTTCATTAAAAAGCTCTGAGTTAAGGAGGTAAAGTTGAATTAGTATATCAAATTTAGTCGTCTAGAGAATAGCAAGTTGTGCGTTATATTAAGGATTGTATTATATAGAATTGCGTTATAAACAGAGTTTGTAAATATCATGATATTTTTTTTAAATATCTGATATTTTTGATGTGTCCGATATTTTCAAAATAGCCAACTTATCGACAATTATAAATATCTTCAGACCCCATATAAATTAGAAACTGAAACATAATGAACTTAGCATGAAAATTAATAAAACAATATTCTAAATGTCTTTATCTTTTTTTCTTTTTTTTTTTTTTTTTATGAAACAAAATTAAAGATCAAGTAATTGAAAACCGACGCAATTTGCATTTTATTCATAAAAAGAAATTATAGGATTTAGTATCAAGTTTCAAGAAAATTATATACTTTATACAACAAAATTTTAAATATGACATAATTTATTTTATTGAAAAATTTAAACAAATATGTAAGCTTGTACAGACATCCCCTGACTTATGTAAATTTGCAGTTACGTAATAAATCTCGAAAATTACATTTGTGAACATACTAGAGCATTTGATACGCAGTTGCATACTTTTGATATTTATTTTATAAATAAAATATATAGATATAAACCACAACTGTAATATAGTTTATATATTAGTTAGTTATATTGTTATTGGTGATATACAATGAAATCTATAACAAACAACTTAATCTTTATTGCTAGTTATTCATAGTAGTCATCTAATTCATAATAAATGCAGTTTGTGCTTATTAAAGATTTATTTTGTTTTGTGAGTGCTATTCATTTGTCTTGTCATCAAAAATTCATGGAGAATAGGTTAAGTTAGTCATCCTTAATTATTTCTTATTTTTACAGTCATCTCATGTCTATTCAAAATTGTTATAACTCAATTCATCAATGTTATATTTATAAATCCCATATTACTCAAGGTATTTGAAAAGTGTTCTTTAAGTTTGTTTTTATATTTTTTTCATACTTTATAGTTTATATACGAGTAAATACTGTTGCATTATGCTTTATTTATAAAATAATACAGTGTAAATAATATATATATATGTAAATATACATATATATTCATATATACAGGGTGTCCCAGCTAAGATGTTACAAACTTCGAAGGGAGGTAAGGTACACCTAGACGACTCGGAATCACATAGGAATGCCGGGTCCAAAACGCCTTCCTCATGCAGTAGAGAGCATAGAATCAGTGTTGCCAGTGGACTTTTTTTTAATTCAGATTTCTTGATTGGCACCACTTTTTTGAGGTAAAATTCCCTTTGTTTTCAACTTAATTAATATGTCATTAAACAAGGGGAATTTTATCAACTCAAAATAGTGGTGCCAATCAAGAAATCTCAATTAAAAAAGGGTAGCCCACTGGTTACTCTGAAAGGGGCAAAGATCAGCTTTATGTGATCCAGTCTTTTCAATGTCCTGTGTTGCCAGTGGGCTATTTTTTTAAATTCAGATTTCTTGATTGACACCAGTTTTTTGAAATAGTGAAATTCGCCTTATGAAATTACATATTAATTAAGGCGAAAAAAACGAGGAATTTTACCATTTAAAAAAAGTGGTGCCAATCAAGAAATCTGAATTAAAAAAAAGTAGCCCACTGGCAACACTGTCAATGGCCTTACTGGGTCAGGAAGACGTTTCCGTCCCAGCATTCCTGTGTATTTCTGAGTCATCTAGGTGTATCCTACCTCCCCTCGAAGTTTGTAACATCTTAGCTGGGGCACCCTGTATAATATGCAGTTTCTTACAAAATTTTACCAAATAAACTTAAAAATTCAAGTTATGTAAAACTTTACTGAATGCATTACTTACGTAAGTCGGGGGATGCCTGTACTCTGCTTTTTCATCCTCTAACCTGTTGTACAATTTAAACTATACAAAATGAAAACCAGAAAAGTTTCTTTATAATAAAGCTATAAATAACTTATCTAAATGAGACAGTTTATCTTTCAATAGCTGTTCTAAGTAAATATTCTTCCTCATAATTATAGGTTTTGCAATTAAAAATTCAGCCTCAAACGTAAAGTTTGGAGAATATATATATAATATATATTCAAAAACTATATTATACTTTACAAAAACTATGGAACTGATCCAAAATTAAAGTAAAATAAAATAAGCTGAACAAAATAACAATAACTTAATTCACTTAAAACCAACCCGGCAACCTTTAACACCAAACCAACAAACTTTAAACTATATGAAATGTCTTAAAACATAAATAACTTAATTAAACCATTGGAGACAGGTGGCATGGCTTGTGATATGCTCTGTTTTAAAATCAAAAACTCTATCTAAACCAGTTTTGTGTGCGCAACATTCCCCCCATACCTGTCAAGACCAAATGGAAAATCAACCTAACCCATTGAAATAATAAAAAAACGATGGAAACAGCAAAAACGACAAATCGACAAACCTCCATTAGAATGTGCACATCACTTCTAAATGGTTAAACTGACAGTTTACACATCCCATTGTTTCAGTAATATTCTCTATCTTATTGCGATAACTCTTGCACTTTGTGAAGTTATACAACAATCCATTTAAAAATTTCTCAGGATAACCATAGGACAATGCCTGATTATACCATATGTGAAGCTCTCCAATCATGTCCTCTGTATTTGAGCTCAACTTTTCTATGCATTTTAACCCATTAACAAAAATGTTACTATAGATGGAAATATGAACATTTGAACCGAAATGTAACATCTTTATAGTTTCAAAATGAAAACTATTCCCTTTGTCATATGTACTTGTATTTATCTCGCCATTTTTTATTTCAATGTTAATATCTAAATAATTAACATTTTGTTGACTTTTTTATGCCAATTTCAAATTTAAACTATTTGAATAACAGTCAAAGTTATTCTTTTTCATATCATTACATCTCACTAATAAAATGTCGTCAATATAACAAAACTTTTAATTTCTTCGTTCATTGCATTATCTTCTCCATACATATATAAGTAAATATTGGCCAAAATCAAGCAGCAACTCCCCCCTCCTCCCATTGGAATACCTTTAATTTGTTTATATACATTTTTACCATCATATAAATAATTTTTACTTACAACATAATTGAACAAATCTGTAAAACTTCATATCTGATATCTGAAGAATTAAATTTATTAAAAAATTCCATTATTTTTATATTGTCCAAATCTATACTCTATTGCAGTTGTTCTTAAACTGTGGTTCGCGGACCCCAAGGGGTCCTCAACGTTTCGTCAGGGAGTCCGCGGAATGTGTAACGTTCAAAGTATATCTTTTCAAATTATCTAGAAGATGCGAAAAATTTTAAAATATACACTATATTTAAGAAATCTCCCTCTTTATGTGCAATTAATGGAGATTTGTAATAAAAATGCAATTTTTTAGTCCATGAATGTGATTTATATGACGAGCTTTCTTGGAAACACAACGTATACACTTTAACTTTCTTTAAAAAATCAAGAAAACGTCATGATAAAATCAGCAAAGCACCAATATCGCTGGTTGCACCTAAGATGTCATAAGGTTTTTCTGCATTTTCTGGGTAGATCCAATAATTTGTAAAATAATTTTAATTCCTTTTCTTCAAATGTTTCTCTAAGGGTTGACAATGAAATTCAAAATGTTCGTCAAAGTCGGCAATGATCAATATATGGTCAATAGCTCAATATATGGGTTTTCCTGTCATATGCAGCTTCTCTTTCTCATTTTTCAACATAGTAATTTACTTATTATTTGCCGATTTGTTTTCGGTATAATAGTTTATATACCTCTATTATTTTATGTATCCTGTAAACAATATTTTAAAGAATATCATTTATTTGAACCTTAAATCCAGGGGGTCCGCATAGACAGGGAAAGTACGAAAAGGGGTCCGTGATGACTAAGAGTTTAAGAACCACTGCTCTATTGTAAAAGTCCTCAAAATCATATGCTGTTAAACTTGAAATGTTTTTCATTTCTTTTAAATGCTTATCTCGCTCAAAGCTTTTTCTAATTATACAAGCTGGATTATCTTTCAATGCTTTATCAAAAATCTCTTTTAATAATTTTAACAAATTTTTTATTATCGTTTTCTAAATATGATCCAAAACCACATGTTATAGCTCTAAATGTTACAGGATCTTTATGAAATTTCGGACCATGACCAGATCAGAAAAACTACTATTTTATTTTATCTTGATTTTTTTATAACACGCTTTTACTCTATTTCCAATAACTTGTTTGCTGGATTTTAAAATTTCATAATTCCTTTCATTATTATAAGCCTCCTTAAGTATTTTGCTATATAATGTATAAGATCCCATATAATTTAAGCGTCATAAGTCACTGCCAGAGCAAAAGTTCTTTATATATAGAATAACAGAATCAATAACAGTTGAAAATCTCATTTACACTTGTTTTGACTAAAAATATCATAAACAATATTTTGAAAATAAGTATCAACTATATGAAAATATCAAAAATCATGATATTTTGAAAATAAATATCTGATATATATATAGGGGAGACCAGGGTACAGTGATCCACTTTTGCGGTTAACATTTGTTTTTCTCTTTAACGGAGAGACCAATCTACCTGAAAATATTTTTGAATATTCTTTAAACCTTTCTAGATGCCTCATAATTTTTGCACAACACAGTTCCCAATACATAAAAAAAAAAAAAAAAATTATATACACCCGTAAAATGAACCAGTGTACCCCGGAAGCGGGATACTCTGGTCCACCCACTGGGGCACAGTGGTCCACTATTAGTTATTGTCTAAATTACAATATAAATCTATTTATAATTAATCTAATTCTTTTTTATTTCCCTTTTACCTCCAAAATAATACAAATTTGCAAGTAGCATTATGAAACAAAAAACATAAAATTAAAGAATTATCAAAAAATTTATTATATTTTGAAAATAACAATACAAGATACAGGAGTGATTGCAAATAGGTTATTAATTAAGTACAAAAAAGTCAGCAAACATTAAGACAAATATGATGAAAAATGTATTAGAAGCTCAAAATAGTCAGGATAAAATAGTTCATTATGAGCTAACCATGTGCTCTGAAGCTATAAATAATAAATCCAGTGAGGTTATCTATAACTTATTAGGCTACAGTTATATTTTTCAAAAGCAGTAAATACAAAACAAAATATTTCTTAATATGTTAACTCTATATTTTCATTTCTCCCCCCCCCCCCCCCAAAAAAAAAGCAAAAAAAAAAAAAAAACTACTATATTGAACAAGAGAACTTATTTTAAAAATCACACGTGAACTCTTATCCATAATTTAGGAGAAAACTAAAGTGTCAGATGGCTACATTATAATCTGAACAACATATAACACGAAACTTAAAGTGTGCCAAATGGCTACTGTATGCATTGTAGGATTAAATAAACTGTCATTTTTATTTGCTTACTTTATTTTATAGTTAAATAAGTATTTTAAAACAATATTTCTTTATAGAGAATAAGCAATTATTAAATATTTTGAAAATTCTTCATTACAGGGGCAGTATTCATTGCGGACCACTGTACCCCAGCAGTGGGCGGTCCACTGTGTCCCTTGTTGAAGTTCAATACATACTCATAAAAATATTATTTAAAGTTTTCTTTTAAGCATACAAACTTTTAAATTAAATAAAGGCCAGTGTTTTACCTTTTTAAAAAAGTTGTTTTATCTTATTTATCCATAACCTTTAATTACTCAATAAAGAAAAGTATGACGGTGAAAAATTTTACTTTTAGGAGCTCAAAACAACCAGTCATGATAAAAGGGTTCATTTTGAGCTAACGGTGTGTTCTGAAGGCCTATAAGTAATCAATTCAGTGCTGTTATCAATCAGCCTAAAAGAAAATCTTTAAAAATAAGTAAAATATAAGGGGTGGTCCACTGTACCCTGTTCTCCCCTATATCCATTGATGATATATATCATCAAAACCTGGTTATAAAGATATTCTATTGTAGGTATTATCAAACTGTGTATTTAATCTAGAAAAAATATATCCAGTGCTGTAGTCTTAAAAACACCCAGAGGGTATGTGACAGAGGCATACGCTAATAGATTTTCTTGAGAAACAGAAGATATATGGCCTATGCCACCATATATCCTCCACTGCAACCCAGAATTCAATATATCTGACAAGGAAGGTCTCCATAAGTGCATATTCAGACGAATTTGAAAAAATTATAGAAGATTCTTGTCATGAGGATATATATGTCTATAAAAAATTTCCAGCAGAACCTCAATACAGCATCCGTAACACGATAATGAAAATTTAATTTTTTTGGCGATTTATCGTTTGTTGGCGACACAATGAAATGTAAAAAATACGCCTTTATGATAAATACTCTTTAAGGAAAAACTTTTTCTACTCTTCATACTGAACTAGTTTAAGTAAATTTAACTTAAAAACATTTTTATAACTACAGTTTTGTTATATAACATTTTGTTATATGTATATATAATGAAATGTAACCATCATATTACATTCTTTAGAACAAAATTTAAATTGATTAAAGTTGTTTCAAGCTCAAAATTAAGGTTCTATTCTTTGAACTGTCAGTTTGGCTTCGATATTGTTAGCATTGGAGACAAGAGAACAGTATTGTTGCTATGAAAACAATGACTTAATAAACTATTTCATCATTTAAGTTTGAATTTATTAATTACTGTGCGTATCAGGGTTGGTAAGTTTTTGTCATAGGCGGAAAAAACCTGGTTAAAACCGTCCTGGCAAAAATAGGATTTTGCCAAAGTGGTCACAAAAATAGGCTGTCCATTTAATTTTTTTCCCAGAAAAAGAGAAAAAAAATATTTCATGAAAGAGAAAAGAAACTTAATAGTTAAAAAATCAATATTCTAAATTTATTTTTGAACTCTTAAGTTAAATAAGTATAATTATGCATTTTATGAAATAATACTAACTTTTATAACAAAATTATAAATGAAAAAAAAATACTAATTTTATATAAATAAATAGAAAACTTGATTATTTAATCATGTTTATACAATTATTAATGATTATTCACATAATAGAACTGTGGAGGCTCTAAATGAGTAAAGCATTTATGTTTATGTGTGTTAGAAATTCAAATGAACAATTATATTCTAAATTCAATTTTTTAATATAAAATTATATTTAAAACAGAACACTATTAAATTTCAAATAACTCAGCGATATCTCCATCACAACCTAATTTTTGTTGTTTTAGCATAGCATAACAATAAACTAGTTTAGAAAGAGTATTTGTTGACAGTTTATTTCAAATTTTAGTTTGCACAAATCAAATTTGAAAAAAATCTTTTGATAATGGGTAGAAAATGGATACAATGGCAAACAAGATAAAATGGCTACAGGCTACTTACTGAAAGAAAATAATGTAACTTTTTGTTCCTTTCTTGGAGTGTAAGAGGAAGGGGAAAAATTCTAGTTTCCTAACAAGACATAATAGAGAGTTTTTCCAATATATAATTTTCTATTTAATTTAATTACTTTTTTATCTGTAACAGACTAGTTTCATCAGATAAATAATTGTAAATTAGTACCAAAGACTTAAATATTTACATATTTGTAAGACTCATTACATAAAGCAAAAGTAGCAAAGTTATATAAAACCTTTTGATAATTAAAAAAATATTAATGGCTGACAAAATACTTTACTTAAAAAAAAAAAAAAAAAGATATCCGAGTTTTTAATTGGTTCTTAAATCCCTAAGTATTAGGCTGAATCCCACCTATTTTATAAAGATTTAAACTATGTAAAAATATTCAATTATATTTATTAATTAGCAAATTAAATGATAATATTAAATTTAATTGTTTATACCATTATTATCCTTATTAGCTTACAGATTTTATTACACATTAAAGACAAATAAGAATTTCCCATTTTTGCCCTGGTTTTTTCCCGTTTTTGCCACTGTCTTGGCAAAAATGCCAACCCTGGTGCTAGGACTGGGCGATGTAGAAATTTCTTAAATCGATTTATCATCCATCTAACATCGCGATTTAGTGCTAAATCGCGATTTAACACCGATTTTACATTTTACAATATGGAAGTCTATTTTTTAATTTTTTGTAACAAAATACGTTCTTTATGCAGCCCCCCCGCCCCCCCCCCTCCGTGTATTATTTAGTATACTTAGCTTTTAATTTTTCAAATACCTTTGAAAAGGGGTATATTTTACACATAAAAAAACTTTTAAATGCCCCAAAACGCTAGGTTTTTTTTTTTTTTTCATTTTAAAAATTGTGACCTATTTTAATACATTTTACAAACTCATTCTTTAAGAAATAATATAAAAGAGATTTATTTATTTATTATTTTGTTGTGTGTGTCTGACTTGTTATGTCTGCCACAATCTAAATTCCTTAAGGAGCAGACGGGGAGGGGGGGGGGGACTACTCCTCCTAGACCTAAAACAGATGCAGATTCAAAGCATTCAATGATGAATTTAACTGTTCATTTACCATGATGAGAAAAGTAGTTAAAAAAAACAGAGGGAAGATATGAGAAATATGGTGCAATTTTATATCTTTTTAACTTTTAGATTATAATAAAATTTGTTTAACATGAATGCTGACATTCATATAGCGGATGGAGAAGGATTCAAAGTGTGAGCCTTGGAGCACATTACTGAAATTGCTGATTTTTTCGCGACTGTTGCCACTGTGTAAGATTAATAATAAAATATAATCTTAAAATATATCTCTTTTTAATGATAACAAAATGTCAAAAAAGCAGAGAATCACAGATCTGCAGAAAAATCTAATAAATGCCCCCTCCACCCCTCCCTCATTCTGCTGTAAAAATCAAGTTATTTGACTCATTACAGAACTTTATTAAAGTATTTTTAATTAATTAAAAAATAATAATAAATTAAAACTAAATTATTCCCATAATACCCAAACATATGAAAATTAATTTTTCGTGAAAATAATGCTTAAAAATATAAACTAAAAATGGATGAATTTGGATATAAATAGTGAATCAATTTCAGTAAGATACTCCATCCACATGGCTGGCGTTGAAATCAGATGTCAAAACCGATGCATGACTATTTTTAAAAATATTTTAATTAATTACAGAATAATAG
Source organism: Maratus speciosus (assembly GCA_963932465.1). Classification (NCBI taxonomy): domain Eukaryota; kingdom Metazoa; phylum Arthropoda; class Arachnida; order Araneae; family Salticidae; genus Maratus; species Maratus speciosus. The sequence continues at coordinate 258,879,267 of OZ010796.1, read as the reverse complement.
AAAATAAAGAATATATATTAAAATATTACCCAAACATGTGAAAAATGAATTTTTCATTAAAATAATGCATAAAAATAAAAACTGAAATTCGATGAATTTGGATTTTAAATATGAAACTTTATTCTTTTTTTTTTTTTCAACCATAAATACTCAATCAATTTCAGAAAAAAAAAATCTTATTAGCAAAAGAAAAATTTTTCATGCGGATCACGGCCAAATCGGAATACACAAAGCAATGCATGACTATGCTTGAAAATAATTTCATTAATTACAAAATAATAGAAAATAAAAAATATATGTTAAAATATTACTAAAACATGTAAAAAATTAATTTTTCATCATAAAAATGCATAAAGTATAAACTGACAGTCGATGAGTTTGGATTTTAAATATAAAACTTTATTATTATTTTTTTTTTAATCAGTTTTAGGAAAAACAATCTTTTGAAACAATGCAAGATTCTACTTTAAAACATTTTAATTAATTACAGAATAACAGAAAATAAAAAATACATATTGCAATATTACTCAAATATGTGAAAACTTAATTTTTCATCAAAAGATTGCATTAGTATATAAACTGAAATTCGTTGACTATGGATTTTAAGAGTTAAACATTACTTTTTCTTTTTCAACTTCCCACCATATAAGTTCTTAATTTCTGAAAAATACATATTCCAATCACGTAAACTCTGAATCTCGTTTAAAAATAAATAAATATCAATTGTTACTTAAATCGTCGTTTTCTTAAATCGCCTTTTTCTTAAATCGGAGAGGATTGAGGCTCGATGTTTTCTTAAATCGGTTCCTGCTAAATCAATTTAACACCAGCTTTCCTTGTTTTTCTTAAATCGGAAAGCATTGAAGCTTGCGATGTTTGCTTAAATCGGATCTTCCTAAATCGATTTAGCACCAGCTTGCCATGTAAGTGGTAGGTACATCAAAGTAGATAAATCGTTTTTCCGATGTTAGCTCTGAATCAGTATTTTGTTTTAAATCGATTTAAAGCCAATGGCTAAATCGTGATTTAAGGCATTGGCTAAATCGTGATTTCCAATGTTAGCTTAAATCGATTTAAGACCAATGGTTAAATCTGATTTCCGATGTAAGCTTTAAATCGATTTAAGGCCCAGGCCTACCTGGTGCATATATAAACACTCATTTAACCATCAATTTCTAAATGCAATAAAATCATTTGCATTTGGTGAGGAAAAAGTGTTACTAGCCAAATCATGTCTTTTTGCACCAAATACTTGAAAGTACTTTATTTTTTTACAGATTTTTTACTAGATTTTTGCAGCTAAATTTGACTGATGTTTTATAACATAGGGTGATTCTGACAGTAGTTGATACCCTTCCAGTAGTTGATCAAATTTTTGAAATATTGTGCCATTTCGGGTGGAAATGAGTTTGATACATGGCACTAGACATAATAGATTTGTTTGAATGTTGGAGCACCTGTTGTTTGCTGTAAGAAAAACCATTTTTTGAAATTTTTTTATTAGAAAGGGTAAATATTTAGTTTTTGATCAGTTGGAGACAATTACGGTAATTTAAAATAATCCACTTCCATCCTGCTTATTTCAACTAATAGTTTTATAAGAATTATTGTTACACAGCCCAAGGATGATATTTTAAAGATTAGTTTTTAGATTTTCGATTGACTTCTTTTGCCTGATCAACTACTGGGAAAATGGCAATTAAAAAAGCTATTTATAATTTTGTTGCTATTTAATTTCAGCAGATTTCTTTTTTGTCCATTCTAAGACATTCATTAAGGGTTGTAGCAATCATGTTAGTTTACTTCTAAAACTTAAAAGGAAGGAAATATAATTAAAAACCCCATAGCGCTGACTTTATTTGATCAACTACTGTCAGGGTCACTCTACATGAGTAGTTTCATTATCATTTTTTCTCAAAATATTCTGAGTATATACTTTAAGGAGACCTTCCTTGTAAGTGGTTATGTTTTATTTCGCTAAAATTTCATAATTGTGTATTGTGTAGGGTCTGGTGGGATAAAATGGGTAAGGATTGATATTTTACCATATAACAAATGTTACATTTAAGAGAGGTTTTATTTTTTAAATATATTTTCAGACATTAGTTGGCAACATTTCTATTCCTTCAAAAAGTTTCTGTGTTGTGTATGGCAATAGGATATACCCTTGTTCTCATCTGTAGAATGTGTGTTTCAATTGTGATAGCGAAAAACCCTTAAAAATCTATATTTTTGAAAATTATTTTATAAATATTTTTTATAGTTTCCATTAGTAAAGTTTATGACAAATTGGAAAGTAATATTTAGAATATTTTTCTTGTAATTAAATTTTTTGGTTGGTGAGGTAAAATGGGTATAAGTTGGGCTTAACTAATCCATCCAATTAAAATGTAATTGACAGGGTGATACTCTTCCGCTTTTCGGTGGAATTCTGCTTTTTGGGTTCAATTCTGCTTTTTGCTTTTCAGAAACACTATATATAACATTTATTGTTTATTTATAGGGTCACACAAAAAAATTCAGCAACATTATATGTGGAAATTCTATGAAATATGTTTTAGTGATGTTATACTTTTTGAACTCAATCGAATTTATCTATGTTATTAAAGTACACTACATTGGAAATGGTATTTATAGGATTTACAGGGCCACACAAAAGTATGTGGATTCAGTAGGTACAATCTATGAGTGGTAATATGATTTCCTCTCCTTAGAAAGTGCCATTTTGACAGCAGTTTCTCCTTCTCAGTCATATGGCATGAAAAAAAGCATTAGAAAATGCAATACATAAAAGGAAATAAGTGCAGAGTAAAGCTGGTGAAATTTTGACACATGATGAAGTGGCACAACGTCTCTTGCAAGAAATCGATCGTTTAGAAAAGAAGGGAAATGTAAAGAAAGCCCCAACCATACAAAATAAGAAAAAAAAGATCCCCTTCATTCACAGTTACACATCCTACTTGCACAACTTCTAATAGGATGAAAATATCTGAAATTTTACTAGGCAAGTGGGTTAAAGTGAAATATGCAAAAAAAAAAAAAAAAAATGTTCTTGAATTCAATGGACAAATTATTTTCATGGAGGTGAATTCAAAGTAAAGTTCGTAACAAAGTCAAGCATTGGTGATTTTTTTATATTTCCTGAACAAGATGGCACAGATGTGGTTGCCAAATCTCAAATTGAGAAAATTTTAAAAGGAGCCACATTTCAACAACCGTGGTCACTACAGATTTCAAATTTAATAAATTTTACAATTTTTTAAAGTTAACATTTCAATTAATTTTGTGTAATTTTCTTTATATAATTAAAATAAAAACTTAAAATAAAGTTTCCAGCAAATTTAGATAATTATTTATTACTTATTCAATCAATACATATTTTACCACACATAAGGCCCATTTTACCCCACTTCAGAGATAAAAAGTGTATACAAAACAAAAACAAAAAAAAAAATTCTACTATTTAAAATTAAAAAAATAAATTAACGAGTATATAAATGCTTTGTCAAGACATAAGTTGCATAAATAAACACAAAAAAATCATATTAAATATTTTTGTTTCAAAGAAAACAAGCAGTGAATGAAAAAATAGTGCTTTTCATACCCATTTTACCCCACCTGACCCTACTGAGGGCTTTTTGCTTATATTCATGAATCTAGTTAACTAAACAAATAAACTTAAAGATAGAAAAAATATAAAATACTCTTGTCATTGTTGCCATGGCTTAAAAGTATAAAAGTCCTCTGCTGTTATAAAAAATTAAAGAAAATTCAATAAAAGGTGACACAAACATATAAAGATATTATTTAATATAATCCCGAGATCTTTCAAATGCACACACATTCATTTTCAAAGGGAAAAGATGACTGACTGAATAGAAAACAAAATCAAAATACTACGCATGTGCAAGTGAAGTTCAGTCTGTTCTTCTACAGAGGGGTAAAAAGATGAGTTCATATTTTCAGGAGTTCTAGAAATAGGTACTTAGGGTATTATACCAAATTGCAGGAATATTATAAGAAAGGACATCATTACAAACTGTATCACACCTAAGTAAAATCTCAATGGATTCACGGATTATTGAAGAGTAATGGACTGTTTATATGATCATTTTAACTTTTTCGAAGTTTATCTTGATATTTTCTTTTTGATGCAATCTGGATAAAGCTGTACTTGGTTTGTTAAACTTGATATCAGATAAGGGCTCTTTTAGCCTTTCTTTAAATTTTTAAGATGTCATACCAATATAGAATAAACTTCCTTGATTTTCTGTTCTAAATGGGACTAGACTGAATGGGAAGATAAACTTCGAAAAAGCTAAAATGATTTTAGCCAAATATTCGGTATTCGGCTGAATGCAATTTGGGTACTTGTTAGTTATCCCATCGACCAATTTTTCCAAATTATATAGATCTCCAAACCACTCACCAAATTATACAAATTTACATAATTTTTATCTTAAATAATGAAAGAACAAATAAATTAGTATAACATTAATAAAAATACAAATAAAACGTCGAAATAAAAATCACTTGATGACGTATAAACACGTGAATGTGACATTTATGATCAACCATTATTGGCATTTAATCTTATAGTTTGGTGATAGATTTTTGATCGATGGAATAACTAATAAGTACTGCAATTTGTTGTATCCCTGTTAAAAGTGTTATTTGTTTAGTCTATTTATTATCTTATAGTGTAACATTTTAATTGTATGTGTATTTCAGAACATTAGAAGCAGTTGAATTTTTAGTTGATAAATATGGAACCAAAATCTTATGTGAAAAGGATGATAATGGACATACTGCTGCTCACTGGGCTTGCTTGGGTGGACACTTGAATATAATTAAATATATGGTTGAAAGTGGCGTTTCTGTCAATATATCAAGTTCAAGCCATATTGGTGCCTATCCTATACATTGGGCATGTGTAGAAGGTCATGTATCAATTGTGGATTTCCTTTTAAAAGTAAGATTTCCAGTTTCATTATTATTTGTTATGTATTTTCTCATTGATTATGTCCTCTTGAAGGTGTTATCAATCTTAAATGTCGAAGTTCCCTTTGAGGATTGATTTGGATGTTAAAAAAATTTTTATACAGCAGAACACATAGTTTTTATGCTTTATATTTATTATACTTTTTGGAGCTTAGGTCCTAATACATTTCTGTATATTATTAGTGATAAGTTGTTTTGTTTTTATGCACAAGGAAATTCTTAATTCTGTTTATATGTTTTCCTTTGATAATTTAAAGATCAGAATGAAATTCATTCTAGAATATGAAATTTTAATGTTTCTTTGTGTGTCTTTATATTTTTCCCAATATTTTTACACATATTTTTGTTACATATATGGTGACTTTTGAGCTCTACTAAAAATATAATAGTAGTAATATGTGACAAGATAAATAATATTTGTTATGGAACCCAGGGTTGCAATTAGGAATGCAATTGAATATTCAGCATTGTCATTTTTCTTGAATTCAATGCTGGTCAATTCTAAACAGATATTCAGCCGAAAACCTGTGGCCAAATATTTCAAATGTATGTATGTAAATGTATCAATGTATTTAAAATAAGAAATATATTACATGAAGAGTATTGATGAATTATATTTTAATATGTTAATTATTAGGAATAACTGTGAATACTTCCTAATTTTGAGTTTCATGTTATATGTATAAATAAGTATATTTAATGATGCTATTATATATAAAAATATTTCTTTCTTCATATTTAAGTGTAATGTACATTAAAACAGTTAGCATTGGAACTTTACCATATTCAATCTTTAAAGCACATGAATTTAAGAATGAGAAAAAAATTAACATTTTCATTCCCCATTTATGATTTCTCAAATTAAAAACTAATTAATTTGATAAAATTATTATATACTGTGTCTTGTAAATACTACAGTAGCCCTTCACTAATTCATGCTTGATGGGAGACAAGGAAACAGCACAATGTGTGACATAACTTAGGGCACTAAAAAGTTAAGAAAGACTTATAACTTACTAGTAAATTCAAAATGATTGATTGGAAATTCATTTATTGTAATTTACATATCTGAAGTTAATTTTTAAAAGGGCACTTAGAGCAGAGGGAGGCGACACAGAAAAGGCATAGAATATTCAAATGAGCGATATATGGAGGGATTACTGTATTTTGTTGGTTTTACATTAAAAGTAATTTTAAAAATAAAATTACGAGCAAGCTTCTAATTAGCAAACATACATATTTTTAAAATTTCTTTATGTAATTAATCGTTTGGTTAAAGGGTTCATAAATATTTTCTAAACTCCATTCTGTAGAACTTTTTGCTAAATTCTACAGTTTTGTTAAATAGAAATCTAATTGCATATATGTATATAAATATCTTATACTATAATGGGAGCAAAAATTGTGTGTGTGTATGTAAATTTTATCTTAAAAACGGCTGTAACGATTTTGACGAAATTTTGTATTTTACCATTTTTGGGCATGATAAGACCATTGGCCTAGGTCACGTGTTCGAGAAAATTCAATTAGTGGGTCATTTTGGGTCATAATGGGTCAAGGTCAAGCTAATTATATCTAAAAAATGGCTCAATCGATTTTGACTAAATTTTATATCTAACCATTTTTCGGCATGAGAAAACTATTGGGCTAGGTCACATGTGTGAGAAATTTTGATTAGTGGGTCATTTTTGGGTCACTATGGGTCAAGCCAATTTTATCTAAAAAAACAGCTCTAACGATTTTGACTAAATTTTGTATTCTGTCATTTTGGATTACGAGAAGACCAATGGGCTAAGTCACATATTAGAGAAAATTCGATTAGTGGGTCATTTTTGGGTCACTGTGGGTCAAGCAAAGTTTATCTAGAAAACGGCTCGAACGATTTTGACGAAATTTTGTATTTTACCATTTTCGGGCATGAGAATACCATTTGGAGAGGTCACGTGTTCGAGAAAATTCAATTAGTGGGTCATAATGGGCCAAGGTCAAGCTAATTATATCTAAAAAATGGCTCAATCGATTTTGATTAAATTTTATATCCAACCGTTTTTGCGGCACGAGAAAATTATTGGGCTGTGTCACATGTTCGAGAAATTTCGATTAGTGGGTCACTATGGGTAAAGCAAATTTTATCTAAAAAACGGCACTAACGATTTTGACTAAATTTTGTATCTGGTCATTTTCGATTACGAGAAGACCAATGGGATAAGTCACATATTAGAGAAAATTCGATTAGTGGGTCATTTTTGGGCCACTGTGGGTCAAGCAAAGTTTATCTAGAAAACGGCTCTAACGATCTTGAATAAATTTTGTATTCTATTGTTTTCGATCACGAAAATACCATTGGGCTTGATCGCATGTTAAGAAAATTCGATTAATGGGTCTGGGTCAAGCTAATTGAATCCAAAAAAAGGCCCAAAACATTTCGACAAAATTTTGTAATATAGATAGTAGATTTCAATAGAGCCAAAATTATTTTCCATACAAGTAACCACCAAGAAGCTATCATAAGAGAATCTCTGGAAATAATATCAAATAAAGAAATAGTTTGTAACGATATATTATCATATGATATCCACGCAATCTGGAAAGAATTAATAAATAGTTAATAAATCTGTACTTTTCGATAAAAGAATAGCATTTATGCCCCCCCCCCCCTTATTTTCCAATCCACCCTTGAAGTGAAATGGTCTGTTCCGGACAAGGCTGGAGACGCGGAGACAGAACAACTGCTAGTTTTTCACTGAGGATGACCGAGTAAGTGTCGGTCGAAAACGTTATGAATTTTTAAATGACTTTAATGTTTTTAAAGGATTTTATCATACTTGACACCTGTAAGCAATATATTTACATTTTGTGTATCTTATATATGTTAATTTGTAATATACCATTTCCGGGCATGAGGTGACCATTTGACTAAGTCACATGTACGAGAAAAATCGTTTAGTGAGTCATAATGGGTCAAGGTCAAGCTAATTATATCTAAAAAATGTCTCAATCGATTTTGACTAAATTTTATATCTAACCGTTTTTCGTCACGAGAAAATTATCGGGCTAGGTCACATGTTCGAGAAATTTTGATTAGTGGTTCATTTTGGTGTCACAATGGGTCAAGGTCAAGCTAATTGAATCTAAAAAAAGGCCCAAAACATTTTGACAAAATTCTGTAATATACCGTTTACAGGCATGAGATGACCATTGGGCTAAGTCACATGTTCGAGAAAAAATCGATTAGTGGATCATTTTTGGGTCGCTGTGGTCCAAGCTATTTGTATTTAAAAAAAGACTCAAACGATTTTGTCAAAATTTTGTATTATAGAGTTTCAGGGCATGAGAAGACCATTGGACTATGTCACATGTTCAAGAAAATTCAATTAGTAGGTCATTTTTTGGTCATTGTGGCTCAAGCTAAATGTATCTAAAAAAAACGGCTGCTCAAAACATTATGGCAAAATTTTGTATCATATCATTTCTGAGCATGAGAATACCATTGAGCGAAGTCATATGTTCGAGAAAATTTAATTAGTGAGTCATTTTTGGGTTACTGTGGATCAAGGTAATTGTATCTAAAAAAGGCTCAAACGATTTTGACAAAATTTTGTATTATACTGTTACTGGGCACAAGAAGATCATTGGGTTAGATCACATGTTCAAGAAAATTCAATTAATGGGTCATTTTTGGATCAAGTTATTTTTATCTGGAAAACAGCTTTGATAATTTTGATTAAATTTTGTATTCTATTGTTTTCGGGTTCGAGAAGAGCATTGGTTAGGTCGTGTGTCCAAAAAATTTCAGTTAGTGGGTCCCTATGGCTTAGGATCATGCCAATTTTATCTAAAAAGCAAGAATTATACAGTGAGAATGAAATATCGAATTGAACACAAGGCTAATTTTGACCGAGCTTAGCTCGGTCATGCTTGCTAGTATTTTTTTAACCGCCAACAATATTTTTTTGATAAAATGCAAGCTTGTAACTTTTTGTTTTAAAATAAGTTTCTAAAATAAATTTTGAAAAGTTAAAAGTACATTAAATGATGTTAATTGGTTCATATTCTAGATAAAATGTTTACAAATTAAATATGCCTGTCTGTAAAACGTTATGTGATAGTTATTTAGATTTCTGAAAGGCATGTTTCCTTATTTTAAGGCACCAAAAACTTTAAAATATTGCAAAAAGTACATCAAACTCATGACTCCCACTGGTCTGTTTTTTGAAAAAAAATTCATGGTAGGTTTCTGCAACAATTGCAAGAAAAACGCCAAACAATCTACAACATTTATAAAGAAGATTTTTCTTTGAAAAAAAGTGATGTTTAAAAATCCAACTGAGTGGGGAGGGGGTCCTGTAAAATGTTAAGATTTTTTTTAAACAGTAACAAAAAATCAGTTTTAACTAGTCTTTATAATTTTAACACTTTCCAACATAGTTGAAAATTGTTTATGAGTTCAGTTCATCTGTCTATCTGGCACTCTAACTCTTGTAAATATGCTCGTATTGCCAAATAAATTTTATATGTTATTCAGATTTACTATAGAATGTTAGGTACTGAAAATGAAGTGTTTAGCAATTGTAATTGATTTACATGGACACACAACATGTTTCCGTTACATTATGGTCTATGGGAAAAACTCATGTGTGCTATGTTTTATTGATGTTACAACATTTTAAACATAATGAGATTAGTATGGGCCCTTAAGGTGAACTACAATATGCTTTCCCAGGAGTATAGAATAAGAAGAATTTGTACTTTGTTTACAGAAACACTTAAAGAATTCCATTATATTATGATCTATGGGCAAAACTCATTTGTGATGCACTTTAATGATATACTTTAACTGTACTGAAATTAAAAAGGATCACTAATATGCACTACAACATATTTGCTATAGATTATGGAGTGTGTAGCATTTATCCTTCATTTACACAGACACACAGTAGATTCAATTACAAAACTGACTATGATTAACAATTGCTGGAAGTATATTTTCTGCTGTATGCATTTTTAAATTTATCTAATTTTTAGTGTATTACAGAGTGTGTATAAATTCTGTAGATCATATACAGGGCTGCACAAAAGAATTTGCACACATTACTGTATATGGTCAGCAATTGCTGAAAATGCATTTTTGCTAAAATTTTTTTTAAAATGGCTTATATAGATATTGTATGGAAAAATAAAATTTTTAAATAATAGTCTGTTAGTGTTAGAAGTGTTTCATAATATATGTGTATATGCCTGATGCATGATTTTTCATTCTTGTTTATAATATAAAGTTTGAAAAATATTTTATTTACAATGAAAATTAAATTAAAAAATAATTGGTATTTAGCCGCTGACTATTCAGTACTTTGCTGTTTAGTCAAATTACTATTTGTTACTTGTCAAGCTAAAAATAAGTTTCTGTTAACTACTTTAACAATAATGATGATACTTAAACAAAATTTGCAACAGGCTCAATTTATTTTTTATACATTTCTTTAAGTTGTAAAACTTCAGAATCTATCGTGATCATATTATGAATTTATGCCATTTTATCTTCATTAGTCACTACACACTTGCAGGGATGCAAGAGCTGCGCCAATTGCGTTAGACTGCGCCAAATTCGCTTTTCTGCACCAAGCTGCTACAAAACAGCTATTTTTCTTCATTTTGCGCCAAAACGTACTTGGTGCCAAAATGAAATTTAGCACGATTTCGTCGATCCAAGAAACAACAACAAAAAAAAATTTCTAGGACGCTAGAAATTCGCCGCTAGAATTTCGTCAAAAAAGCAAAAAACCGCGGTCAAAGTATTTCTAAAAACACGCAATGTTTGTCAAATGATCGCGAAAAAAAAACGTGGATACAATTCAAATTCGAAGGATAAAAAGTCATTTCGAAAGATCGCTAATTTCGTCAAAAAACGAACAAAACACGGCAAAAAGAACGCGAAAAACGCGATTTCGTTAAAAGATCGGGAATGAAACGCAAATTTTGTCGAAAGATCGCGGGAAACACGCAAATTTTGTTGAAAGATCTCGGTAAACTCGCGAATTTTGTTGAAAGATCGCGAAAAACACGAGAATTTCATCAATAGATTGCCATAAACACGCAACTTTCGTCAAAGGATCGCTAATTTCGTCCAAAAGCGAACAAAACACGGTCAAAAGATCGTGAAAAAACGATAATTTTGTTAAAAGATGGCTAGAAAAAAAAGCAAATTTCATCAAAAGGTCGAAAAACCCAACAAATTTGGTCAAAAGATCGCGAAAAATACGCAAATTTCGTTAAATGATTGCGAATAACACGCGAATTTCACCAAAGGATCGGGGAATAAATGTGAATTTTGTCAAAATATTGCTAACATCGCCAAAAAACGAACAAAGCACGGTCAAAAGATTGTGAAAAAACTTTTAATTTCGTTAAAAGATCGCGAAAAAGTCCGCAAATTTCATGAAAAGGACGCGAAAAACACGCGAATTTCGTCAAAAGATCGCGAAAAACTTGCGAAATTTGTCAAAGGATCGCGAAAAAAACGTGAATTTTGTCAAAGGATCGTTAATTTCTTCAAAAAACGAACAAAACGGGATCAAAAGATAGTGTAAAAACGCGAATTTCTTTAAAAAATTGCGAATTTCATCAAATGATCGTGAAAAACAGCAAATTTCTTCAAAAGGTCGCTAAAAACCTCAAATTTCATCAAAAGATTTCGAAAATCACGCTAATTTCTTCAAAAGGTAGCGAAAAACAAGCTGATTTCAACAAAGGATCAAGAAAAAGACGCGAATTTTGTCAAAAGATCGCGAAAAATACGCGAATTTTGTCGAAAGATCGCGAGAAATACGCAAATTTCCTCATAAGATCGCAAGAAATACGCAAATTTCCTCATAAGATCGCGAGAAATACGCAAATTTCATCAAAAGATCGCGATAAATACGCGTGAATTTCGTCAAAAGAGAGTGAAAAACATGCGAATTTTATCAAAGGACAGCGAAAAAAAGAATTTTGTCAAAAGATCGCCAATTACTTCAAAAAACGAACAAAACGGGGTCAAAAGATTGTGAAAAACGCGAATTTCGTTAAAAGATCGCTAAAAAACCCGCTAATTTCATCAAAAGGTCGCAAAAAACCGCAAATTTTGTCAAGATTTCGAAAAACACGCTAACTTCGTGAAAAGGTAGTGAAAAGCACACTGATTTCAACAAAGAATCGCGAATTTCGTCAAAAGATCACGAAAAAATACGCGAATTTCGTCAAAAGATCGCGAGAAATGGTCGAATTTCGTCAAAAGATCGCGAGAAATGGTCGAATTTCGTCAAAAGATCGCGAGAAATGGTCAAATTTCGTCAAAAGATTGGGAGAAATGGTTTAATTTCGTCAAAAGATCGCGAGAAATGGTCGAATTTCGTCAAAAGATCGCGAGAAATACGCGAATTTCGTCAAAAGATCGCGAGAAATACGCGAATTTCGTCAAAAGATCGCGAGAAATACGCGAATTTCGTCAAAAGATTGCGAGAAATACGCGAATTTCGTCAAAAGATTGCGAGAAATACGCGAATTTCGTCAAAAGATTGCGAGAAATGCGCGAATTTCGTCAAAAGATTGCGAGAAATGCGCGAATTTTGTCAAAAGATTGCGAGAAATGCGCGAATTTCGTCAAAAGATTGCGAGAAATGCGCGAATTTCGTCAAAAGGTCGCGAGAAAGGCGCGAATTTCGTCAAAAGATCGCGAGAAATACAGAATTTTCTTATTTATTAGCATTAGAATTTCGATCTGCTCCAAAAAAAAGCTTTTATTGCTACAAAATTAATTTTTGCTGCTACAAAAATGGGTTTTACCACTACAAAATTCGATTTTTGCTGCTACAAAATTTGATTTTTACTGCTCCAAAGCTGCTTCAATATGACTTTAGCGCACTTTCATCCCTGCACTTGTGAAAATATTTCCTACTTTGTTATTTTGTTGTGTACTTATGTTTATAGCATTTAAAAAAGTATATTTTATTGAGAACTTTCATCTATAGTTTTGTTTGCTACATTTCATTCAAAAAACATTTTGAGCACTTGTTTTAGAATTTTTTTCTTAAAGATAAAAAAAAAACTTTGTGATACTTTGAAAACATTAAGCAAATTTATTGTATTTACTTTTTAAAAAAATTATTGATGTTTCTAACTACACTAGACATTTTATGTGTTGTCATGTTTATATTATCATAGTTATGCCATGTGTATACATACATAGTGTTTTATTTACCAATTTCATTTTTGCATGTGTTGAAATTTATATTTCAATATATTTTGGTTGGAACATATCCAACATTTTATGTCAAACCCAATTTGTAGCTTGAAGACTTTACAAGTCAAGCAAGATGAAAGATCTGGAACTATTAATTTTTTTTTTTACTCTGTGCGCAGCGGAAATTCCAGATTGTGATCTCTAATGCAATAAAGAGATTTTATATAATATTTTAATCAACGAATATGTTGATATTCGAGAAATAGATATTCTTTTTAGAAAGGAGAGGAAGTTTTGATTCAGTTTATAATTATGAAAGGAAAAATTAAATTTTAAAATGGGGAATCTAATTTTAAAAAAGGAGATAAATAATGATATTTGATGATATGTTACTTTCAGCATAACATATATCTGCCACTTTCCCTCAAAAACTAATATAACTCACTTGATTTTGGCTGGACACACCTTCAGGAAGTATACCAACATTACAATGGCACATACATAGTAGAAAACAAAGTTGCAACTAAAATATATATCATATAGATAAATGAGCTCATAAAAATGTTTTAAGCATATGCATTCATCAATAAAAATATTCAGACTTAAATTCTCAAATGTAAAATACATGGTATACCATTATCAACATATTCGTTGATGAAAATATTATATAAAATCTCTTTATTGCATTAGAGATCACAATCTGGAATTTCCGCTGTGCACAGAGTAAAAAAAAAAAAAAAAATAGTTCCAGATCTTTCATCTTGCTTGACTTGTAAGTCCTCAAGCTACAAATTGGGCTTGTCATAAAATGTTGGATATGTTCCAACCAAAATATGTTGAAATATAAATTTCAACACATGCAAAAATGAAATTTGCAAATAAAACGCTATGTATGTATACACATGGCATAACTATGATAATATAAACATGACAACACATAAAATGTCTAGTGTGGTTAGAAACATCAATGATTTTTTAAAAAAGTAAATACAATAAATTTGCTTAATATTTTCAAAGTTTCACAAAGTTTTTTTTTTTTTTATCTTTGAGAAAAAAAATCTGAAAAAAGTACTCAATATCTGTTACATATAAAAACTGTTGATTTGAAACTCTGAAGCATTCATTATAAAGAAATGCAGTAGTACTGTCAAGCTAAAAATAGGTTTCTGTTAACTACTTTAACAATAATGATGATACTTAAACAAAATTTGCAACAGGCTCAATTTAATTTTTATGCATTTCTTAAAGTTGTAAAGCTTCAGAATCTATCGTGTTCATATTATGAATTTATGCCATTTTGTCTTTATTAGTCACTACACACTTGAGAAAATATTTCTTACTTCATTATTTTGTTGTGTACTTATGTTCATAGCATTTTAAAAAGTATATTTTATTGAGAACTTTCATCTATAATTTTCTTTGTTTTAAAATTTAGAATGGAGTGTCTATAAATATACGTGATAGGAATGGATGCACTCCTCTCATAACCTCTTGTCAACATGGTAACAGTCATCTTGTTTGCTATTTACTCGGGCGTGGTGCAAATAAGTCTATCTGTGATCGAAACGGAGATACTGCTTTGCATTGGGCAGCTTATAAAGGTTGGTATTCTTCTATATTTAATTAGATAATAAATATAATGTAAGTTACTTCATTTATGAAGTTTATGTAAGATTAGTGTTGAACACATGTAAAATAGCTAAAAAATGAATAAATATTGAAAAAAAAAAAAGTTTCCTGAAGAGTTAATTTTGAATATTCTAATCAGAAATACCCACCATTTTTGTTAATGTATGGTAATAATAAAATAAAGTCATGTGACCATGTTAAATGAAAATGTAACTGTTGAATACCACAAGCTTTTTATTTTATAGCTCCCATTTCTTTTATTTTCTGTACTTTGTTGAGGAAAAAAAAAACAAAAAAAAACAGATAAACTTTTTCTGTTAGTCAAATTTAATGTAAGTAACTAGTGGGAAAATTTTGCTCAAGAGAAAAAAAATAGAATATAGAAGAAATAAATGTTGTTGATTCCTGAACAGTATAAATGTATTTAATAAACAAATTGTGAGAAGATAAATAAGTCTTTTGAATAACCCATAGACAATTTTACATGTTGCATGTCTGCTCAAAATGTATTTCTGTATTAATTTTATTTTATAACTGAAAACATTTGATAATGATAATAGTTCTCATTGAGTCTTTTATCTACATAACATAGTTGTTATATAAATATGGATATTGTACACATTTCTTTGTTAAATAATGTCACGTTCGATTGTTAATATTACACAATGTCAAACATTTGCTTGTGTTTCTTGTAATTCATAAAATTATAAACTGAATTTTAGGTAGCTTTCTTTACAAAAAAGCTACCTATTGCAGCCGTTCGGAGGTAAGCGATTTCAAAAAATTTTGGTATATTTTCATCGATCATGACCCCCAGACCCCGAAACCACCCTCCGTTCAAAATTGATATATATATATATATATACAGGCAAAGTTCTTTAATCCGCACAAGTTGGGACTAAAGGTTGTGCAGATTATGGAATATTGCGGATTATGGAGTATTATATCTCATTTTCTTATTTCTGGACACTATTTTAATTCCATATTCAGTATAACATGAAAGAAAAATATGAAATATAATAATTAATTTTTCTGGACACTATTTTAACTCCATATTCAGTGTAACATGAAAAGAAAAATGTGAAATGTAATAATTAATTTAATATGCTCTCTCAAAAAATGCATTTTTCAAATTCTTGTATTAAAAAATTGATTATATTCACTTTTATATTTAAAATTTTCAGATATTTCTTTTAAAAAATCATTTTTGGATCAAAAATTTGTAAATTTGTTTAATTGTTTACATTCATTAAGCAATGCGAATTATAGAAAATTGCGGATTATGGGAGTGCGGATTATAGATCCTTGACTGTATATATATATATATATATATATATATATATATATATATATATATATATATATATATATATATATATATATATCTGACCTATGTCACACTGTAACTCCCGTAATTATGAACCGATTTCGATGTAATTCGGTGTGTACATAGTACATACCAATGTCTCGACCGAGTTCGTTGGCCAGCTTCATCCGCCGTTTTGTTTCAAAATGGCGGCCATTTAAAATTTTTAAAAAAATTTAAAACTTGAAATGTGGTACCAAAAAATTAAAAATGGAAAAATATTTTTTTCTTATGTATTTGACTTTTATACAAAGATTTCGGAGCAGTTTTTGTTTCGTCTATATCTTAAAAAATGGCTGAGTTATAGCATTTTGAATTTCTAGCGTGGCTGACATTTTGAAACGTCCTGAATTTTGTCACGCGATAAAAGGCGTATTTATGAACCGATTTGGATGTAATTCGGTGTGTACATAGTACATACCAATCTCTCGACCAAGTTCGTTGTCCAGCTTCATCCGCCATTTTGTTTCAAAATGGCGGCCATTTAAAAATTTTTTAAAAATTTAAAATTTGAAATGTGGTACCAAAAAATTGGAAATGGAAAAATATTTTTTTCTTATGTATTTGACTTTTATACAAAGATTTCGGAGCAGTTTTTGTTTCGTCTATATCTTAAAAAATGGCTGAGTTATAGCATTTTGAATTTCTAGCGTGGCTGACATTTTGAAACGTCCTGAATTTTGTCACGCGATAAAAGGCGTATTTATGAACCGATTTGGATGTAACTTCGTTTATACATAGTACATACCAATGTCTCGACTGGGTTCGTTGGCCAGCTTCACCCGCCATCTTGTTTAAAAATGGCGGCCATTTAAATTTTTAAGAAAAATTTAAATTTGAAATGTGGTACCAAAAATTGAAAATTGAAAAAATATTTTCTTCTTATGTGTTTGACCTTGATAAAAAGATTCGGGAGCAGTTTTTGTTTCGTCTATATCTTAAGAAATGGCTGAGTTAAAGCATTTTGAATTTCTAGCGTGGCTGACATTTTGAAACATTCTGATTTTTCTCACGTAATAACAGGCGTATTTATGAACCGACTTGGATGTACCTTGGTGTGTACATAGTACATACAAATATCTCGACCGAGTTCGTTGGCCAGCTTCATCCGCCATCTTGTTTCAAAATGGCGGCCATTTAAAAAAATTAAAAAATAAAAAAATTTAAATGAGATACCAAAAAATTGGAAAATGATAAAGATTTTTTTTGTATGTGTTTGACCTTAATACAAAGATTCCGGAACAGTTTTTCTTTCGTCTATATCTAAAAAAAAATGGCTGAGTAATAGCATTTTGAATTTCTCTTGTGGCTGACATTTTAAAACGACCTGATTTTTGTCACGCGATAACAGGCGTATTTATGAACCTATTTGGATGTAACTTGGTCTGTACATAGTACATACCAAAGTCTCGACCGAGTTCGTTGGCCAGCTTCATTCGCCATCTTGTTTCAAAAGGGTTGCCATTTAAAAAAAATTAAATTTAAAATTCAAAATGAGGTATTAAAAAATTGGAAAATGAAAAAGATTTTTTTTATGGGTTTGGCCTTGATACAAAGATTTTGGAGCAGTTTTTGTTTCTGAAAATTTGTTCTTTTGTTGATATCTTAAAAAATGGTTGATTTATAGCACTTTGAATTTCTAGCATGGCTAACATTTTGAAACGATCTTGTATTTGTCACGCGATAACACACGTATTCGCCTATTTCGATGTAAGAAGGCATGTGGATAGTATACATCAACATCTCGACCAAGTTCGCTGGCCAGATTCATCAGCCATCTTGTTTCAAAATGGCGGCCATTAAATTAAAAAAAATATATATATATTTAAAGTGAGGTGCAAAAAAATTAGAAATTGAAAAAGGTTTCTTTCTTAAGTATTTGATCTTGATATAAGGATTCAGGAGCATTTTTTGTTTGTCTTTACCTTAAAAAATGGCTCAGATATAGCAGTTTCAATTTCTATGGTGGGTGACATTTTGAAAAATCTGATTTTTTGCATGCGACAGCACTCCTATATATTAACCGATTCCGATGTGAGTGAGCATATGCACAGCAATTACTAAGGTCTCGACCAAGTTCACTGCTTAGCCTCATCCACCATGTTGTCTTAAAATGACAGGCACTTTAAGAAATTGCCGAATTTGGCAGCCAAATATAAGTTACTTTAAAGAAAAGCAGCTTGGATAAAGCTGACTAATTTCGCGAAATTCTCATTCATTATATTGATAAAAATTAGTATTGAATCTCCTATATTCGGTTTCCACTAAACTGAGCTTCGTGTGTTTGCATGATATAAGTTGGCTTTTTTTAAATAAGGATTATGAAAGCTACCTCTTCCTCCCGGCACTGGCCGGAAGGACTTTTTAAAAATTCTATTTGAAATTGATTCCTGTAATAAGATACTGCTGTTGAATTTGTGCCTTTTTTATTTTAGGGAATATTTGAGTAGAAAAATGGTATAAAGTAAATTTTTTCAACATGATATTTTTCAGTATTAATACATCAAGTAAAAGCTTGGAGACATAAGCAGAAAAAATACATTTTATGTTTCCAGTTATGGCCGAGTACCTATCCACTCCTTTATGAGGATACTCTAGTTGATGAGTGATTTTGAGATTTTTCCTGCAATCATATTGTCCTGAATCAGTCACATTTGTGTGTGAATGAGCTATTTATTCTATCATTCTTTAAGTTTCACAAAGTGTGTATGTATCTTTAGAAATCAGGTTGTCACACTTATTTTAGAATAATATGTTAATTGGGTAATTGTGGTTGTGTAGTAGATATATAGTACATTAGTAGATGAATTCAGTGGATTTTGAATTTCAGTTTTCTTGTGCAATTTACACCATCTGTTGAATTCGACTGGAATTCCCAACTAAAAGTTTTCAATAGAGTCAGGGGCTGTTAGTTTTCACCTTTTTTGTAAGAAGTTGAGATTTGTATTTCATATAATGAAGCATTAGGATCCACAGGATTCCATTTATTGCTTGTATTATCTTTTAAAGTGCATTTTTAGGCTCCAGTATAGCAAACGGGGGGGGGGGGGGGCATTGGGAGTCAAGTTAAGTTAATTGCAATGTAAAAAAATTGGGGTAGGATTCCTCTACCCCACTCTTTCTTAAATTGAGCTTATTTTTGATCATCTGAATTAAATCTACCTGTTCCAATACTGATAATACAGGGTCATCGAAAAATAATGCCTAGATTTTAAAAAATCATAACATCGAAACCTTTTATGTTAAATGAGTAATTCTTTCACTACACGATAACTGGTGAATGCAAGTTTGGTTTTAGTTCACCATAATTCGTTTGTGTGTCTGTGTTATGCACGGATTAGTTGCGCAGTCATCAAGGTCAGCCAACGTGCCAGACTGTAGCTGCTCAGTATGATGTTGACCCTGCAACAAAAAGTACAGTGTGTGATTTGGTATGCAGGTTATTTTATGACAAAGTTATTGGACCTTTCTTTTTCGAAGAAAAAACCATGTTCTGAGCATCTGCAGTCTAGCACGTCAGCTGACCTTGATGACTGCGCAACTAATTTGCACATAATACAGACACGCAAATGAATTCTGGTGAACTAAAACCAAACTTGCATTCACCAGTTATCGTGTAGTGAAAGAATTACTCATTTAACATAAAAGGTTTCAATGTTATGATTTTTTTTTAAAATCTAGGCATTATTTTGCGATGACCCTGTATTTCCTGCTTACTGATATAAATAAATTGTTGTGTTTTATTAAATCTATATCATGACCTTCATTCAAGTTGACAGCCCATAAGGGCAATTCACACAGTTGTTCAATGTTTATAGCAGTTTACTTCATACTAAAATTTATTCAGAGCAAAATTCAATTGGACTGTCCAGTCTAAAATTAATTCAGCGTTTAAATTTATGTATGTTTAATTAGTTTTTGTACTGATGACCTGACAATATCTGAGATGCAATCAGTGGAAAGTTCAAAAAATAATTTTGCCGTGTATTGAATAAAAATGATTATGAAAATAAATCTATTTCTAAATTTTAAGTTTCAATGAAAAAAAATTTTTTTTCTTTATAGTATGATGCATTCATAAAGGTTTTATTTATGGTTAGCTAAAAATGATTTTAAGTTGAATGTATTTTATCAACCAACAACAAGAGGGGTACTAACTCGTGTTCAGGATTTTTAATAAAAAGGAGGGGATAAATGGGAAGCATTTTCTTAAGTTTACCTTTTATAAAAATGTATATCTGCAATTACACACTGATCTATGCTAATTATGCAATAATTTCAATTAAGCAATAACTCCTTCACAAAAAGCATATTGTGCTGCTTTTAATTTTTAGATGCTGCTATTTTTGAATAATAATTTTTGCCATATTTAATCACTTAAATTTTGATTAGATAGTATGAAAATTATTGTTTAGTGCTATTAAAATTCAAGGATTATGCACCTCCTATATGGTTTGTACACTTGTCACGAAGTGGCTAAATTAGTTGTATATTTTTTTACACTTATTACATCTCATTTTATGCTGTTTGCTTATCATTAAAATAACTGTAATCTAAGACCAATTATGAATCACAAGGAGTCACCACAGTTACTGTTTAAACCTTTTAACGAGTAATAACTAGCCAAAATTATTGTATATTCATTGAACTAAGTAAATGGCATATATGGAAATGATAGTTTGTCTGAAAATTTGCTTGCATAAATGGCAAAGTAATTTTATGGTCATTAATCTCATGAAAATTAATAAAATTAAAACTTGAAGAAAAAAATCAAAACCATTTCAATAATAAATATTCTTCAAATGCTCCAAAATAAACAATTGACCTAGTTAATAATTTTTAATTTTTTCTGTCAAGTTTGATCAGCTTTTAAATATTGTAAATGTTAGAAATTTTATTAAAGAACAGCATAGAAAAAAAAATGAATAGAGGAGATAAAATTCCAAAGCCACCCTCTTGTGCATGAGTTTGGAACATTATATATACAACTCCAAGTCAAAAAATTAGAATAATTCATTTCTATTTGGATTTCTCATTTTCATTTGTATTTCATTAGCTTTATTTCAGTGTAGTACAATTCAAAAACAACAACGGTTAATATTTTAATACATTTGCATGTTATTAAAGAAAATTAAAATTGTAAAAGATAATATTTTGAGTGAATATTGTATTTTTATAAAATTTTTATTATTCAAAATATTAGAATATTAAAATGGGTGGCTCAAAAAATTAGAATACTTATGAATTTTCCTGATTGGTTCAGAAGGTTGCACAAATTAAGCATAAAATTAGCTTCTGTGGGACTTCTTCTTAAGTTATAAAAGTGCTTTGCATCATCATTGTTTTCATTTTGTGTAAAACATGGGTCGTTCTTCCGACATAATGGAGTTTACAAAGCATTGTATTATTGATTTGCATAAAGAAGGTCGTAATCAGCAATATACATCGGCAGTTACTTAAAATGTTTTCAACCAAGTATTAGTAGAGTAATAAGGCAGTATTTTAATGACGGACATTTGGAAAAGAAGCATCTGAATAGCACCGAAAGTCTAAAACTACTCAGGGAGATAATAGAAAGCTTAAAAGTATTGCTAAAAAAAAAAGTTTTAGAAGTGGTAAGATATTTGCATCGAAAGTGGAAAGAACGGTGTTAGAACCAGTGAGTGGAAACGGTGTTGATGTGAGCAAATCTACAACACTAAGATGTCTCCATAAACTTGGATTTTAATCTCGTGTACCAAAGATAAAGCTCCTCATGACTATTAAACAGAAAAGAGAGAAAGTGAAGTGGTGCAAAAAAAGGGCTTTTATGGGGCCTGGATGATTGGAAAAAGATATTGTTTAGTGATGAGAGTGTGTTTTGAGTAACATATGGTGATCAAGGTGTTCATGTATGGCGAATGAAGCAAGAAGCATATGACAAGGACTACATGAAACGATCAGTGAAATTTGCTGCCAGTATAATGGTATGGGCTTGCATGACTGCACATGGTCCTGGAAGGCTGTGTATCATTAACAAAAGGATTAATTCTGAGATATATCAAGAAATCCTTGAGCATTTCATGATACTACCATCAGAAGATCTGTGTGGTGATGATTTTATTTTTCAACATGATTTAACACTTTTCACACAGGTCAATGTCCACCAAGAACTGGCTTAGCCAACACCAAATTAACATACTTCCCTGGCCAGCTAATTCACCAGATTTAAATCCAATAGAGAATTTTTGAAGAATAACGAAGAAAAGACTACAAGATATTGCACCAAAAAACAAAGTTGAGCTTTTTTCCAGCATAAAGCCGACATGGTCATGTCTGGGCAGAAATCATTGTGAACCACTTGTAGCTAGTTTGGCAAAGCAAATTCATGATGTTATCAAATGTAAAGGTGACGCTACAAAATATTAAAAACCGTATATACTCGCGTATAAGTCGACCCCCTAACTTTCGAATGCAAATTCTGGAAAAAATAAAAAACCCGCTTATAAGTCGACCCCTTAACTTTTTGCTTCAATTTTGCACAAAATCAAACAAAAGATTTCGCTTCCCAATGCAAAAAGGTAGTAAGTTAACAAAAACAAATCATTGAAATTTTTTTAAATGATAAATTATTATTATTTGTATATTTTATATCTTATTTTTCTATTCATACACATAAGATGCCATATTTTTGCAGTATTCGAAGTTTTTGTTTTTGCTTTTTTAACTGACTCGCGTATAAGTCGACCCCCCAAATTTGCTTACCGAAAATTGTTAGAAATTCCTCGACTTATATGCGAGTATATACGGTAACTATTTTTCCTCGTTTTATTTTAACACATATTATCTACAATGCATTGTTCTAATATTTTGAACCAAATAAATGGTTATTCTAATAGTTTGATTTTTTTCCTAGTGTGAATAATTATTTTAATTTTGTTATTATTTCCTTTAATTTTTATGTTGAAAGATTCTACAAACTATGTAAATTCTTACAATATCAAGTTTTATCCTGTATTACTTTTTGTCTAAGTGATACATAAAAAACCTTTTTTCACAGTTTCTTTTTTTCTATTTTAAATTTTTTACTTGGAGCTGTATATATTGGGATTTCCTCTCAACTTTCAGAAAGGCTTCTTGAAAAGCAAAAAGCTGTTATTGGTATGAGTTACTTGAAGAATGCTGCAGATGGTAATAACATTAAATCATCCCCACAATGATTAGTTTTTTTGGGAGAGGTACTAATTGTCCATGATCAGGACCAGTGCAATGTTGCATGGGGCCCTGGCAAATGAGGGCACATTGTCTCAAACTGTAATATTCGACTAATAAAATCATTTTTAAAAATTGTATATATCACAGAATAGTTTTAATATAGAGTATATAATGTATGAAAAAAAGCATGCAAATTCTTTCACATGTAATGTGTATAATTTTAAAAACCTTAAATCTTCTATCCTTTAGAGTATTTTAAATATTTATTTTTTGTGTTTATGGTTACTTTCAGGATCCTCATATCTATATATTTCCCAACAATTATATCAACTTTGGCTGTAAGAAATAAAGCCAATGCTAACTTTTTTTTGCGAAAAATATAAAAAAGAAAAATTTAGAACAATAGCATCATTATTCTACACATTATTTCGACTTGTATAGGGATGCTCAGGGCCCTAACAAGGTTCTAACTAGCATGGGTCCCTGTCAGCTGCCCCGTTTGCCTGATGGTTGTGCCGGCCCTGGCCATGATTACCTGCAGAGGCACTTGAATTGCGTAAGAATAAAAATATTGCTCTTTATTTATCTTTAAATTATTGAACTTTTTGGATATTGATTTTAATTTCTGTTACTTTTCCATTTTTTCTACCTTTTATTATGTTGATGTACCAGATATAGGCAGGCACACACGTGTATATCTTTATGTATTTGGAAAATTCCTGTTGAAAAAATTTGTGTATTTAATGTCATGTTTGAATTCATTGTTTTATAATTGAAAATAATATTAATTTTTTTTTTCTGGAAATCAAAATAATGTTCCTTTGACATGTAAAGTATTACAAATAAAATGGTATTGGATAAATGCATTTGTAACTTAATATTTACAAAAGTATTTCTGATGATGTTACTGACGGATTGATTCATGTTATCCTGTCAATTTAGGTTATCCAGATCTCATGCGTCTTCTTATTTATTCTGGATTTGATCCTCGGTTACAAGATAATTTTGGGTATAATGCTTTGCACTTGGCCTGTCTAAGTGGTAACCTAGTTGCTGTTGAAGATCTCTGTGAGAAAGTAAGTATTCCAGATTTTACATTCTCATGTCCTTTTCCTCTTCTATTTTTAATCTTTTTAGTAGTACACTTATATATGTTTTTCTTTTCTGTAACCTCAGGGAATATGTCCATATACATATGTTTCCATACTTTACTCCACGAGGAGTTAAATTATATATTCACATTGTATTTTATGTTTATCAGAGAGCTAGTGCCATCTATTGGCAATGTTTTAAAACATCTTTCTGACATGGCTAGCATGTAGGGGCATTGAAATTCACAAAATTGTAGTCTAGTGCACAAATTGAATATAAAAGAGAAATTTAAAAAAAATTAAGCTGAAAAAATGTACTCTGAAAAGATTAAGTATAAAGTCTATTTTCTAAAAATTTTATATGATAAATTTTTAACTTCAGGAAACATTGTAACATTCATTATATTCAGACCATGTTGCTCTATTTTTATAAAAGCTTCTTAGCTCATCAAATTACAGTTTTAAGGTAAAATATTGAATTTTTATGTAGATTTTCTCAAGTGTTATTTCAATGGATAACTTTAAACAGGGGTGATTGTGCTCCGGGTGTACCCCGGATTTCCGGGTTTTTCGATCGATTCTTCCGGGTTTATGAGATCGATACGTTTTGTGGAAAATTCGGATATTAAAAAATATCGCGAATTTCGACAAATGGTCGCCGGAAAAAATCAATTCCTCAATCATTCGCCGAAAAAAATCGACAATTTCGTCAAAGATTGCAGAAAAACACGAATTTTGTCAAAGAATCTCTAAATAAACACAAATTTCATCAAATGATCGCGAAATAAACACAAATTTCGCAAAGGAATGAATTTCTTTAAAGAATCGCCAAAAAAACGCAAATTTCACCAAAGGATCGCGAAAAAACGCAAATTTCGTCTAAGAACCTCAAAATGAACACAAATTTCGCAGAGGATCGCGAAAAATCAAGATTTTCATCAATGATCCCGGGAAAACGGATATATCGTGAAAGGATCGCTGGGAAAACAGAAATATCGTCAAAGGATCGCTGGAAAAATACAGATTTCGGTAAAGTATCGCGGGAAAAAACATGAATTTCTTTAAAGAATCGCGGAAAACACGCGAATTTCATCAAAAGACCACAGAAAAAACACAATTGGAACTGGGAAAAATTTTCCCCATTCCGGAATCGCGGGGAAAACACAATTTTCGTAAAAAGATTGCGGGAAAAAGGGAGATATCGTCGAAAGATCGCGGGAAATGCCAAATTTCGTTAAAGAATTACGGAAAAAACATGAATTTCTTTAAAGAATCACGAAAAAATTGAAATTTCACGAAAGGATCGCGAAAAAACGTGAATTTCGTCAAAGAATCTCAAAATAAAACAAATTTCGTCTAATGATCACGAAATAAACACTAATTTCGTCAAAGGATCGCAAAAAAGCACAAAATTCGCAAAGGAGCGCGAAAAAAAAAAGATTTTCGTGAAAAGATCGCTAAGAAAAAACGCGATTTTCGTCCAAAGATCGCGGGAAAAACTGAAATGTAGTCAAAATATCGCGGTTAAAACGCAAATTTCGTTAAAGGATCACGAAAAAAATTTCTTTATAAAGAATAACGGAAAAAAAATCGTCAAAAGATCGCAAGAAAAAACTCTAATTTCGTCAGAGAATCTCGAAAAAACGCCAATTTCGTCAAAGGATCGCGGAAAAAACGGCAGATTTCGTCAAAAGATCGCGAAAAAACGGCAAAATTCCCCATGAGAACGTGAAAAGCGGCAAATTTCGTCAAAAGATTGCGGAAAAGCGGCAAATTTCGTCAAAAGATCGTGAAAAAACCGCAAATTTCGTCAGAAGATCGCAAAAAAACCGCAAATTTTGTCAAAGGGGCCCCGCAAAAAAAAAAAAAAACAGTGACAGGAGTGATATTTTCCCCCTCTGTTGTAACCTTTCAGAAAATTTGCTGTGAATTACAGAATTTTTTTTAAACTCAGACCCCCCCCGCTGTATTTCTGAAAATGTGATGTGAATTTCCAAAACTTTTTTTTTTCACTCAGGATCACCCCTGGAAAAAACACATTAAAACCTGGAATGATTCCCCTTCCCCTCTGCTGTGAATTTCAGATACATATATATTTTTTTTTTACATTCAAGAATCACCCCTGGTATTGTGACACCCATCTCAATCGCGGTACAAAAATGTCCAGAATTGCATATCTGTAATGTAAATACCCAGGAAGAAAGCAGGAAAAAGAAATTTACCTTGTGTAAGAGCAAAGCTAAAAAAACAAACAAAATTTCTATTTTTATTTATATATTTTTCTTTCTTTCACTAATACTTAGCCACTTAGAAGTAAAATTGGATTGGTTTTGACATTTTTTTTACTGTTTTCAAATAACTAGGTGTCATATGACTTGCATTAAATCTACTAAGAGATCGCACTCTTAACACATAAATTGTACTTGTTTCATGAGTACTTGGAATAAATTTATTTACTGATTATAGAATTCGAACTTTGCATATTTAGCAAGATAAATTGCACTCTTCATTTAAAAAAGTCATTTAGCTTTCAGTGAAATTAATGTAAGTTTACCAAATTATGTTTTTCTGCAATTGTATATTTCAAACAATAGCAGAAATATATCATTTGTTGTCATGTTGTTGCAGTATCAGTTGTTATGTAAATTGATATTGATATATTTTGCATCGATAATTTTCAGGGTTTTCCACTTTGTATCAATTAATTTTCAGGGTTTTTCACTCTGAGTCACAATCACCCCTGTTTAAATTTTATGTTATTTTGGTCATGTATGAAACTTATTACAATTTCTCTATCCTTTAGACTCAGCATCTTATTGTAATAACATGCAAGCATGATTGTTGTTTTTGTCTAAATTTTGCCCTGGAGCATTATAATATAAAAAGTAGTGAAAGTAATCATTATTAACAATAGATTTTAATTATAGATTTTTTTTTTTATTTATCAATAAAACTCATATTAGTAATTAATTACAACTTTTTTAGCATTATAAAATATTGAAAGTAATTATTTTGCACTAATTATTGAACAAACACAAATAAAATAATGCATTTTTATCTCAATACTGAAAATTATTAAATTTTGAGTTGTAACATCCCTTCATGAAAGTTGTATTATGTTTAATTCGAAAGAAAATATGACAATTGAGATATGTTTGAAGTAATTCTTTCTTATATAACTGGAGATCTATTTAATGGGACACTGAGTGGTTATAAATAAGATATTTTTTTTTTTAATTCTCAAAGCAGACACACAAACAAGGACATTAAGATAAAACATTTATGTACCTTGAGATAATAGAAAATATAATTTTAAAAATTTAGCTAGGATTGTACATTATATTGAAAAAATTTTGTCATATTATTTTCATATATACACACACAGATATATATATATTTAATATATACATATTTGTTGTTGTTGTTGTTCCTTCAAAGTGTCATGATCTTTGGAGGCTAATTTGCCAATCACATTTAAAATACAACAGTGTCCAAAAAGTCTTTCAATGATTTACAATATGTATTAATATCTGCTATATATAAGTGATATATATAATATGTGAAACTAGCTCCAAAATGTTGGAAAACTAACTGAATTTTTTTGTTGCAGGTTCCCATAATGTGGTTGTAGTGTAGCAGTGTTAGGATCCCAGAAACAGAAAATGTTCACAAATCAGAAAAAAAAAAAAAAAATCAGTTTGTACTCCAGTGTCATGAGATCTGATCACCAAGAACAGTGCAGAGGAACTCTTGAACAATGCATGGAAAGATGCCAACAATGTCAAGGGTATTAAGTTGGGGTATGGCAAGTTCAAAACCATGGGTACTTTTGTTAATATACCAAGAACTAGCTGACCGTTAACTTCATCTTAAAGGGCGGAAGAATTGAGGCAGAAGACTTAATGCTCTTGATATCAGCTTGTATCTTTCCATATATTGTTTGAAAATTCCTCTGCACAGTCTTTGGTGACTGGGTCTTGTGATACCAGAGGACAAAGAGTTTTTTTTACTGATTTATGAACATTTCAGATTTCCTGGACGCTGACACTGCTACACTATAGCTACATTACGGAAACTTGCAACAAAAATACTTTGATTTCCAACATTTTGGCACCAGTTTCACATATCTATCTTATATATATTAGATATGAATAAATTTTGTAATCAAGGAAAGACTTTTTGGACACACATTATAATAACAACAAAATACATGTCATTGTAATAATTGTACTACATAGAAAAGCTTCTACAAGAAAATGCTTAAGTGATCCATTTAATTGGAGATTGTGGTTTATCTCAACTAATATACAAAATCATTTTATTAGATGATACTTTATATATAGTTTATGATTGTTATGATTTTGTTGACAATATATGCAAAAGCTACAAAATCTAATGTTAAATTAATTTCAGCTTATCATATTTTAGATTAAATGCATAGCATTTCTTCTAAAATAAGGATTCATATTAAACTATAATTTACTATCACACTACCTAATCTACAGAATTTCCTTACAACTGTAGCATTTTTTGTAGAATTGCTTTAACTATTCACCATAAAGTAAGTGCTAACAATGATAAATATATATATATATAAAGTTGCTTAAGTCACTGGTGATGCTATTTTCCATGTTGATTAAAAAATACCGTTGTAGTACTATAATTTAAAACATCTAGATCTGACACTCTCATTTTTTATTCTCCTTCTGTATTTTATACCAAATAAATTTGACAGGCAATATCTATAACATTTCTTTAAAATATTTCATTTTGAAATTCTATTTCCATCATTATGACAATTATTCTGCTTAACATAAGTACTCAGTACTGAGAGATAATTGTATGTAGACATTGTAATGACTATGTTTTTTTAAAATGAGCTTTAAAATTAGTGCTCTATTAAATTCTTAGAATGATGCACCAGAGAGTTTAACTTATATGTATCCACATTTTATTGTAGAGGTCATTAGCTTTTCACTATTGTTATTTATTTATATCACTTTTACTTTATATTCTCTAGTATGTTTATTTCAAAATTGTGTTAAAAAATGTGTTTTGCAGGATAAAATAGAGCTTGAGACCAAAGATGAGCAAAATAAAACACCAATGCAACTGGCAGAAGAACAGGGCCAAAAGGATATTGTTGATTATTTGAAAGAAAAGAAACGAAAATCTTTTTGGCCAAGTTTTGATTTATGGTAAAAATTTTATATAAGTTGACTAATAATTTCTATAATTGGTATACTAGATAAATGATAATGATAAAAAATATTTACCTCATCAAAAAAATCTACAGTATCAAATAAGTAAGAGGTAGTTAAAACAATTACATTGCATAATGATTCAGTCAACATCAGCAAGTCTTTCAAATATTGTTTCAGTTGTTTGTTTTATGACCAAACACTTTGGGATATTAAATTGAATTGAATTCGAATTGTATTGATTGTACAATTCTTCAACTTTATTGGAAAATGATTTTATATTTGATTGTTGTTTTTCAATTATTGTTTGTAAAAATGCAAGTAAACTACATACAGTATCAGATTTTTAAAAATAATTATTGCATTACATGCATGTTCCAATTAATTATGACAGGATTAAAATAATTACTGAAACAGATACCAATGAAATAAAGTAGGATATGTACACACTTTATGTTGTATCAACATGATTTGTCAATGAATGTAACGTCTCATTTTTATTCATTTTGTATAGATTTTTTGTTACAAAAAGATTTATTTTCACATTTGTTTTGCAAGTATATTTTGTAATTTTTAATGATTATTTTGCATGTTTTTCAATTTGAAATTTTGATTATTTTAAAATTAATTTTGATATTATTTATTTCTAGATACTAATTTTTCAAGTCTGATTTGTCTAGATAATTATTATTTGGTTGACAAAGGTATTTTATATTGCTTTTAGTTATTTTATGTTTTTATTTATTTATTTATACTTATCTGTTTTAATATTATTAATGTACTGATTTTAAGTTTTTATAAACTGAATGTCAAAATTTTGTTTTGTTGAATTTTATCAACTAAAATAAGTTTTAAAAAATTATCTTAAATATAATGTTTAATTTCTAATACATTATAAAATCATCATAATTATACTTTGGTATTATATTCAGGGGTGTACATAGAAAATGTGAGAGCTGATACTGATTACATTTATGGGCCCTGTATATGTATATACTTAGAGGTCAGAAGTACTACACTACAAGTAGCAAAACTACAGTAGTCATCTCTTCTCTGATAGTTTGTAGTGTAGCATCTACATTAAAAAAATGTAGTGTAGTGAATAGGACAATACAAAAATTATAGTTTGTAGCAATCATACCTGCTACTTTTAACACTATTTTAGAAGAAGGAGGAACGCCAATCTTCTAATCATGTAATCATAACTTGCTTCATTTATACAAAATGTGTTCTGTGTAACAATTTGTGAATGTCAGCAACATGTCTCAGTTGCAGTATCATAGTTTTTTCATTGACTCTTGCCAAAGTGTTAACTCACAAAAAACATTAAGGCTGGCAACATTTTGTCTACTTACTCCTTATTGGATCTTATGGTTTAATATTTAATACCATGTTTTTTTTCCTTTGGAGTTGAAATTGACAGAGAAAAATAAAGTGAACTGTTCTGGTCGGCATATAAAGGGTATTTTAAAGTTATTGAAAAACAAGTCAGTAGTACTTATACTGTAATTTTTCATCTTTCCTCATTTAATAAGTTGTTAGTTTCAAAATCATCTGCTTTTAACATAAAGCTGCACATATAAGTGAGTTAGCATTTTAAAAATTAATAATTACTGGATTGCATCTTGCACCGAATATCTAAAGCCTATAATCATTAAAAAGAATATTTTCAAATTAAGATCTAGCTAAAAAAATATTCTCATCCAATTATTTATTATCACAAAGATTTATTTTATTACATTGTCTTTTGATTGTTATGAAGTATTTGTTCCATGTATGCATAAAAATTAATTGAATGCATACTCCCTTCTTCCAGATTCCAGTAGATTTTTTTTTTTTAAATGTGCTTGGAAATGGAAAAAATGCCAAACAATACTTAACTTTATTTTTATTTTAACAGCACAGGATCTTTATCACTAAAGAAATTGATTTGTAATGTTTTATAGATGATTTGACATTGATCAGCTTGGTTTTGTAATAAAATATCTGTCTCCAGAACGTGTCTTAAAAGGCCCTGTTTGTGGAAATTTAGGGTTTCAAAGGGAAAAACAAACCAACAACAACAAAGAAAAAAAAAAAAAAAAAAAAAAAAAAAAAGAGAGAACGATATACAGAAAATGAAAAGCTAGGATTTAACTTATGCATTTTTTTAATTACTTGTTCTTTAGAATTCAACATTTTTAATTAATGGAAAATGTTCATCCTTATTACATATTTTTTACTTTTCATTGATGATCCCGTAAACTATATTATATAGGTAATTTACATGTACTGAATGTTTTTGAAACATATTAAGTCATTTTTTATGCAAAGGTTTCATTTAACATTTTCTTTATTAAAACAAACTTGTTATTTCTTCATATGACCTTTCTTTATAAGATTTGAAAATTATCAATAATTTTAGAATTGCATACTTCTATTTCAATTTTTTAAACATATTATAAACTGGCTATTTAATTTCCATGTGGTAAATGTGCACACTCAGGGAAACATATATTATAATGCTTATGAAATCAAATAGTTGCTAACAAGTTTGTATAACAAAATGGCTGAAATATATATATCTGATGATTCTGTCTTGATTCCACAATTTTTTCAATCTTTAACAAATTTTCAATATTTCATTATTTTTCTATTACTTATCTTGATTATTATTATAATTTATTTGGGGATATTTTCATAACAGGTATGACTTTATTTTAATTTTCCCTTTTGTGTTTGATGAAATTATCTCGTCTTATAATGTCTTTATATATACAGGGTGTCCCTGAACTCATGGACCAAACTGTAAGGGACGGTAAAATGCACATAAAGAAACAATTTTCTATAGTAATATATGGGTTGGAAATGAAAAGTGTCGGCGAAAAACAATAAATGCAGAGGATATGAAAACAGGCGTTTTGTTGATATAACAATTACAGTAAGTACTCAAATGTGCCATCACCAACATCGATACAGGCCTGGCAGCATCAAGCAAGGGATTGGCATACCTTTCAAAGATTACAGGTGTTTCATGAATAGTTGCAGCAACGACTGAAAGTCTTGCAATGAGGTCCTGATCAAAATCAATTGGTGTCGCATAGATGAGATTTCAAACAAAGCCTGTATTGAAGTTTGCAGTAGCACACTGAGCACTTACTGTAAATGTTATGTCAATAAAATGCTTGTTTTCATTTCCTCTGCATTTCTATTTTTTCAGCAACACTTTTTGTTGCCAACCCCACAATACATCCCCTCCTTCCCAATATTAATTCCTCTACAAATAATAGCAGAAAAATGAGACTGGCACTATTCAATTAAAAAGAAGGCTTATTTTTATTTGATGCTTATAAATCTTTTATAGTTTTTTAATCTCTTATCACTTTACCAGCATATTAAAATAAATGCAAACTTATTTTATTCCAATATGAACACTTACTTTTGATACCAGAATACGAATCTAGACCCTCAAATTAGCATAGTTATAAATTTTCGAAAGTTTCTATGATTAGTTCTCAATATATTCAGTATTAAAAATTAGGCTAATTTTGGAGGTTGTCTCTAAATATAATTATTTTAAAGTTCAGATTCATTACAAAAATTTTTAATACTTTTCAATGGAATTGCATTAGTATTAAAACCCCCTAAATTAATTAATTAAAAATTCCATCAAATAATTAACATTGCTATTACATTTATTAACAGTTTTCATGAGATTAGTCACTTTTTCGATGAATGTATGGTCTCTCAAAGTATAGTTCTGTTGGTTTTCAAAGCAAAACTCAAGAAAAATTATTTGGCAGAATGGTCTGAAATTTTGTATACACATATTAGAAGTTTCTAGAAATCGATTTCTGTTAAAATATTTATAGGTTACAATTTACAGTTTTTTCGAATATTAATTTCATATTTCATGTCATACATTTATGGAAATTAGATACAAGATTAAGAAATTTATGTTTGGGTTTATAGTATGTTCATACTAAAAATCATCATAATATTTTTTTCAGTGGTAAATGTATAATAATTTTACATTAGTGGGTCAAAATTTTGAATAATTCTAATTGTAAAACTTTATCCAAGTTATTCGAAATTTGGTATATGGGCATAAATTTCAGTGTTGATTAAAAATATTTTTTTCAAAATAGAGAGTTCCCATTGTAAGTTTAAAAGTTACTTGACTTTAAATATTTCAAGTTAGGGTCTGTTTTGGGTTGAGTTTTCATTCTTTCGTGTCGGGTGTAGGTTGACCAGACATTTCAAAAGAAAGTCCTGAATATTTTTTTTATAAAAAAAATCTATATATTTGAATATTAGTGAATGTATCTGTGTTCATTTTTATACAAAAAAGGTAAAATTGATATTAGAGATGTAATTGTTGACTACTTTTCAATAATTGTATTAAAATATGGATTACTTTTCTTTCACTTAGGTTTTGGGTTTGAGTTGAGTGTAACCTGATTCATGAAGGACTCTTATCTATGCCCTCAATTTCAAGTGTAGATTCCTTTGTTTAAATCTGAAAGTAGCAATGTAGTAACTACTTTTTAAAAGTAGTTTTTAGTTGCTACTTTTTAAAACAAGTAGTTGTAGTTAACTACATTCTTGATAACTATCCTCTTTATCCACTCTGCATCACCCCACCCCAATTATATTTATCTTTTAAAATGTTAAAGTGTGATAGAAATTATATAATAGATTTGCATGCTTCAAAATATATCATATATAATAAGATGGATAGACGTACCATAATAACATTGATTTTTTTTTAAACTTACTAATTTTAAAGCCTTAAAAAATATAGTTTTAAATATCTGAAAGATTAACATGAAATTTCTCATGGGTTGTTAAGCAGAAAATTACCAAAAAAATTATTTTTTACGAGGGAAAAAAAATTATTTTGTTCTACTTATTTTTTTCCCATGTTTTGAAAATGAGGTGTGTCTAAACGAAAAAGAGCTTGCATTCTAAATGTTAGTTGTAACTGCCAGTTTTGAGATAGAAGTGACTTATTTAAAAGCATTGAAGGAATTTGTTTTGAACTGTATTTTGACTCTGGTAATTACGAGGAAAAGAGAAAATTTGCTCACATTATAGAAAATTGTTGCTTTATGTAGAAAGATTTGAATCTTTAAATGATACATATCGTTTTACTTTACAAGCAAAACTGCTGATAGAAAAACAAAATAGTTTTTAAAATCCTCTGTACATACTTATAAATATGACTTAAATATTCATGCAGGCACCCTCTTACTTGCCTGTACAGTGATACCTCGGTTTTCGTCGATAATTCGTTTGAGAACAATAGGCGAAATCCGAAACCGAAGCAATTATTTCCATATGAATCTATGTAAATCCGATTAATGTGTTCTGTACACTCCAAAATAAGTACCAAAATCACGTTTTATAGAGAATAAGTATGTCGTTCAATACTAAAAACAATAAGAAATTAATATAGTGTTCTTGGCTCTTTAATATTTGCCTAGCATGGGCAAGACATTATCATTAAACAAGTTACAGACACCGCTTGCAACAGTTTTGTCTGGTTGATTTTTCACCACAAAGCCCTGTACCTTACTACATATAGAGAAGATGTCCTTCATCTCTGAAGAAGGGACATTCTGCCCTGTCTCTTCTTCCTCATCTTTCGTCTGTTGCACTTCCAGGTGAAGGTGAAGGTCTTGTAGCTCTTCAGTAATGTGTCCACAAACTCTTCCATATCCTTGCCACTCACCTCCAAACCCATAGACTTCACAAAATCAATAAATGACTGCACCACATGTGTAGGGTCTGCTGTATCTGGAAACTTTATTTGGTACCATGATGGACCACATGCAATCAATAAAAAATGTCCCAAAATACCCTGGGAATAGACAAAATTGTTGGCCTAGACTCGTGAGGTGATGGATAGAGATGAGTTCGAGCTTACATTTCAGAGCTCGGGTCCGACGGTTTTAAATCTGAGCCCAAAAAAATTTTTGCCATTAGAGCCTGGTACCAAAAGGTATACCGAAAAAGTAATCAAATAAAAATTGCATAATATTTAAAAGTAGTTCTAAATGTAATATCTCATTTTTTAACACATGAGAGTTTTTAGTATATGTAAATAACTGTTAATCAGTAGCACATAATTAATTTTATTAAATTTACATTCAATCTTATCAACTTTAGTATCAAATAAAAATATGCATCCCTAAAAAGTTTCTCATATTTTTCTCCCGCAACAAGCAAGCCTGGTAGACACATTAATGAAGTGCATTTTATGCATAAATTAATGAAATTTCCAGAAATTAAGATTTATATGACGAAGAATCGAACAATGTTTTCTATATCCTATAAAAGGTGTACATCTTTCATAATTTTCGTGTCCTTGAAAAACAGCTTAAATTAAAACTTTGACACCGTTACCTGAAAGATTCAATTCTTTTATAGGAAAAGAGAAACACATCTTGATTGCTTTCTATCAGGAATAACATTAAATGCCAATTTTATCTACTCATGAATGAAAGCGACTTCGAGAATGTAAAGAACAGAGCCATAGAATGAGCAGAGTTAAAGAAGGAAAACGGATAGAATCACTAATGTGATTTTCATATAAACTGTGATTAGAACTCGCAGACAATAGAAGACTAAAAATTTTCAAACCTAAAGCTAATGCTGATTGACTTAAAAGAATATATTCATTTCATATTAGATCTCTAAAAAAAGTAATAATAAATGAACATTCAAATTAAAACACATCCTAATGGCGCCATAATATGTCAGCACTGGCCGTCAATCCATCAACATAAATCTGAAAATATCACAAGTTTTCTTTTAAAATAGCATTATACTACTACTACTACAAAAGGAAAAAAAAACTTTTTCGCTTTCATTCTGGTCAAAATAGCATTAACACGTTGAGTGCCACCATACAGATTTGCCAGTTTCACCTCTATTTTTATCCAGAAATTTAGTTTTCATACCAGAAATAAAGAATAATATCTTACGCTTTATTTAATAAAAGACACTTAGAGAAAACATAAAGTAACATATCTTCTTTCGAAATTTCTGGTTTCAATTTAAAATTTCTGATCACTTTCGTTGCCAATGGGATCAGCAGCAAAAGTGTTAAAATGACTTGAAATGGAATAAGTAATTAAGGGGGAAAAGGTTATGTTTCTGTTTCTGTGCGAAAATAAATAGAATTGCTAATTTAAAAAAGAATGAGCCCAGGCCCGCCCGAGCCCATCTTGGGCCTGGGCTCAGGCTGAGCACGTCCCATCTCTAGTGATGGACACATGACAAGAAACAACGCCACACTGAGCACGAGAATGCATGGTCACCCCCTTTGTTTACAGAAAATGCGAGATTACTAGAGTACACCAATGAAATCCAAGGCAGCTGATGAAAACGAAGACAAATTTTTCGCTGAAAAAATCGACGAAAACCAAAACCGACGATAACGAAGTCAACGAAAACCGAGGTATTACTGTACGTACCTATATATAGAAACAGAAATAGTCAGCTCTGTGAGTGAATTGCAACTACTGAAAGGGAAGCAACAGGAATAGATGCATGCATAGTTGACAAATGGTACATAAAGTAAAAGTTTAATTAATCTTTAGTAATTTACCAGTTGTGATTATTGACAAAAATCAAGATAGCCAGAAAATTTGAACCAGAAAGTCACCACAAAATCTGAAAATATCACAAGTTTTCTTTTAAAATAGCGTTACACTACTACTACTACTAAAGGAAAAAAAATTTTTTTCGCTTTCATTCTGGTCAAAATAGCATTAACATGTTGAGTGCCACCATACAGATTTGCCAGTTTGGCCTCCATTTTTATCCAGAAATTTAGTGTTCATACCAGAAATAAAGAATAGTATCTTACGCTTTATTTAATAAAAGACAATTAACGAAAACATAAAGTAACATATCTTCTTTCGAAATTTCTGGTTTCAATTTACTTTAGTGATGGACACATGACGAGAAACAATGCCACACTGAGCACGAGAACGCATGGTCACCCCCTTTGTTTACAGAAAATGCAGCGAGATTACTAGAGTACACCGACGAAATCCAAAGCAGCTGATGAAAACCAAGACAAATTTTTCGCAGAAAAAATCGACGAAAACCGAAACCGACGATAACGAAGTCAACGAAAACCGAGGTATTACTGTACGTACCTATATATAGAAACAGAAATAGCCAGCTATGTGAGTGAATTGCAACTATTGAAAGGGAAGCAACAGGAATAGATGCATGCATAGTTGACAAATGGTACATAAAGTAAAAGTTTAATTAATCTTTAGTAATTTACCAGTTGTGATTATTGACAAAAATCAAGATAGCCAGAAAATCTGAACCAGAAAGTCACCACAAAATCTGAAAATCTCACAAGTTTTCTTTTAAAATAGCGTTACACTACTACTACTACTACTAAAGGAAAAAAAAAAACTTTTTCGCTTTTATTCTGGTCAAAATTGCATTAACACGTTGAGTGCCACCATACAGATTTGCCAGTTTGACCTCCATTTTTATCCAGAAATTTAGTGTTCATACCAGAAATAAAGAATAGTATCTTGCGCTTTATTTAATAAAAGACACTTAATGAAAACATAAAGTAACATATCTTCTTTCAAAATTTATGGTTTCAATTAAAAATTTCTGATCACTTTCGTTTCCAATGGGATCGGCAGCGAAAGTGTTAAAATGACTTGAAATGGAATAAGTAATTAAGGGGGAAAAGGTTATGTTTCTGTACGAAAATAAATAGAATTGTTAATTTAAAAAAGAATGAGCCCAGGCCTGCCCGAGCCCATCTTGGACCTGGGCTCAGGCTGAGCATGTTCCATCTCTAGTGATGGACACATGACGAGAAACAACACCACACTGAGCACAAGAACGCATGGTCACCCCTTTGTTTACAGAAAATGCAACGAGATTACTAGAGTACACCGACGAAATCAAAGACAGCTGTCGAAAACCGAGACAAATTTTTTGCAGAAAAAATTGACGGAAACGGAAACCGATGATAACAAAATCAACAAAAACCGAGGTATTACTGTACGTACCTATATATAGAAACAGAAATAGTCAGCTATGTGAGTGAATTGCAACTATTGAAAGGGAAGCAACAGGAGTAGGTGCATGCATAGTTGACAAATGGTACATAAAGTAAAAATTTAATTAATCTTTAGTAATTTACCAGTTGTGATTATTGACGAAAATAAAGATATCTGAAAAAAAAATTAAATTTTAAGAAATTTTAAAAAATAGAGCTTAGTAAATCAAGCTTTTAATACATTTGCCTTTTTCACCAGAAATACACAATGGTGCAAATATTTTAAAAGCCTATAAAAGAAAAGAAATGTATTAAAGATTAATTTTATTAAACGTTTTATGAAATTTTAGAAAAATTAATGGAAAAACTTATATATAAAAAATAGATATTTAAATCTGATGAATTAATTAAAATTTTGTTAATTATGAGAGTATTGAAAATAATGGATGATATAAAAAAGTTTTATTATGAGAGAATTGAAATAATGAGCAGTATCACTTGAGCTTTAAAATGAATTCTACTAATTTTATGCTTTTAAAAATTAATAAATAAGCTGTAGTAATTTTTTCAATGACTTTATGATCCTTTAATATCTAACTTTATTTTGAAGAATTTTCAAAAGCTATTAAAATTTAAACTTTTAATGTACAATTTAATTAAAAAATCTTCAAACTATCAATAAGCATGTGTCAATAACATCACTAAATGTCTTTTGTAACACATTTCATTTTTCATTGTTTTCTAAAAAAATATGTAACTATTCTTTCAATTTCCATTGATGTTATTTATTTCATTTATCTTCAGGCAGTTGGTATTTGGTGTTACCAGCCACAGCAAAGGACCATTATTTTTTCTTCTTGGAACTCTTTTCTGTTGGGGTTATCCTATGTATCTTCTCAGGGTAAGATTTTGGTATATTTTCTTTTGTTGAAATTCCTGTTTTGTTATTTGTATTTATAGTTAGTTTTCAAAAAGGACTGTGTACACAGGCTGTCTGAGAAAGGCCAGATAAACTCTACAGAGAAATCTTCACTTGGAGTACAGAAGCAATGTCCCAAAAATAAACATATCAAAATTATCATACCTACCTCTATGATCTTTAGTTTTAAAGAAAAATCTGAAAAAAAAATCTATGATATCACATACAGTGTATAAAAAAATAAGCTTTATTGGAAAAATCGAGAAAGTACACAGTAGTTGATTAAAAAGTAACACTATGCAAAGTTACAAAGAACTGTTATGCAAAGGAGCAGCTTCATTTAGTTTGAACAAGTTTTCTTTAGTCTTTTTTCAATATCTTTTGACATCATTGCAAACCTAGTAAGTCTCTCATACATACTCACACAATTTATGGCATTGGAAGACTTGGAATTATGTTCAACTGAGATTTAGAGGTGGATCTGTAAATTACCAAACCATAGGTTATGATCAGTCAAATCATGGACTTATATAATTTCAATTTAAAGATGAATATTAAAATTGCTGTTGACAAAATTGTCTACATTTTAACCTTAGATATGAAACAGTAAATTATTTTACAGGAACCAGAAACAAAAGTAAAATTCTATAACATGAGATAAAAATGCTAGAAATAATTTTTCAGAAATTGATTTAATACAGTCTTGAAGAACAGTTCTTTGTATATACAACTTTATCGAAAAACAAATTATCTATTCATGCAAGAGATCTTTTTTTACATGATATGGTGATCAATATTTTTAATTGCTCATTTAACTATAAGCTTTTCTCATGTGTTTTTTATAAATTTCAGTAGATGTGCTATTGTATATTGGTAATTTTATTGTACCAAAAAAGTACGTCTTATATAGTGAGGCACATAAAGATTTATGTAAGGTATGCGTCCCGGTCTCTAGCTCGCATGGCGTCTTGTGGAATTTAGAGTTGCATAGAAGAGTCCGAGAGCTGTGTAATAGGGTTAGTGGTGGATGGTAGACACATTAAGGGCAGTTGGAAGTCCCTATACCTACCATGTTAAATTAATGTACCTTTTCTCAGAAACTACCAAAGATATTCACTTGAAATTTTTTATATACATAATATGAATGATTCGCAATAAAATGAAGTCAACTTTATAAACAGATATGCTTTAATTATTTTTTTTAAAAATGTGTAATAAAAATCACTTTTAAATAACAAAAAAGTTGCATTTTTCTAAAGAAAATCTTTTTTATAAAAATTTTGTACAAATGTTTGTAACAAAAGTTCACTTCAGATTGATCAGGGATATGTGAGACATATTTTGTCAAGATTGCAAATAATAATGTGTAATAGTTTCTATGAAAAGGCACATTGAAGTTCAAAAAGCAACATTTTTAGAAAATTCAGTTTAAAGTTTATGCATGTAATGTTTATGTATGATGTTAACAAACTGAATTACTTAAATATCTTTAACTTTTTGTTGTCATAGAAACAAAATTAATATACCATTCAAAAGTGGAAAATAAAGGACTCAAAATATTAAAAGAATAAAAAAAGACTTTTTTCAAAAATTTTACTTTCAACTGCCCTTAACAAGACAGTAGAGTTCTTGGAACCTGGTTTATTATGCATTTTATACAACCTCCTTTTAAAACTAGGTCCAGCTGTATGGCCTAACAGTCCCCAATATTCTGGAGAAACCACTCCATTGAGCACTGTATTTACTTTCTACAATGCATGATAAGAGCCACACAGAAACTTGCTCTTCAGTATATAAAAGGGGTATTCACATTATTTTTGCCAGAGGGCAGACTTTTTCATAAGAGGAGGAAACTTTAGTTTTATTGGCTAAGACTATTTTTACTTATGTACTTGCTGATATTACATATGTCTTGCATCACCAAGAGCTAATTCTAATTTTAATGTTATGAAAAGGTAACCATAATACTCACTGTCAACCAGACAAAAGTTAATTATGATTTATCTCCTATAATGTAATCATCAATTTTTTATTTTGACACTAATTTAATTTTATACTCTAAAGATATCTACTTTGATTTATTGCTCTGAAATTAATAACTGTCATTCTGGAGAAACCTGATT
Organism: Maratus speciosus; assembly: GCA_963932465.1. Taxonomy (NCBI): domain Eukaryota; kingdom Metazoa; phylum Arthropoda; class Arachnida; order Araneae; family Salticidae; genus Maratus; species Maratus speciosus. Next base: position 258,837,497 of record OZ010796.1, on the reverse strand, counting down.
AAACTGTATGATTTAAATGCAATTCTTGATTTATCACAATCCTTTGTTGTTTATAAATTGATTCTTAAATTATCTAGCATAGAGCGATAATTGAAAAAAACAGTTTGTTTATGCTATAAATATAATGATGCTTACTTCTTGGATCATGAGAGATTTATTACTTTTATAATGATTTTAAAATAATTTAATATGTTTTATGATAAGTGTCTTATGTCAACAAAGGATAATTTCTTTTCCAAATCTGTTTCATAAATACTAATTAGTGTCAAAGATTTTTATGATGAAGAAAATCTTTTTAATTATTTAATTTGAGTCTAAGGAAAGTAAGTTGGATTTCCTGATTTAGAAATTCAATTTTAAATTTTGAATTTTAAAAAGGGGTTTATTTTCATTTATTTATTTTTATCCTTTCATATATATATTTATATAAGTACCATAAACTCATAAACTGGGCTTACTTGGACCCATAACAAAAAAAAGTTTTTAATCAATCTTGGTTCTACTGTGTTGAAAATATTGGCATAATTCAAAACAATATTCTGTGAATCATTTCAATACTCTCAACACAGTTGACCCATGACTAATTTAAAACCTTTTTTTTTTGTCATCGTTGTTGCTGTGGGTCAAAGTAATCAAAATTTACAGTATGTAATATTTAAGGAACTATTTATATTTTGAAAAGTCACTACATACCTGAAATTGAAAGAAAAAAAATCTAAATTTCAATTACTTTCTTCTCATAGAAACTTAGCACTGACCTTTTGTAAAATTCAGATATTTCCTAGGACGCAGTTGGTTTGTGCCTTCTTTTTCACAAATTGCAAGTAGTAAAAAATAATTATTATTATCTTTGTCATAGGAATGGTGATGAATACAAGATTAAGACTACTTCTCACCATCAGAATGGCTTGAAAGTGGTCGTAAATGCTCGTTTTCTTCAAATTTAGCCCCAATTTTCTGTGACAAGGAACTCATTGATAATAATATTATAATTTTTTTTTATGATAGATAATAAATTTTAAGAAAAATCAAGATGTTTCTGTAAAAAGAGTAGAATAATTTTTTGGGTGTATGGAAGTGAAAAACTGCGTTGAACTGTCATTTACTGTTTAAATTATTCTTTTCAATTTTTTATATGCTGTGCTTTATTTTATTCATTTCTTTATAAATTAATTTTCTCATTTTCTCTAAATATTGAGAAAGGTTATATGGCCTATTTTTAATCTTTCATGAAACTAGAAAGCATAACTTTTGTATTTATGTATATGGAAATACCTTTTTTAATGCTTTAGGTGGAATGTTAACCCCTCTTTTTTTTATTGTACAATACTTATATAGCTTGTGTTAAGGATGTATATGTTATGACACATCTTCCTTATATAGTTACCTTCTTGTACTTTTTTTATGAAATAATTTGTCAAGAGTAGGCGTACAATTGTCTTTTTTCTTTCTATTTTAGTGTGTTCCTTTAACATGGGATGAATACACCCCTATTCATTTTGTCTTCCTTGTCACAAATGGAGTAATGTGGGTGAGCCTTATAATAGCCCATAATCAGGATCCTGGGTATTTAGCTTTGGATACTGAAGATTATCATCGTACAATTAATGAGCTAGCAAAATTTGACAAGTTCCAACATAACAATATGCCAATGCCTCAGTTATGCCACACTTGCAGAACTGTTCGTCCATTAAGAGCTAAACATTGCCGCATTTGCAATCGTTGCATAAGGCACTTTGATCATCACTGTCCATACATCTATAATTGTGTTGGACTAAACAATAGGTGAGTATGTAGGTTTTATGCAACTTATACTTTTTGTTGTCATTCATTTATAAATACAGAAAAAATAAGAAAATAATGTTTTTTGCAAATCAAAAGAAAATAATAGTTTACTAGTGAGAATCGTTGACTATTAGTTTTTTAAATTTAACTTTTAGAAATTTATGAACAATAAATAACATACATGTGTGAAGATTAGTATTTCCAGAATGATAAATCCTTTTCAGTTCTTTTTAGTATAATTTTTAAATTAATGAAATAATGTGAAAATTTGAATTTATGCTGAAGGAATTTTAAAGTTATGATTTATTTTGATTTTTGGTAATTTTTGATGCAGCAGAAATTTATTAATTATTTAAGGAAGTCTTCCTTCCGCATGGTAGCCTCAGTTATGAATTTTATTAAGATAAACTAACGAATTTTAAATTCATTGCAGTAAATTGTCATTTTATGTATTGTTAAATTAGAGGTGTCAACTTTAAACTTTTTGCCAAAAGGGTTCCCTCAGCCTTTAAAACTAATTTCAATCAAGCTCATTTGGAAGAAATATTTGTATATAAACTCTTGAATTAATTGAAAACTAGTCTATGAAATAATGGATCTAATGAAAACCATAGCATTATCGTGTTATTTAATAATAAAATTGTATTTCCAAATATCTACTTCATACATTCTTATAGAAAAAAAAAATACTTTTGTAACATTCAATGTCTTAATCAAAACTAATTGTCTGAATGGATGTGACATTTTGCATTCATTGTTGGACCATTGGATTCATTCTAACAAAGCTGTGATCCTTAATTCTATTATATATAAATTCAGTAGTAAATATACTTCCTACTTGGCAAATGTCTAGGTTATTGACAGATACACACTTAACTTCAATATATTAATATAGAATACTGAAACAAATCTCCTTCCTACCAGACTAAAGATAGAGAAAAATAATAGGAAAAGGATGCAGCAGCATCCCAAGGTTAAAAAAAAAAAAAAAAAAAAAAAAACTCAATGTTAATTAATATGACAAACTTAACAACTATACCAAATATAAACTTTTATTGACTTTTTGTAAAATCATTTTATTTCTTTTCTTTTTATTTGCACTGTTCGCTAGGCTAATTTCAAGTTGAGTTGTTTTAATATTTCTATAAATGAAGCTGTGATAATATTCCCATATTGAACTTTAGGAACATCCTCTACAAATGCTGATTAACTTAATTTAGTGATGTAGTAGGAAAAGGGTATGTTTACAAATAAAGTTCTCCTGTCAATCAATCTACCTACTATGTTTTTGCCTTAGCTGTCAGGAAGGAATCATCATGATGGCATAGACTAATCATATCACAGGCAGGTTTCTCACAGACTGATCAGATCGTAGATGAGTTACTCATACATCAGATTCCTCAACTTCTTTTGAACAATAGGATATAAGGATGGTCAATTAATTAGACGCTATTTTGCCAGTTCTGCTATCACTTGCCCTTTTTTATACAAGGTTAATGTCATCTAAAACTGGTATTTTTTCTTTTTCAGTTTTACTCTTTAGAAAAATTACTTATAGCTTCCTCAATTATGTCTTTTAGAGTTGAGGGAATTTCACTATTAACATCCCTAGCCACTGTGCTTATAAGATTGTGAAAGTAACAATATAAAATATATAATAAATATGTTTATAAAATGTGAGTTTATTTCATAGTACTTTCTTTTCTTTTCAATACAGAATATGGTTCCTAGTATTTTCCTTAACAATTGCCATAAATTGTTCTGTTACGGTATTTTTTGCTGCTGCTTGCATTTGGAGGGAAGGCTGGCAGTACACTTATATATTTGGATTACTTGAAGCAATATTTTTTTGTGGGGTTGGATGGATTCTCTCAGGAAGTACTGTAAGTATACTTTGCATGTATTTAAGATAAATAGAGATGTCTATTTGGTCATTTTCAGTGTATGGTATTCAGAATGGTTTGAGATGTAAATTGCTATATACCTTAATTGTAGTTCATCTGTCTATTGGGATACACTGCCTCATTGCCCTATTGTGTGTTGTATCCAGTGTCGAATTCAGGGGGGGGGGGGTACATCCCCCCAGAGCAATGAAAAGCCCCCTCCTGGAAATTGTGTTTTCAATGGTCAAAATGTGCAATTTCCCCCTCCCCCCTTCCCCTGGAACTCTATAATGTTCCTCCCAGAGAAAAGCATCTGAATTCAACACTGGTTGTATCCCATTGCATGGGGACTTAAATATGTAGCTGGTTTTATTTCTGTTCCTTTAATAAATTCTGCTTCTTTTCCAGTTGTCAAAACTCTGCCAGTTAAATTAACATATCAGCCATATATGCTACTTTTAAAAAATCCTATTTTAAGTTGAACTGAATTAAAAAATTCTTTCTCTTTGCATTAAGTAATATTTATTATAAATTTGTGCTTTCCATAATGTTTCTTTTTTAAGTAGATGCAGTTTTTTTTTTTTATTATTTAACTTTAAGTTTTCTATGCTTGTGATAAGTCTATTGTTTTAGTTTATCATGATTTATTTTTTAACTTTCATTTTTTAACTTTGTCGAGCATTAAATTATTGCAGGGCTTGAAGCGTATAGGAGAAACTTCATTGTTCCCACCGCTTTTTTAAAACCATTATAAACTTGATATATTTTTATTGCATATGTTAAAGAAATTTAACCCAAAGATTATTTTTTGAAATATTTTGGGAGGAACAATAAAATATCTTCTATGTGTTTTGAGCCAGCCCTCTTATTTCAAAATTTTAAATTAGAGAACTTTTGAATAACAACACCATCTCATAAATATTATACTGTATTTGTTTTTTGTATTCACAAAATAATCTACCTGTTTGAGTAATAGTTTAGGCATGAAAAATGCTATTTTATTTTTGCTCTTGATGTCATTAGCAATTAAAAATTTAATAAACATGTCTGTTCTTAAATTCTTAATAATTCAGAGCCCTTGTCTAGTGATAAAAAATGCACCTGAACAACTTTTTTCCCATATTGTTGTAATGTAACTATCAGTTGAAAGCAACTTTCTTTGTTTTATATGATAGCCAGAAACACAACATACATATAATGGTGTTTGTCATCATCTTTTGATATTTTTTTTTACACTGTCTTCTCATTTTTATGGTTAGATTGAGAACAGGTAAATTTTAAGGTATTGGATTTCTTCAGAAATCAAGCACTGATACTTTAAATGTCTTAACTGCATTTAAATCAGGCTGCCAATTCTTAGCCATTTTCTGGTATTACTCTGGCACAGTAAGTTAACTTGTTACCGGTGAGTTTTGTCTTATTTTGGTGTTTATCAATTGATGTAAAAGGCACTATTAATATAAGAAACCTTTATATGTGAAAGTGCATATAAATATTCATATGCTGGCTATCTAGTTGTAGCAGCGGAAATTGCTCAGAATGTTTTGAATCCATCATTTCTGCTTTATTTGATGTTAATCTTGTTCTGTCAAAAAGTCAATTCATAATTTTTCCCAAGTTCATAGGCATCTGCAGATCTGTTAGTTAATCGATTCCATTTAATTTTTCCGTCTTTTCCTTTTATTTCTCAGATATCTCATTTTGCTAAATGAAAGAATAATGCTATATTGCATGGGTTGCATGTTAGTCATAGCTGTAACTGCTGAAAGGTGAAAGGAGGGTAACTGCACTTCCAGAAAAGAAGCATCATAAGAATGCAGATTTAGAATACTGGCAGCTCAAAACTGAAATCAGTGTTATTTTTTGTTAAAATTATTGTGTTAATATTTTGAAGATTTTTAATGTGTTGATTAAAAATTTCTGATAAATTTATTCTAATTTCACAAATACTCTTATTAAATCTCTATGTGTGTTAGTTATGGTGATTTATGCTTATAGAGAGAGACAGACAGGTTTTTAAAAAGAGCATTATTTAAACAATGATCGTAAACCATTCATTAACTTTAGAAACATGTGGAACAGGAATGTTAAAAAATAATGCTATCAATATTTTTTAATAAAAGTTACAAATATTAAAAATTAAAGTTTAGAATTGTATAGTTCACAAATAAAATGAATAGATATAATCATTCATTGTATGATTATCAATAGATATATCACCCACCCCTTTCTTTTTAGCAATGTTTAATAATAGCAGTGTTTAATACGCTCCTTTTGCCTTGAAATATGTAAGTATATATGTATGTAAATGCTTAAAATAAAATAACCTTAAAACAACCTAAAAGGAACACAGTGAACAAACAGTATCTAGAGCTTAAAAAAATTTGCTTATTAATATGTATCATTAGTTAATCAAATTGACCGTCTTTATGAATTTAAAAAAAAAAAAATCTGTTACCCTGTGTTTATAATTAGAGCTTCTATGTCTTTCAAAATTTGAAATGAATAAAATGACTAATTTAAAATGAATAAAATAATAAAAAAGTAACATTTCTTCATGGAATTTCAAATGATGGATAAGTGCACCAGAAATTTTAACACAGGAAAAAGTAACAGGTGGCAATACAAAGCTGTTAGATTAGACACAAAGCAGTATGACCCAGGTGATTAGGAATGTAATCATTCATTTTAATGAGTACAGCATGGTACAACAAACATTTGAATACAGTTTGTTGCACCCTTCCCTAAATCTCATTTCCTATTACCTCTAGCTTCATGTATTCATGGCAACAGGCCTGGGAAACTTGTTTTCTTTGGGGGAAATTTTCTGAGAAGACATCCATTGTTTCAGAAAGAGGGAGAGGTTTTTTATTCTGACTATGTGTTTTTCATTCAATAATTTATCCTCCCACAGCTTTGCAAATGAATGAAGTATGTTGTGAATTGTGTAGTTTTTGAGATATACACCCGGTTGAAGTTTACAGGCAAATTTTGAATAGTTGTAATTTTGTTGACATTATGTTTATTATTTAAAAATAATAGGTTAAATACAACTCATTTAGAATCTGTTTGAAATTAATAACTAGATTATTTCAAAACTATTTTGTTCTTTTTTTAAATTGTTGATAATTAAAGTATATTGTGTGGTAAGTTTTGTTTATGCATAATAATGTAATAAGTAATATAAATGCATTTCACCAATAGGGACAAAGCTGCTGTTGATAAATCATAAACAGAAAACACTAGATTTCATACAAATAAATAAATAAAATAACATGAATGAAAAATCATGCATCAGGCATAGATTTTGAAACACTTTCCAACACTAACAGGATATTATTATGGAATTTCCTTTTTTCCTAGAATTAAATGACATATTTAAATAAGTAACTTAAAAAAAAACCCATAACTCGGTACAAAAATCTATTTCAACCATTGTTCTTCATATCCAGAAATGTATGGGATGTGTTTTATGTAGCCCTGTATGTGATCTACCAAATTTATACACACCACCTAATATACTGAAAATCAGACCAGTTTAAAAATGTATACCACACAGGAAAGCACCCAGAAATTATTAATCTTAGTCAATGATTTAACCAAATTATTTGTAAATGAATAATTAATCCTATGCGCTCTATAATCTATAGAAAACATGCAGTGAACTTCACGGTTCATTATGGGACACTGACAAACACTCCACAAACAAAACCCCATATGCACTTACAGTTGCAATACTGTTTCAAACATAAATTTACTGTGAAATGCTTAATTTAAAATTAGTTCAAGTGAAGAATTTTGTGAATCTTGCATTAATCATAGATTTTTTTTTTAATTATTATGTAAAAAAGAATGTAATTTTGTTCACAAATCACTAATTAGATAAGTCCAATGGTAACCAAGATGGTAAGCCTCAGAATATAAACACTAGATTCGGATGATTTTTTTTAAATCCAGTATCCTTACTTTCCGTGGAGGAGGGTGGAGGTGCAAAAACATATTTCAAAACTTGTCACCACCTCAATGATAAAATTTTATAAGATAAAGAGAATAAGAATATAATCACCAGATACGGATAACTTTTTTTTCCAATTCAGCCCCCTTGTACCTCTGTATGTGTGAGGGGAGGGGGCGGCAAATTATCTTTTAACCTATCTCAACTTTAGAAGATAATTTTTTTCAAGTTATTTTCTAAGAATATAAACATTAGATTGGATGATTTTTTTAAATTGGCTCCCCTTGCGCTCTCCAAAGTGTTTATATTCTGAAAATTCCCATCTTACAAATTTCCATAATTAAGGCTGTAATAGATTCTAATATATGGTTTTGCGTAACCCCCCCCCCCCCCCCCCCCGCACTTTGTAGACAGAAGGGACGAGGGGCATAATTAAAAATATCATCCATATTTAATGTTTATATTTTGGGATACTTTATATTTTGTTTATAATCTCAACATCTCGAAATTGTTCATCTTCCAGGCCATGTAAGTTCAAAGATATTCTTTTGCACCTCACTTCTTGAGTTAACAGGCTGAATTTAAAAATAAATCATTTATGTATGACCTTTGTAATTTGAGACTGAGCATCTTTAATATTAGAACCACAAAGAGGGGTAATTTTAACTTGTAACAAATGAATAGATGTGAATTCGAACCAAAAGTTTCTTTATAAAATTACTTAAATATATGCTGCACAGAAATAAGTTAAATAGTTTTAAGTAAAAATTCTGGTGTCAAATATTTTTTATAAAACTTGAGTAAAATTTCCTGCGGTTCTAGTGTTAAAAATTTAATCCAGAACATAATATTTTCTTAGATAAGTGCTTTAGAGTACTTTTGTGCTCAAAAATATGTAAAAACTTTCCTTTAAAAAATTAGATAAAAATCAAACTTTTGCAATTTTTTTGTCAAATTATTAGTTTTAAAAGAAAACTAAAAACACATTTTGATTTTAAGGAAACTAAATTACCATATTAAATTTTTTTGGGCATGTGAAGGTAAAAAATATCTCTAAAATGTGTCAGAAAGTACAGCTAAAAAATGTGCTTTTCATTCGAGCCTTAAAGATGTAATTTGGGCTATTTTTAATTATTTTCTGTATAGTATATATCTTTTAATTATTCCATTATTTTATTGTACTACTCTAGATGTTTACATGTTGAAGAAAGCTTTTAAGTGTATTTTTATGCAATTGTGCATCAACGGAGGAGACCTCCTAAGAGTTGGTATCTTAGAACCCAGAATGAGATTTTTACAACTTATTTTATGGCTCTCAGCACCAAGCAGACAAAAGGAGAACAATGAGGTTGATGTTATAGTCTCATAATATCTATGACAGCTCAAAGTTCACTTGTTTTGGACTACTTTGTGAGATTGTGCTGGCCAGGGTGTGAATCTCGCCAACAGCCACTTTCCAGGACAGTCAACCAGGATTGTCTTTGGAGGTTCACAGGGCGATGTTCCTCCCTCACAGGGCCACTCATAGTTGCCTTGTCACCAGTATCTTGTTACCATGCCTCAGATTATTTTTGCTTTAAAGAGGTCTTTAAGAAAAAAAGCAGTAGTTCTGTGGAGTGTTTAGTAGAGTTCAGTTGATCTAATAAAAAATTGAAGTACTAAGTTTTATTGACCATGAAGCATCAGTAACTTTTTTAAGTTCAGTGACGAGCTCTTACATAAAAGCATTTTCTGTTAGTGAGAGTACTCTCTGAGCACAAGTCTTATGATGATTTTCATCATGCGTCAGTAATATTACAAATTCTCTCCAAGAACAGTTTGTGATTAGTTCTACAGTAATATTGTGATGAATAATGACTTACTTTTTGACAGTTAGTATTGATTGTGTTTTTGGTCATGAAAGACCTTAATTATACTGGATTTTGAAAATATCTAATCTGACTTTAAGCTTGCTATTAATGCTATAAACCCATGCAACTTGTGCCACCATTCCAATGGATTTACTGCATCATCTCTCTTCTAAGACAGAGATGTCTGATGAACATCAGTGTAAGGTGAATTTTCAAATGTATATTTTCTCTGTAATTCATTGTCTGCTATGGAATATGAGTAGGGAAAGACCTACTGGTTAGTAAGCAATAATTATAACTTTATGAATGGCATTTATTCTCTTTTTTTTTAATATTTTTTACTTTTTACTTCTGTCATGTCGATAATCTAAAAAAAATGTATTTTATAAGTAAAAATGCAGAATATCTGCTATTCCCAAACTGAAAACTTTCATCCATATAATTTAAAATTTTTCTAAGTAGTAATGTTTAATTTTACCTAACCTTTATAAATTTTTGTGTTTCTTTTATTTTGCAATTGTATCTCATAAATAAACTAATTGTTAAATGTTAATTCTATCTCTGTTTTATTTTTAATGTAGTTAATTACAGTAGGTGGGCTGATTTCTCTTCATCTAGGAATTATTATTTTTTTTTTTTTTACTTAGTTCAGTCTACTGCAAATACCAAGCGCCTACAAAAAACAAATCCCAATGCTTTCGGTTAATGCCATTATTTTATGATTAAAGTTAATTTTATTAATATATTTTTCAATTATTTTACTTATCTCATTGTTTAGGAGTTTTACAATCACCTTCTAATGTTTATTACTGATCAAGACAAAGGGACGAGGAACTAACACTTTCCTCATTTGTTTTTATGTCAGTGGTTAACTAATTAGGTACAGAAACTGGGGTTTTAATTAACCTGCCTATAACTTACTGTGATATAACATATATAGGAGTATCCCAAGTTCCTTATTCAAGCAAAAATTTCATTGTTTGGTTTAAAATCGGAGTCTTTTATTTAAAAACACAGGCATACTATAATAGAACATGACCATGTAAAAGTACGGATGTGCCCCAGAGAAAAATAAGAGGCGACCAACACAATTCGATCTTAACAGTAGAAGTATACAGAACAAAGTGGTTGAAATGATCATTACAGCTTAACACTATTTGGCGAACCAAGTACCAACTTACAAAAGATTTACCAATTATGCATGCTGATAGACAAAGAATTTGGCAAAAAAAAAAAAAAAGAGTTTTTTATGAGACTGGTTACCCACCGCATGTAGTGGTGATGGGGTTACATGATATAGGAATTTTTGTGGTTAAGGGCATGTCAGTGCTTGTTAATGACGAGTCATGCATTTTAAAAGTACATTACCAATTTAGCTAAAATTCCATTATATTTTTGCCTGTGTAGCTGAGAGCTGCAAAGTACCATTAGCTAGGGAACGCAGAATATGTTCGTTATTGAAATGTGTGGATGTGTCCGATCTGGAGACAAGGTGCAGTTGTATTTCTTTCTTCCTTTTTTTTTCGGTGATGAAGTGATGTGCCTGTATGCAGGCATTAGAAGAACTGGGGGTGGGGGGGGGGGTGTCAGGCAGAATACTTGTAGAAAAATCTTTACAAAATAAGGAGTGAAAGCTCTTGTCTTATTTTTATTTTTTAAAGGAAACTTTTAATGTTAGAAATAATTTTTCTGGGGGAGGGGGGGGGGGAGTGACTTAACATTTGAGAACCATAGCCAATCATTCACTATATTTAACAAACAAATATTTAAGAGTATTAAATTAATTTTTTTTAATTTCAGGGGCTGGTATAGAAAATGAATCCATAACAGAAACACTGTTATACTCACCAGCAGATAATTTGTGTGAATTTTCTGGATAATGGTTTGAAAAAGTACCTATATCCAAATTTAGGGAATGTTAGCTTAATATGTTGTGTGTATAAAAATCTCTAAATAATTAACAGCACAGTGCAAAAAAATTCAAGTGCATTTTTACCTATTGGCAAAAATTACAAAAAGTGAACAAAAAAGAACTATGTTATGCATGTTTAACTGACTGAATTTTAGCATGCTATGTAGTATATATGCAAATAAAAATATCACAAATTTCGACAAGTGATCGCCAAAAATACAATTCCGTCAATCGTTCGCAGAAAAAATGCAATTTCGTCAAAGGATCGCGGAAAAACCCCGCAAATTTCATCATAGGATCACGAAAAAACGCTGATTTCATCAAAGGGTTGCGGAAAAATGGCAACTTTTGTCAAAGGATCGTGGAAAAAACACGAAGTTCATCAAAGAATCGTGGGAAAAAATATGCGATTTCGTCAAAAGATCGCGAAAAACCGCAGATTTCGTCTAAGAATCATGAAAAAACTCAGAATTTTGCCAAAAGATCACGAAAAAAACGCGATTTCGTCAAAGAATCAAGAAAACATGCAAATTCTGTCAAACGATCGCTGAAAAGCACTAATTTCATGAACAGATAAAGGGGGGGGAAGTGACTTCTGTCAAAGGATTACATAAAAAAAATGCAAATTCTGTTAATGGATCATGGAAAAAATGCAATTTTCGGCAAAGGATTGTGGAAAAAACGCGAAATCTGTCAAACAATCGCAAATTCTGTCAAAGGATTTTTAAAAAACGTGAATTTCGTCAAAAGATTTCGGAATAGACGCCTATTCTCAAAAAGATCACAGAAAAAACTGAAATTTTGTCAAAAGATCGCAGAAGAAACGTGCATTTCGTGAAAAGATTGCAGAAAAAACACGCGTTTTGTGAAAAGATCACAGAAAAAAAGCGCATTCCATCAAAAAGAAAAAACGGGAATTCCGTCAAATTGTGGAAAAAACGCAAATTTTGTCAAAGGATCGCAGAAAAAAACGTGAATTTTGTAAAAAGATTGTGGAAAAAAGGGGGGAATTTTGTCAAAGGATCACGGAAGAAATACGAATTTCGTCAAAAGATCGCCGAAAAAACAAGAACTTCGTCAAAAGATCACCGAAAAAGCGATAATTTTGTCAAAAGATCACCGAAAAAAACAGGAATTTCTACAAAAGATCGCCGAAAAAACAGGAATTTCTACAAAAGATATAAAAAAAAAAACGCGACTGTCGTCAAAATATCGCCGAAAAATGCGACTTTCATCAAAAGATCAATTAAAAAACGCTAATTTCGTCAAAAGATCACGGCGAAAAAACGCAAATAGTGTTAAAGGGGTGTGGAAAAAATGCGAATTTCGGTAAAGATTCGCGAAAAATGTGCTGCAACATTGTTTTCACCAGATTTTTCTTGTAGCTGAGTGGTAGGTTAAATATTAACTGGTGTTTTCAGTGAAAGCATGTTAGCTAGTTGTCCAATTCAAATTTTAGGATGGCTGTGTAAAACATTGCATCAGAACAAACTTAAAATAGTAACTTTCATTTTAGAATTTCTTGTAGTATTTGCATAAATTATTAATTTGATTCTCTACCTCCCCCCCCCCCTTCTTCCCCAAATAAAGTAGAATTTAAATAAAAATATTGACAATTTTATTATGAATAAAATAACCTTTGATTGTCTGATACGTGCGAAATTTTAAAATTCTTTTTCATCTGTTTGCAATCTCATGCCTGGATCATATACAGGCTCAAAATAATTGTATGACTATAAAAGGTAATTGCTGAAACTGGATTTTTAAATGTGTTATTTGTTTTCTGAAACATAACATGTGTTTACTAATATATCTTCTTTCAGCATATTTAACACTGAAGTTTTGTTACAGTTTTCAGGATGTGTTGGAAAGTGTTTCATAATATGAGGGGCTCACAACCATAGCAGAACAAGTACATTTTGAAAAAAAAAATGATAGTCCTTTTAGAAGGTTCATAAAATCTATTTTATTCACTGCCTCAGTGAACCAAGTCTGTTTTCACATACTGTCGCATATATGGCATCCATTTGCAGATTTCATTCACTGTGGGAGTGAATAAAACAGATTTTATATACCTTCTAAATGGACTATATATATTTTTTTTTTTTTCAAAATGGACTTGGTCTACCATGGTTGTGAGCCCCTCATATATGCTTGAGTGTAGCTTTTTTCACATAGAACATGAACTTACATCATCATCATTATGTTTATTAAAAATATGATTTAAAAAAATACTTTTATAATACACAAGAAAAATGAAATAAACAATGCAAAGAGAGAATAATTTTCAATTTCAATTTATATATATAAAAAAAAAATCTTTGAAAAATCTAATGTACCGAAAAGTTAATATTGCCCATTTACATGCCTCTGTATTGTCATGGACTTAATTTTAGGTGTATTTTCTGTGAGTATTATCTTTTATTGCTGTGTACAAATTTACTGAATTATTGTTTATTTTGGCTGCCGTTCTTCTCTGTTGAGTACCACCCTATGCTTTGTCCATCTTTACAGACTATCTATGAATATTTCTTTTCCTTTTTTTCGCTCCAAGTATGCTATTATCTTTTCAGGTTTTTTACTTACTGTAAAGTACCGAAACTAAGCCTCCTCTCATGTATGTGAATTTTTCCTTTTTTGAAAAAAGTGCCATTTATAAACCCAATCCTTCAAGTTTTATTTTCTGGCACTTTCAATCCTTCTGTTTTTTCAGGAAATTCCTTAAGTTCTTTGTTTCCATATCTCCTAAATGAATATATCTTATGCAATTTCTTTTTATCTAATCTCTTTACATATCAGTGTATCAGAATGGCATAATTCGCTATGCATGGTACCAGACCTTTGAAAATAATGTTCCTTTCAAAGGATACTATTAATGTTTTCCTTGATTTTTATGCACTAAGATATAATATATTTATATTGAGTTTAAGTTTTATATTTTTTGTTCATTAATTTATTTATTTTATATAAATTTTTTTCACAAATTTATTATTTTTATTAATGGAAACCACTTAGTTTCTATTCAAGGGAATTCTAAAGCCAAAATATGTTAATTTGATCTGATTTTATTTTGCAAATTGTAAAATTTCATAAATTCAAAATATACCCCACCCTCCCAATTTTCCTATCCTTTCACAAAAGTTCCAATTATAAGCCCCCTTTAAAATCATTAGAATTTTCTGTCTGCTAAAGGGGAGCTTACTTTCGGTATTTTATGGTATTTCTTTGTATATGTTTGAAAGAATTATAAAATTTGGTTTACTTTTATGTATTTTGGATTATTCATTCATATATTAATATATAATGATTTCAAAATTTTGGAATTTTTTAAGAGAAGATCATTTTAATTTATTTAAAAATTAATTAACTATCTTTCTGTTCATTTGAGAATAATAGTCTGCCAGTTTATTTATTCTTCATTACTGAATTTTGATGTTTCTTGTATATAAACAAAATTTCTTGTGTTTGATGTCAAATAGTTCTTAATGTTTCTCATTATATACAAGAATCATCTGTCTCTTTCAGATTTTATATGCTGCTTATAATCTTACAATGAATGAAGCATTTAATTGCCGTCGTTATCGATATCTTAAGGATGGCGACGGCCATTATCATAATCCGTTCAACAGAGGTATTATGGAAAATATCAAAGAATTTTTTCACTGCACTCGTGTTTGGGATATACATGATGTCATTAAAGTTGAAGAAACTGTGTAATTCATGTGATTTTAATTTATTTATAAAGATTTTCAACTTGTTAATTTATTAAGTATTTTTATATCTTTAATTGTTAATGTTTTAATGAACTAATTTTAGAAATGTTTTCTTTAAGCTTTGGTTCATTCTAATAGTTTTATTCATTTCTCTTTTGTATAAGAATATTTAATTTATGTATGCTTATATTTGCCAAAAACAGTAATGCTGAATATTTTGGCACAGGTATAGTTATTTCTACCTGTGATTCAATTTTTTAAAAAATGCTGCTTTCTTGTACAGTTGAAACTCATTTAAAATGAAAACCATTATAAAATAAAACTGTTATCTCTGCAGCAAAATTTTGACAAAAATATTGCTGTGATGTTATGTGTTGTAAATATTTTATTATAGTTGCTTTGAGAATGTTTATTTGATAATATCGTACTTTCCCTAAGCCACAAAATTCTTATTATCATTCAGCAATGTCATGGATTTTCAGAGTAGGGTGCTGGACCTCTTATCTGAATGGCTTGGGACCAAGAATTATGTGGATTAGGGAATTTTCTATATTAATAGCTCATTACATTATCTGTTGCTGACAATTTTTCATCTGTTCATGTTAGAAATACAATTACGCAGTAATGTATAGAAATGAATATATTAAACATAAAATGTTTATAGCTAAAGGAAAATTAATTTCATATTTTTTTTCTTCAGAATCTTGCTTTAATAGCTGTTTGCTTTATTGAATTTCAAGGCAAATATAATGTGTTGAGTTTCAACTGTATTTACAGTTTTTTTCTAATCTTTTATTTCCACTGATAAATTTCTGTTTACTTAATTGTAGTCAGATCTTAAATTTCACTTTTGTTTTATGTACATATTTATGCAGCACAGAAATCCAAATTTAATAATTTAAACATACTCTTCTATTTGACTTCATAATGTCTAGTATAGTGGAGTTGTTTTCATTATTTTGATTCTAATGAGGAATGATTAATAAATGTATACATTTCTCTCTCTATCCACCAAACCCTGTTTGTCCTAACAGAGTACTGAAATTATAAATTTACTTGCCATAAATCTACAAGCCCACTAAAAAAATGTAGAAGTCTCTTTGGCTGTACTAAAATATTGTTATTTAGTAATAGTTGCATTTACTTGAGCTATATAAGTAGTACTAGTATTTTTAGTACTGTTCCATATAGCTGAATATTGCACCTTATAAATATAGTTACTTTCAAGTTATCTGTTTTATTTAGAAATTTGGTTTATGTACTAGTAACGTTTTAGATTGTTTGGATTTCTAAATACATAAACAGTTATACAAAAATATTTCTGAGTATATTCTATAGACATTATAGATTATAAACCAAGATGGTATTTATAATAATTATACTAATTATTACTGTAATCATCTAAAAGTAAATATTGCAGCTATGTAGCCGTATGAAAAATGCTTTTGAATTCTATCTTCATTTTTGGATTATGTAAATCAACACAGTCTTTAACCTTCCTACTCTGTTGAAGAACAAGTTATGTTTTGCCTGTATGGGTCTATTAAACCCATATCAGTTTATATTTATTCTAGCTAATAACAAATATTTTTATATAGCTTTATTTCATGTATTTTTATGTTTATTAATAGAAAGAAACAAATTTTATATCTATTACAACTTCCCTCTCTTTTTTTCTTGCTTCCTTATCTAATCCCTTGTTTCTATAAGGATTTAAAATTTTCGAAACCATGGAATTTTTTTTATTACAAATATGTTTTATTTCAATTATTCTTGATATATTTTTGTGACATACAAGAGTTACAGTTCACATTTACACGCTCTTAGCAAAGAAAAGCTAAATATGAAGCACACCTTTTTTGCAGTTTTTGATCTCTTTTTGGATTGTATGCACCTTCCTCATTCAGTTGAACTGATATTTTCTGACTTTTCATCAATTTCTTGCAATTGCTAATTTCCTCTTTTTGTTACTGGGATATTTTTTTTCATCTGAATATTTCTGTGAGGTTCGGTCAGCTGTTTTCCAGGAAAAAAGTTTGTGTGTGTGAGTGCTGTGTTCTGAAGCAACCACTGCATGTAGAGCTACGAAATATGGTAGGAAAGTAGCTCTATATCTATGCAGCTCAAAGTCGGATTTTAGATTTTTTTAAAATATAATTTTTTATGAAATTTACAAAGTTTTTGCACACTCTCAGGCTATTTTTCTACATTAACATGTTGAAGGCCAAGTTTATTTTGTCTGTCTTTCCGTTTGGGCCATGAAATAAAATTCATCTATAAGTATCAGTCACCGATGACTGACACAACCTAATTGGAAAGTTCAGCGTCAGTCACTGGTGACTGGCGTGGCATTCAACGTGTTAATAAAAAGAATACAGTTTTAACCTTTTAGCCCGATGTGGTAATTTTTTTCTTTTTTTCAATGAAGTTTATTCGGAATTTGTATAGCAATTTTTTGCTATTTTTTATTAGATTTTTAGAGTTTTTTCGCATTTTGCAATGATTTTTTTACATTGGTACAAGGAATTTGGTTTAATATTTTCAACCTAATGTAGTAAATTTTATCCCCTATGATTTTTTAATTTTAGCGAATATTAATGTAATTTTTCACGTTCTACGGCAATGTTTTGAGGACTTTTAGCCTAAATTTTGTCCAACGCAATTTTTTAATTTATCAATTTTTAGCATTTTTTTGGGTTCCGCTGCAATTTTTCCACATTAGTAAAAAAAATCTGGTTTCAATATTCTAGCCCAATATGGTAAATTTTGTTCTCTATTCAATAAATTTTATTCTGAATTCATGCAGCAATTTTTATATTTTTCATAACCTTTATTGTGATTTTCAGAGTTTTTTCGCCTTTTGTGCTATTTTTTATGGGACTGGGCAATGATAGGTGGGTCAGTTAGTATCAAATAAAATAAAATAAGTCAGAATAAATAAAATGAAATAAACATCAAATAGCAATAAATTAGAATTATATACTAGTACATACCGTTCTTTTGATGTAGATGGCAGGAATTTACACCACTAAGTTTTGTTAGAACTAATGAAGGAAGATGGTAACTGTATGATTTCTTCTTCTGTATCAGAAATATGTGTCTTCTCATTATCCTCTTTGATGGATAAATGATCAGATTCATCTATTTCATTTTAATCATTATCACTTCTTTCATCAGATTGATCACTGAGCCCTTATAAAAGCTTTCTGATCTCTTCTTCAGTAAGTGCATGCTGTTTATGAGCCATATTCCACAATAAAATGGCAAAACACACACTTAGTGCCATCTATCAATCATTATTCAAAATACAAACCATCAAAAAGTAAGGGTTTTTTTGGCTGTGTATTTCTATGTATATTAGTGATATGGGTCGATTAGGCCCAGTCAGGTAAAATGTCATTTTCTAATTTTTGTTTTATAAAATCTTCCGTTCTGAAAAAGTTGTAAACTAAGCAAATTTATGTATTTGAGGAATACTTTAAATATAAGGTGTCATAATTAAAAACCATAGGAGCTATCATGAAATAATTTTTTGAAATGGGTCGATTATACCCATTCAGGGCAGGAAGGTTAAAATAACAGTTTACTGCAAGTTAATTGATAATATGCTGTTTTATGTGTTCTCAGCTTTCTTTAAAATGCAAGTTTTTGTTTATTTGCATTTTGTGTAATCCAAGCATTTTTTTTTTCATCCTCTTAAAGTTCAAATGGAGAAATTTATTTAAGTTACTTATATAAAGCTATTGAAAAACATAAGAAAATTAAGATCTGACTGATTAAGTGTGCTTGAAATGCCATTTCAACATTAAGAAAATTTTTCTTACAAAGTATTGTATTTTGTATAGGTGAAGAGTTAAAAAGAAATTGAAGTACTACTTGTAATGGAATTTAAGCTTATTATTTTTTACTTATTTGTTTGTTTTAGTATTGTTGAATAATTTATTGCACAAATCTAATCTGTCTTTATATGCAAGTGCCTCATATTATTGTGAAGTTTTATTTTTCAAACTTTCATGTTTTATAATATAGTTGCATTTCCGCCTCTCTATTTTACTGGGAATTGTTTCTTTTCATTTCTTTGAGCTTTTTAATATTTGTTTTTCTACTTTTTGATTTTTTCCTACTATGTAATGTTTATTTTTTTGTAAATGATATTTTTAAAAAACTATACAAAAGTTTATACAATTTGTATGAAAATTGATGTAATTCATTTCAAAACTGCTCAAAATTCATTTCAGAAAAGTATTTGTATTTTACATTATCTTAATACTATTAAACTACCGAAAAGAACAAGTTAAACCTACCTCATCAGAAGGCATTGTAATGTTGTGCCATTTTATTGTTTTTATCTTTTTGTAATATTCTTTGGACAATACTGTAACTTGATATGATAAAAAAATTATGCTTTTGATTTTCTTTCTTTTGACAATGTGCATTTTAAATGTAGTAGATTAATTTATTGTATGTGTCATATTAAGAAGTTACTCTGGTCCAATTTTCAGTAAATATGAAGGGTGAATATTTTTGCCATTGATTGTACATTTGGAAGACTGTATTTATATCTTTGAGTATATGTTTCTTTCTCTTTATATAGCAAGTTTTCTGCTTAGAAAATTTAGAGTGTCTTATGATGATAACATAGCCAATATTTCTTTGGCTTTTTTTTTTTTTTTTTTTAACTTGCATTGTGCATTTATCTTTAGATTAGTTAAAGTTTGCATGTATTTATTCCTTTATTAAAGTGCTTTAAATATTTGAAATTTTTGAATAAAAAAGATAAGTCAGAAAAGCTCTTTACTTAAATATGATTTTTAGGGCCTAACTTACATTTTTAGTCTTTTTGTGGGATTCAGCTCTAAAAGTTGCATTCTATTGATGCTGAATGAAAAAAACTTGTATGCGATTTATTTCAAACTTTTCTGGTTGATCAAAGAGAAAATGTGATCATTTTTTTTTCATATTTCACAAAACGGTGTTTCCCAAATGCCAGGTAGCATAAAAATAATATCGAAAGAGATGATTCAGTTTTGGATTCTAAATAACAAATATAGAAACTGACTGGAAGTCATGCCGATCTTAAGAATTAAATTAACTTTTCCAACAAATTTGAAAAATATTGTTCTAGAAACTATGTAACACTTCATATTAATTCGTTTCTATATTTCTTTTTATATTTTTGTAAGAACAAATGGTTTTTTATTCAGATGTTTGAAGATTGTATGTGGCCTTTTAATTGGTTTTATTTTGCCAATGGATTTATTTTACACAAAGTTATCATTATCCATAAAACTGGAAGATAAGAAATTTAGCGGGCCTTGATTAGAAGTATGACTGAACCAGGCTGCAGAAAAAAAATAAGTTTGGGAAATGCTGTTCTAAAGTATTTGAATTTTCAGAGATGGAACTTTGTAATTTCCATTCAGTTTTCTCAGTTGAAAATGAATTACTTTATAACATTCAATGTTATTGTAAAAATATTATCAAACTTAGAATTTATCTTTAAAAAAAATAACGCAATTTTATTCAAAAATTAAATTTAAATATTTTAACCTTTTTATGTGAATCACTTTATCCACATTTTATCTGACTTATTGGTACACATTGCTTTATTTTTGCTTGTCCTTGAAGTTATTATTTTTTTAGAATAAGTAATATGGAAGTCTTTCTCCATCAAATGTTTCTAGAAGTTTACTTAAAATTCAAATTGAAATTTTTTGTAAATATATTGGATATGCAGTGCAATATATTTCAAAAATGACCTTTGGAAGCTTCAAGGTGTTAGCTTTTAAAGACTAAACAAACTCAGTGCATTGGAACAGCAAAAATAAATTCAATTTACAAATTTAATGTTTATAGTGTTATATGTTTTTGCTAGATAAAGGTTTTAGACTTAGGCTGAACCCAAAATTCAGTGCATTAATATAAATGTTTGTTTCAAACTTACAGTTTTTTAGTCTAGTTTTATATCAGGTTTAGAATGCTGCTGAAAACTGCATATCACACTGTGACACGTAAATTGACTAGCTTGTGTTGTATGATAGGTTGAAAAGTTTATGGAGTAATGTGCCTTAATATTGTTAGGCTACATTATACAGATGTGTGTATGAGTGGATATCAATATCAATATATTTATTTATTGATAAATAAAACTGAATATATATCTTTCTTTAATTCAAATAAATGTTTATTTATCTTAAATCATTTTTTGTAAACCTTCCTTACTTAAAGAAATACAAAGGTTAACTCTGTAAAAGCTATAACATAGTTTAGTATGATTGAAATTTGATATATCTTGCATTTATATTGTATTTTGTTCATTGATCTGTAGCATCATGTTTTACTTTTGAAAATAGATAAATCTTTGTGCAATTTTGATTGAAAGTATAGATAAGTCTTTATGCAATTTTGATAGAAAAGTATACACTTCTTTACAAAATAAATTACTTCATAATTAATCATCCTGGCTTTTACCTGATTATGATCTGATTAGAATAAAATAGCAAACTTAGAGTAACGTGTTTGAAATTTTTAGCCGCATTGGTTAAAAGTTTTTCTGCCTTGTAACCATTTTTATCCAGTAATAGATTAGCTAATTCTATCAAACACAATTTAAATCTTTTCAAATCTTTAATAAATTAGCTCTTCAAAAATATTAATATGCTTATTTTTTATCACAATATTCGTAGAGAATTTATTAGCCTTATAAATGAGCTCAAAGTTCATTTTTTTAAGCTGGTATTTAACAGAGCTTTTATGTAAATAGACCTAATTTTTTGAGTAATACATTCAGTACCTACCTGAATTTATGTGTTTAGATAGCATATTTAATTATTTTTCAGCAAAAACTGCTGGGGGAGCATGGTTGTTTATAAATATAAAATTTTTTTAGAGAAATTTACTGATGGATTGTTTTGCTTTAATCCTGTAATAATATACCAAAATTAATAACATTTCTTTGGTGCACTTGCTTATAGTTTATATTTTTGCTTTATTTAGTCAAATAATATGTATTGATGTGCTAGCTACATGTGTTATTGTTAAGGAATTTATTAGTTATCACATGAATATATTTGCATTTACTGTGTATACCTCTTTATAGAAAGCACCAATGTGAGATTGATGTGAAGTTTGCTGAAATATATTGATGATAGTTCTTCCATGCAATAGTTTTCCAGTGCTGTTATTTTATTAGAATGTATTAGTCATTTCCCCACTTACCTTTGTGGATAAACTGAAGCTTTTTTTTATACATATTCTATGATATTATAACATTTATTATTGTTTAAATTAATATTATTCTTTTATTTTCCAATCTGTGTAAACATTTTATTAAAGGTACAAAAAGTAAGTGACATATAATGTATGATATGAATGTTCTGTAATATCTGTACTGTTCTGTAATGAACTGGAATATCAGGATGAAGGCAGCAACATCACTGTATGCTTATGTTTTAAATTTAAACAATTTACATAATATATGTATTTTTTCTTAAATATTATGTTTTTCTATTTTTATACAGAAAGATCTCATACTTTAAGAATAGGGTTGCTGCATCTGATTTTAGGATTTGTCTGGATCCTCTTTCTCATCCATTTGAAAACCCTCCTACTCTCTCACCAAATCCTATCTTGCCCTACATCACCTAATTAATGAAGGATAAGTTTTTTTTTTAATTAAAAATAGAAATTTATGCTCCATATATGAGATGTGGGTATATTTAGTTTTTAATATCGCCAATTGTAAAAGGATTCTCTGCTTCATTAGAGATTTCCACCAAGATTTAAAAATTAATTTAAAACCAATTGTATTTGCATTGGTTGAAAAACTTTCTTGATTGCTTTTATTCAAATTTCATGTTTCATTCACTTTCTGGTAAGTTTTAGTTTTGATCTGACATACACACTCCTTAAACATCCACATCGACTTGAGTTGAGAAAATATCTGGTTAATTCTGTAACTGAAATAATAGCCTTTTCTCATTTGTAAACTGGTATTTGCCCAAAACTTT
Organism: Maratus speciosus; assembly: GCA_963932465.1. Classification (NCBI taxonomy): domain Eukaryota; kingdom Metazoa; phylum Arthropoda; class Arachnida; order Araneae; family Salticidae; genus Maratus; species Maratus speciosus. The sequence goes on along the minus strand of OZ010796.1, from coordinate 258,814,390 downwards.
TCTGAAAAAATCTACCAAATAATCATATGTATGCCACACACTCGTGAATTTCATGAATACATTTATTTTATAAACATATTGAGGGTAATTTAAAATTGATTAGAGAATAATGTTTTTAAAAAAGAATCCATTATTAATTTTCATCTGTCAGCTGATTGAGAATTAGTAAAATCCTTAATAACGCAACCTCTTCATGCAAAAGAGTTCATAACAGTAAATGAAGAAATGGAAACAAAACAAACATTATTCTATTAGTTATCTAAATTTTTTAGCGAACAGGGTTCGCCTCTGTTCTAACTTTGTTAATCCACATTTACAGTTGCCCCCACTTAATCGGGTAACGGATAAACAAATAACCCGCTTATAGAAATAAAATCTTCTAGAACCAAAATTTTTCCCATAGGGGCAATGTTAAAATTCCTCACTTATTCGAATAATTTCCCCGGATAATGCAATAACGACTAATCTGGTGTGCCAAATATTTTTCCTAGAAAAGGTCTTTTGTTCGAAAATTTCAAACCACCGAAACACAGGTTTCTCAGAGGAAAGGGAATGAAGTCCAGTTACGCGTGTCAAGTCAAATTCGAACAACTTTTCCCAGAGTCGCCATAGCAACGGACGTCTCGGATGAAAGGGATGTTGAGGGGGGGGGGGGGGACAAAGAGACTACGCCTGTATGATTAGGTAAAGAAAAATGGATTGGTCACGTGATGTTGTAGAATATTCGAGGTTATTGCACTGTGACACTAAAAAAATACACAGTTCTGCCCAAAGCTCGGTTCTCACTTTATTTATTCAGTTTGTTTTAAGGTTCTGAAGTAGAGAAATATGAACGTGAAGAGAAACGATTTAAGTTTGTGTGATAAATTGAAGGTTTTGGATGCAATAAAGTACATAAAAACACAAACTGAAATCGCTAAAGAGTTTCAAATTTCTCAGTCTCAAGTCTCGACCATTAAGAAAAATGCTGATAAAATTGAAGAAGAATGGAGAAACAGTGGAAACCTACACCGAAAATGGAAAAGAAAATCTAATGACGATCTCGACAATGTTGTGTTGGAATGGTTTCATTCAAAAAGAAGCAAAGGAGCTTTAATAAACGGGGCGATGATTATGCAAGAAGCCGAAGAAATTGCGAAAGATTCTATGAGAATTTTTCGACATCTAAAGGATGGTTGTATAGATTCCAGCAAAGACACAATTTAGCATTTAAGAAACTTCATGGAGAATCGTGTTCTGTAAACGATGCAGTTTGTGATGAATGGATTGAAGAAACTTTACATCCAATTAATTCTTGCTGAGTACAAACCATGCGATATTTTTAATTGTGACAAAACAAGTCTACGGTATAGAGGTAACCTATGCCAAAAAAAAAAAAAAAATTACACGGATTTAAAATAAGTAAAGATCGCGTAACTGTGCTACTTACTCTGTGTAAATCAAACGGGAGAAGAAAAGCTTCAAGCTCTTCTCATTAGCAAAAGAAACAGTCTAGATGTTTAAAAAATGTAAAAATTATCCTGTTGCATATGATTACTCACAGAATGGTTGGATGACAAAACATATTTTTGCAAGTTGGCTGACAAAATTAGACCTAAACATAAAAAAGCAAAATAGAAAAATTGTCCTATTTATGGATAATGTTGGCAGTCACAAAACAGAGAACTCAATTCAACTGAATAATGTCAGAGTAGAATTTTTGCCTGCAAATACGACGGCCAAAATACAATCTCTTGATCAAGGAATCATAAGATCATTCAAGGCGTTATATAGATGGGAGATTATAAATGAACTTCTCCATATTTTGGACTTGGAAACAGAGAACTGTAATGAAACATTTTCCAGTCTTTCAAAAAAAATTAACCTTTTGACTGCTATGCATTTTTGCAAAAAACCGAAATTTTTAAAGCCTAAATCTGATGCAGATGATTGTTGGGACACAGAAGCTGAAATTTGTGATCTTCAAGAATTTCAAGAAGAGCTCGATAAACTCCTAATTACACAAGAACTTTTGGAATTTATAGAATTTGAGGAAAATGAGGCTACAGAAACTGATGAGGTGTCAGAATCATCTGCTTGCACAGAAGAAGGTGAAAATAATGAAGTTGTAATAGATCCTCCCCAGTCCTTGAGTGAAGTACAGAAATCATTACCAATTATATGAAGATATTTTGAAGCTCGAGGTGGAGATTACAAAATATTATATGGTTTGGAAAAAGAACTGTGGAAATGTGCACAAAAAACATTAAATAAACAAGCAACTGTATTGGATTTAAAAAAAAAAATTGTAATGAGGTAAGCGATAAAACCAAAATATTCATCATGTAATTTAAGTGAATGTGTATTATAATGCTTAATAGTATAAGAATTTTTATTTCTTTTTGTAGTTTTCTTTTTTTTTTAATAAAATAACTTTTTTATAACTAAAATAATTGTTTTTTAACTGCTATAGATTATTAGTTAGATTTTAAGATATTATTAACGATGTGGTAAGGTAGAATAAAATCCCCATTTAATCGAATATCCCCGCTTAATCGAATAATAGATGTTGGAACCACACATATTCGTTTAAGCGGGGTTGACTGTATCACTATTGATGCACACATTTGTGACATTGCTTTTTTTTTTTTTATAGCACACTGATGTAAAGATCAGTCCATCATATCTGTCTTACTTTTATGACTGTTCAGTTTCAATAATTATACATTTCCTTCTGTTAATTAGTGACATATCACATGTAGTATTTTTTACACAGCTACATTTAATGTATTGTGTATGTCACCTTAAATATGCTCAGATTGCTAAAAAATATATATATATATTTTTTTTTTTCGCTGTAAGGGTGGCATGTGTTTTTAGTTTATAAAACATTGTAAATAGTTTTTTTTTCTTTTTAATTGAGTTACATGAAAAAATTTAAATTGTACCTGTCAAAACAATTGTGGTTTTTATTATAATATTGTTAGTTACTCATTATTAATTAGGCACAGTATCCCCGACAGGGTGGCGAATTCATAATATGTATTAGAGGTCTCCATGAGCCCGGGCCTATCCTGAAGCCCGAGCTCGGTAAAAGTTTCTTTCATTAAACATGGACCAGGCTTCATTTTATCTGAAAACTTGGTACAGGCTTGGGCTAAATTTTAGCTTTTGAGAAGTTGGTCCGAGCCTGAACTTCATTCTTCTCAGGACACGTCTTGGTCTTGTATTTTTTCTGTAGATTCAGGCCAGACTGGGACTGCATTTATACTTCAGAATTTTTTTTCCCACAGTAATGTTGTGGTAACTTTTCTCCTTTATTAGTGGAGTAAGTGAACAATAAAAAATTTCTTTGTTTCTTTTTTTTTTTTCCTTTTTTTAAATAACAGGTGGAATATGTTGGTTAATTACGTGAAAAATATAAAATTTTCGTATCTAGATTTGGCATATCCCGAAACGTGCAGATCTCTAACACTCACACTGCTATTTAAATTAGAGATGAATTGCAGAGGGAAAAATGATTTTTGTTCGAAACATACATTTTGAAGCTTGTCAAAGAATATTGTAGATAAATAAAGTGAAAAAAAGTTCTTAAGGGTATTTTTGAAACACCTCACTAGTCATCTAATCTTTATAGGCAGATGAATCCACAACAGAAAAAGATTCCATACTTTTGAGCATTACCTGAAAGGAAAAACTCTGCTTCGTACTCTTCTTCCACATAGCAACCTCCCAATAAGAGTTCATTTAATATTACATATTTTATGTGCACATATATGGCACATACATAGCAGTGGGTGAACGACAAAGTATGGAACAGTTCTCCAGTTATGAGTTGAACCACTGCGGACCACCCCGCACTTAAGAAAATGCAAAGGCCTAGAAACAAGAGTCCTGCATCAGGTAAGGTGATTAACCAATTTTTTTCAAAACGCAGTTTGTGTTCAAGCCAGGTTGGCCACGTATTTTAATGCTGGAGGTAACTGAAGGAAATCAGTTGACAAATGCTATCAAAAATGCATGAAGTGACCAAAAATTATTTAAATTTGTTAGTGAAAGTGTCATCATGAAAACTAGCAGTTAAACATTACACCTAACAAGGGTCCTGCCTGGGTAATAAATAAAATTTGCAGCCCTGCAAATTTTATTTAAAACCAAGCTGCAACCTGAACTGAACCCAACCAAAAATATTCCATCTACCCTGAACCCGAAATACTTAATTCCAATCTGAACCTGAAATCAGAGAAAATTGATCGAAAAATAATGTAATTATAGAAAAATAGCCCCCTGGATCCCTCTCTGGCACCACCCTTGTTTACGAACACCCCCCCCCCCCCTCTTTTCTGAATAATCTCGCTCTGTGGTTTGGTCCTGGCTTGACCCTTGGCTTGGTTTCTGGTTTTGACCTTTGCAACTTGTATTTTTTTTTGTTTTTGTAATATGTTTGTATTGTATTTTTGGTATTTGTAATATTAATAATTCTATACATCGATAGTATTAGATATGTATGTATATCTTTTTTTTTTTTAAATGTATTTTATCTATTAGGCAAAGTGGCCTTAAACCATGTTGAACTCCAGAGGCTGAAATATATCCCCCCCCCCCCCCCCAGGTATTGCACTACAACTCTAAAACAAAAGCTGGGTTCCCGGGGTGGTCATCTCTGTACATCTCTGTCTCTGCATAAATAATAATATTTTTGAGATGTTTCACTTTATTGCATTAAAAGTATACAATACACTTTAATGAACACATTTTGCTTTGGAAAAATTAGAAAAACCAGAAATTGTTTTAAGAGTTTGGAAAATGTTCTTGCTCTATCACAGTTTCCCTCATTACAATTACATTTTTTACCATGTATATTTATATTAGACCAATTATTTTCTTCACTTTGCTCATTAAACTGAATTCTCCTAATATCCGAGGTTCGCTACCACTGAGTTTGGCTATATTAGGGACTTTGCTGATAAATCTTACTAACTAGACAATGGCAATACATGTAAAATAAAATTACTGCTCATTAGTTTACATAAAGTTTATCCTTGATTCCCTTCATCTGCCCTTTCCCTACCTTGAGTCTGCCATTTGTGAAAATTTGGAAGATGGCAACCCTATTTTGAAAAATGTGTTAGTAGTCTTTGTAAAGAATTTTTTTTTTTTAATTACATTTCTTAACTATGATATTTTGAAAATTTAATTTTGTTGTGTATTTTTTTATTCTTAGTTTCATATTTTAACGTTTTGTTACAAAAGTTCAAAATATATCAAAGAAAATAATTGTAAGAGGATTGATACTCTGAATTAATCCATTCATTTGAAATTTCGCATATTGATTCTGTACTTATTTGATTATGTATTGATTTATAATTGGATGAATTTCCATATATTTTTTAAATATAAATTTTGTGTATATTTTGCTTTCAACTTTTCAATCTTATCTGTTCCTATGTATAATATTTTAAATAACGGAAAATTAGGATGATTTGAATTTGATCTAATTTTCTGTTATTCTTAAATTATTTCTTGTATGTTGCATCACTTTAGAAACTGAAAACTATACAATAAATTGTTAAAAATTCAAAGCAAATTTCAAATGTGAGGAATTTCAAACCCATTTTATTTATGTTAATTCTGAACTCATCTTCTGCCAAAAAATGTTTGCTTACTTTATTGTACCTTTGTCAGTTTTTAGAAAATTAAATTAAAAGAAAATTAATTTTACATTTAGTTATTTGTTTACTTACTAAGGTTTGTGGGGATTCATTTTGGCAGTTCGTCCATAAAAATGCATTTAAAAGTAAATGTTACTTTTTATGATAAGTCTGTAGTTGATAGTTCTTTATTATATAGTCTATTTTTAGATATTCATAGATATACCTTTTATATTTTTAGAGAAGCCTGTAATTACCCATTATTGCTTATGATTATTTATATCTGAAAGGAGAAATTTTGGTAAATACTGCTGCTTAATGTTGTATGCTTGTATTATAAATAAGTAATGTTAAAAATTATCACATTTACAATTTTAAGTAAATTGTGAAATATTAAAATTAATTATTCATAAAAATAATTTTTGTTCCCTTTTTTTTCAAAATTTATGCCTTTTTAAACATTTTAGTTATCTATTTAATTTTTGTAAAAATAAAGCACTGATAGATTTTCTAATTTTTCAATAACTTAAAAAAATTCTTTTAAGTTTGCTTTTAGTTTTAGATCATGAATAAGAAAGACTTTTCCCAAAATTTACCACCAAAAAAATATCATGAGATTAACAGGACTGCATTATTACAGGAAATTAAAGTCATATTTTTGTCTAGATTAACATCTATTAATATAAATTATGAATTAAAAATTAAACAATCAGTTTTGCCAGTGCACAATATATTGCATGCAATTTCAAGCAAAATCTTTAATCTCACAGTTTTTTCTTCTTCACTTTTAACTGCTGCAAAATGGATATTTGTCACTCACTTTAATATATATTTTACCAAAATTTCTCCTAGTATGTATATTGTTGTCAGCTTTTTGATATCTTATTGACTAAGATTTTCTTGACTGTTTTTACTTTTAATAAAAGTCAAGATTGTTTGTTTGACAATGTGATTGAGTTTTGCACAATTTAAATTGATATATTTTAAATATGTTTTACATTTTGAAGTTCTGTGATTATTTTATGTAACTGCTCATTAAAGATTGTGAATATTTTCATGCTTTCAGGACCCTTGCAGTACTATATTGGATGTTTTCTTGTTTTTATCTGAATTAATATAAGTTAGTTAAGTTGAACATTTTAAAAAATCCTCATTTTTTTCATTATAAATTTAGATCTAGGGAATATAAAAAACAGTGTTTAAAGCATAAGAAGATTCCCCAAAATTTCAGACCATTTTCGATTGCATAAGGCTTACCAACATCAGTGCAAAAAATAATAGAATTTTGGTCACATATATAGTTGAGAAGTAGATTAAACCCATAGTTTTAGTGACAAATAGATTTGCAGGAAATTGATAGGAAACAGCCACTGGTGAGGAAGCATGTTGAAGAAGTGGTTTTTTTTTTACCAGTAAAATTGAAGGGAACAACCAATAGGAATATATAGAGAAAAAAGAAACTGGTAATACAAAATCATTAGGTGGGAATTAAAAATAAAGGAATCTTATGTTTTCAACAATGTAACAAATTGGGAACAACAGCAAAGTGACAATTAAATAAGACAGTTTATAAGTTTTATGCATATGAAAAGTTCATAGAAAATAAAGTGCAAGTGTTATTATTAGGCTGGATACATCTTCATATTGAACATGACAGACAGTTCAAAAAATTAGTCAGATTTAATGCTATAACTGAAATTAAAAGCAAAATTTCACTTCAAAAATTGAATTTATCAGGTATTGTCAATTATATTCAAGTATTTCTCTAGGTTGAAGAATTTTAAATATATTAATATGTTATATTTTAATTTGACAAATTTTAAGTCTCAAATTTTCTTAGGAGGGTGGGTGACATCTTTATTTTGAACATTCCTAAACATAGAAATTTTCAAAAATCTGATTTCATGCATTCACATTGAAAACAAAATTTAATTTCAAAAATGAATTTTCTTTAATTAATATAAATTGGTTTAATCCTTTATATTTATTTTGTTATTTTTAAGTGTCCTTCATTATATAGAGCAAGATCCCTTTTTCTCCATATAATGAGCATAAAGTGTGTTCTGTGCTCATTATATGGAGAAAAAAGATTTTGTTCTACACAGTTCTCATCTCCAGTTAATAATATCTCCATTAGTTATGATATTGATCTATTATTTTACAGTACTATAAAATAATTACCTACATTATTTTCATTAAAAAAAAATTGCATGGCATGAGAATAAGGTACTTAATATCTGGAGAGAAGAAATATTATTCACAAATTCTTTTTATTTCAAAAGAATTAAAATTCTACAGGCAATTTAATGAATATACAAAGTTTCAGCATTTTTGTCCATATAGTTCTTAAAAAATTCTTTAAAAGATGTAACAGTTAATTAAGGGATTCTATATCTGTTTAACAGATATAAATATAAATATCATTGATTTTACATGCAATATTTATCTCATGTAATTTTTATTTACATTGCCCAGAAGTGATAGAACATACTGCACAGAATAAAGTGCATATGCAATATGAACAATTTAATTCTACCACTTGCCTGAAAATTAATAACTATTGTAAATGACATTTAGTGGAATTTTGTTTGTTACTCAGCATTTTATGTATCCTCAAGGTAAAGTTTATTGTAATATTAAATTGTAATGTATAACATTAAACTTATTGCAGGGAAAGGGGAATTTTGAAAAGTAATATCACAAGTTAAAAATAAAATTACATGATACTTATTAACATAAAACATAACTTTCCATCAACAGTTTTATTAATGATGCTAGAAGCCATAGCTACCATGAATATAAATGCTTTTACTTAAATCTTTACTATAATGTCTGTTTGAAAACTAGTTCTATATAAATATCTATGGATTGACATTTTTATATGGACACTATAGGTGGGTGGGATATGGTTCAAATTCAGTAGTTTATTTAGATTAGTGTTTCTAATCATGCATAAAGATAATTATTTTTGTTTATTATGTCAAACATTAAAGAAATATTTTATATTATATAGTCACAATATTGTCACATGAATACTTCAGAAAAACACAGTTCAAGTATTTGCAGCCAGTGGCTTTTCAAAATTTATTGCTTTTTGCTATACACTGGAATCGTATATTAGCATGAAATTTTTTTTAATAAAACATCTTTGAAAATAAACTTTACTTTTATGCTGTTTCAATTTTTACAAATTTAACAATTTTATGTGAAAAACCATTTCCAAAGGTAATTTGGAATTTCTTTGCGGTTATTTTTCATGAAAGGGCCTTGAAAGAAAATATTTACAAAGACTTTACTTTTCTTCTCATGAATTTTTTTAAATGATTTAATGAATTTTTTTTTATAATTATTTCAGTTTAGTGGAAATATTTTGCATTTTTTGTAATTCTGTTGATAATTATGTTAAATAAAATCTTGTTTATAAAATTTGAATCTTGTCATTTACTTAAATTTATTTGACATGTTGTTTGTTTCTTGAAATTTTGGATGACAGTGTAGCTTTCAGAATTATACAGCCATGAAGTTTTGCAACCCCTTATAAATTATAAAAAATAAACAAACAGATGAAGTTATTTTATATTAGCATTTGTAACATGAAGATATAGAGTTTTAATTTAAGGTTGTTTTGCATTAATCACTGTAGATCTATTTAAAAATGACAGTATTAACCAAGAAAAATATATTTGCAAATATTGCGGTATTATGCATTGTCATCAGGATCACACACTTAGAAAGTCATTTATGTTGCATCAAACTAATGATCCTAAACACTCAAAAAGTACTTGTAAGGTGTTCCTGTAAAAAAGCAAATTGCCATTTTGGAATTACAAGTTTACCTTGACAATCATTTGAACATTTGTCAGGTGAATAGAACATTTGCTGAAAAACTTCACAGAGCTGCAGGAAAGTGTAGAAAGAACTTTGAAAGAAATAAAACCAGATTATTTAAAGAACTTCTTTAGTACGATGTCCGGCATTTTTAAGAATGATATAAGCATTAATAATGGTAACATAGATGAAAATATAAGTTTATAATGTCATGTAATGAAGTTTTTCTATTCTAAATTTGTAGCTGTTGTATAATTTCACTGTCTTCATTTTTCCTGCTAAACTCGTGTTAATTATTATTTATAGATATGCCTTAATTAATTATATTAAGTGTTTTCAAACTTTCTGACAGTTGTGTATATGTATAGGAAGTTCATTAATAAGTTTTACTTAATGGGAGCACTCTAATATAAAACTATTTAGCTCAATTGGGACAATTTTTTAAGCAAATCTTTGAGAACATGGGAAAGAAATTTTTAGGAACAAACAAATATTTCAGAAAAATCACAGATCTCCTATCTGGAGTTTAAAAAAATGCAACTTTGTATAATAATAATTCCATGTACCGGGTGTCTCAAAAATGATTGATGTATTTTAAAATTCAATAAGTTGCAAACGGTGACAGATAAAAAAAAAATTCTTGCAGGAGTGTTATGTATGATGTCAGGAGTTTTTTTGCAGTGATTCTTGATTTTAGTTCGAATTTCAAACAATAGATGGGGCTGAGAGCAATAGGTGCTCAGTCCAAACCCGGTTTCCAGTACTTCGGGATCCATTCAATGCATTTTAATCTCCTTTTTTCGTATGGAAGAAAATAGAGGCTGAAAAATTGAGTCTGAATTTAGTGGTTATTGTTTGCAGCGCCATCTATTGGTGCTATTTGTAACTAAAACTGAGAATCGCATAATAAAAACTCCTGCCATCTTACATAACACTCCAGCAAGAATTTGTTTAATATCTGTCATTGTTTGAAAGTTATTGAATTTTAAAATCCATCAGTCATTTTTGGAACACCTGGTATATTTCCTTTGTATAATAATATTCAACATGCACATCACACCTAGGTAGTTAAGCATTTTCTGCTGAACCGATTTTGTTGTGTTTCAGCTTTAAGGGAACATAACATCTTTCAAAACAAAAATAGTTCATTTTGACATACTTTTTAGATTCATCATGAACAAGAACTTTTCTGATGTTAAAATGAGATGATTATATCTTGTACTACATAGTACTAAAAAACTATTTGAAGTACTACTTGAAAATGCAAGTCCGTTTTTGCAATTAATTAAATATATATTTTATCAGTAGAACATATGTATACATTAAATCAAATAAATAAATTTACACCTGTTTCCTGCATAACTTTTTAAATATATACAATAGAAGCTATTTTCTTGCATTAAATTAAAGTTGAATATTGGCTTTATTCTTTTAAGCCTCAAGTTTTAAATTTATTTCATGTTTCAATATTTTTTAAAACTAGACATTTCATACAATTTTTGAAAATTTTTATAATTAAACATTCTATAAAATAAAATCTTTTGAATCCATCAACAAAATTGAGGTTCACAGAATAAAGATCCATATATACAACATAAATGTAATATTTCACAACTCTCCATTCATATTTTTTTTATTAATTGTGAGAGTGTGTGTGTGGCGGGGGGGGGGGGGGGGGCAAGATGCAGTTTGCTTAATATTCCTAACATTAGAAAGTATTTTTGTGAAATCAACTTTGTAGGTTTAAATGTAATATGTTCCTTTAAAAATGAATGATATTGAATCTTTACGAAAGTATAAAAATTAGAAACTAAGAAAATCAAAATTAAATATTTGTTTTTTAATAATGTAATGAATATTTTTAGCATTTAATATGCGCCTGATTATATGTTTAACCTTATATTTGAATGCTTATGTTCTGTTTTTCTTTTCATTATGATAACCTACAAGCCTATAATGTTCAGGACCTAGACTTAATTTCTATTTCTTTTATTCATAAAGAGCATTCTGCAAAGCAGAAGTGACAGAAATATGCCTTAGGCTAATGTCAGACAAACGTGAAACCAAGACATTATTGTAAAACCAAGGCATTTTATAATGTTTAGACAAGCTGTCATTCCTATGTTAAATACCACTACTGCCTCATTTGGCACTATGTCAGCCACTGTTTTATAACAGTATTTAAAAAACAGTGGAATTGAAAGATAAGCTGGAATTGTGAGACTTTCCACAGTTAATTTAAGCAACGCATGAATTAACATTAGCTAGGAAAATTACAAAAAAAAAAATTGTAATAATAATAATAAATAAAACACATGCTGCTGAAAAAAGTAGAACGAAGTTTAAAATAACAAATAAGATTTTACATCCTAAAATATTTACAAAGGGAAACAATTAAAGAAATACATTTAATTAAGAGAAGTGCTACTCATGCAGAGATAAACTACAGTCATATGACTCTTAATAGTTGAGTTTAAGATGAATGACACATTAATCATCATAGTTATTTTAACTTGCAATATCAACTTCCTTAAAATGTAATAATTACTATTATTCAACATGTACCTTATTTATAAAAATGAAGATATTTTCGATTAGCTCTTGCTATACCCCCACACCCCTAAATGTGACAAAACGCTGAGATATATATATATAAATACAGGACAAAGAAACAGTTTAATAGTACCTTGAATTACTGCAATGGCTGCCACATTGCTTAGTAACACCCACAGGACCTCTGAATGCAGGTTGACAAATGAGATTGAGCACAAATTTATAAATAATACTGGGCTCATGGATCGAACTTGCGCGATATTTAATATCTCCCTTTCCATTTATCGAAATAAAATTTATGCTTAGTCTTCACCATGAAATAACTCTATAAAAAACATTGTCTAAAAAAACTTATTAATGCTTAGCAAAAAAGCGCTAGAGCGATGAATATAAAGTCGTTGTGACGTTAAGAAGCGATCTCACAAATGTAAAGTGGTTTTTAGGAAGTAATAGTCATAGTGATCTTTGAAAACTGATAATAAAATTTGCATGCAAGTCAATGTAAAACTTATTTTGAGGGAGTGTTTTACTGACCCTCTCAATCATAACTGGCTGACTTTTCGGCCCATTTTATTGGCTGCCAGGGGTGGGTTTAAGGTGTCGCAATCGCGAGGGGCTCCGCATGCCAGGGGCCCCCAAATCTTTTTTTGAGTTCAAAGAGAAATGTGATGTTTTGATAAAAAGATTTTCTTAGTCTTCTTTTTTAATTTTTCAGTTAATATTACATCATTTTCAGGTAATAGTTAGGTTTTTTTTCTATCATTTGCTACCATAAATGTCTTAGCCTTCTCTTATCTTTTTTTTTCCGTTATGAATTATCAGGACTAAGATGGGTTGTGGAGGGATGAAGTGGGGTGGAATTCAAAGGAAACTTTATTCTAAGCCAAAAGGATTCTAGAGACAATCTATGACGATTTAATTATACAGATTGAGGGCCTAATTAAATCATGGGCTGCCAACTTGGGTTTGGAGGCCCCACATTTGGTATGCAGTTTTCATAAAGCTGATATTTTCAATGTATTTTTATTTTGTTACTGATTATCTATGCTAATAAAAGAAAGTTTTGCTCTGTGTGTGTGTCTGTGTGCGACTGCTTGCACACAGTGTGATTGAAATCTACTGCACGTAGATGTCTGAAAATTTGGGTGAGGATAGTCTAAGCCAGTTCCTGATGCACGTGAGAATCAGATTTAAAATTTTTTTAAGACCCGAGTCCCCTGGGTCTTTAAAATTTTTAACAACTTGCCACCTTTTTATCCGATCTTTTTCGTTTTTGGGGCCCTTTCTTCATTTAGTTATTCCCCTTTCTACATTTCAGTTAAGATCCTGGGGCCCGGTTCAGGGCGCTGGAAGTTTTTCTCCCTAAATTGTTAAAAAATTGCCCCTTTTAATACAATATACGTTTTTGGTGCCCTTTTTTAATTTAGTTGTTCCCTCGATTCTACATTTCAGTTAAGACCCTGGTCCAGGGCCACTTGCACTTTTTGTGTGCCATACATTTTTCACTCATTAATTGTGTCACCCTCTCAATGCATATCTTTAAAGTTGATTCTTAGACTCCTGTCACCGGGCCAACATTCTCATACTTTTTATTGGTGCCCTAGGGCCCTTTTTAAAGCATTTCCTCCATTTTCTGCGCATTTCTTTAAAATTTTATTCTAATGATTAATTCAAACTCTATGCTTAATTTCGTCGAATTGAAGATCTAAAGCACTAAATGCTAGGACCTTTTAACATGCTTTTATGATAGAGCCCTGCTCTCAACTATCAGTTAGCTTCTTTTGGGTTTCCTATTATAGCTTCCTTAAAAATGGTCCAATTCACTAGCTTTTTTTTTTCTAACAACTTCTTAAGAAGTTGTTATACATGTAGTAGCTAGAGGACATAATTATGTCCTCTAGATACTACATGAACGACAAAAAAAAAATTCTTAGACTTGACCTACCACCAATTTTAAATATTAATTGCCTTTTTGGGGCCCTTCGTGCATCTTCTGTTAAAATAATCCAATACTGTAGAAAATTTTGTTTACATAGTTCTTGGATCCTCCAACTACTTTATAAAGTACTAAAAAACTTTATTATACTCAACTACATTCCAGTTAAGACTCGCCCCCTGGGATCTGGTACAGGGCCCTTTGAAGTTTTTATGCCCTAAATTGTTAATAAATTGTCCCTTTTAATTCGATCTTTGTTTTGGAGGAACTTTATCCATTTAGTTATTCCCCCCGTTTTTACATTCCAGTTAAGATCCTGGCTTCCTAGGACCCGATCCCGAGCTCCTTGAACTTTTTGTGCGCCATGCATTTTTCGCCCCTAATTGTGTCGCCCTTTCAATGCATAACCTTTAAAATTGAGTCTTGGACTCTTCTCCCCGAGTCAACACCCTAATATTTATTAGGGCACTAGGATCCTTTATTAAGCATTTCACCCACTTTTTACGCATTTCTTTAAAATTTTAGTCAAATGATTAATTCATATTCTATGCGTAATTTCGACTAATTAAAGATCTAAAGTGCTAAGTACTAGAATCTTTTAACATGTTTTTGTCTCAGGGCCCTGCTCTCAAGTTTCAGTTGGCCCCTTTTGGGCCCCTATCATCACACCCTTAAAAATGGTCTGATTCATTTGATTTTTTACTAACAACGTCTTAAGACCTCATCCCTCATATTTTTATTGGGGCCCTAGGGTCCTTTTTAAAGAATTCCCCTGTATGTTTTGCACATTTCTTTAAAGTGTTATTCTAATGATTAATTCATACCCTATGCTTAATTTCGACTAATTGAAACTCTAAAGAGCTAAGTACTAGACCTTTTAACATCTTTCATCTTCCTGCTCTCAACAATCAGTTGACACCGTTTGGTCCCCCTATTATAGCTCCCTTAACCCATTAAAGTCTAGCGGTACCGTAAGGTACCAAAAAAGTTTCAACCATTTTTTTTGTTTGAATACCAGTATTTTTGAACGAAAACATTATTTTTATTTGATGACTTCGTGATAAAATCAAACAAAAATTGCTATTTTAAAAAAACTGGTGTTAAATGCAAGTTTTTCATTTTAAAGAGGTAAATAATTTCGGCTTTAATGGGTTATAAAGAGTCCGATTCACTAGTTTTTTTTTGTAACAACTTCTTAGGTTCTTCAGCTAATACATGAAGGTTAAAAAAAATTTTCAGACTTCAGGTACCATCAATTGTAAATATTAATCGCCTTCTTGGGGCCCTTGGGGCAGCTTCTTTAAAAATGATCCAATTCTCTTGCAATTTCCTTTAACATAGTTCTAGGATCCTCCGGCTACTTTAAAAACTACTAAAAAAAAATTCTTATACACTTGCTACCACCTTTTTCGAATATTAATTTTCTTTTCCGCATCAACTTACGTTTACTCACTACAGCTGTAAATAAAAAACAACGCTACTGTTAAATGTAAGCGGTTAACTTTAGAGAAGGGGGGGGGGGGGGATTTCATCAATGAATTATTTTAATTGTGGTTAAACCATGTTTTTTTTTTTTTCTCTAAAAAACCAATTGTTTTTTTAGAACAAACCTAATACAATTTTTCTTTTTTCGTAATTTAAGTGCTTCAAATTATTCGATATAAGCAATTTCTACTTTTCACAATATCTCAGCAGTCAACACGAGGCATAGTGAGTCTAGATCATGTTTGTATGCATGTAGAATGAAAATTGCATGTGTTGATGAACATATCTGGGGCTCTAAAGAGAGAACTTAAAGCACGTGAATTTAGAAAAGATAAAATAGATAAAAAAAATATTCAATATTTAGCATAAAATATGTTCATTTGAGAAAATGCAGATTATATAGTACAGCAATTAATAACATAAAATGATCTTTAAGATTCCAGTCAAGCTGTAAAAGAAAATTTTCTTGATTGGGGAGATTATCCATTAAGAATAAAAAAGAAACTGAAGATATGAAGTCGAAATAAAAGGGCACCGAAAAATTGGGTGCTGGTATTTCAGTATTAACAATCTATTTTTCCCGTTACTTGCTGAATCTAATGCCCAAAAATGCTGATTCGGAGTTACAACACAATAAATAAAATTACAAGAAGTATTTCAATAGAAAAAAATCTTCAACAACCTCAGATTATTAATATTATATAAAAAAGTTAACCATACTGGAGATACTGTCTTGCAGATGAATCTATTTATATTTGTGAAGTAATGATTAGCTCAACGGGGAAAAAAATTAAATGTTTAGCAAAATAGTTTCACTTAAAAAAAAAAAAAAAAAAAAAAAAAAAAAAAAAAAAACTATAGCCAAGATAGGGAAAATCCTTTATTGATCTTGGCTCCTATAATCATAATCTTGTTGTGAGGGTACTTACAGTATTGGATCGTTCCAGGGCCTGATTATCCAATAGGCGCATGAACGAGCTTCCTTCTAAAATTTAAGAGGGCCACTAAATGACTGTGAAATGGATCCTCTAATTCCCATTTTTATTTATTTTTTACTTTGCATTTTTAATTTTGTTGGAAATGAAAGTTTGCATACAACTATGTACTAAATATATCTAAAG
This sequence comes from Maratus speciosus, assembly GCA_963932465.1. NCBI lineage: Eukaryota > Metazoa > Arthropoda > Arachnida > Araneae > Salticidae > Maratus > Maratus speciosus. The sequence continues at coordinate 258,797,837 of OZ010796.1, read as the reverse complement.
GTTATACACGAACACGAGATATAAAAAAGCTGTTTAACCACTTGAGGGGCAAGCAATTGCGTTTGTGAAATGCTGAATTCCCGCCGGAAATTTAGAAAATTTTTATTTCAAAATAAGGAAAAGTAATTTTACGACCTTTTTTCCACCAAAGTTAGAAAAGTAAAATTTCATAAAATTTTTCTGGTGCAAATCTTCATTAATCGTAGGTGGGATAAAATATATCCCACCGCCCCTCAAGGGGTTAATGTATATGTGAACTCGGCTAAGCCACTCTCGGAAATAATATGTGTAGCACTGGTGAGTTTCCATGTATATATGTAGAAATAATCAAACTTTTCCAAATGAAAGAATGGGGGGGGGGGCAAAAAATATATTTGTGCTTCTGCTAAATTCAGAGGTTGATCGGACCCTGGACCGCTCTTTGCATTGAATGCTGAACAAATCTCGAGTTCGTAATGATCACGGTCAATTTTATCTCTTTGTTGAAAAATGAACATATATATTCTCATTAGTGTTAAAATATACAGTTTTTTCACCTGAAAAAAATATTCTATGCTTTTTTTGAAAAATCGGTCATCCCGAACTTGACCCGCAAGTGTCAAATCCCAACCCGCAACGAAAAAAATTAGTGTCATCCACGGCTCGCTTGAAAACACCGTTCACTAATCTTAATCCTATGGTAGAACTTTTTAAAGATATCTCGTTTGCATTTCAATATTTTTAGATTATTTTTTTTTATTGAATAGCTGAGGTCGATCTCTACAAAGACCCTTTTTTTACTTTTTCAGTTTTCTTTGCAGGTTTTTTTTTTTTTTTCTTTATGAGGATACTTTCACTTTTTGAAACCGGTTCCGAAAGTAAAAGTATACGATAAAAAAAATCTGTAAATAAAATCGAAAAAAAAAAGAACACGGCCTTTGTAGGATCGACCTCAGCTGTTCAATGAAAAACATTTAAAAATATTGAAATGCAAGCGAGATATTTAAAAAAAATTCTTCCATAGGATTAACATTTCCCAGCGGGTCTTTTCGCGTGAGTGAAGTAGCCTCTTAGCTAATCCGATGCCGGATTCAAGTGCGCCGCCAGAATTCTTTTTGGAAGGTTTCGGTTCTGTGTGGTTTGAGGGTCAAGGTCGGATTCGATCCAAGCGCAGGCCCCGATCATGATTAATTGGGGCCCTGGGCAAAGATAAATTAGGGGGCACCATTCGAATCATTGCAACATTATTCAAATAGAACTGATGGCCAGTCATATGTGTAATGCATAAACAATATTTTCGCATCTTAGATTTTAAATAGAAGAAAATTCTTAGCTCCGCCAATTCGAAATTAAATACCTTAATTAATAAAAACACACTTATTTTCTTAGTGCAGGACAAAACTCTTTTATATAACTTTAGCAACTTGTTATATTACTTTAAGATGAATTTAATAACTTCAACTTATGGAAGAGTGTCAAATACTCTAACATGCAAATATGTGAGAATCGAGTTACTTTCATTTACATTTTTTAAGTTGTACTGCACACAACATAATATCAAATCAAATTCATTCTACTTCACAAGTAGAAAGCGTTTTTTCAATAAATCTAAAAAAATGGCAATTTTGGGTTTTTTTTAGGTAGATTTCGTATGAAATACTACCTATTACATTCTTCCCTATGTTGGAATTTCTGAAAATTTTTTTGCAGATTTACACCGATCATGACCCCTAGAACCCAAAACCACCCTCAGTAAAAATATATATATATATCTATACTAGCAGACCCGCCCGGGGTCCGTAAATAATAACCTTAAACAAAACTGAAGTTTGTATGGTTTTATATCATTTGAAATTCTTTTAAATGAACCTAATTTCGGAGGCCCGTATTGCCTTCCGCAGCTTCTAGCGTGTTCCCAACAAACTTCTTTCCGAACAAACCTGTAACCTGTGTCCCCGTTACCTAGGGCAACATGTACCTGAAGTGCTCCGTACGTGGTAGTAGCAGGAAGACTTAAGAAATTGTTTAAAAAAAGAAGCTAGTGAATTGGACCGTTTTTAAGGGACCGAAGGGCCCAAAGAGGGCTAACTGATAAGGGCCCGAACATGAAAACTTGTTAAAAGGTCTTAGCACTTTAGATCTTCAATTATTCAAAATTAAGCATAGGGTATCAATTAATGATTAGAATAAAATTTTAAAGAAATGCACAAAAAATGGGGGGAAATGCTTAAATCAAGGCCCTAGAGTCCAGTAAAAATAAGAGGGCATTGGTTCGGGGAGAAGAGTGCAAGACTCAACTTTAAAATTTTGCATTGAGAATGCAAGAAAAATAGATGGTGAAAAATGCATGCCGCACAAAAGGTGCAAGGGGCCCCGGACCGAGCCTTATAGAACCCTAAAATGCCCCAGGATTTTAACTGGAACAAAGTAACGGGAGAGTAACTAGATGGAAAAAGGGTTCCAAAAATGAAGATCGGATGAAGAGGATGCAATTTATTAACAATTGTATGGTGCAACAAAATTAAGGGGCCAGGGACTTAAGTAGTATGCAGTTGCGTATAAACATAGATTTTAATAGATTTTAAAGTAGTCAGATGATGCTAAAATATGTTAAAGAAAATTGCAAGTAATTCCGATCATTTTTAAAGAAGCTGCACCAATGGCCCCCTTGGAGACGATTAATATTCAAAATTTGTTGGTAGCTGAAGTCTGAATCTTTAATTTTTTTTTATCGTTCATGTAGTTGCTGGAGAATCTAAGAGGTTATTAGAAAAAAAAATCTTGTGAATCGGACCATTTTTAAGGGAGCACCAAGGGCCCCAAGAAGCAGGGCCTGTTTACGGAATAGGCCCGTGAAGCCCGTGCTTACCACTGAAATACAAAAGGGCCCCCAATTTTGCTTTTCAAAACTGTTTAGAAAAAAGAAACTCAATCACTGTAAAAAATACATTTTTTTTCTTATGAAACTTTATTTTTCTTACTATATGGCAATTTCTAAATCACAAAAAATATTTTGAAGTTCACATATTCTCAACTATAGTTCCATATTTGTCATTTACAAAATAAATTGGTTATTTACAATTAAACATATAATAAAATACTTTTATATAGGTAGTTTTAGTTTAATATTAAAAATGTTATTTACTTAACTTTGATGGTAAAATTTCGAATTATTTAAGCATATGAAAAAGAGATTTAGTAAATAAAAAGCAATTTGTAGAGTAATAGGGGGGCCCCGTGTGTGACGTCGGGCTTCTCCTATTCCTAAGTGTTAAGCGGGCCCTGCCAAGAAGGCGATTAATATTCAAAATTGGTGGTAGCTGAAGCCTGGGAAATTTTTTTGTCGTTCATGTAGTAGCTGGACGGTCTAAGAACTTGTTAGGAAAAAAAAAGTTAGTGGATTGGACCATTTTTAAGTGCTGATAGTTAAAAACAGGGCCCTAAAATAAAAACACGTTAAAATGGACAGTACTTAGCGCGTTAGATCTTCAATTAGTCAAATTTAATCATAGGGTATGAATTATTCGTTATAATATTTTAAAGAAATGCAAAAAAGAAATGCTAAATTAAAAAAGGGACCTAGGGCACCAATAAAAATATGAGGGTGTTGATCCATTTTATAACAGCTGAACAATTCGCCGAATTTTCCTGCAAATTTGAAAATCGGTATAGGAGTATCTTTTAGTCTGCAAAATACTCAGAAGATGGCAGCACTATACAAAACAAACATTTCTGTAAGGATTGTGTTTTATTTAGGATCAGTATATTGTAGTATGGAGATTTTCCGAAATTTTCAGTACACAGATACATGCAAGTTCTGAAATTTAACGTTATAATTATTACTTGCACCCTTAATATTTATTTCAAGAGGAAATGTCTAATTTATATGCATATTTTTTAATCTAATTTTAATAATTTTGACACTAGTGATTCATTTTTGAACGACTGCGCGAAAATTCATTTTTATTTTCTTATATATAAAAATGAGCTTGCATATATAAAATTTCTTATATATAAAAAGGAGACACACAAAATTTCAGAAAAAAAAATGAAATTTCTTTTATTTATAAAAGAGAAAATTTTATCCTTGGTCCTACCGAGTATCGATCTAGAGTGTTTCACTTTGGCAAGCTGACGCTTTACCGAACGAACCAATACGACTTGTGAATGCATTCGAAATTTACATTCAATTTCATAGGGATACGTACTGGGCATGCGCGTTCATGACTAGAGATGGAATACTTACTTTTTATGGGAGTGATGTCCGAATATTAATTAATTACTCAGCTAATAATTAGAATATTAAAATTCTGAAGCTATAGTGCATCATGCGACACTTTGGGTTAGCCTCAAAAAAATTTTGAGCCTCGTACGTTCCGTAGAATTTGCTAGCAATCGCACACAGACAGACAGAGCGATTTGTTCTTTCATTAGTATAAAAGATATATATATATATAAATAAACTGGTTGTTAATTCGAAAAACATCTTTGCTATTAAAAAGAAACAGATTGTACAACATTTAAATATATTTCTAAGTAAATCTTTCTCTAAACATTTCTCTGATATTTATTTTGACCTCATTTAGACTAGGGTTAATCTTTTAAATATTAATTTACAAAAAAAACAAAATTCAAAACATGCATACTCAAATGATAATTACTTTTTCAAATCGCATATTTAATAAAATTAATATCAATTCTATAATTAATGATAAAAATTGTTTTTTTCCCATTAAAAATCTTCATATATCAAAAACCTTTAAATATCAGAATACAATTGGTAGAAAGATTTTTAACTACAATACATTTTCAAAAAATACATCTGCTGCAAGTAATTTTCCGTGTAAATGCAATGACCCACTCTAAAAAAATACATAAACAATGATCATGGACATATAATCACTGGAAATCTTGATATTGTTAATGATTTTAAATTGAAACAACTAATGGGTTATGGTACTAAATATAGACTTCCATCTAAATTTAATGTTAAATCTATTATCAAACAGTTTACATATGATATTGATATTTTTATTTATAAAATTTCAATCTCTTATAATAAGCCTATTGAATATTTTAATCAATGGAAAATATTAGTAATTGAAAAATTAACTATGGCTTTAAAAAATAATATTGCTGATTTGGTTTCTATTAATACAAAGCATTTTTTCCAACAAATTACTAAATTACAAAAAAACTACGTTATTACATATGTAGACAAATCTCCTAATAATTATGCTATTATATGGGCATTTCCACGAGCACTTGTCGTGTAAGTCACATACTATGACATTGACTACCAGTATTTTAGACCGGAAAAATGTGACTTATTTCATGGGAGATATCTCATTAATTGAGAAAAGAGAAGCAAACTTTTACAAAATAACGGTGGCCAACAAGCATAGTATGTGACTTACACGACGACTGCTCGTGGAAATACCCATATGTAAATCTTATTATCACCAACTTCTTACAAATTGTATTTCTTCTAATAAGTCATTTCAAAAAACTAATGGAAATGTAATTGTAAATAATCATAAAATTCGAAGTTATTATAAACTATTAAATATTTTATCTACTAACTTTAATTATCCCTATTTAGTTCTTATTCCCAAATTTCATAAAACTCCAATTAAATTTAGGACTGTAACTATTGGTTGCAATACTTATAATAATAAAGCTAATAAACTTCTCTTAAAAATTCTTAATCAATTATATGTACTTACTACAAACAATGATAATACACATTGTATAAAAAATAGCTATCAACTTGTCAATATTTTAAAAAATCTTCATTGTGTATATAATATAACGACATATGACTTCAAAGATCTTTTTAATAATATAGACCTATTAGATTTACATAAAATTATAAATGTATTATTTAAAAAGTATTATAAAAAACTGGAATTACCATCTAATATAGATATTGCATATTTTAAATCTTTAACAAACTTCATTATCTATAATAATTATATATTGCAAGATAACACTTTATATTTACAGCATGTTGGTATACCACAAGGCGGTTGTACATCCAGTTTACTATCAGACTTATACTTATATCATTATGAACGTACTTTTACTAATAATACTCTACATTTATATCGTTATATTGATGACATAATTTTAATTGAAACTGATCAATCTGAAATTACTCAATTTCCAGTAGATTATCCCACTAATTTGGAATTAATGGAAAACCTTTTATCTAACAATACAATTAACTTCTTAGATCTTAAAATTACAATAAAAGACAACAAAACAATCACAGATTTATATGACAAACGTAAAGAATTTAAATTCAAAGTTAATACATTTACAAATTTTAAATCTTGTCTACATCATTCTGTATTTCGAAATATAATACTTAATCATTTATATAGAATAAAATGTTTATGTTCTTCTCCTCTAATTAACAATAATATTAAAAAACTAATTTATGATGCATTAAATCATGGTTTTCCAAAAAAATTCATATATTCATTAATATACAATTAGTACTTTACTTACATGATCTTTTAAAACAAATGAACACATGCATAAACAAAATTACAAAAAATATATAAAATAAAAAAAAAATCTATAAAAAATTAAAAATTGTAAAATAATATAAAAAAATTATTATAGGTTGGATGGGTGGGTAGATGTTAGAGTACGGAGGAGGGTGGTGTTGTCTGGATAATACGCAATGGTTAATTTAAAAAAAATGGGGCTTTTGTATTATTACTATATTTTTGTTACGTATTTTATAAGGATGTTGATTTGATATTTTATAAGTAATTGATGACTTTCATTAATATTATATTTAGATTAATTAAAGTTTTATCTTATTTACAATCATTTGTTATTAAATATTAAATTTTAATTTACTAAGGACAATATCATATTAATTACTAATAGTATGCCATTTTTATAGTGATTAATATACATATAAGTATATTTAATATAAATAAAGTTATACTGTATGTATTAAAATTGGGTAATTATTTTTAATATTATTCCTCTATTCTTTTTAATATTGATCTATTTTCACTTTGTGTTATAAAAATTATTAACGGTTTAATGTGTTTGAATGTCCCACATTCATACTTTTAGGATTTTTATGGCTGTATGAAAATAATCCACACACTATATTTGAGATTTTTAGGTAATGGGAATTTAAGTATCTGATAATCTTCTATATACTTCCATATGTTTTTTATTTCCTGTTCATTTTATAATTATCTTATACATAATAGTTATTATTAACGATTTTTATATTATTTTTGATATATATTTATATTAATTATTATTGAATTTTTATAGCATATAGCTATATGCTATATATTATCAATGTTATAGAATTATTTAAATTCTTAGTGTAGTTTAAATGAGTAAGATAATAGAATATTTTGAATGCTTTTTTAAAAATTTTATTAACAATAGTTTTTTAAAAAATATATAGTGTGGTTTATATTAGGTTTATAATTATCTATATATAAGGATTTGTTTGGTTTTGCTGTTGATATAATTTTTTACATTCAAAGGCTTTCAATTGTTCATCTTGTGACATTTGAATAATAAAAATACTACTAGATGGCAGCACCAAAATTTGTCTTTTGACGATAAGTTATAAATTTTGTCTTTTGCAGCTCCTTTTCAGTTATAATTTCCTACACCAGGTGGATTTTTAGCTAAATTTTGACGATATTGTTAAAAGTAATTAATTTAATAGTGCATTTTAGTTATTTTAAATAATGTAATTACTTTCTATTTATTTTATTTTATATTATATTAATTCCATTTATCATGGTATTTCAAAATGTATTAACTGCATCCTTTGGTATCAATTACTGTGATTTCTTAACTGTTTTATTCACCTTAATCTTTACGATATTTTGGTAGCCATGTGCGAGTGGATATATTGAAAAATACTGAAACATTAATCGGTATGTTGTGTATTATTTCTATTTTATATCCTATAAATATTTAAACAGGTTTTATTGCTTTTTCCATTTTATATTATTTGTTTCTATTCTGTTTTCATTTTTAATCTATTCACTTGATTATAATGGTTGTTCGGGCATAGAGAAAAATAATTTTTAGCTTTAGCTTATTTTTCTCACAGAAAACAACCATATTGCTTATATCATTGAATTCTGTGCCCTTGATAACGTAATTCAATATATAAGCTTTTTCATTATTTGTCGGTGTCCACTTTCTTATTTTTTCTTCCATAATAATTCTTATAATAAATTATTTGGCACTTTTTTTATACTTACAGCTTTAATTCATAATATTACGGTTTTTGATGGTGGTAGGTTATGTTTAATTAATGGTTATATATATATCACTTTCTTCTGGACACGATAGCTTCCCTAATTCTGCACAAATCTCTTCCAAACTGATACATAAAATCAAGGGGCATAAAATCTCGGTCAAGTTCGTTAATGGGCAAAATCGGACCAAGGGGATGGAAATAGGGAGGGGTTTTGTTAAAACCGAAAAAAAAACCATACCTTCTTAATTTTTGTACATATCAAATCAGTTTAAAGTTTTTATTACTTCTAAAAATTGGGCCAAAAATTTATGTATCACAGATTTTTGATAAAATTAAAAATGGGCTCAAGGGGTGCAAAAATAGGGTTCTTGGGAGAAAAAAATTCATAACTTCGTCAAATTTCAAGATATCAAATCCGATTAAATTTATTATAAATCCTCTTAATATTATCTACAACTTTTATATTGACAAGTTTTTGACAGGATCAATTCGTACAGCGAAAAAATAAAAATAAAATAAAAACGAAAACAAAAGGGGGGAGTTGAAGAAGAAAAAATCCATAACTTCATCAATTCACAAGATATAAAATCCGAATGAATTTATTATATATCTTCTTAATATTATCTACAACATTTACATTGACAAGTTTTTAATAGGACCAATTACAGCAAAAACAAATAAACAATTAAATTTAAAAAATCAAAAAACCCGACTGCGTAAAAAGCGAACTAATTAATTATTTCTCATCAATGTGAAACTATTTTTTTTTTTTCAATTCCTACTATTAGCTCACACTGTCGCTATATATATCTTGTTCAAATTTTCAATCATTAATAAAATACCTGTTATTCATCCAATCAAGCTCAAATAAAATTTTTTTAACTTGTAGTGGATGACACTTGATGTTTATCCAGTTTTTTTCAAATATTAATTCATTAATTAAATTAAATTAATTAATTTTCAATAATCGAGAGAGCCCTCTTCTTGATCAAGGCATTTTACGCTCCACTCAAGGGAAAAGAAGAATGGCAGAAAAAAAATCTCTTATTGACGTAAGTAGGAAATGACTTCAAATATTTTTTTTTAATATTACTTGTTTATGTTACTCACCTATTTTTTTTATTAACTTGTACTGATTACTTTTAAGTTGTGTTTAATTGTTAGTTCCTATCTATAAACTCTGCTTTGATGTGGTCTATAGGTGTCTATGATGGTTAGAGTTGCAGTAAAGCTAGAGGTCCTACATACACAACTTTCAGGTTGTATAATATTTTAACGGAGCTTCTGACTGTAAAATAGTCAATGAAACATCGTCTTCATTTTGAAAGACCTATCCAATGATATGCCACTCAATAAGGTGCGTAATTTTTTTTCGTCTCTACCGCTATTTTTTATTTTACGGCCGCCATTTTGAATTTATAAAAACAAAACCTAGCCTATAACCATCGGGCCGTTAAGACGAATTGATAGAGACCTCATTCATTAAAATCCATCCAGCCGTTGGGTTGTTTCGAGGATATAAAGAAATCCACATACACAGATACGCGTGAAACACATAACCCTCCTTTTCAGTCGGGTAATTAAAAATACATATGCGGTTGAAGAAAAAAATCATCGTATTAAGAGTGTATTCAAATCCAAACTGCTTATTTTCTGACTCATTTTTAAATTCATTTTTGCTCTCAAACGCATTCAATTGGTAGATTCTCTTATTCAGAAACTATATAATGTACCGTAATGATCGATTTTTTGATAAAGGCAGAAAATATTTCAAAAAAGGATGTCAAAGTGGGCATTTTGAACCGAATTTTTCGAAGCGATTGTGTTAGAAACGAAAAATATTGTCCTACTGAGAAAAAAATTGTTTATAAATCAAGTTTTAATTAATTGAACGAAAATTAAAAACACAGGTCGCTTATAAATCTCTTCAAAAATCACGTCAGCAAGTTTCACATTTTTCTATTAAAAATAAATCCGAAAATGTGCCAGAAAATTTCGAGTTTGTTGAGCATGGAAAAGTATTTTTTTTAATACCGCCTTAACATGATTCTTATAAAATCAGCTCTTATTTAAAAATGAAATAAAAACTCGTCAAAAGCGACCAGATAAAATTGTTGAAATGGGTTTATCTCTAATCATGATACTATTTTTTGTTGGTGAAATTAGTATACTTAACTTCGAAATCTACCTCCGCCTGTAGGCCGGGCCGGCAGGGAATTTTTTCATATTTAACTCTAAAAAGAAAAAAAACTTTGAATACGGGAGAAAAATTATCTCATGACAATTAGAACTGATTATTTTCAACCACTCAAGTTTAGATATGATTTAATTTCATTAGTAATACAATCTATTAAAATCAAAATGTTATTTCTTATTTAATAGTGCTCGAGGTTAGCTTTGCGAAAGCATTGAGCTGTGAGTTCAAAATGAAATTTGTTTTTCAGAAAGTTTAGTAGACTCTTTTAAAGATGAAATTTGTATTTTGTATTTGAAAATTTTCAGAGTTGGAATTGGAAAAAAAAATTAAATATTTTATAAATTAATATATGGATTTGGGGGCCCCTTGCGGTCTGGGGCCACTGGGCAAAGTCCCGATTTGCCTATGCGATAATAAGGGCCTGTCCAAGCGATATGAGATGATGGAATGGAAATGGAGGTCATGACCGCACCTCCCCCCCCCCCCTTTTGAACCAAGAAAAAATTTTGCGTGACAGCATACTTTGTTGTACGGGAATACTTAATGATATTATAAAAGAGCTTAATTAGAAATGTCAGATTTCTAAGTAAAAATATGACCTATCCCGCGAAATAAGAACTGTATTTGCCCAGGAACCGATTTATTAATATGGAAGTTCAGGCATTTATGGGTCATTCTCCGACAAACGTAAAAAGTGATATCATGAACGCATTTTATAAAAGTAATAATTGGAATTGAAAACATGTAATAATGAAAATGTGTTTTACACGTAAAATACGTGCAATTAAATAAATACTAATATTAATTTTTCATAAAAATAATGTCCTTGCAATGTATGACAAAACATGTCTGTGGGTGTAAATTAGGGTTATAAACCCTAATTTTTACAAATGATCAGTCTATAAATTTTATTATTATTATTATTATTTTCTCGTAATAAACTACGTATTTATTGTGTCTATGCATTTGATTTAAAAAAAATCTTACAATAAATTTATTTATTCGAAATTCAGATTTTTTTAAAATAACTGTCAAATTAAATTTGAAAGAGATAATTATAATTTTATTTAATAAATAATTGTTAAAATAAGCTGAGTCTTGTTCATTCAGAAATAGTTGCAAAACAGCTCAACAGATGACAGCAGATGAACACGTCAGTGTGAAAAAAAATAGCCTGTCAGCCATTTCGAATGTAGAAATAAGTGGCAAGTCCTAATCTATTTATCTATGTTAAAAGCTCTCTTGAAATAACTGTGAAAAAAAAAAAAAACTTGAGCGTAAAGATAATACGAACAGTTCCGTGCTCAAAATAAGACAGGTAAGAATTATAAAATAGTAAAATTAAATACAAAAGCAAGAAATATTAATTGCACAAAAATTAATTCAACACCATCATTTTACTTATAGTGTTACATAATAATACATGAAACAAACATATTGCGTAAGAAACATCATGGCTACGGACTTCACTTATTATCTTTAGATACTTCCTGGTATCTTTTTACCACGGCTGTAGTCGTAAACAAGTCGGAAATTGTACGTCAAACGTGGCAAATAAGGTGCGTTCATGTTCGCACTATAACTAGTTTTATAAATATTCAGATCTCGGTGCAATAGCTGTTGCACTCTTGTGCAAAAATGCATGAATACAAAATTTATTACGATTCTATATATTACATTCAGTAATACGGAAATAATAGGACTCCATCTTAAATAGGACGCCATCACCATGTCAACCTAGAATCATTACCTATCATGGGATATCATTGAATTAATTACGTATGATAGGATTTAATAGAATGAAGAAAACATTTATTAATATATTTTTAAGTTCTGATTCGATTTTCATAAAATTTGAAATGACTCGACAAAATTGTGCAACGATTAAATTTCAAACTATTCGGTTGAGTAGTTTTTGAGCTGTTATTTGCGGACAGACAGACAGACGGATGGACCAGACGACGACTATAGATGCTACGTATTTATATAATTACGATCGCACCTAAAAACCTAGAAGGTATACACTAAAGGGCTAAAGGCAGAGGTTATACGCTAGAGAGTATACGCTATAGCATTATTTGATAAACAAATGGTGCACGAAGTTTCTTAAAAAAATTCGGAGGGTGTACGCTCTACTACAGCCATGCTCTTTACAAATTATTTGTCTCAAAAATATTTTTTTACAATCTCTGTGAGTACTGACATGATGTTATAGATAATTGAAAGCAATTTAAAAGCATTTCATTGTATGATTTTAATTTGCACTTAAGAAAAGTCCAAAATACGTACATTTCTGGAATAAGGACTCTCGTCTTTTCGGAAGCTCCATAGAGCGCATATATTTTTTATTCCCTTAAGTAGCACCGCAGCAACTCTATTTGGCGCCTGGTGCGAAATACCTTGTTAAATTTTCTACCAGTAATCGGCGCATCAGTAATGATAAGTGATGGAGCCGATGAAGTCTTTCAGAGCCTATTTTAACCAACGGCGCCTGGTGCGGGGGCACAGTCCGCACCATCCTTTCTGCGGCTCTGCCCTTAAGCATGTTTAAGTTTTTGTGAACCACTTGAGATTGGGGGCCCTGGGACAAAGCCCTGAATTCCCTGCTGAAAATCCGATCCTGGATTTGCTCCTGCCGAGGTCAATAACACTGGTCAACAAATTTGAACTTTTGCTCTGTCCTAAAACAGAAATTAGTTGGTTTTTTTTTGCGGTTTTTTGTACTGATTCCTAATCTACTTTTAGATTTACCCCAGCACATCAAGTTTGAGAGATATTTGCGTATTTCAATTTATGCAAATTTAGTAAATTTTATACAATTATTTGCAAATTTAAGGTATAAAGCAATATCAGACAGGGTTTTTTGTTTTATGTTATGATTACTACCTAATGTACTTCACAAAAACGTTGTTTCTGAGATTATACTGACATGTGACTGTGAAATATTGTACCTAATTTGCATATTTTTCCTGTTTTTCTAATACTGTTTCTTGACGTTCAAACATTTCTGCCGCACGAGTACGCTAATATGTTTCTAAACCAGTTTTTTGAGCTAATTTTAAATCTTGTATTCGTTTTCTTCTATCGCGTCTAGTTTTTGAAAAAAGTGAAATTTTAGTTTTTGGTCAAAAAAGCCAGATATATCTTTTTATGATACTTTGTATGATAAACTTCAACTAGTTAGGATAGATTCTACTACTTTTTTTTTTCGATTATATAAATTTTTGTTTATGTCTCTGATATGAGTCTGACCCTGTTCACCTTCTTGTCTATGAATTACACACTAGGGTGGTGCGAAAAATGTCAAGTTGATATTTCCGAGTCGCTATAGTGCGGAAAAGTTGCGATTGGTAAATACAAAAAAAACAAAAAAAAAATTATTTAAATCGGACTTTATCTTCCGATCCCGCAAACCGCCTAAAAATTCCAAAAAATTGAAAATTTCCGATTTTTTCCGATTTTTTTTTTTTTTTTTTTTACTTTTATATATTTTTTATCGCTATAGGGAAAAATATTTGCAGTTTGTACTGTTTAATAATAATAATAATAATAATAATTGTGTTTAGAGAATATCTTCCGATCGCGCAAGCTCAATAAAAATCGGCAAAAATTCAATTTTGAGTGATTTTCATGCATTAAGAATATAATCAACTGAGGTCAGTTTGCAGTCTCAGGTTAAGATTTAAATGTTAATTGATACTATTGACCATATTAAGTTATTTTTAAACAACCTAGAACTTACCACGAAGAATTCGTTTCAGGTCTGAAAAGTTTAGTAGTGCACCCAACTGCCATTAGCCGCGTTGGAAAAGAGCGCTGAAGTCGGCGTACGCGCTCCCACCTAATCTCACCTAACTCCATAAAATTTACAGAAAAGTCAACTGGATTCAGATGAACTGCTTGGCATATACTATTTTGACGGAAGAAAGGACGATACCTTAGTTAAAGAAAGGATTGCATCTAAACAGGTTCGTCGAACTATTAAAGAGGAACACTTTCCTGTCATAAAAGAACGTGGCTCAGTTTAGTTAGACCATGTGTCTCCAAACTCGGGGCCTGCTAAGGGCATTGTACCTTTCATAGTATCATGTCTTACTGAACAAGGGGTTTCACTAGAATACTTAGATTTGGTAGGCTGTGATGGTACAAATACCAATACTGGATAGAAAGGTGGTGCTATCAGAAAGCTTGAAGTTCATCTCTGATGACCACTGCAGTGGGTTGTTTGTTTATTCCATTTTGTTGAATTACCTTTCCGCCATCTTTTTCAACATTTGAATGTTGAAACAACTGGCCCAAGATCATTTAGTACACCATTTGGACACAATATCATTGTTGTGTAAAGCTCTCGGTGATAAATTTTCAATTGACCGATTGTGAAATTCCAGAAGAGGACAGGCAACTGTTGAGTAAGGACCAAAGATATCTTCTTGGCATAATTCAAGCAATTAAAAGTGGAAACTTTCCAAATGACTTATTAAAGTGTGACTCCGGCCCAATTTCACATGCCAGATTGCTCACTTGTGCAAATCGAGTCCTTCGACTTTACGCGAGCGTGGAAAACCCATCGTATGTCTTAAAGCCATATTGACATTTATTTTAAAATCTTACTTGCCAGTTTGTTTTGAAATAAAATTCTGTAAGTACATTACAGACAGGCCTATTCATCTGTACAGAGCAATTGAAACATCTCGATACTTTCGTGACAACCTGAAGAAAGTGTAGCCCCTGAAACTGAACGAAAATCGTTCTTTGCTCACCCGGAAAACCTACTGATGGCAATGGTCTTTTTTAAGAGGAGGCACATAAGAGAGCTAGGGCTAAGAATAGTATTAAAAGCCAGGCAAAATGTTTCAAAGGGTAAAGGTATCTGAATCTTTATCACTCCTACAATCCAGAATTAATTGATTGTAATGTAGCAAAATTAACATTTCCACCTCTTTATCGGAGAATAACCCATGAAGAAATACATTTCTTCATTCAATCAGGTCATATCTCAGTCTGGGATGATAAAAAATTTCCCAACTACACGTAAGATGTCTAGCGGTGCGTTAAATCGGTAACGGAGGCATCATTTAAGGTATGTGGGCCCCAATCAAACGAGCATCAGGACCACACTGAAATCAATGTCCATAATACCTCACATTACCACCAAATCTCAGTACAAAGTTGCGTCTAAAAGTCAGACTTAAACAGATGACATAACAAATTGTATAACTTATACTGTCACGACACTAGTTTTTTAATACAGTGTTTTGACTCTATTATAACAAACTATATATTTAAGTAATGTAAATAGCAAATATCCTCATTGGTTGGATGGAGGATAGGGTGTGGTTTGAACTCAAAGTGCAGCTACCTTCCCGTGGTGAGTTCTGGTTTGTTTAAACATTATCAAATATCTAAACAAGCAATGAGTTGTACATTGTACAATTTATATGGAAATGTTAATATTGGAACGCAAACTGATCTCAAATGATTATTTTCTTTATTCATCAAAATCACTGAAAATTGAATTTTTGCCGATTTGTATTGAGCTTGCGTGATCGGAAGCTATTCTTTAAACGCAAGTGTTTATTATTATTATTATTAAACATTACAATCTGCAAATATTTTCCACTATAGCGATAAAAAATATATATACGTAAAAAAAGAAAAAAATTCTGAAAAAATCGGAATTTTTCAATTTTTTAAAATTTCTAGGCGGTTTGCGGGATCGGAAGATAAAGTCCGATTTAAATAATTTTGTTTTTGTTTTTCTTGTATTTACCAATCGCAACTTTTCCGCACTATAGCAACTCGGAAATATCAACTTGACTTTTTTCGCACCACCCTATTACACACCCCTAAAAAGCATCTTATATCAAACCTGTGTTAATGCCGTGCAAAAGTAGAAATTCATTTTACTCAAAAACTAGATATGACATAAGAAAACAGACTGCAGATTTGAAATCAGCATAAAAATCTAGTCTAGAAAAACATTACGTCAATTATGTGGCAACTATTTTAAAGTTGATAGTGATGTAAACATTACACCATTGAAAAATATGCAAATTAGGCTTAATAACTGATAAATAAATGTTAATAATATGCAAATCGTGACATTTATCTGAAGCAAATAGTCAAGTAGTCATTATCTACAAAATGTAATTAGATGTGACATACACTGTATTGCCATTAATGACCGGCAACTTTCAATTTTAGACATTTTGTCGAATATTTAGAAATATACTTGACAGATTCTTCTGGAATTTCAGGATTGAAAAGAGCAGGTATGACCTCATATTTAGCAATGTCGATTTGATAAGAGGGGAAATTAGGGGGCCGATAAAAAATCAAAGAAAAGAAATAATACTTGGGATCACCCTGTAAAATAAAATGCACGAAATGATCTACCGCTACCGAATATCAATAAACAGACATTGTGCAATATATGTAATCTTTTGTGTAAGAATAGCACGTATATTAATAGAGATATAGCGATTTATTTAAAAAAAATTTAAAAAAAAATCTTGCATGTTTTTTGCTTATAACATGTAGGGTTTTCAACCAAATTTAACGCCGGATTCAGAAAAAATGAAAAAATATAGTAGAAATAATATAGTGTAATTGGAATATAAATATATTAAATATTTTAGGAAATATGAGCAGTTGTCTGAAATAATTTTTATCTGCGCATGCGCGAACGATAACAAGGATCATTTTACATAATTTAATAGTCAACTCTATGGAGCAACTTATTAAAAAAATCTAGTCAAATATCCTAAAAATTCAGAAAGATATCGGCGTTAAAGTGAGCAAATTTTTGGTTGTTCTCTAAAAGCAGCTGAATGATAAGGGTTTTTACACAAATTGTCATTTTTTTATTAACTGACTTTCAGAAAAATGTTAGTATGTAGTGAGTATCAACGAGTAGATTTGGAAAAAATGCTTCGATTTTGATACTTCTTTTGATCATGGTATAGGCTCGATCTGGTGGTTATCCAAGAAGAACTAAAGAATCAATAAAAAATGAAAATTTAAAAAAATTAAAAATTAAAAATGACAAATTGTGGAAAATCCCTTATCATTCAGCTGCTTTTAGAGAACAACTAAAAATTTGCTCACTCTAATGCCGATATCTTTCTGAATTTTTACGATATTTTACTAGATTGTTTTAATAAGTTGCTCCATAGAGTTGACTATTAAATTATGCCAAATGATCCTTGTTATCGTTCGCGCATGCGCAGATAAAAATTATTTCATACGACTGCTCATATTTCCTAAAATATTTAATATATTTATATTCCAATTACACTATATTGTTTCTACTATATTTTGTCAATTTTTCTGAAACCGGAGTTAAATTTGCTTGAAAACCCCGCATGTTATAAGCAAAAAACATGCAAGAATTTTTTAATTTTTTTAAATAAATCGCTATATCTCTATTAATATACATGCTATTCTTACACAAAAGAATACACATATTGCATAATGTCTGTTTACTTATATTCGGCAGCTATAGATCATTTCGTGCGTTTAATTTTACAGGGTGATCCCAAGTATTATTTTTTTTCTTTGATTTTTTGTTGGCCCCCTAAATACACCCCTTGTCAAATCGACATTGCTAAATATGAGATCATGCCTGTTCTTTTCAATCCTGAAATTCCAGAAGAATCTGTCAAGTACATTTCTAAATATTCGACAAAATGTCTAAAATTGAAAGTTGCCGGTCATTAATGGCAATATAGTGTATATTGTATCTAAAATTTGCATAAAATAGCACTAAAAAAGCTTAAATTTGCATAAATTTAAATATGCAAATTTCTCAAAACCTGGACCACCTAGAGATAAACGGAAAGCATAATCGGAATCAGCGTCAAAAACTGATCTAGAATCAACTAATTTTAGTTCTAGGACAAAACCACTGTTGTACAGTGTAATTTCTGGGCTAGAAAGAAAGCGTAAAACAGGATGGAATTAAAGAGACAAAAAAGAGAACCAGTCATGAGTAAGCTCTGGTCTGATGGACTATATTGAAGTAAAATTTTTTTTAATTATTTGTAACGCACTGTGTAATAAAATTTATCCTTATATACAGGTGTTTTTTTCCTGTAAAAAGGGTATTCTAAATTTGGCTAAAAAAAAAAAAAAAAAAAAAAACATAATTTTAGCGATTTGTCTTTGAGCGATTTTTGATTTTGAGTGATTTTAAATGTAAACGTCTTTCTTGTCAGCAAATTATACATAAAATATAACAAAAATTCAATTAAAAATTCATTTTATTTTATTTTTTTCGATCGATTTTCAAAATGGCTAGATATATGCGTACTTCCTCGTCCCTGAAAAAAAAAAAAATCCTTGATTTATATATAGATTATTCATGTTGCTAACATCTATTTGTCAATACACTTAAGTTTGTAGAAAACTTTGCAGATTACAAAAATATTAGACTACACAGCATCGGCTTCGGAGAAGGGAGGGCAGTGGCAGTGGCAGTGGCGTACCCAGGATGTTATTTCGGGGGGGAGGAGGGGGCTGACTTAAATTTCCATAATGTTCTATATCTTATGAAAAACGTTGAATTGTGTTGTAAACAGAAATCATTTTTGACAATAAGACCATAGCCAGAGGTTGGAAGAGGGAGGGGGGTGATTCTGTTCCAAATTTTCCGAAAATTTAAGACGCAGAAAAACGCGAATTTTGGCAAAAGATCGCGAAAAACAAGCATTTCGTCAAAAAGCCGGGGAATATCGCGAATTTCGACAAATGATCGCGAAAAAACGGGAATTTAGTCAAAAAGCCGCAGAAAAAACGCGAATTTCGACAAATGATCAAGAAAAAAAACACGTATTCCGTCAAAGAGCCGCGGAGAACAACCGAATTTCGTCAAAGGATCACGAAAAAAACGCGAATTTCGCCAGAATCGGCGGAAAAAACACGAATTTTGACAAAAGGTAGCGTAAAAACGCGAATTTCGTCATAAAGCCGAAAAAAACGCAAATTTAGACAGAGGATCGCCAAAAAAAATGCGAATGCGGAAGACCGCAGAAAAAATATGAATTTCGTCAAAGGGCCACGGAAAAAACGCGAATTTCGTCAGAAGCCGCGAAAGAAAACTCAAATTTCGACAAATGATCGCGTAAAAAATACGAATTTCGACAAATGATCGCGTAAAAAACGCGAATTTCGTCAAAGGTTCGGGGGGGGGTGCGAATTTCGACAAAGGATCGAGAAAAAAAAACACGTATTCCGCCAAATAGCCGCGGAGAAAACCTAATTTCGTCAAAGCATCGCAGAAAAATACGAATTTCGTCAAAGGGCCGCGGATTTCGTCAAAGGGACGCGGGAAAACGAAGCGAATTTCGTCAGAGGATAGCGGAAATCTACGATTTTCGAGAAAGGCTCGTGATCAAAACCCGAATTTCATTAAAGGGTTGTGGAAAAAACGCAGCTGTTTTCTAAAGAAAACAGCCTGAAATCGACCTGAAATGAAAACAGTGTTAACCCAAACTGCAAAAAAATATTGGCACCGGGTAGGAATATCCCCCTTTCCCCTACTCTGCTGTAACCTTTCAGAAAATTTGCAGTGAATTTCAAATTTTTTTTACGCAGAATCACCCCTTGGGGAGGGGGGAGGTTAAGCACTAGTCCGATCCTGAGGCCGCCTGACACCGAAATAAGTTGAAAAGTATTAACGGGTTTTTTTATTACTTTCATTTAAAAGAAAATCATTGTAACTTAAAATCTATAAAATTGTTCTCCACACGTCCGAAAATAAAATCTCCTTCAACTTTTTTGGGTATGCTGTGGTGTCTATGTGGGCTACTATGGAACTAACGAGAATGGCTAATTCGCAGTAAAACAGAAAACTAAATTACAAATTTATCTCAAACAGAAAGGGAAAAACATCAAAACCTTTTTTATTTCATTTTCGACTGTTTCATAAGAGAACGTGTAACCCCATCAGCCCCCCTTCCTCTCGTTGGGTATGCTGTGGTGTTGGGTATGTGCGCTGATATGGGACTGCCCAGAATGGCTAGTTCGTTATATTGCAGAAAACAAAGTTGCAAATTTATCTCAAACAAAAAAGAAAAAAAAAACAGTAATTTTTTCATTTCCTTTTCGACTATTTTGGGAGGGGGCTGTAACCCCATTACCCCCTTCTACTTCTTTGGGTATAATGTGGTGTCACTGTGCACTAATATGGAACTAAGGAGAAGAGAGCGGGTAGTCTGCTGAATGATAGGGGGAGCAATACAAATTTATCTGAAACAGAAATAAAGCACTATTTTTTCATTTCATTTTCGACTATTTTGGAGAGCCGAGATTTTCCCCTTCTGTAATGTCAATGTGGACTACCATGGGGCTAACAAGAATGGTTATTTTGCTGTATGACGGAAGAAAAAAATTACAGATTTATCTTAAAAAGTAAGGATTGCAGAAAACAAAATTACAAATTGACCTCAAACTTAAAGGGGAAAAAAATCAGCATTTTTTCATTTCATTTTCGACTTTTCTGTAAGGGGGCTGTAACCTCATTAGCCCCTTTCACCTCTTTGGTTATAATGTGTTGTCAGTATGCACTAATATGGAACTAAAGAGAAGAGAGTAGCTAGTCTCTTGAATGATAGGGGGGGGGGGGATACAAATTTATCTCAAACAAAAAGAGAAAAAATAAGCACTTTTTTCATTTCATTTTCGACTATTTTTGAGGGGTCTGCAACCCAATTAGCCCCTTCCACCTTTTTGGATTTAATGTGGTGTCACTGTGTACTAATGTGTAACTAAAGCGAAGGGAGCGGCTAGTCTGCTGAATGATAGGGGAGAAATGCAAATTTATCTCAAACAGAAAGAGAAAAAATAAGCACCAATTTTTCAATTCGTTTTCGACTATATCGAGATGATGGCGCTGTAATTCCACCAGCCCCCTCCCCATCTTTGAGTATGCTGTGGACTAATATAGGGTTAAAGAGAATGGCTATTTCGCTGTATGACAGAAGAAGAAATTGCAGATTTATCTAAAAAGTAAAGAAAAAACAGTTTTTTCATTTAATTTTCGAATATTTCGGGAGGAGGGGGGTGGGGGAGCTGTAACCCCATCAGCCTTCTTTCTCTTCTTTGGTGTCAATGTGGTCTAATAGAGACTAATGATAATGATTAGTACGCTGTATGATAGAAAAAAAATAAAAAAAAGAAAGACAAAAAATCAGTACGTTTTTCATATCAGTTTCGAAAATTTCGGGGAGAGGGGGCTGTCGCCCAGGGGCAGTGCCCCCCTTTTGCACTTACATTGCCGGAGAGCATATTTATGCTGAAAGTACAAACTGCGTTGTTATAATTATTATTATGCCTTTTTTTGTTTTACAGGTATATCTTTAGTCAGGCCCACATGAAAGGGAAAATTCAGACAGGTAGGTTATTAATTATTGTTCCTTTAATATACATTCTGTATTTTTCTCGTTATCAGATTCTGTAGAATGTTTTGTGGAATATGGTTGGAGGCTCGTGGGCGCAATTTCGGTTAGCATGAAATTTGGATTGGTTTCGGCTCTTTAGCCCTTTATCGGGCGGTGTCCACAAAAAAGGACACCTAATTTTAATTCCAAAACTGAGAAACGGCACAAAGAATATTTAATTAAAATTTTCCTTTTATAAATTACGGGAAAATAAGCAAGTTTTTATTTTCTAATAAATTCATTTTTAAATTCTGGTGTCAACCCACCATTTCATCATTTTACAAACTGACTTACTCCGCGCCGAAAAGGGTTAAAGGTAAAGCCTCTTTTTCTCTCTCTCATCTGGAATTAGAGCTTTCTTCACTTTTAAAGCTTTTCCTTTTGTGTCGCAGTTAATATACAGGGGGTCTACAAATTAGTTGGGCAATTTCTTAAGTTAAGAACTTCCGAAATATTAAATGAAATTAACTAGTTGAAAGTCAGACTAGTAGTAATATTGCCGAAGTTTATTCATAGATGGCGTTAGGTGTCATAACTGACGCTAT
The DNA here is from genome assembly GCA_963932465.1 of Maratus speciosus. Lineage (NCBI taxonomy): Eukaryota > Metazoa > Arthropoda > Arachnida > Araneae > Salticidae > Maratus > Maratus speciosus. The sequence goes on along the minus strand of OZ010796.1, from coordinate 258,775,415 downwards.
CGCTTAGCAAGCGGTAATCATTCTTGTTCAACATTACGATAATGGAGACGTACAACGGTGCTGAAAAAGCGAAATGCTGTATTTGGCTCATTCTGCTGTGCAAGTACGGCGAAATAATGGTGATAATGGTAAACTTGAACTATTTTTCTATCTTACAGCAATATGTACTTTAATTTTTTTCCCGTCAATTCCATTCAATAAATCATTCTTTTTGCCCAACTAATTTGTAGACACCCTGTATACACTATATGGCCAAAGGTGACCGGTCACTTGCGATTTTTGACGTTTTGTTAAATATCTAGAAAAATACATGAGGAATTAACCTGGAACTGCAGGTGTGTAAACAGTATAGTATAAGTCATACATTTCCGCGAAACCCCATAGGGGACCGTCAAAAAATTGAAAAAGAACGAATATCTTTTGGATAACCTTGTAAAAACTAATGGAGCAAAAGCGTTTAAACTCGAGATTATTAATAAGTGGCTTATTGTAATATAATGTCTTCATTTTTATGCGGATAGCATGCATACTCGTAGAGAAATGAAGGTTTTTATAAAAACAGTCCCAAATTTCGCTAAGTTTTTTGCTTATAATTTGCAGAGTTCTTAATATAAAAAAGTTCTTTTCAGAAAATATGACGAATAACATTGTACACAATACCCTGCAGTCAGAATTAAAAAATAATAAAAATTGGATGAAAAATGAGAGGGTTTGCTAAAAAATGTCTCACTGTGCATGCGCGAATGCAATCAAAATATAATGTGCATAATGTGTTAGCTAAGTGTATAGAGCAACTTTTGTAAAAGTCTCAAAAACATAGTTTGAAAAGTCTAATAATAATCGTTTACAGAATAAGCTCAAAATCCGTTGTTCCCAAAATGAAGCAAAAAGATGAGGGGTTGTATCCAAATACAGTAGTACGTGCAATATTGTGTATGCTAAATTGGCACTAATTAATGGATATATGGATACAACCCCTCATTTTTTGCTTCATTTTGGGAACAACGGATTTTGAGCTTATTCTATAAACGATTATTATCAGACTTTTCAAACTATGTTTTTGAGACTTTTACAAATGTTGCTCTATACATTTAGCTAACACATTATGCACATTATATTTTGATTGCATTCGCGCATGCGGAGTGAAACGTCTTTTAGTAAACCTGCTCATTTTTCATCCAATTTTTATTATTTTTTAATTCTGACTGCAGGGTATTATGTACAATGTTGTTCGTCATATTTTCTGAAAAAAACCTTTTTTTATATTAAGAACTCTGTAAATTATAAGCAAAAAACTTGGCGAAATTTGGGACTGTTTTTATAAAAACCTTAATTTCTCTACGAGTATGCATGCTATCCGCATAAAAATGAAGACAGTATATAACAATAAGCCACTTATTAATAATCTCGAGTTTAAACGCTTTTGTTCCATTAGTTTTTACAGGGTTATCAAAAGATATTCGTTCTTTTTCAATTTGTTGACGGTCCCCTATGGGGTTTCGGGAAAAAATCTTCGCGGAAATATATGACCTATACTATACTGTTTACACACCTGCGGTTTCAGGTTAATTCCTCATGTATTTTTATAGCTATTTAACAAAACGTCAAAAATCGCAAGTGACCGGTCACCTTTGGCCCTATAGTGTATATGCACTATTTCTGAATAGTAATATTCGTCTTATTTAATCACAAATTTCTCTCATTAAATAAAGCGAATATTTCAATTCAGAAATAGTGGCACTGAAAAATCGGAAGGTTTAGCAGCTATTAGTAAAAGGAATATTGGAGTGACAGACATATCGTATTTTCACCTATTTTTTTTTTATTATATTTAATTTTTCGCGTACTTTTAGGCAAGCGGAAAAATAATTTAATTTATTTAGCACATAGAAGAAACAATTTAGTTTACCAGAATGATAGAAAGAAATGAATTTTTAACACTTTCCAGGATAGTTGGTAAGTGACAATCAAGATGATACTTGGCGCAATACAATATAAGCAGATAAAACAACGTTATTAGTACCAGCACTTTTTAACATATAGCAGACTAGTTTTTGTAGCATTCAGCGTACCGTCATCAGGGAAAAAATCTTCTTTGCACTGATGACGGTACGCTGAATGCTACCGAAACTAGTCAGCTATAAATGAAAAAGTTCTGGTATCGTTGTTTTATATGCTTACGTAGTTGGTAAGTGTTTATGAATTCAGTTTATCTGTGTGCCCGTCTGTCCCTACTCTAAAGCTCCAGATAGACGTATCATTCTACGCGCGCTCTCTTCGTTCTGGTCAGGCGGCGCTTTATTGTGGTCACGCGGCATTTTTCATATTTAATAGCCTTACAAGGAAAATGCTGGACATCCTGCGGGAGGGAGAAGTTTCCTTCAAGTTCTATCTAATCTCCTTATCTCCTTTTCATTGTTGAACACATTGTTGAATTCCCCGTCCCTTTGCTAAAAACGCATTTTATTGCTTTAGAATGTCAGTGAGCACTTTTCCTTTCTAAACGCAGCCTTAATCTCGTAAAGATACTGAGTATGTAATTGATATGTAATTTTCATATGTTATATTGAAGTTTACGTTTGATATTGAAAATGAAGTGTGTAGGATTTGTAGTTCGTTAACAGGTACAAACGTTCATTACGATTTTTATTATGAATGGTTCATTACGATTTCTGTTACATTATGGTCCATGGGGGAAATCGTTTGCGGTACATTAAACATTATATCAACGTTATGATGTTTAAAAATATATTGCAATTGATATGCATCACTGAGATGACTTACAACTAGTGTTGCCAGGTCCACTTCACACACACACACGAAAAAAAAAGAAAAAAAAGGAAAGGACAAACAGACGAAGGATGCAGGACACGGCATTCTAAATCAGGACATAAAAATACATAAATCCTATGAAAAAGGAACCTGTCTTTAACGGAATCCTGTGTTAAACGTAACAAATTCCTGTTCCCTACGAAAGAAATATCATATAATTACACCTGCTAAAGCGGAAACTTGTCTAAAACCTAATCTGCGGTCACTTGAAATTCCGTCTTGACATTATATTATACTACGATTTTTCATCCAATTTTCATTATTTTTAAATTCTGATTGCAGTGTGTTGTGTACAATGTTGTTTGTCATACACTGTAAAAAAAAAAAAAAAAAAAAAAAAAAAAAAAAAAAAAAAAAAAATCTGTAAAGTTCCTAAAGTTTTTCTAGGAAACTGGGATTCCGAGAACTTTTTACAGGAATTTTTGTTGTTGCCGTTACATGAAAAGTTCTAGGAATCCCAGTTTCCTAGAAAAACTTTAGTAACTTTACAGATTTTTTTTTACAGTGAAGTTTCTGAAAATAACATTTTTTTTATATTAAGAACTCTGCAAATTATAAGCAAAAAACTTGGCAAAATTTGAGACTGTTTCCTATGAAAATGAAACAGTCCTATGAATCCTATGAAAAAGGAACCTGTCTTTAACGGAATACTGTGTTAAACGTAACAAATTCCTGTTCCCTACGAAAGAAATATCATATAATTACACCTGCTAAAGCGGAAACTTGTCTAAAACCTAATCTGCGGTCACTTGAAATTCCGTCTTGACATTATATTATACTACGATTTTTCATCCAATTTTCATTATTTTTTAATTCTGATTGCAGTGTGTTGTGTACAGTGTTGTTTGTCATACACTGTAAAAAAAAAAAAAAAAAAAAAAAAAAATCTGTAAAGTTACTAAAGTTTTTCTAGGAAACTGGGATTCCTAGAACTTTTTACAGGAATTTTTGTTGTTGCCGTTACATGAAAAGTTCTAGGAATCCCAGTTTCCTAGAAAAACTTTAGTAACTTTACAGATTTTTTTTTACAGTGAAGTTTCTGAAAATAACATTTTTTTATATTAAGAACTCTGCAAATTATAAGCAAAAAACTTGGCAAAATTTGAGACTGTTTTTATAAAAACCATAATTTTTCTACTAGTATACATGCTATCCTCATGAAAATGAACACAATTTATTACAATAAGCCTCTTAATCATGTTCTAGAGTTTGAACGCTTTTGCTACATTAGTTCTTACATGGTTATCCAAAAGATATTCGTTCTTTTTCAATTTGTTGACGGTCCCCTATAGGGTTTCGGGAAAAGATCTTCGCTGAAATATATGACCTATACTATTCTGTTTACTCACCTGGAATGTCAGGATAATTTCTCATGTATTTTTCTAGATATTTAATAAAACGTCTAAAATCGCAAGTGACCGGTCATCATTGGCCCATATAGTGTAGTTTAATGATTTTTGTAATAATATTCTGTTGGTACTGGAAAGTGTTTCACAATCTATGCTTGATGCATGAATTTTCGTTCTTGTTATTCTAGTTTTAGGGTTAATTGATCCTGAACAACTTGGAGTCACATTGACCCATGAACATCTTCTTCATGATTTGCCTATAGTACCTTTGCGGAAACCTGCGCCTGAATGGATTTCGCATATAAAAGACGAAAAAGTTGTTATAGAAAACCTAGGTTGGATTAGGCAATATCCGTAAGTAAAAATAAATTATTGCTGCACTTTGAAACATTCTGTTTCATATGAACAAACTGACGATAATGATAAATGTACACTGTTAAAACACTATTCTTAAAAATAAGTAAATTGTACTAATTATTGAGCACTTCCCGATCTTAAAATAGCTCCGAGTACTTAACTCTTAAATTTGAAAAACGCATGTACTCATTTTTCTTAGTACATACAGGGACTCGAAAATAAGTGTGTATAGAAACACACATACACAAGAAAAAAAAGCGAAATTACAGAGAACCAACAAATCACCATTTTTAATTGCGAAGAACTACAATTTTTGGAGTAAAGAACAACGAATTTACTATTTTAATTCTTGAAATTTTGTGTATGAACCGACCCGTGATTTGAACCCGAGTCCTCTAGGTGGGAGGTCGGTATTGTACTGACTGTGCTATAAGAGCAGTTACCAGCTGTTTCCAAATTAAACCTTTTATGAATCAGCGACGGAAGATCGCTAACAGCAGAGATGAATTTTCCCTTTCTTAAATATTCTAATTTCTAATAAAACAATTTTTAAACTAAATTTTCTTCTTTAACATTTCTAATGAAATTGTAAATAAATTTGAAAAGTGTGTATTATAAATTAAAAATTATAACAAAGATAGATCTATCTTTAAATAAAAGCTTGGAAATCCCTACTGCTAATTCGGTATAAGAAAGGGATTTTTCAGAAAACTTATATTTTTGAGCACATAGGATTTAAACATGAATATTAAGACTTTAAAATAAAAAATATATGTATTCATTTCTGCATACATTTATAAATCAAGTATAAGTATACACAATTTCAAAATATCATGCACTCGTTTCTGAATTAATTGTACTTAAAAAAATCGAGTACAAAGAAATTTTCATTTTTAAGTAGATTAATGCTCCTTTTTGAAGCAATTGTACTTAAAAAATATGAGTACATAGAAATGCTCATTTTTAAGTAGATTATTTTTAACAATGTACTTCTTTTTGAAACAATTGCACTTAAAAAAATACGAGTACATGGAAGTTCTCATTTTTAAGTAAATTATTTTTGAGAGTGTATTTTTAAATTGTTGTTTCTAGAAACTTGTATTTATCGAGTTTCCACCTAATATGCGCGTCTTAGATAATTTTTAATTTTTCCTATTGAAATTTCTATTATCTCATATTGATTTTCAAATTACAGTTACTGTTGTGACGATAACAAAGTTTTCTCTGGAGAAGCTGTTGGTAAATTTATCAAAGAAGAAATGATTTTCTTCAAGAAAAACGGCGGAAGTACCATAGTCGAAAATGGATCAATTGGTGTACGAGCAAGTGAGCAGCACAAATATTTAGAAAAATTATCCAAAGAAACTAATATTCATATAATTTTAGGGACTGGTAAGTTTTCTTTTTTATCAATGAATTTTTTTAATTATACTTCAGATTCTAGCCGAAACTTAATTTATTGATTGGCGATTGACAGAAAATATTATCTTCTACTAATATGGCGGGATGGCGATAATAATAATTAAAGACGGATATTTGAGGTTCTGTTATAAAAATATTTTTGGGTACTTATAAACTGTCGCACACTTTCCCCATATTGCCCAAAGGTTATAACTAGTAGAAGTTCTAACTATTGGTCAATTTATAAATTTGATCTAATTACTACTCAAAACATGAAGTTTATTTTTCTGATTTCTGTAGGAAAAAAAAAAAAATGTTGGTTCAAATTCCTGTAATCACATTCGAAAGTAGTACTTAAGGTTCTTTCTGACATATCCATAAATAATTTTTATTCGTAAGCGCATACGATTGGCAAGTGTTTTTATACAGAAACCGTTCCGGAATCAAAATTACGGAACGATTCTTTCTCATTTTTTAAAAGTATCTCAAAACTAAATGGCCAAATTAAAGTTCAGTGTAAAATCAAGTAATTATTTTACAAGTGTGTCTGTGTGATCTGAACTAAAGTGCTTCCCATGATTAAAAAAATTGTTTAAGCTATTAAAGTATTTTGTTCTAAACTGAAGAAAACAATAGAAAAGTCATCAAAATACAAACCAAGCAGTTATAGACCGGGAGCCGGCAGCACAGACAACCATCTCATCGAGTTGGAGGCTGAAATTCCAGAAATAGCTAAAACTCGATTCCCATATTAAAACGCAATCGGTCTGCCAAGTCATATCTTGGTGGAAAACACCTAAAAATCCGATTTTAGCGGTCGACTCGTAGGTTTACCATTGCGTTTTCTTGCACCCAAAAGTATGAAAACATGGAGGACTGGGAGCAGAAAAACCCAATGGTATGGTAAACCTACGAGTCAACCGGTAAAATAGGGTTTTTAGGTGTTTTCCGCCAAGATATGACTTGGCAGACCGATTGCGTTTTAATATGGGATTCGAATTTTAGCTAATTATGGAATTTCAGCCTCCAACTCGATGAGGTGGTTGTCTCATGCTTTGTACGCCTCCTTGAATTTTGCAGGTCAGAAAATTTTTCGGCACCAATATTATCTTATAGAAAATCTCTTCTTAAAAGGCGAAATTTTGCCCTTTTAACCTACATTTCTTTTTCTATAAAAAGATACTGATAGTGTCCCTGAAGAAATAACGGTATCCGTGGTATCCGTACGAACCATGTGTCTGTGCTGCCGGCTCCCGTTCTATTATACAGCATTTGTTTCGTCACAAGCAGCGACAAAGTTTTTAATTTTTACAATTCACAACCATTATACAGTGTGTCCACTATAACCTGTCCGACCTTTATTTTCGCAACCGTTGGTCCTAGATGCATACTTCCAATTACAAAAATGGTTTAAATAAGGTAAAGAATTATTTTTAAAGCGATTTGGGTCAAGAAAAACATTTATTAAAAAATTACGAAATTTAAATTTTTATACGGTCCCCCGGTCTTATAAGTGATATTTAGTAAAAATTTAATGTGACACTAACAAGTAAGACAGAAAAAGTCCCATTCATCTAACATTGAAATTGACCGAGTTAGGAAACTTTGAAATGCATGACTTGTACCATTTTTTTACATATCAAAACAGATGATTTCGACCATGCTTTCAGGGGTCGTATATAAAGTACTTAAACTTATTTCAAGATATCTGCGGTTTGAAAGAAATCGTACAACTATTACGATTGAATTAACTTTAGTTAAGTTTCAGATTAGTTAAAATAATTGTATTTTAACATATGCTGTATTTTGTAAGGATTTGAGGCTATGACTTCTTTTAACAAAAATTATGTTATTTTCATAAGGTTTTATTTAACTTGCAACGATCGTCTTTCCAGTTTAAAATTTGTACTCTAACTTTAACTGACTTTCAAATGTCCGATCGAAGTTAAAATTTTACATACTGACTTAAATCCGATTACAATGTAATTTTATTATGATTTTCGACGCTTGCCATCTTATACATACTTATATTAGAGAATAACACAAAAAAAAATCGGATAATTACCGTCAACAAGTTTAAGAAAAGGTTTTAGATTAGATAACATAAACCTGCGATGGCTGTGTTTTTTAACTTTTATAATTACTTTTATGTATTTTTTAACGCTAAATAAAAAAATCACCTTCACTTTTAACCATCATGTCAGAATTTTTCGCAAATCGTAAATTTCAAGGTTAAAAAATAGCAAAAAATCTGATACTATAAAATAGATGTAAGACTTTTTTATTCAGTTTAATTTTATTTAATTCAATAATTTATTCAATTTTGTGGCTTATACTGGGTTTCTTATAGCTAAACAGCTCAGGGGTCCGATGAGGTTGGGAGGGGAGGATGAAACAATTTTAACTTTGAGCTTTTTAACTTTGAAGTTTGCGATTTGAGAAAAATCCTGACGTGATGGTTTAAAATGAAGTCATTTTCGGATTCAGCGCTGAAAAATACATGTGAATCAATTTTCAAAAGCTAAAAAACATGACACAACCCAAAATTTGAAAGACGGTATAATCTAACAGCATTTTAAAATGTGTATCATTTTTGTAAAGAATTGAGGCTGTTGTTTTTCATCCTTTTATTTAACAAAAATTCTGTTATTCTTATCCTCTTATATGTTCTGTACAAATTGTATATTTTGCACTAATATGTCAGAATGATTAAAGATTTCAAATTTATATTCCAATGCTAATTTTACTCTCAACCATTTCTTTAATATATCTGACGAAATTATATTTCTACTAAATTTGTGAATGACCCCTAATTTGCAGCAAAAAATATGCTCCAACTTCAAACAGCTATTACTCGTCAATTTTAATCGTAGAATAACGGGACTTTTTTTGCCTTACTTGTCAGTGTAACAGAAAATTTTTACTAAATATAACTTATAGGACCAGGGGACCGTATAAAAATTTAGATTTTGTAATTCTTCGCTAAATTGTTTTTTCGCTTCAAACTTTTTCTATCTTAACTCTGTACCTAATTTTGACCATTTTTGTAATTGGAAGTATGCATCTAGGACCAACGGTTGCGAAAATAAAGATCGGTCAGGTTATACGTGGACACACTGTAGTCACATTTCAATGAGGTGTAGTAACCCGGTCTCTTACAGAATGAATTGTTGTGATCACGCGCATGAACATTATGTACCGTTTGGATGTGGTTCAACTTACAAAGGACGCACTTGTCGATGTATGTATGGTAATTGGTAATGACTTGCACAAAATTAACCCCTTAATTCTCGCTCCCGTGATATTCATGGGCTGTATGTTTTATTCATTTTATTCTTTCTTACTTCATTCCCACCAGTTTTATAAAATAGTGTAATTGGCTTTATTATGGGATCATTTTACCTGTCCTTAAATAAGGGGAAAATTTATCTTTCAAAAAAGTGGTGCCAATAAGCAATTTGAATTTTTAAACCGTAATTTTATGCGACCGTTAAGGGGTTAATGCTCTGTAACTTCTTTATTTTCGAGTTATATATTTTTTCTTTCGGTATTGTACCATTTATTGATAAGATTCGGAAGTAATTCTTTTATTCGTTTAAGCAAACTGTTACATCCTAGGACTCATTTTAGCCCAAATCGCCGACTCGTGCGTCAATTACTTGATGCGATATTGAATTTTTAGTGGATCCGTTAATTTTGGAATACTATGCGTCTTGTTTAGCCGAAGCATCACTGTAGTTGAGTTGGATATAATTTTTCCATTATGTTTGGCAGCGCAGCATATTTATTTTATCAAAATCACAAATCCTGCATTCTTAAATTCATTTTAGGTTTCTACGTGATGAACTCTCAGTCGCCACATGTTCTCAAGATGACTCAAGAAGATATGGAACAAAAGATGAGGGAAGAAATTCTATCAGGAGTTGACGGATCTAATATAAAATGTGGGGTTATCGGAGAAATTGGATGCTCGTGGCCCCTTTCGCGTAAGTTTTTTCATAATTTACACTGAAAAAAATGAAGTACTCAAAAATTAGTAAATCGATGTACTCATATCGTATTGAGTATGTTTGGATCAAAAATAAATCTATGCTGTCTCAATTTTGATACATCACAAATTATCTCACCGAAACAAAACGATAATTTTGTACCCTGTAATGGTTTATTTCATTTATAGCGGCATGAAAAATGTTTATTAATGTAAATATTAAATTATGCACAGTATTTTAAAATAATTTAAAAGTGCTTGCAAATAATGCTCTTTTGTCATAAAAATATTCGATTTGAGTATCTTGCTAATAATTTTGCTATTTTTCTTAATAAATAATCAATTAAACATTTATTGTAAATAACTGTGAACGGGAAATAAATGCCAGTACATTTTAACTTTAATTTTTAGGTTCAGGGGGCAGTACACAACGATTCATATTTGAACGCAACCATGGAATCAAAAATGAGTACACGTGTTTCTCAGGGATCGGAGTTATTTTGAGTATGTGACGAATTTAAAATTGAGTACTTTTTACTCATTTTTTTCCGTGTACTTCACTCGGAAACGCCAAAATTCATAACTAAAAAAAAAAAAAAAAAAAAAAAAAAAAAAAAAAAAAAAACAGTTTTAAAATCACAAAAAAATATTCACATTTGCATACAAAAGCAGGTTTTCCTATATAATTTCCTCATTCTTGTATCTTTTCCCATATTATTATCTCATATCATTGGAGCACTTATCAGAGAAGAACTTAAATGTTGTGAAGACAGTAGTTACAGCATTAATTTCGTAAATTGTGCATGCAAAGTTAAAAGATTAAAATCGGTAATCGCTCAAGTGCAATCTTGAATAGGAAATTCTTCACCCATACTCTGCGCATATGAAGCAATTAAATTTTAACATTTAAGAAATAAATTCAGTTCCAAGATACCACTGCATTTAAAAGAAAATATTCGCCTTCTCTAATCACAGAAGTCTGCTCTTAAATAAGACGAATAATTACTCTTTAAAATTTGTGGAATATAATCCTAAATATGAGTATAAAAAAAAACATACTTCCAAAACAAAATTTCGTACAGTGTAGGGTTATATATCGGGATCGGGACGACACATTGCTTTGAAACCGATGACACATCGACATCAGTTTCAGTTAATATTCATAGTTTACTATTCTGACTGTTGGTGCTTGCGTCAATGGGATTCCCAACGAATCGAACATTATCGCTCTCCTGATCAAGAAGTGAGACTTTGTTAAATTATCTATCAAACATGTTTTATTTAATGTTATTTTAATGTTTTATTTAATGTCGCATTATCGTTTAAGCCCTTGAAGGTCGGTGGGATATACTATATCCCACTTAATTTTAATTGCAAAACAACACAATGGCACCGGAATTTTGAAATGAAATTTTGCTTTTATAATTATACGCAATGAAAATCTTTTACTTATTTTCAAATAAATATGTTCTTAAATACCGGTGTCATTCAATGATTTCAACCTTTTTTTAACATAAGTAATTTGCCTCTGAAAGGGTTAACGTTGATATATACAATTATTTCATGATTTATTTTACTTTAAAAATTTGTATGCATAAGACTCTGAGAGTACCAGATTAAATATAAAAAAAATCACAAAAAACTCACAAAAAGTTAGAAAATGCACAGGCCCAACGTATTTCCTTGAAAAAGCATTTGTTCCTTTTCTGAACCTTTTCCTACCACCGTCTAACAATAGTTTATCGTCGACCACTGATTTCATTAACCAGATTAAGGATTTGAAGCTCAATAAAAAGAGTATTTTAGCAAGTTTTGACGTCATTTCACTTTTCCCATCAATCGACGTTGACGAAATAAAATTACTCATTAATAACTTCATTGATAACGAGCCATCATTAAACTCAGAAATGAAGACCACCGTAAAATCTGGACTTAACCTAGTAACTAGAAATAATATTTTAATGTTTAATAAGAAGATTTATAAGCAAACTAAAAGAGCACCAATGGGTTCCCCCATCTCAAGTATTTTAGCCGAATTCAAATAACGTCCATTTGAAGAAAGAATTTTAACTGACAGCGTTTTAACTCCGTCAGTATGGTATCGTTATGTGGACGACATTTTCATAGTATGGGATCATGGTTTACCTGAATTGTACGCATTTCTTAACAGAATAAATAATATGGACCCTAACATAAAATTTACCATCGAAATAGAAAATAATAACCAGCTGTCATTTCTTGATGTAATGCTAATTAAAAATTTATCAAACTTAAGAATTGAGCGCACAGTCTACAGGAAAGTAAATAAGTCTAAAAGCACCATTCATTTTGAAAGTACAGTCGTGGAAAAAAAAGTAAACACCCCCTACTAACTCCTCAACAAATCATCGAAGAAGAAAGTTACTGGTACCGAACGATTGGAAATAAAGTCTACTTTTAAATGATGTATATAAAATTTTCTTAGGAGGTCATCTACATATTAAAACGAATCCAAACTTCATTTTTTTCAATGGCAATACCCAATTTTAACGAGATATTTAAAATCTTCGGTTCAAAATATGTCTAGACACCAAATTCCAAGTCATTTGAATGATAAGTTTTTGAATTATAAACATTCAAAATTTAGTGCTTCTAATGTTAAATTACATTTTCATATTTTTATTTATATCTCCCGAAATTATGCTCCTAATGTGCTAATTTTTTTTTTTTTTTTTTTTTTTTGTAGTAATAATACTAATATACCCAAACATAAATAAGGTGAATTTGCAATTTTTATAATTTTATGATATGAATTATGAATTATGAAATTAATGTTCGAAAAAATTATGAATTGCAACCTACAATTTTTTTGATGGATTTAGATTTATTAAGTCCTGCTTTATGTAAATCCAAAATTTCACATTTTTCTTCCAAGTAGTTTTCAAATTATGCTTAAAAAACGGCAAAATGATGGTTTAAGGGGCCGTCTATGATGAAAGTGAGTAGACATTTTGAAATTTATTCTCCTGTACTGTAATCTAACACGCTTCATTGACTCCTTGAGTGGCGCTTAAGGTGCCTTGATCAAGGAAGCGGCTCTCTCGGCTCAATCCAGTACGGAACTTCAATTTGGACACAGCCCTTAAAATACGCTCGTTTTAAAATAATTTCTCGGAAACTTATGGTACGAATTGCATAAAAATTCGTTTTTAGGCTAATTGAAGGGTGTAGATTTCATTTATGCTGTCAGAATTGGGTACTGCTATTGAAAAAAACAAAGTTATGGTTCGTTTTAATATGTAGATGACCCCTAAGCAAATTTTATATACATCATTTAAAAGTAGACTTTATTTCCAATCGTTCAGTACCAGTAACTTTCTTCTACGATAATTTGTTGAGGAGTTAGTAGGGGGTGTTTACTTTTAGGTAGCTTTCATTACAAAAAGCTACCTATTGCAGCCGTTCGGAGGAAAGCGATTTCAAAACATTTTGGTATATTTTCATTGATCATGACCCCCAGACCCCGAAACCACCCTCAGTTCAAAATTGACACACACATATATATATATATATCCATATATATATATATATATATATCCATATATATATATATATATCTGACTTTTGTCACACTGTAACTCTCGTATTTATGAACCGATTTGGATGTAATTCGGTGTGTACATAGTACATACCAATGTCTCGACCGAGTTTGTTGGTCAGCTTCATCCGCCATTTAGTTTCAAAATGGCGGCCATTTAAAAATTTTTAAAAAATTTAAAATTTGAAATGTGGTACCAAAAAATTGAAAATGGAAAAATATTTTTTCTTATGTATTTGACCTTTATACAAAGATTCCGGAGCAGTTTTTGTTTCGTCTATATCTTAAAAAATGGCTGAGTTATAGCATTTTGAATTTCTAGCGTGGCTGACATTTTGAAACGTCCTGAATTTTGTCACGCGATAAAAGACGTATTTATGAACCGATTTGGATGTAACCTCGTTTATACATAGTACATACCAATGTCTCGACCGATTTTGTTGGCCAGCCTCATTCGTCATCTTGTTTAAAAATGGCGGCCATTTAAATTTTTAAGACAAATTTAAATTTGAAATGTGGTACCAAAAAATTGAAAATTGAAAACATATTTCTTTCTTATGTGTTTGACCTTGATAAAAAGATTCGGGAGCAGTTTTTGTTTCGTCTATATCTTAAAAAATGGCTGAGTTATAGCATTTTGAATTTCTAGCGTGGCTGACATTTTGAAACGTCCTGATTTTTGTCACGTGATAACGGGCGTATTTATGAACCGATTTGGATTACCTTGGTGTGTACATAGTACATACAAATATCTCGACCGAGTTCGTTGTCCAGCTTCAACCGCCATCTTGTTTCAAAATGGCGGCCATTTAAAAAATTTAAAATTTAAAATGAGATACCAAAAAATTAGAAAATGAAAAAGATTTTTTTTTGTCTGTGTTTGACCGTAATACAAATATTCCAGAACAGTTTTTGTTTCGTCTATATCTAAAAAAATGGCTGAGTTATAGCATTTTGAATTTCTATTGTGGCTGACATTTTAAAACGACCTGATTTTTGTCACTCGATATCAGGCGTATTTATGAACCGATTTGGATGTAACTTGGTCTGTACATAGTACACACCAATGTCTCGACCGAGTTCGTTGGCCAGCTTCATTCGCCATCTTGTTTCTAAAGGGTTGCCATTAAAAAAAAATTAAATTTAAAATTTAAAATGAGGTATTAAAAAATTGGAAAATGAAAAAGATTTTTTTTATGTGTTTGTCCTTGATACAAAGATTCCGGAGCAGTTTTTGCTTCTGAAAATTTGTTCTTTTGTTTATATCTTAAAAAATGGTTGAATTATAGCACTTTGAATTTCTAGCATGGCTAACATTTTGAAACGATCTTGTATTTGTCACGCGATAACACACGTATTCGCCTATTTCGATGTAAGAAGGCATGTGGATAGTATACATCAATATCTCGACCAAGTTCGCTGGCCAGCTTCATCAGCCATCTTGTTTCAAAATTAAGGCCATTAAATTAAAAAAGATTATATTTAAAGTAAGGTGCAAAAAAATTAGAAATTGAAAAAGGTTTCTTTCTTAAGTATTTGACCTTGATATAAGGATTCAGGAGCATTTTTTTTTTTGTCTTTATCTTAAAAAATGGCTCAGATATAGCAATTTCAATATCTAATGTGGGTGACATTTTGAAAAATCCGATTTTTTGCCTGCGAAAGCACTCGTATATATCAATCGATTCCGATGTGAGTGAGCATGTGCACAGCAATTACTAAGGTCTCGACCAAGTTCACTGGTTAGCTTCATCCACCATGTTGTCTTAAAACGGCAGGCACTTTAAGAAATCGCCGAATTTGGCAGCCAAATCAAGCAGGACGGTCGTTCTGCCAAGCCAAGCTGAAAAAAAATGTTAACCTCGCCAAACAAACAAACGCCAAGAATAAAACGCAAGACACCGTAACTGCTTATTATACTGATGACAACTTCTCCATGTTAAATCAACCAAACATGCCAGCGTAAAATTTCCCATATCAAAAGAACCAATCATCGCAGAAAAATAAAACCAAAACCAGAAGGACCTAATGGAAAAGATCTTCAATTTGAGACCAAATGCATCCTCATAAATTAATTATAAACAGAGATATAGATTTTTTAAAATAACGTCGAGATACTGAAAATGACCGATTTATTTTCTTCGTCACAATCTATGGTTCAATCAAGGTAGAGACTTAAATAATGGACATAAAAAAGTAAGGATTGCATTTTTGGACAGATATTTACTCAATCTACGTGCTTTTGTAAAATTCAGCTTTAAAAACACAAATTTTCTATTCTTAATTAGCGAAAAACTGTTAATTAATTCTAAAGTTTATAAATTATGCCAAACAGCGATAAACCCGCCAAATCATTTTAGAAGTCTTTTAAAATTTTTTATATTATCCTTTTGCATTGATTCCATCGAAGAAAACTATGACCGAGATCCAGATAGATTTTTCGCTGTTAGCGAAATGAGTTTGACCAATCAGAAGCCAGAATGTTTGAGAATTTTTGCTGCTTCTGGATCCCGGCCTATGTCATAAAAGTTTTGAGTCATTTTCTTAGCGCCATGGATGAAGTGCAATGTTTACAGAAATTTAGGCTGGGATCCAGATGGGTTTTTCGCTGTTAGCGAAACGAGATTCACCAATCAATAGCTTGCATTGCTGCAAACAGCGAAAAGTTCGCAAAAGTGCAAGCTTCTGATTAATGAATCTCGTTTCGCTAACAGCAAAAAATCTATCTAGATTGTGGCCAATTATGTTGAACACAATTTTGCATTTCCAAATCCAGGAAGGGTATTGATGTCATAACAACAGTGCGTATTCGCAACTATTTAAGGCATTGATTCTGAACTCCTTTGCTATACATTTCAATATTAAAGAAGTTGTTGTTTCAATAGTTTTAGTACTTTTCTCTATTGCTCACTCTAAAACACGAATATCGAAATTTAACCAAAAGCGCTCAGAAACTATAGCGCCTAGAATATACAGTGTTGAAATCGGCTAACCCTGTAATACATAAAAAAGCGCTAAAATATTGTATCCCTTAAATGTGCAATGATACTGCTGTAATATGCAGATCGCAGCGACATCTGCAGGATATTTTCTACAACTGCAAGAAATTGCTAGTCTATACAATGTAATAATAGTAATACGAAAATCCCACAGATGTTGCTGCGATCGACACTTGAAATTTTAGCAGTATCGTCGCACATTTAAGGGATACAAATTTTTAGAACTGTTTGGATAGCATATTTCCACACTATGTATTCTAGGCGCTGTATCAGAAACAACACCATAACAGAGAGCCTTTATACATAAGAGTGTTGATATATGCACAGGAGGCATGCTCATTTCAAGCTTTTGTCGAAAGTACGGCAACCGCTTTCTTGAATAGAGGATATTCAATCTACGTTATGATCACATGGTCAAGGCAAGAACGTCTAGCGTAAAGAAGGGAAGGCTCCGTCTACGTAATGTAAATCCCCGCTAGCCAATGAAACAGTTCATGGGAGAAAGCAGTAGTACACTGTTAAAAATATCGTGAAAAATTACCTCTATTTTTAAAGGCTATCTATATTCTGACCAATGAGAACGCTTCATAGGCGTTTATGTAGCGTTCTCATTGGTCAGAAAATAGAGAACCTGTAAGAACCGAGGTAATTTTTCACGATATTTTTAACAGTGTAGTTTCCTGTTTCCCTTCTTATCAGTTAAAAATTCTTTGGGTAAATTATCGGTACCACGTGACTTTTTCAGCCTCGAACCCATATTTGGAATATCCTCCATTAGAAGATACGCGCATGGACGATCTCTATTAGACTAGGGAAATAAATCAGCATGCATTAACCTGACAATAATGGCATGCTCGCAAAGAACTTTAACGATTTGTTTTTATCACTTTTACCAATAAACATTTATTGGCCGTATGTCGCTACTTCGTTATAGAGACACACTTGTTCCGAATTAGATCCCGGCCTTAATGTATCAAAATACGGAGTTTGCTTTCTGTACTATTCCTGAGCTCAGTTATAGCGTCTAGAAATATAGGTCGGGATCCAGGTACAATTTTGCAAACAGTGAAAAGTTAGCAAAAATTCTGCCTTCTGATTGGTCAATCTCGTTACGATAACACAGAAAAATCTAAATAGATCACGGTCATAGTGTGGAAACCGGCTATTCCAGTAATTCTTTAAAAAGTGCTAAAAATTGAACCCCATAAATATTGAAAAATACTGAATGACAAATGTCGATAGCAGCAACATTTTCTAGATCTTCTCTGAGCGAAACGTTTTCTTCTGAAATGGTTATGTTGGAATTACCATATGTCGCTATAATCGACATTCGTCGTTCAGCCTCGTTCAACATTTATGGGATACAATTTTTAGCACTTTTTTAATAAGCCGATTTTTAAACTATATCTTCTAGAAACTATAGCTCCGTTATAGCGTCTAGATTATATGTTCTAGAAATCGACTATCCCAGCAATACTTAAAAAAGCGCGGAAGTATTGAATCCCTTAAATGTACAACGATGTCGAATTCCAAACAGTCATTTGCATCGACATCTGCAGGATATTTTTTAAAGAAGAAAGAGACATGTGTAATGCACCACTACAGCGTCTAGAATACATAATGTGGAAATTTGCTATCCAAGAACCGCTAAAAAGTGTATCCCTTAAATGTGCACTGACGTTGAAATCCAGGGAGATTATCGCAGCGACATCTGCTATATATTTTCAAATTTCAAAGTAAACATCGTATTATTACAGCGGGTTTGACGCCAAGCACACAGGTCAAATGTAAGTTAATAAAACGTTTAAAAAAATGTTACAGCGTATAGACCAAATTGTCTTGAAGTTTTGGGAAATATCCTGCAGATATCGCTGTGATCGACTGATTGGATTTCCACACTATATATTCTAGACGCTGTAGCGCCGCGGTAGCCTGTCCTTTTTCGTTTACCTCGAAGTAGATGACGTTATTTGAAGCTGTTCCTAAGTGTGGCCAGCTCATCACGTCACACGGAGTTGATTATCTGTACACGGCAATGGACACAAAAAAAAATCGGCGCACCGCTTTGTACTAATCATCGTGTAAAGATGATCCAACTCCGTGTGACTTTTAAACGTCATGAACTGGCCTATTATGTCATTGGTCACGCTAACACCCTCCCCCTTGCGTCCGCCATATATAGCTGCATCTTGCACTGGAGACTGCTAAATGAGCTGCTATCGGTCAAAATCAAGAGAGAAAAGGGCAGAAGAGGGGGAAAGAACTCGTTTTTTATCTAGTTTTTCACACGGGAAGATTGACATGTCTGCTCCTCTCCTTTCATAGCTTCATGGTGGTGAAATAAACAAACGCCCCCTAAATATTTGAGAAAGTCTTGACACGCGTCACAAAAACATCACACAAAGCAGGCAAAGCAAAGGAACAAAATCATTCATTGGCTCGTGGATATGAACGAGCCAATGAATGATTTTTCTTCTTTGTTTTGCCTGCTTTGTGTGATATTTTCCTGACTTGTCAAGGCTTTCTCGAATATTTAAAGGATGTTGAATAGGTCGGGATCAAGATAGATTTTACGCTATTAGCGCGATGAGATTGATCAATCAGAAGCCTGCATTTTTGAAAACTTTTTTATGTTTGCAGTAAACACTCTGGATCCCGGACATTAACTTTGGTTGGTTAAGACGATTTTGAATAAAATCAAATCAGAAAGCCAATGTTTTTAAACTTTTTTGGTTAGTTTAATCGAAATCTTCCACGTCTATTAATGAAAACTGAGTTACTGTACTTTGGACAAAAACTTGAATATGAGTACACGACTTGTGCATAAGTGTCAACACTCTTACATATAAATGTAGTCTGTTATGAGCATGATTCTAAGCGCAGCTGGTTAAATATGAGTATCTGGGTATTAGATAAAGCAATAGTGGCCCACCGTGGCTGAGTGGATAAGACACCACGCCGCTAATCGCTTGAGAACGTAGGTGGGGGCGGGTTCGAATCCTGCCGTGATCCCCACGTGATCTGATATATATGTGTTCAATAAAACAAACAAGCAATAGTGAAAGATACAGTTGCCATGGAAACAACGACTTCTTTAATTCGTATAGAAAATTAATGAGTAGTTGTAAATGATTTAAGTTCAAAATGTAGGCAAATGCTCTGAAAATATCAATGGCTCCCATCTAGTATTTTACAAAAGTAATTTAATATATTCACATGATGTATAAGTTGATGCAACTTTTACCTAATGAAAATTCTGCAACAAGACTTATGTAGGTAGATCTTTTCAATGATTAATTCAGAATTCTAAGAACAAAACGAAGTTCTTAAGCGCCCTTCCTCACCCCTCACCCCACTCAAAAAAAGAAATACGATAGAAAGGTATAAGTATTTGGATAATTTCAGTATTTCTGTGATCTTTTGTCAGAGTTTAGAAAAGGTGTCTGGGTATTAAAAAAAACATATAACAAATTTGACGAACGATAAGACTATAGATTTCAGGCAATTTTTAACTGCAAAAAAATTTTATTCTAATGTTTATGAGGCTTTAATAATAGACTATTAAATATAATCAATTTACGGGAATTTTTATACGAAATTATATTCTCACATTTATGCAAATAGGTATGGATAAACAGACTTGAGTCAAATTACATATTTATTCTTTCTTCTCTATAACACGATCTAAATGAAGATGAAGTTATATGTACAGTTTATATCTTAAATTTTTTAGATTTTTTTTTATGAAAAATGTTTCATCATCATGTCTAGAATTGCTAGATTTACTTCTTTAGACAGATCTTCGATTCTTTAGATGCCTGCGGGGCTTCATTCTCGGATTTTCCGTAGGTATTTGTAAAGATAAATTTATTTTGCAAAACCGTCAGCAAAAAAAAGTTAGAACAAACAATTAACTGACAGACTAACTGTAAATATATATTTTATTTTGACTCTATTTGATTTTTACTAAATTTTCATCCTTCATAGAAAATTTTAAGGCGATATAAATTGAGAAAGACTGATACTTTGAAAGAAGAAATTGACTTTCGTTACTTTTAAATTATTAATTACTCTAAAAAATGAATGATAGGTAAACAAAGTGTATACTATTGTGTTTGTTCCCTGCTTATAAAGGCTATACAAGGACTAATTTTAGCGAGTAGAATTATTTCAATTATATATAATCTGTTTAAAAAAAAGAACTGATATCTACTAAAAAACAACTTTTCAAAAGTAAAAAAAAAGCCAAGCAAAAAAAAAAAAAAAAAAAAAAAAGAAAAGAAAAGAAAAAAGGGGAAAGTTGTGGCTAAAAAATAGTGTGATATCAAATTTCCAAGCTAATATTATGGTACTTATTTAACATTTTTTATTAAAAATTTACCATATGTAAGTCGAGTACCTAAGTATGCGTTGATAGAAAGCCTTTTCCCCTTTACTAAATACATCATAACGTGTTTCTGAAAATTAATTTTTTTTTAATTATGCATGATGGGCTTGGCGGCCATCTTTCCATATTTTACACAAATTTCTAAGCAGACAAGCTCGTAATATGTTTGCATTATTATGAATTTTGAACTTCTAGTTTTGGCTACAGACAGATAAATTAAGAAAGTCTTTTATTTTGAAGAAAAAAAAACCAAATTGATTTTTACTGCTTTAACTAATTAATTAACCCCCTCCGAAAAAAGAGAATCATAAGATGAAACCTGAAGTTACTTCAACTTTATTTTAAGACACAAATTTCTAGGCACTCATTCCCATAAATTAAAAGCATAAAATGTTTGCTTTAGCAACAATTTCGAATTTCCGATCTTAACAATGTACTTGTGTGCTTAGAAAATTGTGTAAAATATGGAAAGATGGCCGCCAAGCCCATCATGCATAATTAAAAAAAAATTAATTTTCAGAAACACGTTATGATGTATTTAGTAAAGGGGAAAAGGCTTTCTATCAACGCATACTTAGGTACTCGACTTACATATGGTAAATTTTTAATAAAAAATGTTAAATAAGTACCATAATATTAGCTTGGAAATTTGATATCACACTATTTTTTAGCCACAACTTTCCCCTTTTTTCTTTTCTTTTCTTTTTTTTTTTTTTTTTTTTTTTGCTTGGCTTTTTTTTTACTTTTGAAAAGTTGTTTTTTAGTAGATATAAGTTACTTTAAATAAAAGCAGCTTGGATAAAGCTGACTAATTTCGCGAAATTCTCATTCATAATGATTTAGTATTGATAAAAATTAGTATTGAATCTCCTATATTCGGTTTCCACTAAATTGAGCTTCGTGTGTTTGAATAATATAAGTTGGCTTTTTTAAAATAAGGAATATGAAAGCTACCTCTTCCTCCCGGCACTGGCCGGAAGGACTTTTTTTCCACGACTGTACATCACCTTTTAACTACAAACTTGCTCCATTCAACTTTTATATAAGACGAGCGTTTAGTGTTTGCTCTATTAATCACCTTGAAAATGAATTAAATACCATTAAAAACATTGCAGTTGAGAATGGTTTCCCAATTCGCATTATTGATAAGCTAATCAACTCTCTGAAGAACCATATGAAAATACAAAAAACTCCACGGAGTAATATGAGATATTGCAAAATGTAGTACATACCAGGACTTTTTGAAAAACTCAGACATGCACGTTTTCGCTTTAGCGTGAACTTAATCGCCACTCCTCCAGCGAAACTGAAAAATCTAATTAGTGCCAAAATAGACCCGATCCCCAAAGATGAAGTTTCTGGAGTATATATAATTCCACTGAAAACAGAAAATATTTATCTCGAATACACAGGAATGACTTCGCGTAAACTTAAAGTTCGTATTAAAGAACATCTGACAGATTTACAGTATAACCGACCTACAACAGCCCTGTCAAGACTTAACGAGAAGCAGAATATACAAGTTAATTTCGAAGACGCAAAAATTATATATCTCTCAAAGAATTATTATGATTTAATTATCCGCGAATCAATAGAAATTATTACTAAAAGAAAATACTGTTTGTAATGACGTTTTATCCTACAACATACCCAGAATTTGGCTCAGTTTGCTTAAATAATCATAAAACGAGTAATTTTCCACTTCCTTATATCCATGTTTTATTTTCTCAATGTTTTACGGATCTATAAATTAACTTCCTTTCGTCGCCATCTACGTGGATTTTGAAAATTAGACGTTAATAACTATTGTATTTCTTATATTCCTCTGACGAAGACTATGTTTTTATAGTTGAAAGTACTAAGGTATTAAAGTAATTTAACATTTTTTAAATACTGTCTCATCTTTTAAGTAATTTTGCACATAGTGTAAGTTTAACTTTTAAAGATGAATTAAGCATTTATATTTATTTATTTACAAAAAAACTCATTTATAATATTAAAATCTTTACAATTTAGCTCAATGTTAATAAAATGTTGTGAAAGTAACGATTATAAAATATACTCTTTCATTTTGCGTTGTTTGCAATTGATACCGTTGATGACTTATAAAGCTAATCCATTGCCATGATTTTTAATGACTTTTTTTTTAAACCTAAAATGTATTTAGCATTTGAAAAACAGTCATTGATATCATCTGCTGTTGTTCAAGAAGAGACTGGGTGCCCTGTTACTATTCACCCAGGAAGACACCCAACAGCTCCAGAAGAAATATTAAGAATATATCAAGAAGCAGGAGGAAAAGCTGAGCGATTAGTCATGGGTCATCTTGATCGTAAGCCTTTTGCATGTATCAAAATAATACCTTATAACAGTATAGTTGGCCGCATAAACAATTAGACCGGGAGCCGGCAGCGCAGACAACCACCTCATCGAGTTGGAGGCTGAAATTCCAGAATTAGCTAAAACTCGATTCCCATATTAAAATGCAATCGGTCTGCCAAGTCATATCTTGGTAGAAAACACCTAAAAACCCGATTTTAGCAGTCAACTCGTAGGTTACCATTGCGTTTTCCTGCATCCACGGGTATGAAAATATGGCGAACTGAGAGCAGGAAAACACAATGGTAAACCTGCGAGTCAACCAGTAAAATCGGGTTTTTTGGTACTTTCCATCAAGATATGACTTGGAAGACCCATTGAGTTTTAATATGGGAATCGAGTTTTAGCTAATTCAGGAATTTCAGCCTCCAACTCGATAAGGTGGTTGTCTCATGGTTCGTACGTCTCCTTGAATTTTGCAGACCAGAAAATTTTTCGGCACCAGTATTATCTTACAGAAAATCTCTTCTTAAAGGAAGGCGGAATTTTGCGCGTTTAACCTAGATTTCTTTTTCGATAAAAATATACTGGTAGTTTCACGGGAGAAATAACGATATCCATACGAATCATGTGTCTGTTCTTCCGGGTCCCGGTGTAATTGTTTTAAACATGATTTGCTTGTGATTAGACTTTAAATTTGAGCTACTATTTGTGCGTTCTCAACAACTACTCAAATTATTACGTCTAAGTTCGTTTAGGAAGTCTAGTGGAAGTTCTATAAATGGTCATAATCCTAAACCCTCGTTTAAACCATGGTATTTAAACAGCAGTGGCTCATCAGAGAAGGCAAGAGAGGCTGAGCCCCCTTTGTAAATTTCTTTAAAATAAACAAAAGTGAAATTAAAATAGTTCTATGATATTCTAATATATAATACAAATGAAATTTAAGATCACAATTTCTATCTGCTAACTAAAGTCATTAATCTTTTACAGTATAATACTTTTAAAAATTCTACAATAACAAAAATAACGAATTATTCATATCGCACCCTTGCTTCAAAAGTGACACAACACAAAAATTGAGTTTTTTGAGTTATGGCTGCCATTCTACTTGGTTTTTACACCTCTACCAATCGCCTAAAGTACCAGATAGTGCACTGAAAATCCAGCCACCAGGTAGCAGTTGTGTTTGCAAGATGACCATTGACTCTTCCACAGCCCGGAAAACAATTTTTCGCATTCCCTGAAAAGCGAAGTTTCTTGAGTTGTGCCACTTTTGAAGCAAGGGTGCGATATATCTTTATCGGAGACGGAGACTAAAAATGTTTAGCGCCCACAATTCCGATTACAAGTGAACGAATTCGCAAAAAATATTTTTAAAACTAGTTATAGTACGAACGCACCTCATTTGCTACGTTTGGCGTGCAATTCCCAACTTGTTTTTACTTTCTTCTATCTCCGTTAGAAGAAAGTATTGTAATCGAAATTTTTTTCAACTTTCGGTTTTCGACGGATTTACACATATTAGGGGTCAGAGACTCCAAAACACATGTTTATAGAAAAGGTCTGTCTGTTCGTGTGTCCGTATGTCGCCATTGTACCATCAAAAAGTGTATGAAGTTATGCATAGAATTGAACCATTCTTTTTTTTTTTTTTGAGTTTTTGGCTATGGCAAGCAGGTTTTCCCTTAATTTGGAGAAATTCCGACGGAGGGGGGCGCTGTAATAGCGATTTTTGTGCCATTTTCATTATTGTAATATCGAAAAGTATATGAAGGTAGGTATAGAATTAAACCAATTTTTTTGTGTATGTTCTTGGCCATGGCAAGAAGGTTCTCCTTTAATTTGGGCAAATTCCGAAGGAAGGGGGCGCTGTAGGGGAGACCGGGGTAATGGCGACACCTTAAGGGAATTTAAATTTTTTCACCTCGAAAAAATGTTTATTTTTTAATAGTAAAAATTCTAAAGCTGAATCATGATCTTTAGTATCTGTATAAATTTAACCGTAATCATAACTGTAAAGTACGCATACATAAAAAAATATTTTTTAAACCTCTGCACAGTGGCGGGATTACCCAGGACACTGGGGTAATTCCGCCACTGTACCGGGATAATGCCGCCACTCTTTAATGACCTAGTACATGCATCAAATAGATACTAGGAAACACACAACCTACTGAAAATAGTTAGAAAGCAATGTAATTGAGCAGAATAATGGTTAAGCTTACAATTTACTTCATATTGCAAAAGTCACTCTGCTGAATCGACTACACTACATTAAAATGAGGCCATTTCTCACCCGATTTGCATGTCGGCGGCATTACCCCGAGAGGACAATATGGCGGAAATCCCCAAGCAAAGTCGAAAGAAGAACCGAACTTGTTCAACACATTGCATCAAAATGTCGGCGAATGCACGTAGATTACGGGTCATATTATCTTAAATACCTAATGTTACAATAAAAGGTGCTTATCTCTACTCATTTGAAGCTCCAAAATAATAAGCAACTAGATGAAAACTACCTTTTTCACTAGAACAAACGAACGACGTACAGCAAAGTCGCTCTCACTTTAGGCACTGTTTATATTGTTGGCCGCTATAGTGCAGGCACATTCACTATCTCAAACTGCCCTTAGTTTTTAAACTAGGTGGGGTGACGGCATAACCCGGGTTGGCGGCATTCCCCCGGTCTCCCCTAATAGTGATTTTTGGGCCATTTTCATTATTGTACCATCAAAAAGTGTTTGAAGTTATGCATAGAATTGAACCAAATATTTGTATATGTTTTTGGCTATGACAAGCAGGTCCTTCTTGAATTTGGAAATATTCCGCCAAAAAAGAGCACTGTAATAGCGATATTTTGTATAATTTTCTTGATTTTTCGTAGTTCTATTGTACACCATCGGCTCGTAAAGCGACGGGAACTTCGCATCATGATAAGCCGGCTATTCGCGAACAGCTGATGTTCAACAGAATAACGGAAAACTATTGGTTTTAATAAATATCATGATCGAGATGAACTCGTTTTTATTCCGATTAATTGACTGAAGCAGAAATTTAAGATGAAAGTCAAAGTTTGTATAGTATTGAACTAATAATATTAAAGTATTGCCATTTGTAACTACATTTTTAAATATTAAGATTATTAGATAGAAAAAAGTTTTAGGATTGGCACATCCAGCTAGTTTTATATTGAAAACATCTTTCTAGATTACAAAGTCTGAATGTTTTTCGTATGTTGAGATGAAGAATTGTTATACACTTATACCATTTATTATATTTCATATTTAAAACTTAAGTCGCGTAGATTTATTCTATGATCTATTAATTCGTTGAATCTATCAAGATATTTTCATTTTAAAACATTTTTATATGTTTTAATAAAAAGTTCAATGGAAATATGCAATCAGTTCATACATTCAGATGCTGTTTTGTTTTCAGTAATTCATGAAATATGTTTTACAAATAAACCTTGTGTATTGTATACATAACATAACATCCGATTTTAAAAAGCACAAAACTTTAAATTACAACTGCTAGTTTCGAAAACTTAATTGAGGTTCGAGATATGGAAGGGTAATGCGATTTGTGCGGACATGCGTATAAGTTAATAAGATTGTAACTGTTTTTTAACTTTTATTTAAAAAATAAATATAAATACAAAAAATACTTGCTAAAATAAAATAAATATCTGATGAAATATACATTAATAAAATAAAAAGGCTATCGAATCAGGAAATAAGCTATAAGAAACAGTGTACAACTTAAAAAATCTCAATAGCCAATCAGAGAACGGTAGCGGGCTATATCCACAAATTTCTTGAAATCAATTTATACCCATTCAAACTAAGTGATTTAATTAACTCAGACCCTCCTAACTCACTTATGGAGTTCCAGAAATTTATTTAGGTAGTTGAAACAATCTATGGCTAGATTATAGCCCGCTACCATTACTCCTGATTGGCTGTTGAGGTCCGTTTTAACCTGTGGGCATCCGCATATCTCGGACACATTGAGCTTCAGATGAGTTTACATAATTTTTTTACAGTATGAACCATGTGTTATAATATGCATTATGTGACGCTTTTGCTTTTGTTTCGCTAACAAATACAATTAATACTACTCTAATTTATAACGTACAGTCGTGGAAAAAAAAAGTAAACACCCCCTACTAACCCCTCAACAAATTATCGTAGAAGAAAGTTACTGGTACCGAACGATTGGAAATAAAGTCTACTTTTAAATAATGTATATAAAATTTGCTTAGGGGGCTATCTACATATTAAAACGAACCAGAACTTTGTTTTTTTCAATAGCAGTACTTAATTCTGACAGCATAAATGAACTCTGCACCCTTCAATTAGCCTAAAAACGAATTTTATGCAATTCGTACCATCAGTTTCCGAGAAATTAATTATTTTAAAATGAGCGTATTTTAAGGGCTGTATCCAAATTGAAGTTCCGTACTGGATTGTTAACCGAGAGAGCCGCTTCCTTGACCAAGGCACCTTATGCGCTACTCAAGGAGTCAATGAAGTGTGTTAGATTACAGTACAGGAGAATAAATTTCAAAATGTCTACTCACTTCCATCATAGACGCTTAATCCATCATTTTGACGTTTTTTTAAGCATAATTTGAAAACTACTTGGAAGAAAAATGTGAAATTTTTGAATTTCCATAAAGCAGGACTTAATAAATCTAAATCCATCAAAAAAATTGTAGGTTGCAATTCATAATTTTTTCGAATATTAATTTCATAATTCATATCATAAAATTATAAAAATTGCACATTCAGCTTATTTATGTTTGGGTATATTAGTATTATTACTACAAAAAAAATTAGCACATTAGGAGCATAATTTCGGGAGATATAAATACAAATATGAAAATGTAATTTAACATTAGAAGCAGTAAATTTTGAATGTTTATAATTCAAAAACGTATCGTTCAAATGACTTGAAATTTGGTGTCTAGGCATAGTTTGAACCGAAGATTAGAAATATCTCGTTAAAATTGGGTATTGCCATTGAAAAAAATGAAGTTTGGATTCGTTTAAATATGTAGATGACCCCCTAAGAAAATTATATATACATCATTTAAAAGTAGACTTTATTTCCAATCGTTCGGTACCAGTAACTTCTTCTACGATGATTTGTTGAGGAGTTAGTAGGGGGTGTTTACTTTTTTTTCCCCACGACTGTACATTTACAAAAGAAGAAAAAGTATAATTTCACAAGACCTTTCTTAAAATAGACATGAATTATTTATTCCTCATTCAAGCTCACGGGGTCCATGAGTCCCTGCCTTAGACGAATTCAAAAAAAAAAAAAATGGACTTCTTTATTTTCACCGACGAATTTATAAAATATAGATTATTGGATTTCATAATGTTGAGGACTGCTCTATTGAAATACAGCTTGCATATCTTCCATTTTCCCCAGGAAGAATAATGCCATGCTATATACTTTATAAATATGACGCGTTGCTATCACTGTTAAAAGATCAATTTCATTTCAGACAGTCAAGACCCGACTAAGACTTTTGGGGGACCTGCGCACAGACTTGATACGAAGCCCCCATGCGTATACTATTTAGTAAAGAGATATATAACTGTGAGAGTAAACGCATTTTAAGTTTTACACTTAGTGATCTTTTTGAAATGATGAGACTGGACAACACCGTTGAGTCTGAATTGGCTTAATGATTTGCAAAAGAGATCATCACAATTTTGAAGGAAAACAAATTCCTTTTACAGGGGTCGTACATGTCTTGAAATTTTACGACCAGGAAATTCTTCGGTACCAGTATTTTCTTATAGAAAAATCTCTTCTTGAATAAGGCGAAATTTCGTGCGTTTAACTTAGATTTATTTTTCTATGAACAAATAGTGATATTTGTCCTGAAAAAATGCCTTAGGCGTACGACCCCTGCTTTTATAATCACATTTCGCTACAGTAAAACATAAACTTACATTTAAAAAAATGAAACTCTGCTGCAGTTTAAAACTTTATCAAGGGATATGGGACGCTGGGACTCTGCCACTCTGTGCCCATACCTTAATCCGGACATGCATGCAGTGTTACGTTTTTCTGGAATTCAATGACTCTTACCTTTTATATTTTCCAAATTGGAAACAATAAAAATGTTTCTTCTTTGCATATACACGAAATACATTTGTTTGCTGAAAATAATCAATTGCAGGACTTTAAATGGCCTTCCGTTTATTTGTTTAAATTTTAGGTACACTTTCTACAGAAAATCAGTTCATAGAATTTGCTTCATTAGGGTCATTCTGTGAATTCGACTTATTTGGCATCGAAGTGTCTCACTATCAGCACAATGAAGACTTTGATATGCCAAGTGATGCTCAAAGAATTAGGATGATACGTACATTGGTTGAAGAAGGATATGGCGAAAAAATTGTTTTAAGTCAAGACATATTTACAAAGCATAGAATTGTGAGTAATCAACTTTATTTCTCATAATCTCCATAAAAACATTCTTTCAGGTAATTAACCCTTTAAGATCTGACCTGCACAATTGTGTAAGTGATCTTAAAAGAAAAGAAAAAACATTTTCCTCTTTTTGTGCTATTTAAAGTCGAGCCTGCACCCACAGAATTGCATGGATCCCCCATTGACATAACCTGACATCGGGCATTTATTTTTAAATATTTCTTTCAATCAAATATGATCCTATTAACCCTTAAATGCCTGAATTTTCAACAATCATTGTAATAATGTTTTTCGGCTTTCATTTTGCAAATAAATCATGGGAAAAATACTTTAAAAAATCATATTTTGTTTTAAGTATGGTTTACGGCTAAAAAACAGTTTGTTACTAATCGGCAATACTGGTATTTAATTGAAAAAATAATTTTCCTTGATAAAATTCTATAACATTAAACACACAAGATTTTTAGGAACTATAATAAGAAATAAATTGTACTTGCTCACTGCAGAACAAAATAGAGTATTTCGCAAGCTTCCAAACAAAACAAAAAGAACAAGTAGCAACAATTGAAAAAATAAATCCATATTTATTCTTAAACAGCACAAGTGTTGCCATCTACATGTTGAAAATCGATTTAATAATATTTTTAGAATGTATTTTATTGGCAACATTAGGCATTATAGCTTCAATATTATTCTAATAGTATTTTAGAGCCTAAATTGGGTATGTTGCCGAAAAGCAACACCCGGCATTTAAGGGTTAATTAGGGCAAACCACCAGAACTTTTCATTTCTACTAAAAAATTTCCGATCTTAAAGGGCTAAGTGAAATTAAATTGAATAATATAAAAGTAGTTGGAATTTATTGATATTATCTCTAATGTTTTTACTATCTGTAATTTCTGATTACGTTGTCAGAGTAATCAAGAATCAATTATTCAGTTTGAATTCGACCGAAAAGTATCGACTAATTCCTTTCATTAGAAATTGTCGTGAGAGATTTAAACATTCAGCAGTTGAGTCTGCAGTGCCTCTACTTTTCATACTTTCTTCTATCTTTATAAGAATAAAGTATTGGATTCGTGAAAAATTTTGACTTCCGTTTTTCGACGGATTTATACGTTTTAGAAGACCCTGAACACGATTTGGCGATTTTTAGAAAATGCCTGCCCGTGAGTCTGACTGTATGTATGTGACACAAATTTTGAGGGCGCTCTATATCTTTAGAACTAATGCGCGGAATTTCATCAAACTTCATATTACGTTAGACCTTAACATAGCAAATAGACGCTGATTAGGTTCGAGCGTAAATCGCCCAACAAGTGTTGCTTTCGACCTTGAAATAAATATACCCTTATTAGGTTTGTGGGCATACCGCCCAACAGATGTCGCTGCTATGATCTGTTTTACATGATTTTCGTGACAGCTATATTTCAAAAAGGGATAGCTTGCCATGTAATTTCGGTTGCAGACGATTTGATTTATATGGACATTTTTGTGATGACCACAACATACTAGTTTTTGCTAGAAGTACTTTGTCATCTAAGAATTTCTTTCTCTAAATTCCCAAGTTTCACTCAGATTACACTAGGTGAAAACCAGATTTGGTAAAAATCATCACCATCATTAAAATCATCTTTACAGATTTTACATTTCTAAACGACTAACTTTAGTATGAGGATTTAATTTTTAAAAAATGTCATTTTCTGGTACCAAGATATTGGCTATAAAAAGCTGTTAATGTATAACATTCCACTTGTTAGAGTTTATTGAAAATATTAGCCCTGAATGTTTTATATCCATTAGGGCTTCAAAGTTAAATATACTAAAAAAGAATTAAGCATACTATATTATAGAGTTCATGGATTGATTACTTTATCCCGAAGTATGGTGTAATACACATGCATTATATTTATTTGATTAAATAACAAAATTACGTCTTGATAAAGTTTAATATTTGTATAATTAACAGCTTAAAATAAAGATGATAATATTTGTAAGTTTAATATTGTATGCATTGTTATTATTATTTTTTTTTATAATTATGCATTAGTAAGTTAAAAACTTCATTTCTTTCTTTGAGATTTGAATTATACAAATGGTGGACTGTATGTAATTCTCATTTCTATTTTCTAGTCTAGGTATGGCGGTCATGGATATTCTCATATACTGCTAAATGTTGTCCCGAAAATGCTGAAACGTGGGCTGACAGAAGAAAATGTTAAGAATTTTCTGGTTGATAACCCCAGAAATTGGCTGACATTTCATTAATAATGAATTAAAATGCACAATGTTTTTTTTTTTTTAAATCATTAAATTGATTAAAATATACATTTAAACTGTTTTGTATATTTTTACAATCCATATTAAAATATATATATAATTTGTCAATGTTTTGACCCATTCATTACGAGCGTTCTGTATAGAATTTTTAATGTTTTATCACAGTTTTTCAATGCAAATATCTTTGCCTTTAAATACGGCAAAAACTACTATTCAAATTTATTGGAAAGAAGACTCAAAGATTCTGATACCCCTATACATCACGCATATGTGACCCTCGTAGCCTACGTTTAATTTCTTAATTAAATTTTTGACATCGTCGTTTTTAACCTTGTACATTTTTCAAATCACAGTTAATCATTTCATTATTTTTGCTAGCATATGAAATGATTTCCTATCTTTATGAAAACAAGTGATTGTCTTATTTTTGAACTCTTTCTGTCTGGAATTTTATTATCTTCTTCAAATTCAATTTATGATTTAAATATCATTATTATAGCTATACCTGCCAAGCCGTGTGTGTATGTGTGTGCAAAGATGCTGGCGCATTTGGAAGCTTAGTCCAGTGTTGCCTGTGGGATACTTTTTTTTAAGGGAGACTCCGAAATTTGAGATTATATCATTATAATGAGAATTTCGCTCGGACGTGTTCAATGATTTTTATTTTAAAATATTTCTGTACTCCAGGAATCCGGGTAAGCAAAAAAAAAGGAAGGACTTAGCAAGAATAGTAGATCGAATAGATGGAAATACTTAACCCATTTATGTCTGAATTTTTGTTTTCTCAAATTTGTTAGTAAAATCACTTTAAAATGTTGCATAATGAACTGGAAAAATACTAAAAAAAATTACGCTAAAATATTTTCGTATTTATTTGATAAAATGTAAACGTACTAAAAATGGGAATATCCATATGTGGAAAAATGCATAATTATATGTTTTGTCTAAATTTATATAAAATAAGCTTTTAAACTGTATATTATATACTATAATTAGTATTTTTATGAACTATTAAAAATATACATTTATTTCTTTACAGAGACTAATAACATTATAAGAATTATTAATAATAAATTAAGAATAATCGTATTTGAGGCTAAAAAACACTTTATTTCAAAATCCATCTTCAAAAGGACTTTACATAAATAACTGCTCCCTAAATTTCTAATAGAAATATATACCCATTTGCGCCTTGCGCCTTATTTTTTTTATGTTACAAACTTGCATAAAAAATAGGCTTGAACATATAATTTCGCAATTTAAAGAAATATGTATTTCAAAGAATTCTACAAGCTAAGATTCTGACTTATTTAGTTGGATCCTTGGTACAAAAAATACAAATAAACTTACTTTTTACATTTCGCTATTTTGAAAAAAGAAAAATCTATAAACACCGAAAAAAGACCTTCATTTAAGTAAATAAATATCAATCTTTTCCTGTCATCTCTCTGTAATAGATAAAGACATTTATAGACGATTAATTCATACAATTTTCATGTTGTAAAGAAGAAGAAAATAAAAAAAAAATATTAAAATTCGAAACGTCCCAAAAATGGGACGCTAGGCATAAATGGGTTCACATAACAAAGCACAAGTACAGAAAAAAAATTAAGTTCGATGCATAACGGCTGCCAGTGGCAACGGAACCCGGTATAGTTATACAGGGTATTTAATAAAAGATGTGCAAAACTTTAAGAGGTGATAGTGCACATCCAAACAAACAACTTTCAACAAAGAATGCAGGGTCGAAAATAAAACGCAAACGTGCTGCCGCATTTGGAAACTTGGTCCAGTGTTGCCAGTGGAATATTTTTTTAAATTCAGATTTGTTGATTGTCAACATTTTTTTGAAATAGCGAAATTCGCCTTATTTAATGATAGATTAAATAAGTTGTAAACAAGGCGGATTATCAATTTTAAAAAAACTGGTGATAATCAAAAAATTTGAATTAAAAAAAAGTAGCCAACTCGCAGCACTGACTTGGTCCCTGCAAACGTTAAAGCTCCATTCCTATTGGGAGTTATCGGGAGAAGAATGACACTAATAGCATGCAAATGTGATCTGGGGAAGAAGAAGAACGGGTATGCAAAATTTCGCTTCGATTAATACATAAAAGCTGCTGATCCAAGTGTGCAACTGTTAATCGCAGTAGGAGCGTAACGGAAGATGTTACCCTTCACTAATAGGGAAAAGGCTGATATGCATTTTATCTGTGGAACTGCAAATGGAAATGGCTCAGAGACTGAACGATTGTACGGAGAGGGGTTTCCCATCTTGCTTTTGTCACTTATTCGTTCTTTGCTTGTTTTTGAATCGCATAACAACATATCCAGTGTTGTCAGTGGGCTACTATTTTTAAATTCAGATTTCTTGATTAGCACCACTTTTTTGAAATTGTAAAATTCGCCTTATTTAATGACGTATTAATTAAGGCTAATAAAGCAAGGGAAATTTTACCATTTCAAAAAAGTGGTGCCAATCAACAAATCTGAATTTTTTAAAAGTAGCCCACTGTCAACACTGAATATCGCCTTTGGCTCCCTCTAGCACCTTTGCGTTTTAATTCCGACCATACATTTTTTAATGAAAATTGTTTTTTTTTATGTGTACTATCACCTATAAAAGTTTTGCTCGTCTTTTATGAAACACCCTGTATATTATGTTAATACTGTATCTTTTGAAAAAGGTAGCAGTCAGAAAAGGAATTGTGAAACTCATACACCACAAATTCTTCCTTTGACTTATTTGCATATTTAATTTGCCGAGAGCATATGAATTAGAAGATATCCGTTAGACATTAACATACGGAGACTTTTGAATTTATAAGGATAAACTTGGTGAGTTAACAAGACTGAAAGCATGCCAACAATACGTTAGAGCAAGTTTGGGAAACCGGTGAGAAATGCATAGTTAGACTAAATAATAAAAAAAGAGGGTATCGCTTATAGTCCAATAGCCGGCAGCACAAAAACCTATGTTATCAAGCACAAGAAAAAAAAACCCTTTATTTTATGGAAGGGTAGAAGTAGGCAAATCTAATGATCCATGTCTGCCAAAAGTGAAGTGGTGCATAAGCCAAAAATTTATACCACCAGTGGTTGACTCGTAGGTTTATCATTGTGTTTTCCTGCTCTCAGTCCTCCATGTTTTCATATCTTTGTTTGTAGAACAAACACAATGATAAACCTACGAGTCAACCACTAGTGGTATTAATTCTTGGCTCATGCACCACTTCACTTCCGGCAGACATGGATCATTAGATTCCCCTACTTCTACTCTTCCATAAAATAAAGATTTTTTTTTCTTGTGCTTGATAACATAGGTTTTTGTGCTGTCGGCTCTTGGACTATTAGCCATTATATAATTCAGAAAAAAACACATGCTTAAACGACAAATTATAAAGAACTCTTAAAGAAGAGCAAATATCACCCTTGGTCTCCTATGTCCCTTTAAGGACTGACCTACACAATTATGTAGGTGATCCTAAAGAAAAAGAAAAAAAAAACATTTTCCTCTTTTTGTGCAATTTAAAGTGGAGCCTGCACCCACAGAATTTCGTGGATCCTCCCTTGGCATAATCGGTATTTTTTTAAATATTCTTTTCAATATGTTCCTATTAATTAGGGGAAACCACCAAAACTTTTCATTTCTACCAAACATCTCCCGATCTTAACCCCTTAATTCTCGCTCCCGTGATATTCACGGGCTGTGTGTTTTATTCAGATTGTTTGATTCCCACCAGTTTTATAAAATATTGTAATTGTCTTTATTCTGGTATCATTTTACCTATCATTAAATAAAGTTAATATTTTTTTTTCAAGAAAGTGGTGGCAATAAGCAATCTGAATTTTCAAACAGCAATTTAATGCGACCGTTAAGGGGTTAAAGGGATGTGGAAATTCCAAAAAAAGACTTGTCTAAGATAAGAATTTTTTTTTTTATGTTCTACCCAGGTGTCACAAAGATAGCGGCCGATGTTCTATCCAATATTGGCCAATATTTCGAAAGTCACTGAACGTCGGGCTCAAATTTACAACATCTGCCGATATTCACAATTAAAACTTAAAATTAGTTTTTAAAAGAAATCATTCAAACGAGTTTTTTTGCATTACTTAAAACATTATAATAAAGAAATACTATTCTAAACAGTAAAATTTACTAACTGTGCTGTTTTTAGAAAACTGAATGCCTTTATTTTTAATATTTGGTTTACATTGGCCAATGTTAAAAATTATATTACTATTACAACATTCTGGGATAACTATCGACAGTTCTGAAGGACCGCCCATTTCTATACTTTTCGTCGGAAAGTGTTTGATGGAGACGTCTGCCTTGAAATTTGCACTTTATAGAAATTTTCTGTAAGAATCTATAGTTTATACAGAAAGAAAGCATTTGAAAAAAATTATGTAGCAATATATACAGATTGCCATAGAAAATTTTCTTTAGAACAATTTATATAGAAATTTATTGATTGCAATAGAAAAATTTCTTAAGAAGCATTTCATATTAAAATCTATTGACAGTGCTAAAGAGAAACTTGATAAAGAAATCTGCAATTATTGCTCTTGAATTATTTGTATTTAAAAAAATAATGTAGAGAGTATAACGATGTTAAAATATAACATTTGTTAGATTTATGTTTAAAAAAATCTAAAGATGGTTTTTATGCATAATAATGTTTTTACACAAAAATAATTTTATGTAATTTTTTAATGGATGCTAGTTATATATTTTTAAAATGCTTTTAAATTTTCGTCTTTTATAAGTACTTTATTTTTTATTATTGAAAGAATAAAAGGTAGTTTCAAAAGTAGGTCATTCGTTTTTAATTAGACATTATTAATCTAAGTAATAATTATAATAATTATCATATATATATATATATATATATATATACATATATAACCATTAATTAAACATTACTGACCACCATCAATAATTGTGATAGTATGAATGAATTTACAACAATACAGTGTCCCCAAACACACTGAATGGATACCAAAAACATAATAAACAAGCTGCTATGCTGCTATGTATAAAATAAATTCCCTTGTACTATATAACATGAATTAATAATGAAGAAAAAAAGAAGAATATGGATTTCGATAAAAATAATTGAAAAGCTTATATATTGAATTACGTTATCAAGAGTACAGAATTCAATTATATAAACAAAATTAGTCGTTTTCTGTGAGAAAAAAAGCTAAAAGCTGAAATTTTTTTTTCTCCTGTACTCTAACGACCAATATAACCAAGAGAATAGTTTCAAGATGAAAACAGAATAAAATTAAATGCTATGAAATGGAAAAAGCAATACAACTTTTTAAATATTTAATTTATAGCAAGGAAAAATAGTAATATTACACAAAATACCTAATAAAATCCCAGTTATTTTATCCAAATACACATCAGCACATGGTATCCAAAAGCTCGATAAGTTTAAGGTTATTTTTACAGTTAACACAGACTTTAAAACCTAATGTATACAGTTAATCTATTTTGAAATACCGTGATAAATGCAAATAAAATAATATAAATAGAAAATAATTACATAATAAGTAAATTACCTCTTAACACTTTTAAATTTCTAAACTAAAGTAAAAAAATACCAAAACTATAAGTTTACAAAATCGCAAATAGCCAACATTAAGCTCCACCATGTGATAAAAATTGATATTATTACTCTATTCGTAGCATCAGACAGAATCTAATTTAAATTTTAGTGCTGCCATCTATGATATTAACTTGAAACTAATATGAAAAAAATGTCATAAGATTATGCAATTATAAGTTAATTCTTTCATGATATACCAACTCCTATATCCTAAAAAATCCTAATATAAAAATACCCTATTATATTTCATTATTCATATAAATATTAAATAAATACAAATGTTAATAGAATGATTACAATATATTCTACTACCATACCCAATTAATCTATACGGAAAATTTAAATAATTTCAAAACAATAATAATATAATATAGCAATATGCTATAACACTAAATAAATTATGTATAAAAATTTATATATAATAAAAATATAAACTATAAGAAATACTTTTAAATATAAAAAAATTAATTAATAAAATGAACAGGAAGAAGAAAAAAAAATGGATGTTGATATAATTATGTCAGAATCTTCATTTCCCAATTGCCTAATGATAACAAATAAATTGTGTGGTTTATTATCATATTAGCCATAAAAAACTAAAGAATATTAATATGGGATCAACATTCACATAAAACCGTTAATTAATCATTTAATACTAAGTTCAGAATTAAACATTATTAAAAAATATAGAAGAATAATAAAAAACTAATAACCCAATTTTAATACAAACTGTAATATCATTAGTTATATCAAATAAACTTATGCATATTATTCTCCATAAAGATGGTATACTATTAGAATTTGATATGATATTGTCCCGAGAAGACTAAAAATTAAAAACAAGTTAAATTAAACTTGATTAAATATTAATTAAGCTAAATAAATACAATATGAATTGAAATAAAAATTTAACGTCACCATATATATATAATATCGAATCAACCTCCATATAAAAAGTGTATTAGCAATGTAGTTGTAATTCAAATGGCCCATCAATTTTTTTAAAAATAAATTAACCATTGCGTATTATCCAGACAACACCACCCTCCTCCATACTGTAACATCTACCCACCCAACCGTCTATAATAATTTTTTATTATTTTACAATTTTTTATTTTTTTATAAATATTTTCTTATTTTATAAGTTTTTTTTTTGTAATTTTGGTTACGCATGTGTTAATTTGTTTTTTTTTTTAAATAGATCATGTAAGTACTAATTGTATATTAAAGTATATATGAATTTCTTTGGAAAACCTTGATTTAATACATCATAAATTAGTTTTTTAATATTATTATTAATTAGATGAGAAGAACATAAACATTTTATTCTATATAAATGGTTAAGTATTATATTTCGATATACAGAATTATGAAGACAAGATTTAAAATTTGTAAATGTATTAACTTTGAATATAAATTCTTTACGTTTATCATATAGATCTGTTATTGTTTTGTTGTCTTTTATTGTAATTTTAAGATCTAAGAAGTTGATTGTATTATTAGATAAGAGGTTTTCCGTTAATTCCAAATTAGTGGGATAATCTACTGGAAATTGAGAAATTTTAGTTTGATCAGTGGCAATTAAAATTATGTCATCAACATAACGATATAGATGTAGATTATTATTAGTAAAAGTACGTTCATAGTGATATAAATATAAGTCTGATAATAAACTGGATGTACAGCCACCTTGTGGTATACCGATGTGTTGTAAATATAATGTGTTATCTTGCAAGATATAATTATTATAGATAATGAAGTTAGTTAAAGATTTAAAATAAGCTATATCTATATTAGATGGTAAATCCAGTTTTTAATGATACTGTTTAAATAATGCATTTATAGAATTATTTTTTAACACATGGTGGTGCTTAATGCTGGTTATTTGCGATATTGTAAACTAAAAGTTTTGGTATTTTTTACTTTAATTAAGCAATATAAAAATTTAAAAGTGTTAATAGGCATTTTAAGAACTAATTATGTAATTATTTTCTATTTATATTATTTTAATTGCATTTATCACGGTATTTCAAAATATATTAACTGTATCCATTAGGTTTTTAAATCTGTGTTAACTTAACTGTAAAAATAACCTTAAACTTATCGAGCTTTTAGATACCATGTGCAGGAGTATATTTGGATAAAAAAACTGGGATTTTATTAGGTATGTTGTGTAATATTACTATTTTTCCTTGCTATAAATTAAATATTTAAAAGGTTGTATTGCATTTTCCATTTCATAGCATTTAATATTATTCTGTTTTCATCTTGAAACTATTCTCTTTGTTATTTTAGTCGTTTGAGTATAGGAGAAAAAAAATTTCAGTTTTTGGCTTTTTTTTCACAGAAAACGGCTAATTTGCTTATATAATTGAATTCTGTACTCTTGATAACGTAATTCAATATATAAGCTTTTCAATTATTTTTATCGGTTTCCATATTCTTCTTTTTTTCTTCCATATTAATTCTTGTTATATAGTTCAAGGGACTTTATTTTATACATAGCAGCTTGTATATTATGTTTTTGGTATCCATTCAGTGTGTTTGGGGGAAACTGTATTATTGTCAATTCATGCATACTATCACAATTTTTGTGGGTGGTCGGTAATGTTTTATTAATGGTTATATATATATATATATATATATATACAATAATAATAATAAGCTTATACGGCTAATTATGCTCTTATTAACTTGTATGTAATGCGTCAATTTTTGAAGAAACGTACACATATTTATGACTTAAAATTAATTTTAAAAAATATATTTTTCAATTTCTTAAAAAGAAAAATTCAAAATAATGGGGTTGTTAAAACCTTTCTTTACAGTTTTGTGCAAGTGAAATACATGATTTTTAAGACAACGAGCTTTAAAATTTCTTACTTGCTCTAAATTTCTTACCAGCTTTAAAATAATTTCTTGCAAAATTTCTAACAAACTTAATAATCAAAAGTTGCTAAAAGAATATAAAAAATAAATCGATTGCAATGGTAAGAGTATGAGAGAATTAAATCATATTTTAAGGGCTGCCGCTGACGGCTTTTTAATTCTATCTCTCACTTCTTTCTCAAAAGAAAAAAGAAATCACATATACTTTGACAACATCTGCAAGAGAAATATACTACAAAATCTATTTTTAAAAAATAATGGTGCGAATAGAATATAATAATAGTCGCCAGTGATAAAGCTCTGTAATTTTATCAGACATTTTCTCCCCACTAACAGAAAAACCTACTTCCACCACTTTTTACTAAAAGCTTCTTATAAACATATTTTCCCTCTTCCTTCCTCCTGTTCTATTCAAATAAAACCAGGCTGCTTTTTCGTCTTTTACATATCGGCGAAACCCCCCTTAGCACAAACCACTCCTTGCTCAGTTGGGACAGGGCCGAAACTAAGGGGGAGCAGAGGGGGCATGTGCCCGGACGCCAGAACAAAGGTGTGCCAAATGGAGAATTATACCTTGGGAATGGATCATTTTCTTCTGATGGAAAAAAAAATATGGCCATTTTTTTCCATTCTGACCAGAAAATCAGAGTACTGACTTTTTACGGCTGCTCTTTCATCTTCACCAAACACTTCATTTATAATGGCTGTTTCATAATAATGGAAGACATCCGTCCATCAGAAGAAAATAACTCAGGCGGAAACTCGGTTAATCGGGAGTTTACTGTATATTTAATTTAAAAAATGATCTTTAGAATATTTTTGTTGGTGTTCAGAGGGGGGGGGGGGGGTCATGACCCCCGTGACCTCCCCCTTGGATCCGCCATTGTAGATTACGTAGTTCAGTATTACATATTTTAAATTTTAAAATAAGTTGGCTATTAGAAAATTAGAAAAATTCTCTTTGTAAATATACTTTGCGGAAGAGAGAGGGGGTGCGCCAAATCCATGTTTGCCCCGGGTGCAAAAAGGCTAATTTCGACTCTGAGTAGGGGTTTACGTTCACATCCTCTGCAAATCGCAGATGCTTGGGGTACGAAAAAGAAATTGTTTAATATTAAATATATATATATTCAGAAACGGAAAAAGGCATAATTTAATATTTAAAAATGTTATTCAGGAATGTTGGAAAAATATATCGCTCAATGTCAAATTATGATATTCCGCAATGACAGAAAAATATATCACTTAATGTCAAAAACTAATATTCAGAGTTGATGGGAAATATTGCCCAACATTGCCAGATCTAATAAAATAACATTCA
Organism: Maratus speciosus; assembly: GCA_963932465.1. NCBI lineage: Eukaryota > Metazoa > Arthropoda > Arachnida > Araneae > Salticidae > Maratus > Maratus speciosus. The sequence goes on along the minus strand of OZ010796.1, from coordinate 258,733,642 downwards.
ACGAATATCATTTTAGAGGGGGTCATTTTACGTTCGCCAATATTAAATTTTGATATTGGCCAATACCTTTCTGCTACCTTAATAATACAGTGTTTCTCAAACGGTGTGTGGCGACACAGAATCTGTGGGAGTAGTGTTACTAAATTTATCTATTAGAAAAACGGAAGTTTTTTTTATTGAGTGTCGGTTTTATCACACTACTAGTGTTGCCAAGTGTCCCGCGTAAGTCGGAGCTTCAAATGCTCTAAACACCAGTATTTTAAAGTAATTTTCTTTGCCTTATCTAATGGCAGAATTGTCTGCGATTAAAGATGGTGGAATAAACTGTCAGAAATTAGAGGTGTCCAGAGTATTTGGAGCCCTGATTTATCTGGGAGATCTGGCAACACTAGACTATAGCGCCTAGAATATATAGTGTTGAAATCGGCTGTCTCTGTAATACTTAAAAAAGCGCTAAAATATTGTATCCCTTAAATGTGCAATGATACTGCTGCAATATGCAGATCGCAGCGACATCTGCAGGATGTTTTCTACAACTGCAAGAAATTGCTAGTCTGTACAATGTAATACTAGTAATACGAAAATCCCGCAGATGTAGCTTCGATCGACACTTGGGATTTTAGCAGTATTGTCGCACATTTAAGGGATACAAATTTTTAGCACTGTTTGGATAGCATATTTCCAAGCTAGGTATTCTAGGCGCTGGAACTAGACACTACCGTCACGGGGAAGGCACAGATGTAATTGTGCTCGTCATATGAATCTGATGTATCTCGGTTATCCCTTGTATACAGAAGAAGAAAATATATGTAAATGGAAGAAATAAAAGAAAAGGTATGTTCTGTTTGTAATATCTGTTTCCGTGTATAATATGGGATCATTCGAGGCAACAACCACGGTTGCTTATAGGCCTCAAAAAGAATTCTACATTCCGGTGGAGGTCAAATGTATCACACTACCGTCATTTTTCATATACCACTAAACTATGTTGAATGTGTCAATAATGTGTTTAAGGAGTTTTCCTTAAAATAATTTTCCAACAATATTTGTATTGCAACACGGTTTAACCACGTTTGGAGTCATACTTCACATTGTGAATCAAAAATTCATTGTAAAAACAGAAACAAATCAAAATATCCTAAAAATCCTTGCCCCCACCAGTAGCCGAAAGGTTCTGCTCTCAAAGTTGGTAGACGGGAGGTGTAGATTCGAACCAAATCGCGCCCGTCTGCCTAATAGTTCGGAGTTTTCCATGGTTTTCTTCGAACCTTGCGCAAATACGGATTAGGTTCCGTTAAAAAGACCACCCGTCGGACCCATATTCCTAGTGTAGATAATCGGTCGTCATAAAGAACACCGAAGACACACCTAAAATCATTAATGATGATGAATATTTTATCAATGGAAGACAGAAACTTCCATTTTAATTTAAGAGAGTCATATTTATTTCCATTGCAGTAAACCTGACGGGTTAAAATGCCCCAGACAGTCTCCATCGGGTTTATGTCTGGACTTAAATCTGGCCAGTCAAGAATTTTAACATTTTTCTGTGAAAAACACGTTTTTTGTAGAATGTGATATTTGGTGTAACTGGTTAAATCTATGTCGATGGAATTTAAATGCACAACATTTTGCTTTCGGAGAATTAAATACAAATCCAGGTTCGTACAATGATTTATTAGATACCGAGGTGAGGGAGCTGCAGCAAGGTTACAAGGGAGATTGCAAGTAGGCAAGTGAGAGCGTGGCAGATACATTACATTTCTTCTGACTTACATTCTCGCCAAATAAATCGCCAAACAAGGTCACTAGTCATTTTTCTGATAGGGAGATCTTCATATAAAGCGTGGCGTTTTATCGCCTTTATTCTTGAATTCAATTCAAAATCCCATAAGAATTTTATATTGCGGTTTCTAGAAAAAACATATGGTAGTTGGATTGAAAATCTCTATACCAAAAAATGATATGATTTAAGGTTTTTGTTAAGCTTGCATTTCTCTCGGCAAAGATGGTCTGTGATCCACAGCCATATATGGTCATGAAAATGGGACCGATAGCATGCATCGAAACTAAGTTCGCATCTGGTTTTACAACGGTTAATTTGGAAAGGGGTTTTACAACTATTGCGAATTTTTAAAGAAAGGGATTGTATTAAAATAAAAGGGATTATGTTAAAGGTTTCATAAGATTTCGTCTAATGATTTAAATGGAGCTGGAGGTAAGACTAAAAATAAACTAGGGAAAAATTAAGAATTAAAAGGATGAAAGGGGAGATTATTTTAATATATAATTTTGATATTATATATTTCCCCCTTTTGTTTGGGATTTGAAATTGTTTGTACCGGTAACTGAAAAATATGAAGATCTCTCTGAGAATTACATAAAAGACATATATATAAATGACAATACAAGAATAAACATGAAAGTACTGAATTTCATGTAAAATCGCATGGCCGAATAACTTGTAACAGGTAACAGTTTTTGTTACTGTAAGGTGCCATGTTATATATATGAGCCTATTTTTTTGTTGTGTTCCGGAACAGTTCTTAATGAATAGGCGTTTTGCTGATCACTGTTCTTTCAAAATATTTAACACCAGCCTTTATGTAAAATATAAATGCAGGTATACCTTAACATATATAAAATAAGCAATATTTGTTCGAACAAAAATATAAACATAATGCAATAAAAAAGAAGTTGTACAACATAAAAAGAGTATATAAAATATGTATTCAGAATAATGATATAAGATGAATGGATGTTGAAGATGAAAAATGTTTATGTAAATGTTAGAGACTTCGTAATTATAAAGAGAAAAAAATTTCGTGTATCCACACAGGACAGGCAAAAAAAGGAAAGCGACTCGCGATCCATACAAAATGTTGCTGCCCTTAATCTTGTCAAGTGACAATGTGATGGCATCAGCTTATGGCCTAGCCCTAGATGAGGAGGGAATATTTTTGAGAGCCCAATGATGGACTCTCTGCTCCCCGGAAATCTCTTGATTTCAAGAAGGAGCACGCGTCGCAAAATCGTATAAACAAGGGCTTTGAAAATGAATTGATGACGTGTGCATTAATCCGAAGTCGTTTCTCATTACAATGAAGCTACAGGTCCACGGGGCAAAAATTTTGAACGGGCCTTCACTTCAACGGGGTAGAATTAAAACATAAAAAAATGTATATATACACATCATGTATATATCAAAAAGTACTGACAATCCTAGAGTAATGAGAAATTTGTTTGTCACAAATCGGTAAATAAAGATCAATGTAGTCATGAGTTATGTGAAAAGTTTTTTTTAAAAAAAGGTTCTTTTTCTATTTTTTTAACAACTAACCAATATCTTTAAAAAAAACCCAAAATGTTACGTTAAATTTGTATTCTATCACTGTTATGATTAGTAAAAAGAAAAAAATGTGGATAACAATATTGGCAACACCACATATGGTGATACTCACACAAATTGCTATGTGAAAACCCTCTCTGTAAAAGGGAGATCTTGGACCAGCCAAGGACTCTCTCAAAGAAAATTCACACACAACATAAGTACAAAGTCGCGATCAATGTACACAATTGTGGATAATATCAAATTGCACAATATTGCCAGAAAAATTAATTTCGTGGTCTTAAGTTATATCTCGGGGAAGTGTTTACTGAGTTTCTGATGTTTTCCTCATGACGTACAAATAAATGATCATTCCTAGGTGGAGCTACAATTAATCTGTCAATAAGAACTCTGAATGCTGAGTCATCAGGTGAGTGTAAACGTTTGATGGACACAGAGACTGGAGAATATTTGTGTACAACAATAAATGATCCTGTATATCTAGGTTTAAATCTGACTACGGACTTGAGGTACACTATATCTTTATCTAAAACTATTCTTAGTTTAGCACGTCTCTGGAAGTTTTCATTTCTTTATCTTGCGAACTTTTGATGTTAATGTATGCTTGTTTGTATATTGAATTTAGATCGTGTAACAACTGATAAACTTCAATGCCTTTATCAAGGATAGGTTGATTAATGCTCTGGTCAAATGTATCAAATAATAAAGAAAGTTCTCTTCCAAACAGTGGCGTGGCGTCCGGTCATCGCTGGATGCGGCGATGACCAAGCAATATTTTAAAACTCTTAATAAGCTTTTAAAACTCTACGATCCAGTTTTAGCAGAACATTTGGAGTTCATGTATAAGTGAAGGTAAGATTTAAAGTTTCTTTTTTGAACATTCAACCATTGAATTTTAGAGTTAATAATTTTTCACCACAAACTTAAATAATTGCGATGACCACCGAAAATTTTCACGCCACGCCGCTGCTTCCAAAGTGTAATAAATTAGGGGAATATTTAGTAGATGAATGTGTGGAGCCGTTATAAAGAGATTTATGCATAAGCAATGTATTTTCGAAAGTATGGCCTTCTTGAAGTAGGGTTTTAAGAGAATATTTGATTGATCTGTTCACTCTCTCAGAAATCGCGTTACTTTGTGGCCTCGCGACACTGGAGTGGAGTACTTTTATACCTAATGTGTCATTGAATCTATTGTACATGTCAGAAGTTAGCTGTCTACCTAAATCGCTGAGAATTGTTGAAGACTTTCCAAAAGAAGTGATATATTGAAATAGGCATTTTGCAATTTTGTCCGTTGTTGTGCTACGCAAAGGGAATAATTCAAGATGTCGAGAAAAATGGTCTATCACTGTAAAAACAGATTGTCCATTTGAAAATGGGCCGACCAAATCGACACTTACAGTATGGCCAGGATGCGTCGGTGTGTATGTGGGTTGTAATGGAGCAGGTGGTGTTCGATGATATTTTGCTTGTAGGCACTTGGTACAAGATGCCACAAAATTTAAAGTGTCAGCATACATTCCTTTCCAAAAATATCTAGCTGTTACAAATGCATAAGTTTTGGTTAATCCGAAATGAGATAAATGACATATCGTTAAAACTTTTGCCTTTAGTGAATCCGGTACTATAATGTGGTATGAAAATGTATCATTATAAATATTTTCCTTTTTATACATAAGAACTTTAGTGTCGGGGTGAATGAAATATGTGGGAAAATTTTGACATATTCCATTTTTAATAATTTCCTCATAAGTATTAGCTAAATTTGGATCTTTCTTCTGTTCATAAACGAAAGTGTCGTTTGAGATTTCGAGTAAAGGGTCTTTATTTGTGTGCTTACCAGAGATTAAATAGTTTAATGTTTGTGGTTTGTTTTCTGAAGTTTGATCAGTGTTAAGCGAAATGTCATTATCTACAATTGGTAATGCATGTGGGTCAAGTGGGTTTCAATGTAAAATCCTAAATAGTCAACAGCTGGTTTATGGAATGTGCATTTGCTTGGAGTCAGTGTTAGATTATATTTTGTTAGTATTTGTAATATTTTGTCTAGTTTTGAACAAGTTTCCTCAAATGAATTCGAGCCAAATATTACATCATCCTGATATGCAAATAAACCATCAATTTGTAATTCATCGATTAATGTATCCCTTAAATTTTGGAAAAATCCGCTTGAGGACTTTAAGCCAAAAACGAAGCGTTTGTATCGAAAAGTTCCATACATGGATGTAAATGTTAGAGGATCTTGAAATTGTTCAGGGTGGTCGATCTAATGGTACGTTTGCGGGAAATCAAGGGACGTGAAATACTTATATGCAGATAAATTAGAAATTATGGTCTGAATTTTGGGTAAAGGATACGATGAACTTTGTAAGACTGAATTAAGCATACGTAAATCAAGAGCTAACCTGAATTTTTGTTTTCCAGTTTCATCAGCCTTCTTTCTAACGAGCAAAATGGGACAAGCCCATTCTGAACAATTTCCCTCAATTATGTTTGCTTCTAACAGCTGATTTATTTGCTCTTGCATTTCTCGGTGTAGTGCTTGTGGGAGAGGAAAAGGAAGGGTTTTGATGGGGTAATCATTTATGAATTTTAAATTTGGAACAATTTTATCCGTGTGACCTAATGTTTTTATGGACTTAGAAAATGATGCGTAGTGACCGAGTAACAAATCTCCTAAAGTTTTCGCTTGTTTTTCCTGTAAATGCTCTAATTTAAAGTCCTGCACTGTAAGATCCTGTTTTCTTTGTTTTAACATCTCATTCGATGCCTGAATGTAATTGCAAATATATTCGTGTAAGTTATCCTGAGGTTTAATGTTGAACTTAGAGTTGTTTTCGCATGAATTCATAATTTGGTTAAAGTTTTTGTTTTGTGCAGGTTCCATAATGTCTTCTATCTCATATAAATTTCCTATTCTTGCATTTTTATTAACGTGTATAGGTTTAGAAGACAAATTTTGGATGAAAATATAGAATTGTTATTTATTTGGAATTTTGGTTTTGATGTTTTGATCTTCTTTTTCTGATTCGTTATCACTTTGTCCTATAATACTATCATAGCAGAGTATGTTATTTTTCATGTCACTCTGAAAACAGTAATATTTTGTTGGGTCTAGCGAATCAGTACTTATGGAGATCCATTTGGTTTCCTGCGGTTCCAGTTTAATTTTATTAGCAAGGCGAATCACTTTTGAGAATGTTTGAGATTCCGGCTGTTTACAGTGTTCCAGATGGTGTGATTCATTTTCATTAGCGGCTGAATCGAGTAATGGTATACTAAATTCATTTGTTGACATCCTATTTCTGTTTATACCAATAATGATCCTATTTTTGTGAATGAAATCGAAACCTAGAATACCCTGAAAGTTAGATGAATTAGGAATGTCAACAATGTAGAAGTAGTGTGAAAATGATTTTTGATGTATGCGAATGGAAGTTTTAATGCATGCGGTGAAATTAACATTTGAATTTACAGTTTTAATAGTGACGCCAGTTCCTAGTCTTTTATATTTTAGTTTGTCCTTAATTTGGTTAAATAACTCTTGTGACAGGAGGGAAATCGAGGATCCTGTATCCAGTAACAGATTTGTTTTCTGTCTTGCTATGGAGGACTTTATGAGGGGAAGTGTTGGCGTGTAATTGTTAACATTGCAAATTAGTGCAACTTTGTCATCGCATAAACTGGCAGTTTGTGAGGCCGTATCACATTTGTTTATCACTGTCTGCGATGCAGAATTCTTGGACAACTTAACGTCGATATTCGTTTGAGAAGCGACGGATTTGACCAGCCTTTCCTGAGAAAGTTTAGGAAGAGAAGGGTCAAAAGTCCATGTGAATTCATTCGAAGTTACTGATGTAACAGTGTTATGTTGAGTCACAAGCACACCAGCCAAATTGCGCCTCAGTAAGAGTTTAAATTTTTAGCATTATTTTGATTGTAGTCGTCCCTTCTAAAATTTCTGTCATATTTATAATATTGATTTTTTTTATTCACATTCGCTCTACGCCATTTGAAACAATGTTTGGCAATATGCCCGCGTTTTGCGCACAATTGGCACGTATGGGGGGGAAGTGGATTTTTTATGAGATGTCTTCTATCTTGGAGAAACAGTATGCTTCCTTTTAAATCTTTTTTTGGATACTGCTCTCTATCTCTCTCATTCTGTGGGGTAGGGGTATTAATTAATGTGTCTTTTTCAGTGTTTGTTAGTGTGAGGGCATTAACTTTTTCTGTAAGCAGTTGTAATTGTGTTGAGATCGAGTCAGTAGCCGCTGTTGGTGCATAGGACTGCAGGATGCTTTCATTCTGCATAATGTCCTGTAATGTCTGCGCTCTTTCTACCGCGACTTCATAAACCGCGATGTTTTCTTCCTGCAGTTTAATTCTTAGTGTCGCCGGAATCGATGAAATAAATTTAGTAAATTTGATTTCATTTAACGCGGTTCTATCTTTGATTGTTTCGTGAACACGGCTTGTAAGCACGTTAATTCTATGAGCGAAATTTCTTACTGTTTCCTGCGGCAACAGAATTGGATTATTCAATTGAACTAATGCTGATGTTTTACTGGGGGGGGGGGGGCGAAAAATTCTTTGAATTCGTCTTCAACTGCTTTTAATTTTTCCGCTTTATAAATAGCCGGGTTTTGCGTGAAAAACGCTAACGCGGGGCCGGCTAATTTACTCCGAAGAAATTGTATACTTTCTGGTTCTTTCCAACCATAGGCTTTGGCCAATGTTTTTATTTGGTTGAAAAAAAAAAAACCAGATTGGGATCTCCGTCAAAAGTAATCGTTTTAAAAGTTATTTTTGAATTAGCCATGTCAGCCCAAAAATGTCTATCTATGACTTAACCAAAAAAAAACCGTTAGAAAAGGAGAGGGAAAAATATATATATCTAAGGGGGAAAGCACTGCAAATGTTATATATATAAAAATATACTAAAAATGCAGTAATTACAATTATCAGAATATATATATATATACCACAGTTTAAATACTTAAAAATTTATGTATGTGAGAGTCAGATTAAATCAATAGAAAAGAGAGAGAAAGAAAGGAAAAAAATTGTCTATCTGGCAGTTGCAAAAATATGTTTTTCTTTCTTTCTCTTTTTTTTTGTTTAAGAGATTATCTTAAAGGCTTCTGCATATATATATATATATATACTGGAACGTATTAAAATATCTATATATTTTTTTTTCAAAGAAATAACCTTAAAGTCTTCTGCATAGACTGAAAAGTATTTAAAAAAACAAACAAACAAACAAACATATATTCACTTAATTTCTTTAAATGTTCTGTTTTATCATAACTATTCAAATAATATTATGAATAATATGCAAAATAAAAAAAATTACTGACTCTCAAAATATATTTCAATACCACTTACCTTGAATGACAAGCTATCTCACTTCTATTAGTTAAATATCTTTGAAAATAGAGTTTCATCAATATTAAATAAAAATATTTTAGAAATCAAAATTAAATATGAAATAGCAGGATAAGTTTTGCTAAAACACGCTAATATTACTAATAATAATATCACACATAAAAAAACCTATTTTTTTTTTATACACGATTATAATTTAAAGTCAATGTAATGCCATTATGAAAAAGGTTACAACTTATAACACTTTTAAAAAATTTAGCAATTGTTATTTTTTTTTTAATTTTGAAGAAACAGTATAACCTTATAATCGTGTATCCAATTGAATTGTGGTAATATGATGTAAAATTTTTGGTCAGTTTCATTAATAATGATGCAAAATAAATTATGGAATCATTGAAAAGCATCTAGTAATCTATTATTTTTTTGACGGATTTTATGGGATAATTTTTTTTCTCTATATCCTGTATGTTCAATTTTCATGAATATTGTTCAATTTTTTGTCACACAAAGCAAAAGAGAAAAGAAAAAAAATGAAAGTACTTCACTGTAACGGAAGCATTGATCATAAATAACTGCGTGATATCTTTTGTGCACTATTTTGTTCGAAGGTACGGCGATACAAATTTTCTATTATTTTTTTGTTGCTGTTATAGATTCTTTTTTTTATGTTTCTTTCACAAACCACATAACTTCACACACAGCACGGATGAAAAAAACAACCATACGGGTGCATACGAAAAGGTTTCTGCTTTGTAGATTGTGAGCTGCAATTTTTCTTTTTCTTTTTTTTTTTTTATCTTGCACGAAACAGATGCGTTGACCGTCGAAAAAAAAACTTATAGAAGAATGCAGAGGTCCGGAAGGGGGGTATATATAACACCAGAATTGTAGTTCACTTCTTGAAGAAAGGAGCGGCACAGGGATTTCTCAAGACCGGATAAGGGATGCGGCAAGGGTGCTCGTATGTATTCCACTGGATTGGAGGGTGCGTGGGACAGAGTTGTGTATTATCCATGTACCGGACTAGGAGATTCACAGTACTAATTGAAAGGGGTGGCCTTAGTTTCTCATTTTTGAAGCGATGTGGTTTCTAGCAATCTTTGGCATTCCCGACCCTCGGAAAACGAAGCAGCTGCGAAGCGATGTCACGGCAAGGGGGAACGGCACTCCAGGACTTCATTCTCGATTACCATGATGAGATCAGGTGAAAAAAAGTTCCGCGGCTGGTATCAGAGAAAAGCAGGCAGAATAATTAAGCTACCCTCACCTCGTTTATGTACTGGCACCATATTCTTGTAACGTAGTTACTGGTTAAATCTATGTCGATGGAATTTAAATGCACAACATTTTGTTTTCGGAGAATTAAATACAAATCCAGGTTCGTACAATGATTTATTGGATACCGAGGTGAGGGAGCTTCAGCAAGGTTACAAGGGCGATTGCAAGTAGGCAAGTGAGAGCGTGGCAGATACATTACATTTCTTCTGACTTACATTCTCGCCAAATAAATCACCAAACAAGGTTACTAGTCATTTTTCTGATAGGTTCCCTTCATATAAAGCGTGGCGTGTTATCGCCTTTATTCTTGAATTCAATTCAAAATCCCATAAGAATTTTATACTGCGGTTTCTAGACAAAACATATGGTACTTGGATTGAAAATCTCTATATCAAAAAGGATATGATTTAAGGTTTTTGTTAAGCTTGCATTTCTCTCGGCAAAGATGGTCTGTGATCCACAGCCATATATGGTCATGAAAATGGGACCGATAGCATGCATCGAAACTAAGTTCGCATCTGGTTTTACAACGGTTAATTTGGAAAGGGGTTTTATAACTGTTGCGAATTAATAAAGAAAGGGATTGTATTAAAATAAAAGGGGTTATGTTATAGGTTTCATAAGATTTCTTCTAATGATTTAAATGGAGCTGGATGTAAGACTAAAAATAAACTAGGGAAAAATTAAGAATTAAAAGGATGAAAGGGGAGATTATTTTAATATATAATTTTGATATTATATTTGGATTGTGGCATTATCTTGTTGAAAGATCCATTCAGGACTCCCCAAAATGTCACCGAATGGAAACAAATGTTGTTTTAGCGTTTCTTGATATTTTTGGGAATTTTGTCTTCCTTTAGAAAAGTCAAAGAAGTCTGGTCGTTGAAGCCGAATGCCCCAAAACCATAACAGACTTACTGCCTTGCTACCTGCTGAAAAAAGTCCTTGGTTCCTTTCGTAGATCATGCCAATACGCGTTCAACCCATCAAAGCCATCTAAGTTCCATTTTTTCTCATCACTGAATAAAACAGTAAGCCACTTGTCCCCGAGGATAACGAAAAAGACCGCGGTGCATCCTACGCGTCTTTTTTTACAGACCGCTAGTGTGACGTAATGCTCTTTTCGCACACCTTCATTGGTGCATTTGAGCATCACGTGACTCCAACAGTCTGTAAAAAAATATACGTGGCATGCACCGCGGTAGCCTGTCTTTCTCGATAGCCTCACTTGTCCCCGTATAACGTGTTTTTTTTTGGCCTAGTTCATTCTTGCCTGTTTGTGATGTAGTTTGAGATACGGTTTGCGAGATATTTTCTGTATTCTTTAATACGTCTATGTACAGTGCCTTTGGACATCAGTACACCGAGATTATTTTTAATTTGCCGCATGGATATATTTTCTCTAGACACCAATCCCCGTATTCTCCGATCCGTCGGAACAGTCGTCATACGTGGTCGTCCATATCTTGGTTTCCGGTTGAAATTATCTTTTCTAGAGGGTACTTGATATATATCTCGCTTTGATCGATGTAAAATTTTTCAATTTCAGGAGCAGTTTTATTTTGTGATTTCAATTTAATAAACTTTTAAAATCTCTTCGGCTTTTTTAAAACGAGTGGAAATGATTTCTCCACTTTTATAAAACTGGAATATGACGTCATACAACTGCATTACACCCGTCCAATCCAGTGTTTCTTAAAAAAATTACATAAAGTGCTTAATTTTTGAGACGGTGTTTCTTCAAGAAAAAAGTAAATTAAATAAAATTAAAGTAATTTTTATTTTAACCAACAAAAATTGCTTATTTTATTTTGATTAAATGTCGAGTATTTATTGTAAATTGGCTTCATATATTTTCTTCAATTTTTTTAAAACCAGATTTGCAGAGTGCTGGAACTTTTGAGACAGACTATACAACGTACAATTAGACTCAAAAACGGGCAAATTACGGGGGAAATGTACAATCCGGCGATCCTATGAGGGAGAGCTTCAAAGTGTGTTTCGATTAATCGTGGGAAATATTAATCTCATTTTTATATTGTAATATTATCTGGTAAAATTTCATTTACGTTTGTCTCTTTTATTACATAGTAAATGAATCTCCCTAACAGGTCTGTGATAAGGGTAGTGTTGCCATTTACGAGATCCAGTATGCCAGAAAACGGGACAGGGATTTGGAAAAAGTGGGGCGACTGCTTCTCAATTGGAACATATACATAGTGATTGGCGATTGGTTTCTAATTTCTGCAGTCGGATCAATCGCCACCATATATATATATATATATATATATATATATTTATATATAAACAATCGATACAGTCATCGACTCGTTTCCAAATTCTATAATCGAGTTCTACGATAGGTTTAGGTTGTTTGTTGTTTCACTGAAACTTACATTCGAGATACTAAAACCGCGACCAACGACGTACAAGGGCAGTTCATGACTGCGCTCTTCTTTGAACCAATCAAATGCAAAGATGATCCATTCTGTGTGACGTTTTAACGCCATGAACTGACCTTGTATATCGTTGGTCGTGCTAAATCCAACGCCCCCTAGATAAGGTAGAAAGCCTTGGAAGCGTCACGGAAACGTCACACAAAGCAGATAAAACAAAGAAGAAATTTGAACAACTTGCATGTTTCGTTTTCTTTGGTTCGTGGAATTATTATTTATTATTACAATATAAGAATTAATAATTCAACGAGCCAACAAAATCCAAACATGCAAGTTGTTCGAAAAACGTCACACAAAGCAGACAAAACAACGGAAAATTTTGGACAACTTGCATGCTTCGTTTTCTTTGGCTCGTGGAATTATTAATTATTATTAGAAAATAAGAATTAATAATTCCATGTGCCAACGAAATCCAAACATGCAAGTTGTTTGAATTTTTTTCTTTGTTTTGCCTACTTTGTGTGACGTTTTCGTGACGCGTGTCAAGACTTTCTCCCTTATCTAGGGGGCGTTGCTAAAACCCGGAACTGCAATAGTTAGCGATTATTCCGAAAGGGAATGTGATCGTAGTGACCGGCGATTGTCGATTATTCTACAATCGGGACAATTTGCTAATATTTGAAGTTTGGAGGGAAAATAAATTTATAGTCACGCTTGTGTTTTTTGAAGCTGTTTATGTCTGCGCGGGATCAAATCGATTTTCTTTCATTAGACTAGGGACGAGCCTTGCTCGTGATTAATTTTTTTATCAGCAAGCTGGGGCCGGCTGGACTTCGGCTTTATTCTTTCCGGGAAGTGTCAGGCAGGATTATTATTCTTATTATTTTGTAAAAATAATAGTGACATTGTACTTTTGCTAATGGAATATTTAAAAAAAAAGTTTGGTTTAAAAAAAAAATTAAAACTTTTTTTTTATAGGGCATCAAAATTGCGGTTTTTTTTAAACCATCTTTACCTTTCTTTCTAAACTACACTGCTCAAAACAATGAAAGAATATTGAGGTTGTGGATGGATCTTGCAGCTGGGGAATGGTTTACATGATTAATACATGATCGAGAGACGTAGTAGGCTATATCAGAAAAAAAAACACAAGTTTGACAGAAAAAATGCATTTTATTGAGCATTTGGGCACAAAAGAAAAAAAAACACAATTTGTACTTATGAGAAAAAACGAATGAAAAAGGGTGTTTCCTTCAAAGCAAATCGTTTTTAGTAGGGGGTATGGTTTTGCTGATGGTCAGGAACGTTGAAAACCTTTGAGGCATGGAGTCAATGAGGCTGTTAATGAGGAGCTGGGATATTTTGTCCCGCTCCTCCAGAAGAGCTCCTTCCAGTTCTTGTAGAGTTTGTGGGGGTGGTTGGAGGCCAGCAACTCGTCTGCCTAGAATGTCCCAAACATGCTCTATTGAGTTTATGTCCGGAGAACACGCTGACCATCCCAGTCATGTGATTCCTTCCTCGAAAATGAAATCATTCACCAAGTGAGCATGATGTGGCGTGCAGTTTTTGTCCATTAGCATGAAGTCATCTCCAGTTGCTGTAGCGTAAGGGACTACAATATGACTTAGGACCTCATCCCTATATCGCTGACTGGTCAGAGCTCCATTTCGAATGATGTGGAGGTCGGTGAGCCCATCATTGGAGTTGCCAGCAGAGACCATCACTCCCCCATCGCCAAATCTGACACTTCCTTGCACGAACGCAGGATTGTTTCTAGTGCCACGTTCCCTCCTGATGAAAATACACCTATTATCAGAATGAACAGAAAAATGGTACTCGTCAGAGAAAAGAACATTGCGCCATTCATTTCTCCTTCAGTTCACATGCACCGTTGCCTACTCCCTGCGGGCGCCACGTTGCCTTGCTATTAACCCTTAACCGCTGAAACTACAACACAGGAATTTTCAACTTTTTGCTGAAAAACATTTGCCACCGTAAATTTTGAAAGAAATTTTTTTCACTTTATTTAATGATCAAAGTTTCTATTATTAAATAAGACATTTTTTAATTCATAAATAGTGGTAGCTTGATAGTAAATTTAAGCATGGGCATTTATTTTAACTGTTGCGTCAATGCAACACCAGCGGTTAATGGATTAACGTAATACATACAAGCATAGAGACCTACAGCATGGAACCTGTTTCGGACAGTTTGAGTCGAAACTGTGGTGCCAGAAGCCGATCGAAGGTGTTGTTGAAGAAGAGTGCCATTCATATTTTGGTGTCTCGGAGCCGTTAGCGTTAAATATCGATCTTCATTGGGCGTCGTTGCACGTCTACGACCTTGTCCTTGTACGACCTTTTGGACTTCGGCCTGCATTTCCAGTCTACAAAAATAGGCCGTGGGGCGATGCTGGAAAAAAAGCTTAGATACAGACTTCCATTGCAACTTTCGGGAGGCAACTTAATGTTAAACTTTTATAATATAAAAAATTCTTAAGCAGTGAAATTGTCAAAGTTCTGGATGCAAGTTGCACATTAATCAGAAATAAAAAAAAATATATCGCACTATTTTCTCACATCTTGCAGCCGATTGGATCAATCTCTCCTTTCTCTAACGTATTAGCCAATCGGAAGCGTACGTTTATGAATTCGCCGTGGATAGCGTAAAAAACTAGCGAAAGTTTCACTTTTCTGCTTAAAAACAAACTTACAATTCTCCAAAATGAATTATTATGTTAAAATTATTTCGTGATCATATTCTATAGTATATTTGCCACTTTAAGAGTATACCAAAGATGATTGTTTTACTGTTTTACTTTAGATTTCCATTTCACTTTTATTTATTGTGACTTCTTTAAGTACTAATATTAATGAAAACAGTCAGATTTCCTGTTTTGCTAACCGGACATCTGGTCTATTACGTATATACTTCATAATGGTAGAAAAAATATATTCTTATATGAAAATTTATTACTTTATATACATATATATCTGGTGAAATAATGCATGCATAAAAGCAGTCTTGTAAAAATATATAATAAACACATTTCTTATATCATGCATTAAAGTTTCACCTGATTTACTTTCAAAGGGAAATATCATGAATTTAAAAGAAATTCGAAGACGAAAATTTTCATTCCATACTAGTTTTTCGTTTCCAGATATTTGTCAGTTAAACGTTTAAAAAATCATTATATACTTAAGTTACATACAATACATGCAATTACCTCTTAACTTGTATTGCAATTATTTATCCATATATATATGTGTGCATGTGTGATTTAGTTTACGAAAAGTAATTTTGAAAGTAGAATTATTCTTCAGAGAAAATACATAGGTAAATATATATATACACCGAAGAGCCATTACATTATGACCATCTGTTTAATACGACGTACGACCACCTTTCGCCCTCAAAACCGCCAACATCCAACCTGGTACCAACTCGACAAAGTTCTTACAGGTAGTCTGAGATATCTGGTATCAAGCGCTCACCAACTGGTCCCGACATTCTCGCATATTGCGAGGTGGTAGCGTGGCAGCATGAATAGAGATTTCTAGATGGAACCACAAATGCTCTTTTGGATTCATGTCAGGTAAATTTGGAGGTCAGGACATGGCTTGAAACTCACTAGAATGCTCCTCGAACCCTTCCCTGACGATTCGACCCGTATGACATGGTGCATTATCCTGTTGGTAAATGCAATAACCCGCCGGAAACATTGTTTTCATTAACGGGTGCACCTGATTTTCAACGATGTTCAGGTAGCGCACAGACGTCAGGGATTGTTGTATGGGAATTATGGGATCTAATGTGCTCTATAAAAACATCGCCCACACGATAATATAGCCGCCACAGGCTTGTCTTTGACTAACTGTGCATCCGGGAACCAGAGTTACCGTTGGAAATCGGCGTATTCGCACCATAGACTTCTAATACCTCACACCTCTAATAATCACACCTCATCCCTCTTATCTCCTCCACCGAAATGCGTTTTCTCCACCACCGACTCTTATCAGCGCGTGCCTCCACATATCTCCACATCCTCCACCGCCGGAGCGCAGGTGACGACGAACTGTCAAATACACACTGCTGTGAAACCAAAATTTCTTGCGCTTTTGCATCTTTCACAATGAAATCAGAATATCCAGCATCAGTTGTTTTCGGTTTTACTTTTATACCCGTTAGTATATCATATAGTTCCTTAGTTATAAGCGTAACTTTAACTTGGAATTTCCATACATTCAAATTACTTTCATCCAGTTTGATAAACTGTCCCTGCTGTGTTTCGGTTCCGGCCAATTCAAATAAACGATCGGCAAGCTCACTTTACAAAAATTGCAATTACTATTTACTTCGCAATATTTCTACTAATAGGTTTGGGTCTGGGCGCATAACCTTTAACACAGTGCGCCTTAAATATTACTAAATAACTACAGCAGGTTTTACTTTAACACAAAACAGTTTATTTCGAAGAACACAAAAGACAGCACGTAAACACAGACAACAAAAACAGAATAACAGAATCCAAACTACAACTGAATTGTTCTGCCGAGTCGGGACAGGATGAGACAGGATGCGCACGCATCTCAAACGATTACGACTACATATCGACTGGCATATTTCGATTGTACTTCCAACAGAATTCGGCGTATTCGCACGCACCCGTCGATGTAATGGACCACAAAGCCTGATTTGTCGGACCATGCAACTTTCTTCCATTATTCAATGATAAAATTCCGATGTTCATGGGCCCCTCGCAGGCGCTGTTGACGATGACGTGCTGTCAGTGCAGGAACGTTCTTAGGCCGCCGGCTGCGTAGCCCCATACACAACAGTGCGCGCGCACTGTGTGTTAAGAAACACTGTCTGGGTCGCCACTGTTGTAGCTGTTGGTGATTTCGGCTGTTGCAACTCTTTATAACACAGTATGCCTTAAAACTAAATAACCACAGCAAGTTTTACTTTAACACAAAACAGTTTATTTCGAAGAACACAAAAGACATAACATACACACACAATGAACACAAAAACATAGAACAACAAAAACAGAATAACAGAATCCAAACTACAACTGAATTGTTCTCTCGAATCGGGACAGGATGAGACAGGATGCGCACGCATCTCAAACGATTACGATTACATATCGACTGACATATTTCGATTGTACTTGCAACATCCTCCCTCAATCTAAAGATGTCCAACATAAATTACATAACACTTAACATACAATACAATATAGATAAAATTATATATTATACATACAACATCATACAGCATTAAAAAATAATAAATAAAACTAACCAAACATTATTTTTCTGAATTTTTCAAACAATACTTTACTTAGAGGTTTAGTTAATAAATCAGCGGCCTGTTCAGTAGATGGAATGTAATTAATTGAAACAGTTCTATCTCTTACTTTTTTTGCACAAAATGATATTTAACATTTATGTGCTTTAACCTTTTAGGTTGTTCACATGATTTATTGATACGAATAGTCGATTTATTATCCTCATAGAGAGATACAACAAATTTTTTACAACCATTTAAATTTAACTCAATCAATAAATTTCGAACACAGCAAGCTTCACTTACACATAAGCTCAAGGCAATGTACACCGCCTCTGTGGACGATTAAGCTACACAAGTTTGTTGCTTACATGTTCCATGAAATTGTACAATTATAAATTTGAAAACAAAACCCTGTTGTAGATTTCCTGTTAATAGTATCACCCCCCCCCCTCCCCCAATCTGCGTCAACAAAACCTTTAACTAATTCAGCATTTACATTTTTTCTATACACTAACTTCAAGTCAACTGTACATTTAATATAATGTAACACCCTTTTTAAGAACAACAATAACTTTTCCCTTGCATAGTTTTGATATCTACTCAAAATACTGATAGAATTACATAAATCTGGTATGCTTCATAGCATTGCATACATGATACAACCAATTAGTTTTCTACAATTATTTTCCACATTTACATTTTCTGATTTTTCATTAATTAAACATTCATAATTAAAGTTAGTGTCCATAGGAGTAGAGATACATTTACATTCAAACATATCAAATCTTTTCAATACATTTTCTAAATAGTTACTCTGATCTAATGTTAAAATACCTTCATTTACATTCTGAGAAATAGATATACCCAAGTAATAAGAAATAGGACCAAAATCTTTCATTTTAAAATTTCTTTTCATTTCACATTTCAAATCATCTATTTGTTTGCTATCAGAACCCGTGATAATCAAATCATCAACATACACTGGTGGACAAAACTTAAAGAGCAGTCACAAAATGTCAATTTTCAAGCGATAATTTTCACGCGAATACTCAAAAAGAAGTAATACAATTCGAATAATTACTATCCCTGCAGAACAGCTAGTCCATATAATATCTCATTCAGGTCACACATAATCACAAGAGTCACAGTCACTACGACGAAACAAAAAATAGGAAATTCGATACGTCTCTTTTATGAGCCTCAAATGACTACTATATGTGACTCCACTGACAGGTCACTGTGACTGCTGCTTTGTGGCGAGTCACTAGGTGACTTTGCAATGTCGTTTCATTGAGAATCTCATGTGACTGTCATTTGGAGACTCAATTTCAAAGTCATTGTGAACGTTGCATTATGATAAATCACCAAATAATGTCACATTAAAGTCACATGGTGATTTTCTGTCAAATGACTTTGTCAAATTGTGACAGACTGTAAAGTCACCACTGTGAAAAGTGGTGAAAAGTCACCATATGACTTTTTTGCTTCGCCGTAGTGACTGTGACTCTTGTGACCATGTGTGACCTGAATGAGATGTTATATGGACTAGCTGTTCAGTAGGGATAGTAATTATTCGAAATATATTACTTCCTTTTGAGCATTCGCGTGAAAATTATCGCTTGAAAATTGGCATTTTGTGACTCGTCCTTAAGTTTTATCCACCAGTGTATATCAATGCATAAAGTTTACAATCATTCGAAAATTTGAAATACAAACATTGATCATTTTCAGATTTTACAAAATTTTGAGAAGGCATTCTGAATTTTTGATTTTTGTAGAGAGAATTTCTGAAATTTTTCATACCAATATTTTAGTGCTCTTTTTAACCCATGTATAGCCTTTTTAAGCTTGCATACTTCCCCATCAGGTAAATTACAATTATCAGGTAAATACATAAAAACATCCTCTTTGATTTCCCCATGTAAAAAAGGACTGCATACATCCATTTTATAGACAACCCAATCAAAATTTACACTAATTGCTAACAACATTCTTAAACTATTTAACTTAGCTACAGGAGAATATATATCTTCAAATATTAACCCCTTTTGTTGTTAACTCCTAGAAACCAATCTGCATTTAAATAATGAAATCTTACCTTTATTGCCCCGCTTAATTTTAAAAACCCAATTACTGTCTATTATATTACAGTCATTTGGTTCGTCAACAATGTCCCAAGTATCATTTTCAGAGAGGGCTTTCACTTCAGCCTTTATGGCCTCTTGCCACTTTTTCGATGAACTTGACTTCATAGCTTCTTCATAAGTGGTAGGTTCTTCCACATCGGTTATACTTATATCGGTTATATAATATCCATTTGCATACATTTCGCTTAGTTTGGATACAATGACGCAAAGAAATCATTTACACAAATTTTACTTTTGATTTTGGATCGCATGGCACAAAAGATAATCAATTTATTCATATAAATACATTACAATGCATTGTATAGGTTCAGTGAAAGTGATATTTTTAACTGTGTATTGGTAAATTAAAAGTTTTGGTTAGATGTGTACATATATTTTGCCAAACCGAAAACAATTAAAATTGAATTTTAAAACAAATTGTTTACAGCTACATCAAGGCGTCACTTCAATTTTGATATCATATCTTTTAAAACTCATATTTTGAATTTATGAAAGATGTGAATGATAAAGCATCAAGGAATAAATTTTTATACATCCTTTTAAATTTAACATAATTCTTACAAATGCAATTATAAATAAAACAAAAATAAAAAGATGAAATAAATAATATAGCGTCACTTAAAATTTGATATCATTATTTTTAAGTTCCATATTTAAAATTCTTATAGCAATAAGGTAAAGTGTTGCGTCACAAACTTTTAACCCGTTAAGGGTTTTTTGAATTGATATCATTACTTTTTTTAGGTTAATAACAAAAAGATAAAAAAAAATAAAGACCAACGATAAGAACTCATAATCGTGATTTTGATTCACCTTTAATTCCCCCCCCCCCCTGTAGCTCAAAAAAGTATACCTCATACTTCAATTGTAGAGAGTGCTGTACTATTTGATTTTTTAAGAACTTTTTAGTAAGATATGGAAGTATTATACAAAATAAGGGGTTTTTTATGGTTCCTTTCACAGATATAGAAAATTTTGTTAAATTTTGCTACGTAAAAAGTTTACTTTCTTAAGAAAAATATCAAGAAATATTTATTACTCTTTAAACCTTTTTACTTAAAATACAATAACTTTGTAAGCACAGGAGAACAACGAAGATAGGTTTTTCATCACAGAATTTGACCCCGAAAGTAATACTCTTTTGTGGCACTAGTGTACCCAGACTGCCGATCACGTGATCGATTGGATGCAGTTTCGATTTTCGATTATAGATGGCACCATCAACTGCCATTGAGTATTTTATTATTTTCTTCTTGAGTCTCAAAAAGTGTACCACAATTACAATAAATATGAATGAAAATAAGAAAAACAGCTGGTTGATAAAGATATAGGTTTTGTTTTTTTATTTTTTAATTTAAGTTCATAGCAACAAACATAAATTTCTATCAAAATAGCCACATTTTCGAGTAAGATTTAATCATAAAATTTGTACATTAAAAAAAAAGTTTTTCTCACTAAAAGTAAAAAAAAAATAATAATAATGCATCATTTTATGATTTTTTAATTTTGTTATTTAAAATAGGCATTATCATTTGATTTTTTTATGGCTACAACAAAGAGATTATGTAAACTACAATTTAAAATAATGTTTAAAATGCAAAAATTTGAACTGAAAAATGCCTTTTTGAAAAATATTAGAATTGCATCCCAAATTTTAAATATTTCAGCATGGAGCAGGAAAAGATTAAAGTTGCATTGCATTTGTAACAATATATAGGGGAGGTAGAGGAGGTATGATACACTTTTTTTTTACTAATTTTTTGCAACCCTTAGAAAGCTATTTTTAAACAAATTTTTCGTGTTTTCTTATAAAGTGACCTTTTATTCATTTATTAAAAATATTGTGAATTTAAAAAATAATCATTCAAAAAATATATCCCAATTATTTTGAATGGTTACTTCTGTATCAAATCTCCCCACTGCTAGGGAGGATTGATACACTAGCAAGGGAGATTTGATACATTGTTATGTAAATTGAAAAAAAAAATGCAGACAATTCAATTTATGTGTCATACAATTTTTTATGATAAATCTTGAAATATTTAAGTAAAATTTAAAAAGAAATGACATTGACATATTTTTGTTTCAGAAATGTTTTTTACAAACATATTTAAAAAATTGCTATTATTTAAACAATTCCATTAACACACTTTTTAGAAAATAAATAATGAAAAACCCCCTAGAGATCTTGCTGCAAGGAAAAAAGAAGTGAACATTAACAATTTAACATAAATTTAGCACATTTAAGATTTCTTTAACCCTTTCAGAGCAAAGCATTTTTAATGCTAAAGTATTGAATAAATGAATGGCACCAGAATTTACCAACAAATTTAATTGGAAATAAGAAAAGGGCTATATTTCACTTTCATATTAAATGAAAAATATTTTACCAAAATGCTGGTGCCAATGTGGCGTTTGGGAATTAAAATTAAGTGGTTTCATAAACATACCACCACCCCTGAAATGGTTAAAAGAAAGCTAACAGCTCTATCATTTTGATAAGTAAAATCGGGTGGATTTAATCTTTTTTAAATTTGTCCTTCGTCAATTATAGAAACATCTTCCCTTTCAGGCCATTTAAACTTTTTTCCTTCTACATGACGAGCAAAGCAAACTAACCATCTATCATCGCACTGCTTTTCTATGTAACCTACATAATGTCTATGAATAGTCTCTTTGTTCTTCCTTACCAATTTCAGTAGCTCTTGCTGTAAAACAATAACGAGTATTACAGTCCTATATTAGTTTACAACTTTAAAAAACTATTAAATTTCAAATATACAAGTGTATCATTTCTCCCCAGCACTAATGTATCATTTCTCCCTATCATGCCTTACTGGATTTTCAATCACTTTGTATAAATGCAGTTGCAAAATGCCCATCTGCTTTCTGATAAAACTCACCCTAACAATGTACTTTACAAATAAAAAATAATTACAAGATATTATCTTCACAATAATAAGAGTGAGTTATGAAAGAAAATCAGTATTTAAAAAAAATTACATTGACATTCCAAAAGTCTTCAAAATTAAAAGTAAAAAAAACGTTGTCATTTCTTCACTGCTAAGTCCAGCTAATGATGGCCTCTGCTAATAAAAGAAGCCTTTACATCTGTTACAATGGCTGTTAATGCCATTTGTTGAGAAAAATTGTCAATGTATCAAACCTCCCCTACCTCCCCTATATATATTATAGGTTAATTCTATAAAAATTGCTTAAAAATATTTTTACATACTCATATTATTGAATAGAAGACAATTTGACAAGAAGATTTACAAATTATTTTGCTAGTCAGAAATTAATTTTGAATTATTATGCAAAACATTAAACAGCAAATTTTTAATGATTTTAATTTGCATCATTTCTCAAAACGAAAAAGAAGTACCTAGTCTAAGGTATGATAATTTTAACATATATAAAAAATAAATATGACAGTTAGTTAATAACCTTAATAAATAATTGGAACAATTTCAAGAGATTCTTATTTTAAATTACATTAAATTTATTATACTCCTTAATATAGGAAAAGTAATTTCTGCAGTTTTTTTTAACACACACACACACACACCTTCCCGGAGAAAAATATCTGAATCTAATACTATTTGGGAAGTATTTTAGTTTTTTTTAGCAGATATAAAAAAACATTTATTAGACAAGAAAAGACCGTATTTATTTATATATACATAATTAAATGTGAAAATACTTTCTGAAATAGTTAATCTGATAATCTAAATTTTTATCTGGAGATAAGATACATAGTTACAAAATATTTGATATGGATAGAATAAAATTCATTACTTAAATTTAGATAAGGATTTTTAGCTCAATTACATTTACGAGTTAATAAAGTCAATGCACTAGATACATTTGCTGTGTGATAGTAACACTCTAAAAATATCTAAAGGATTATGAAATAATATTGAATAACATTTTCCAGTTATCGTTATTTATAAAATGTTAAATGTATATATCTGTATTCTATATGAAATGTTAGAGTTTAGGTTCCTATCCAAAATATAGATGGTGCCACACTTACCAGCTGCAAGAAATGGCCCATTTTGTTATCGAAATTTATTTAAAATGAAGTTTTATTTTATTTAGCTTAGTTATAATTGCAATTTAATTTTGTTTAACTTGATAACAATTTAAAAAGTCTTACATTTTATTTAATGATCTAATTGGCAATAAAAAATTACAAAGGAACTCATAAAAAAATCAAAAGGCATCACTACGGATTGAACCCGAGATATCGCGTCTATGAGAGCAGCGCTCTTAACCGCTCAGCTAGTGTTTCGACAGCTAGCTGTTCCCAAAAGTGAATAAAAAGGAAGCATGCGCAGGAATACATTAATAACTTCTTGCGCATTTGCGGTAAATTCTCATAGAATGGCGAAAAAATATAGTCTAATTTTTCATACCGATTATATAACAAATAACAGTTTTTCTGCAAATAAGTTTTATGTTATTCGCTTTATCTCAAACAGATTTACATTATATATTAATTTTAATAAAATCACGCAGGTTAGTTTTGAGAAAAAAAATTGCGAATTATATAAACAACAAGAGTTTTCCCGGACACAAGTATTATCTCATTCCCTTCATCTAAAACAAATTCACATTATATATCAATTTAAAGAAAATCGCCCGGACGATTTTCCAGAAAGGGAAATTAGGAACTTTATCCATCGCAAGTACTTTAAAAATAGGTTTCGAGATCTCAAAATATACTGCATGCAGAAATGTAAAAATTTCAGAATAGGATTCAGGCAATAGAGACCGTATAGGGACTCTACCTAGCAAAATTAATGGTAGTACTGGAAATCGGCTTTCTAGATGTTTTTTGGGTCGCTGAATCCGAATTTGTAACTTCCCACCAAAATTTCCCCCGGCAACACTCCCAAATTTTGGTAAAAAGCCCCCCAAAAAGGTTTTTATTAAAAAATTCCATTTTTTATTGTTTTAAGGGAAAAGTAGCCAGAAATTCAGAAAGTAGACAAAATTTGCAACAAATTAGATAAATTACATTATGACTTAAGGTGAAGGGGAAGGGGGGATCTGCCTCGGAACATGCGCCGCAGTGCTGCGTGGACTAAGTTGCGCAATTCCACTTAACCACTCACACGTTTACATTAGCCCTCCCATCTTCCCTCCGAACTTTCTCTATAAGGTTTACTTTAAGTTTTTTGGGTCGCTGAATCCGAATTTTTAACTTACCCCCAAAAATTTCCCCCCCGAACCCCCCCCCCCCCCCAAATAGTTGTTTTTAACTTAAATTTCTTATTGTTTTAGGGGAAAAGCATTACGAAATTCAGAAACTAGACAAAATTTGGAACAAATAGGATATGTAACATTATGACGTAGGATAAACGGGGAGAGAGGGGGCTGCCTCGGAACATTCCCTGCGCGCTTTTCTCAAAAACCAAATTTTTTCAAAAAATCAATTTTTTTTTTGGGGGGGGGGGGTTGCCGGGTGAAATTTTGGTGGGAAGTTACAAATTCGGATTCAGCGACCCAAAAAACATAAAGTGAGTCGAAATACAGAACTAGTATTAATTTTGAAAGATAAAATCCCCAATTGCCTGAACTTCATAATTTAGTGCACGTAGCGCCGCAGTGCATGTTCCGAGGCAGCCCTCACCCTCCCCTTTCATCATAATTCATAATGTCATATATCCTATTTGTTGCAAATTTTGTCTAGTTTCTGAATTTCGTAATGCTTTTCCCCTAAAACAATAAGAAATTTAAGTTAAAAACAACTATTTGGGGGGGGGTTTCGGGGGGGGGGATTTTTGAGGGAAAGTTAAAAATTCGGATTCAGCGACCCAAAAATCTTAAAGTAAACCTTATAGAGAAAGTTCGGAAGGGAGATGGGAGGGCGAATGTAAACGTGTGAGTGGTTAAGTGGAATTGCGCAACTTAGTTTACGCAGCACCGCGCGCATGTTCCGAAGCAGATTCCCCCATCCCCTTCATCCTAAGTCATAATGTCATGTATCTAATTTGTTGGAAATTTTGTCTATTTTCTGAATTTCTAGATACTTTTTCTCTAAAATAATAAAAAAAGTTGATTTTTTTAATAAAAACCTTTTTTGGTGGCTTTTTACCAAAATTTGGGGGGCTTTTTACCAAACTTTGGGGGTGTTGCCGGGGGAAATTTTGGTGGGAAGTTACAAAGTCGGATTCAGCGACCCAAAAAACATCTAGAAAGCCGATTTCTAGTACTACCATTAATTTTGCTAGGTAAAATTCTCTATTGCCTGGACTATAAGACTGTTTTTAAAAAATCAGAACAATATGCGCTATATTTGCTGAGTTATGAAGTGGCGACTTTTCGTGTTTCCTTTGATCTCGAGTTAGGTGTACAATGTACATATGAGTTCCGCCATTCTTACGATTTTAGGTTTAAGGCTGCGTCACTGGAATACTACCGTCTTCCATGATACCACACATACATATGAAATATGTTTTTGTGATACCTGTTTATTCACAAAGTGAATAATGATTTCACTTTTGAGAACATAGTACATTTTAAAATAAATACCGGTTGATATCTTATATTAGTAAATGTTTGGTAATCGTACAATTCAATTTAAAAGAATATATACATTTCAACGCGCTTTGATTCTTATTTGAATAAGTGCAAGGTGTTTTTCAGAAAAAGAAATGTCACATGTTAGTGTTTTCGTTGAATGTATTACAAATATACTTTTATTATTATTATTATTACTATTAATTACGCAAATTAGGGTTTTATCAATTTTGTAATTAGGGTTTTGACAATTTTGTAAATTAGGGTTTCGTTAAAATTTTCAATCTTTGAAATGAGTTGAAATCATTGGATTATCCACTTTAGCAGTTAAAAATATTTTCATTTAAGTGTTTGGAAAAACTATTTTTATTTATTTATTTTTCTTATATACATATATATATATATATGTTGTAATCATTAGTAAAGAAATTATTTATTAAATAAAGCTTCAATAAAAAATAGATATTCATTTTCTAAGTCTCTGAAAAATTATTATATTTCTAACATATGCGAATTAGATAAACAAATAATCTTAAGGCTCTTCTCAACTTCTCTGCTCACCAAGCGCAAAATGTTTTGACACATTTACAAATTCATTTTAACGAAAGATATAAAATTGAAAAGCCTAGTCGTGGAAGCGATTTGGAATTGAATTGTGTTTTTCATTTTTGATCAATCATTTACCTATTGAATTATAAGTGATTTTGATCATGTGACAAACGCGTATTTCGCCCGCTCTTGAGTGTTTATTCTCTTCTCGCGCAGAAATTCGATTCAAAACACCAACTTTGACAGTATTTTCTGAAAGATCTATTGCGTTTGTCAAAAACGGAAAAAACAGCTCAATTATATAGTTTCTGAACAACTACAACACCAACTAGTTTCATGTATTTTCGAACAAAAATAAATTAAAATTTATGTCAAGAAAGTTGGCCTGTTAGATTTCAGAACACCCTTAATAGATGAAAATTAGGTGAAAACGCTATTGAATTCTAATTAGAATATAATAATTTTATTAATTCAAATATTATGCATCTTGATAATATACAAATACTATCAAAAATTTTAGATAAAGGATGAATATTCGCAGAAAATGTGGTTAAGTGTTTGAAGCCAACCTATTAACTAAATCCATTTATTATATATTTTTTCACATTTTAAATAGAAATTTGTGATTTACTGATTCCTTTTTTAAAGGAAATCAATTGATTTTATTTTAATTGAAACTAATTATAAATGTCACTTACTTTAATCTTCATTTAGAAAGAGTTGGAGACTTTGCTGTTTCCAAACATCATTTCAAAATTAAATATCTTAAACGTTGGAGCTAAAATATAACGTTACTTTTAAATTCTTTGAAAAATGAAAAGCAAAACATTTATATGTGTTCACTAGGTGATAGCTAGGGCAAGAATGATTTCTGACGGAAGTGATAAGGATGTTGTCACTTCTGATTGGACGAGACTCCATACATGATAAAACTTCTTGAAACATGTCTAAATCGGTTTGAACTAGTAAATCAAGTACAACGTGATCGAAGTGATGTCATTCCCCCATCAACAAAAAAAGGAAGTCACGTGATTAGCTTATCACTCGCGTCACTTCCTGTTTGCAGATAAGGGAATAGCCATCTTTTTTCTTATTTCGTGTTGAGCAGTCGATGGAAGCAGACGTCTGTGAAGCATGTGAATTTAGGTATGTATATTTCATTTTCTCTTTGTATGTAAAAACACATAAGTGAAAACACAGTGTAATACATTTTAAATTGATTTATTAATATAAACTCAACCAAGTAGGATTCGGCAATACATTGGCTCTGCTAGCAGGTCTCTTTTTGAGTTTTACAAAGTTTTTTCTGGGAGATACAACTTTAGTCATTTTCTTTGTTGATTCAGATGACAAATATTTATTTTAATCATTCTTTAAGGTACACCAATTTCATGAAGGGCTTGAAGAAATTCTGTTGGTGCTTTCGCAGGCGGTTTTTTCGACACATTAAATATGAGATGAAACAGCTCCGCTAGATTCGAATCTTCCAAGGTGTTTCCATTATATCTCATTCTTCCAGTATGATCCCATCTCCTCTTGCTTGACTTGGATTTAAGTAAGTTGAGTAAAGATTCGGCATGCTTCTTCATCTGTTTGGGTACTGAAGCTATCACAAATTGATCGCAATTATCTTCTTGATGATATTCGGAAACTTCCGGTTGTTGGGGTTCTGTTTTAGCAAATTCCGTCTTGACAGGTTCCTTCTTGAAAGATTCCGTCTTGCCAGGTTCAAACTTTTTCATTCTTTTCTCATCGTCTTCGTCGAATGCTTTCAATTTCCAAGGGATATTAAATTCTTGCAAATTCATTTTCCTTTTTTAAAGTTCATAGTATTGTTGAACTTTCTCATAATCAGGTAATGGACTGTACAGAATTTTGGATATTGCCTCATCAAATTCAGTCATTTGCTTTTCGTAGGCACATGTCTAGTCAAGTCCTCTTCAGGTACGAGTGCATATTTAGTTGCGAACTCCATTGATAAGACCCGTTAACACACTCAAAGCAGCTGGGATTAAAATATTTAAAAATCCTCCGTTTTGTACAATGAGTTTCTTTTTTTTGAATCAGAGTACCTTTTTTCGTACTAAGTTTACTTAGTGTGGTTTTATATTTCTTCAAAGACTTTTTTTTATAAGAGGAGAGAGGCATGTTTCCATTCAACACGTTGTGTGTACACTCGCAAATAGCTTTGACAGATCGAGAAGGTAATGTTTTAAAAAGTGGCTTGTATAATAAAGACGCTTTCGGACGCGTCTTAACTCCAAATCACGCAGTTGTTTCTTCGTCACTGCCATGATTACAACTGAATTATGAATGTCTTTCTTTTTAAATCTTTTTTCATTGTGTACACATATTGTCTTTGACCAGGTAATACCAATGTCCTCAACCGCAGTTCCGCTGGGTTTTCATTCCTTAAATAAATCCACAAGTAAATAGGAAAAATGTTTTCGAGTGGCATCTGCGAACACTTCTTGGAAAAATTTACTTTTAGATGGGTATAATTGTCGACCCAAATGAATGATTTTACTCATGTCACGACGATCTTTAAACAAAATTAAATATTGACTGTTAAGGGAAACATTTCTTATTTCTTTCCATTTGAGAAACAAATTTTGCGTGATAAACATAACATTAATATTTAAATTGTGACTTGCCTTTGTAAAGAGATAAGTCATGCGTTCACCTGAAGCACATTCAGACATCAAGTCGCCTAAGATGATAAGTGATTGAGTTCCTAAATACTCGCAGTAATTCGAAGGAAAGCCCTCCACAAAGGTAACGTCGGGAATTTTGTCATACAGATCTTGGTAAATACCATAAAACCAAACTACTTTATCAGGAGGTGGGTCAAACATGCGGGATCTTTCCTTTAGCAAATCCCGTAGAAACCAGCTTTTACCTACTCTCGTGAGACCTGCCAGCAACATCGTACAGGGGTGTTGAAAGCGCGGAAACTCCATTGTAAATAAACACACACAAGGAAAAAACACACTTACATAATCACAGACACATAGGTTCACAGTTTAAATTAAGATTTATTGATAAAAATTTGGACGAATACCAAATCATTTGGCTACAAAATTATAAACTCGTCGGTCGTTCGACCCATCTTCCGTTACAAATTCGACAGAAATTGTTTGAGTTTTACCTCGACATCGAGAATAAAGATAAAATACACAATACTGCCCACAGACGGCAGTGCCGTGAGTTTGTAAAACGAGTGGATTAAAAATAACTCGTGAAAAACGTAATATATAGTTCGATATCGGTCCTTGAGAAAAGGAGGGCTTGTTTCCATAAGAGTCGAAGAATTCCACTTCATCAGGCGAAGATAGGTAATAAGTACCCAGTGACTTCCAGGTTCTGTAGACTTCTCCACGTTGCAGATAAAACAGAGAGGATAACACGTGATTCTTCTTGGTAGTTGATCACTTGGAAAAACACCCAAAAAATAGTTTCGGGTCATGAGATAAAATGTTCTCGATTTGTATTGAATCTATTCAGTTGGGGAAGTCGCAAATCACATGACGTGATTTGGTAATTTCAATAATGTTTTCAAATTCCACATAAATCAATACGGTCGTTGTTTTTTCTAAGGCTTCAGTGAATTTGATTTCAATTCGTAAATTTCCTTGATGTTGCAAATTCAGATGAGGTCCATCACACAGGTCAGGGCTTAAGTCGAAATTATACAAAGTATGACCATCAGCAAATTCTTCACGTGTTAAGTACATGCCAGTATCATGATTAAAACCAGAGAACAGGCGATGATATGCTCTTATATAGTTATTTCCGTCGAAATCCAATTTCAAGGGTTTGCTCGGTACCGGCCGGCCGTCGAAGTAGACACTTAAAAGGTTGACTTTGTGGTGATAAAAGTAAAAGGGATTCAAATCATATTGTCCCGTATAAAAGCACCGTTGTCCAAAAGTCCAATAATAATACGTTTCGACATGACTCCTAAAAACACATTATCTTGCATAAACGATTTACTGCCAGTGGAGACTGAATAAGTCTTGCATAACACTCGATCAACTGGATATTTCGCAGAGATTTTTTCCAGGGCTTTTGCATGACCCAGTAACACCCCGGGATTGACTTTCACTTTACGAACAAGCACAGAAGCATGTTCTAAAATCACTTTATAGTCATGAAAGAGATTATCCTTATCTTTCTTCGCCATCAAACAAAAGTTCGATTTTCTGCGATTCCCTTTAATTTTCAAATTAACCATGTTTAATAACAATCGATTTTGTTGGAAAATGTCACAATGTAGAGGACCAATCATATCCAATGTTTTGCTGTTTTTAGTCAATTCATAGGGTTTATTCAATCCAGGGTTTTCATTGGTGGTGGGATCTGACACACTTAAATTCTCGTCTTTGTAAAAACATTCACATCCCAGTAAACTTTTCTTGGCATCTTCTCCATAGTTCAGCAGGATTTCAATATAGGCACGAAAGTGATATGTATTACTCGAAGAGGAGATGGCTCTTTCATTCAAACTGATATCCACTTGTGAAAACAAGGCTTGTAAAAATAAGTTGTATCCACTTGTGAAAACAAAGCTTGTAAAAATAAGTTGACAGGGGCCACCGGTTCGTCTGCAGGTAAACTCGTTCCATCTGATTTAGTGATTTTCACTTTGACATGGAGATAAGGAGGAAGACAAATCAATAGGAGAAGGAAGACAAATCAATATAATCTTCTCTATTTCCAGAAATGTTAAATTCCACAGGTCCACCGTCGCGAATATTGGCGAGAGGATGATATTCAACAAAATATCCTTTTTCAATAGGTGTTTGAGTGGGTGGGATTAAAAAGAGGTCCAATTCGGATTTGGCACAAGCAGCAGAATCTTTATGGATGAGTCCAGACATCTTTAAGAGAAAATATCGTATACTTTCACTCTCTTGGCTTTTCGACGACTGACGACGTTGTCAGTACGCTTTCGCTTTTTATACTGATGACCGGAACCAGTCATTGTCTTCACTTTAGTAGCTGCTTTATCTATCAAGTTTTGTCCAGCTTCTTTCAATCGTCGCTTGGCAGCAATTTTAATATTCTCGCCATAGGATAAGTCATTGAGTACATTCACACCAGAATGAAACAATTGTTTTCCCACAGCTTTCGCTCCTGACTTGAAGAGGGGTACCGCCGCACGAAAAAGGGATCGAAACAGTCCACCGAATCCATAACCTCTTTGTAAAGCAATGCCTTGATAATAGTTTAAACCACTACCCGACTGATGAGTATAATAATCTTCAAAAGATTTCGCACAACACTGGTAGGGAACAAACATCACGAGAGATATTTTTGACGAAAGTGAAGTTTCACGTACGAGCGCCCACGTTCAAATATCGTCAATTCGCCTAGCTGTGTCCTTGTAACGATTTCTAATGAGTCAAATGACTTTCGACTAATCGGTAGGTAATGCGGCCGATCGAATTTCAAACAAATCACTTCGCCGTCTTTTCCAGTCACATTAACGATCCGTAACAGGGGTGCCAACACGTCACCGACAATTTGCGGTTCCACGATATCTGAATAAATCCTCAACACTCTATAATGAACGCACGGATCTGCTACATATGAACTATCGACAGTTTGTTCTATATTTCCATCTAAGGATTCAGTTTCACAGGGTTCGAATCCCAGCATCTGAGCTAGGCCGTTTTCCAATATTACTTTAGTATTTTCTCGCACGTTGATCGTCACTCTCTTCGTAATGGCATTGTAAGCAAACGAAATTTTTTCTCAATGTCTTTAAAGCAATCGCTTTCAAGATATCCGGCACCGTCTCGTAAAATCCAGGAGGTATGCGTCTACCAATCATTTTTCCATCGTTCAAGTCAAATCCAATTAAGTTCGTTTTATGATTTACATTATACCATGTATGTGGGTAGATAATTTCCACGAGACCTACTTACCATTCTCCTTTGATTTCAATAGGTGTAGGTAATCGAGTAATGAAATGAGAAATTTTATTCTCAGGAAAAAAATTCCTGGAACTGTCCGAGGGTAACGTCAGGTAGAACGACATAGTGGCAAATGATTTTTCAACGTTCGTGCATTCACTTATAAGGAAGATAAATCAGAGGAGGGAATCCACTGATTGAATTTGCTAGGATATCCCTTAAATTTCACATGATATTCCACTCGTCCTTTTCGCGTGCGCTTCTTTAAAATCTTTTCAGTTGCAAAAGTCTCTTTGAATTGAACTTTTTGAAGTTCTTGTGGGTAGAAGGTTCCTTGAATGGGTTCGTCTAACAAGTCCTTTATTCGATATACGGATGGGACTCTCGGTACACATTCGGTCACCACAAACAATTCTTCAGTCCAATTCGTTTCATATCCTTTTTCAAAAGTCAGTTTCTGTTTTGACACCCGCACCACATCTCTCGCTTGAAACACACAGGGCTTTCTTTTCACATTCTCCAAACCTCCATAAAGCGTAAACCACATGTCGCTTTCATTTTCCTTTGTCACTTCCACTGGAGTCTCTTGATACTGGAATGATAAGTATGGTTATAACTTTGAAATAATTGGTCCAATGCATCTAAATAACGATAGATACGGTGATGCGTGGAATATTTCCACATTTTCATTTTCAGGGTGCGGTTAAATCGTTCCACCACCGAAGCCTTAGTATTATTATTCGTCGTAAAAAATCGAACACCTTCTTGTTTTAAAAACCTTTGGAACAGTCGATTCTTAAATTCTTTTCCGGCATCCGTCTGAAGCGACTTGGGTTTCCTCATTGAAAAAATAGAACGATACGCTTTCACGATTTCTTCTCCTTGTTTCGTTTTAAGGAAGCTGCCTACGCACATTTAGAGAGAATGTCTATACACGTGAGGAGGTATCGAAATTTTTGATTGTGCTTCTGTAAACTGTTGAGATCCACCAAATCGGCCTGCCATCGCTGATCCATCGAATACACAATCATTCGATTTGTCGGAAAGTTTCTCCGAACTGGTTTGTGAAGCGTATACGAATCCATTCCGCTTAACCAGTTCTGAATCGTCTTCTTCTTGGCTTTGCCTTTGGCAGCATGATACAAAGCAGTTATACAACCAAAACTTGCTGCGTAACTTGGAACCGGATAAATAGCCTTCATTGCAACGTAAAACTTGATTATTCGTCATGTTAATTCGAAAGCGCATCATATCGAGACAGAAAATTTCCCTTTTCATTTAAGTTTAAAATAAAATTTACTTTAAACTTATCACTTTCGGTAAAAATATAAGTAATTGAAAAAATAACACACACAGTTACATATAAGCATACAATGCTCACCACTTATTCCCGCGAAGACATGATGAAAAATGAGTCATTCCGCATGGAGTCGCCAAACACACTGAAGTGACACTCTATCCATCGATTCTTTAAATACGCTTGCGAAGGCATAGTTAACACCCGAACGATTATGAAATCATGATTCCATTTAATTTCCCGTTTGAATCTTACGATATTTATCAGAAATCATTTAAAAATTTGAATTTACATATACGCCTATTTGTTTACTTCTTTCAATAGCACTACTCCGTGCAAAATTTCATATATTATTTTGAATTGCAATTCCATTTTCAGTATATTACCACCACATCTCTCAGATATATGCGTCTATTAAAGTACCCCTATTCATTAAAAATATTTCCCACTAGTTAAATCTAAATTTTTCCCCTGCCCGTTTAATTTTGTATGAAAACAAATAGTTTCTCAAAATAAAATTGTTCTTAAATCATTTCTATCACCGGAAAAAAAATTAAGTTTGAAAATAAAATTTCGTTACAATAATTCTATCTCTAAGTAACTTTTTTTTTTTAAAAGGTAAGTTCCTAAATTAAAAATATTTCGCTCAAATAAAGTTTGCAAGAAAATAAATTCAGTTCGCAAAAATTTTCTAACACCTAAAAATTAAAATAAAGTTTGCAAGAAAAAAAATCCCTGCCGGCCCGGCCTACAGGTGGAGGTAGATTTCGAAGTTAAGTACACTAATTTCACAAACAAAAACCAAATCATGATTAGAGATAAAACCACTTTAACAATTTTATCTGGCAGCTTTTGACGAGTTTTTATTTCATTTTTATATAACTGGTTTTATCAGAATCATGTTAGGGCGGTATTCAAAAAAATACTTTTCCATGCTCAACAACTCGAAATTTTCTGGCATAACTCCAGATTAAATTTTAATAGGAAAAACATGAAACTTGTTGACGTGATTTTTGAAGAGATTTATAAGCGACCTTTGTTTTTAATTTTCGTTCAATTAATTAAAACTTGATATATAAACAATTATTTTCTCAGTAAGACAATATTTTTCGTTTCTAACACGATCGCTTCGAGTAATTCCGTTCAAAATGCCCACTTTGACATCATTTTTTGAAATATATTCTGCCTCTGTCAAAAAATCGATCATTACGGTACATTATATAGTTTCTGAATAAGCGAATCTACCAATTGGATGCGTTTGAGAGCAAAAATGAATTTAAAAAATGAGTCAGAAAATAAGCAGTTTGGATTTGAATACTCCCTTAATACGATGATTTTTCCAACACAATCCGCTTCGGGAAATTCGGTTCAAAAGGCCCACTTTGACAGCATGTTTTAAAATATATTTTGCCTCTATCAAAAAATCGATCATTACGGTACATTATATAGTTTCTGAATAAGCGAATCTACCAATTGGATGCGTTTGAGAGCAAAAATGAATTTAAAAATGAGTCAGAAAATAAGCAGTTTGGATTTGAATACTCCCTTAATACGATGATTTTTCCAACACAATCCGCTTCGGGAAATTCGGTTCAAAAGGCCCACTTTGACAGCATGTTTTAAAATATATTTTGCCTCTATCAGAAAATCGACCATTACGGTACATTATATAGTTTCTGAGTAAGAAAAGGTACCAATTGGAAGCCTTTGAGAGTAAAAATGAATTGTAAAATGAGTCAGAAAATAAGCAGTTTGGATTTGAATACACCCTTACTAAGATGATTTTTTTCTTCAACCGCTATGTATTTTTAATTTGTTTTTGCTGTAAGAATTGGTCCTATCCAAAACTTGTCTATATAGATGTTGTAGACAATATTAAGAAGATGTATGATAAATTCATGGGGATTTTATATCTTTTGAATTGACGGAGTTATGGATTTTTTTCTTCTTCAAACGCCCTTTTTGTTTTTGTTTTATTTTTTAATTTTTTTTTGCGATGCGAATTGGTCCTATCAAAAACTTGTGAATATAAAAGTTGTAGATAATGTTAAGGAGATTCATGATAAAATTAACTGGATTTGATATCTTGAGAATTGACGAAGTTATGAATTTTTTTCTCCCAAAAACCCTATTTTTTGCGCCCCTTGAGCCCATTTTTAACTTTATCAAAAATCTGTGATACATAAATTTTTGGCCTTATTTTTAGAAGTAATAAAAACTTTAAGCTGATTCGATATGTACAAAATTTAAGAAGTTAAGGGGTTTTTTCGGTTTTCACAAAACCCCTCCCTATTTCCATCCCCTTGGTCCGATTTTGCCCATTAACGAACTTTACCGAGATTTTATGCCCCTTGATTTTATGCATCAGTTTGGAAGAGATTGGTGCAGAATTGTGGAAGTTATCGTGTCCAGAAGAAAGTGATATATATAGATACATACATACATGCATAGATATATATATATGTTGTAGTCAATCATTCACAATATTGCAATTTTTGATGATGGTCAGTGATGTTTAATTAATAGTTATAAAGTTTTTTACTGAGGGTGGTTTTGGGCTCTAAGGGTCATGATCGGTGTAGATCTGCAAAAATTTTTCAGAAATTCCAACATAGGAACGACGCCAATAGGTAGTATTTCATACGAAATGTACCTAATAAAATTTCTAACGAGTCAAAATTAAAATTCGTAAATTATTTCTAACACCTGAAAATAAATTCAGATAGCAAAATTTTCTATCTCCTCAAAATAAAATTCGAAAAATATTTTCTAACACCTCAAAATAAAATAAACAAAATACCCTCGTACTGTAACACACTCTCTCCCAAAAATAATTCCGTCAAATATTTTCAAAGTCTCGCTAATTCATTCATTTACCGAAATAAATACAACTCCTTATCCGTTCCCGACAGCGTACTCTAAACTTCATACACTTTACGATGGTACAATAATGAAAATGGCACAGATATCGCAATTAAATAGCGCCCCTTCCGGCGGAATTTTTTCAAAGTCAAGGAGGACCTGCTGGCCATAGCCAAAAACATACACAAAAAATTTGGTTCAGTTCTATGCATAACTTCATATGCTTTTCGATGATACAATACTGTAAATGGCACAAAAATCGCTATTATAGCGCCCCTTTCGGCGAAATATTTCTAAATTGAATGAGGACCCGCTTGACACAGTCAAAAACATACACTAAAAATTTGGTTCAATTCTATGCATAACTTTATACACTTTTCGATGGTACAATGGCGACACACGGACAGACATTTTGTATAAACATGTTTTTTGGGATCTCTGACCCCTAAATCGTGTAAATTCGTCGAAAAGCGGAAGTCGAAAAAAATTTCGATTACAATACTTTCTTCTATCGAAGATACAAGAAAGTAAAAATTTAAATAATTTATACATTACCAAAAATCGGGACTTTTGGCTTTCAGCCCAATGGCTACGCGGGACGGGTCTTGTGATCCTTAAAAATCAGGACACCTGGCAACATGAAATGTTGAAAAAAAAAAAAAAAAACTGCAGAAAAAACTATTCAAAGAAGAAAATATAAAACGTTTTTGAGCAATATCTACTTGTTTAATATATGATAAATGGGTACAGATGTCATATTCGCCCCATATTGGCGCGATTTTTTTCGGTTGCCAATTTGGCGAAAACATCAACAGCATAAACAACATAATCCGGGTTACCACATCAAGAACTTTGGCGCAAGTTATGTACCTGTTGCCTATATGATATTGGCGACAAAAAAAAAATCGCGCCAATATGGGGCGAATATGACATCTGTTCCGATAAATGTTAACCTTTTTCCCTTTTTACCATTCATAAGTTTCCACAAGATACTCTAATAAAATAATTTCCCATACTGCTTTCCCCGTGTAATAGCTTCACTCGCTATTCGATTCTACTTACATACAATTAGCGCGCAGCGGTAGCGATGACGACGCCAAACTAGTAAACGTGCTTTTGTTCGATTCATGCACCAAAATGGTGGCTAACGGCTAACACATCGCTTGTTTACCGTCGAATAAGAAGTTTTTCATCAAAGGAAAAAAAAAAAAAGAAAAGACAATCGTGTTTTACCTACATTAAGTGCTGTGTTGATTTTGAAGATTGTTATTTTCTTCAGAACTGCTTTCTTTTAACTTATAATTAAATTCTGTTTACTTAAAAAATAAAAAGGCCCGGCAATAGCGATGACGACGCCAAACTAGTAACTCGTTAGTTTTTGTGTTCGCAAAAATGGCCGTTAATTCATCGCTCGGTATCGTCCAATAAATCGAATACATTTCAAATAGTCGAAATAGATTCGATATAGTCAAAGTCAATATCGTCGAATTTGTTTCATTGCACATTTATTTCGTAAATATCTATTACATAGTTGTAATTGCTATTACGTAAACGCTTTCTTTAGTTTGCATTGTTTAAATGAAACCAAAAAGTGATAAACCACCCTTCATTTTTGTAAAGACAATGATTCGAACATTTGATTGAAGTCCCAGCATTTAAAAGTTAAATGTAAATAATAGCTTTAAATCTGCGTGTATTATGGATGGATATACAAAGACAATCATGTTTTACCTACATTAAGTGCTGTGTTGATTTTAAAGATTGTTATTTTGTTCAGAACTGCTTTCTTTTAACTTGTAATTCAATTCTGTTTACTTACAAAAAAGCCCAGCAATAGCGATAATGACGCCAAATTAGTAACTCGTTAGTTTTTGTGTTTGCAAAAATGGCCGTTAATTCATTGCTCGGTATCATCCAATAAATCGAATACATTTCAAATAGTCGAAATAGATTCGATATAGTCAAAGCCAATATCATCGAATATTTTGTTTCATTGCACATTTAATTCGTAAATATCTATTATATATAGTTGTAATCACTATTACGTAAACCCTTTCTTTAGTTTGCAGTGTTTAAATAAAGCCAAAAAGTGATGAACATTCATTTCTGGTTCATTGGTGCTTCATTTTTGTAAAGACTGATTCGAACATTTGATTGAAGTCCCAACATTTAAAAGTTAAATGTAAAATAACAGCTTTAAATCTGCGTGCATTATGGATATATTTAAAAAAGACTGCCGAGAATTTGAACATCTGTACGACGCACGTATACACACTGAAGACGGCCGTGAATTCAAAGTTCATAGAGTACTCTTGGCTATGGAGAGTACCTATTTTAAAGAAATTTTTCTCCAATCATCAACAAGCCAGATTATTTTAGTGCCAGAGATTAATGGCTCTACTATGCAGACAGTGATTAATTATATTTACACGGGAAACGTAAATATTAATGAAGAGAACATAAAACAAATATTTAAAGCTGCTCACTTTTTAGGAATTAATAAACTTTTAATAATGTCTAACTATGAAGTACTCAAGAACTCATCACCCACAAACAGTGTAGCTATGTTTAAAGCTGGATATGAAATGAATAAATTAGGGGTTTTGAAAGGTTGTAGCCATTACATAGAAGTTAATTTTCAAAAATTAATAAATGTTAACTCAAGATTTGAAGATTTGACTGATGAATATTTCAGACAGTTACTAAATTCAGATTCCTTGAATGTTTCAAGTGAATACCAAGTATGGAGAGCTATTGAACTTTGGGTAGGAAAGTTTCCAGAACAAAGAAAGAGATGGTTTAAAAATCTTATTGAAAGCATCCGATTTAGTAACTGTGATAACAACTTATATTTGCAAGTTCAAGAGCATCCATTTGTTAAAGATTTTTCATGTGTGCAATTAGTAGAAGATATAGCCTCACGATATCAATGTCACCATGTTCCTAAAAAGAGTTTCTTGGTTACAAAACTAATTAATAGATTAGATAATGCTACAGGGATTGACATTTTTATAACATACGATGGAGCACTTGATTTCTGGCGACATATTTGTTTTGTCCTGATGTTATCTTGTGTACAGGATCACTTGTTATGGCATTTGAAATGACAAGAAATAACATTTATGGATTTGATATTTTGTCGAAGACATGGACAACTAGAAGTACGCCTAACACACCTTCTCCATACAAAGTTGTTAAATCAGGAAGTGAAATTTTTGCTTTAGCAGTAGCTACTCATGGAGAAATAATGATGAACATTGAACGATATGATGCTGATTCTGAAAGGTGGGAATTAATCACCACTCATCATAGTATTACTGATGGGGCAGCTGTTGATATTGAAGGCAAAATTTACATAATTGGAACAATTGCAGGAATTCCTGGAGAATTTTTAGTCGCAAGAGTGTATGATACAAGCAATCCTGAAGATCTCGTTCTTAACATTAATGCTCCAAAAGTTTACCGTCGTAATTTTGAATTGGTAGTCTATAAAGAAAATATCTTCACTTTAGGAGGTCAAAGAAATGACAATTATTTAAAATCCATGGAAATGTATGATCCTGAGAAGAACGTTTGGATACAATTAGAAGATCTTCCATTTTCATACATATCACTGAAAGGTGTTGTAATTGAAGATAAATTACATGTTTATTCTAATAATTTGTTACCGACCAATTACTCTCCTGCTCCTTGGAATGAAGTAAGTCTTTCCTGGCAAATTGTGGAGCCATCCTCACCCTTCTATGATGTACCAATTTATCAATTTGCAACCATTGATGATGCAACAGTAATACTAGAACTGAGAAACGAAAATACAGATCCTGTAACAAATTGGGAGCCAAGTCCATTTTATTTTAATCAAACTTTATAAAACCTTGAACACTGCTTAAAATGTTTTATCTAGATAATGTGGAAGCTAATTTGCCTTGTTATTTTCTCTATCTTTTATTCAACATGTTAAATAAATCATTGAATTCACTACTTTTTCCTGAGAAATGATTTATAGTTACTTTTTAAATAACTTAACCGGAAACGTACATCTGTGAGATGTTTGCGTGTAGATATCTACCCTTAATATTTTCTCTCTAAGATATTCCAAACTTATTTTTATGCTGTTATATTAAAAAATTGGTCCTGTTAATGCATTATTATTAAAGATTAAATGTTTAAGTTCACTATTTGATAGATTATTAAGTGTTCTGTTTGTGCACGAGATTTTCACATTTCCAGTTAAAGGTTAAAATAAATGAGAGTTTAGCATTTAAGAATATTTACATAGGAGGGCTGGTTTTTTTTTTTTCAACCTCCGATGGACCATAAAATAAAGACTAGTGTAAATAATAAAATTCTTTTGTAACCTAGAGTCAAGTACAATCAAAGCTACTTTTCGTTATAGTCGGTGCCAGCCTAACTCATGGCCCAACAGCTTCCTTCACAAATGGAACACATCCCATCGAATTTGTGATAGAAGCTGTTGGTCTATCAGTTCAGCTGGCACCAAGTGATTGTCACCTTTTTAAAGATATGAAGACAGGTTTGGGATGACAGCACTCCATTCCAAAAAAAAATTTCAAGATGTATTGACGGCAACAGTCTGTGAAGAGTGTATCCCCCTCCTTGCCCACCAGTATGACAAATGAATCAATCTTCATTGCGACTATGTTGAAAAGTAGCTTTGATTGTACTTAGCTCCAGATTATAAAATAATTTTATTATTCACATTAGTCTTTATTTTACAGCCCATCAGAGGTTGAAAAAAACCCAGCCCTCGTACATGTATGATACATGTAATTCAGGAGCAAACAATTCAATCAGTGATCTATTTAAGCAATAATTACTATGGTAATATAATTTTTTTTTAATGGTTCATTGTAAATGTATGTGATCCTGGAAGCATATCTGAGTTTATAGATTACTCTGTTTATTTTGTACATTCCTTTAAAAATGGGATAATTTCTGTTTTCTTGGTCACAGTTCATTGGGACATAGCAGCCAACCTCCCGTTTTTAAAGCATTATCAGGGCTCCCACCCAGTCCATTATTTGAATACCACTTTTTTTTTTACCTCAAAGGGTATTTTTATGCATTGTTGCAGAAATGCTATCACAAATTTTTTTCTTAAAAAATACTTGTTATCAAAAAAGGGACAAGTGGGAGTCCTGCATTATATAAGTATAAAATTTAGAAA
Organism: Maratus speciosus; assembly: GCA_963932465.1. Taxonomy (NCBI): domain Eukaryota; kingdom Metazoa; phylum Arthropoda; class Arachnida; order Araneae; family Salticidae; genus Maratus; species Maratus speciosus. The sequence goes on along the minus strand of OZ010796.1, from coordinate 258,691,441 downwards.
TGAAGGAACTGCAACACAATCTCTTAACTATACTTAATTTTATTCAAATTAAGTGAATACATGCCATAAGTACTGATGCATAAAATGTCATTCATTACAAAATGTTGACATTGCACATAAATTATTTTAGCCAGAATAATTACTAATTTCAATTAATGCATGGACAGAAATCTGAGTAAACAAAACCAAAATACTGTTATACCTGAAATTCATTACATTTTAAATGAAAAGTCAGATTTATGAGCTAATATAATATCACATAATTTATTAATTATTCCTAATTAATTCATAATTAATTTTAACTGCATATTATTAATAAAATTAATTAGCAATCTTTCTTGAAGTGCATGCTGATGTGTGCAAACATGCATTCACACAATATTTTTAAGCAATTTTTCCTTGTAAGATTAAAGAATATAACCCGTTAAAGTCTTAAAGATGCATTAAAAACATGAAGAAAATTAGAAATATTTTTAAAAACACATCAACTAGAACTTAAAATTAATAGGATGCTTAAAAAAACATTTTTTAAATGTTAACACACAAATTTTAGTTGCAGATATGCACATTATTTCAGACTGAAATGCATTTAGTCACAGGAATATGAAAATTAAGAACCACTAATATTTTAAGTTTTCATAGATTATGTGAAGGTGTTTGTCCTTAGTTTGACCAAAAGAAAAGAAAAACAAAACAAGCAGGGGTTTCTGGTAACAAAATAATCAAGCTCAAATTTTTAATCATATACATATGCAACACTTATAAGGATATTGTGTGTGTATGATATGCACTGGCAGATTTTTACACTAACAATATAGGTCCTTCTTCCCTTTTCCCTTTAAATTAAAAATAATTGGATAAATAACAGTTTACTTTTAACCAACAAAATTTCTTTAAATGTTTATGAACAACATCTTCAATCACTTTCCAAGTGAAACCATTATTGAACAATATAGAAATTTGTGATCTTATAAAAGAATGCACAGCTTAATATGTACACAAGTTTATAATGTGAGGTATTCTATATTTTAAAGCAGGGCACAGAATTTCAAGTATAAAGGCAGTTGTCAGATTAAAACTAATGGTCGCCAATTTTATACTGGTAGAAAATTCATCATCTAAAGATATAATTCGGATTTTTTTTTTTTTTTTTTTTTTTAAATTCAAAGTTATTGCAGCTTACTTGTCAGCAGTATTAATCAGATTTGCATAAAATATGAAAGGCATTATCTATTAAAGGAAATTATTGTAATAATAAAGAGTTGTTTATAAATGTATTTTTATAATGTGATATATTAAAATCACAATAAGATTCATCTGTTCTACCAATTTGTTACAGATATTATATAATATTAAAATATACTAAGATACAGTAATTTAAAATACACCAAAAAATAGTATAAATGTCAAAAAGATTAAAAATACATATGCTCTAAAATATAAATAAAATATCCATACAAATGTAAAATGATTAAAAAATATTTTCACCTCTCTTACTGAGGTATCTTCAGTTAATGTTGTTTTTCATCTCATTTCTCGCTAGTCTTTGAAATATTCCCTATGTTTAACACGTGTTGCCAGCTATTGTCAATTGTTGTGTGAACCATATCATTGCATATTTCAGATTTCGCTGTGATTATTTCAATGTCTTCTCTTAGTAATGCATAATTTAAACTATTGTAGTTTGCTAATTTTTTGACATTTAAAGAAAATCTATTGCAATGGCTGATTTACTATTTAGTCTGGCCATTGAAGTAGAGGATTTATGGAAGGTATTTTTAAATCATTTTACATTTGTATGGATATTTATTTATGTTTTAGAGTATGTGTATTTTTTAACTTTCTGGCATGCACACTATTTTTGGTATATTTTAAATTATTGTATCTTAGTATATTTTAACACTATAATAAAAAATTCTTGGGTACAGATTCAGTCCATAATAAATTGGTAGAACAGATGAATCTTATGAATAAAAAGTTGCATCCATGACGTGATAAAAAGTAGCAAAACTTTAAAGTTTTAAATTGGTGACTTCTACGATGATTCTTTAGCTTTTTACACTAGAATCTGATTTTTATAGCCCCATTCTCATATGATAAATATTAAGTAAGTTTTCTAAAGATCTTGTTAAAATTGCCACCTGTAGATAATGTAAATAATTAATTTGATTTTATAGGATTACATTTCTTAAGTATGTTATCTTAATCTAGACTTCTTCGGGCTATTAAACATGAGAAGGGTTTATTTTGGTTGGCTCATTTTGTGTTTGATTTGATATACTGTCAAAAAATAATTAGTAAAAAGCAATTTTTACAAAATTTTTACACAAAATACAGATACACAGTTGAACCTTGTACACGTGGTGCTCAATCTAAAGGAGAAAAAAAAACATGGTGTAACTGCAGCATAACTAGCAGTACTGAAAAACTACATGAGGTGCTCCATTTAAAGTGCAAAAATAGCAGCACAGAAAAACCATGTCAGTCATTAAAAAATTAAGAAAAATTATAAACATACATGTTCAAGAATCAAATTTTCAGATGGACATTTTGAAAAAGCAATATTAAAATTTTTTTGAATATTGTTCATCAGCGAGACACATTTTTTATTCTTTATCACTTCATATTTATTAAACAGCTTTTTCGAAATATATTTTCAAAGGCGAAAGTACATAACTACAGAGAGAAAAAAATAGGAACAACTCTAATTAAAGAAAAATCTTAACTGTTAATTTAATTCTGTCTACATCTTTCAAAATCTTATTCAAGTATTACATTTCATTTATAGAATTAACATTTTGCAGAATTAAAACAGCCATCAAAGTTTTACAAAACAAATCTTTCTACTTGAATTTTAAGATTTATGAAATTATTTATTATGCCTTTTTTTAAATTTACCTTATAATGTGGGACATAAAACAAGTAAAATTTTACGATGTTTCTCTGAATATGTATATTCTATCTAACAAATTCAATATATAAGGCATTTCAATGTTTTTGATGCATACATTTTGCATTAAAAATCATTTCATAGCAAAAGTAATTTTAAGGCTGTTTTATTTCTAACAAAATGGCTAAACTTTTGAAGGGAAAAAACTAATAAAATATATAAAATTAACATTCAATTTAAATGTAATAAAGTATATTGGAATTTATTTGAAATTAGCTTCAAAGAAAACTTCTTAAGGATTTAATTTTATATATATATATATATATATATATATTTATTCAAACTTTGTCATATAAAAAATCAAATTAACCCCCTTGAATGTATTGTCATAAAAACTTACATGTTTCAATAACATACATGCATTATATGCAGACATAATCAAGGGATTTCGGAAAATTTTGTGGTTAATGTTGAAACATATGCTAAGCTTTGTGCATGCTCACTTATGTAATCATAACTAGTGCTCGCGATTATACGCATAAAACGTATTATGCTGATTCAGATTTTGGTTAGGTATGACATGGTAGAAGCGGTTCTCTATGTATACATTTTATATGTAATATACGTATAATTGTGAGTACTAATCCTAACATTACTTCAAATAATATTTTAAATAAATCTTTATTTAAAACTAATAAATAAATTTTAAAATCGTATGTATATGCAAGATAATATTTTAGCAGGCTTCACAGATAAGGAATATATATTTTTATTTATGGCTAATAATGAGATATATATATATACAGTATTGGATCTTTTATCCAGCATTCCAAAAACCGGAATGTTCTGAAAACCGCCATTTTTTACAATCTCATCATGGATAAAAAAAAAAAAATAAATAAAAAAACTTCAAAAAATATTTTTAGCTCTTAATTTGGTCTTTTTTTTTCTACTTTTTAGCCCCATCTGATTATCAGGAAAAAAATAATCCTTTAGCCACATCCTACTGTTAAAGGACAAAAAAAATTCTATAAATACTGAAATGTAACCTAAAAGAAGTTTCTTTTTTTCTATGGCACTGGCGTTCACAGTTCGTTGAAAGAATGAACAAAACAAGATAAAAAGCATGATCTAACTCTCCTGTTTCAAGGTCAAAGGGCAGAATGTTAGTAGGTCATTAATTCTTTCCAGGAAGGAGGGTGAAAAGAAACTCTTGTCTTTAGAAAGTGCAATCCATGCAATCAAACACAAATGAGTTAATAATTTGAGTTATTCTGCATTGTTGAATTAGCAAGAAAAAATATTTTTGAACAACCTAAATAGTAAACAGAAGTAATATTATTACTCTAGATTAAAAGAAAGAAGGAAACGGTACTCTTCTTTTCCTTTTCTTCTTTCATGACAGATTTTGTAGTGCTCAGGTATCCGGCAATCGGCGTTTCCCCCAGCATGCTGATTAGTTGTGCTTTTACTGTACAGGTGGAGAGGTGATTTTTGCGAATGCAATATTTATGTTTTGGCATTAATCCGAAAAATTTTGAAAACCTGAATCAGATGGATTCCCATGATGTTGGATAATAGGTCCTATACTGTATTTCATATATAAACCACCTAAGTAAGACAGATTTTGCCTAGTAATGGAAACATATATATTTAAAATACATAAATCCTTTTTAATGATAAATTTGAAACAAGATCAATCCCTTCACTTCTGGTTATGGAGCTGTATGCACTTTTCTTTAAATTATCTTTAAAAACCATTCCATTAATAATAAACTTGAATTTTGGAAAACGGAAAATGCCATAAACTCTGCCTATTGAAGACTCTGAAAGGCAGAAATATTTCTGACTCAGAAAGATTTTCAAGTCCCAGAATATCCATAGAAATATTTAACTTTGTATAGGAGAAAAACTGTCTATAACGGAAAATTTTCTCAGCCCCAATCAATTCTACCTTAGAGTTTACTGTACTGAAATATAACGATGAAAATAAGCACTTGCCAGTCGCCACTTGGCAATTAAAATTGAAAAACTGGTGAATAAAATATGGAAGGAACTGGTCAAATGCAGGATTTTCCAAAAGGGATTTTGTAAAAAAAACAAAAAAACAACGTGAATTTCGTCAAAAAAATCACAAAAATGCCGCTAATTTTGTCAAGAGATCGTGAAAGAAACGTAAATTTTGTCAAAGGATCGCTAAAAACGCAAACATTTTCAATAGATCGTGGAAAAAACGCGAATTTCGTCAAAGAATCGAGAACAAAATGCGAATTTTGTCAAAGAATCGCGAAAAAAACGAGAATTTTGTCAAAAGATCACGAAAAAAACCTGAATTTTGTCAAAGGATCGCTAAAAAAACAAATTTCGTCAATAGGTCGCAGAAAATACGCAAATATCATCAATGGATCACGGGAAAAAATGCTAATTTCCTCAAAGAATCACGAAAAAGAAATGCTAATTTTGTCAAAGAATCGTGAAAAAATGCAAATTATATCAAAAGATCGCGAAAAAACACGAATTATGACAAAAGATCGTGAAAATAACGCGAATTACGACAAAAGATCGCGAAAAAAATGCAAATTTTGTCAAAAGATCATGAAAAAACGTGAATTATGCCAAAAGATTGCGAAAAAAAACTCGAATTACGACAAAAGATCGCGAAAAAACTCTAATTATGTCAAGAGATCGCGAAAAAAACTCGAATTATGACAAAAGATCGCGAAAAAACCCACAAATTATGTCAAAAGATTGCGAAAAAATGCAAGTTTTGTCAAAAGGTTACGAAAACAACAAAATTTTTTCAAAAGGTCACAAAAATAAAAAAAAATGCAAATAAAATGTTTTTATATAGTACATAAATTACTTATTTACTCTAAACTCAAATTTTTAATTAAATATTCAGTGACATAATTGTATTTACTGGAAAATGAAGAAATTATTCTCACTAGCCAGTAACTGGCTACTAAAAAAAAATCAACCTACCGGCCAGTGGCTACTAAGCAAAATTCCTTGTTTTCATCTTTACTGAAATATTTACTAATCCAAGGACAAGTTCATTGGTGTAGTAATGTCGTACACACAAAGGTTATAAACTAGGATCTCAAACAAAGTGAATTTTTAACAACTATGGAACATCTATGCCCAAATCAGACACCTCATTAGAAGTCAACACCATAAACAGTGGACAGAATGGTTGGCATTTATTTCAGAAAGGTAAAGATTTAGATTAATTTTTTCAAAAGTTATTAATAAGGGTTTGTTTTATTTTTGACAGCTTAAAATTTCAATACGCATTTTAAATTTACCTTAAGCCTTGAGATCTAAACTGAAGACTTATTTTACAAGCAGGATATTTATTTAAACACCACATACGCAACCCTGGGTGTAATCCCATTATTGATAATTAGGAGATTTATAAGCTTTTGTATCAAAATAGGTAATACACATTTTGATTATAATTCTAAAGCTTTCGAGCAAAATCCTGCTGATATTAATTGAGAAATGGATACTTTAATCCTAAAACAAAAATAATATAGAAAGGAATCATTATTGTGAGGAAAATAAAATAAATATGCCTATTCAGGAATTAAACTAGCTTTGCAAACTGTAATCCAGCCATCACATTTAGTACACCCATGAACAACAAGAAATTACTTTTTTAAGCATCTTTAGATTACTTTCCCTTGTTCTCGATACTAAAAATATGAAACAAAAAGCACACAAAGCATAAGCAACAATGTGGTATTATTTCATACTGTTATTACAAATTCTATCTACTTACCAATAATGCATGCATGGATGCACACACACGCTGAAACATACAATCTGACTGAAGATATCTAAAATCTTGTTCATGTTGATAATAATGCCCATTTTATGCAACAAAGCAAAGACATATAAAATTGTTAAATGATAAAGTTTCATGCCATCCTTGAATTTTGGAATATATATTAAAATGTATAAAATTGATGAAATATAATAGTTAAAGATTATTTTAACCATTTTCTATGGATAATATAATGTAGAAGAAAAAAAATAGTAATAGAAAAATGCACATTTTGACTAACACAATACAAAATGAGAATATTTAGTTAAAAGGTACGTTTAAGGCTGCTTTCTTTTTCTTTTTTTTTAACCACATTGCAGTGTGTAACCTAAATTATGACAGTTCAGTTGTTAATCACATATGACATTATTAACTAGAGATAAAACATTTATAGAATTTTTTTTCTGCATAAAATGAGGAAAGAACAAATTATAGTTTTAAAAGCAATTAATTATCTACTCTCTTCTTCTATCAACCTCTCAAGTGATTAGAAGTTGAGAGTAGTTATAACCTGATAATGAGAAAGTAGGTTCTGCAAGAATTTTAATTATTTGATAAAAAATTGTTGAGTGCAAGGACTGTTCAGTACAGATCGCAAGGATTTTATTTAAATGTTAGAATTCTACAAAAAAAGCCATTTTTATCTCTCCAACAAAGGTTGAAAAAATTAAACTGGGCTAAAACTTATGTTAATTGGACAGTAGAATAATGGGACACAGTTATTTGGTCTGATGAGACCAAAATCTTCATGTTTGGTAGTGACTGGATAGAAAACATAATGAGAAGAATCTGAGAAGTTTTCCATCCTAATTGCATTACACATACAGTAAGGAATCCAGTCAATGTTATGATATGGTATTGTATGACATTAACAGGTGTGGGCAGAATTTGTGTGATTAATGGGAATATGAATGCACAAAAATACATAAATGAAATACTTCAAGCCTAACAGAAGCTTTCCAAATGTGATCTTTACCAAGATAATGAAGCATTTATATTTCAACAGTATTCAACTACATGTCATGTTGCTAAAGTGTGTAAACAGTGGTTTCAAGATAATGGTATTCCAGTGTTAGAATGGACCAAGAATAGTCCAGACCTTAACCTAACTGAAAATCTATGGAGCTGACTAGAGAAACATTCACAGGAGCAACCCAACAATAAAATCAAATTAATAGAAGCAATAATTCCATCTTGATTCCACATTATAACAGCTTTAGGACTGACTTGTTTCATTTGATGGGAAGGCCGTAATTAAGAGTAAAGGTTACCCAAATACGTATTAACTCACAATGTGATAATTTTTGTATATAAGGTAATCGGAAAATAACTGACCAAATTTTAAAGGGTGGTAGAGGGGACCAAAATAAGCATTTTTTATCAAAGAACTCGTGTCAGGAAATGAAGCACATAAGTGCCATCTATTGGTTCTTATATGCTATTGCTTTTTGCACCTTTCACATTTTAAATCATCACCTGCGCTTAAACACGCCATTTCCGAACATACATTCTAAGATGAAAAGCATTTGTTTAGGTTCCCTCTACCACCCTTTAAAATTTGGTCAGTTTTTTTCCTATCACCCTAAATATTATTTTTCAATGTTTTTCAGTTTTCTCTTCATAACTGCTGTTCTGAAAAACATTCCTCCATGAAATTTCTTGCATTACATTTTTGATTAAATTATCTTTCCATTTGTATATAATTTTATGTTATTACTTAAAGAGAAAGCAATGTTATGAACCACCAAAGTTCAAAAAGGTTTCCACAATTTTAGCCACTACTATAATACAAAATTGTACGACTACATGCAAAAGATTTTCTTTGCCTTGACCATTATTGCATCTGCAGCATATTATTAATATCAATCACAATGCATTGAATTTTTGTAATGTTTCAGCGACAATTATGAGAAAGAGAATGCTATGTTAATGCAAAGGTTAAATAATGTTACTTTTGTGTAATATTTATACCTATTTAGATATTTATTATTATTACCAATACTACTGTAGAATAATGGGACATATTAATTGAAAGTAACAACATTTTCTACCTAATGAATGATATGGATTTAAAAAAAAAAAACAGAGCTTGTTTCCATAAAAAAATTACTTTACAAAATAAAAATGAAGTAGTTTTAGGAAAATGTCTAGAACTTGAGTAGTCTTATTCAAAATAAGTAAATATGAGCTTAAAATTACCCACAAAAACTATTTTCTTAACATAAATACATGTACAATTTTTAAAATTTTTACATTCATAGAATACACCACATTAACTATAAATTGCAGGCCATTTCCGGCTAAAATGTTCTTAATACACCTTTGCATATACAATGAGGTTACAAAAATGATCATACTGAAAATAAAACATGTATAAATAGTATTGCAGCCCATTAAATATAAAATTGATTTTCTATGAAAACTGTAATATAATAATAGAAACAAACAACCTGATGAAAGTAATATTTGTGAACATTTTAAACTCTGTTATAAAAAACGGTAGATATTTTCAATATTTATTGATGGAGAAGCAAGGATAGCAGAAATGTACTTTCATGTGCCCTTGAATTGCTAAAATATAGAGAGATGTATTCTAAGCATTACAAAATATGCCTATGTTTGCCTGAAAAATGCATTATTAAAGAAAAGATTATCCGCAATTATTAGCACCATACATAAATGCAAATTTTCGAAATTGTCAAGTGTAAAAAGGTATAAAAGGAATAGAAAACACAACATAAAAACTAACACAGTATATTTAAATTTATTCATTCGATAATTAAAAGAATAATTACACAAAAAATCAAATTGCATCGTAACATTATAGGTATGCAAAAAGAATTATTTCCAGTCAGATTGCATATAATTTATCTATTAATTCAAAATATTTTATTACCAGCAAGTTAAGTAGAATCTTAATACATTAAATATGAAATTTCATTTAAAATAAACAGAATAGACCAAAAAAGAAAATATCAATTATAAAAATAACAGCTCACAGCACAAGTTTGAAAAATAATAGAAAGAACAGAATCACAGTTAACTTTTTAATTCTGGGACATGTCAAATACAATTAAGCAACAAAGCATGTTATTTTAAATTACATACTATACAAACATTTCTAAAGACTAAAATACATTTCAGATTTCACATTTTATGTACAAATGTACAATATTTTGATTTTTTCTGAAAAAACAATATTTATGACTCATTAATGATAATTATTTGGATAATAGCACAAAATATTTTGGAATGATACATTTTGGCCAGCCAAAATCTTTGGAATATCTGATATAAGACTATCAATTATAAGATTATAATTTTCCATTACATAAGATAATTTACATTAGGTAGAATAATTCTTCATATATACAGTGACTGTTTAGAAACTTCACAGAAGTTTCAGGGAAAATAAATTAGGACAGGTTCATCATTTTCCTTTCATATAATTCTAAGTACAAACAAGGAATAACAATAAAGAAAAAAAAATCAAATATAAAACCAGAGAACAAAATGCCAATTTCATTCCTTAATTTTTAAGTTCAAATCACACAAGTTGTTTACTATTCATTAAACAGATTAGATTAATAAAAAAATAATTATCAATTTATCAAATTTCATTTTTTTCAAACATACATTTAATGGGTGCACTCTAGAAGTTTAAAGTTCAACAGAAACATCTGGAAGTCCTAATAATAAATATGGATGATTACAGCATCCCTCTCATTCATATCTACAGCATGATTTGACTGTGTTCCTGTATTTAATAATGCTTATACATTTACTTCTGCAGTACATACAAATGCAAATTTTATGATTATATGCTATTGTCTAAATTATTTATACTGAATAAATTGGGTTGCTGAAACTTTTTAATTGGGCATGAGGTTAATTTAAAGGTACATTTTACAACATTTTTAATTACTGATTTGAATTTAAATAATATTTATGCAAATATATATCCTTAAGTTTCCTGAAATAAATAATTTACTTTATTTTTTTATTTAAAAAGAAAAAAAAAGATTATGCCCTACAAAATTTATATATTCCTACAGTTCTAATTTGAACATTACCTCTTTAAAGCAAAAACAAAACATGTTGAAACTATCTTTGTAAATATTTTATTATTTCTTAAATATATGAAAGAAATGAACAAAGTATAAAATTATATACAAAGAATAATGCATTTGTTTTAAAATGACAAGACATTTTCATCAATTAATCTGCCTGAAACATTTTTTTCCCTTGGATTATTACTTAATATTATTTCTGATCGTAAACTTTCAAAATTGAAAGCATTTAAAATGAATTTGGAAAACAAAATAAAAGTATTAAATAAGTATAAGATAATTATTATAAACTTTAAATGAGAAAAAGCAATATCATTATGTTCTATAAACAGAATAATTTTCATGTTTGTCATGCTTTATTATGAATTATAGCCTTTATTATTAGCTATTTACGATCAAGACACCCAATATTGAAGCTGAACACAAAACATGCTGGGTTAGAATTGCCACAAATTATACAAAACTGTACATTCATAAAGCAAGCAGTCAAAGAAAGCAGAATTTGGATAATTAAAAATGTATCTTTAAAATTACATTCACTAATTACAATATCCAGGTCTTCAATATACTGAAGTAGTCAATATGACAGAACCTATTATTGGAGCTTTGGGGGGGAAAAAGCATAAATCAGTTGACTAGCCACTAAAATATGTACCCAACTATTTTACAAAGATATTTTACAGCTATAATACTAATAAATAATTTGTATATGTACAAAAGAAATTACAATCACAGAAACTTGTGAGCATTTCATGGTAATAATTTTAAAGTTGCTTTATTTTTTGTGTATAAGTAAACTTTTAAACCACCAAAATGGGAAGAAGAAAAAAAAAACAGGGGGGGGGGGGTGTCAACTTATACACCAGATTGTAACAATACTTACAAGTTAAATTTTGGTGATTTCTTTAACATTATAATAATCAAAGTTTATCACATATCATACCATGCACAATAGTTGGAAAATATTACTGTTACTTTCTATGATTATTGTTATAACATTAATTTCTTTTTAGAAGAAAATTAATAGTTGTCGCAGATGAAAATTTATGTAATTTCAAATACTTTAAGCAAAAAATATTATTTAAAAGAGACATTTAGTTCTAATATATCATTGATCTTGCAAATTATGCATTTGGAAAATTAAATATTCTTCATTACAGAAATCTTCTACAACTATAGCATCGTGATTTCTGATCCCAATAGTCAATGCATTTAATTTTATATATATATAAAAAAAAAGCATAGTTTCTCTTTCATGAAGAAATTAAGGGGTCGACTAACACACTCAAAATACATCAGATTGACTTATACAATGGAAAATACAGTATTTTATCTGCTTTGATTTTCTTGGTTAAACATCTTTTAACCATTTTGAGTCTGAATTTTTGCTTATTTTTGTAATATTAGGGGGAAAAAATATTTCTAAGTTTACAAATAGACAAAAATTAAGGTTTACTGAAATTTAATGAATAAATATTTACTAAAATCTAAAGAATAGAGTTATATGACACACTATTAACATGGCTAAAAACTATAACAGAATTTTGAAAAACATTTTGAAAATGCCATATTAAATCAGGATTAAATGAACACAAAACTTCTAGGCAATTTTTCTTTATCATAAATTATTGTTTTGAACCCCTACTTTTAAATTAAATGTGTGAAACATGTTTGAAATAAAAGGCTTATCAATGGAGTGTAGAGCTTTAAGCAGAACTTTTTGAAGTGAAAACTTAAATAGACACACCACACACTTTTTCTTGGACAGTGAATGAAGCTGGAGAGCCACGCTTAGAAGTGAAACATTTAGTTATGCCACAAAACACAGATGCAATCAGATAATTCTCCTGCATAATGAATAAAGCTGATCCATCAAGCTTGGCAGTAAAATGCTTACTTATGCAACAATACTTGTGATGTCAACTAAAACTGTCTATTTTCGCAAATTTTATTTATGTACACTAAAACTTGTGTATTGATACACATTCACATACACACAAACATGAGTGCCCTCCTGCAGCAAATTGTTGCCAAGCCATGCAATATTTGTTGGCAAAAATAAGTTGCCATAACCATGTTAAAATTGTTGATAACTGGCTAATTTAATAAAATTCCCATTCAAATAAGATTTTGACCATAACTAAGAATCATTCATAACTGGAGTACATGTCAAAGTAACACATTTTTTATTTATGTTATGTATTGATATACATATGCATACAAGTGCTTTGCCAAATTGTAGTCAAATTTGGCAATATTTGATGACAAAAATAAGTTCCGTAAACATGCCCAAATTGCTGATAACTTCCTAATTCAGTAAAATTTACATTCAAATTATATTTTGATCATAACTCAAGAGTCTTTTATAATCAAGTTTCATGTCAGAGTAATGCATTTTGGCACAAAATTAGCTGCATTCTTGTTACTAAATGTGAATTTTTGTAACAAACATTTAATTTTATATGAACTGTAATTAAGGGGTCGACTAACACACTCAAAATACATCAGATTGACTTATACAATGGAAAATACAGTATTTTATCTGCTTTGATTTTCTTGGTTAAACATCTTTTAACCATTTTGAGTCTGAATTTTTGCTTATTTTTGTAATATTAGGGGGAAAAAATATTTCTAAGTTTACAAATAGACAAAAATTAAGGTTTACTGAAATTTAATGAATAAATATTTACTAAAATCTAAAGAATAGAGTTATATGACACACTATTAACATGGCTAAAAACTATAACAGAATTTTGAAAAACATTTTGAAAATGCCATATTAAATCAGGATTAAATGAACACAAAACTTCTAGGCAATTTTTCTTTATCATAAATTATTGTTTTGAACCCCTACTTTTAAATTAAATGTGTGAAACATGTTTGAAATAAAAGGCTTATCAATGGAGTGTAGAGCTTTAAGCAGAACTTTTTGAAGTGAAAACTTAAATAGACACACCACACACTTTTTCTTGGACAGTGAATGAAGCTGGAGAGCCACGCTTAGAAGTGAAACATTTAGTTATGCCACAAAACACAGATGCAATCAGATAATTCTCCTGCATAATGAATAAAGCTGATCCATCAAGCTTGGCAGTAAAATGCTTACTTATGCAACAATACTTGTGATGTCAACTAAAACTGTCTATTTTCGCAAATTTTATTTATGTACACTAAAACTTGTGTATTGATACACATTCACATACACACAAACATGAGTGCCCTCCTGCAGCAAATTGTTGCCAAGCCATGCAATATTTGTTGGCAAAAATAAGTTGCCATAACCATGTTAAAATTGTTGATAACTGGCTAATTTAATAAAATTCCCATTCAAATAAGATTTTGACCATAACTAAGAATCATTCATAACTGGAGTACATGTCAAAGTAACACATTTTTTATTTATGTTATGTATTGATATACATATGCATACAAGTGCTTTGCCAAATTGTAGTCAAATTTGGCAATATTTGATGACAAAAATAAGTTCCGTAAACATGCCCAAATTGCTGATAACTTCCTAATTCAGTAAAATTTACATTCAAATTATATTTTGATCATAACTCAAGAGTCTTTTATAATCAAGTTTCATGTCAGAGTAATGCATTTTGGCACAAAATTAGCTGCATTCTTGTTACTAAATGTGAATTTTTGTAACAAACATTTAATTTTATATGAACTGTAATTCTGATTACATTTTTTTATATATAATTATACTTTACATGTGATAATAATTAATATGTTTCTCTATCGAATTTAATATTATGAGTACATGTACTGTCCTACATAATCTATATACATATGCATTAAATATTTGAATATTGCATTTTACAGAAAATTGAAGATGGATCAAAATAGCCAGTTTAGCGATGAATTGAAATGAAAAAGGGAATTAGCATGCTGCACATAATATATATATATTACTTCAAATCTATTATTAACTAGGTTTCAATTCAACTGTGTGGTTATAAGCACACACACTTTTTTTTTTGTTTTATTACTAAATACTAAAACATAAATAAAGTTATACTAGTAAATGTAAAGACATATACCATCATTACTATATCATGCTGATAACAACAAAAGTAGTTGCAAATACAAAATAGTATTAAATGTAGTAGAATAACAGACCCATAAGGGTTAAAAAGAAAATAAATTATAGTGAATTTTCAATTTCAAATATTATAGGTTCTACTATTGTGTAGCACATCTCATAAGAAATTTGACATATATGCTTTTAGAAGAAAAATTATGACAAAAAAAAAAAAAAAAAAGACAACCCTTATTTACATTTGAAATTAAAATAAAATGCATTAAGAATAATAATTTTTAAAAAATGTTAACTCTCCCATTATCAGAATCATACAATTAAACCTATGGTGTATATTTCTGTTTTTAGGAAGATAATAATTACATTATAGAAATCTAAAGTGTTACCCATAAGATGAGAAGATTTTCTTTAAAAAAGTTTAACAAAAAATTTTTGCTCCACTTATTTTAAATTTCAGAAAACATATCAGAAAATTTTACTCCATTTGGAAAAGTAGAACAATTCAATTTTCATTTCACTTATGAATAAATAAATTTTGAGATAATCTACTACAAAAGACTTTCCTACTTAGCATATGGAAAAAAAAAAAAAAAAAAAACAGAAAACAAAACAGAAAAGGAAATGGAAAATAAAAATCTGTTAAAAATAAATGCATACTGAAACTTTAAGGCTTCAACAAGTCACAGATTTCTGAAGTCGATGATATGGCACTCAGTTATTTCTATTACTGCATCTGCTGAACTAAATATAAATTATCTGTATATGTTAGTCTATGTGCATTGGCAATGACTAAGGAAACCTACTGCACATAAAAGTTAGAAAATTTGGATAGACTTAAAAAGTTCTAAATGCACCTGAGGCTCAGATCTTTCATTTTATGAAAATTGGCAGAGATATTAATTAAAAAACACAATGAACATCATAAAAGAGCGAGCTGTTGCAGTTGTCTGTCCCAAAACTGCACATCCAAATTTCTTCAAGCAGAGAATACATATGTGGGAGACAATTTTAGTTTTTTTTCACATTTTTTGTTTTTTAAAGATATTAACATTTTACCATATCAAAAATATATTTTCTGAATGCTTATTTTGTGTTTTGACTTTCTGAAATTTTTAAAAGTCTGTATCTGTTTTCCAAATCAAATAACAAAAAACAAAGCATATACACTTATTAGTAGTACTTTTATTTGGCTTTGGTAAAAAAAGAAGAATTAGGATTTACAGCATTAAAACAATTTATTTTTTGAACACAGATTTCATATTTTTCATTTTTTTCTACGGATTTGAAATTCTGCATCTGCTTTCTAAATCAAAATAATAATAATACAATTAGTCACTTATTTCTAGTACTTTTCCAGTTCTAATAATGTCTTGGACTTGAGGGGAGAGAGGTTTATTCTTTAGGTTTTCTCAAGAACTTTTGGTCAGAATTGAAAGCTAAATTTTAGAAATTAAATTGGCAATCACTATAAGCTTAGTTTGTTTGGATAGATTTAAAATAAATATATAAAATCATACAAATTTGAAGATGTATGCTGCTGAAGACAGTGGGACACCCAATGTTGTGTGTGCTTGGAAAGATTTTTACTTAAAAATATAAAATCAAAACAGACTAAAGTATGTATAGCATGGCTCAGTGTACTGTAGGTAAAAAAAAAAAAAAGACAATCTGCAGTAAAATTGCATACCCAACTCCATGCAAGATTACAGTTTAACCCCTTTGAGACGGGAGCCTTTTACGAAATTTTTAATCTTTTGTCACCGCTTTTTAAAAACAGAAATTTGTATCTTCTTGAATCGAGATAATGCGCTGATTAAATAAGGCAAATTTTACAGTAAAATTTTACTGGTGAGGAAAAACAAGGATTCTGAGTGCTTCATGCGGCACGTATACATGCCGCTCGTCCCCAAGGAGTTAAAGTAATTTAATTAATTCCAAAATAATTATAAATTAAAACTAAGATGATCAAACATATATTTGTAAAAAACAACCTGCAATAAAATAGGATTAAACAACCTGATGCAGGGTTCAGTAAGCTGGTTGAACATTATTTTAAATTAATTCCAGAGTAATTATCAATAAAAACTAGGTGATCAAAATAGTTATAAAATAATTAAAAAAAAAAAGACCCATTGTAAAGTTGGGTTACTTGAACTGATGCAGTATTTAACTTTAAAGTAATTTAAGAATTAAATCCAGAATAACTCTAATTAAAACTAAGTTGATGAAACACATACTTATTACTTTTTTTAAGGAAAAAGAAAAAAAACAATGTTTGATAAAATCGGGTTAACTGACTCAAAGACCAATTCCACCTTACAGTATTTCATTAATTCCAGAATAATTATCAATTAAAACCAAGATTAAAAAGTAAAGTAAAAAAATCAACATGCAGTAAAATTGGGTTAAATGATTTTATGAAGAATTCTACTTTTAAATATTTTAATTCATCCCAGACCAATTTTCCATTAAAACTATGATGATCAAAAGCATACTTATTTTTTTTTTTAAAAAGGAACCTAACCTGTAGCACAGTAAAATGAACTAACAGCAACAAATTAAATTAAAACAAGCAATTAAAAAATGTTTGATAATAAACTATAAGCTTTAAAGAAGTATAGCTACATCTAATAAATTATAGAAGTATAGCTACAAATTTAAATTATGATTGCACTAAAATAATTCCAAGACACTTAATAGAGCATTATCATTACATAAAATATGACCTTTATTCACAGTTAAGTAGATAACAAATATTAAAATCATTACCATGAAATGGAAACAATTATTTGTTTGCTATTAGTAAGTACCAAAAATTAAATTTTAAATAATAATAATGAAAGAAACCTTTATATCTTCTCACGTCTAACATAAAATAATATCACATCTTTGATTTTATGATGTTGTCAGAACATAAACTACAGAAACAAAATAAAAATTAGACCAAAATTATACAAAATGACTTACAATAGTGGTCAAAATCATGAATAAAAAACAATAATCATTCTCTGTTAATATAACTTTTCCATCAATTGATATATTAAACTGAAAAATAGTATTAAAAGGATGTTTTGTTATTTAGACATTCATTTAGATTAAATACTTCTAGTTCAGTTACAAAAAATGCAAATGTCAGTAAGTATTCATAATTCTGACCACTAACTAAATGTAAAGAAAAAGCACATACGAGAAAGTAAATGTTCATGGGGAGTTAACCTTAGCATTGGATGATATGGGAGCTTGCTGATACTGCTGCTGTGGTGCTGGGCTTGAGTTAATACTTTCTGTTACACTGGGTGCTTCAAATCCAGTAAAGCTGTCTGGTGATTGTAAGGAATGAATATATAAAGGATTGATATTGGCAGCATCAAAATGGGTACTGTCATATAATGAATTGTTCTATAACAAAAGAAAATATATACATGTTTTAGACATACTAAGATTAAATACAACTATCAGGATAACTAAAAATTATATTTTAAGCTAATAAGAAAAGAATGAAACTGTCATTGTCATTGCTGCATAAGATATGTTATTACATAATAAACATGTAAAAGGTAAATACCTGATAAATATAATCTGAATCTGTCTTTAAAGATGAACAAGAAAGTTGATGAGGTAAACTAACATTGTCATCTTCAACTTGATCATCAACTTGAGGTTTGTATGAAAACATAATGCTAGGTTGTGACACACTGAAAAATAATTTATTAAAATTAACAAAATATATACATTTCTTTAATACACAATTTTTTCTTAACTTTAATTTAATACTAAAATTAGGAAAAGCCTGAATCATTTTTTAAATACTGTAGTTTTTAAAAATACTTTCAAAACAAAATAAAAGCTACCTTTCAAAGGAAGGAATTGTTTCCAGATGCAAACCACAGTTTTAATAAATTCAGCATTTTAGATAAATAGAAGTAACTTTCAAGATGACAGTTGAATTACCCTTGATATTTTCCATTTGGTTAGATATACATATCCTGCATTTTAACAGACATATTCAAGAAGTTGCCTCTTTCTGACCATTCCTCCACCCTAAACCACAGCAAACACAAGTTTTTTGTAAAGAGACAATAGAGTGTAGGGGTCAAGATGCCATACATAATTTTCTCCAGACTCTAATATTCTTTTGATGCTATCCCATTTCTATGCAAATAATATTGAATGCTACTTTGTTTTTATTTCTAGTGTATAAATGCTGCACTTATGCTTAATTAAACTGACACCATTAGCTCAGTATAGTAATATTAGATGATAACCAACAATACTAAAGAAACTTAGATAAACATCACGACTTCACACTTCATAAGCCAATAATTAAAAAAAAATACCTGTAAATCATGCAAATATTCATAAGAAGCTTTAAATCAACCAGAATTTTTAAATAAATAAAATAAAATTAATTATATCAAATATATTTTTTATTTTACAATAATTCCGTCATGATTGTTACTACTACTACAATGTACTAATTATATGCCTGTAGTGAAATATAATGAATTTGTCTCAATATTTTTTTTATGAAATTCAAATCTACTATTGTAGACAATACAGTACTTTGAATTCTAAATAAAATCCATATTATGAGACAAGAAGTGTGGAAACTCATAGATAAATCTTATAGAAACACTGGGGCCTATGACCAATAAAAGTAAAAAGAATCCTTCCAAATATTTAATTGAATTAATAGGCCTATTCAGTCTTTGTCTTGCCTGTAATTTATTTCCAAGACCTTGCATTTATACAAGTCCCTAACTACGTGGCCAGACAAATTCAACCAAATTACAAATAGTAGTTTATAACTATATAGAGTATAGAATGATCAGGACCAGATGAATTGTGAATAACTTTTTTTTTTCATTAACTGGTTGAGCATTAAAGCAACACCCATTTAATCAGATTTAAAAAATATACAAATTATTAGATTAATCAGATTTAAACAAAATCAAATATTAATCAAGAGTTTGAAATAGGGCAATTTATAAGAATGCCTTGGAAGCAATAATTCTGTATAAAAATCAAAATGCTTCATGATTACTTCCTTTTCAAATGCTAGATGTTGGCATCAAGTTATGTCATCCAAGTAGTAATGTATCAAATAATGAACAAGTAGTCAAACTGATACTGTATCGTCCTTTTTTTTTCAGGAAAGATTCTAAAGTCTACAAATTGGAAATATTATTCTAGGTAAATGGCTTTCTGGTTAAGTGGTTTCAGGATAAACAGTTCTATACTATCATAATTTTCCTTGAGTAAAATGTGCATAAATTAAGCAGAATAGATATGAGATGTTATGTGACATAAATAAGTTGTAGTGAAGGGGGTTAGATTCAGTTAGTATATTGCAACAATGGTACATCTTTTAACTTTCTAAAACACTGGTTTCTTAGTAAGAACTATAAAATTTAAATAATTGGAAAATTTTGTTACAAATGTTATGATATATATATTCATGTATAGTAGTTAAAAAAAAGAAAACCACATACTAACTCTGCCGTAAATCATCATGTAAAAAATTTGACTGGTACTAATTGATTATTATTAATAATCAATTAGTACCAGTCAAATTTTTAGTCTAGTAATTAATGCTATACTTAAATTTTGCTTAAGGGGTCATCTACATACCGCAATTATAAAAAAACTAAAATTTTTAATACTAACACCTAAATTTGAGATTATATTTGGATTCTTGAGTAAATTTTATCTACAGATACCAAACAGGAAGTACACAGGTTTAAAGTTTGGAACTCCTAATGTTACAACAATTTTTTATCATTGCAAACAGATTACAATTCACATATTTTTTTCATATTAATTTCAAAATATAGTATTTGAAATTAAAAAACATTAACTGCAACCTATGAATTTTTGCCATACTGACCAAATAATTTTCCTTTACAGTTAGATTTAAATAAATGCAATTTTAACTTCTATAAATTGGTTTTTTAGTTTTCAAATGCCATTTATGTATGTTTGGCCTACAAATGGAAATATTTACACTGACCAGTAGATGACAAACAAATGAAACACAATTACCGGCCAGAAACTGGTGACTCGAAAATATTTAATTACTACCCAGTGTTGCTAACAGACATTTCTTGTTTTTAATTTTATATTGAGTTATGTTTGAAAAACTATCCGCATTGTAATAAGTTCTTCAATGATTAAAAATGAATTTAACATTAGGAGTTCCAAACTTTAAACCTATAATTCCTAAATTACTTATAACCTTCTGAATAAACTGAATGACTTTCCATTTGATATCTGAAGGTAAAATTTAGTGAAGAATCCCAATATGATGTAAAAAATGGATGTTATTACTGAAAAGTTTAAAGTTCATTACATTTTTAGGGTTCCATACTTAAAAAGTAAAAACAGAACCATTATAAGATCACTCCTGTGTCTGTCTGTCACAGCCATTTTACTCGTAAACTATGGAATGTGGAAAGTTCAAATTGGGGGAAGTAATAAAGACTATTGGCTCACATATTTACAAATTATTAAACATTCACAAATATATTTAGAGAAAATGTAGAGGGGCAAATTAAGTTACTTGGAAAAAAAAATCTTTTCTTTGTATATCATGTGAAAGCTTTCGTAACCCTAAACTTAAAAATATATTTCTTTTAATTTTGGGTATTATATTTTCAGAGATATCATCGAAAATGTAAGGCAAAAATATGTTCCCCCCATCTATTTCCAAATCTACTGAAACTAAAATTATGAAAAAATTAGAGGTAGCAGATGTTAATTTAAACATTGCAGAAAAATTATAGTGATTACCATAGGTCATAGTTTTTGAGAAAAGTGCATTTTTCCGTTACATACAAATTTTGATTCGCGGGCATTCAGCAAAGGTGTTGAGGAGCGCTGGAAGTACCTATCATAGCAGAAGTATAAAAACATTGTTGTTAATGATTTTTGAAAAAAATAGTAATTAACTGAGATATTAACCCTTAAAGACACGGATGGTTTGGACATACAGTGCGTCTCATAAATATAAAGACACTGATATTTTCGAAATAATATTTTAATAAATCTGTATTCAAAATTATATTTATGCATATAACGAAAAGTATGTGCCAAGAAAACATTTTACAGTAAATTAAATTAGAATTAAATAATTTCAAATCGAAAATTGATAAATGTAAATAAATTTGGTGTCTTGACATTTTACATACTTTTGAATTACCGTCCAATAAATAATCCATTTTTATTAATGACAGAAAATATTCTTGCTGGCATGCTTTTTATTAAATTGTATAACTATTTTGGCTTTATATCAAACCAACTTCGTTCGATTTCTTTTTCAACTCAAGTACGTTTGAAAATTGTCTTCCAGATGCATATACACTGCGAACGAGAGTGCCACAAAGATTATTAACTGGATTTAAATCAGGGTTATGTGTGGTCCACACCGTGATATGAACATTGTTATCGGCAAACCATTTTTTTTTGTGAGTCTTGATGTGTGAATCGATGCATTATCCTGATGGTACAAATAATTCTGACCACCAAGAGTTTCAGCAATTGGCAACAACTGACTATCAAGCAGTTCGATATACTCTTTAGATGTCTGTTTACCTTCCAGAAAAGCAATATCCGTAGTTCCATAAAAAGATAAGGCACCCCATACCATAACAGAACCTCCCCCTTTTAGCCTACTGAAGAGGGTTCAAGATTAACGTCTTTAATCGTGCTAGTAGGAATTCCAACCATCTGGGCCATCCAAGTTAAATCTCTTTTCATCTGAAAAAAGTCTTGCATCCATTCGTCCTTCCAGTGCATATGATCTTTAGGCTAGATTAACCTCCGTTCTTTGTGGGGTTTTTTTTTCAATAAAGAAAATCTGCACATATGTTGGCATACAATGTTTTTTCTTTCTTTTATACGATGATGTACTGTATCCTTTGGGACCATACCATAAACTTGTTGAGAAACTTATCGGAGTGACATTTTCTGCGGCGAAACAAGTCTTATGATCTTGCGATCGAGTCTTTCACTAGTTTTTCTCGGTCTGCCAGATCGTTTTCTCGAAAATAAATTGTAAGTTTTTGATAAAATTTTATAAAGTGCAGCTCTGATTCTCTCAGTTTTTTTACATTTTTGACAAACTGTTAAGCCATTAGCTTTAAATTCACATATTTTACAAATTTCATCTTTAGAAATTTCAATGTTCCACGACATCTTTGCAATTGAAACAAGTCAAACAACTTTGCTCATTTGGGTAAGTTAAAGTGTATTTCTGCGCGTGTTCTGTATGCGCGCATTCGAAAAAAATTTGCATATAAAGCAGTTTCAAGTTTGTCTTTATATTTATGAGACAGCGTAATTTTTTATTTATTTTTATTATTCAAGATGAAATTATTTTATTTAAATTAAAACCCCTATAAGAGATTCATGTCAGTGTTCTTAATATGAGGTATAAAATTTAATTTCTTTTAACTGAATTAATAAAATGTAATTTCAAAAACATCTGTCTTTATATTTATGAGACGCACTGTACATAATGACAGGGGCGGCATACTATATGTAGCACCAGCTTTTAAAGGAAGATAACTTTTAATGATATATTTATGTAAGGCAATGCCCAATAGCAATATAAAAGCAATAAACATCAAATTGTTAAAAACAGACTAATTTAATTAGAATTAATCACATAAATACTATGGGATTTGCGACTAGTTTGCACTGAGTGGATCTCTCAATATGCTTCCCATGTCTTTAAAAGTTAATAAAAAACCTATCTGGAAAAACGTGGCATGGACCAAGGCAGCATTGCAACTTTGCAACCTCCTTTCAAAGCGTGCTTAGCACAATACCAAGTTTAAACTTTGATCAAGGGTTTTGCTTTAGCTACACTGTTAAAAGAAAAGATTGTTACTACGCTGAATTTAGTTTTATGAAATGCCAAATGAAGTTCATTGTCAGTACCAAATTAAGTTCACAATAAACAGATAAGGATAAGATTAAAAAAAGTGTTATACAGAATAGTAATATCTGATTTTATTTAGATATCATATATCTTTGAACTGTTATTGTATACCCATTCATACTTTTCTAGTATATACAGCTATACACAACCTCACGTTGTATAGTTTGTTACAAAGTCTTATTCCTTTAGCAATGATTTTTAAAAAAATAATACAGTTAATAATTCACATATTTATTTATGGAACCCACTGAGCATGACTAATACTTGCACTTGACCATTTATTTATATGTAGACAACCCCTAAGAAAAATTTAAGTATAGCATTAAATAATACATATGATTACTAATCCACTGGTACCAGTCATAATTTTATATGATAATTTGTGGCAAAGTTAGTATGCAGTGTTTTATCTCTCATACTTTTTTTTTTTTTCGATGACAGTATTAGGATTAAACTACCAGGTCTGTTTTCATTAAAAGAGTAACATGATTTTTTTTTTTTTTTTTTTTTAAATTATGGTCCATTATTTTGATGAGTGACTGAAGTCATTTTCAAAATCAGTTAATGGCATAGAGTTGCATGCACAGTCAAAAGCAACATTCTAGAACACTTGAAACACATGATTGTGAACACTACAGCAGGATAAAAGCATGTTAAGGTTTAAAATTAACTTTTCTAAATAAACAAAATGATTGTAACCAGTTATAAGAGCAAATACTTCTATTTTCTATTAAATAAAAGCTAATGTATTTTAAAGCTTGCTTATGCTATGAAGATGAATATATGTTCTGCTTCATAATAGAAAGGGAATGAAATATAAGTTATCCTTAAACTAGTCATGACCTTCTTGCTTAATTTATACACTTTACATGAAATATAACAAAGCATTTAGAGAATATTTTAAGCATGCATATATGGATAATTAAAACATACAAACCTAAAAAAATCTGCAAGGAATGTATAATACACAAGTGGAGTGAATATAGTAAAATAAATATATGCTGTGACATCAACAACACTAAAAAAAATAATAAAATAAAATTAACATTTAAAAAATATCATTAAATATGATATTAATAACATTAAAAAGCAACAACAACAAAAAATGATATTTTCAGAGCTTTTCATATTTTTAACAGGGATGGATCTTTTTGTAAAACAAACTAACTACGAAAAGAAATAAAAATGATGCAAATTATCATGTCATAAGTTAATTAACATTTTATAAACAAACAAAGAACAGATTATTATATAGTTCATCTATTGCTAATTTTAGACCTACTTTTTTCTTAAGTTTAAAAATTTACTTAAAACATATTAAACAGTTTTTTACAGCACACATAACAATTATTTATTCTTAAAATATAGATTAGTTTTGACTGTCATAAAATATTAAAAGTAAAGTATTACATCAATATAGGTGACAAAAACTATTGCTAGGTTGGTTGGTTGTATTTATGACGGCCAATTATCTGCACGAGGGATATAGGCCCAGGGGGGAGTGCCCTTTGTGGGGATCTTTCTAAGGGAACCTAACCCGTATTAACGCTTGGAAATCCAAGGTTCGAAGAAAACCATGAAAACTCCGAACGATTAGGCCGACGGGAGCGATTGGGATCGAACCCAGCACCTCCCGTCTACCAGCTTCGAGAGCAGAACCTCTCAGCCACTGGTGGGGCACTATTGCTAGGTATCAGATTTTTAGGAGTTACATGACACATACCACAAAAACATTGCATTTGATACCAAATGCCCAGATTTTTCAGAGTACAAAACCTTTTTAAATTTTCACATGTTCTTATTTACAAAAGTAAACTTGCCTACCAATGCCCAGGTTCACAAAAGGTAATATCTATCCATGTTTTTTATTTTGTTTTTTAAATCCAGGACAGATGGATGGCATTTTAAAACTACAGAAGAAAAAAAAAAACTCACAAAAAATTTGAAAACAATCTCTACATTTAAAAAAAAATAGTAAGTATTAATCTTATTAGGATTCTGTACTTAAAAAGTAAAAACGGAACCATTATAAGATCACTACTGTGTCTGTCTGTCCAACTGTCACAGCCATTTTACTCGTAAACTATGAAACGTGGAAAGTTCAAATTGGGGACATAATAAAGACTATTGACCCACTTATTTACAGATTAGTAAACATTTACAAATATTTTTAGGAAAAATGTACAGGGGCTAATTAAGTACTTTGAAAAAAAAATTTTTTTCTTTGTATATCGTGTGAAAACTTTCGTAATCCTGGGCTCAAAAATACATTTCATTTAATTTTAGGTACTATATTTTCAGAGATATCGTCAAGAATGTAGTTCAAAAATATGTCCCCTTCCCCATTTATTTCCAAATCTACTGAAACTAAAAATTATGAAAAAAAATAGAGGTAGTAGAGGTTAATTTAAACCTTGCAGGAAAATTATAGCGATTACCCTACGTCACATAGTTTTTGAGAAAAGTGCATTTTTCTGTTACACATAAATTTCGATTTGCGGGCAATCAGCAAAGGTGTTGAGGAGCACAGGAGGTAGCTATCATAGCAGACATATAAAAGCATTGTTGATAATGATTTAAAAAAAAAATTGTTGCTAATTAGACGAGATAGTAACCCTTAAAGACATGGATGGTTTGGACATACATAATGACAGGAATGTTGTACTCTATGTACCATCAGCTTTTAAGGCCCAGATAACAATTTTTATTGATATGTTTGTGTAATATAATGCCGGTAGCAGTAGAAAAGCAATATAAGTTGAATTGTTAAAAACCGACTAATTTAATTAGAATTAATAACATAAATACTATGGGATTCATGACTAGTTTGGATTGAGTGGATCTCTCAATACGCCTCCCATATCTTTAAAAGTAATTAAAAACCTATCTGGAAAAACACGGCATGGACTAAGGCGGCATTTGAAATTTGCAACCTCCTTTCGAAGGGCACTTAGCACAATGCCAAGCTTAAACTTTGAACAAGGGTTTTGTTTTAGCTACACTGTAAAAAGAAAAGATTATTACTACGCTAAATTTAGTTTTATGAAATGCCAAATGCACTACTTTTATTGTCTGTACCCAATTAATTTCATCATAAACAGATTAGGATAAGATTAACAAAAGTGTTATACAAAATAGCAGTATTTGCTATTATTTAGGCTTCATATTTCTTTGAACTTTTATGGTATAACCATTCACACTTTTCTAGTAAATACAGTTATACCCAATCCTATGTTGTACAGTTTTTACAGAGTCTAATTATTCTTTTAGCAACTTTTTTTTTTAATATTACAGTGAATAATTCATATATTTATTGTACGAGACCCTCTGAGCACGAGTAATACTCACACTTGACCGTTTATTTTAAATAAAAGTTACCATCAATACAACGAAAGAACTAACAGTAGGAGATATTTTTTATACCCCCCTCCCCCCCAAAGTCCTTGCAATTGCGATTTTAAAATGCGCAAAAAACAGAAAATTTGAAAACAACCTTCAGGAAAGAATTGTTTTTGAATAGTAAATATTCATATTTTGTATAATGAAAGACACCATTAGTACCACTAAAGTACTGATAGTAGGTAGGTACATATATATTTTAATATGTCTATCACATGGACGACATTTTAAAACTGCAGAAAAATCAAAAAAATTTTAAAACAACCTCCAGAAAATATCTTTATTTGAAATAGTAAGTATTCATCTTTTTAAAAATAAAAGATACCATCAGTATCACGAAAGTTGACAACAGATAAATTCTTTTTTTTTTTTTTTTAATCTCCTTCCGAGCCTGGCAATTAAGATTTTAAAATGTACACTAAATAGAAAATATGAAATCAACCTCCAGAACATATTCTTTTTGAAATAGTAAATATTCATATTTTTAAAAAAGTAAATTACATTTTGTACCGAGAAGGTACCGGCCATTAGGAAATGTCTTTATTCTTTTTCCTTTGATCACCGAGAATCGCAATTTTAAATATGAAAAATACAACATTTTCTTCTTGTCTGCTAGCTACATGCTCGAAAAACCAGATTTTCTCCAGACATGCATTAAAGCATTTACAACACAGGAAAATTAAAGCTTGTTGATTGGCATTTGATGAGGATTTTAATTAATATCTTGGTTAATTATGAAAAAAAATAAAAATTTGAGTCTGAGGTACACTGGGACCTGCCTTTGTCTATCCATAACCAAATATGTAGACCTCTACATGTAATAGATTTCTGCCTGGAATAGGCACATTACTCATCATCAAAACATGTACTGTTGATAGAATCACCAATATACTATGTGTAATTTCAATTGACTTCTAAAGATCAGTTTCCTGGTTCTTACCTTGCATAAGTAATAGTGTTGTTAGATCTACTGTCACCAAATGTTGGACAGGGAGACAAAAAAAAAAAAAAAAGCAGGACAGCTCCTTCTAAATCAGGACATAAAAGTATGGTAAATCTTATGAAAAATTAACTTCTTTATAACGAAATTCTATCTTTAATGTAAAAAATGCATGGTCCTCATGGAAGGAATACCATACAATTATACATGCTAAGTAGGTTGGTTGATTTTTGACGGCCGATTATCTACTCTAGGGATATAGGCCCGAGGGGTGATTGCCCTCCATGGTGGTCATTCTAAGGGAACCTAACCCGTATTTGCGCATGGAAATCCATGGCTCGAAGAAAACTCCGAACGATTAGGCCGACAGGCACGATTGGGTTCGAACCCAGCACCTCTCGTCTACCAGCTTCGAGAGCAGAACCTCTCAGCCACTGGTGGGGCCATGCTAAGTAGGAAAACTGTATAAAATGGAATGTTTCTTCGGTCCTTTTAGATTTCATATTAGTCTATTTTATTGTACTAAATAAACACAATAAATTAATACAGTACAATTTGTGAAAATGAAATCGCTATGGAACAAAACAAAATTCTTTTTTTGAAGTTTTCCTGGATGAGCAGTTATCCATGAACCTTCTATAAACTATGGAATTTTACGCTCAACCCAGAATTCTGTTATAAACAAGTTCCATTTTTACAGGTTTTACTGAACAAAGTACAGTCGTGAGAAAAAAAAAAGTAAACACCCCCTACTAACTCTTCAACAAATTATCGTAGACAAAAGTTACTGGTACTGAATAAAGTTACCTGGTACCAGTTCAAAATAAAGTCTACTTTTAAATTATGTACATAAAAGTTGCTTAGGGGCCATCTATATATTAAAACAAATCCAAACTTCATTTTTTTCAATGGCAATACCCAATTTTAATGGGATATTTCAAATCTTCGGTTAAAACTATGCCTAGACATCAAATTTCAAGTCATTTGAATGATAAGTTTTTGAATTATAAACATTCAAAATTTAGTGCTTCTAATGATAAATTACATTTTCATATTTTTACTTATATCTCCTGAAATTATGCTCCTAATGTGCTAATTTTTTGTGTAGCAATAATACTAATACAGTCGAACTTGGATAATTCAAAGTGCAAGGGACCACTGCAAAACTTCGAATTATCCAAAAAAAAAATTTTTTTATGTCGAAAAATAATCAATCGCAAAAGAAATTACGAAAAAAAATATGTTTATTAATTTTAAATAAAGAAACTACAGCTTTTTAAAATATTGAGATATTTCAGATTGCTTTAAAGAGCTTACTTGATTTTTTTTAACTAAATCTTCAAGGATATCTACAGCTCGAAACACAGCTTCACTCACGTTAGATTGTCCTTCTACATAACGACGATATTCAGCTAGATGAAAGACTGCCTCACTTGAAGTTGAAATCGTTCACTGTTCTTCTACTTCATCTTCAATATCTTTATCGTCTTCTGTTGCAATGTTCTTATTATTTAGAACTTATGATAGAATATCTGTATCAGACAGCTCTCCACAAATGTTTATGTTTTTATCAATGTCGACGTAATCATCAAATGGTATGCTGTTTTCCCCATGCAACTGGGGGAGGTAAATTTTCTTCATCTAAAAGCTTGCTAGGGACAGTGTTCCTGATGAATCCTGCTTTCCAGAAATAGTTTGCTATTGTTTTTTGGATCACTTTGGACCATGCATTTAAACACATTCTTGATGCATCGAGGAGGGTAATGGGAAGCTTTTGGGAAGATTCAGTAAAGAGATGTTGAACGACTAGGCATCTGTAGAAATGCTTCAGATTTTTAATGATGCCTTGATCCATTGGTTGTACCACTGAGATCATGTTTGGCAGAAAAAATTCAACTGTGACATTTTCCATAGCGAGTATCGATTTATGGGCCATGCAGTTATCAATAAACAGGATGATTTTTCTGTTTTTTCTTTGGTACGTGCGATTGAGATCTAGCAGCCATTCTTCAAAAAGATTTCCCATCATCCAGGCTTTCATGTTAGAATGGTATTCTAAAGGCTTTGTTTTGACATTGTTAAAACACCTTGGATTTCTTGATTTTCCAACCATCACTAAAGGTAATTTCTCAGTGCCGTCCATGTTTGCTCCCACAAGTAGGGTTATTCAGTCTTTACTGCGTTTTCCTCCACTACATTTTTCACCTTTAAATTCCAAAGTCTTTGCAGGGGTACATTTGAAAAAAAGTCCACTTTCATCGACATTAAAAATGTCTATGTCCTGTGCTCAATGATTTGAACATTTTTTTTTCCACTCATTTGTTGCATCTTGGTCCACACTTGAACTTTCACCACACACAGACTTAAAGGAAATTTCCTTTCTTTCCTTACATCTGGCTAACCATCCGGAGCTTGCTTTGAAGTTGTTGTTTCCTAAGCTGACAGCAAATTCTTCCGCTTTTGCACGAACAAGAGTTCCACTGAGAGAGATGTTTTTGTCCCGCGCTTGCTTAAACCACTTCAAGACACACTCATCCACATCAGGATTATCGTGTTCTCTAGCTCGTTTGCGATTTTGATTAATTTCAAAATTTTTGCTTTATTTTTCAAAAAGGTCAAAAGAGTGTTAGGTGCTATTCCATACTCTTTTGCGATGATGCATTTTTTCTTTATACCCTTTCTACCTCACGAATCACAGCAATTTTTTCATCGAAAGATAAGGTTTTATGCGGGACACGGGGCTTACTCAACGACAGGCTTGCACTGAACTCTCACAAGAAAAACTAAAAGCACAATGAAGAAAACTCAAGCGACTATAGACCTGGTTTCATAGGAATTGCAACACGTGTCATCTATGATTTATCACATTGGCGAGAGTAGCATGTGTCACTTACAAGGGAAAAAGCATTCGTTCCTCCTCCCTTTATCCCTGCTCTGTTTCCTAAAACAGATAAGAATATTCTCCCACCCCCTTCTCTTCCCTAATGAATTTTCCACAATAGCTGAAAATAATGCGGCCAATTTTCAAATAACTGCATTGAAACTAGATTTTGTCATTTTTGAAAGGTAAAAACTTCGAATTAAAGAAGTTGGACTTCGAAATAACCAAGATTTTTTAGCATTAACTGAATACAAGTTTCAAGGGAGTGACAAAAAACTTCGAATTATCCACGAATTCGAATTAAAGATGTTTGAATTATCCAAGTTCGACTGTATACCCAAACATAAATACGTTGAATTTGAAATTTTTATAATTTTATGATGTGAATTATGAAATAAATATTCAAAAGAATTATGAATTACAACCTACAGTTTTTTTGATGGATTTAGATTTATTGAGTCCTGCTGTATGGAAATCCAAAATTTCACATTTTTCTTACAAGTAATTTTCAAATTATGCTTAAAAAATGGCAAAATGATGTTTAAAGGGTCCGTCTGTGATAGAAGTGACTAGATATTTTGAAATTTCTTCTACTGTCATGTAATCTAGCAGGCTTCATTGGCTGCTTGAGTGGTGCTTAAGGTGCCTTGATCAAGAAGGGGGCTCTTTCGGTTAACAATCGAGTACAGAACTTTAATTTGGATACAGCCCTTAAAATACGCTCATTTTAAAATAATTTCTCAGAAACTTATGGTATGAATTGCATAAAAATGTGTTTTTAGTCTAATTGAAGGGTGTGGAGTTCATTTATGCTGTCAGAATTGTGTACTGCTATTGAAAAAAACAAAGTTATAGTTCGTTTTAATAAGTAGATGGCCCCCTAAGCAAATTTTATATACATCATTTAAAAGTAGACTTTATTTCCAATCGTTCGGCACCAGTAACTTTCTTCTACGATAATTTGTTGAGGAGTTAGTAGGGGGTGTTTACTTTTTTTTTTTCATTCTGTACATTAAAGCCTGTAATAAGAGAATCGCTATGAACCAGGAAAATAAAATGATTTAGACAAGTTTCTGTCTTAGATAGATTTGTACAGTGTACCTTTCGGTTGAACCACAAAACTCTTCTGTTAAAGACTAGTTCACAAATTTTTTTACATTAAGTTTCAGTCAATGCAGACTAATAACAGTATATACTAA
The DNA here is from genome assembly GCA_963932465.1 of Maratus speciosus. NCBI lineage: Eukaryota > Metazoa > Arthropoda > Arachnida > Araneae > Salticidae > Maratus > Maratus speciosus. The sequence continues at coordinate 258,659,247 of OZ010796.1, read as the reverse complement.
AAGAAATTTATAATATTTTGTGCATCATGAAAAATAAGTCCCATGCAGTGGTTGTGTGGCACAGGTCTTGGTAATGTCTGAAAATCGGGATATCCTGCATAAATTGAGACACCGGCCAACACTAGTCAGTAACTATGGCAACACCACATTTGGCTGACCAAACGCTTCACATTTTTCAATGATAACGGACAGATGAAGTGAGGAGGAAAGATGTTCTTGAGAAGCCAATTGAAATTACATAGAGTATAGCACAATCTGCATGCACAATACCATCTTCACTGTCATCCTTCTTATTTGAAATTTCGGTTACTTTGAAAATTTTAAACAAAACTTTATTTTTTAATTACTAGATTTTCAACTGTTATTTGTAAGCTGCATTTTATAACTGACATTAATTTTTTTTTAATTTCCCCCTGTCAAAACAGGATGCACATTCATAAATATAGTAATGAAAAATGGACACTTTTTTCTGCTTTCATTGGACTTATTTAAGAATAAAAGATCAAATCGCTCACCTGCAAGAAAAGTGACACATCTTGACAAAAGTAAATTTCAAGGGACAGGGAAAAAAAAAAAAAATTGCACGATTTTACCATAACATGAAATTATAGCACTTAGCTCTGCATGCAGGAATAAAAATGTACATAAAAGCATAAAACACTTAAGAATAAAGATGTAGGATGAGGTTTAGAGGGTTGGGTAATTTTACCTCTCCACACAATCCACCTCTCTTCTGCAGTCACAAATGGACATATAGCGTAATAAGTGATTTTCCGTATAACTACACTTATGAAACTTTTGGTGTAGCAAGGTGCACCTATGACAGACCTATTAGTGGAATAAAATGCAAAATGAATTTTTCCGAGATGTGTCACTTTTTTTGTGGGTGAGCAAATGAAATTTAATAATGTGAATGTGACATTGTATTTGTTATTTTTTCACCACATTTAAAAAAATTAAATATGAATTTTCATTTTAAAAACATGGGATGGGACATTTTTCTTTTTAATTGGTTTATTAATCTAAAATTTTAATTATTATCATCAAATTTATATATTTAAAATATGTTAAAATGTTTCAAGATGTTATTCTGAAAATTTCCATTTTGTACTAGCGAAAAATAATTTGTAGAAAATTATATTGTAATATAATTTACAATTTATTTTTTGTATAAACAATTTCAAAAAAATATTTCTGTTTAAACTGTCCTACCCCTCTCTAATCTTCCCTATATTTATACAGCAGACTGTTTTATTTAATATCTTAACTTTCCCTTTCTTTCTTGAATTTCACTCTATGCATCACTTTACCTTATAAAAATAAGTTTTGTGTTGTGAGAACAGAAAGCTTATTCTTGCTTGCTACTAACACAGTAAAAAGATATTTTTCTTCTTTAATGAGTTATTCTACATTTATTTCCCTTTTAACTGTGTCTGTTGCTCATATATGAAAGTACATAGTGTATGATTAGTTACAGCCATAGGCATTAGGGTGGAGCGCTCGCCTATGGAAAAAAAAAAAAATTCTTCAAATCAAAATTGGTCAGGGTGGGAAAGTTGCTCTATCCGATCCTCATTCTGAATATAAAATATCTTTGAAAAATATTAATATTAATATTAAATACTGCCCCAAGGTCCTTGACTATTGAGAAAAAAAACGTAAAAGCGCTCGGCTATGGAAAATATTTTTTTTTTTCAAATCAAAATGAGGCGGTGTGGGAAAGTTGCTCTATCATATCCTCATTCTGAATAAAAAATATCTTTGAAAAATATTAATATTAAATACTACCCCAAGGTCATTGAATATTGAGAAAAAACGTAAAAGTTGTGCATTTTCCCATATTATTTCTCAAATATACAAACTATTTTATTAATTTAATTTAAAAGGATGATCATCGAATTATTATTATAAATTTATAGTAAAATTATGTAATATTTATATCATATTCGCTTTTATTATGCTTACTCAACGACTATATATTTTTTTAATATATGAAATTTGGGTAATTGTAATTGTTTTATATTTTTTACTTAACCTGTGTAAAAAAATATAATTTGAAATTATTCTTAAAGAACTATAGTAATAAGATAAAAATAATTTACTATTGCAATTTACAAGTAATGAAGTTACCATTTTATAGTAGTCCATACTGTTTTTTGGTTTCAATAACTGCCTTTTTTTCCGAGACTCCAGACAAGTTTTAATGAGCTCAATGTGTCTCAAAGGACCACAAACAGCAGAAGAAGCCTCCGTAACAAGTTTCACACATCTTTCAGTGGCTTGATTGTGACAAGGGAATAGTTTAATCTTAGGTAAGATGTCTTCATCTATTGCCTTTGGATTTAGGATACACTTTGTAAGAATGTTATGATCAAAGAACTTAGCTAATGGTGGTTGTATCACGGTCACTTCAGCCCAATTTATAGAATCTATATAGACTTTGGCTTCAAAATTTATCTGTATGTAAAGAATTTCTTGACTTTCGAGACTATTGTTCTGCGAAGTGCCAAAGCTCTTACACAGTATGTAAGAGTGTTGGCACTACGCATAATAATAAAATCTTGAAAGTGAAGACATTCTTTACGTACATTCAAGTTACCTGAGATCACGTACATAAAGAATTTTTTGACTTTCGAGATTTTATTATTCTGTGCAGTGCCACTCTTATATAGTATGTATGAGTGTTGGCACTATGCAGAATAATAAAAGTTTCATGAAAATAAACGATCACGTTACCTGAGAGACCAAAGACTATATCAATTTCATAAATTAGGCTGAAGTGACCGTGACAGAACCACCATTAACTAAGTTCTTAGATCATAACATTCTTACAAAGTGTATCCTAAATCCAAAGGCAATAGATGAAGACATCTTAGCTAAGATTAAGCTATTCTCTTGACACAATCAAGCCACTGAAAGATGTGTGAGACTTGTTACAGAGGCTTCTTCTGCTGTTTGTGGTCCTTTGAGATGCCATGGATACATTAAAACATCTGGAGTCTCGGAAAAAAATGCCAGTTTTTGAAACCAAAAAACAGTATGGACTACCATAAAATGGTAACTTCACTGCTTGTAAATTAAATAGTAAATTATTTTTACCTTATTACTATAGTTCTTTAAGGATAATTTCAAATTATATTTTCTTACACAGGTTAAGTAAAATATGTAAAACAATTACAATTACCCAAATTTCATATATTTAAAAAAAGTATAGTCATTGAGTTAGCATAATAAAAGCAAATTTGATATAAATATTACATATTTTTACTATAAATAGATAATAATAATAATAATAATTCGATGATCATCCTTTTAAACTAAATTAATAAAATAGTTTGTATATTTGAGGGGGAAAAAAATGGGAAAATGCACAACTTTTACATTTTTTCTCAATATTCAATAACCTTCGGGGCAGTATTTAATATTAATATTTTTCAAAGATATTTTTTATTCAGAATGAGGATATGATAGAGCAACTTTCCCACACCGCCCCATTTTGATTAGGGAAAGAATTTTTTTTTTTTTCCACAGGCGAGCGCTTTTATGTTTTTTCTCAATATTCAATGACCTTGGGGCAGTATTTAATATTAATATTTTTAAAAAATATTTTATATTCAGAATGAGGATCTGATAGAGCAACTTTCCCACCCTGGCCAATTTTGGTTTGAAGAAAAAAAAAATTTCGGTCACCCTAATAGGCATAGAGTTTTGAAAATTATTGGTGGAGCTCAACTCTTATATAACTCTTTTCCACACAAATACAGTGAGCAAAAAAAATACTTGCACACCAGGTAAATTTGTTGTAGCATATGTATAAATAAATAAAAAGCAACTAAGAATTAAAAATACCAACACTTTTACAAAACAAATGAACATATTTAATGTCTGACTTAATAATTATATTTAAAATATGAAAACATAAAAGAATAGCATTTGTACTGCCAAAAAAATATTTGCACACTAGCAATAAAAATAGAACTAGAGGAATTATTTATAAGTTAAAAACAGTGCTAATATTTAGTATGCATGCCCTTTGCTTCAATTACAGCTTGTAATCGTCTGGGCATTGATTCTATTAATTTGTGACATGTTTCACTGCTGAAGAAATTTTCTTTTTCCTTATTTTCACATCCAAAATATGCCATAAATTTTCAATCAGATTGAGGTCTGGTGATTGTGGTGGTGTTTTCAATTGATTTATTACATTATAAAGCTACCATAACCTCGTAATATATGCAGTGTGTTACGGATCGTTATCCTGTTGGAAATAATATGAATTAGGAATTTTTAATTTCAGAGCACTATTAGATAAATGATCTCGCAATATATTAATATATTGTTTAGCATTCATATTGCCTTCAATAAAGGTCATTTCGCCAACTCCGTTAAAAGACATGCATCCCCAAATCATTACATGACCACCACCATGTTTTACAGTTGGTTTCAAGTTTTTAATTTGAAGAGAAGTATTTAGCTTTTGCCATACAGTTTTCTTACCATCTGAGTCAAAAACATTGAACTTGCTTTCATCGGAAAAAATAACAGTTTCCCAAAACTCTAGTAGTTTACTGACATAAGCTTTTGCAAATTCAAGTCTTTTAACCCTATTTGTTTCACTAATAAATGGTTTTTTTTTCGAGGGGCTCTTCCTTGAATATTTGCATCATGAAGAATATTTCTAATTGATTGTGGTGTAACTATTGTTCCTGACGTTGAAGCGATATCAACAGCCAATTCTCGAGCACTTAGAAAAGGGTTTTTTGAAGATTCTTTTATGATGGCTCTCCTTTGCCTGGTATTTAGCTTTCTTGGACACCCAGTTCGCGGCTTTTTTATTGTCGAACCAGTTTTTTTTCTTCTTAATTACATAACGAACACTAGAAAAGTTTAGATTTAATTTTTTACCTATTCCTTGGTAACTTAATCCGGAATTGTGAAGAAATATAATCTTCTCCCGGGTAGCAACAGACAGTTCACACGTTTTCAGTGCCATTAGAACAAAAACTCCCCAGAATCCCTGCTCCAGTTAATATATTACGTGACTTTAAAGTGCAGGGCTAATGTACTGCCGGACTGATATGCAAAACATTTGCATAATGTTCACATTTAATGCCTTTTTTAACAGTCAATGCTTCTTGTGCAAATACTTTTTTGGTATGAGAAAATATTAATTTATTTTTTAAAATGTGTAATATTATTGTTTAAGGAAAATGGGTAGTTATTTTTATTTTCTTCTTATTTAAATAAATGAATAATTAAGAGAACAGTATCAAATTTGCTTTCTATGGTTACTTATGCAAAAAATCGTCTGCGTGCAAATACTTTTTTTGCTCACTGTATATGTATCTGTACATAATAGGGATCGATTATTAATTTAATGAACCTTATATTGTTAAAGAAATCACAAGTTAAGTAAAAAGGTATGACAATTAAAAAATTTAAATGTACAGTCATATTTATAAAATGATACACGTAATATTATATGCAAATCGTTTAAATTACATTGAAAATTTACTTAGAATAATGTCTTTTTCTGAATATGGATATCTTTGTGTATTTTTTTTTTATATGACATTTTGGCTACAAAAGTTCATTTTAATTTAAAAAATACAACATTAAGGGAAAAGAATTTTTTATTGTTGTTTAACTCTATAACAAAAATAAAAGGGGGCAGGGGGGGGGAATTGGCAAAATAAGAAATATCTGCTACAAAAAGGCACATTAAAGGTTTCATAAAATATTAGAAATAAAAAAACTAAAAGCTGCTTTTTATATATTTGAGGAAAAAAGTGTTCACTTTAGCAATTATTACTGGGGCTCAAACCCCATGAGCCCATACCATGGTTAGAGTTGCCCTTTTTTTTTTTTTTTTTTTTTTTTTTTAATAGGATTTTTAGAAACACAATGCCATAAATATAAATAAATTACTTTAAAATTTAATAAATTAATTCATTGTATTTTTGAATATTAAACTATCAAATTTATAATCTGTAAATTTCAACAATGCATTAGAACAATAAATGCATAATATGGCCTTATACTTTCAGGCTGAATGTACGGCTGGAGAACCATAATAACCGGTTACTGTCAATTATCTGGCAAACAGGCCGGATCAGTCAAATGCAGTATGTTCACCAGATATCCGTCGCACCCTTTTATGATAATAGGTATAGGTTAAGTAATTTACGTTTTTACAACAGATGACTTTTATATTGTTCTGTTAAAATTTACTTTGATTTATTGTTTATTCTTTTAAAATTTTAATAAATTTATTTGTTGCTTTTAACTTTGTCATCTTTTCTTTTCACCATAAATTCAGTTAATCTTTTATTGCAGTTAATGTTTTTCATAAATGTTTATTTCTATTTTGATAAAAACTTAACTTTAATCCAATACATTTAATCTATTTATTTATGGGGTTAAAATACTGCATTTATGCTTTTATTTGCACGCTGCCTTTTCCACAAACCCCAGCCATTAACTTATTTAGTAGTAAAACATGGGAAAGCTGGAAACTAAGCATGAGCTAATTTAAAATATATCAAATCTATTCCAAAATTCACCAGACTAGGTTAAAATCAAAAAGGTACAAGTGACATATATGCAATTCTGAGTGAATGTTTTGTTGTTGTATAATATTTCTATGCATCATCTAGAAAATCTTACATCTTTCTGCAATTAACATTTTATACATAATTTAGTCCCCATAACAGAACTGATCTCAATTTTTTTAGAAAACGTCACTTGTAACAAACCTTTTTTCTAAAATCAACCAAGCAAACAAAACTGTGTTTATTGTGCAACTTAATTATGCAGGATGACTATTTTTCCTATTACTTGGACCAATCTGAAAACATGCTGCATCTATTTTAAATGATTTTTATTGCAATTTTATAATGTGATAGACACGAATAAGACCAAGTTCCTTAAAAATAAACAAATAAAGGTAAAAATTTCAACAGTGTAATAAAGCACCTTTATATGGATTTACATACTTAAAAAATGGTCTCATATGTTTTATGAAATTTAACAAGAAATTTTCACCATTCATTAAAAAAAAGTAAACAAATTTTTGTGAAAAGATAAAATAACTACCATAGTCCATGCTCCTCTCTGTAATATAATAATCCACTCCCAACAGCTTGAGAGATATTCAACAGATCCAGAAAAAGTATATACCAATAAAAAGATCGTTTGGCTGAAAGATAAGGAAAAAGTTCCATTTTAGCTTAGAAACAAATACATATTCTTATACAATAGACTCCCTCAAATCCTCAACCTTAAAATCCGCACATCATCGCAAATGTAAACAATGAAACTTTCAGTTCAGATGCAAGGGCAAAATTACAAATTTTTTTTATTTTATATCATTCCGTATGTATTTTAATATGTGATTTCTCAATAATATGACTGAACTTGTGGTTTTTCATGAAGGAAGTATAAATTTATATTATTAAGACTGGCTAAACCTGAAACAAAATTTCCTTACTTTATGATTTTGATGTGAATTAATAGAATACCTTTCTGGGGAAAGTTTCATTGAATAATTCAAGGAAAATGTATCCCTTTATTATGCCTATTTAATTATACATTAATTATTTACTTGATCTTTACTTTTAATAATTTAATCATTTTTTAAATTACCTTACTTCCTATCATTTTAATTTATTACTTAATTATTTTAATATTTTACTATATTACAAGCATTTATTATAATTTTGACTATATTATTACATTCAAATTACTGTTTAAAAATGTAAACAAAGCAATGACCAGAAATCACAAAATTCTACAATCCACACAACCTTTGGTCCCAAGCTGTTCAGATTTGAGGAAGTTACTGTGTTATCATCAATAGCATTAAATGATATTTTTTCACTTACATGGAAGAGCAAGCCTATCACGAAGTTTAGTCCATGGCAATATAAGAATGGTTAAATAAACCTGAAATAGAAGACCAAATAATTTAATGACTTGTTGGTTTAATTCTTTTGCCACTGTGACAGCAAATATGTCCCATCAAAAGAACATATTCAAAGGTGAAAGATGAAAAAATAAAAAATAAATAGAAACAACATTCCCAAAATTGTTAAATTTATACATAAATTAAAATACAATGATTTACTTTATACAACTATACATATTTCAAAAAATTAAATAAGTGATTTATTTTAAAAACAAATGTAAAATTTTAATGATTTAAATATCAATTTAAAATATAGACCATACATTAACAAACCATAAAACAACAAAAAATCTGAAAGAAAATTCTGGTTCAAAATTATCCAATTTTATTGACACACTTTTAATGAATTTGGTCCCAGTATTTAGCCATGTAAAACATCAAATCAAGAATGCAAGTAGTTTCCTTTGATAAAACTAAATTTCAACTATTTACCATGTTCACATTTTTTGCAATAATGATAAAGAGAACAGAATAATATTTGAAGATTAGAAAATTCATTTTCCATTAATAAGAAATATATTTATGAGATATAATATATACATAATATATCTCATAATATGTATATATTATATCTCATTATCATTATAATATTACAGTTGGATGGAGCTTCATTTGTTTCTGGTTTAAGATAGACTTTGATTGGAATGTGCGGGTTCTGTTAGGTGTATGTCGATGGAAATTATTTTGTCTTTCTTGGACCAGGATACAGTTTGATAGATTTTTTTTCGAGTTTGAATCAGGTTTTAGGTTGACTTCAAATGGAACTTTCAGGTTCTGGTCATGGTTGCATTTTGATGGAAATTATTTTGTTCATACATGTCAACATAGGCCAGGTTTTGATTGGATGGAATTTTCTTTTGTGTCATGTTCAAATTGGTTTTAGGGTAGACTTCAACTGGAATTTTCAGGTTCTGGTTGGTATGTGTCAGCGGGAACTATTTTGTCTTTTTCGGACCAAGTTATGGTTAAATGGATTATTTTTTCAGGTTCTGATTGGGTTTCTGGTTGACTTTCAGGTTCTGGTCGGTGCGTGTTGAAGGAAATTTTGTATTTTTCAGATGAGGTTAAAGTTCGGTGGAATGTTTTTTGGGTTCGGATTGGGTTTCAGGTTAAATTGGGATTTTCAGGTTCTGGTCGCGTTGTGTCTCGGCAGAAAGTCGAGATCGGGTTACAGTTGGATAGAATTTTCTTTTTATCTGGTTTGGATCAGGTATAGGGTAGACTTCAAATGGAATTTTCAGGTTCTGTTGAGTACGTGTAGACAGAAGTTATTTTGTCTTTCTAGGATCGGATACAGTTTGATGGATTTTTTTTTGGTTCTAATTGGGTTCTGGTTGACTTCAAATTAAATTTTCAGGTTTGTGGAGTTGCATTTTGACGGAAATTATTTTGTCTTGCACAGATTGTGTTAAGATAGGATGGATCTTTATTTTGTGTTATGTTCAGAACAGTTTTAGGGTAGACTTCAACTGGAATTTTCAGCTTCTGGTCAATGTGTGTTGATGGAAATTATTTTGTCTTTCTCGTACCAAGTTACGGTTTAATGGATTATTTTTTTAAGTCCTGATTAGGTTTCAGGTTGCCTTTCAGGATCTGGTCAGTGCATGTCAAAGGGAATTATTTCATCTTTTTCGGATCAGGTTATGGTTCGGTGGAATTTCTTTTCGAGTTTGGATCGGGTTTCAGGTTAAACTGGAATTTCCAGATTCTGGTCGGTTGCGTTTTGATAGAAAATATTTTATCTTGCAAAGATCAGGTTATGGTTGGATAGAATTTTCCTTTTTGTCTGGTTCAAATCGGGTTTAGGGTAGACTTCAAATGGAATTTTCGGGTTCTGTTCAGTATGTGTAGACAGAAATTATTTTGTCTTTCTCGAATCAGGCTACGGTTCATTGGATTTTTTTCGGGTTGAATTCAGATGGAATTTCAAGGTTCTAGGCAGGTTGCCTTTCAACAGAAATTATTTTGTCTTGCTAGGATCAGGTTATGGTTCGATGGCATTGAAACAAGTGGTCAGTTTTTAATTAGCCTAATTCAATCTAGGCTTTTTGCAATGAGCCTAAAGATTTTAGGCTGTTTGAGAAATGAATTGCCTTATTCCAATTATCATAATGTTCTTTAGGCTCTTTGCAATAAGCCTGAAAAACATCAGGCTGTTTGGAAAAATGGAGATGATTCTCCAATTATCCTGGCTCTTTGCAAAGAGCCGGATTTCTCAATTAGCCTACGACATATATATGTAAAGTATGGACTTTACAATATTTTATTCTCTTCGCTTACATTACATGTTCATAGCCGAGTATACAAGAAAGACGAAGTAGTGTCTTTAGGGACCTGATTTATTGTTCTATTCTACTACCTATCCTTGTTGAAACCAGACATCATGGCAAGAGTTTATTGAGGGATGTTATGATCTCTTTATAGTTCTCAAACACCTGGTCAAGCTCCCATGACCTTTCTAGCACTTCATACATGATATACCGCCAAAAAGACTACAGGATTTCATCCTGTCTCCTGGTGTATATGAGAATAACTCGGATTGTTTTCAGCAGGGGGTCTTAGTGTTAAAGTGGGCATTTTCTTCAACCCTTATTGGTTAAATTCATTTTTAATGTGTTTTCTGAGGTCATCCAAGTCTTGCATCAGCTTGATTGCAACACTTCTTGTAATTTCTACCTTTGACATTAATGGTTATGCGTGACAGGAGTGATTGTGACTCAGAGTGAAAAACCCTGAAAAATAATTGATACAAAGTGAAAAACCTGAAAATCATCGACACAAAATATACCAATAATCAATTTATATAACAACTGATGCTGCAACAGCATGGCAATCAAATGACATATTTCTGCTATTGTTTGAAAGATACAATTTCCGAAAAACATAATTTGGTAAGCTTACATTAATTTCACTGAAAACTAAATGACTTCATCAGATGGAGAGTGCAATTTAACTTGCTAAATATTCAAAATTTGAATTCTACAAATCAGTAAATAAATTTATTCCAAGTACTAATGAAACAAGTACAAATTATGTATAAGGAATGGGATCTCTTAGTAGATTTAATGCAAGCCATATATATGATACCTAGTGATTTGAAAACAGTAAAAAAAAATTGTCAAAACCAATCCAATTTTACTTCTAAGTGGTTAAGTATTAGAGAAAAATAAATAAATATATAAATAAAAATAGAAAATTTGTTTTTTTTTAGCTTTGCTCTTATTTTTCTTGCTTTTTCCTGGGTATTACACATTACAGATATGAAATTCTGGACATTTTGTACTGAGATTGGGATGGATGACACAATACCAGGGGTGAGTCAGAATTTAAAAAAAAATGTATCTGAAATTCACAGCAACTTTTCTGAAAGGTTACAGCAGAAAGGGGAGGGGGGGAGAATCACTCCTGGTTATAATTATGTGTTTTTTCTGGAATCCTTTCACAAAATTTGCGTCTTTTCCGCGATCTTTCAGTGAAATTTGTGTTTTTTCACGATTATTTAAAGACATTTGCGTTTTTCTCTCCGTGATACACAAAATTTGCATTTTTTTCTGCATTCCTTGACGATATTTCCGTTTCCTCAGCGATCCTTTGATGAAAATCGCGTTTTTCCTGCAAGAGGGGCAGGGGGGGGGGGGGGGCAATCCCTGCCGGTTTTAATGTGTTTTTTCTGCGGCCTTTCAAAAAAAAAAAAAAGGGGGGCTGTAGTAAGTAAGAATGATATCCATGGTTTAATATTTAAAAAATACATAAAAATGTAAAATAAAATTCAGGTAATAAAAAATATATATATTATAAATCGTTAGCTGCATAAAGTTTCAAATTTAGGTTTTAGAGAATGAGATTGATAAAAATAAAATTCATGGCAGCTTTTAATAGTTGTGCAGTTTAAAAGAAAGAAATAAATAAAAATAAGTATTGTTATTTTTTTCAAAAAGGCCATAGTAAGTTAAGAATAAATGCTTTACCCAGTAGTTTTTAGGTAAATTTCTGATAAAAAGCAAGCGTAATTGGTTTTAAATTATATACTTAAAATTCTGTCACTTCATTGAATAGGTTAGACTGACAGCACCCTCTATCACTTTAAAGAATGAGGAATCACTTAGGAAATATAGAAATTTGTCACAATTTCAAAATTAATTTAAAAGCAACTAATTAAAAATTCAAGAATTTTTCTAATGAAACTTTCAAGTTATTTACCATCAAATTTTTATGGGAACTATCTAGTAATTACTTAAAGTTGGTCAGTCAGATAAAAAAAAAAATACATTTGGTGGTACACAGAAAAATATACCTGCACTCTTAAATTGAAACAACAATTAAGAGTAATAAGTTTAAGCAACTGTATATGAAATGTGAAATCCAAAAAAACTCAATTTTTTTCAGGCAATATCCTTAGAAAATGGAGGTATTATAGTTCCATAAGATAAACATGAAAAAAGAAATTGGACTGATTTACAGTTTTATGTATACCGCTGATTAAATATATATATACAAAGGGAAAAATACTAACCAAGCTGAAAATAATTGAGCTAATGAACCAAAACATCATTCCACCATGTGCAAACAATCCTTTCTTCTGCTCAAAAATATGGAAATTTTCATCTGGAACTGTTATTTCAAGAGCACCCTAAATAAAAAATTAAAAAAAAAAAAAAATGCACAATAGAAGTAAAGTTTTTTACGAATTAATTTTATTAATGATTTGTAAAACTTGTTAAAACAAAAATTGCAACTAATGAAAATGTGTCTTAAATGAGGGAAACAATAAATCCTGGTGAAAAAGAATAATCACCTATAATTAACATTGAAATATAATCTAAATCAACATGAGTTTTGTGCAAAAACTTCTGGTGTTATTTCTTATCAGCCAGTGTAATAGTAGATGTGTAGAAACATCACTTTTTTTAAAAGGATAAGCATGTACTGTATAAGCTTTACTGTATGTTTGTAGCTCATGCACTTGTGATATGATGTTTCAAGAAGATCTGACACACTGAATGTGTGATCTTTGAAAAATAATAATAAAATTTATGCTGAGATCAAAAGTAAAATTTTAATGAGCTGCATGTGAAATTCATTTATTCTTTTATATTGGTCAAGTCATAAGTAACTTCTGTTTTTCTTTTTAATCAGATATTTATTTTGCTTTTATTAAATAACAAAATTTGATTAATTTACTAGGTATTCGCCACTATTATTTATGACCTTCTCCAATCTTCCCGGCAGTTAATCATTTCCTTCCTTATGAAATATGATTGGTTTAGACTGGAAGAACTTTAACAACCTGACTGACTTGCTTTTTAGAATTGAAGGTTTTTCCCACTCAAAAATTTTTATAAGGAACAGAAAAAGTAGTAGTCTGTCGGAGCAAGGTCTGGAGAGTAGAGTGGGTGTGCAAAAACAGAACATCCAAGCTCAAGAAACAGACTTATAGTGATTGACATACGATCTTATTTATTCTGCTCACTGAGATTGTGATGTATTTAATCTTCCTGCTATATCTCTTGTTGATTGATGTGGATTTTTCTCCGATATTGCCTTTAAAAGGTTGTCAAAGTCAGAAGGACGTCCCTGCCCTTAGTTCATCTTTTAAGGTTGTATCTCCAGAATGCAATTTTCCAAACCAATTTCTAATTGTCCAATCAGTTATTAGTATTTCACTGCACACACTGCATATTTTTTCAGCTGTCACCTTAGCACTATTGCCTTGTTTAAATTCTCAAAGCATTACATGGCAAATATGCACTTTTTGAATCTCCATTTCAGAAGTTAGGAAAAACAGTTTAATATAACAGGCATCACACAAAAAAGTTTGCAGAAGACTAACTGAACTCCCAATTATATAGTGAAAACAAAAACACATTTGTCCCAATGACTCATAGTGGGTAGATATGAATAATAGATTCTACTTAGCTGAATCAGAAATTACTTATGACTCTATATTATGACTCTATATTATAACCTAATAGAAACATTTTAAGTGATATTAGGAGATAGAAAGTTAAGACATCACTTATAATTTTTTATTCTATGAAGAATATGTATTGCTTTGAAAGAAAATTCCTCTCAATGCAGATGAACTGTAGATATTTATTTTGCATAACAGTCAATGCAAATAATTATGCTACAAATAAGATATAATTCTGTATTATTTCCAAATTTAAAATAAATAAGTTTTTTAATCTCATTTTTTTCTCCTCTCATAAATTTTGAAAATAGTTGAATGGCAACAATTTTAATTCAGAAAACTGTTTTTTTTCTTTCCTTCTTAGAAATATATATTTGAATATTTATTTGCATTACTAACAATTAAGTAAAGTTGCTTACCAAATGATAAAAGAAATTTTCAGACGAGACAAGTGTGTATTTAATAGAATGCACTGTATATAGTCTACATTTAGTCAATGTGCTAAATTCCTAAATAGAATGAAGTTTGCAGCACTGAATGACTACCAAGAAATGTAAGTATCCAAAACAATCAAACCTTTAATTAGATTTATAAGAAGCATAATCTATATTTGTATGATTTAAGGAGACTCACTACTTTTAAACCTTCAAAAAATTGATTTTTTGTTTCTCATATATATATTTTTTAGTTTATACAATTTTGAATTGGACAAATCAAACTGCATGAAAATATTCAAATTAGAAATGCATTAATTTGAAATTAGTATATGTATTTTAACACAGACTCCAGCAGATTTTTAAAAATTGCATACACTTTTCTGAAAACTGAGTTTTTGCTACTTACATGCATCATAAAACAAAAAGGTTACTTGCCGCCAGATAATTTCTTTTTGTGCACACACACACACACACACACACATATATATATATATAAAATTATCATATGTACAATCTCCATTTACTACTTTGTCAATTAAACACTGCACATTTTATTTGTTGCAATTAGAATGTGCATTTTAAGCAGTACCAAGTTACAGAAGCACATTCTAATTGCACAAACAAAATTTGCATCATTTAATTGCCAAAAGAGAGGGCAGAAATTGTAAAAATGATCATTTTACACATCTGTGCAAAATAAATTATCTGTTTGCAAATAATTTTTTTAATTGTTACAAATTTTTAGAAAAATGCATGCAATTCAAAAATCAATTGGAGCCAACATAACAATTTGAAATTGACATAGTTGTAATTTGAATATTTTCATGAAAGTTTGTTTTGTTCAATTCAGAATTGTATATTTTTTTTAATGTGAAAAACAAAAAGTAAATTTTTTGAAGTTTTTAAAGTGATGAGTCACTTTAATTCATAAAATTATGTCTGCCAATTATAGAAATAATTAAGTGAAAATAAGTAATTTTATAAGACAACAGCACAAAAAACAATCAAAATGAAAAGAGTTCATCATTTAGTTTAATGACAAATTTTTGGCTTTAAATAATGCTATAATGAGCTGACATACAATTCTTTATAATTAAACAATATTCTAATTTTTGATTTAAAAGAAACATGAGAAAAACTGCAATGAGGCATCAGTTATGCTACAATGGGAGAGATAGCCTAATAAAAGGTCAGAAAAACTTTGTAAAATATTACACTTCATCCCGTCCTGATCCTTTCAGAAGTGAATGCATGAACATTAAGCTCTATCTTTCTAAAGTTTGTGAAAAGTGATTAAGTAGAATAACCAAAATTATTTACAAATGCAAGAAAAAAAAGTTAAATATTTACCTGAAGTCCTGAATATACTAAAGATACCAATGAAGTTACAATTAAAATTCGCCGAATGCTTGTTTGACTGTCTAAATGACCTGAAAAAATATAGAACATCAAAGTATTTAAAACAAAAACAGAAAAAGAATAAGCATCCTTAACTTAGAAAAATAAAAGTGTTCAGTTGTTACTGTTTAATAAATGAAATGTTCTTTGAAAGATGAGGAGATGTGGAAAAAATATCAGACCCGAGGTTTCTGTAAAATTTAAACATAATCTGGCATGGTCAGATGTTAAATGATGCAATCACAATATTTTTTTGATTCAACAACCACTAAAGGCAGACTACTAGGGAACTCATAAAAAAAAGTGCATTAATGATGTTGAAGGTTATTTTACCATAAAAGAACTTTTTATCTTTTATAGCCATTTGAAACAATATATGTAAAAAGTTAATGTCGCATAATAATTTGGAAAGTAAAATATTTTCTGAGAGTGATAAAGATGGTTTTTAAATGTCATTTAATTAAGGTCTATAAAGCATTAAAAAATATGAGATAATTTATGAATTTAAAGAAACTAATACAGGCCTAGAAGTGATTTTCTTCAAAAATATTATAGGAAATATAGGAAATTTATCAAGAAAACATAGGAATTTTATAGAAATTTTTATTTATATGTAAATACACTTACACATGTTTTAATACACTTACATATGTATTTACACTTACATACACTTACATGTACACTTACATATCACAGACGTCAACATTATAAAGATTATATCATGAGCAACTATTTAAAGTTCACTCCTGACTATTTCAGGAATTTTTAACACTCTTCAGGAGTAAAATATTAGTTTCAGGAGTTGTATGCAATTTTTTTTTCAAGTTATATTTTTTAATATTGTTATGATTATTTTCTGAATCATCACCCCTTAAAGCATTTGCATTTATCTATAGAAACATAATTGAAATAAAGGTTATTTAATTTACTTTTATTTTTTTAAGTATAAATGATATTTTGTAATAAATTTATATAAAATGAATTACATTTTGTTTATCCCTATAGCAGGGGTGATTTCAAGTAACAACAACAAGAAAAAATTCTGAAATTCACAGCAAATTTTATGAAATGTTACAGCAGAGGAGGGGGCAGGGAAATCCCTCCCTGCACTAATTATCTGTTTTTCCGAAGATCCTTTGACAAAATTCACTTTTTTTTTTGCGATCCTTTGCTGAAATTTGTGTTTTTCCTGCGATCCTTTGAGAAAAATCACTTTTTTTTCGTGATTTTTTGAAGAAAAGCATTTTTTCGCGATCTTTTGACAAAATTTGCATTTTTTCCATGTTTCTTTGATGAAAACCGCATTTTTATGTGATCTTTCAACAAAATTTGCGTTTTTCTGCGATCTTTGTAGGAAATTTGCATTTTTTTTTTGCAATTCTTTTGATGAAATTTGAGATTTTTTTTGCAATTCTTTGGCAAAATTTGGTTTTTCTGTGATCTTTTGACAAAAATTGCAGTTTTTCACAATCTTTTATCAAAATTTGCTTTTTACCCGCATTCCTTTTATGAAAATCTCGTTTTTTTGCATGATTCTTTGACGAAAATCACATTTTTTGTGCGATTCTTTGGTGAAATTCACATTTGTTTTGCAATCTCTTAATGAAATTCATGTTTTTTTCTGCCAACGATTGACGAAACTGATTTTTTGTGTTGACCATTTGTCGAAATACACTAATTTTTTTTTTCTGTCTGAATTTTCGGTCTATGATCAATTTTTTTTTAAAATTTCGGAACTGAATGCCTTAAAAATGTTGAAAAATTCAGAACAGAATCACCCCTGTCCTATAGAATAAAAAATTCGTGATCAATATAATTGGATGAAATTATGTGACTGACTAATTAATTATGCAATTTTTTTCTTGAGACCAATTGACAAAATTCCAGATTTTTATCAATGACTGATCTAGAAATCTCGCAATTTTTTGCTGCAACTGAGTAAAGAAATTCAGGATTTTTTTGCCACAAGTGATTGACAAAATTCATAATTTTTTAAAAACAACTGACAAGCAAAATCTGCATTTTTTATTTCAACAACCGATTGACATTCATCCGATATACATTGAAAAAATTTGCGGTTTTACACTGTGACAGAATGAAGGAATTCATCTTTTTTTGCCACGACTGATTGACAAAAGCCACAATATTTTTACAGTGAGTGACTGAAAATTTTTCGATTTTTATCAACGAGTGATGGACAAATTTCATGAAACAACTCAATGCCCAAATCACAGATTTTTTGGTGAAACCCATGGTTTTTTTACTGTGAGTACAAGCCAAAAGTTACGATTTTTATTAATAAATGTTCGACATATTTCGTAATCGAATGACAAAGTTGGCGATACTGTGAAAAGCCAAAAAAATTTACGATTTTTTTGCGCAAGATTGACGAAATTTGGGATTCTTTACATGGGTGATTGAAGAAATTCATGATTAATAAAAAGATAAATGAATGGTGGAATTTGACAAAATTAAAAAATATATATTCATGGAAAAATCACACTCGGATTGTGGAACTTCGCAACCTGAATAAAAAAAAATAATCGTGAGGATGGAGGGCTAAAAAATGCAAGAAATATAGGACCTTTTTCAAATTTATAGGAAATATAGGAGCGCTGTGAGGCCTGCTAATATCCAAAATTTGTGCCTTAAAACAGGGGTGTCTAAATCTTGCAGACCACAGAACATTTAGCTTTAGAAATTTCATGATATAATAGTAGTGCAGGAGACTGCTGCACAAACCATTCCCTTATTGAGTTCACAGCTGAAATTTGAGGAATAAATAGAACTAAATTAACATATTAAAATAGAACTGGTCTGCCAATACATATCTTTGTTTAAACCACCAGCAGACCAAATTTTACTGGTTAATCAAAAGAGTTCCATCTAATCCTAGAATTTCAGCCATGAACTTGATGAGGTGATAGTTTGTGCAGCCATTGCCAGGGCGGTAAAGGGAAGATTTTTCAGACATCCTTGCCTTAAACGTTTTGAACAAATTTTAAGTGTGAATAGAATGTAACAAAATCTTGATATACTTGAGCAAAACCCTGACAATTATTTTTCAAACTTATATTGGAATTGTTGTCCAACTTTTTCATGTAATAAATCACATGCAGGGTTACAGCATGAAGTAAGAATTAAAAAAAAAAAAATCTTAAATAATTTTTAGTGAACACAAACAATTTTAATACTTTTCAAAATGTACAAAAAGTATTGAATACCCCCGGTTTTTAGATAATAGAACACAAAGAAAATAAGTAAAAAAAAAAAAGAGGAAGGAAAGCCATATTTACACAAAGATAAGACTAAATAGAAAAGGACTGTTTTTACAAAAGTAATAACATGTACAGTACAGCCTCTAAAATCCAGGCACCTTAGATCTGAAAACACGACTATATAAATGCTAATCCAATTTTTTTGGCCTTTCTTATTTATGTTTTCACATTTTGCTGATAGATGGTCATACCAAATAATTAAGTTTTCAGCTTTCTAATTTTTGTATTCTGCATTTTGTCAATGGAAGACCATATCAGTTATTTCATTCAATTCTTTTCAGAGGATTATTTTATGTGATATGATACTTTATGCTTACGATATAGTGAACATGAATTTTTGCAAAATCTATTTACTTAAATCATCTTATTTAATCTAATGGTTCCAGATATGGTTGCAATTAATAAAAAGAGAAAGCACATTTCTCTGTCAATAGCAGATAAAATCTCTGCTAAAAATACATGATCATGGGACATATGTTAAAAGCTTTTGTGAAACATACAGTATTCAGGCATGAAAATGACTAAAGAAAAAAAGGAGATGAAATTTTCATGGTATACTTTAATAAATTCTTATAATTTTGACACTTTTTTTTAATAAAAAAAATTTAAATATAATGTAAGATGATTTTTACTGTTTAACAGAAACAAGTTTTTTTATACCGAAACCAAATTTCGGTTATCATCCTAGTTTTGGCTGAAAATGAAACTCTTAAAAATAAATTTAAAGTAATTAACACACATATATATAAAATAATGTAATACATAGGCGAGAATGGGCCACGTTTGATTACTTTTCAGAATTATAATTTTATTTGCTGAATTTTCAAGAAATTATAAAATATAAAAGTATATTTAAAATGTTTTAACATTTGTAAATAAATATAAAAAAATAGTAAATAGTTATTTTTAGAGAAAGTTTGTACATTAAACTCTTTTGCAAATAATTTCAAATGGGTCAAATGTATCCCATCATGGGATACCTATGATTGCCTATGGGACCCTTTTGATAATTTATTTGAAATTAAAAAAATGAATTTTAGGCATACATGTCACAAATTATCTTTCTCAAATAAGATTTTGATATCAACTTATAGTTATTTTATAGTGAGTAAAAGAACCAGGTGTTAAAAAAAAAATGATGAAACATACAAAATAAAATCCGAGCGGTATTGCTGATATGTGCAAAGCCTATGAAAGGCCTATTACGAATATTTATAATTTTCAAAAAACATTAAATGCACCATTTATAGAATTGCATATTTGGACAAGTTTATAGGAAAGGAAAGATTTTATTAAAAATAATGAATTTAATCAATATTATTAATACCTTCTACATTTACCCCCTTTTGTGTGAATACATATGTATGGCTTTTTGGAAACAAGTGCCATTTGGGGGAGGTTAGGGGGACAGTTGCAGGGCTAAGCTAGCACAAGGATTGTTCAAAATTTAGGGAGAAATTTTAGGATTTTTTCTCCCAAATTTTAGGAAAATTTTAGGGGCAGTTGCAATATTTTTAACATTACAAATATGTAATAACAGTATTTTTGCACTAGTCAGGCACATGTGGCACACTGCCAAACAATATTCCCATCATTCAATGAATTCATTATGTACTATGTGCTTGTTTTGTTTGGGCCAAATGAGGACAGTTAAATTTGAGCTATAACTAGCTTCATATTGCAAACCTGGCTTAAAATTGGCTTACTGCAACTATATTAATTTGAATTCTGAGTTCCTACATGATTGAGCCTAAACGGAATGAATGAATACTCTCCACCTCTCTCTTTTGGATGTTCTCAGTAAACCTAGAGAACAAGAGGTAGGAGGCAGGGGTGATGAGTAAAACAAAAATTCTGAAGTTCACAGCAAATTTTTTGAAAGGGTTTTTTTATAATTATTTGACGAAATTCACATTTTTTTCCCTGTCATTTTTTGATAACATTTGCATTTTTTTACAATTCTTTAACAAATTTGCATTTTTTTTCACAATCCATTGAAGAAGTTTGAGTTCATGTTTTTTTTTTCATGATCCTTAGATGAAATTAAGATATTATCATGATTCTTTGTTGAAATCCACATTTATTCCGCGATCTTTTGACAAAATCCGTGTTTTTTCTTTCAAGATCTTTTGATAAAATTCGCATCTTTCTGTAATCCTTTGGAGAAATTTGCGTTTTTTTTTGGTGGGGAGGAGGGGGGGGGGGTGCGCCTTAGACGATATTTGAGTTTTTTCATGATTCTTTGTCGAAATTCCCTTTCATTCCCCATGTGATCCTTAGACAAAATTTGAGTCCCCCCCCCCCCCCCCGATTCTTTGTTGAAATTAGCTTGTTTTCGGTGATCTTTTGATGAAGCTTGTGTTTTTTTCAGGATCTCTTGACAAAATTTGCATCTTTTTTGGTGACCATTTGTTGAAATTTGCGATATTTTTTTATGTCAAAATTTTTGGACTGATGACTGATTTTTTTTTTTTTTTTTTTTTTTTTGAAAATTTGGAACAGAATCAACTTAGTAAGATTTTCAACCAAATAAAATGAAGGAAAGTGGTGTGCTTTGGCAATCTTGAAATACTTAGTGATTTACGAAGTTAACGAGCTAATACAGTAGGACTCCCTATATTCCACACATCATCACAGATGTAAAAAATGAAACTTCCGGTTTAGATGTAGAAGCAAAATTAAGAATTTTTTAGTTTTACATAATTCTGCATGTATTTTGATATATAATTCTGGATAATATGACTGAACTCTGTGTTTTCTCATGGAGGAAGTATAAATTTACTTCTGAAAAATATCAAGATTTAGTGATATCACTGATAATCACAATCTTTATCAAATATATTTATGTATTAATCAAGCTGTTTTGGTTATTAAGACTGGCTAAACCTGAAATTAAACTTTCTTACTTCATGATATTGATGTGAATTAATAGGGTGCCATTATGAGGAAAGTTTCATTGAATAATTTAAGGAAAATGTATCTCATCTTTATTATGCATATTTAATTATACATTATCAATTATTTGCTTGACATTTACTTTTAATAATTTAATAATTTTTAAAATGATCTTACTTTTTACTATTTTAGTTTATTGCTTTACTTAATAATTTTTATATTTTACTACATTGCAAGCATTCATTATAATTTTGATTGCATTATTACATTCAAATTACTGTTTAAAAATGTAAACAAAGCAATGACCAGAAATCCATAAAATTCTAAAATTCACACAACCTCTGGTCCTAAGCTGTGTGGATTTGAGGGAGTCTAACTGTATATTTTTTTAGGAACAAGAAGAAAATTTTGAGAGAAGTTTTGGGGGAATGCGAGCCCTGCTGTCCCCCCAAGGAATGCAATATTTGAGAATGTATTAGTCTTCATAGGTGAGGCTAAAAGAAGAAAACTGCACAAAAGCAAAAATAGTATGTCAAATTTAGTTAATATAGGAGCATTAGCATTAAAACAACACTTTAAACCCCGAAATAATTATCAATTTAATTTATCATATCAACATTCTCAAAGTGAGTCATATTTAACAATATTGAGTACTTTAATTAATTTTTAAAATATATGCGAAAATAAAATTGTATCAATTTCTTCTCAGACATGCACAATAAGATCAAAATAAGTGTTTACTCACTTAAAGAGAGAGAGAAAGAGAAAAAAAAAAACTCTCCCGTTCTACCTTAAGAAAGTTTTAAAATTGTTCCCTTATTTGGAAACTTTATCCCAAAACTGGCTGTCAGTGCCTCTGTCCAAAACTTCTAATTTTTATATGAGACAAAATGTAAGTAATTCATCAATAACACCAGAAAGATTTCCTAATTATATGAATTTCATATAATTAAAAAATCATTTAAGTACACACACCTCATTATACCTTTTATAATGACTTCTGCATCAACAGCTGATTCTACACCTTTTTTAGAGTGTGTTTGAAACATTTCTGTAGTATTCTACCACTACTAAGTGTGCAGATTTTAATGAGCATGTGGAAAGAATTTTTGAAGTTTAGTCACATATGCATTGCTTATAATTTGCATTCAAGTCTTGAGTTAGGGAAAACTGATAATTATAAACAGTGAAGTTCATAGCAATAAATCAGGGTATCATTTCAGCCAATATAGTTCAAACTGATGAGTAATGTTAAAAATTCCTAAAGGATGAGACACTATTTTAGGAATATAGATAGTTTTGGTCCCAGTTGAATATTTGGCAGTATTTCCATTGAAAACAAATGTTCATCGAAACTCAGATTTTGTGCTGAAAACAAAATTGAAAGTTCGGTTGAACTCTAATTGTCTTAGTTTTTATTTTAAAAATGAAAATCAAAAGACAATGGAACACAGTTTGATATATTTGATAAATTTAACGACAAACATAATTTATGTAAATTGGATAATAAATTTTTCATGGTGAATTTTATCCTGGATTGTTTGTTTCCAGAATTTCTCTTCCTGCTTAGGAAAAATAAAAAGTTCTTTAACTATGCTAGGGCTTTCCACGCCAATAATGCAGATTAGTACTGTTTTAATGTAGATTTGGATACTGTTTTAATAGAATGGATTTGCCAAAAGTAAAGTGGAAATGTGACACTTACAGGCCCACTGATCATTGAACAAGCCAAAATATTCCATAAAAAGATGAGAGAAAGTACTCAATGTAATTATTCACCTTGTTGGCCGTAAAAATGAAAAAATTGTCATGGAATTCATGGAACTCGATATCTACAAATATGAAGAGAGAAAGCCAGTGCCAATGATAAAGCTAGTGAAATTTTCATTGATTAAATTACAAAAATGGTATCTGATGCAAATATATATTGTGTCTTAATTTATAATACTAAGAAAACCTCCCTGTTTTGGACAAATGCACACAGAAAAATGCTAGCCACTACAAATATGAGAAATAAATTTATGAAAAACAGACTCACAGTTTTAGCTTGTGCAAATGCTGCTGGAACTCAGAAATTAAAATTATTAGTGACTGGAAACATAGATGAGAATGGATGACTAAGAAACTACTTCAGGAATGGTTCAATATGTATTTTGTTCCCGAAGTTCAACCACACTGTGAACCTTAACAACTGCCAAATGACACTAAAATTTTATTAAATTTAGATAACCGTTTTGCACATCCAAATGCCACAATTTATAATAAAGAAAATATTGAAGTGATATTCCTGCCAATGAATTGTACTTCCCTAATCAGATTATGAATAAGGGATTGTTACAGGCTTTCAAATATGGACATAAGAATGATTTGAGACAAAAGTTAGCATACATTAATAGCAACCAAAGTGTTTTAGATTTTGTAAAATATTTCACCATTAAAAGATAAATCTTTTGTATAGTGAATGCCTGGGATGTGATCAATTCCAAACTTTAAAAACAATTTTGGCACCATTTATTGGTAGTAATCTCATTTAATGATGATGCTGGCGATGACAACATTGACTTTAAAGGATGTAACATTTCAGAAAAACAAACTGGAATTCCATAAAAATTACATTAAGTAACCACAGGTTTGGATAAATCAGACATAAATGAAGTAATGTGCATTGATAAATATGTATCAATTGTTGCTTCATGCAGCAAATCTGAAAAAAATTATACTGGGGGCTATAAAAGAAGCTGATGATTTGGAAACTGAAGAAAAAGAAAAATATCTGCAAAAGAATTGATAAATAGTTTAGATAAATTAGACTTAGAACAGAGGAATTTTATCTTCAAGAATGAACTAATGGAATGTAGAATTACAGAAAAAGTATTGCCAATAAGCCTAAACTAAGGCAACAAACATTAACTGAAATGCTCAAATGAAATATATTTAAACGTAATCATGTTCAGCAAATCTAATTTTATAACATAAAATAAAATTTTATTTTGTTTACGAATAATTTGTTATTTATTTTTAAGTATGATAGTTTTTGCATATAATTTATTTCAGAATCTCTAAAATCGAGAATCATCAATTCCTGATTTTTGAAACTGTACTGTATTTATAAAGATATCATCATCCCATCTTCAAACAAGAAGGAGGAGAATCTTTTTACTATTATTATTGAAAGAAAAATGTAGTAAGCATTTGCAAAGATGGAATATACATTTGGAAGCTACTTAATTGTTTAAAAGATATAATTTTATAGTTATAAAATATTTAAATTACACTGCTTTAATTTATTTCTAATACTTTGTTTTCCAAAGTAAAATATGAACAAGGAAATTTCTATAATAAAAAGGGAAGCAAAAGTACAGAAAACAGAATAGAAAAATTAAAAATAAATCTTACCAAATGCAAGTCCGAATATCAAAACACTTATTTCTGTGGCAAGCAAAAAACATCGAACCACAACCCAAAGAACCTTAAAATAAATGAAAGATTATATAAGAAAAAAAAATCTAAATATAATAACAGTAAAATATTTGCTGTAAAAGATTTAAATGGCAATATTACTAAAAAATTTTGACAGAAAGAACCTCATCTGAAGCTTGCAACCAAACAGCAAATGAATGTATTGCACATTCTCTTCCGACCTTCTCTAGCACTTAGTTTTGCAATAATACATAATATCTTATTTCAGTAATCTTAATTTGAATAACTGAATATTTTCTAATCTATCATCTGCAGAAAAAAAGTGACTCAAGTGATATGTTTGTTACTAATATCTATTTTACATATATGCAATTTAAAAATAGAAATACATAACTTTGCTTTCATTTTTCAAAATACAGTCGAACCCCGTTATAGCAGAACCGGTATATAACGAACCCCCAGATATAACCGAACGAAAATTTTGGTCCCGTCATTTTCCTATTGTATTTAATGCTAATTTATCCTTTTATAGCGAACCTCCGAAATCTTAAGAATCGGCTATAACGAACATTTTTTTCCAGTCGACCATGTTTTGTTTTTTTCCCGCAGTTATGAAAACAGGACTTCGACTACAATTTCATAAGAAAATGTATGCCGGCTAGTGAAACATGGTGCAAATCAGCGATGTCTTTTTTTTAAGGCTGTTCTCAACTGCTCTGCTCAACAAGCAGAAAACGTTTTGACACATTTACAAATTAATTTTTTAACGCAAGGATATAAAATTGGAAAGCCTGACCATGGAAGCGATTTGGAATCTAACTGTTTTTTCCCTTTTTTGATCAATCAATTACCTATTGAGTTATATCAACTCACTGTATCAAAACAGCGAGCAACAATTGAAGGTAAAGTTAATTTATTCACGTTTGTCTTCCTTGTTAGTTAATTTAATTAGTATTGTGCTAGTTTAATGTAATCGATTTTAGTCAATTTAATTCTTTAATGGTTATATTTAATAGATTTTACCCTTTTTTAATGCATCATTATTGAATATACATATAGCAACTAATGAGTTATACAAATTGTGAACTCTAACATTTTTCTTAACGGTTCGGATATTGCGAACCACCGGATATAGCGAACAAAACCTTCGGTCCCTTGAAGTTCGCTATAACGGGGTTCGACTGTAGTTGTTGCTGACCTAGCTAATAACACAAGTTTACTAAATTTCTTTGCACAATAAAAACAGCAATTATAATAAATAATGATTATACAAAATAACTGGGATAACACAAAAGCAAGACAAGAACAATAAAAAATATATACCTACATATAATAGTGTTTCATTTTATAATAAGAAAATTTACAGCATTCTAAGTTACAGGGATGCCACACAGAAAATAACAAAAAAGAGGAAATTATATGCAAAAATAAAATTAATGATGTTTTTCAACACATTTATGCATAAATTTTGTGAACTATATTGTATTTAATATAAAATAGATACTTTGACAAATTTCTTATGTTGAAATGTTTTATAGTATTTTCTTTAATAAATATATATTGCATTTTCATAGTCGAGTTGAAAACAACTACTTGTCAACATGTACAGTTTTATACTAAATTAAGCATTCATTCACCCAAATGTAGAGTTTGGTTTTTATGTATTCTAATCAAAAGCAAATAATGTGAACATTAAATAGTTAACTATAATTTTCTTTTGGACAGAAAACCATGATTTGCATTTAAGATTTTTTTCTAAGAGTGACTATGAGAATTGTGATTTTTTATGTGACTTCTTGACGAAATTCACATTTTTTTCCACGATTGTAGAATAAAATTGCGAATTTCATCAAACAATCATTAAACAAAATTTGATAAAATTCACGATTTTTTTCTGCGATCGTTCGACGAATTTTGCTATTTTATTCTGCGACAGTTCGATGAATTTTGCTATTTTATTCTGCGACCGTTTGACAAAATTCGTGATTTTATTCCGTAATTGGTTGATAAAATTAGAGATTTTATTCTACGATCGTTTGACGAAATTCGCGATTTTGTTCTGTAATTGGCTGATAAAATTAAAGATTTTATTCTACGATCGTTTGACGAAATTCGTGATTCATTTTTGCAGATGTTTGACTAAATCCTCGATTTTTTTCGCAATCGATTGGCAAAATTTCTATTTTTCCGCAACCAATTGACTAAGAACACATAAGCACCATCTATTGTTCAAAATATAAAACTTCCATATTTTTTCTTTGTATTCATGTATTACTTATCATTTTGCATCATTTATTTATGAAAATATTACATTTTGAAATCGAATGATTCATTTTGAATAACACTGTATATGGGGCATTCTCACAATTTTTTACTTTTATGTCCTGAATAATATTTTTTATTTAATTACATTTTTTGTGTGTTTTTTTATTTCATATACTGGGGAACATTCCATTGCATGATTGCATAACAATATTAACGAGATAAATAAGTTTTGGACGATGTTGGGGGTCCAAATACCAGGAAAACTCATATACCGTCCCGTGTCCCTGATGCTGATTTTTAAGTTTGGAACTGTCTGTATAAAATTGTTTCAATAAAAGTAATTTGATGTAATTTTTTCCTGAAACTGGGACAATTGTTTTATATAAATATGTCGCAAAAAATTAGCCTGCACACGTTTTTACAGTTAATATTATTATTTTAACTCTGTCTCTGGGTTTTTCATCCTTACCGTCCCTATTGCTATACTTATACAGAAAATCACTTCAGATGCAGCCGCAGAATTTTTTTCATGTTTTATCTCATGCAAAAGTATGCTAAAGAAAGAATGTCTAAAATTCTTTGACAGGAAATTTACTGCAGAATTTAAATCAGCATTTAAATATCAATTTCAAGATCATGGCTTTATGGGTAGTCTTACCGTCCCCAAGGTTTATTCCTGCACTTTTCGAGGTAAATTAATTTTTTTTTTTTTTTTTTTTTTTTAATCCAATGTAAACAACTGTTTCTAAAAATCAATGAACATTGTGGCTATCACTTAGTCTTAACATGATTTGCCTAAAAATAGGTGGTAATTTTCCTTACCGTACCTTTTTTCCTATACGTCCCTTTTCTTTACCTTACCGCCCCTTCTTTAACACCCCTTTAAAACAATGCTATACAAAAATTCTGTATTAAAAGTACTACATTTTTATTATTTCTCATTTGAATGTCCTGTGGGTACTATGCAAATTCTTTATAAGTAAAAATTTAGAAGAAAATAAAAAGTTATAGTGGTAAAATGGTAAGGAAAATTAAACTTGCAAGTTTAACTTAAACCTCAGTTAAATAAAAAATTTTTCGCTGTTGACCATTTTTTCTTTCTTTTGAATCATTAAAGCATTTGTCTATTAGTTTAAGTTTAATTTCACCAGATTTTTATTCCCGAAAGTCAAAAGATTGTGAGAATGCCCCATATACAGGGAACAAAAAAAGTAGTTGCACACCAGGTAAATTTGTTGTAGCATATGTATAAATAAATAAAAAGCAATTAAGAATTAAAAATACCAACACTTTTACAAAACAAATAAACATATTTAATATCTGACTTAATAATTATATTTAAAATATGAAAACATAAAAAAGTAGCATTTGAACTGCCAAAAAAATATTTGCACACTAGCAATAAAAATAGAACTAGAGGAATTATTTATAAGTTAAAAAAAGTGCTAATATTTAGTATGCATGCCCTTTGCTTCAATTACAGCTTGTAATCGTCTGGGCATTGATTCTATTAATTTGTGACATGTTTCACTGCTGATTAGTAGTCATTCTTCCCCAAGAGCTTGCTTAAGTTCTGATTTGTTAGAAATTTTCTTTTTCCTTATTTTCACATCCAAAATATGCCATAAATTTTCAATCGGATTGAGGTCTGGTGATTGTGGTGGCGTTTTCAATTGATTTTTTACATTATAAAGCAACCATAACCTCTTAATATATGCAGTGTGTTTCGGATCGTTATCCTGTTGGATATAATATGAATTAGGAATTCCTAATTTCAGAGCACTATTAGATAAATGATCTCGCAATATATTAATATATTGTTTAGCATTAATATTGCCTTCAATAAAGGTCATTTCGCCAACTCCGTTAAAAGACATACATCCCCAAATCATTGCATGACCACCGCCATGTTTTATAGTTGGTTTCAAGTTTTTAATTTGAAGAGAAGTATTTGGCTTTCGCCATACAGTTTTCTTACCATCTGAGCCAAAAATACTGAACTTGCTTTCATCGGAAAAAATAAGTTTTCCAAAACTCTAGTGGTTTGCTGACATAAGCTTTTGCAAATTCAAGTCTTTTCACCCTATTTGTTTCACTAATAAATGGTTTTTTTCGAGGGGCTCTTCCTCGAATATTTGCATCATGAAGAATATTTCTAATTGATTGTGGTGTAACTATTGTTCCCGATGTTGAAGCGACATCAACAGCCAATTCTCGAGCACTTAGAAAAGGGTTTTTTGAAGATTCCTTTATGAGGGCTCTCCTTTGCCTGGTATTTAGCTTTCTTGGACGCACAGTTCGCGGCTTATTTATTGTCGAACCAGTTTCTTTTTTCTTCTTAATTACATAACGAACACTAGAAAAGTTTAGATTTAATTTTTTACCTATTCCTCGGTAACTTAATCCAGAATTGTGAAGAAATATAATCTTCTCACGGGTAGCAACAGACAGTTCACAAGTTTTCAACACCATTAGAACAAAAACTCCCTAGAATCCCTGCTCCAGTTAATATATTACATGACTTTAAAGTGCGGGGCTAATGTACTGCGGGACTGATATGCTAAACATTTGCATAATGATCACATTTAATGCCTTTTTTAACAGTCAATGCTTCTTGTGCAAATACTTTTCAGGTATGAGAAAATATTGATTTATTTTTTAAAGTGTGTAATATTACTGTTTAAGGAAAATGGGTAGTTATTTTTATTTTCTTCTTATTTAAATAAATGAATAATTAAGAGAATAGTATCAAATTTGCTTTCTATGGTTACTTATGCAAAAATCGTCTGCGTGCAAATACTTTTTTTGCTCACTGTATATGTATTCTTAATATTAATAACAAAGTATTTTATGAGAAAGAAAATTTTATGCAAGAACATATATTATTTATAAGCTCCCATTTTTTATGGTTTAATCCAATAACTATGCACTCTCTGAATTTTACACAAGAATATTTAACTAAAATCTGAAATGAATCATAGAATTTCCAACTCTTTCCCTATAATAAATTACAATTGGAAATGAAAGTAAAAAATAAGATTTTTATATGAACCTAGAAAGATTTTTCGGTACTTTTTGATTAGCCAGGTGCCAATGTTATATATACGTACCTATATATGTTCATATACATGTACACTGCTCAAAACAATTAGGGGAGCGCATGGTTTTAATGAAATTATGCAAATATTTACACCGATAAGTAACATAAAATAAAACATCCATAATTTAAAGTGTTGTAGAAAACAGATAAAGAAAACTTTACATGTAAATTAAAGTTTATGACGTCAAAAACTAGAAAAAGGAGATAAATGCAGAAATTGGGATTTTGCAGAAACGTCTGTTTCACTGCCTCAATTGTAAAATTCAATTGTTCAGCTTGTGTTTTCAGAAAAGGTGGCTTGAA
Source organism: Maratus speciosus (assembly GCA_963932465.1). Classification (NCBI taxonomy): domain Eukaryota; kingdom Metazoa; phylum Arthropoda; class Arachnida; order Araneae; family Salticidae; genus Maratus; species Maratus speciosus. Next base: position 258,628,274 of record OZ010796.1, on the reverse strand, counting down.
AATGTCACAACAACATGATTTACCGTAATCCATGACTTGGCGTGTTATCGGGACAGTTGAATTTGGGGAAACACAATGAAGTGTAGTGGATGCTGTTGGATTCGCAAGAAGTGTCCATGAAAGGCTGTGGAATCGATTCCAAGACACATGGAATGGTAGTCATCGACAAGTGCAAGGTTGAAAATGTGCTAACACAGAAACTGATGACCGATATATCCTGTGAACAGCTCGTTCAGATGGAACAGACAATGCTACTCAGCTGCAAACACAGTTGTTCTTGGCCACAGGACAAAGGGTGTCCAGCCAAACAGCCCAAAATAGGCTTCATCAGGGTAGTCTCCATGCACGTAAGCCAATGGTCTGTATTCCGTTGACCTCAAGCCACTGTGTGGCCCAAAGAAGGTGGGGAACTGAACATAGAGTTTGGAGACAACGTTGTTGGAGTCAAATTCTGTTTACAGACGAGTCCGATTCAGTCTGGATGTGACACCTGATGTGTTTTGGCATGGAGAGAAAGAGACACTCAAAATAATCCCACATTCGATCATGAAAGATCACATTACAGACGAGGTGGGTTGATGCAATTGGCTGGAATCAGCATAGGTGGACATACGGTCCTGCACATCATTCGGAATGACACTTTGACGATCCGAAGTTATACAGACGAGATACTGAGACCTCATGTCTTATTTTATGTTGCAGAAATTAGTGATTTCTTTTTTTCCATGCATGATAATGCCAAACTTCATACAGTTTGCCTTGTGGAAAACATGCTTGAAGCTAAAACAATAGAGCGTATGGAATGACCAGCATGCTCTCCTGACCTAAATCCGATCGAGCATGTTTGGGACAAACTCAAACGACGCATTGCTGCGAGACTGAGGCCTCCTTTTACTGTCCGGGACATGGAGATTGCAGTTCTTGAGCAGTGGAACAGTATTCCCCCAAAATCTTACAGATAATCTCATCGCATCCATGTAAAACAGGTGTGCAGCAGTCTTAGGTGTTCGAGGAGACCACACGCCATATTAAAAATCTTGCATCATTTCTAAACAAGACTTATTTTTATCATTTACATGAAAACAAATTGTTGCCCTAAACCATCTTTTCATGTTCTTTTTATTTTTTGAAAGAACAAAAGCTCCCTTACAATTTTTTTTGCGTCTTTTTTTCTGCATTGCACATTGATACACGTGTAGTATCCATTTTATGCCCACACATGGCTGTCTTGCACTGTTCTCTTCATTTTCTTGCTTGCTCTCCTATTTTTTTTTTAGCAGTGTATATAGACATATGTATACATATATATAGATGTGGATATTGTATATATGTGTATATATACAATAAATGCATACATATATGTATATATATATGTATGTATATATAACACTGGTGCCTGGCTAACCAAAAAGTACCGATTTTTCTTTAAACTTCCTTAAAAATTTGAAAGTTAAGAAATGTTAAGGGTATGCTTTTAATACTGGTTTTCCTCTTGCTAATTGCAAAATCTTATGTTGACCTATGGGAAAATTTAAACCGGTAACTAACTATTGAAATATGGTTTTCACCATCAGAAAGTTGATATTTGATGCCAATGTAGTGCCAGCCTTTATATAAACTACTTTCCTACATTTTAAATATTTTTAAAAATGCAATAAACATTGAAATTTTCACATGAGCAAAATTCAAAAAATTTATCATCATCTTAAAAATAATTATTTTTTTCAAATTCTCTAAGTCAACATTGGATGATTACTTTATGATGTGAAAACTGTATACCGATAATTATATTAGGTAATAAATAACCAGATGCTTAAATTTTTCTATAGGTTAACATGGAATTTTACTATAATCATGGAACGGTGAAGCATCTCCCTTAAAGCTTTCCCTAAAAGTCAATTTAGAAAATTGACAAGAATACACACACGCACGCACACATATAACAGTGCAGTAACTATTTTATAAACATAAAACATTTAATAATTCTTACATACCTTATCTGTTATATCCCCAGTAGGTATGGCAGCATTAACAGTCATTGCCACAATACATCTTAAAACACTAACCCCAGCATTCATAGCTACCTGTAAAATGAATAATATATAATAATTTCAGTAAATTGGCTTCGTTAAAGCAATAAATTTCAAAATGCACATCCTGTCTACAAACTAAATTTCTGTGTTTGTACAATAAGCGTTTCAAATGTTTTTTAATACAGAGATAGAGCTGCAGACTTATATTGTCAAAATCAAAAACCATTTCAATCAAGCAGTTCTACCATATCATTTAGTGGAAAATTTATACACAAAATGCAGAGAAAGTTTTTGAATCATGAAAAAAGCAAAATTTCCAAAAGTGGTTACAAGAAACAGTTCACACTTGTGTACTTCTTGCAGTAAAATTTGATTTGAAATAATCACAATTCTTCAAACACACTTTTCTACAAGTGTTATTGAACCAATTACATAGATTACAAATTACTGTATTTTCGGGAATACCCACCGCACCCGGCGTAAGCGCCGCACCGATGAAAATGTGTTTAAAAAAAAAAAAAATTCTCGTAAGCGCCGCACCCAAAAACTCAAACTTGCGGATTCGTCTGGAGTCCGCCATCTTGTTTCTTTGTTGATCATCGCCGATTTTAAATTTCTTTATTTGGATTTATTTTATTTTTATTTATTTTTTTTTTTGCTATTTATTTTTGTTTTTGTTTATTTTTGTTGTTAAATTAAGCATAAAGTGATTATAAATGACCAACAAAGAACAAAGATGGCGGACTCCGCGCGAATTCGCAAGTTTTTCCAAATTTATATATAAATATTTTCACTTAAACGCAGGGAAAATAAATAAATAAATAAACTAGTAATTAAATATAAAGAAATACTGTAATATTATTACAGTACAGTTTTTAAAATTCGGAATCGTTACGGACACAACTTTTCCAGATATTAGATATCTTGCAATATCAACTTAAAATTATAAGCAAAAATTATAAATAATCACGAAATATCATAAGTAACATATAAAATGATTCAAAAGCAAAATAAGACTTAATTTAATCTTATACAATTAAATATAAACAGAACATTTCTTATGATTACGATTTTATTTAAACATGTCAGTGTACTGAACGTTCAATAAACATATAAAATCATGAATTAAATAAGCTTCTCTCTAAAAAAGAAATTCGGAAAATGTCTGGTATGGCCATCTATCGGCAAAAGGAGGTAATATAAACTATAATAAACAAAAATAAGAAAATTATTTGGCGCTGCCATCTGTCGACAGAATCAGAAAACAAAATAAAAAAAACTAGAGTTATGCAGTCCGGATTTAAGATGACCGGACGTTTCCTGTTTTTTTTTTCTCTGTTTAAATGTGAGAGGGGGTGTATTCCGTTTGAGAAAGGAGACGTTAAATTTAACGTATGCAAATGCCGAAAAAATTTAAACAAACGAAATATTACTGAAAAATATGATGTAATAAAGCATGTAGTTATATGAAAACATTTTAAAAATACAGAGTTGTACGTTAACTCCTTAGACTACTGCTGAAAACAGCTTTTCATCACTGAAAAAATAACTAACAGATAAAAATACAGTATTAAACTTACCTGTAAAAATTGTAGAATCTTTTTTTCCTTGAATGTTGATTTTTTATTATTGTTTCTTTTTTAATTTAATAACACTTTCTATCATTGATCGACTATGAGTAGGCATATAATTTTAAAAGATTAAAGTTTAGAATCATTTCAAATTTTTGCAAATATTAATAAAAGTTACTGAAAAATATACTGGATTACGTTTAGTAATAAAACAGTACTTCCAATTATCAAAAAATATTAAAAGAATAAAGAATTTGAAAAATTATTATTCCCACAATTAAAAAATACAAAAAATATATTTACAAATACAAGATTGTACAACATAATCTTTTTAAATATCTTCGAATCCTTCAAAATCTGAATATTCACTGTCCGAATTAAATAATTCCAAAATGTTTTGATCGGTGATTAGTTCATTACTTTCATCACCACTGTCATCAGATGTGGCATCAGCACTTGTTGTGGAATTTTGTGAAATTTCGGCTGCTTTGAAGCCCGCCATAACAGTTTGAGAGCTAACAACTTTCCACGTTAGCGACACCCAAGACGCAACGTCTTCATAAGTAGCTTTGCGCATCTTACCTGATTTTGTGTAAGAATGCAGCCCCTCAACCATCCACGTTTCCCAATGCTTTCTCACTTTTGATTTAAATGATTTATTTACAGTCAAGTCAAGGGGCTGCAGAATTTTAGTTAATCTGCCTGGGATTACCGCTAGCGTGGCAGAAACTTTTTTAGCAGCAACTTTGACAGATTCCACTAAGTGCGCTCGCATAGAATCCATAATAAGAAGTCCGCTAGCTTGAAAAAAAGAATTTTTTCTCTTTCGCCAAACTTCCTCCAGCCACTGTAACATTATTTCCTCGGACATCCAGCCTTTTTCATTACATCGAATTACGATGTCCGAAGGAAATTTTGCTTTTGGTATAGTTTTATGCCTAAATATCAGTAATGGTTTTAATTTTTCTCCATTAGCGGCGCAAGCTAATACACAGGTAAAAGACGTCTTTTCATTACCCGTTGTAACTATATTTATGGTTTTTTCCATAGTAGTGTTTACTGTTCTACTGGGTGGGTAGTCAAAAGTAAGTGGAACTTCATCCATATTTATAATTTGTGCAGTAGAAATTTTTTTTTCACTAATTATGTCATTGACATATTTTAAGAAAGCAGATTTCTTTTCTTTCCAATCTAGGGGCAATTCTTGTCCGACAGTAGTCCGAATTCGCATGGACAAATCGTTCCGCGACATAAATCTGAAACACCAATTGGGACCACCTTTGAAATTAACTAGTCCCATATTAGCGGCCAAACTTCTAGCATGTAATCGAATCTGAACTGTCAAAATTGGAATGCCTTTATTGCGTTGTTCCTTCACCCACTTGGCTAAATTACTTTCAAGAATTGGCCAGGCAACAACGCCACTCCTCCGTGCTCTCTGAGCTTTGGGCATTTTCTCCAGCACAGATTTATCAGATCTCCATCGTCGAACACAACGTTCATCCACTCCAAATTCTCTCCCTGCAGCACGATTACCGATGCTCTCGGCCTTATGGATAACTGAAAGCTTAAATGCAGCGGTGTAACTTTTCAGCTTCTTGGGAGCCATTTTTACTATTTAAAAAATATCAAAATTTGTAAATTGCAGATCAGACGTAGAGGAGAACACTTAATAGTATAATAAAATGATTCTAGTTTCTAAGAGCAAAAATGAAACATTTAAGAACTGTGCAATCAGAGGCAGGCGCAACTGTATTCGGCCAATAGGAACAAGGCACAGCCTGAGATCAGCTTCCTCCCTTCTTCTGGGAGACGAGAGAGTTCTCGCGTATTCTAGTTCTTTCCAGTGATGACTCGAAATCATGCACGGTTTCTTTCTGCATAACGTAACACATTATCCATCAAAAGCTGATTATACACAAACATCTGGATTTCGGAGACGATTTCTAATATTTTGGAATCAACCCGAGAGCATGTGACAGTTGATCAAAGGCGATATAATGGTGCAACAATAATAATAATAGAAAAAACAGGTGTCATAAAATATTGCTATTATGGGAAAAAAATTGGAACAACTTATGTATTCGCCCGGAGTCCGCCATCTTGTTTCTTTGCGATCCTTGCCTATTTTAAATTTCTTCATTTGGATTTATTTATTTATTTATTTTTGTTGTTTATATTTAATCTCTAAATTTTCAAAAATTAAGCATAAAATGGTTATAAATGACCAACAAATAAACAAGATGGCGGACTCCGGGCGAATACGCAAGTTGTTCCGTAAAGAAAAAAAAATCATCGTACCCGCCGCCCTGCCGTAAGAGCCGCACTTACGATATTTTATACTTTTAAAGTCGTATGCGCCGTGGCTCATACACTCGAAAATACGGTATATATGAAGACAAGTGTTTTAAAACTTGCTTATCCAAAATTTAAAAAATCAACTTTTCTCTATTGGTCTATGCTACTGGTGATCCTGCATTGAAAAAACACTATAATCTGCAAAAAACTAGCTTTATCGTGTATTTCTGGCATTGTAAAATCTCCAATGAAAACCAATGGGACGCAGTCAGAGGTTTTTCGCAATTTCCCAAAATTTGATAAGGCGAGTTTTGAAACTCACATCCTCATTTATATATATATATGTACTTAATACTTAATAATATGCACTTAATATTTATGAAAGCACTTATGGGGTATCTTCCAGGAATAAAGCTCCAGAATTGTATTTTTCTTTAACACAAAACTTGAGCTACACTTCAGTAGAATTCTACAAATGGTCTTTAGCATGTAATTGCATTCTTTTGTTGTTCACTTGTCTATTGATTTTGGTTTCCCAAGTGTGAGTGTCTGTATGTGACTGTGCAAACAATGCTCAATGAAGAAATATAGATTTTTTCTTTGTTTTGTGTTTTAGAACTCTATAAATTCAAAATGTACTCCTTTATATAAAGAAGTTTACAAATTATAGTCCTAATTAAGACAAGGTTTATTCAAAACAGTATTTGATAGTTTTACGTGGAAAAGATTATCAACATAAAGTTGAATTATTAGCAAGCTATAAAAGAAAAACACATTTTGACAAGCATTCTAGTTCTTTTCTTATCCTTTGAATGAATAATTCTTTACCCAGAACATTTATCATCTTTTGCATCTCTATATAATAAAACACAGTGTAACGAATCTGGGGCGAACCCATCCTCGAAAAAAGCTTATCGCATCGTGGCCATGTTAGGCATAAGTTTTCAACAGGCCGTAAGATTGCCGATTGTTCAACTTATCAAAATATACACATAAACTGCTTTGTATCACATCTATTCATCTTTATTTTCTCCAAAACCTTCAAAAACTATCCAATTATAATGTTTTAAATTATAAATTAAAAATAATGGATAACCAGATATAAATAAATGAAAACTTTTACCATTTTGGAACTACAAATTCCAAATCTAGATACAAATGAATGACTCTTACATCATTTCATTAAAAAAAAAAGAAAACAAACAAAAAAAAAATACATGTTAACTTCCGATTCTGCTATTAAAATAATTGTAACCAGACGTACAAACTGTATTCGCTACAGTAGCGCCCTCAGCCTGAATTGTACAAAAAATTTCATCTATTTTTAAACATTTTGGCACCATCTATCAACAATCAATATAAATGAAAGAATTTTTGATTGAAATTAGAGTTACTTATAAAAAAATGCAGGATGGGATGATTCAACAATGTAACGAGATCATTTGTTTAAAAGCTTCATCATTCAATATAAATAAAATGAACATTATTATTATTATTATTTTTCTGATAGAATTTTAATTTATTTTTATTAATTTTCAAGAGCTTAACATTTATCTGCTTAATTTTTTAAATTTTGTTTGTATTATAAATGAGTTTTTTCTTTTTTCCTAGATGTATTTCAAATATAAGATGTTATCATGATTGCATTAGTATGACTGAAAAATATTTTTTCACTATTAAATTACAAATTTTTTTTTCTTTCCAAAGTTATGTTCAAATGTTATGTGAAAAATCGAAATTTTATCTCATCGATATAATTAATATACATTGTACATAATATGATATTGTATATACCTTACATTTTAACTACATTTGATATGAAATATAAATTTTATTTGCAATGCAAGTCAATTTCATGTGGATATAAGGTAAGTTTTTTAAAAATAATAAAATAAAATAAAAATTTTATGAAAGAAATAATGATAATTGGTAATTTTTGTTTTATTTATACCGAATGAAATTTTAAATTTATATAACTGAAGCTTATAAAAATTTATCTTGAATTAAATCCTGCATATTTTCTATTAAAAAAAAATTAACAAAACATTCCTTTGTTTATGTTATTTGGTGATAAATGGCACCAAATCCATATTTAATCTCTATCTGTTAATTCTGTGCCTTGATCCACCGCTAATGCAAAGCAGTTGATTGAGCCATTCATTATTAAGATTCATTCTTTTTATAAAAATAATATATTAAAAAGAAAAACTAATGCAGTGGATAGTTAATTTTAATCTTGTTTCGTAAAATCTTCGGACATTGTTTCACTTTGCTAATTATTATTATTGTTGCAATAAATACGGCTGTTTGTTTCGCCCAATAGTTGAAATATTCCAGAAATTTAGTATTGAGTAAAAAAATATCCTTATCATTCGTATATGTAGAAATCATTTGTCATTTAAAAAATTTTTTTTCTACAATACAAACAATAAAAATAATAAAAATCCAATAATAAAATCTTCATTATGTTTGTTTATGTGCAGTCTTATGAAAATGAAACGCAAATCAACATTCGGTCATTTTTGACGGAGTTATATAATACTAGTAAGGTAATAATCAGGGATGCACCGAATAGTGATTTTGGCCGAATACCAAATATTTGGCCTACAGGTGAACCGAATACAGAATATTCGGCTAGGTGAATAGTAACTGTTAGTCCAAATACCGATTATTTGGCTGACCAAATACTTTTATATTTCAAAGTTTAAAGGCATTAAAATGTTAAATTTTAAAACAATTTTACATAACATTTAATACAAAAACTTATATTTTGATAAATAGGCACTTTTTACAAGTAAACTTTAGACTGAAAAAAATCTGCTTTGAATTATTTAAGAAGAGGATATAGTAATAAAACTCAGAAAAAATAACTTTTCTATTCCTTTGATTTAGCAAGGAAGTTTTTAAATGCATCCTAGATCAGCATCTGGAGTGGGCGATTATTTTCAGATTGTAAACATAAAGGTTGTTTATAAAATCTTGCAACAAACTTTCGACAGGGTTAATATAGTCGTCAAGACAAACATTTTTTGAACAAGAAACAACATCTCAGCCCGTTTATTCAATCAAAATTATAATGCATTCACTTAAAAACACTGGTTGTGTAACTTACAAGCCAAAAATGAATTTTTGTTCACAATTTTATCAATAATGAAGATATTTTATCAAGATTTGTTTCATATTAATTTTGCTGGTATTAAATGTGATGATATCATTGGAAATGGCTGAATTTTGGCCAGTGACACCATATAAATACTGTCAACTGCATTCTGAATAAAGGAATGTCTAGCTCATAGTTGTTTAGATATGAATGGTCGCAATTTCCAGCACTTCTCATCAAATCATATTTTACAGAAATCAAAGCAAGTCTGTTGAAAATATAGTTATGATATCTTTGTTATTGTTAAAGTAACAAATGAAAATCGAAGTTTGACCTCAAATGAGATGAGATACATCGCATTTATGGCTGAATAAGTGGATTGCAATTACGTTTTCCTGGACAAAAATTGCCGTCTGGATGTCTATTCTCAACCCTGAACGATTTTCTATTTTGTTTAGAAACACCCTTTTTTGTTAAAAAGCAAGAAACAGATTATTTACTAGACAATGTTCAGGAACTTGCATTTGTACATCATTAATAACTATGAAAATCCTCATTAATGGTTAATTTTCTTAAGTGATACTTTATAAACAGCAAATAATGTAAAAACATTCTCTTTTATTTAAATATGATTCTGTTTCTAAATATCTGCATAAGTTGACAGTTAAAAGTAGAACTTGTGTAAGTTTTTTAAAAATATGCTTTAAAAGATTTTTTAACAGTCGGACCTCGTTATCCTGACACCCAGTTTTCACGACACTCCGCTTATCACGTCAGTTTTTCAAAGTCCGATTTTCTGTATATGATTTCAATGTAAATAAACTCCAGACTTTACATCGTTGAATAATTTTTAAATCCGGATATTCTGACGGTTTAGAAAAATTGTCCATTTTGCATAATCCATCTTATAAGCACGGAAATTAAGCGGTCAGAAATGTCTTAACCAAACTTTTCACAAAGGTGTCACCCATTGAGATAAATGAGAAATTTTACTTCAATCCTTTATCTGAATAAATAAACCCACACACTATGAATGACCCACTAAGATCCAGATAGATATATCAGTCTACTCGCGTTTTTTTTTTCTGGTTAGGTGGCGCTTTCTTGTGGTTACACGACGTTTTTCATCCGACTAAAACCGAAGCATTGCATGGCATTGAAATGATCAGAAATTATCTAACATCCATTTCTGAAACAACAAATATTAATTACAATTCATTATATAATATTGAAAAAGAATTGTAGAAGCACATCTAGGGATAAGCAAACCTTAATTTATCAATATTTCATGTAACAATAAAAAAACAAGTCATCATAAATCTGAATTTTATACTTTTCAATTTTGTTTTTGTGTTTATTTTGTTTAATAATATTTTATTGCTTAAAACTGCAAGAACAGTTATGAATTTAAAATTGTCTTAAATTAATTAAAAATACAGCTTTTTAAAAAGTTATTTTTCTCCAACTCTGGTTACCGCGACACTCCGCTTATGACAACACTTTTTTCTGGTCATTAGAGTGTCGAGATAACGAGGTTCGACTGTATTTGGTTCAGCCGAATATTTTGATATTTGGCCAGACCAAATAGTTTGATATTCGGCTTATAGCGAATAGATACCAAATATTTGGTACATCCCTAATAATAATAATAATAATATGTGAATATTTGATATTTTACATACATTAATTTTAATACATTTTATAAAATTTGCATTTTTATTAGCTTATAAATCATAGCCGATGCTTTTAATCTATGCAGAAAGGTAAATAAAGGATTACTTAGAAATAATAATTAAGTAAATATAAGATTATTCTTGTCTCAATTATCAAAATTTGGTTTTCATAACAAGAACATTTATACCTGATATGTAAATTATATGTTTCGAAAAATTCACTCTTTAAAAAAAAATTATTATATAAAATTATACAGTAAACTCCCTCAAATTCACACAGCTTGGGACCAGATGTTGCATGGATTTTAGAATTTTGCGAATTTCTGGTCATTGCTCTGTTTACATTTTTAAACAGCTATTTTAATTTAATAATGCAATCAAAATTACCCTGAATGCTTACAATATAGTGAAATATTAAAATAATTAAGTAAAGCAAAAAACTAAAATAATAAAAATTAAGATCATTTTCAAAATGATTAAATTATTAAAAGTAAAGGTAAATAGGTAATTAACAATGTACAATTAAGCATGCAAAATAAAGATGAGACACATTTATCTTGAATTATTTAATGAAACTTGGCTCATAAAGGTACCCTACTATTTCAGATCAAAATCATAAAATAAGAAAATTTAATTTCAGATTAAGCCAGATTTAATAACCAAAAAATCTTGATTAATACATAAATATATTTGGTAAAAATATTATGATTAACAGTGATAACCAGGGACGTCGCCATGGAGGCGTATGGGGGGGGAGCCTCCCCCCTCTCCCAATATATGTGAAGTTGGGAAATTTGAGCTTAGAGTTGGGAAATTCTAGATTTTTGAGGCATTTTCTTTTTTTAAAGTAATAGTAAAAAAATTACGAAATTTTTATTGTTTTGGTGATTATTTTGAGTACTGCAACAGTAAACAAGTTATCAAAAGAAATACAAAAAGAAATCAGCCACACTCTATCACTGTATTTTTCAGTTCTACAAAAATATTGTACATCTACCGGACCTAAATTTCTCTACTCCTGTCCATCAATAACTGACTAACCAGCTCCTTTATTTGCTCCAAAACTTTGTTCCTTTCTCAAAAATTTCCCCCTACCTCCCCTTCTCCCAAAAGAGAATCCAGCTATTTTAATCCAAAGGGATTGCAGCTTCTTTTGAAAATTGGAGATCACTTGTAGCACAACAGAAAGGAATGTAGTAACCTACTTGAAACACAGCTATGGGCAAGAAGATTTGATGAGTTTTCACAACTTTGACTAATTTTGCGATTTTTGGACAATATTTTACTCATTCTCGTGATTTTTTTGCTGCAAATATTAGTTAACCCTTCGTTGTCAAGTAAAAAGCGTTATATGAGCAAAAGCGGATATAAGAAGTCGTTACTTTAGATAAATTTGTCACATTTTACTTCTATTTGTGTGCGGAAATATATATCAGTCCTGTTCGTTTATATTCATATGTGTTTATAAAATTTTACACCAAAAGTCCAGTGTTGTGTGCTTAAAGCTGTTCTAAAAAGTTACTATAAATCTCAGCCTGAAGAAACCCTTCATAATAGGAAAAGAGTTTTCGTGCAAGATTTTGGAACATCTAAAAATCCATTCAAAGATGAAAAAGGTAAAAAATGGACGATTTTAATTTGGAACAGAAATATGACCATGAAAGCAGTCCATCAACTGAAGAAAAAATCGACATGCACTGTAACACTGACACGTTGCACTTGAATAAAATTTTGAAGAAATAAAGATTTCCTTACAGGCAAGCTCAGAAACAATTATGAATATTAGGATGTGACTGGAGAAGCTGAGTTCCGAAAGCACCGTAGAAAAACGGTTTCACCAAAGGCAATAGATAAAAATAATAGCACAGCAATGGACATTGATACACATAAGTTTTACAGTAAAGAATTATAAGAAATACAAGAAAATTTCGGGAATTTAGTAATAGGCTAAAATGAAAATGTTCCCTATATCAAGAGAATATTGCAGCAATGCATTCCATATTTAAATTACAATTGTGCAAGAGAAAAGTTAATAATGTTTCCACCTGGAAATGAGAAACCGGATGTACATGACTTGCAGAGTCAAATAGAAATAAACCAAATCCCAACTCACTTAACAAACCTTTTACTCATGCCATGAAATTCAAAGACTATTTGGGTCACGCCGTCAAACTATATACTCGTACCTTAACATTCACAGCAGCTTATCTTTATGGCGTTGCATCTAATGAAAGAATCTTTAGTCAAATAAAAATTTAAAAAATATATATTGCAAGCTACAATGAGGGATGACAGACATGACAGCCTAATGCTTTTAAAATATGAAAGTGAAATAGGGAATTTTATTAAACTAAGCGATGTTATTAACAGGTGGGCTTCTTTGAAGACCACAAGAATTAATATTAATTGAAAACTAGTCAGATGTGCCAATCCCAAAATTTTCTTCTACTCCACACATGTTAATGCCTCAAAATTTGCAATCACAGTGCCAAAATTAAATGACAATTCTTTGCCTATAATAACAAACTCTAAAGGTATAATAATTAAAAATCTTCTGATACTCATCAGCGTACATGTAAATAAAAACCATATTAAAAACACATAGATGTCTGCAACAAAAATTTCTTACTCAAAGTGCACAAAAACGATAGCTTTGGACAGTATAGACACAAACCTAATAAGGATCTATTTATGTGGAAGTGCTACTTATGTGGAATATGAAGTTTGACTAAATTCCGTGCATTAGTTTTTGAGATACAGCTATCGCAAAATTGTGAAAAATGCTGCATAGCAGCGCCACCTGCTATATGATATACATAAAAAGCTAATCTGCATCAAATTATGTCAAGGTTTAACAGAATATGACGTTTGATCAAATTCCGTGCAATAGTTTTTGAAATATAATTATCACTAAAATCATGTAAATCGTGAAAAATGCCGCATAGCAGTGCCATATGTTGGACGATTTACACCAAAAACAAATCAGCACCAATTTTTATCAAGGTACAGTCAAACCTCGTTAACACGAACTGTTACCGATTGCCTCGTCCAGTTGTATGTAATGTAGTTAAGTTCCGATAACACGAACTATTTTTAATACGAACAAAAAAAGTTTCCCCTTGAGTGTTTGCATTAACGAGGTTTGACTGTATAAGTGAATCTCTAAAGTTTCATTAAATTTCGTGCATTAGTTCTTGTGTTAGAGCGCCCACAAAATTTGTATCACATATAGACAGACAGATATTTTCAAAAAACAGTCGAATCGTGTTTAGGACTTACTAAAACATATAAATCAGTCTAAAACCTGAAGTCGAATTTTTTCACGAATCCAATACTTTCTTCTTGTAAAGATAGAAGAAAGTAAAAAGCGTATTTATTTTTTAGTAAACAAACCCATAATTAGAATTTTTTATGTTTTCAGTTTCAGAATTTTCCTTTGGAAAGGAATTTTTTATGCAAAAGTAAAGTATCATTATAATTATTACACATATTGTGCATATCATTTTAGTCGAAAATTGGAGCAATTTGTTTCAAGTTGGGAAATTTTCGGATTCTCCCCCCCGAAAAAATATCTGTGGCTATGCCCTTGGTGATAACAATAATATCTTGAATTTTTTCAGAAATTAATTTATACTTCCTTCATTAAAAAGCATGAGTTCAGTCATATTAACTAGACTTACATGTTAAAGTACATACAGAATGATATAAAAATTAAATAGACTGCAATTTTGTCCCTACAACCGAACTGAAAGTTTCATTGTTTACATCTGTGATGATGTGCGGATTTTAGGGTTGTGGATAGGGTTGTGGATTTGAGAGAGTCTACTGTATTTAAATAAATTAAAATTTTTATTTGAGCAAAACTTTCAAAATTTACTGCCTTTTAAAAAAAATACTTAACATTTAGGAAAATAATTTTTGAAAACGCAGTACAGTAGACTCTAGTTAACGTGTCTCTGCTTAAAACATACCACTAGTTAATGCAGACAACTGGTAAGAACATTGGTTAATGCAAACAAAAAATGGCCTCCCTTGGAAGTCAGCAATAACAGGAGTTCACTGTATGTACATATATGTACATAAGGATATGAACTTGAAAACTCGCCTTATCACAAAAAATTTATGTTTTCTCCATTCATCTATTGTTAATAAATGTGCATTGATAACACACTACAATCTTCAACAAAACTAGTTTTATTGTTATTTCTGGCATTTTAAAATCTTGGTTTACTTTCAAAACTTGCTTTATATACTAGAGATTTGAGAACAAAACTTGAACTATCAAAATTTTCTTTCCTGGATAAGGTGAGTTTTGAAACGCATGCCCCCATACATTGTCATCTCTTTGATGGTAAAAACCAAATTTTGATAACTGCATTAGGTAATGAGCAATCCTGTGTTTAAATTTCTCCACAAGTTATCGGGGGGTCAACAGGGAAAGTTGAAGCATCCCCATAGGTTTTTTGTTTTGTTAAAAACTTCTTCATTGGATAATGGATTAAATTTGTAAAATGTGTTTCAAATTTTAAAAATAAATGGGATAGATGAGTTCTTATAGCACAAAGCTCCAAATGGGATATGCTATGCCAAACAAGTTAAATAGATGGATTCCATAACACATTCTATATATTAGACAAAAATGCACAATGAGCCTAACTGGAATTTTATGAAAGTATGATAATATTTATTTTAAATGCACAGTTTTAGGGGATACAGTTTTATACTACATTAATAAGTTTATAAATATTACTGCACTAATTTATAGAATGAAATTTCATATAGCAACATTACTAACACTGGTTATTTATTAGAAAGATAGCAGATGCAAAATGGGTTATTATTACAAAGCACGAATGAATATTCAAATGAGAAGATAATGACTTTAAGAATAAAATAGCTCTTCAATAATAAAAAAACTTATCAAATTTATAAAATGAAAATATAAGCATAAGCAAATAATATATTGCAATAAAATAACTATACATATTTAAATATACAAATACATAGCCATCACTGATTAGTTTTACGTTTCTGAAACATTGATGTAGTTATTGTTTTATTCAATACTTTAGATTTCTTTTTGGTATTGTTTATGATGGCTAATTATCTACACGAGCGATATGGGCCCGAAGGGGGGGGGGGTGGTCTTTCTAATGCTCATATTCACCATCTATTTTGACGCCGAAAACCCAGGTTGAATATTCAAATGGTATTCACTGTCTACCTCACTGAACTAGTTCGAGGTTGAAAGCTAATGCCAGGTTCAGAAACCCAACTCTGGTCTAGAGCAGGTTCATCAGAATTTCTCAAACGAGCATGCATAGGTAACAAAAAACAAGTGGTGAGAGGGAGAGGATGGACATTTTACAATGGTGGTGTTTTGAATGAAGATGCTGTGCAAAATATAGAAGTTATGCTATTAAATAAAACAGAAGAACATTATGTAAAGGTATGAAATCTCATATACAGTGAACCAAAAAAAAAAGTTGGACAGCAACAAGATTCGATTTTGCTACTTAATATTCTTTTAACCAATTGTGATATTGTAATCTAACAATATTAAAGAAAAAGATAATTTATTTAAAGATTGAAATAGTTTTATTTAATCTTAATAAAATGTTATATTAAATTTTTAAATATTTTTAAAATAAATTGTGCGTTTTTCACTTTCAAAATAAAACTTGGACACTTATTTCACTTTTACTTTGGATTGACATTATGCAAATTTTTAAGAGAGTTTTGATTTCTGGCACGAGTCCAAGTCAAAGCTATGAGACTGAAATGTGCTGAAATTTCCTTTGCTGGATTAAAAATTCTCAAAACTGGAAAAAAAGCAAACTTCTGTTGATATGAAAAACTTAATTGTTAAACTATGGAAAGAGCAGAAAAGTATACGATATATTGCAGAAACTGTGAAAAAGCCATGTTCAACAGTGCATTACATAATAAATACATACAAAAAGTACAGATTTTTGCAAAGACCTAGTGGAAGTGGTAGGCCCAAAAAGATTTCCTCGTCTCAAACAGAAAGACGGATTGTGAGATTTGTGAAAGAGAATCCTAGAATTTCTGCTGTAAAGATAGCCAGAGAGTTGAAGGAAGCATCTATAGTGGATGTGCATCTACAGACTATAAGAAACTTTTTACATTCCAAAGACTATAGAGCATACACACCATGAAAAAAGCCATATTTGTATGTCCGAAATGTTAGAAAACGTCTTGAATATGCTAAACAATATGTTGGAAAGCCACGAGAATTTTGGAAGTCTGTTATTTTTACAGATGAGTCGAAATTTAATTTGTTTGGATCTGATGGTCGGCGTTTTGTATGGCAAAGGGAAGGAACAGCGCTAAAATCAGCGAATATAAAAGCGACTGTAAAACATGGTAGCAGATGCATTATGGTATGGGGCTCAATGGCAGCTAGTAGTGTTGGAAATCTAGTGTTCATTGAAGGTACAATGATCATATACGTAGGATGTCCCAACAAGCAATTTATTAGGTAAAGATTTGACAAAGTTCTATTTAAAACAGATGGTTAGGGCTGGATTATTTATCAATATATCGACAGATATTGATATTTTTTAACTGTCGCAATAACAATATCTAAACTTTGACTTGGTTGATATATCCCAATAATATAACAGCGTTAACATGTTAACAAACACTGCAATTACGAACACGAGCACTGAAAAAAAATATCGCAAAATAACTCAGAACTCAATAAAATAATATTATTTTGCGCTCACCACCAGAGCCCCTGAAAAAAAGAATTCTATTCCAATGTCTTCTTCCTTCTGTTTCATCCAAAACAGAAAATCTACATCGATAATCTTCCTTTCCGCTGATTATCTACAATCCCAATCATTGCAATACATCTATCCCTTCTCTGTAAACCTAACGTTCGTTCGACTCTCTGCGTAATACTGAATAACACTTATCATCCTTTCTCATATCAACTGTGATTAGCCTACACCTATTCCAATAACTCCAGATAATTGATACATTATGAATAATAGCGCATGAGCATTGGTTAATCATTGTCGCGTTTAATACGGCAGATAATTGGTGATCATTGAGTCTATACCTAAGCAGATGGAATTCGTGGCTTGTAAGCAACCAATCAGAGTCCGCTATAAGTTTCCCCTTTTGTTTATATAGCAAAGTTGCAATGAAAGTTGGCGAAAAGCCCAAGGTCAAAGCAATCTTTCACAGTGGTGATTAGTTGCTTTTAAAAAGAGCTTCCCAGTCAGTAATGTTTATTCATATTGACTTTCTTCTTTGTCGTATTTTTGTTAGAGCGAAGTTATCTGGAGTGAATTTAATATATTCTGTATTGATATTTTTCAGCTATGAATACTTATCAAAAAACAAAATTTAAATTAGTTATAAAACTATTTTCAAGTATGATTTAAGTATTTATAAAATTTTTTGAAACGGTTTCAATGTTGTTTTCTTGTAGTAAATAGGTAGGAAGATATAAATACATAGATTTTTTTCCATTAAGGCTGTTTGTTCTCATCTGCTCTGCTCAACAAACGCAAAACGTTTTGACACATTTACAAATTTATTTTTAAACGTAAAGAATAATTGGAAGGCCTGACTTTGGAAGCAATTTAGAAACGAACTGTGTGTTTCATTTTTTGATAAATTACCTATTGAGTTAAGCGATTTTGATCACGTGGCAAAGACTTTTCACCCTTTCTTGAGTGGTTATTCTTCTTTCGCACAAAAATTCGGTTCAAAACTCCTCCTTTGTCACTATCTTCCGAAAGATCTATTGCGTTTGTAAAAAACGGAAAAAACAGTTCGATTACATAGTTTCTGAACAACAACACCTGCTAGTTTCACGCATTTCCGAACAAAAATAAATTAAAACTCATGTCATAAAGTTGCCCTTTTGTATTTGAGAACAGCCAAGAATGAATTCATTCTTTAGAGAAAGATTGAAAAGCAAAATTTCTGTTGCATCTATCATCCACTGAAACCTGTTTAATAACAAGTATATTAGCACAACATGTGGCATTAAATTTAGTTTTTTCCCAAGCTTTCTCTTGTCCTGTGTAAATTAAAATAAAATCGTCAAAGTCCTAAATTTAAGAATGTTCTATTTTAGTTTGTATTTTATAATTTTGTCAGTTATTTGCAAAGTACTTCAATAATTAAAATATCGCTGATAAATAACGCATAGAGTAGGAATAATAGGAAAGATACTAATTTTGAAGGGAAATAGTTTGCAACAAATGGTATACGTGCAAACAGATATCAAACATTGGTTCCTTTTCTAAAATATTTTTTATAAATATATATACTTATTTTAATGTTGCTGTGTGAACATAATACGTACATTCAGTAGAACATAGTCATACATAGTCAGTATCACAATGCACTCAATACTGACATAGTCATACATTGAGTAGTTGCTCTCTACATCTGTTTTTACTTAAATTGCTGCTATTATGCCCTTTATGTTTCGAAATTAGTAAAATTTCTATTCTTGCACAATTTAAGGTAGTTATTGCGATATATCACAAATATCAATATTAACTCGTTGATATATTGCGATATTAAATTTTTGATATCGTCCAGCCCTACAGATGGTTATAATTTTTTTTTATACATTTTTATTTATTAAGATGCTACTAATTAAAAAATATTTTTTTTCATTAATTAAACTTATCTATAATTCTTAATAATTTTTTAAAACCGTGTCCCAAGAAAGAGTGTCATTGCCATGCTTCCGACAAAAAGTTCCTCCGGATTTTTTTAGAGGACAGCACATGCCTTTTATCAAGGGAAAAGTACTCCTTAAAAGTCAACTTGTTATCAGGTTTAGGTGAATAGAGTAAATAGTTTTATAGTTTCAATAAAACAAGCAAAGACTTTGAATGTTTTGGTGAGTATTCTTTTGTAAGTCATTAAAGTACCTAATTCTAATTGATAATTAAATGAACTTTTATTTCTTAATATGCTTTCATTATATGAGAAATAAAAAATCATTGTATGGGCCAGAAGATATAATGGCTGCCATTTATGCCTGGGGAAAAATAAAAATATTTTGCTTAATTTGTCATTACAGTGCTCACTTATGTCATTATACCAAGGGCATTAAAATTTAAAAATTAGTTTTAAAAGGTTAAATTAGTAATTTGATCTCTGCTGATGCTTGTATATTAATATTTATGAGGTAAGATAATTATTTACAAACAATTAAAACTTTCTGATTATTTCTAAAAATTTGAATTTGTTATTCCAAAACATGGATAGATTTTGAAAATGACCCACCTATTTCATTGATACCTGGAAAAATATGTATGCATTATAAAAATTATAAAATTTATTAAAATTAAGCAAGAAATCTTTTTTAATTGAAACTATCGTGCCAATAAGTTACTATAGATTGAAAAATTCTTTTAAACAATGCTTTGAAGTTAACATTATATACACTTAAAGTTACTGCCTAAATATGAAAATTGTCTCATTCATCTACACTCTGGCCTACTTTTAAAATTATATAAATTTATTCATATAAAATGTCTGTTGAGGTGAAAATAAAGACGTGAGTGTGCAAATAATAGATAATTTACTGCTACCAATTTTTAGAAGTTGACATACACAATTAAATCTGTGGGGAACATTTGACTAATCGCGGCAAAACTACGTTTTTCACGGTTTTTAAGAAAATTGAAAAAATTGTTCCATTTTTGAAATAGCGTACTGCGCTTGCTATTGAGTGTATAAAAATATTGTAAATATGAAAGTTGTAGAGAATTTTATTCTCTTTAATATTGTAATTGACAAATAATATGCTACGGCAACGAGTCTCGAGATATTTCGAAAAAATCAAAAAAAGTCCCAAAATTTTTTTGTTTTTCGGCCACAGAAAATTTAGCCTTAAGAAATTTTGTTAGAAAACTTGGTTTTTCCATGTTGGCATCATTATAAACAATTTAGAAAAATACAATCTTTTACCCAACCTTTTGCAAGGTAAAATGTACATTTCCTCTGGACTACATATATCTTCTTAATATTGTCTACAACATTTATATAGACAAGTTTTTGATAGGACCAATTCTTACAGCAAAAAGAAATTAAAATTACACAGTGGTTGAAAAAAAAAATCATTGTATTAAGGGTGTATTAAAATCCAAACTGCTTATTTTCTGACTCATTTTTAAATTCATTTTTGCGCTCAAACGAATCCAATTGGTAGATTCTCTTATTCAGAAACTATATAATGTACCGTAATGATCGATTTTTTGATAGAGGCAGAATATATTTCAAAAAAATGATGTCAAAGTGGGCATTTTGAACAGTATTTCCCGAAGCGATTGTGTTAGAAACGAAAAATATTGTCCTACTGAGAAAATAATTGTTTATAAATCAAGTTTTAATTAATTGAACGAAAAATAAAAACACAGGTCGCTTATAAATCTCTTCAAAAATCACGTCAGCAAGTTTCATATTTTTCCTATTAAAAATGAATCTGAAAATGTGCCAGAAAATTTCAGGTTTTTGAGCATGGAAAGTATTTTTTTTTAATACCAATTTAACATGATCCTGATAAAACCAGCTATTATATAAAAAAGGAAATAAAAACTCGTCAAAAGCGACCAGATAAAATTGTTAAAGTGGGTTTATCTCTAATCATGAGTTAGTTTTTGTTCGTGAAATTGGTATACTTAACTTCGAAATCTACCTCCACCTGTAGGCCGGGCCGGCAGGGATTTTTTAACCATTTGGAAATGGTTGTTGTTTTTGGTCGAGGAAGGGGCTAAATGATGCTTGCATTTTATTTTTTTTAACGAAATTCAACGATGTTCTTTACTTTTAGAAGAATTTTTATTTGAATAGGTAATAGAAAGGTATAAAATCGTTAAAAATTGTTTGAATGGGTAATTGAAAGGCATAAAATCGTTAAAAATTGAAAAAGTTATAAAATGGGTAGGCGCAAATTATCAGATATGGAAAAATCCAAAGCCAAAGAGCGACGCCAAAATGAAAATCGTCTTGTAAAGCAAAAATCGAGGTCTTCAACTCATTATGTAGTCCATGAAAATCGATTGCAGAATAAAAGACGAATGCGAAAAAGGAAACAATCTAATGTTTAATTGCTTGATAGTAAAAGGCCATGTCTTGAGGGGCTCTAATCCACTAGCCATGGCATTTTACAATCGGTCGATTCTAACCAGGAAAATTTGAGCTCAACGTAGGTAATTTATCGCAATCTGTGGATGATTCGGAGGAACTGCTTTCGATTTGTAAACTGTTTTTCTTCTCGAAACGGAACTTGGAGAGTTTATTGATGAAGGTTTTGGCCATCTGAAGTTTGATCTTTGTGATCTGTTGTTGAAGAGGATGCGACGGAATTTGGTGGACGAAATTTAGATTAAAAGAATTAGAAAAAAAAAGAATTCCAAATGGTCATTGTAATCTATTAAATTACAATTATTTTATTTTATTTTTTCAATTTACCTTTAACCATGGAGATTAAATAAAGACACATTTCAGTTCATTGCATGTACTATGTAAAAAATTATTATCCCTCATGTACAAGAAATGAATTTAAGAAGAAACACAGTTTTTCAAGTAATTATTTCTTATAGATAGCCATTAAAACTTTTCACAAAAACGCTTAAAACCCGAATAGTTTAGCGAGAAAAATATAATTTTCTAAGCATTTATTCTAAATCATAAACCGGAAACATTTTAAATAAATTTGTCCAAAATGACGTCTTTTGTTTGTTTTTTTATTTATTTATTTATTTTTTTTTTTTTGCAGTACGAATTGGTCCTATCAAAAACTTGTCAATATAAAAGCTGTAAATAATATTAAGAAGATTTATAATAAGTTTAATTGGATTTGATATCTTGAGAATTGACGAAGTTATGAATATTTTTCTCCCTAAAACCCTATTTTTTGTACCCCTTGAGCCCATTTTTAATTTTATCAAAAATCTGTGATACATAAATTTTTGGCTCTACTTTTAGAAGTAATAAAAACTTTAAACTTATTTGATACGTATAAAAATTCAGAAGTTAAGGGGTTTTTTTGGTTTTCAGAAAACACCTCCCTATTTCCATCAACTTGGTCTGATTTTGACCATTAACGAACTTGACCGAGATTTTATGTATCAGTTGGGAAGAGATTTGTGCCGAATTGCAGAAGTTATTGTGTCCATAAAAAAGTGATACATATATATATATATATATATAAAGCTTTTTACTGGAGGTGATTTTGGGTTCTAGGGATCAGGATCGGTGTAGATCTGCAAAAATTTTTCAAAAATTCCAACATAGGGGAGAATGTAATAGGTAGTATTTCATATGAAATCTACCTAAAACTCTCATACAAAGGGCTGGAGGGGGTCCTAAAAGATGGTCAGTAAAATTTTAACTTTCTGTAATATTTCACATTTATTTGTCCAGATAGTGTTCAGAATTCATTTATCATGATTTAGAAAAGGCCTTATTCGATTCTGCGTGCTGAACAGAAATTCATACTTTAGTAGTCTTAAAAAGGTTTAAAACGTCTGTGTTCATCAACATAACCACAATCATCATCAAGATGTTCATCAAGATATCTCCACTGTACACAGTTTAAACTTAAAGGAAGTGTGGAGTTTTATTTAGCGACTAATTAAATAGTGACTATAAAAAAAAATATAATAACCTTTTTTAAAGTAGTTTAAAAAGACTACTTTCATTATTAAAATTTTGAACTTTGATGAACAGTTTAAATAACTAACAGAAAATATCATCCTCATTACAAATCTGAATTTTAAAAAATAATGAATTTAAGAAAAAATATAATGCTTGATTCTTGATGCTAGTTATCAGAGAACTGTAGATTGGATTAGAATCCTTTTAGTTTACCCACTGAAAAATTGAACCAGTGAGTGCAAAAAGGGAACAACATAGAATGAATCAGTAATGCAAATTACTGATTTTTGTACCAGTACATTGAAAACAGAAAACTTGAATAGTTTTGATACATGAAAAGAGAGATAAATTCTATCTACCTAAGCTTCCCTCTCAGTCCACTTACTTTGAACATTTTACATAGTGTTTGGCAACCGCTAAATAAAGAAACTGAATTCTCTTACAAAGTTTAACCTATGACTTCACATAAGGTATTTGCATATATACCAACTTTTGAAAATATTAAAGAATAAAATGACGTGCAATTGACATACAATTTTTTACTCATAAGAACTCATATGACATTTATACACCTTTTTAAAATACATATTCATATTGTTAAATAATGCAGTTACTAGCATTATAAAGATTATTTTGATGAGAGAAAAATATGAAAATCATTATAAAATTCATAAACTGATTTTAAAGACATACATAGCCCTTTTTTTTTTCATTTTTACATTTTAACTAACATCTGAACAATTTTTTTTATGCATGACATTTTACATGCAATGAAAATTAATAGTTAACCTCTGCTGGTTTTTGACAATGACACCTGCATTCATTTCTTTGACAATCCCCTATTTGCATTTAGCTTTTGCCATTATTAAAAGCAACAAGAAAGTAATTCATAATTTAAGGGAAGAAAAATTAAACTTTGGAAAGACTTTGCAAAAGAGTATAAAAATAAGTATCCAAAGTGTAAAAAATGGCCAAAAAGCATAAGTTTTACACCTAAAGCATAAAAGTTAGTAAGTATGTATTTGTATGCTTACAAAATATGTCTGATGTTTTCCCAAGCTATTAAAATTACCATGAATATGAATGAATCTCTATTTGTGAATATTAGGGAATGTACATATTCACAGAGAAAATAAACTTTGTACAAGAATACGTTTTCCATTTTCAGTTTTAAGAAAACATAACATACAGTATTAATAGCAAGTTTTGAAAAACTTAATGAAAATTTCTTTGAAGATTATTTATACGTACCAGAATGTAGAATGCAGAAAAAATTGGGCTATTTGTTGCACGTAACCTCAATCGAGCCCTATTACACCTGATAACCATAAAAAGCAAAAATAACACATTTGGGATCAAAATTGAAAGGTCCCATATTCGTACACTGAAAGAGAAAATAAAAAACACAAACAATTATATTAATCGAAATATTTTTTAAATAAAAATATGTTCATAAAAGCTGTAAGATTAAATATAACTAATATTAAAACTTTTATACCTAGTATCATAAATTTCTTCAAACAAAATACGTTTACAAAAGTTTGCATCTATGATTGGGGCTGAGGAACTATTTTGAGGTTCTTCTAATGTTCTCCAAGGATATGACATTTTTAGAGCAATTCCTTGCTGTATGTGATCACTATCAGTACCTGTAAAATATGAACGACTACGATCCACATTCATTTCAGCGTTACTACATTAAAGTGAGCTTGGGATGTAAAATGAGAACTTTAAATTCATTTCAAGATATATAAAAGTCCATTATCAAGGTTGAAATCATTTCCTAAAAAGAAAAAAAATTCAAATCTTAAATCATTTAAAAATAACATTAATAGAGAATCAAAATGCAGATCAATGCTATTCCATGATAAAATAAACTTTTGAAAATATTTTGTTATCCTTTAATGTTTAATGTGATATTACTTTATTATTTTCAATTCATCGAACCTTATTTTGCAAAGAATTTTTCAACTCTTAAATGTGTTCCATTATTATAACCATTTTTAAGTCTTGTCATTTGAAAATTGCTTTTATATCTTCTGTTTTCGATATCTCAACCTGTATTTTATAATAAATGTACTGTCATTATATAGCTGATTTTGTATGTGCCTTACTCATTGTCCCACTGTACCCCATTCCCATTGAGCACTGCAAGGGGGCACAATGGGACATCTTGAGTACCTTTTGAAAACTGATTTTTTTTTTTTTTTTAAAGAATAAAATAAGGATAAATTATGAAAAAAATTGCAATGAAAGCTGAAAGTTGCCAAAATATCATTCTGTATTTAAAATTTGTTTTTAATTAAAAGGGAGGAAGTTATTATAAACGAAGCAAAAATTGTGCCACTGTGCCCCCCCTCTCCCCTATACATCTTAAAAGTAAAATCCACACCAAATTTCAAGTTTCTAGTATCAACAATGTCACAGAAATCATATTTTTAGAAAGTTTTTTGCTAATACACCTCCTTGGGAGTTGTACTGACATAAAATATAGCCTAAGTTGAAGCCGAGAGGATCATCAATATTTTGCCACCCTTTTTTTAAAAAAAAAATCGGCTTGACAGTTCCAGAGATTACCCAGGTAATATTGGTCTACCTGTGTTCGCATGTGTATTTGAAAAATTCCTACATTTTAAAACTGATTGCACCATCAATTAGAAGAAGGTTTCAGCTTTAAGAACAGATTTTTGGTTTGTCGAAACCTCTAAAATTTGCACTCTGGAGGGGCAAAACTGCACCGAAACATTCAATATTTTACGGATTTTGCAAAATTTTCACACATTTCATCTTGTAAAAAATATTTCTGGCTGTCAGAACATTTCAACATTTTTGTAGGTGACATAAATCTGATCTACTAAGATGCTGTAAAAAGATTATGTTAAAATTAGAGGTGGGTATTATTTAACATAACAGTTTAAAAAACACTGTTATTACTTTTTTAGTAACAGAATATGAGAAACACCCTAATAATTTTATAACTATTTGTCAATTTCCCTTGCAAAAAACTGAAAATAAGACAAAAAAAAAATTAAGCTTTATTTTAATTTTATATTCTGATGAAAATATAATCGCAAAATCTTTTTTCCTACGTATTAATAAGCTTCTAAGAAAAAGCAAAGAACTATTACAAAAGAATCAAGTAAATACTACTTTAGCTTACAAAACATAAAAACATTCAACCGCATCCTATGTATGAAAAAGAAAAGCCAACACATATCATTCAACCGCTTCCTATGTATGAAAAAGAAAAGACAAGAATATTTTCATTTCATTCATTACTCAATCACTTTTCACCCCCGCTAGTGATAATAAAGATGTCCGACCAACTTTTCTCTTCATTGTGTTGTTAGGAATAAAAACTATCAGTTGTAAATATCTGTCAGTATGAAATATTATATACCAACTGTTAAATTTTCAAATATTATGTTCGTTTCAGCCTGATATCTATAGTTTTTTCAATGTTGAAGGCATAAAAAAAATTTAATAACATCTATGAGAGATTACAGTTATTTGTAATACATAGCTATGGAGCAGTTATATTATTCAAAAAATATACTATTGCTTTGAATACAGTGGCGTCAACTTATATGGGCCCGTGGGGCTCGGGCCCACCCAATAATTTGCTGTCCTAGCCTCATTAATTCATTATAGCCAGCCTCATTATAGCTTAGCCTCATTATTATTGTTTTGTTTTTTTTTCACGATATATTTATATGTATATTTTGAAATATCGGAAACAAAATTACTTTTACTGACGTTCAAAATGTCATTTTGTTTGAAAAATAGTATTGACAGCCGTAACACACATAAGACCACTAAATGTGTCAACGAATAATTATTTCTCAAAAGATAAATTTCCAGTAAATTCGATCAGTGAGTATAAAGCAGTGGGTGAACATTACCCATTTTAATGTCCTGACCCTGATATTCATAAAGCTCTTAACCCTTTGAAGGGCAGTGGTCACACGGCATGACCACCTTATTTTAATTCCAAAACTGACAAACGGCACCCAGAATATTTTAACAAAATTTTGCTTTTATAATGAAAGCATAGAAAAGCAGGTTCTTATTTTCTGAAAAATTCGTTTGTAAATTCTGGTGTTAATCAATTATTTAATCATTTTACGAACAGAAGTTTTCTGCCCCTGAAAGGGTTAAGTGACTGAAATGTTCTTCTTGCATTTTCAATTTGTACTCATATTTATGATATTGTAAATATTAATGCTTTTATCAGAAAGATTTTATGAATAACATAAGCAAATAAAACAGGCCGTGCCATTTTGCTTAATATTTTTGCCCACCCAATATTTTTCAAAAGCTGGCGCCACTGTTTGAATATATTGTTTATCTAGACTGGTAATATTAGAATATGAGAATTTTACATTATCGAGAGGGAAGGAAAAGTGTTTCTAAGTTTGTAAGTTAGATTCGCGCTTGCTTTCATGGCTGACTGGGGATATTTTGAGGTAATTTGTAAGTTAGTATCGCGCTTGCTTTGAGGTTGGGGAGGTGAGGCAAAGCATTTTTTTTATTGTGGGTTGAAGGATATGTCTGTTGATGCGAGTCTGATGTACAGGTGCGGTAAAGCTATTTATTTATTTATTGTACTTTTTGTTATAACTATGATTGCTAGAAAACTTTTTTCTTGGAATTAATTTTACTAAAGCAAAAAGATTCTTATTTTATAGGAACATTTGTAAAAATTTTAAAAATGCTTTAATCAATTTGGAAAAAATAATACTCACTGTAGTCAAATATGAAAGTGATGGCGTTTTAAGAAATATTTGTTCAAATAAGTGGAAATGTCATGATAGTGGAATATTTTAATTAACAAATTTTGCCTTAAACCTAATTAGGTTTAAAAAATTTTATTAAATTATTTTTCTACATCCCATAATGTTATTGGATGTTGTTAACGGATAGGTCACAATACACAGTTGAGCGCATCGCACCATTATTCGATAAGTGACACATATGAAAAAGTGAAATGTTTCAGATAAAACGAAAAATACTTTTAAATGTGAAAAAAAAATGTTTCAGAATATATAGAGTAAGCATTTATTTCAGTATGAGCAATTTTGTTCATTTAATATATCGCTCACCTGCAAGAAAAATGTGCATGATTTTACTGTAACATGAAATTATAGCACTTAGCTCTGCATGCTGGAATGAAAACTTGCATAAAAGTATAAAACCCTTAAAAATGAAGACGTAGGATGAGGTTTGGAGGGTTGGGTAATTTTACCTCCTCACACAATCCACCCCTCTTCTGTGGTCATAAATGGACATACGGCGTAATAAAGTGATTTTCCGCATAAGTACACTTATGAAACTGTTTGTGTAGCAAAACACACTTATAACAGACATGTTAGTGGAAAAAAATGCAAAATGAATATTTGCAAGACGTGTCTATTTTCTTGCGGGTGAGCAATATGTAAACAGTGAGACTAAATAATATTGTAAACAAAAATATAGGGGAGAGTGGTAATGAATGGGCCACTAACAAAATATGAAAAAGTATTTGCATAAAATTATTTTAGATACCACCAATAGATGAAGCTATTTGTTCTACCAAACTCAAATTTTCCATTGTTTGGGAGAAGCCATTTTCCCCACTAGAGTAGGATAGTCAAGAATCTGATTGAAAAGTAAACTTTTTCCCTTTTCAGTAAAATAAATAAGCTAAAAAGTCTTATTTCATTGCAGATATGTGTATTAGCAAATCTTTGCATATCTGTAAACTGAGTTTAGGATGTATTTAGATGTTATTTGAATTTAATGTAAAAAAACCTGAATAAGTTCCAGAAGTATAGGTAGGGCTGAATGGGCCAATATCATAGTCATGAATGGGCCACCTTTGCTCTGATTATGAAAATATGGTTTTTCTTTCTTTTTTTCTGACTTTCTCTTTAACATGAAACATAACTGACTGTAATGGATTTAGATTAAATCACTGTCTAGTTAGAATAGGTTTATAGTGATGTCTAAAAAATAATTTGCACATTTTCACCCTAAGAAATATCAGTTATTTATTAGAAACATAAGTTAAATAGTATAAATAATTAAGGTTAACTGTCCAGTTGTTGACCACACCTACCAGTATTTTTCCATTTGATATAAAACTAGAATAATTGTTTATATTCTGAATCTGATGGGTAGAATAAATAATACCAGAAATTTACACCAAATAGTCAATTAATAGGCAGTTCCAACCCTGTTACAACCACAGGGTGTCTACAGAAATTCTAAAAAAAAGTTCCTCGATTTTTCCATGATTTCCCTGACTATTTTTTACAGACTTCCCTGATTTCCATTATTAACAATACACATACGGTATTTTTTCATGTATGCCGATTCCTCGTATAACACACTTATCCAGCTTGCTAATATCTCATTCGGGAGAAAAAACAAGAGAAAAACATAAAAATTGCTTAATATTCATTAAGTATTGGTTGACAGTTTTATAAATCTGAACTCAACTAACTTCATAGTGTCCAACATCATATAGAAGCCAATGGATATAGGGTGACCAGAAAGCTTCCTCATTTTCTGAAAAATATTCTATTCTAAGACTTATCTAAATCTGAGGGGATAACTAATTGTATTAAGCTGGGCACCTGGTCAGGTTGTGCTAATTTATCATTTAAATTTTTAAAAATGTGTAAATTGCCTTCAATATAAGTGTTACGTACAGAAAATCAGGACATCTGATCACCTTAATTTACATTAAATATCAAAAACTCATATTATGCGCATCTTTTAAAAAATATTGGGAAAGATTAATCAAAATGTGAAAAAATATGGTACATAAAATAGACGAATAAGTCTCATTGGCAAGGTGAAAATGTAAATATTTTCGCAATATAGACAAATTTCCCTGATTTTCCAGTATTTTTGCAAAGTTCCCTGACATTTCCCTGATTTTTCCAGAGTGATAAACCTCCCTGATTTTTCCATGATTCCCTGATTTCCAGATTCTGTAGACACCCTGAACCATGTTGTTTAATATTAATTTTGAAAAATATAAATTTCGTTAAATGATAATGTGTATTATCTATTATTTTTATGTATATTTTGTTCTTTCTTTCTTATAATTTCATTATTTTGTCATTTTTCTGCTACAATTATGTGATTTAATAATATCACTTTTGATGTTCATAAATTTTGATAAGCATTGTATATTACTCAGTGGCATAGCTAGGATGGGTGGACCCGGGACGGATGTAAATGGTGTCACCCCCCCCCCCCCCCTTCCACACACACACACCTGCTGTCATATTTTTTCAATCACAATTCTACGTATTATAAATAAAATGTTAACATTTTTTTGGAGAACTTTTATGAACTTTACATTAACAAAATAATATTTTCCAAAAAAAAAAAAAAAAAAATTATTATTATAAGTAAAGAAAAATTTTATATTTTGATGCTCTATATTTTAGTCAATCTATTTGGAAGTATCCTTCGAAAAAGCATATAAATGAAATTAAGAATTTATTTGTATCGTATAAGCAAATATTTTAGCATTAGAATGTAATGGAATAAAATGAACTTTTTTCTATCTCATACATGTTAATACTTGAAAATTAGCCATCACAGTATCAAAATTAAATGACAATTTATGCACATCATAAGGATTTTAAAGTTATAGGTTCCTTGCATTGTGTGCAATTAAAAAGAAGATACAAGCATCGCATCTTTCAAACAAATTGGCACCCACCCTCTTAGATGATACTTCAAAATTCGCTATCACAGTGACAAATTTAAATGACAATCTAGGCCCAAATGAGGATTCTAAAAGGTATATGTTCGTTGAATTGTGTGTATTTAAAAAGGAGATATAAGCATCGAACCTTTCAAACAAGTCACTGAATTTCCGCACCCACCCTCTTAGATGACTGCGACCAAAATTCACAACCCAAAAAGCATAAAAGCGACACCTGTTGGGAAGTATACTCCCAACTATTTATGTGAAAGTGTAACAGCAGAATATGAAGTTTGATTAAATTCACTTCATTAGTTTTTGACATATAGCTATCGCGAAAATTGTAAAAAATGCTGCATTAGCAGCGGCACCTGTTATATGATTTACCTGAAAACCTAATCAGCAACAACTTTTGTCAACGTCTAAGTAAAGCGAATCTGAAGTTTGATAAAATTCCGTACATTTGGACGTGAGATAAAGCTATTGCGGAAATTAAAGATGAAAATAAGCACTCGCCAGTCGCCACTCGGCGACTAAATGTGAAAAACTGGCGACTAAAAATATGGAAAGTACCGGCCAAATGCAGAATTTTCCAAAGGGATTTCGTCAAAGAATGGCGGAAAAAAACTCACGAATTTTGTCAAAAGATCGCGAAAATACCCAAATACCGTCAATAGATCAATCTCGAAAAAGAATCGTGAAAAAAACGAGACTTTAATCAAAAGATCGCGAAAATACCATACATTTCATCAAAGGATCGCAGAAAAACCCGAATTTCGTTAAAGGATCGCTCAGAAACCCAAATTTCGTCAAATGACCGCGGAAAAAACGCAGATATCGTGAATGGATCGCGGAAAAAACGCAAATATCGCCAATAGATCGCTAAAAACAAACGCGAATTTCGTCAAATGATCGCGAAAAAACGAACATTTCGTCAAAAGATTACGGAAAAAACGTAAATTTCGTCGAAGGATCGCGAAAAAAAAACAAATATCGTGAATGGATCGCGGAAAAAACGCAAATATCGACAATAGATCGCGAAAAAACGCAAATATCGACAATAGATCGCGAAAAAACGCAAATATCGTCAATAGATCGCGGAAAAAACGCGAATTTTGCCAAGGAATCGCGAAAAAAACAAGAATTTTGTTAAAAGATCGCGAAAAAAACCGCACATTTCGTCAAAGAATCGCAGAAAAACCTGTATGTCAAAGGATTGCTAAAAAAAACCCGAATTTCGTCAAAGAATCGTGAAAAAAAACGCAAAATATCGTCAATAAATCGTGGAAAAACGCAAAATATCGTCAATGGATCGCAAAAGAAACGCAAAATATCGTCAATGGATCGCGGAAGAAACGCAAAATTTCGTCAATGGATCGCGGAAGAAACGCAAAATTTCGTCAATGGATCGCGAAAAAACGCAAATTTCGTCAATGGATCGCGAAAAAACGCAAATTTCGTCAATAGATCGCAGAAAAAAACGAATTTTGTCAAAGAATCGCGTTAAATAGAGAATTTCGTCAAAGAATCGCGAAAACGAACGCGAAATTTCATCAAAAAGTCACTAAAAAAGTGCGAATTTTGTCAAAAGATCGCGTGCATAATTTGTTCCAGGAGAGAACCTTTACATTTCAGAAAATTTGCCTTAAACTTCAGATTTTTTTTTTTTTAATTTTGAAAAGTACCTAAGTATAGTGGACTTATGTAGTTAGCTATATAAGCATGTTACATTTAACTCTGCTGTTAACTTTATTTAAAATAGATTGGAAATTAGTATCTCAAGTTTATTCAAAACAATATGAATTAAAATATTTTTATTTATTACATAAATTACTTATTTACTCTAAACTTACATATTTTTTAATTAAATATTCAGTAACATAAATGCACTTACTGGCGACTAAAGAAATTATTCTCACTAGCCAGTAACTGGCTACTAAATAAAATCAACTTACCGGCCAGTGGCCACTAAGTAAAATTCCTTATTTTCATCTTTAGCGGAAATCGTGAAAAAAGCAGCATAGCAGCGCCACATTTTGTACGATTTACAGCAAAAACTAATCAACACCAAATTATATCAAGGTATAACTGAATCTGAAGCTCGATGAAAATCATGCATCAATTGTTGAGCTAGAGCTATTGTAGAAATCATGAAAAATGCAGCATAGCAATGCCACCTGTAGAGCTATTTACACCAAAAACTAATCAGCACCTATTTATATCAAGATATAACTTAATTTGAAGTTTTATTAAATTTCATGAATTAGTTCTTGAGATCGAGCGTCCACCAAATTTATGTCACATACAGACAAACAGACATTTTCTAAAAACAGTCAAATCTGTTCAGGACCTTCTAAAACGTATAAATCCATCAAAAACCGGAAGTCGACTTTTTTTACAAATCCAATACTTTCTTCTTGAAAAGATAGAAGAAAGCAAAAACACATGAAAATTCAACGTATGAAAGGTTCTTTACTTTATATTTCATTTTTACTGTCTTCTACCTTTACAAGAAGGTGGTATTGGATTTGTGAAAAATTTCGACGGATTTATATGTTTTAGAAGGTCCTGAACACGATTTGATGGTTTTTAGAAAATGTCTGTCTGTGAGATTATCTGCCACCCGGTGAGTCTGTCTGTATGTGACAAAAATTTTGTGGATGCTCTATCTCAAGAACTAATGGACGGAATTTCAGAAAACTTCAGATTCAGTTAGACCTTCATATAAACTGGTGCTGATTAGTTTTTGTTGTATACCGCCCAAAAGGTAGCGCTGCTATGCAGCATTTTTTGTGATTTCCGCAATAGCTCTATCTTAAGAACTAATGCAAGGATTTTCATAAAACTTTAGATTTAGTTAGTTCTATGAATTGGTGTTGAACACATTTTGGTGTAAATTGTCCAACCGTTAGAGCTGCTAAGCTGCATTTTTCCCGATTTCTGCAATAGCTCTATTCAAGAACTAATGAACGAATTTTTATCTAACTTCAGATTCAATTAGTTGTTGACACAAGTTGTTACTGATTAGGTTTTTGTGTCAATCGCCCAATAAGTTGTGATGCTATGCTGGATTTTTCACAATTTTTGCAATAGCTCTATCTCAAAAACTAATGTACAGATTTTCATTAAAATTCGGATTCAGTTATACGTTGACATAAGTCATAGTTGATTAGATTTTGGTGTAAACCACCAACAGGTGGCACTGATGCGATGCATTTTGCGTGATTTAAGCGATAGTCATATCTCAAGAACTAATGCACGGAATTTCATATCTTTAGAATCCTCATAATGCGCATAGAGTGTTGTTTAATTTTTGCACTGTGCTAGCAATTTTTAAAACATTAACATGTATGTGATAGAAGAAAGTTTTGGGATTGGCACATCCGAGTAGTTAACAAATGTTTTTATTATAAAATCAATAGGTGTTCGAGAATATTTAGACCACATTCCTTTATACTAAGTTTTTTCTTTCTAAAAGCAATGTCTTTTCTAATACCAACAAAATAAAAATATTTTTAAGATAAATGTTATCGCTAACATCATTTAAATTATGTATTTATATTTTCCATCAATCGAAATCTTGTAAGTATAATGCATAATTTTATTTTCATTCTACATCAAAAGGCAACAACTAGCCAAATAAGAAATAAGATAATCCAAAATCAAAGCGCTTTGTCGAAAAGTTCTCTTCCCATTCCTCTGTTCGCTAAATTTTTGAAATAAACTTTTCTGACTACTCGTGACTCATTTGTCACAGCCACCTTCTCCTGATGGTTGACTATATTACATTGATTCTGAGCATGAGGTCTACCAGTTTTTATCCTAAAGTATATGCTTTCCTGGAAGTGAAGGGTGCAATCACAGACTAGTAGAGATTATAATGTCTGTGTGAGCAATCTCTTTTGAAAATAATTGGATGTTATTCCCAAAACAGTCTTCGTAATGAAATTTATTATAATCAATAGTTTTTCGTTATTTTGTTGTACATTAGCTGTTTGCGAATAGCTGGCATAGCAGGATACGAAGTTCCTGTCGCTGCGTAAGCCGCTGATGTATAATAGAACTTCGAAAAATTGAGAAAATTATGCAAAAATTGCTATTATGCCCCCTTCAGCATTATTACAGCTCTTGCAGAATTCAAGGAGGACCTGCTTTCCATAGCGGAAAACATAAATCTGAAATTTGGTTCAATACTTTGCATAACTTCATACTTTTTTCGATGGTATAAAAATGAAAATGATACAAAAATTGCTATGACAGCGCCCCCTACCGGTGGTATATTTCGAAATTCAAGGAGTACCTGCTAGCCATAGCCAAAAACATACACACAAAATTTGGTGTGATTCTATGCATATTTCATGCACTTTTCAATGGTACAATAATGGAAATGGCACAAAAATTGCAATTACAGTGACCCCTTCTGTCTGAATATTTCCAAATTGAAGGAGGACCTCCTAGCCATAGCCAAAAACATACACAAAAAATTTGGTTAAGTTCTAAGCATTTCATACACTTTTCGACTGCACAATGGCGACACACGGACATACTGACATTTTGTATAAATATGTTTATGGGAATCTGTGACCCCCTAAAACATATAAATCTGTCGAAAACTGGAAGTCAAAAAAATTTTGTTTACAATACTTTCTTCTACTGAAGATAGAAGAAAGTAAAAAGGGTAAAAGAATCCTAGGCAACAGTAACACAGGAAATGACCATACCATTCCTTATTTACCTTCTGTCCTATCCACACAAGAAACCACAGGGCGACTCATCACTCATTCCATAGTCCACATAAGTCAATGCGGTGCCTATGTGTAGAAGAGGATTCTTTGTTTTAATGTTTGCTTTTGCTACCCTTTTGTTAGATAGGTAGATTTTTGTTCAGTAGTGTATATCTTATTTAGGCACCCCATTCTGTGTAAAATTTCAGATTCTCCAAGAAAAGAAATTTAAATCTGTTACTTGGTGAGCTAGATATTTCATTTTATTTCAGAATTATTTTCAAAAATCTTATAACGTTTTATATACAGGGTGATTCATAAATATCGAAACAATAGGCTATCTTCTTAAATATTGCCCCCAGGCACATACTTCCAATTGAAAAGTTTCATAAAAAAAGGTGCAAAATTTAATGAGATAAGTTTCAACACCATGGGGGGTCTATATGAGAATACACAAAAATGAAATTTTTATACGGGCCCCGTAGAGTAAAATTCCCAGTTAGGAAACTTTTCCTTATCTATTCCTGAATTAAACACGCAAAAATTCATCTCGATATCTTTAAAATTCGCAGAGATATCAAAATCCAAAATTCCTGACTTACACCATTTATCCATGCCTCTGAGCGACGAGTTTTTGACTCATTTTGAATGCAAGATAGGGATCAGCCACAAATTGTACATTATTAAAAGTCGATATAAGACAGTGCCTCTCCTTTGGATATAAAATAGGCAGCATATAGATTTTATGTTAAACTTCTTTTCAAAGTATGCTGGTGGTCTGCACTAGAGGTCTGCACGGGTCGAAATATCTACGTCTGGTCCCGAACTGACCCATATGAAAAAAAGTCCGGTCCTGCCTAGAAAAAAGTTCCAATCGTAGCCTGACCTGACCTGACTGAATTTCTACATAGTTTTTTACATCGATATGGTTAAAAGTTGTTTTGTATGGAGGAGTTCTGACCAAAAATACTTATATCTTTTCTTTTTTCATGTTTATATTTATTATTTTTAAAGAAGTGCCAAAAGCTATGATTATTTGTTTTATTAATGAATCTCTATTTATATGTAAATGATTCACGTCTCCTTTAATAACATTAATCCATATTCCATGTGTTAAAGACAATGAAAAATGCTATAAAGTAAAATATTTTAAGATGGAATCACATAGGAAAGAAAAAAAAAGCGTTATAGACAAGTTCCCTTCTTAGGAGTTGTAAATGTAGTCTATTTTTTCTCAGGTATTATTATATTCATTTTCCATGGATCAACAGATTTTTCCGTTTAAGAAAGGATTCCGTCATAGGCAGATTTTTTTCACTAGTTTTACTGTATTTTAAATTTTTTGCATTAAAATCTACTATCCTTTAAAAATATGAATTTTAAAATTTTATTGTAAAATAATGGCCATTTAAAAATATATGCATTTGTAGTAAAGGTTTTTGGGTTGAGCCAAATTTTAGTTATTTTTGCACGGGTTAGGTCAGTCAGAGATAATGATTTTAATATGGGTTGTCTCGAGACCGGGACTGAAAATTTCACCCAAGGAAGACCTAGAAATAAGGAAGCCAGTCCCGGTTCGGTATAACCAGTGGCCGAGAGGTTCTGCTCTCATGCCGGGTTCGAACCCAACTGTGTCCTTCGGCCAAATCGTTCGGAGTTTTTGGGCCCACATCCCTCGTATAGATAACAGGCCGTCATAAATCACACCAACACTCGCTTCGGTATGAAAAAATACGATCGGTCCAGCCTGGCCGAGTCTTCAGAAAAAAGTCGCCAATCCCGGGTCTGGCCCGGCCCCAGTATACAGACTTTTTTATTGGCCTCGCTGGGGCATAAAAAGCCTGAATTTGTAAGGGCTAAAATTATGAAAAACTCTTAATCGGCATGTTTAAAAAAGAATTGTTTCAAATTCTACATTAAACATTTATTTATGGACATTTAAGTAGTAGAAAAAGGTGGTGGAAACGGCAAAAGTTAAACTGAATCGGAAGTTTAAGCTACCGAAAGAAGTGACTTTTTCACGTGCAATTTTTTAAAATGCATTTAAATATTTTATTAGGAGCCAATCAATGTTTAAAACTTTAAATGCGTTTTTCTGCATGATGCTTTTTTAATCGTAAATTAACCAAGCAGACTTGGAACATGTC
Organism: Maratus speciosus; assembly: GCA_963932465.1. NCBI lineage: Eukaryota > Metazoa > Arthropoda > Arachnida > Araneae > Salticidae > Maratus > Maratus speciosus. The sequence goes on along the minus strand of OZ010796.1, from coordinate 258,590,360 downwards.
TTTTTTGATTATTTTACATTAATTTTGTTTCGGCAAATTGAAAAAAAAATTACTTCTGAAAATATGATTTTTTTTAAATAAGTTACATATTTTTTTAAGCAAATATTTTTAATATTATTAAAATTAAAAATATTCTTGAAACAAAACTAAAATTATACTTTCCTCTTTAATTAAAATGAAAAAAATTTGAAATCCGATGAATAATGTTTCGAGTTATAAGGATTTTAAATTAAATCTGCTTAAAAAAAATACTAAACATTTAAATTTTTAAAAAACTTTATGCGAAATATTAGGATGTGATTTTGTTTGCAAAGTATATGGTTAACCATCACATAAAAAGAAAAAAAAAATCAAAATTCTAGCTCAACAAATATATTTTTTACATGTTTCCTAGAACTCAAACTAACATTGTTTCTTCGATTGCACGCATTTCAATTTGTGTCTAATCCCTTAAAACCTGATGAATTATTTAAACGGCCATAACTCTGCAAGTTTTTCAGATATGAAGATGCAATTTTTTGTGTTTAATTCAGGAATGGATAAGGAAAGATTTCTTGATAGGAATTTTTACAGTACGGTGGCCATATAAAAATTTAATTTTCATATTTTTTCAAATAGATCCCCTATGGAGTTGCAACTTATGTCATTAAATTTTGCACCTTTTTTTATGAAACTTTGCAATTAGAAGTATGGGTCTAGGGGCAATAATTAAGGAAATAGCCTATTGTTTCGATATTTATGAATCACCCTGTATATATATATATTGCAAATAAAGATTGGGTGTCACCCCTTAGAAAGTGACACGCAGGGCGGACCCCCCCCCCCCCCCCTAGCTACGCCACGGGTATTACTTACTATTTCAGTATGCTTTGATCATATCATGTCAAGTACCATTCATTTTGTCATATTTGGTGAATAAAAGATTAATTCCACATTTTATTATTGAATTCCTTTAGTGGCCCATTCATTACCTTCAATGGCCCATTCAGTGGCATGGGTGGGAATGAATGGGCCAAATTTCTATATTTTTATTTTCTATTATCATTCATTATAGACATTTTCTAATACAATTTTTATTACTTTTTTATATAACCAAATAAGTAAAGTAACTGAAGAGCCAATTCTGAGCCAAAAAAAAATTAAAAAAAAAAAATTACATAAATTTAAAACCAAAAATTGGCCCATTCATTACCATTCTCCCCTATATAATTACTCTAATTTGGTCTTCCTATAGATATTTAAACATCCTTTTTTAATGTCAAATGGGGTTATGATATATTCACAGAGAGAGAGAGAGCAAGAGTTGTGCCTTTTAGGAATAAGTGTGAGATATCTATCGAATAATCTAATTATTAGGCAGATGAATTTATAATAGTGATAAATTTACTCAAATATATAAATTTTCTCCTTAAAAAATTGAGAGATATTCTAGACATTGAATGACATTTGAATTGGGGACATCTTAAATCCTAGCAAATTTTGAATGCTAGAAGCTATTAAAAAGAAAAAAATTTTGTACTATTCCTTTATGTAAAGATATCTTCAGACTTAGGTTGGGTGGGAATAAGAAATTAGGATGCTGTAATTATAAAAGAAGAATCATGTTGGATATAGACTCTAATGTTAAACTTTTTAAATAAATATATAATTCTGTTTAGTGTGTCTTTATGTCCACTGCTGAAGTTCGAAATCTTGTTTTGACTTTTTGTAAATTTTAACTGTACATTTTAAATGCGAGTTTAGATCATTTTTCAGACATGAATGTTTAAAAAAAACAAAATATTACCCAAAAGTCCAAAAAATGTTCTTTACCCACAAATACTTAAACAAAGTCTATAAAAAATGACCTAAATTTTAAAAAAAAGACCCTAAAAGTGCAAATTTCAACAAATTTTTAGCCTCAGATAAAGTGTTAAAAAATTATTAGGTTATTGTAACATGTTACCCAGAGTTTCCCCCAGACAGTTTCAGGAGGGTGCTGCACCCTGCCTGCCCTTAGATTTATAAAATAGCACCCTTCTTGCCCCTCATTTAAAAAATTAGCTCCCTTGTTGCTCCCACCTGAAAAAAGTGCTTTTAAACCTTTGTTTATTAAAAAATTTACTTGCATAGTAAAAACTGACTCATTGCTGTCTTTATAATATTGTTCTGTCTATTAAATATTAAAAAGTAGTTTTAAAAATCAAAAGAATGCCTTTAAAAATTTCCAGAAATGCCCTTAAGAATCCAAAACATGCCCTTTTCCCACAAGCAGCACCATGCCCTTTTTCAAACCTGGGGGAAACTCTGTGTTACTATACTAGTAGTGTAATGATGGAACCTCTTAACAAAACATAACTTTTTTCCATCTCTAGTTAAAATAGTTAGTTTAGTTACTTTTAGCATAGAAAAAATATCATTTCCGTGAGGCGCGAAGTGAGCCGAGTTCTCTGGTGTATTAGAAAGGGTTAAAATTCATATTTTTTTAAAAACCAATTACACCATCTATTAGAAGGTTTCAGCTTTAAGAACATATTTTTGGTTTGTCGGTACCTTTAATATTGCATCCTCGGGAGGCGTTGCAATAAGGGAGTAAAACGTTTTTCGGAAAAATGGTCCTTTTGAAATATTTTTTTCAAGGGGTTAACTGAGATATTTTTTTCTAATTGATTGCGGCATTTGAGACGTAACACGTAAAAGTATGATCTTTCAGAATATGTCTTCCGTTTTGAATTTTACTAAGTGGTTTGGACAATATTAGTTAATAAATAATGATAAAATACCCTTGAAATTTCGTTTATCGTTCTTCATTTTCAATTGATGCATAAATAAGCCTTCGGCACATGCACCACAGACTTTCCCTTCTCGCGACGACTGAGAGGAGTTTTTAATGAGAGTGACTTGCAATTGTTAATTTATAACTGAACTAATTATAGTCCAGGCAATAGGGAATTTTACCTAGCAAAATTAATGGTAGTACTGGAAATCGGCTTTCTAGATGTTTTTTGGGTCGCTGAATCCGAATTTGTAACTTCCCACCAAAATTTCCCCCGGCAACACCCCCAAATTTTGGTAAAAAGCCCCCAAAAAAGGTTTTTATTAAAAAAATCAACTTTTTTTATTGTTTTAGAGAAGAAGTATCTAGAAATTCAGAAAGTAGACAAAATTTCCAACAAATTAGATATATGACATTATGACTTAGGATGAAGGGGAAGGGGGGATCTGCCTCGGAACATGCACGCGGTGCTGCGTAAACTAAGTTGCGCAATTCCACTTAACCACTCACACGTTTACATTCGCCCTCCCATCTCCCCTCCGAACTTTCTCTATAAGGTTTACTTTAAGATTTTTGGGTCGCTGAATTCAAATTTTTAACTTTCCCCCCCCGAACCCCCCCCCCCCCCCAAATTGTTGTTTTTAACCTAAATTTCTTATTGTTTTAGGGGAAAAGCATTATGAAATTCAGAAACTAGACAAAATTTGCAACAAATAAGATATATGATATTATGAATTAGGATGAACGGGGAGGGTGAGGGTTGCCTCTGAACATGCACTGCGGCTCTACGTGCACTAAATTATGAAGTTCAGGCAATTGGGGATTTTATCTGGCAAAATTAATACTAGTTCTGTATTTCAACTCACTTTATGTTTTTTGGGTCGCTGAATCCGAATTTGTAACTTCCCACCAAAATTTCACCCGGCAACCCCCCAAAAAATTGTTTTTTGAAAAAATTTGGTTTTTGAGAAAATCGCGCGGGGAATGTTCCGAGGCAGCCCCCTCTCTTCCCGTTTATCCTACGTCATAATGTCATATATCCTATTTGTTGCAAATTTTGTCTAGTTTCTGAATTTCGTAATGCTTTTCCCCTAAAACAATAAGAAATTTAAGTTAAAAACAACTATTTGGGGGGTTTCTGGGGGGAAAATTTTAAGGGTAAGTTAAAAATTCGGATTTAGCGACTCAAAAAACTTAAAGTAAACCTTATAGAGAAAGTTCGGAGGGAAGATGGGAGAGCTAATGTAAATGTGTGAGTGGTTAAGTGGAATTGCACAACTTAGTCCATGCAGCACTGCGGCACATGCTCCGAGGCAGATCCCCCCTTCCCCTTCATCCTAAGTCATAATGTCATATATCTACTTTGTTGCAAATTGTGTCTACCTTTCTGAATTTCTAGCTACTTTTCCCCTAAAACAATAAAAAATGGAAGTTTTTAATAAAAACCTTTTTTGGGGGGCTTTTTACCAAAATTTGGGGGTGTTGCCGGGGGAAATTTTGGTGGGAAGTTACAAATTCAGATTCAACGACCCAAAAAACATCTAGAATGCCGATTTCCAGTACTACCATTAATTTTGCTAGGTAGAGTCGCTATACGGTCTCTATTGCCTGGACTATTATAAGAATTTTAAAATTCTGAGTCTCAGGTGCATCATGAGACACTTTGGGCTAGCCTCACAAAATTTTTCACCCCCATACATGCCGTAGATTCTACTAGCCATCGTATACAGACAGAGTGAAACTTTGTTTTATTAGTATAGATTATTGCAGTTGCAAGTTAGTCATAACAAGCACAAAAAAGTTAACCGGAGATTGTTTTATTTTAGTTTTACACAGGGCTGTTTGGTTTAAACCACGTTGGTTTAAACCAAATGGTTTTTTTAAAAAAACCATGCTGATTTTTTTCTCTTTTCCCCTAATGTTTGCATTTATTTTACACATTATTGAAAAATGCAAAATCCAAGTTATGCAGAAGCTACAAGCAAAGCTTTAGAAAAATGATGAAATAATAAATTTGTAAAGTGACAAACATTTTTAATCAAACTTTTCTTATGTAAGCTTTAAATCTAGATGGCAGACTAACTAATTTTTCTAAAATTAGCAGGGAAGAAAAAAAAAATGTTGTTAGTTTTCTTTCTTCTTTTTTTCAAGCCTTTTATTTTTAAAAATAGCCAAAATGGCAGGTTTGAGCTAAAAATACATTTTTACAACTTAGATTGCTTGATTAGTTAAGATTTACTAAGGATTGCATTATGCCTCAATAATGACAATCATAAGTAGTTCTCTCCATTGGTTACTCTTTGTTTTGTATGCTAATGAATGATTGGCTGTGAGTTTTCTTTGCTGTATGGCTATTAGGTTTAGTAAGCCTTTGTTTTTCTTGCATTTCTACATTGGGATTAGGGTTTTTGCATTATGATTTTATTCTGTTACCATCAGGGTTGGCACGGTTTAAAGCAATTAGTTAACCAACTGTTTTTTTAGAAAAAATCTAATCTAATATTTTCTCATTTTTGTAATTTAAGTTTTTGAAATTATTGGATATAAATAATTCTACTTTTAACAGTCTTATCCCAGCAGTCGCCGTGAGACATAGTGAGTCTAGGTTATATTTGTATGCATGTAGAATGCAAATTGCATGTTTTGATGAACATATTTGAAGCTCTAAAGAGAAAATTTAAAACAGGTGAATTTAGCAAAGATAAAATAGATTAAAAATATTCAATATTTTGAATAAAATATTTTCCTTTGAGAAAACGTAGATTATTTATAATTAATAACATAAAATGTCCTTTAAGATTTCATTCAAGCTGTAAAAGAAAATTTTCTTGATTGGGGAGATCATCTTTTAGGACTGTTCTCAACTGTCCTTCTCAACAAGCACTAAACGCTTTGACAGATGTACAAATTAATCTTTTAACAGAAAGATATAAAATTGGAAGGCCTGACTATGGAAGTTATTTGGAATCAAACTGTGTTTTCCATTTTTGATAAATTAATTACCTATTGAGTTGTAAGCAATTTTGATCATGTGACAAAGATGTTTTTAACCTTCCTTGAGTGGTTATTCTTTTGTGCGGAAATTCGAATCAAAACGCCCACTTTGACAACATTTTCTGAAAGATCTATTGTGTTTGGGGAAAAAAAACAAAACAGAAAACACTGTTTGATTACATAGTTTCTGAACAACAGCATCTGCTAGTTTCATGCATTTCCGAACAAAAATAAATTAAAACTTATGTCATAAGGTTGCCCAAAAAACCTTAAGATATGAAGTCGAATAAGAAAACACTGTTGTGACAAAATTGGGCGCAAAAATTGGGTGCTAGCAAAGCACCTGTTTACTTTAACTAAAACATGTAATAAAATATATTTAAATCGTCTATTGCATAATCGAATCCACTATTTAGATCTGACAAAAAAATGGGGGAAAATGAAGATTAAGGTTTGCTTGAGACATAATAGAAAAAAGTCTCAAAAAAAATGCCTAAAAAGATATATTATTAATTTTTAGTTTAGACATTTAAAAGTAATATGTATTATAACATAGTTCAGAAAAAAAAACAAAAAAAAAACCTGTGTATTAAGTCTGATGGCTGTTTAAATGTTTTACTGGATGAAAACTTTTATAAATCTACTTTCCATTTTAAGATAAATGTTTTCAGTAGTCTAAAAAACTGGTAAATAGGTATTTCTGTTTATTTTACTGTCGCCTTTTCTTTTTTTTTACCTGGCAGTTTCAGAGAAGAAGTGTCAAATGACAATACACAATAACTTCTTGAAATGTGTAGACTAGAGCTTCTAAATGCACAGGCTGGCTTGTCAGGCATTTTCATCCCTGACGGACCGGTTCGCGTAATGTATTTCAATAGCGTTGAATTAGTTTGTCTATTTTTAGCTTTAAAAGCTTAATTATGGGTAGTTTTTCTGCTATTAATTGTTGAAATCATTCAATAAAGGATTATCGCATGCTTCAATTTCCCAATAAACATGAAAAATAGCCAAATTTTAATATTAATTGTAGATTTTATTCTTCGTGAATTTTTTCTTCGCCAATTTTGGCGATCAGGCATATTTTAAAAGTACAGCGCCATCTAGTTCATTTTCGGGAAAACGATGTCGATTTGTGATTTTTAATACTATCGGACGAAAATAGAGTGAAATTATAGGGGAAGCTACTTTAAATTTTTTGGATAACTAATAACGATACCTCAAAATCAAAATCTCTTAGGAATTTTGTGAAGTGGCCCATTTTATTAAATTCATTTTTATGAAAGGGTCCATTTTGTTAAATTCATTTTTGTGAAGGGGCCTGTTTTATTAAATATATACATGTATTTAATATATACATGTGATTAAATTTATGAGATTTTTGAAAAAAATAACGAAAGAACTAATGTGAAATAGAATTTTTCAAGGAAATTTTATAATATATATATATATATATATTTTAATATTCATTTTCACAAAAAAAAAAAAATGGGCTATTTTAAATTTTGAAAAAAAAAATTCCCCAAATTTGCTTAAGATAATTTTATTGTTAATATTTCATCATAAGACAGTAATATTAAAAAATATATAAATAAATATTTTTAACAATTTTCTTAAGACAGTATTACAAAGAAATAAAGCGTATCTTTAATGTAACTTAGATATATAAAATTGTTTAAAATATCGAAGGATACTTGCATTCTATGAAGTCTCAGAGGTCGATCCAGGTTTTTTTCCTGGGGCCCATTTTGTGAAAAGTAAAAGTTATTTTTGTGAATTTAATTATATTTTTGTGAAAAATAATATTTTGTAATGAAAGTTGAAATCGAGTTACTCAAATTCGAACTAAGCATTTATTAACAAAAACTCCTTTAAACCATTTTGCTAAAAGTTTTTGTTTCTGGTGAACTGGTTTAATTTGCAAATCACAGATTTTAAAACCTAACAAAATAAAAATAATAAATCGAAGTAAGTTTTTATGGAAAGAAATTTTGTCAAGGGGCCTATTTTATTAAAAAGAATTTTGCAAAGGGAGCTGTTTCATTAAAAGGAATTTTGTGAAGTGGCCCATTTTATTAAATTCATTTTTATGAAAGGGTCCATTTTGTTAAATTCATTTTTGTGAAGGGGCCCTAAATAGCTCCCAAATTTTGCCTGAATCGACCCCTGAGTCTCATTACATTTTTCTCTTAGAAAAGAACAGTTCCATATTATTAAAGTAATAAAAACTGTTTAAAAACAATTTTACTTTATAGAAGTTTTTAAAAACTTTATCACAAAGTAAAAAAACAAAAGAAAAAAACAGAAAATATTTTTTTAATAGTATTTTTTGTTCAGTTAATTTCATTTTGTTCATTGTTAGCATCAGAAATTAATTATAATATTTACTTTATTACATTGACAACTTATTACGGACAATCAAAAGTGTGCACTTTTGATTTTTTTATGTGGCGCCACATAAACACAAAAAAGGAAAAAAAAAACATTAACATGTTTTTGGAGGATGAATGTACATTTAAAAAATACATTTTCTTACTATAAGAAATTGCTGTTGATATTCTCCAAAATATACATAATCTTCATCATTTTAATCCTGCAACTCCAACATATGGAAAAATAAAATAATACATTTGGAAATACATGCGAATATAATTTAAAAAGCTCTACTAAACGTATTTGGATGGAAGTTGCCTTAGTAGTTAAATAAATTATGAAGAAAAAGAAAAAAAGAAATTTATATGTAAATTCACATTTTGAACAGCAAAACTTACACTCTGTGAGCAGAGCCATGGTGATAAAAAATGGTTCTATTGAAATTTAATGATAATTTATCTCTCCCTACCCTCTTTAAGAAATAAACTTGGTTTCGATTATTTTTATGGGAAGGGTTTCTGAAACTTTGCAGCCTCTGAAATTCCCAAGAGGGGTGCATTTCTAGACTATAATTAAAGATCAAATTCATCATCCAGCGGGTGAGGGGAGGGTGTCAGACTGCGACTTCAGCACTGGATCCACTAGCAAAATTAATATTAATAAATAATAAGTTTAATAAATGAAATAATAATTAAAGATGTAAGGAATTTTTTCTTTCAGGATGCAGAAAAAAAGGAAGGGGTTCAGTTCCTCCACATTCAAATGCAGTTATTCTTTCTTTTTTTTTTTTTCTTTTAACGGCACATGAGCTATTCTAAAGAATTCAGATAGATGTTTAGTAACCACTGATGCAGTTTTCTTTTTCTACTACTTTTTGTAAATATCAAATACTCCCCCCCCCACCCCCCTCTGTTTCGATTTCACAATCGTAATTTTCTGGAAATTATTTTTTAAAACCTTATACATACGCACTCTTACAAATTCAGAATATATATTTATATTACATGTTCCATATATACATATATATTGATTTTATGACTTGATTAATAAATAGTTAAAGCAATTAATTTTTATAGACATTTTATTATTTATTGATAATCCTAAAATATAAATTTAATTGAAATCGAGAATTAAAAAATGAACAAAATACTGATTAATTAGAGAAATTCTCTCAATTTTTTTTTTCTTTAGAACTTTGAAATTCCATATTGTCATATGAATAAGTTTTATGCATATTATATAGATAACAGATTTTTTTTTAGTTGAAGAGTTGTAGTTGTAATGGAAAAAATTGGCACCAAAAGATTTTTACACCCCTCTTTCCAAACAACAAACTTTGCAGTCTATTTCTACATCATTTGCAATACAATAAAAAATCCCTGCTGGCTCGGCCTACAGGCAAAGGTAGATTTCGAAGTTAAGTACTAATTTCACCAACAAAAACTAAATCAAGATTACAGATAAACCCAGTTTAACAATTTTATCTGTCTGCTGTTGGCGAATTTTTAATTTCATTTTTCTGTAAGAGCTTGTTTTATCAGAATCTTATTAAGGCGGTATTCAAAAAAATATTTTTCCAAGCTCAACAACTCAAAATTTTCCAACACATTTTTAAAAGTAAAAACATGAAACTTGCTGACGTGATTTTTTGAAAAGATTTATAAGCAACCTGTGTTTATGTTTCGTCCAGTTAATTAGAACTTGATTTATAAACAATTATTTTCTCAGTATGACCATTTTTTTCTTTTCTAGCACTATCGTTTCGGGAAATTCAATTCAAAATGACCACTTTGAAAGCTTTTTTTTTTAAATATATTCTGGCTTTATAAAAAAAAATCAACCAATCAACTTTTTGACCATTGAAAACAAAATCTCAAATCTTCTGGGGGGATATCTCATTGCTGGGGGGCAGGGAAATGTCCCCCCTCCTCGGACATCCCCTGAATTCAACACTGGACAAGTTTCCTATTTTTTATTAGATATAGTCCAGGCAAATTAAAATAAATACACATTCAACCTGAACAAAATTGTAATAGAAGCTCTGTTAACTGATTTTTAATCAATAACCTTTACTGAGAAATATTACCAAAATCAGTCAAAATCTGAGCACAGGAACACCCTTAAAATATGGATTTCAAAATAGACTGAATCATATGTCGTTTTACGTTATGCTGTTGTATAGTTTTTAATAGAGACGGAAGATGACAGAGGGCAGCACTAAGTAATTTGGACTGCAAATACTCATTTTTTATCAAAAAATTGACAACCAACAATGCTTTTGGAACAAGATAAAGTAAAGTAACTATAACTCATTCTCAAGTGCACTACTACTAGACCGATCTCCTAACAGTTGTCCGATATGCCGCAAGTTTTTCAAGCTCCGGCGATGAGGAGAGAGAGATCTCTGGCCCCGAGTAAGCTAACACTATACTATGTTTTTTTTCTTTAGATTAGTTCTTCCTGAATGTTTTAAGCACTACTGCATCAAAATCGGTCCAGTGGTTCGTGAGATATAGCTCTTTTAAATTTCTCTACTTTCTGTTGATCTCGTTTCCGTATCTCATGTGTTCGCACTGTAGCTGGCTCCGAATCAATTCCAGTGCTTATAAATATTTGTACATATTTTTCCCAGACATCTGAACATTTTTAATAGATGCTATAAACATTTATGAACATTTCATCACCAATTTTACTTTGCTAAGTAGTCTTTAAGCAAAGATATCGATATTTTTATGCATGGTGTAATTGTGATCTGACTAGAGTAGTCAAGCGTTTTTCAAGATAATATTTATGGTGTTAAATGATTACTTAACTGTGGATTACTACACTATTTGTGTAATTTGAAGCTTATACAACACTAGTGAGTTTTAGATTTTTATAATTTTCATTATTTTAATGAGTCACTGAAAAGTACATGCTTTACCATTGGCGGCCATTTAATAATGCATCTTTATGGAGATTATTGCAATGTTTACTTTTTTTTAATTAAGCTCTAACATACATAATAAATGCTATAAATTGCTTCATATAGTGATTTTTATTAAGTTAAGAGTAACTACTTTGCTCCGCCGCCAGTTTCAATTCAAAATATCAATTTTAAGTGTACTAAATGATTTTTTGAAAATTGTTAAAAATTGTGTTCTATGCTAACTTTTAGCTTCAAACTCCCATAGGAATAACATTGGGAGTGCGTAACTTTTATAAAATTATTAAAAACACTTATACGGGACAGCAGACAGAAAAGGACAGCAACAACATTAAAAAAGTGGCCTATGTATTAGAACCCATATCGCCATTTCATTCTGATTCTATTCTACGCAAAATTATTACAGGCATAACAGCTGAAAAAGAAGTTAATGCTGATGAGTTGCACTTATTTGGCATGAACATCATCTCCAAAATGATAAGGATGGATATATTTAGGTATTCGGATAAAAGGTCAGATAAAATGAAAACTCTAGGATCTGCTGCCGCCATCTGTAGTAATAAAGATGACTTATATATACAAATAGATCCAGCACTCCTCTTCCAAAGAATGATGACTGTTGCCACTTGTGATGAAATGAACCTCAGAGATGTCATGCCTTATGAACTGTGTGCGTACCTTGCAGCATTATTTGAATCACCAAGTATGATGAGGAAATCCAGACAAATCTCAGTTAGCTCAAACACACCAAAAATTTGCACAATGAAAAATCTGACAACGTGGAAAGTACAGAAAGGTACATTTTCGATGGAGGATCTCTCTTGCATCACATTTTTTAGTGTAACAATGACACATAAGGAAACATTGCTATGCCTTACGCTGATTTTATTCTTAAAACAGTATGGAAAACCTATCATTGTTTTTGATAATTACATTGGGTATCCAACGATCAAAGATGTGGCTCACAGACGACGCTACAACAAAAAATCAGTAGCGATATTAATTTCAGCCCATGCATGAAATTTATTAGCAAAAAGGGAGAGTTCCTGGCCAATCAAAGAAACAAGCAAGCAATGGTTTGCCTTATAGGTGAATTGCTTAAGAAACAAGGCTGTACTGTTCACAAAACAGACGGGATGCCGATAGAGACATTATTCGTGCTACAGTCTCATCTTCAGAACATACACATACCATTGTAACAGATGACAATACCGACTTGCTGATTCTCCTTCTTTACCACAAAAAGGATAATAGCTGAAAAGCTATACTAACTCAGTGACATAAGACGAGGATCATGTTCCAAACCAATCTATAATATCCTCAACATGCAGTCTCTGTTAAGTCGTGAAAACTGCAACTTCTTTCTGTTTCTGCATGCTTTCACGGCTGCGATACAACATTCAGAATTTTTTCGATTGAGAAATCCTCAGCATTTCTCAAACTGATGAAGAAGACAGAGCTTCGTTCTATTGCAACAATATTTTGTTCAAATTCATGTCTACATTCAGATATCGCTGATGCTGGGAGAAAAGCAATACTTCTGTTTCATGACTGCAAGACACTGGACTCCACAGACAAACTATGTCACCAAATGTTGGTAGAGAAGATAACTACAGTAAAATCATTTGTTATACCTGAATGTTTGCCTCTGACCGATTCTATTACAAAATATCATAGCTATCGCACTTGCTTTCAAATAAATATCTGGAAAGCTACTGAAGAAAGAAACAAACCAGAAGAATGGGGTTGGTATGTAAAAAAATAACTCATTACCCAATACTCTGCAACTTACCACCAGCTCCAGATTATCTATTTAAAATGATTCTATGCTCTTGCAAAACAAACTGTGCTACTTTACGATGTAGATACAAGCATAATATGTCGCCCTGTTCTACAGCTTGTGGGGTGTGCCAATTCAATGGATGTAACAACAACTACGTAACTTCTAACAATGAATATGATGAAAGTTATTGATACAGGCTTTTTTCACTGGAACATTTCTGTAAAAATGAACTTAAGCAATAATTTGTAAGGAATAGCAGACTTTTATGTACTGTTTAAAGCAATAATTTGTAAGGAATAGCAGACTTTTATGTACTGTTTAAAGGTTTTGACTATACTTCATCGTTAAGTGTGAAAATAAAGTGATACATTTACATAAGCGATATATTCTTTGCCTTAGTTCCAGAAAATCCGCTTTGCCATTTTGAAATCTGTATACAGTCAACTCCCTCTAATCTGCGACTCTATAATCCGCACACTGTTTCCGATGTAAACATTGAAATTCAGTTACCATGAATTTGTGAGAGAAATTTAAAATTGCAGCAATTTGATTGATGACTGATATTCAGTTTTTTTTCCTCCTAAATTTTTACTTTTCAATGAAGTAAAACTTCATTCTTCAAATGGAAAAAAAAAAAAATCAAAAATCAGAAGATTTTTTTTTTTCTTTTTTTGGCTAGCATTTACACAGTGATGGTGATATTGACTTTGGTGGCTTCAGTTTGGATAGTGCAAAACAAAAATCTGTAGATATTTAATGTTTGCAAAAATTTCACTAACTGTTGTGCCTGATTTCTTCAATGGACAAAATATAATTGAATGGATTCTTCCCAAGATGAAGCTTTAGACACAGCTTCAGAAAATTTCACAGATGATGACAGTGTAAGTATTACTCTGTTAAACTCTACTCAAAATCAGGATAATTCTGACAATGAAGGTGAAATAGTAACTATTGAGCAGGGTTTGGCAATCAGTTATAAATATCTGGATTTTCTTTAGAAACAGAGTTTAGTTTCACAACAACAAATCAAATACTGAATACGCATCCAAGAAAAAATGCTAGATCAAAAATCAAAAGTTCTCATACAAATATAATTGATATTATGCTTGATAATTATAAAAACAGACAAAAGCAATTGTAAAAACAATAATAATTTTTCATTAATTGTAATGCTTCTTTCAATTAAATAACCCAGTGTGTTACAATTACAATATACTTCTTTTTAACCAATTAATTTATGTATTAATAATTAATTTACAGGAGGAAAAAATATAAACAAAGTAATGACCTATAATCCACAAACTTCTATAATCTGCACAACCTTTGGTCCCAAGCTGAGCGGATTAGAGGGAGTTAACTGTATAGGGGGTGTTCCCATGCTCTGATTTTTAGTATGCTATTAAGCAGTAGTTCGTGATTAAAAAACACTGAAAAAGCTTCTATTACAATTTTGTCTATGTTCATTCACAAAATGCCTGGACTAATACTAATAAACCCACCTGATGTTGCAGAGGCTAACAGGAAGGAGTCATTTATTTTTTATGTCACTTGGCAAAAATAAATTTTACTTTTTTTTTCTTATGAAATAATTTGAGTAAAACATTTTATTAGTTAAATTCCATATCCCCTAGCCTATTTCTTCCCCTTCGCTGGTACTTTGGGTGACCCCGCCAGTAGTTGATCAAATTTTTGAAATATTGTGCCATTTCAGCCAGAAATGAAATTTATACATGGCACTATAGGTCAAAATTGGGAAATTTCATTAGTAGCCACTGGCCGGTAAGACTAATTTTTTAAGTGGCCACTTTCTTTAAACTAGCGGCCACTTTTTTATTTCAAAATGCTAAACAGTAAAACTTCTATAAGTATTAATCTAAAACTGAGTAGACCAAATAAATATGTTAATATAAATATATTGAAACCAAAAAAAGTAGAATCCTTGATGAAATGAAGAAAATTTTATTATCTCCTTGTAAAAAAGTGGCCGGAAGGTGGCCACTGACAGACAATTTTTCACTAGCCACTTTTTTTCCTTTACTGGCCCTGTGGCCGGTGGCTAGTGCTAATTTTTACCTTCTACATGGCACTAGATGTAATATTTTTATTTGAATGTTGGAGCACCTGCTGTCACATTGTTGGCACTGCCTGCTGCAAGAGAAGCAATTTTATGAATTTTTTTTTATTAGAAAATGCAAAAATTTAGACTGATTGGTTGGAGACAATTATGGTAAGCTAAAATAATCCACTTCCATCTTGCTTATTTCAAATAGTTTTATATGAATTATTGTTAATCACAGCTTAAGCATGACATTTTAAAGATTAATTTTTGAATTTTCGACTGATTTCTTCTATTGATCAACTACTGGGAAAATGGCAAATAAAAAAACTATTTAGGTAATGAATGGGGCAATTTTTGGTTTTTAATTTTTTCTAATAATTTTTCTTTGGCTCAGAATTGGCTCTTCAGTTACTTTACTTATTTGGTTATATAAAAAAGTCATAAAAATTGGATTGGAAAATGTCTATAATGAATAATAATAGAAAATAAAAATATAGAAATTTGGCCCATTCATCCCCACCCATAGGACTGAATGAGCCACTAAATAAATTCAATGAAAAAATGTAGAATTAATCTTTTATTCACCAAATATGACAAAATGAATGGTACTTGACATGATATGATCAAAGCATACTGAAATAGTAAGTAATACACAATGCTTATCAAAATTTATGAACATCAAAAGTGATATTATTAAATCACATAATTGTAGCAGAAAAATGACAAAGTAATGAAATTATAAGAAAGAAAGAACATAAAATATACATAAAAATAGATAATACACATTATGATTTAACGAAATTTATATATTTCAAAATTAATATTAAATGACATGGTTGCAACAGGGTTGGAACTGCCTATTAATTGACTATTTAGTGTAAATTTCTGGTATTTATTCTACCCATCAGATTCAGAATATAAACAATTATTCTAGTTTTATATCAAATAAAAAAATACTGGTAGGTGTGGCCAACAACTGGACAATTCACCTTAATCATTATACAATTTAACTAATGTTTCTAATAAATATCTGATATTTCTTAGGGTGAAAATGTACAAATTATTTTTTAGATATCACTATAAGCGTATGCTAACTAGACAGTAATTTAATCTAAATCCATTACAGTGAGTTATGTTTCATATTAAAGAGAAAATCAGAAAAACCATATTTCCATGATCAGGGCAGAGGTGGCCCATTCATGACCATGATATAGTGGCCCATTCAGCCCCATCTATACTTCTGGAATATATTCAGGTTTTTTTAATACATTAAATTCAAATACCATCTAAATACATCCTAAAATTAGTTTACAGATAGTATGCAAAGACTTGCTAATACACATATCTGCAATGAAATAATAGATACTTTTTAGCTTATTTATTTTACTGAAAAGGGAAAAAATCTACTTTTCAATCAGATTCTTGACCATCCAACTCTAGTGGGAAAATGGCTTCTCCCAAATAATGGAAAATTTGATGAGTTTGGTAGAACAAATAGCTTCATCTATTGGTGGCAACTAAAATAATTTTATGCAAATACTTTTTCATATTTTGTTAATGGTCCATTCATTACCACCCTCCCCTACTTATAATTTCAGCAGATTTCATCTTTGTCCATTATAGGACATTCATTAAGGGTTGTAGCAGTTATGTTAGTTTACTTCTAAAACTTAAAAGGAAGGAAATATAATAAAAACCCCATAGCACTGACCTTATTTGATCAACTACTGGCCCGATCACCCTAGTCTACATTTTAAAACTGGTTTGAGATTGCAAGAGTAAAAAAAATACCCATTTCTCGTTCAATTGTATGCGAAAAAGCACAAGAAAAATCTATTTAAAGGGGTCAACTTCACAGCTATGGATGGTTAGCTAACCCGATAGGAGAAATGCAACAACATTGTTTAATAGAAAATTACATGGTAAGAAGCAAGATATGATTAATGAGGCCTGCTGAGAAGTGAAAGGGAAAAAGTGTGGTCGAAACTGATTGAATTTTTAACTCAGATAAGATTCGGTTATTTTACCAAACATCTCTGGAACACACTTTGATGTTTAAAAATGAATCTGCTTCAGGAAGCAAAAAAGTTAAGATAGAAAAAGAGTTTGTAGTTGACAAGCAACATGACAGGAACTATAAGGAAAATGCCTTTGGTGACTGGTTACAGCTACCATCACCCCCTGATGTTTTAATGGTGTTATGAACCTTCCAGTCAATTGTGCACACAGTAGAAACTCGGCTATCTATACAGACTTTCTGCTTACATGGAACAAACAACTAAAAAATGAAAAAAATCCTGCTCTTGTTAGTCAATTGTTCCTCTCATCCAACTGATTTGAAATTTTAAAAAATATATAAAATAGTTTTCCTTCTCCCAAACAGGAGAAACTAGGGATACTTGACTCAAATGTTAGTTTTGGATTGTTAATTGTTTTTTTACATTACTTATGGGTGTGTAAATGCAATCTATATCTATATGTACTTAATGAAGTACAGTAGAGTCTCTAAAATCCGCAATCTTCTGAAATCCACTTGCATTTCAAAACGTAAACAATGAAATTCCCAGTTAAGAAGTATTATTTACAATTTTTATTCCAAATATCAGCGAATGAAAGTAAAATTATTTTTAACATAAATTTATGAGAAAATAGTAATGACACTGGATATTACACAAATAAAACGCTTTTATTTCACAGAAACCTACACACAACAAAATGTAAAACAACAGAAATTGATGTGAAGAGTAAACAAGCCCACAACGGTCTTAGTAATGGCACCATCTATCAGCCACTATAGAAAGTAGCAAATTAATTTATTTTATATTTCATGTAAGGTTGGCAACACTCATTTCATTATTATTTTGCATTTGCTTTGAGTTGTATAGACCAACAGCAAATAACGACTGTTTACAGAATTCAAAAGAAACTTCATCAAGAGAAAATGAAAGTTTTCAAGCAAAGAACTATACAAGAAATGTTTAAAAATTGTAATAAAAAATAATTTTGGGTATTAAAATTATAATTTGCAGGTAAATAAAACGGATTCAAATTTTGATTTGCTTAAATTGAATTATTACAAGATCTTCTTGTAAATGGATACAGGTAAGTTAAAAAGAATAAATCATTTAATCCAGAATCTGCAAAACTCTAAAATTTGCACAGCCTCCGGTCCCAAGTTGTGCGGATTTTTGAGAGACTACTGTATTACATAATATTAATTATTATTATTCCAAAGTATTAATTATAAAAAGGTGGTAAAATATGAATATTCAAAACTTTCAATTTGGGTCAAGTCTCAAGTAGGAGAGAATGGTAATGAATGGGCCAATTTTTGGTTTTTAATTTTTGTAATTTTTTCTAATAATTTTTTTTTTTTTGGTTCAGAATTGGCTCTTCAGTTACTTTACTTATTTGGTTATATAAAAAAGTCATAAAAATTGAATTAGAAAATGTCTATAATGAATGATAATAGAAAATAAAAATATAGAAATTTGGCCCATTCATCCCCACCCATGGGGTTGAATGGGCCATTGAAGGTAATGAAAGGGCCACTAAATGAATTCAATGAAAAAATGTAGAATTAATCTTTTATTCACCAAATATGACAATATAAATGGCACTTGATATGATATGATTAAAAGCATACTGAAATAGTTAAGTAATACACAATGCTTATCAAAATTTATAAACATCAAAAGTCATATTATTAAATCACATAATTGTAGCAGAAAAATGACAAAATAATGAGATTATAAGAAACATAAAATATCCATAAAAATAATAGATAATACATATTATGATTTAATGAAATTTATATTTTTCAAAATTAATATTAAACGACATGGTTGCAACAGGGTTGGAACTGCCTATTAATTGACTATTTAGTGTAAATTTATGGTATTATTTATTCTACTCATCAGATTCAGAATATAAACAATTATTCTTGTTTTATATCAAATGAGGAAATACTGGTAGGTGTAGTCAACAACTGGACAGTTCACCTTAATCATTTATACAATTTAACTTATGTTTCTAATGAATAACTAATATTTCTTAGGGTGAAAATGTGCAAATTATTTTTTAGACATCACAATAAACCTATTCTAACTAGACAGGAATTTAATCTAAATCCATGACAGCCAGTTTTGCTTCATATTAAAGAGAACATCAGAAGAAAAAAAAAAAAAAAAAAAAAAAAAAAAAAAAAAAAAAAGGGGGAAAGAAAAACCATATTTTCATGATCAGGGCAAAATCATGACCATGATATATTGGCCCATTCAGCCCCACCTATATTTCTGGAATATATTTAGGTTTTTTTAGTACATTAAATTCAAATAACATCTAAATACATCCTAAAATTAGTTTACAGATACGCCAAGACTTGCTAATACACATATCTGCAATGGAAAAAAAGATATTTTTTCGCTTATTTATTTTACTGAAAAGGGAAAAAATTTACTTTTCAATCAGATTCTTGACCATCCTACTCTAGTGGGATAATGGCTTCTCCCAAACAATGGAAAATTTGATGAGTTTAGTAGAACAAATAGCTACATCTATTGGTGGCATCTAAAATAATTTTATGCAAATACTTTTTCATATTCTGATAATGGCCCATTCATTACCACTCTCCCCTATCCAAATGTATAGGGATACTTGACCCACCCATTAGGGATACTTGACCCAAGTCATAGATTTGGAAGTATGATTTAAAATAATAAATAAAACACTTTTACATAAGAGCAAAATTAACATTAAGGTTAATACTTTTTTATTTTTGCCAAACAAAATTAATACTTTTAATTTTCACTGCATAGGCCTAACATTAATATACACAATTTTAATTTTTATTGTAGAAAGTTCAAAATATTAGCAAAGTTCATTATGTGCCTAAAACAGTTCCAGAATAAAAAAATAATTTATTCAACGCCAAATGTAAAGTCATATTTAAACACAAAATTTGTAATTCTATCCTTTGTATCGAAAACTCAGGTGGATGAAGAATAGCTCCAATTTGGTCAGAATCAACTTATGATATACCATCCATTTCAAGCCATTTAAATCTCGTACCATCCATTCTTCTTGCAAATTGAATAGTAAGCCCATCAGAATTAATTTCAAGAACCTTTCCAACACAACTTCTTGTATTCCGCTTCACACAATATTTGTAAAAACCCAGTCATTTACTTATAATATTTATATGTTCATAACATTTAATATTACAGTATGGAACCATTTATCCGGAATGATATTTCTGATAGACTGATTTCAGAATCTTTGCAGAAAAAGGTGTCATACACTGCCAATTTGACATAGACTTTGCTTGGAACAATTGTATAATTTGATGACAACATCTAGTATTTGAAAAGAAAGAATATTTAGTTCTATTTTAGTTGTTTTAATTTTTATGCAGAGGAAATAGAAGAATTTTTGATCCTAAGGGATTCCCATAAATTACCTTCTTTTAAACTCTGGTTAACTTTTGATCTTTCTTGCATTGATTTATAATCCAAGTAATCTAATTATTTAAAATCAGAAATAATGCCACAACCACACGTATTCCACAAAACTTATCAAATGGATGCTGCTTTAATGCACAACCAGTTAATCGGAATACATCTGACCCCAAGCATTCTGGATAAATGGTTCTGTACTACTGTATATTTTTAATTCATAAATAAAACATGCTAAATGCATTTGAATAATACTAATCTAATCTTGGGTCAAGTATCCTCAGTTGCATATTTACTACATAACTCTAAAATGCACCCATTTGCTAAAGTAGATTAGTATTATTATACATGTTATTGTAGCTAAAAACATGTACAAAACAAATAATCAATTAAAAAAGTCTTAGCTTTAAACAAAAAATGTATAACGTCAGAGTTTACAGCACAAAAAACTTACTTTTGGAGCATGAAATTATATTTCGTGTGATAGTTTAAAAAATTATGGAATGATTCAGTTGTAATTTTTACCATGTGGTCAGCTAACTGAAAGAAAGGAAGTAATGCCACTTCCAACTTACAAAACTTTCCCAATTCTGAGAAAAAGGTCTTGGGTCAAGTATCCCAAGTTCCTCCTACCATAAGTATCATTCAACATTTGGATCAAGGGATCATATGATCATTTACTAAATTTCATTACAGAAAGATACACTTGTTGATAGAACTGTGAAAGAAACTGATTCCTGTAGTTCTAGTTCTGACACTCTATAAACAAGATTTCAAAGTCAATCAGTCTCTTGAGAAACTGTTACATTAACAATGATCTCTAACTGTATTAAAGCTTGTGGCTTCAGCATGCAAAACTAACACAGAGGAAGAAATTTCAGTTGAGGAAGATTAAACTGACAGAAAAGTTCTTGGGATAGGACTTCAACAGCTTCCATCGATGATGACTTGAAAATGTCAGTAGGGAAATTTGACTCTGAAAATGTACAAGAAATTGTAAATTCAAAAGATTTTTGATCCAATGACATTGATTCAGAATCCGAAGATGAAGAGAAATATATACCCCCACCAACTACAACTGAAGCTTGATGAGCGTTAGATGTTTAATGTCGAATACTGGAACAAAAATATGGAGACAAAGAACGTTATGGTAAATTTTATGCATTTTCTAACATTATTAAACATTTGATAACTGATTGTTCTAAACAAATCACAGTTAGCAGTATTTTAATGAATTAAATGTGTCTTATTTCTTTTTTCCCTTTTATTTATGGAATATTTTAATAGGAAACATAAAACTTATTTTAAAATAATTATACATTGAATTGCTGAGTTTTAAAATTAGCCCCTTAGTAAAATAAAATCCTCAGAACGAATGTGATTTTATAAAGCAGCGGGTGCTGTATAAGCAAAAGATTGAAATACGACCTCATTGTCCTAATCAGTGCTGTACTCTGAAAATAACCAGGATATAAGCTATAGGAAGACGGTATATGCTAGAAAGTAATATGCTGTAGCTATAGGTAAGAAATAGAGAGTATACGAAGGTTCTTTAAAAAATCCAGAAAATGTATGCCATATACCATGGTATACCTTCAACTACATTTTTGGTCCTAACAGGTTAAATATTTTAAAAGATTAAAGATAATATCAACTTAGATCTCTTTTTCAAGCAAACTTTTCTATTTCTTATGTGTTATTTATAATTATCTTTATAGTGAAATTCAACTCTGGACAGAAAGGGAATGAACCTAGAATTACTCACTACATGTCTATATAACAGCTGTTAGAGATTATTAGTGATGTAACAAACTATTTAACAGGGTAATCTTGAAAATAATAATAAAGAAAAGGGCCCTGTTTTAATTTCATCTGAAAAACATCCATTCTGGAAAATGCTTGTAATGGCATGTTTCTTTATGTAGGTCAATAAACTATTTTATGACACAGAAACATCAGTAGCAATTTTTTGTTATATATGTGCGTAGTGAAAGATAGCCAAAACAATACTACGCCTAAAGAAAGAAAAAATTAAAAGGTGGTATTTATTATTTTACCTTGCATACAGATACATCCCCAGACAATAGATCAAACAGACTTACTCCACTGCTCCTAAATTTATACAATTTATTACATCTATGCAAAATAACAATGACTGTTGTTTTGATAATGGATCCCTCACAATAATTTTTAAACCAACAAACTAACAATTAATGCAGTAAAAGTTACAAATGAAATTGCACTACAAAGCTTTTATCAGCCCAAAGATAGATTCTTCATCATTTGAAAAAATAATTCTACTTCAACTAGATAGCCAGATTAACACGAATGCATTAACGTACGTAACGTAAATAAACACAAATTTAAAAACTTCTACATCTGCAGGGTACTGTAAACTTCATGGTGTTGCACCTAAACTAAACTCATCAATATAAATACATAAAACAAATTCCTTAAAGATCGCATACACATAACAGAAATTTGTGTCATTCACAGGAAAAATTCACTTACCCTAAAATATGGCAGCATAATAGTCAGTTGGAATTAATTCCACCCAATGTTAAAAAGTATATTTTAAGAAAAAGGAGAATTTCATTTTGCACTAAACACTTTTCAAGGCTATTGACAACATTTAAGTCCAGAAACAACCATGTAAAATCTGTTATAATTCATTTAACAATCAACAGTGACATAGAAAAAGATTTAACCCAGTATTAAATGCATTTCTAGGATTTTATACATAAAAATCATTCATAATTAAAAATTTACATTTTAAATACAATGAAATATATCTATTTAAAATAGAAAACGAAGTTGTAAGAGATAGACGCGATAGATTCCTCTAAATGTTTATGATTACTAATATTCTCATGAAATCGAAACCTCCAACTCACGACACAAATTGTGTAAACTGTTTACGCATGCATGGAGATGAATCATCACATAGTAAATTCACAAGAAATGTGAATTTGTGTTAGGGTGAAAAAACACGAGAAACAATTTCGAAAGAATTTGTAGATTTATGTTGTAAACCTGTTAAAGGCAAAGAGAATTTATGGGGGTTTATCAAGAAATCAATTAATCAAAAGCTTCAGACAGGGAAATCTAGTCATTTCATAAGTTGCGAAATTCTGAGGTTTTGACTGAAGTTTGGTATGCTAATAATAACTTTAACAATAAATATGAGCGTAAAAATGTATTTTAGTTGATATCATCTTATATGTAATAGCGAAATTTTAAGTTCAACATTCAGCTTGCCAGCAACCTGTGGAAACATCTATATAGAGTGCCTTTATACATTAGATTGGCATTGTGGCAACCCAAACTACAGCGTCTAGAAGATACGGTGTGAAAACCGCTACAAAATGGTGCTAAAAAATTGAATCCTATAAATGTACAACGATGCTGAATAACAAGATGTCGATCGTAGCGCCATCGTAGTGATTTAAAACGATAGTCATTCTAAAAGAGACTCTTTAACCTATTTCACGTCATTCCTTAACTAAATAAACTTATAACAGACCAAAATATCTTATATTTATAGTTTCCGATATTTAACATTCTATAATTTTTGAAAATACAGTGTTTATATTGAAAAGAGTTACGAGATGGCGCTCGTATCAGCATATTGCCGCTGAGCATTGTTGGAGATTTATGGGATACAAGTTTTTAGCACTTTTTAAAGCATTATAGAAATAGCCGTTTTCCACACTGTATCTTCTAGGCGCTGTACCCAAACTCTAGAACTTGGCGATAATATTTGACGTTTGGCTGAGCGGATCGGCCAATCAACAGCTGTGTTGAGACAATTACATCCAACTAAAATGCCTCGATATAAGAGTGGCGACATACGGGATAGAAAATTTGATTTGTTTAGACGATTCTGGATAAAAGCGAAAGCCAAGGGTAAGAGCAAACGAGAATACTAATATCTAACATTGACAACGCTGATTATTTTTTACCTTTATATTGCATGATTCATTTGCCTTGCAAGGTTCTGACCGCCGACTCAGAACTCCTGTTATATATGGTGTTCTATGGTCATTTTAATTAGAACTTATGCAAGTATGGCGTTTATTTCGGTCCTGTTAAAATACATTTGTAAATTTTTTAACATTAAAATTGCAAAAAATAAATGACCTTAAACGCGACAGTTGTTACTTTAGAAGCAATTATTCGGCTGTTTAAGTAATATTGGCTATTTTTAAGGCAAATAAATTTTTCGCGACCAAGCGTATTTATGTAAACAAACAATTCAACATCCCATACAACCAAAGACTGCCTCCGGACGTCCTATATGGTCCTATATAGAGCCGAGAGGTCCGATACCCGTCAGATCCTGTACAGAGCCTAATTTGGACGTTCGCAGGACGCCAGAATCCGGACGAACCATCCACGATCGTCCGGTGTTGTCCTGATAACATCCGTGTCACCTGTACGCATGCGCAAGAAATTCTGACTTCAACTGCTCTGTCCGGTTGTTGTTGAAACGAAAGATTTTTTTAAACAACTGTGTTCTATTACTTATTTCTTTTAATGAGGATTGAATTTATCCTAAAGGTAAGTAAACTTTCGAATCTTAACTTTTTAGAGTGAACTTTTGAGTTTTGCACTAAAATATAAGACTTTTGTCGTAATCTATACCATGAGACAGGCAAACTTTCATAGAAAACATATAAACAGTTATAAGCATTTTTCATATAAATACTCGAAATAATAATGTTGTATGATCGTAAAACAAACCTTTGTTCATTATATTTTTACTGAAATAGTATTATTTTTAAAGATAGATCATTTCGTGAGTCATCAAAACATTGTTTATGACCCATTGTTTGGGTGTTGTGTTAGATATAAAAATACATTAAACATTCATTTTGGTGATGATGAACAAGTAAAAATATTCATAAAGCTTTAAATTCAACTTTTAAATCTATTTAACCATTAAATTTATTTATCTTTAAAAAATCTAATAAAAATACTCGTAAAGTATATTTCATTCCAAGAATAACCTGCTTATAAAATTAATTTTGTATAAGATAAGGATTTTTAAATTTTCTAACTAAGCCTACATGTGGCCCAATAGCAAAGATCCAGTTGGGGACCCTGTGTGACACTTTACCAGCTTCAATTTGCCTTCATTTATACATATATACTGTATTAAAAAAGTATATATAGCTGGTTTTTAGCTTGCTTTTTTTGGGATGGGGGGAGTTCAGTGAGACACACAGCACCCCTGAAAAAAAGATAAAGTACACTGTTTTAATTCTTCATTTTAAAAAATGTGTCACAGTTGCTGTCTATTGGGTTTTTATGTTGCATTTCTGTGTTTGTTGTTTTGATGTGTTTAAAATCTGTCGTATTTTCAAAGAAAAGATTTTTAGAATAGCTTATTTCATCTGTTTTTCATTATAAATAACATTTTAGCCTTGTCTGTGTTCCCTCTAAGTCATTATTTAAAGACGCTGCACCTGTCTTTTTAAAATTGGCAAAATACACCTTGCTTTCTTTTTTTAATATAGTGAAATGTACTCCTATTTTTGTAAAAATATCTCATAAAACTCTTCGACGAATCGCAGTATTGCAGTATTTCAAAATCCGTGTGCCCTAGAGCTTTTAAAAATTATAGAACTTCCTTATTTCTTTAGGAAAACAGGTTATTCAATCATCGTAATCCAATTGAATGTTCCAATTGAACGTGATTTTTAAATTTTTAATCCATAAAATCATTTAAAGTTAATGTTTCTTTGTTTACCATACATACAAATTACATTTTTTTTTTTTTTTTTTTTTTAACAATCACTACTATACTAAACATGTTAATGCAATTTCTCTTGAAAAAATAGTTCAAAATATAAGAAACACTCTATATCTCAAGTTGAAACATCATGTAGGTGAAAATATTTGCACCTGTTTAGTAATAAATGTTTTTGAATCATGTAATAATCACATTGTTTTATTTATTTTATTTAAAGTATTCTTCCCTGTATTTATTTTCTGTTTACAGTAGTAAACACTAGGCCTGGTAGCAAATTTTTTTCAAATTCTTGCTCCATCCCATATATTTTGTTAGTTCTGCAAGCCCAGTAGCAGAAACAGTGCAGCACGGCAGCGGGCATTGTAGATTATATTAAACTTTGCAGATTAATCCACCAAGTTAAAAAGAAATGCTGGGGTTAAAAAATAGCTGAAATTTGCTTAAGTTGCTAGATTTATTGTATCTATTGTGTCCTTATATTTTCTTTATAAAGGGAAATTTTGCTTACTTTAAGTGTTTTTGTCATTTCTTATGATAGTAGACTTATTGAGTCGCAGATAAATTTTAGTTTGCTGCAGACTGATGCAGAAAATTCTGCTTCTGGGTCTGCAAGTGTACATGATCTTAAAACTGAAAGTAAATAATACCACTTTTCAGACATAGCATTTTTAATTTTTATTGGTACTTTTGTAATAATTTTAACTGGATGTCTAAACTCATTATTAATTTCAGTACTTCTCTGTTATCCCATCAATCACTTTTCTTAAAAAAAAATTATTGCCAAAAAATTTCAACAACTAATAAATAAAAAGTAAGAATGTTATCATTGAAGTTAAAAAAAAAAAAAAAAAAAAAAAAAAAAAAAAATCAGAAAAGCTTTGCTTACTAATTTGCTAACTATCAATTTTAAACGATATATTTTATAATATACTATTATTGAAAACTGAAATAAAAATCTTGGATATTTAATACATTATTTTTCTTAACTGTCCCTCTCGTCTGGTGAATGTTTAAGCGATATCAATTGAAACAAATCTATTATATGAAACTATGCATCATAAAATTTGTTCAATAGTTTTTCCTCTTTTAATATCATTTTGTTGCTGTTTAAGAACATAATTGTTATTTTAATCAACAAAATATCTAATAAATCAGTAAAACATCATTAAAAACAGATATAAACACATTTGACATCAAGTAAATGTGCTGCTACGATCATGTAATTTTGGCATTCAATTTTATAGTTTGATGGTAGCTTTTTCGGTACTCCTCCATTATCTTGTCGACTGCTTTCAATAAAAATAACTGGCTAAAATAGGATTAAATGCCAAAGATATATGATTGTAGCGTTACATTCACTTGATGTCAGATGTTATTTTAATCCATAATATTATATATGATGTGTTTATGTCATCTTATATGTGATATCTTATATGTGTTTGTCAGCAGGGAATTTTTAATTTGACCTTTTTCTGTATTTTTAATGGTGTTTTATTGGTTTACTAATTATTTCATTAATTAACATAAGAGTAAAGCTTTTAAATGGTGGCACTATGATATTAAATGAGAAAGAGCTTGAAAAATTTGTGATTCATAGTTACCTACAATAGATCCATTTCAACTGACCATTACAAACATTCACTAGCCGATAGAGATAATTAAGAAAATAATGTAAACAAATAAATATCCAAGATTTCTTTTTCTGTTTTAAGGTATTGTTAATTTATTGTTTAACATTATTGATAGCTGAAACTTTAGTGAGTGAGTCTTCCAAATTTTTTGTTTTTGTTTTATTTTGGGTTTTTTTTAGTGCAGGGGAGAGGGTGGGGGGGTGGGGGGTCCAATGGCTTCATTCTTCCATTTGTTTACTGTGTATTACAAATTTTAAAATTGGAGTTTGTTACGATAGAATAGTTTTTTTTTTTTAATTTTAATGAAAAGGGTCAAATATCCAAGATTCCTTTATCTGTTTTCATTAATTTTGTTGTTTAAAATTATTGATAGCTGACACTTTAAAAAGTGGGGCTTTTCCAATGCGCTAATTATTTCAACCCTGATCGTGAAAGGGATTTTTATTGAAAATAACCATGCGATATTTCTAATATATTTGTAATTTTATGCCAGAAGTTTAATATGAGTTTTATTTTATTACTTTATTGAATAACAGTTATTTATTCACTTATTTTAAGTATATATTTGTGATTTAATAAAATAGTTTGAAAAAGTCTGTAATTTTCAAATGTTATAATTTTTAAAATGCTCACTGTACTATCAATTTTTTCTTTAATTTTTCAAATGTTTCAATTCACGTGATTTTCATTTTGTGCCAACTATTATGCTTGGCGACAGTGGTGTCTGTATGACGGAAAAGTACCTCCATTTGTTTATTAGGCATTACATACAGTTTGTTTAGATACAATAGTTTTTATTATTATTATTATTATTTTTTTTTTAATGAAAAGTTGTCAATGGGTACAGCTTTTTATTTTTTTTTTTTTTTTAAACCTCGCACAATATTATTATTTTATGACTTTATTTATAAAATTATATACACAGACATGAAAATTAATGGTTCAAATTTTAATGTAATAGGTATCACTAAAGTCAAGAATTTCTTTTAAGCAAACAATAATGTTGATTATTTTCTCACAGCTTGTTAGTTTCTCTCCTGCATAATGCAAAAGATGGCATAATTAATCTGTTAGTCACAATGCTTGTTTGTAACGAGCAAAGTCATATAATTTTATTTTACTTAAACTTGCAGAAGTTTTTCTAAATACTATACAGTAGACTCCCTCAAATCCGCAACCCTAAAATCCACAAACGCCTGAAATCCGCACATCATCGCAGATGTAAGCAATGAAACTTTCAGTTCAGATGTAGGGGCAAGGTTCCTCTTCTATTTTAATATGTAATTGATTCTCCATAATATGACTGAATTCGTGGTTTTTCATGAAAGAAGTACAATTTATTTCTGAAAAAAAAAAATAAAGATATTGCTGATATCTTTGGTAATTACAATCTTTTTTCGCATTAATTGAGAATTTTCGGTTATTAAGACCAGCTAAACCTGAAATAAAACTTCCTTACTTTATGATTTTGATGTGAATTAATAGGGTACCATTTTGAGGCAAGTTTCATTCAATAATTCAAGGAAAATATAGCTCATCTTTATTATGCAGATTTAATTATACATTATAATTATTTACTTGACCTTTACTTTTAATAATTTAATTATTTTTAAAATTATCTTACTTCTTATCATTTTAGTTTATTATTTTACTTAATTATTTTAATATTTTACAATATTGCAAGGATTCTTTATAATTTTGATTGCATTATTACATTCAAATGACTGTTTGCAAAATGTAAACAAAGCAATGACCAGAAATCTGCAGAATTCTAAAATCCGCACAACCTCTGGTCCCAAGCTGTGCGGATTTGAGGAAGTCTACTGTATTAAGTAATCAAAATAAATATTCTTATATTTAATATATTCCTGCTTAGATTTCTTTACTGTTGCTAGTTTATTTTACAATTTGATTCAAATTAAATTTGAAACCATTTTTTCTATTACATTGTACTTTACTTGACAAAAATTTTAATCTTATAAAGCTTAAAAGCCTTATCTTTCTAAAAACTGATTCATTATCTGTATTATATAAAACTAAATATATTTAATATGTTTGTTTACATCTTGAATTTATTTAAACATAATTTTTAAAAAAATCCATCGATTTAAATCACGATTAAAACTAAATTGAGCATGGATAAATGAAGGTTAAAAAGATACTGCAAACATCCAGCATTCAAAGCTCAGTTCTACATAAAATGTTAAAGAAATTAAATTTCAAAATTGGTAAGTTTTTTTAAGTATTTCTGAATAATGGTCCATAACAATAAAAATTCATTTCAAGTCTATGCATATTTGTATCTCCCTGTTATATATTCTTTAATTAGATTTTTCTGCAGCAAAATTATAATTGATATTTTTTATTGATTTTTTTTAATTGATTATAATTAAATTACAATTGGATTTTTTTTTTTTATTGACATAACTGCAATTTTAATGTAATCAAATGATAATCATAAAAAAACATTTAACTATTTTTAGTTCAAATGTATCTATATATTAATTAAATTAAACTTTACAAAGAAAATATAAACAATTTTTTGCAACAAATTTAGTCGAAAACATTTTTTATAAGTAAGTGAAAATCCATGTTTTATAATTTTCATTAATAAATATATTGAGAAAATTAATTATTATTTATTAACATGTATATTGAGAATCTAAAACTTAAAGTAAAATGTAGTTTTGGTTTGGGTTTAGACTTGGCAGTTATATCAAAACTAAATATGTGGGAATTGAAAATTATATATTATATGCGTTCAATTGTGGTGTCATTTTGGCGAGAAACCAGGTTTGTCGGCTTTTCTTTTTTTTTGGGGGGGGGGGGGGGGGACCACTTTTAAAAAGCTGGCTTTTATTGAAAAAAGCCGGTTTTTATTTTTTAAAGTTGGTTTACAGCTAATTCGTTTTAAATTTGGATCAATTAATTTATAATACGTTTATAAATATTTTCTACTGAGTAAATTATAAATTTCTATTAAATTTTCTCAAATAAATAAGTCTTTATAACTGCTAGAAAGCAACTGTGAAGGCATTATGTCTGAAAAAATATATACATAAATATCGAAAAAAATATAAGTTAGACTCCAAAAAAATAAATAAAACTTCTCTAAATAAAATTTTGAAAAGCTTGTTGCTAAGCATATTCATGCATATGCTATTCATGATATTTTTAATAGTGAGAAAATGACGTTTTTATTATGACTATGCATAATTTTAAATGTTTACTAGAAATAAAATAAGACTTGCATATTAATAGTTCTTAAAATTAATTAAGTAATAAAGCATGTAACTAAGTAACCATTGTCCTCTTTAATTTTATAAAGCTGTAAAAATGAAAAAATTCGGGGGGTGGGGGGGGTTAAGGGTCAGTCAGTGTAAACCAGATAAAGCAGTTGGTATGGCGCTTTTCAAATTTACCTAACATATTTGCAATTCTAACTACAAATCACTCGCAAAACCATCTAAGTTTTATTCCAGTATTAATGTCTTCATTATTGAGAAATTGGGTTACTTATTAAATTCTAAATCAATTAAATGTCATTAAAACTAATTAAAAGCACTTTAAAATGTGTAGTGTATAATTACAATGTTTCATTGTATAAAAGCCAATTATGGCCAAAAAAAAGCCGGTTAAAACCAGTAAAAGCCACCGGCGTGGTTTTTTTTAAATTTTAGCCGGCTTTTTTGCAGCCCTGTTAGTAACCTACTCTAAACAAACAATTGCTAGATGCTGTATTTTCTATTTTGATATCTCACAGCTAAGTGTTTTAATATTATATGTGGGGGTAACATTTTGTATGATATATAAGAAAAAATGAAACACAGCAAATGTTGTTTGAAGTCAGTTTCCAACCAAAATGTTAAATACTGAAATCATACTAAAGCGTCTTTTGAAAGAGGGGGGGGGGGGGGTAATTTGCTAATTTTTATAGAATGAAAGATTTAAAAATAACATTTATAATAATGCCAAAACCACAATAATTTGTTCCTTTAAAATTGCATCATTTATATACTTAAAAAACAATATTATGTAGATGAGGGATCTATAACACAATCCAAATTTGTTTTTGAACTGCAGGGATATTGATTGAACTCTTTGTATTATTATTTTTTTTTAACTAGTTCTCCTGGAAATTAGTCAAATGCAACTGAAAAATAATTTCAACAGAGACATGATATATTACAAAAATTGGTATTAAATTAAGTTGGAAAAGCTACTCTCAAAATTCTAAGACTGAAACGCTAAACTTTTAAAAGCTGGCTTTTTCTTCTTTTTTTAAGAATACATTCATATAAAGTGAAAATCATTTTGTTTTTTGAGAAATTTAAAAAGTTTTTATTTTATATTTTTTTAATTAATTTTAATTATGATCATGACGACGCAACTTACAAATAAACTGTTTAAGATAAAAGTTCCAATCAAGGGGGGAGGGGCGAAGTGATAGAAAATGTACGTCAACTGGGAACCTTAAGGCTCCTGTCCCTGCCAGCGAAGGCACTCAAGAGCTAATGTGAATCATTTGGGGAGGGATTTTTCTAATATCTCGTTTGCATTTCGACATTTTAATATAATTTTTTTTTTATTGGATAGCCGAGTTTCCATCTCTACATCGCACCTTTTTTACTTTTTCAATTTGAGTTGCAGATATTTTTTAGAATGACACTTTCATTTTCAGAACCGGTTTAGAAAGTGAAAATAACTTTATAAAAAATTTCTGAGACCAAAATCTATGATTTATATTTAAGAAAAAATGAAACAGAGCAAATGTTGTTTGATCAGTTTCTAACTGAAATGTTAATACTGACATCATACAAAAGCGTCTTTTGTAAGCCAGGAGGGTGGGGGGGGGGGGGGGGGTTAATTTGCTAATTTTTTATAAAAATTACCAATTTTTGTAGAATGAAAGATTTAAAAATAACATTTATAATAATGCCAGAACCACAATAATTTGTTCCTTTAAAATTGCATCCTTTATATACTTCACAAACAATACTATGTTGATGGGATCTATAACACAATCCAAATTTGTTTTTAAACTGCAGGGATTATTGATTAAAACTCTTTGTATTTTTTTTTTTTTTTTTTTTAACTAGTTTTGGAAAATAGTCAAATGCAACTGAAAAATAATTTGAACAGAGACATGATATACTGCAAACATTGGTGTTAGATTAAATTGGAAAAGTTACTCTCAAAATTCTGAGACTGAAAGGCTAAACTTTTAAAAGCTGGCTTTTTCTTCTTTTTTACATTCATGTAAAGTGAAAATCACTTTGTTTAGATTAAAAAAGCTTTTAATATTTTATATTTTAAAAATTAATTTTAATTATGATCTTGATGACGTAACTTACAAATAAACTGTTTAAGATAAAAGTTCCAATCAAGGGGGAAATAGAAGATGCACGTTAACTGGGAACCTTAATGAAGCATAATAAATTTGATTATGTGAATAACCTTAAATATGGCAAAGCAATTCAAATTTTCTTACATATGTTAATTCTCAAATAGTTTTTTATGCATACATTTTTTTTTTTTAATTTAAGTAAAAAGATTGGGAACTTTCATGTTTGCCAGGTGCAAATCCTGCCAACCGCAATTTTTTTCTCGTCAGTGACAGCTTTTATTTTTTGCTATGGAAATTGGAAATAATACTTTGATCATGAAATTAAATATTTTGCTTTGTGGTCTTCTTTATAAATTTTTGTTTTTATAAAACTTCTTTAAAAAGACAGTGTGAGAATTTTTTTTTTTTTTTCTGTATTTTAACTGATATTAGTAAAAGGCATGTATGTAATTTAATGAAAATTATGTATTTTAAATGAAATAAGTGAAGGGTTTATATTTAAAATTAAATGAATTCAACACAAAGTAGGGCTATAAAAGGAATTTTTGTCAATTTATCACCTGATATACTAACATAAAAGTAGTACCAATACCAAGTTAGAAATTAAAAATTCTCTTATTTTCTTTTACACAAAATTTTGTTTAACTCCTCTAGCCATAATGATATTTTACTCTGAATTTTTATGTTTTGAAAATTATTTGTTTCAGATGCTGTTGAGAAAGAAACTTATATCAAGGGCACACATTGAAAGAGTATTAAAGGCATAGTTGCAACGTGTATAAGAACGTAAATGTTATGTAAAAAAAAGTCTATAAATGTAAATTAAAGTACTTTAAATGTATTTGTTGGTGTTGTTATTTTACAGTATTTTTTTCTTTCTTAACAGTGATTTAAAACGTATGTACTTCAGCAATTGCATTGTTTAAAACTTAAAATTCATGCATTCTAAAGCAGCGAGTAAAATAATTGTATAATTATTTTAAAATATTACATCCATACTGGAATAGAAGATGTAAATAGATTTAGTTACAGGAGTTTATTAAGTATTTTGTAAAGAATATCATGATGTGAAGTGATTTTAATATATTTTTATGTGTTTAATGGCAAGCTTTTCATTTATTTACTATAAAAAATAATAAGGAATTCAATGGATCTCAGACATAGAACAACTAGATTGAATGTACTATTTATTATTTCATTAAAACCAAAACTTGACAGAACAAGTTATCAGGTAAGAAGTTTTAGATATAATAGAATCTAATGGTATAAATATTATGAAACTTTTATGATCTTGTGTGTTTTTACTTCAAGCTAAAGGGAAGAGATAATATACATAATTCTACCCTACCTAAAAATAGAAGTTTTTATTGCACTTGAAAAGAATGCCTATTTAATTGCTTTCATATTTAAAATCTGACATCATAAAATGTTATCATTATTTTCTTTTGATTTATCCTAAAAATTAAATACTAAAAATTTTTGGTTTGTTTAAAGTAAATGTAATATATATAATTGATTATTAACAGAACTTATTAATATATTATTAACAGTAAATATTGAGCTAAATGCTTACATACTTTTAAAAAATGTAATGTGTTTCTCTTGAATTTTAATTTAAAGAAATGTAATTAGTTCAGAAAAAATATGTAATAAATACAAAACATATTTGTTACTTAAGAATGAAGTATTTTCATTCTGAGTTTTCATTATTTCTTCACCATGGAGTAGGTAATGTTCTTTATCTGTTTTTATAAATCATGAAAAAAAAAAAAAAAAGAGTATGAGAAAATTGATGCTGCAGAAGAATCGATAAAAATTCTGAGAATTTTTTTGTTAAAATGTCATTTAGTGCATACTCAAATTTTTCATTTTAAATGAAAACTTCTTGCACATTCACAATTTCAATTTTGAAACTAAATACATGAAATTTTTAAACAAGTTTACTACATTTTTCAATTCTCTCAAATGAGACATGTCTTAAATTGTGGTTGTCTAAATACACGTACACACATGAAGATTGCAGACATTATTTTAATACGAAATTTTATTTCTTTTAAGTAGGGTGTGTATTAAGTTGTAACCGATGTTTTCGATGGTGGCCTTTCCCCTGTTGTATCTCAAAAATCTGATTAAAATAAAAATTTTGACAGTGTTAAAAAACAGAGATTTTACCCTCTTATTTATTTATTTTTTTAGAAATATTAAAATTGCTATTTAACTTTATTTTTACCTATATTAAATAAAAAAAACTGCAAATTTGATGTATTTATGAATTTAAATGACTGTGGAAAAGTATGAGGAATATCAAAAGAATGAAATTAAATTTATTTAATACATATATAACAATTGGTGTTGAATTCAGAGGGTGGCCCAGGAGGGAATCCTCCTCTTCCCCATATAGAAGGTTTGAGATCTATCCCTTTTAAGGAACGAAAGTGCAATTTGACCCCCCAGATCTCTAAAATACACCCCCCTCCCCTGCCTGGAGCCACAGAAATCCCTCCCCGAGAGGTCTGAATTCAATACCAATAACAATATTTAACAATTTTTTAAACTGTTCTAAGAAAATGAGGAATTTTTTATGCATTCAGCTATTACTGATAAAATTTGTTACTTTTTCAAAAATTTCAATTCGGTTACTTTTTCATCACTAATTTTAATGCAGATTTTGCTTAGGAGTAAAATTCATTTGTTAGAAAAGTATATTAAGTCTAGACCAATAGACCCTTGCAAGGCTTTCGCACTGTAATCTTTACTGTAAATTAAGTGCATTTTTCCTAAATTTATATTTGCAATTTTTTTTTTTAAACCAAACAAATTGTACTAATAGGAGCTATGTCAAAAGCTTTTCGTATAAAATCCAACTCAACTTTGTGTATTTACCTAAAAAAAGGGGTGTTGAAATCAGAAAAAATGTGTATGATGATATTAATCTAAAAGTATAAAGAAAATTCAGTTTGTTATATTAGATATGGGCGAAGAATCCTATCCAATGATACCCCATTCATCGTATGCTACTTATTAGTTGAAAAAAAGAGATGTTGATAACAGAAATAATAATTTTTCTCTTGAAATGAACTGATATTTTCTTCGTATTCATTTTTCATGCTTATTTTTAAATATTTTTAGTACAATTTATTTATATTGAAAGATTCCTATATTTGCGAAAAACAACAGGAAAAATAATCATACAAAAAGAAATCTATTAAAATATATTTTTCAATAATATAAATATAAGATTTTAAAAATCAAAAAATGAAGGGGGGTTGCAATTGCCCCACCTGTCCTTTCTAAATGATGCTTCTGATTTTTATTAATTTTATTTTACACTGACATTTCTATTAAAAAATAGTGGTAACCTGGACAACAATTGTCCAGGCTACCACTATTTTTTAATAGAAATCTTTCAGTGTGCGCCGTCGCCGCGATACTCCAAAGTGTATACACTTTCAGCAATCTCGTCGCCAAGTGGAAAAGCTCGGCAAATGAGAAATATCGTCAATGGCAAACTGCGCACGTTACACTGAATATTACAACCATAGAAGCTCCTGAACTGAGTTGAACGTGGACGCAAAACGAGTCGTTCTCGTGTATTTATTTTGCTGTGTTTCAATCATTGCTTCATTTTTCGTATAATATTTTAATTTTATTTATACTTCTGAATAATTTTTTTATTAATTGCCGCAGAAAACATATTTCTATGAAGAGAAAGGTTAGTAGATTTGGAATATATGTTTCGTAATTTTGTTGAAATATTATTTGTAAAGTAAATTCAAAGATGTAGAATTTTTATGCTGTTTTTCAGGAATGATGAAGTAATGTTGATTATACCAACATATCCATGAAACGATATCGATCTTTATATTTTCTGGACCGCATAGTTTTATTAATTTCACAGATCTGTTACGATAAATAGTGGTGTATTGTGTACGCAGTCAATAGAATATATTTTGTAGAATTGATTAAAACAAAATAGATTATTCTTATAAAGTAAAACATGTTTGTTTGGCCTCAACTTGATGATACTGGTTTAATTACATGCAAAATTTTTTATAACCTAATAATTTTATAAACGTGGTAACTTATCATTTAATATTATTATTTTAAATTGAAAGTTTTTATGAAATCCATAAAAAAAAATACCCAACCCCCCAAAATACTTAAGTAATGTATTTTTTTTTTTTTTTCAGTTATTTCATTTTTTAAATATTCTAATGTAACACATAAAATTTATTTAACACATAAAATAATGTAACACATAAAATTTGTTAGTGATTAATAACACAGTATTCAATTTTTTTAAATGTATTTCACACAATCTAATCCCTTAAATATTTACTTCAACCTACTTATGAAAAGCAACAATTTTTTAAATTGTTACTTAACTTCAAACAAATATACATTATCGCTCATCCGCAAAAAAAGTGACACATCTAGACTCGACAAAGTAAATTTCACGGGGGAGGCAAAAGAAAATTTGCATAATTTTACTGTAACATAAAATTATAGTCCTTACCTCTGCATGCAAGAGTAAAAATGTGCATAAAACCCTTAAGAATGAAGACGTATGATGAGGTTTGGAGGGTTGGATAATTTTACCTCCCTACACAATCCATCCCTCATCTGTGGTCACTAATGTACATATAGTGTAATAAAGTGATCTTCCGTATAACTACACTTATAAAACTGTTTGTCTAGCAAGATGCACCTATGACAAACTTATTAGTGGAATAAAATGCAAAATGAATTTTTGTGGCATGTGCCACTTTTCTTGTGGGTGAGTGATATGTAAAATCATAGAACAAAATATTTTCCTTTATTCCATGATTTTTAAAATCTCAGTATGGAAATCTTTGCAGAAAGAAACAACCATTTTTAATGCACAGAATTCAGATATAAAAAATGTTATAATGTGTTTAAGAAGCCATTTAAAATGTTTACTCCTTACTTGTGTACTTCTTATGTGCCATTCTTTTCATAACTGTTTTAAATGTTTAAAATCTAGGTGCATGTCTGATCACACAAAATGGTTATAGAGATGTTGGGAATAAATTTTTGTTCACACTTAGTTTGTAACAGATAAACAGTGTTGTAATAGTAAAAAAATAAAAAGTGAGAGTATAAGCTATAGCTTTGTTAGAGAAACAGAGGGTATACAAAGCTTGTTAGTAAAATTAAAAAGATATATGGTATATAACTCTGTATTGCCTCTACTACACCCTTGGAGATAAACTTTTTTTTAACTTAAAAGAAAAAAAAAGCTGAATTGGTTGCATTAAAGAATATATTTAAAGGATTCAAGTGGTAAGAAATAGAATATTTTTTCACTTAAGCCTAACTGATCTTATTTTGTCTTGTTTTTCAAAAAGGTATATAAATTTTGCATTATTTTGAAGAAAAATGTAGAACACTTATTAAAAATAAATACGAAGAACTAAAACTCACCTTAATTATTATGATTATCCAAAGTTTTTCTTACTAAGCATAGCCAAACTTTATCAACAAGAAAATTCAAAATGGCTACTAAGCATAACAGTACAGCAGTAAATATTTTACTCTTGAAAAAAGAGAAAAAATGACTGACACATATAACCTCTAAAAGTAAATAAAATTACCATTTGTATTAATTCATTTTTTCAGTTATTCAACCTAATGTAAACCAAATATAAATTAATAACTAAATTATCTTTCTTGAGTATGAGTATAGCTTGCTTTTATAGTTAATGGTTAAAGCACATTTATCAAATTTTCATCAATTATCCCATTATTTTACTCTGTCTGACTTTAATGGTCTTTAGAATATTAAATGTAGATCTTGTGCATTATTATTATTTTCTTTTAGTGTGTGCAGTAAGTAGTTAGGCATATTTTGATTGAAGAAGATAATTACTCTTTCATGGTATGAATTTTAAATATTCAACATCAACTTAATCTGTATAGCTTTTCTCCACTTATGTAAATCAAAATTAATATATTTAGTGGCGTGAACCTCCTAATATGAAAAAAAAAAAAAACAATTCACTATAATTCATCTATTTTTAGTGATAATTAAACATAGTTTTAGTAATAGATAAAAAAACAATTTTATGTATTACTCGTTAGTATTTAAAAAAAAAAATGATCTGAGTAATTTTGAAATAAATATACAAGCGTACAATATTTTGTAAGCGTACGAAATTTTAATTTAACGATTAATATTTTAGAGATATCCTAAAATTATCTGTTTCGTATGTACATATATATTGTGTATTGTTATTATTAAACTGAAAATTTTATTAAATATTTGTTTTTTAAACTTTAATTTTCTTTTTTTTCTTTTAGATCAACTTTTGCTGTTGATTTATGGCCTCTGGAGGACTGTCGACATCAGACCAGCTCCTGAAGGCATTGGTTTCACCCAAATGTACAGCTTTAATTTTACCAAGGCAGAAGTCTGACGTAGCTTGACACTTGTTTTTCATCCATTGACCTCCAAGTGAGAGTACTCTCTGCACCACCGAATTTGCTTCTATTTCATTGCCAGGAGCCATTGGCTAAAGAGTTGATCACAGCTTGTGCTGCTTAACTGCAATGTTCTAAAGGGAAATTCTGCTGTGTATTCATTTTGGTATGGTTGAATAAATATCGCCTGCTGTATATTGGTCCATTTGAATCGTATACGCAAGCAATATTTTTCCGACTAATGAGGAAACATACACTACTGCGCTCTGTTTAGCAACCCATCTAGAAGGGATTTGCCAAAAGTATGTTTATTATTATTATTTAATTCTATCATTTTTATTAATATTATATAAGATTTTTGATACTTAATAAAATGTTACATTAAAAATTATAGCATAACTCTATAAGTAAACTATAACGCATTAGGACAAACCAGGGCCAAAACTAAGGGGGGGGGGGTGTCAGACGGGGCATTGCAGAACAAAGGGGTGCCAAATGAAAATTTTGTTTATCGATTTTTCTCACATCTATGTTTAGCACAGTATTATTAAAATCGTCCTGCCTCGGGTATGGTAGGACATAATATGCCTGCATGGTATGCCAAAGCATAGAAAAATGTAAGGATGATATGGCATAAGGATCCTGTATAAAGAGGATTCTTTCTCGATTCTGCTTTCAAGATTTTAATAAATTAATATTTGACAAAGAAAATTACGTAGTTCAGTGTTACACATTTTTAATTTCAAAATAAGTTGGCTATTAGAAAATTAATAAAATTCACTTTGTAAATATTCTTTGCGAGGGAAGGGGGCCAAAATCATGTTTGCTCCGGCTTCAAAAAAGGCTAGTTTCGGCCCTGGGACAAACTGGAATAGTGATGGGCGATTTCGATTTTTTTAATCGATGCTATGGCGAACTCTATTTAATCGATTCTATAATTTTTTTTAATCGATGCCTCTAAATGTAATGTCATTTTCATTTTCCTTAAAAAGTTGAAGGTAAAGCAGTTGAATGTGCCAATACCAAAACTTTCTTCTATCTCAAACATGTTCAAACTCCAAAATTCGCTATCACAGTGTCAAATTTAAATGATAACCTATGGCCATCATGAGGATAAAAAAAGTATAGGTTTGTTGAAATATGTGCATTTAAAAAGAATGCATTTTCCAAATAAATAATTGAATTTCGGCCCACACCCTCTTAGATGTCTGCAACAGAAATTCCCTTACCAATTCGAAGAGCATAAAAGCGAAACCTGTTGGGCAGTATACATCCAAGCCTAATAAGGATCTATTTATGTGATAGTGTAACAGTATATGAAGTTTGAATTAATTCCGTGCATTAGGTTTTAGATATAGCTATCACGAATATCGTGTGAAATGCAGTATATCAGCGCAGCCTGTTATTTGATTTACACGAAAACCTAATCAGGAACAACATATGACAATGTCTAACGGAATATTAAATTTGATGAAATTTCATTCATTAGTTCTAGAGATATGATCACTAAAATCATGTAATTCCTGAAAAACGTGTTAAATTCAGGGGTTTCCCGGGGGGATATCACCCCTCCCCCCCCCACCCGAACATTGAAATGTCCCCCCAAAAGGTTTGAGATTTTATGCTTAATGTACAAAAGTCCAACCCCCCCTCCCCTCCTCTGAAGTCTAGAATGCCCCTCGCTGGAGCCGCAGAAATCCCTCCCAGAGAAAAATGCTGAATTCAATTCAGCATATCAACGCCCCCTATTGGGTGATTTACACCGAAACCTAATAAGCAACAACTTATGCCAACGTCTAACTGAGTTTGATGAAAATCCGTGCATTAGTTCTTGAGATAGAGCTGTTGCGAAAATCAGGGAAAATGCAGCATAGCAGCACCACCTACCAGCAAATTTACATCAAAACCTAATCATCAACAACTTGCGTCAACGTCTAAACAAATCTGAAGTTCAGTAAAAATTCGTGCATTAGTTTTTGAGATAGCGATCATGCAGAAATCATAAAAAATGCAAGCATCGCCACCTGCTGGGCGATTTTCACCAAAAAGTAATCAGCTCCAATTTATATAAAGGTCTAACTAAATCTACAGTTTCAACAGATTCCATGCATTAGTTCTTTAAATAGACCACCCACAATTTTTTTGTCAGAGACAAACAGACAGGCTAACAGACAGACAATTTATAAAAATAGTCAAATCGTATTCCAGACAAGACCTTCTAAAACTATAAATCCTTCAAAAACTGGTAGTCAAAATTTTTCACGAATCCAACACTTTTCTTTTTCTAAATACAAAAGAAAGCATGAAAAAATGAACAAATTGATTCCACCCGTAACGTAGGATCAGAAATAGCAAATCGATTCAGTACACAGATTCGATGTCGATCTTTACATGCAGGTTGAATCGTTTTCAAGACGATTCTTTATATGCGGGCAGAATCGTTATCCTTTAATTTACTTCAAATCGAATCGCGGTCGATTCAAGATTCGGGATCGGGTTGAATCATATATTTATTCTTCCAGTTTCACTGTTTTAGTGGCAGAATTGATGTAAAATTTCATATAAGGACGGATTTTTTTTTCTTTCTTGGTCACATCAGTGTTGGATGCAGGTAATTTTCTACAAGAGGGATTTCTGCGACTCCGGGGGAGAGCGTATTTTAGAGATCCGTAAGGGGAGGGGAGAATTGCACATTTGCAATTAAAAAGCATAAAACTTCCGGGGGGGAGGGGGGTGTTCAATGTTCCGGGAGAATGTCCCCCCAGACCATCCCTGAATTCAACACTAGGTTAAATCATTATACTTTTGTCTAGAAGCCTAGTTATTTGGGTTACTAGTTTATTATGTTGTATTTTTCAAGTTTGTCCCTTGTAATCCGTCTCCCCCCCCCCCCCCCCCTTTCTCGCCAATCTTAATTTACAGGGCCGTTCAAAATATGCATGCAATTTTTAAAATGCCAAACTCTCGTTCTATTTTATCATAAATCAACATTTTGAACAAAGATATATTTGAGGTCGCCCCTCTGACCGTTTAGGACTTACCTGCCGCACCAGGGGGCATACTTACTGTTTCTTCCAAATCATATCGTATAACATATCGTTGGAAAGCTTTTAATGTCCTCTTTTATTTTCTGTCCCCCCCCCCCTAGTTACATGCTCTTGGCATTTTTTAGCTCACAGGCTATCAAAGCCTGAGAGCTAATGTGCCCACCGGTTCTGTATGTATTCATGCATGTACATAACGCGATAACTCTTGATAAAAATATCCGATTTGCTTCAAATTTTTTTTCCAGGTTCATTCTGATAAGGCGCTTCCCTGATTAGTTTTGGCGGCTCATTGGTTAAGTATAAAGGGGGGAGGGGGCTACCCCCCCCTTTAACTTAGATAAATGGGTTTTTCATTCAGAATTATCAGATTTTGGTATACCGGTTCATTTTGATAACGAGCTTCTCTGATTAGATTTGAAGGTTCATTGTTATAGTCTAAAGGGGGGACCGGGGGCTAATACCCTCTAATTTAGAGAGATGGGTTTTCTATCCGATTTGCTTCAAATTTGGTATACCGGTTTATTCTGATAAGGTTTGGAAGTTCATTGGTTAAATATAAAGAGGGGGGAGGAACAGGGCTAAAAATACCCCTCTTAAATTTAGATAAATGGGTTTTTCTATCCGATTTGCTTCAAATTTGGTATACTGGTTTATTTCGATAAGGCGCTTCCCTGACAATTGGAGCATTGGCAATTGACAATGACAATTGGAGGGTCATTGTTTAAGTATAAAGAAGGGAAACGGGGGAGGCAATTTCCTCCTTAATTTATTTTTTGAGGAGCATTACTAGGAAAAAGAGTATAATATACAGTTAGTGTGAATAGCCTGCGAGTTCAATGCCATCAGTTTAATTGGGCACTTTTCTTTTTAGCTCACAGGCTATCAAAGCCTGAGAGCTAATCTGCAGGTTGTATATGTATGTAACACGATAACTCTTGATAAAAACATCCGATTTGCTACAATTTTTTTTTTCTCCTAGGTTCACTCTGATAAGGCGCTTCCCTGATTAGTTTTGGGAATTCATTGGTTAAGAATAAAGGGGGGCTAGTCCCCCCCGTAATGCCGTAATTAAGACCAATGTCAGACGGGCGTCTTTTTTGCTTAGGTATTATCCATTCACAATGCTATAGCATTGTGAATGGATTATAACTAAGCAAAAAAGATGCCCATCTGACATTGGGCTTAGATAAATGGGCTTTTTATGCAGAATTATTCGATTTGCTCCAAATTTCGTATACCAGTTT
The DNA here is from genome assembly GCA_963932465.1 of Maratus speciosus. Lineage (NCBI taxonomy): Eukaryota > Metazoa > Arthropoda > Arachnida > Araneae > Salticidae > Maratus > Maratus speciosus. The sequence continues at coordinate 258,546,555 of OZ010796.1, read as the reverse complement.
ATTATGTTAAAGAGCTGCCTTGATTAGATTTGGAAGTTCCTTAGTTAAGTATAAAGGGGGCTAGACCCCCACTCTTAATTTAGATAAATGGGTTTTTCATGCACAGTTATCCGATTTGCTCCAAATTTGGTATACTGGTTTATTATGTTAAGAAGCTGCCCTGATTAGATTTGGAGGTTTATTGGTTAAGTGCAAAGGGGGGGGAGGGACGGGGGCTAGTTTCCCCCCTTTTTAGATAAATGGGTTTTTCATGCAGAAGTATTCGATTTGCTTCAAATTTGATTTACTGGTTTCTTCCGATATGGCGCTTCCTTCATTAGTTAAGTGTAAAGGGTGGAAAGTTCCCTCCCCTGAATTTAGATAAATGGGTTTTCATGCAAAATTATCCAATTTACTTTTTTTTTTCTAGGTTTATTCTGATAAGAAGCTTTTCTGATTAGATTTGAAGGTTCGTTCGTTAGGCATAAAGGGGGAAATGGGGGAGCTAATACCCCCTTAATTTAGCGAAATGTTTTTTTCATGCTGAATTACCTTGTTTGCTTCAACGTTGGTATACCAGTTTATTATGTTAAGGAGCTTCCCTGATTAAATTTGGAGTTTCATTAGTAAAAAATAAAGGGAGGAAAGAGGGGGCTAACTCTCCCCCCCCTCTTAATTTAGATAAATGGGTTTTTATGCAGAATTATTCGATTTGCTCCAAATTTGGTATATTGGTTTATTATGTTAAGAAACTGCCTTGATTAGATTTGGAGGTTCATTAGTTCAGTATAAAGGGAGGAAAGGGGACTAGAACCCCGCCTTAATTTAGATAAATAGGTTTTTCATGCAGAGTTATTCAATTTGCTCCAAATTTGGTATACCGGTTTATTATGTTAAGGAGGTACCTTGATTAAAATTAAAGGTTTATTGGTTAAGTGTAAAGGGGGGCGGAGGCTATTCTTCCACCCTTAATTTAGATAAATAGGCTTTTCATGCAGAATTATTCGATTTGCTTCAAATATGATATACCGTTTTATTTCGATATAGCACTTCCTTCATTAGGTTTGGAGGTTCATTGGTTAAGTATTAAAGGGGGAAAGGGAGGGAAAGACCCCTCCCCTTAATTTAGATAAATGGATCTTCATGCAGAATTATCCAATTTACTTTAATTTACACCACCTTGCATGGTCAATAAAATGTGTTTCTCGCAGGAAGCGATTGTAGAGCTAGCCTTTTGCTCTGCACTAAAGATCTCACCTTCTGACCATGGGTTCTCTGGTTCGATCCTTGCTGCCATTCATTACCTGCATTAGTGACCTTGGACAAATGAACATATACTTCACCATCTCTACTCAAGAACAACAGATAGCAACACTGAAAAAACACCCAACAAGCTAAGCCTGTTAAGCACACGTAGCATGCAAAAGCAATTATAGAACTGGTTCCAAACAGTTTTTTAAAAATGAGTGTTTAAATTAAAAAAAAAAAAAAATAAAAAAAAGTAACTAAACCCGAAAAAGTACAACATGAGAGATAGGGTCAGGTGGGGGAAAGTGGTGGTAATCTAAAAAAAATGCACTTTTTTCACAATAAATGTACATTTTTATTTTTTTTTTCAATTAATACATAATTGGAGTTTGTGACAAATATTTCTATTAAGATTTGTAAATCTGGCAACAAGTTTACAGTTGTTTATCTTCTTGTTTACATATATGTGCAGTTTGTCCTTAACACATGGTATTGATAAACTTTGTTCTTGATCCTTTCTTACTTGAAAAAATTAGTATATTTTGATACATTTCAGTAGAACTTCTTAAAAACCAGGGATGCCGCGGACGCGCTATAGCGCGTAAATTACGCGAAAAATCGGAGACGGAACGCAAAAAAATAGCTCTTACGCGTCCCGTGGGACGCGTTATTTCGTCAAAAAATCGTGGAAAACAACCGATTTTCGTCAAAGAATCGCGAAAAAAGCGCAAATCTCATCAAAATATCGCGCAAAAGCAGCGATTTTCGTAAAAGGGACGCGAAAAAATAGCGTATTTCGTCAAAGCATCGCGAAAAAAAAAGCGAATTTCGTCAAAAAATCGCGGAAATAAGCGCAAATATCATGAAAATATCACTGAAATAAGTGCAAATTTCATCAAAATATTGCGAAAAAACGCGATTTTCGTAAAAGGGCCGCGACAAATTAGCGTATTTCGTTAAAAGATCACAAAAAATAGCGAATTTCGTCAAAAAATCGCGGAAAAAAGCCGAATTTTGTCAAAGGATAGCGAAAAAAGCGCAAATTTCATCAAAATATCGCGGAAAAAGCCGATTTTCGTCACAGGATCGCGAAAAAATAGCGTTTTTCGTCAAAGGATCCTCAAAAATAGCATATGTCGCCAAAAATTTACGTAAAAAAGCCGATATTCGTCAAAGGATCGCAAAAAAAGCACAAATTTCATCAAAATATCGCGGAAAAACGCTATTTTCGTAAAAGGGCTGAAACAAAATAGTGTATTTCGTCAAAAGATCGCGAAAAATAGCGAATTTCGTCAAAAAAACGCGGAATAAAGCCGAATTTTATCAAAGTAGCGTGGGAAAAAACACTATTTTCGTGACAGGCTTGCGAAAAAATAGCGAATTTCAACAAAAGGATCGTGGAAAAACGCGAATTTCGTCAAAGTAACGCGAAAAAAACGTGAATTTAGTCAAAGCACCAAAAAAGATGTGCAAACTAAACTTATAAGAAAATTCACAAAATGGGATTTAATTTTTTTTTAATGAGATTCTTAAAAATACAGCATGATTTCAGTGTACTTTGATAATATGTATATTCAGTAGGTGGACCAGTGAAAAATCCCCCCCCCCCCTCCCTCTTACTGCATTGAAATGCCTCCCGCCTTCAGAACATTTAAGATTTGATGCTTATTAGTGATTTAGATGTAAATTTCCCTTCCAAGGAAAATGTCTGATTCCAACACATTTTAATTTGACAAATAATTCAATGGGAAGTATAATGAAAGCACCCATTCATTCAACAAAAAGTACACCTTTACTTAACATAAGTATTCTTTTTTTCAGCAAAAATATCTTTTTCAATAAACCCGTCTTGCCCCTTTTTAAAAGAATGTGATCATTAGTGATACTTGTTAGTGGAACTTGGTATCTTCTACTCTCAAATAAACATTATTTTACAATTAAAATTGTATCTTGCATTTTTACTTTTAAAAAAGTAAAGAAAATTTCTCTTAATATTTTTTTAAAATATCTTATTTGAGTGCAAATAATACTAGTTTTAATTCATTATTTAATTATTGTTAAAACAATAATTAATGCATTTCATTTATCTTTTCCAAATAAACAAGTTTCATTTATTCCTTTAAAATATAAATTATTATTGATGGGGACCCGCTTTTGTAAAAAAGGGACCCAGGTTTTTTCAAGTTCAGCGGCATCACTGAAAACAGATTCATGCATCAAGGTAAGAATTATTTTATTATTTCAATTTTTTATGATTTTTTTTCTGAGGTGGGGGAAAGTGGTGGTATAGTTAGGCTTAGCTCAATGTTGTATAATGATTCAATTTTAGACTGTAGATGTGATTAATTTTTAAAAATGGGCTGTAATAAAAGTATTAATCTAAAAAAAATAGGCTTTATTTATAAATTTTAATCTTAATATGATAATACAATTAAATTAAAAGTTATTTTTTACATAGGGTCAGGTGGGGGAAAGTGGGCCCATGGGGTAAAGTAGTGGTATATTGAAAAAAACCCATTTTCTCTTTTAAATTAAGATATTTTGTTAATTCTTTTTTAGAGACATATATTGAGATTATGGCAACTATTCTTATTTTAGTTTTAGAAACTGGAAACAAATTTAATGTTTACAAACTATCTCGTTGTTTATGCTCGTTGCATACCGTCAAAAAGTCGATCAGCTAAAATAATCGCCCAAGTGATAAAAATTAATACATTATATCACATAAAGCATTTGAATAAGTCACCATTGGGGAACTATTAGACTTTCTTGCTATTTGGTGGTGAAGATTATATAGAGTTCAGCAATTTATGCTACATACTAAGTGAACCTAATTTTGATAGCCATGGACATTATTTCTTTAATTAAATAATATCTGAAAAAAAAATATTTTTTTTTGTGCATTTGTACCTTTAAAAATAATTAAGATACATTTATTTCAGTGTATTTTTATTTAAAAAACAATATTTACACATTTTTATTTAAATATACACTAATTTTGGAACTACCCCCACTTTCCCCCACCATGGGGTAAAGTGGTGGTATCAAAACATGCTCTTTTAAATGTATCACTATCAGAAAACACTCAAATAAAATTGAGTGGTTATGCTTCATGTTTAACCTATATGAATCCAATGTATAGAAAATGCATCAAAAGTTTCATTAAAATAAATTTAATAGTTTGATTTTAGGGCCTTTTCTAAAAAAAGCTTGATTTTACCACCACTTTCCCCCACCTGACCCTATCAACCTCAGGTATCCCATGAAAAAAAAATTATTTTAAGTACCAATAACCGTGAGATATTTGTCAATAATGCTCCCATAGGTTCAACATTAGCTTGTGAATGTCTTCACGTGACTAATGTAGTCTCTTAATATTGTAATACAGTAGACTCCCTCAAATCTGCACAGTTTAGGACCAGAGGTTGTGCGGATTTCTGGTCATTGATTTGTTTACATTTTTGAAACATTAATTTGATTGGTAGTTAAGCAAGGGAAATTATAATGAATGCTTACAATAAAGTGAAACATTAAAATAAGTAAAATATTAAAATAATTATGTAAAATAAAAATTTAGAAAAATATTAAATTATTACCGACAAAATCGATTTCAAAAGTCCTATGCTGCCATCTATTGATAAAGCGATCGTAAGATTGAAACGTCATCATATAGATATGCTAATTTATATCAAATCAAAAGTAATGTAAATTTATTTAGTAATAAATCAGCTGTAATAACCAAAAGAGAATGATAAACAAAAAATTTAGTAAAAAACACATTGCAGTAGTCGCTGATTTTGACGCCATCTTGAATTTTGTTCCTGCAACTTAACTGTAAATTTCATTGTTTACATCTGAAAAAAGACGCGGATTTAAGGGAGTCTACTGTATTGAAACTAAACTAAAATCTGTAAAAATAAAATCAGTCTATAACAGAATTCTGTCTTAAATGAAAAAATTTTCAACAAAAAGAATATCAACAATTATGTCTGCTAAGATGGAAACCTGTATAAAGTGAAATATTTTTCGTTTCCATTTGATTACGTTTTCAGATTTTAACAAATCAATATTTCACAAAGCTGATTATGTAGTTCAGTATTACGCATGTTATGATTACATATTTTAGATTTTAAAATAAATCAGCTATTAGTAACTTAATAAAATTCCCTTTGTAAAGAAAGGGGAAGGGCCAAAATCCTTGCTTGCCCCAGGCACAATAAAGGCTAGTTTTGGCCCTGATAGAATTAGCTGGCAGGAAACTTTCCTCAACAGCAGCTTTTATTTTTTGTGTACATAAATTATAAATAAGACTTGTGTAGAAATAAAAAGAATGAAAAGTTTATCTTTTAAATGATAGATTGCAATATGAATTTTGCTGATGGAAAATGGTATTCAGCCATTTATAATTTGTACTTTGCTAACATAAAAATACATAGGTTTCTTATAAAAAGTTAGGTAGCATTCAAAATACCTATATTTTAAAATAAATTAATAGAATTTAGTTTATTATATATCTAAATAGAAGTATTTATTAGTCATTTTCAAATAAGCAGCCACTTTGAAATTATTAATATCACAGAAAAATTTGTTTGAATGCAAAATAGTTATTTCATATAGATTAACACTTGGAAAGAAAGTGATCATTTATGAGTTTTTAAATGTTTCAGGTACAAAATAAAGTTTAATAACTGACAATTTTGATTGACGTTCCTTTTAAAAACTAATATTATTAAATTTAATACTACATTGTATTTTTCAAAAGAATTTGGATTTAAAAAAAAGGTAGGCCTAGTGACACTTGGAAAAAAAAAAAAAAAAAAAACCACTTAATTTTCAAATAAAAAAGTTATAATTTAATAAATAAGTAACCAAATATATAGTTAACATTGATGAAAGATTATTAAAAATACTTACCATTTTTCTGTGGACTCAATAATTAAAAAATAAAGTATATAATAGTTTTGTTTACATTAATAATACTACCACTTTCTTACTAACACTTCAAAAATTGTGATGCTTTGTTTACACTAAATAGGAAAAAATAATGCATCATTTAGCTTTATTATCAACTACAGATACCAAAACTTTTATAGTGTTTATAATAACTCCCATGAGATGCATAAAACACAGACATTAAAATTCAACTGTTTTATAAATATAATGATAGAAGAAATACATGTATTCTCATATATTATACTGTACTGTCATAATATCCTACATTACAAAATCTAGTCTAGGTGAAAAGCTTTGGGAAGAACTTATTCAAATCAGATATTTTTATTTTAAATTTCTGTAATTTAAAATAACCTAACACTTAAATATACATAAACACCATTTCATTATAGTACTGATGTTGATGCATATGTTACATATCAATAAGATTTTTTTTAAACACTGAATATGTGTTCGAAGTTTAAAACATTAAATAGATATTGATCAATTTGAAAATCGTTCATTAATAATACAGATTTAAATTACTTTTATGCTTTCGATGGATGCTAGCATTTAAATTTTAAATACATAAATCACTGTTTATTGTTATTAAATATGCACATACACAAAAGGAAATAATACACAGGTGGTTAGAATTGTTGAAGAAAAAAAAACATAAATTGACAGAAAAAGCTATGCTTACCAAACTTGAAATTGCTTTATTTTCATCGTGGACCCATTTAAGGAATTTTTACAGCGGGTTCTTCAGTGTTTGGCTAGCAAGCGCACACTTTCAAAGCAGAAGAAATTATTTCACTTACTGCTTCAAAGGTGACACCAGCTGGCCAATTAATTCATAAATTAAAATAAAATGTCCATATTTTCTTTTATATAGAATAAGTCTTACATAAACAATCGACCTGTTTCGCGAAGCACATGGCAGCTACATAATTTAAAATTACAAAACTAAAAATATCTGCCAACTAAATTATGACATCTTTTGTTCAATGTATAATAGAAAAAAATATTTCACTTAATACAAGTAAATCATTCAAAAAATTAATATAAACGTATTTTTAAAATATCTATACACTGTGTATCAAAAAGCAGCTCGCCTCGCGGTCGCGCTGAAAAGCAATACGTTTTGTAGCTGTAGCATCGCTGGAGAGAATACGCCAAATCCTTTGGCGAAATATTTTTCGCCAAGGACTTGCTGAAAGTGCATACACTTTGGAGTATCGCGCCGTCGCCCAGTTTAAGATAAAATTAATAGAAATCTGAAGCCTCATCTAGGAAAAACAGGGTGGAGCAATTGCCCTCCCTTCCTATTTATTTTATATAAAGCGTCTGCTACTGATCCGAAGAGCATCCTATGAATGCCGCATCCCGGACGAGCAGAGGATGCAAATTCTATTTGTTTTATCTGGTCCTATGAGCGTCCTACTGTCATCCTATGAATGGCTAAAAATGACGTCCGAAGGACGTGATTAGGTGTCTCTTTCTGCTCCCCCGCGGACGTCCGCCGGATAACGATGGGATATTGTAGGACGTCCGACGGACGAGGCAATATACTGCATAGGACGTCTTTCGTATGTCCTCAGGACGTGTTTGTGTTGTATGGGTATGTATTCAATATATAGAGGCTATATACATAAATATAAACAAATCAGATAAAAATATTGAGGATAATTACATATATATGAGATTACATACCTTTACATAATGTTATCCCGTTTTATTTAATAGTAGAACTGCTATATTTTACACAGCACATTCTATCAGCAGGTCTGCCGCCATTGTAAAATGGCGGTCCTCTCACTCTCAACGCTTGTTTTTCGTTAAATACGCATGCTCGGTTGAAAAAGTCCTAGGTTAAACCTGCTGTAGACCAAGGTTGGGTTACTGAACCCGGCGTTAGATTTCAACCTCGAACCGGTTTAGTGGGGTTGACGGTGAATGCCATTTGAGTTTTCAACCCGGGTTCTCTGCATAACTCCGGGTCGAAGTTATTCGTGAATACGAGCGTTAATGAACTATATTCCAAATCTGGGTTTCAGGCGGAATTCAGTCACGTGGTACCGGTAAATTACCCCCAAGAAGTTCAAACTGATAAGAAGGGAAGCTATTACTGCTTTACCCCATAAGCTGTTTCATTGGCTGACGGGGATTTACATTACGTCTCTGGAGTCTTTGCCTTTTTAGGCTAGAAGATCTTTACCTTGACCACGTGATCGTGACATCGATGAAATAAGGAAAGGGCATGTTTACAAACAAACACTTCCGTCAGCCAATCTACTACTACATTTTTATCTTAGCGATCATTGCGGGAATCACACTTGGCGACGTAGGCCAATCATATCATAGATCTGTTAAATGAATCTGTTAAAGACCAATCAAATTCCTGAAGTTCATGTGTGTAGTAGGAGTAATATGAATGAACAGGTTTTTCTTGCTGACCAACAATAATTCGACCAACAGTGACGTCAGCTGCCCTTTCCTTATATCCTCCATTGAACCCAAAGACTTTACCCCATAAGCTATTCCCATTCAAAAGCATGCGAAATCATGGCAGCCATCTGAAGTAAATTGAAACACCTGAACCGCGAGGTTTGTACGTCAGCTGCGGTTATTTACCATTAAGTGCTATGGCTTGAATGAGCTTAAAAATTATTTTTAATCAATATATATGGATTTTATGGCATATTTTTTACATGAACCTATTTTTTATATCTAAATATGCGTTATAAATATTGAATTTTCAGAAATAAAGTTAAATAAGGCGATTTATTAATAATTTTATGGATGGTATGTTTGAAAAAGAATATCTTATTTTAACATGCGTTATAAACCGAAATAAAGGCGAAATTTATATGGAAACAGATTGTTAAAGATTATAATTCCACCTTTTTTAAAGTTTGACTTACAAAAGTAACTGGATGGGAAGTTTAGATTAAAGGTAGCAACTGTAACATAATATAGTAATTTACAAAATTTTAAATTACTTGTAAAGAAATCTACGTTTTTTAAACTAATTTTTATGCAAAAAGGTAATTAAAAAAATGAATATTAACTAAAGTAACACTATATTTTCATCTTTGGAGGATGTTTATTCAAATACTTACTTGCTATACGAAAAAAAACAAAAAAATTTTATGAATAATAAGGTATTTTTTTTTTAAAAAGGCCTAAATGAAACAGGGTAGACTAATACTTGATGATCTGCAATGAAAAAATTCCCTGATAAAAGCATTTTCTTAGGTAAATTAAAATATAAAACATATATACTGCCGTACCGTACAATAGCTGTGATCAAAAATCCTCAGTTAAACCGACAGTTTGCCGGTCTATGTATCTTAAAAGTCTTTGATTGAACTTAAGGCTTTGAATCCTTATACAATGTTTACGTTTGAACTACCAGCTAACGCTGCGATTACCATTTATAGTTCTTCATCGTTCAATATTGATGGGATACATTTTTTTAGCACTTTTTAGACTGCCGATTTCCACACCCTATCTGAGGATTGTAATCGCATGTTGCCACTAGAGAAAGGGAAGGAACAGTCATAGATTAACCAAAGACTTTTAAGATACATAGACCGGCAATTCCCATTCAAAAGCTTTCGAAATCATGGCAATCATCTGAAGTAAATTGAAACACCTGAACCGCGAGGTTTGTACGTCAACTGTGGTTATTTACCATTATTAAGAGCTATGGCTAGAATGAGCTTAAAAAATAATTTTTATCAATATACACGAAGTTCATGGCATATTTTTTTTTACATTAAGCTATTTTTTATATCTAAATATGCGTTATAAATATTGAATTTTCAGAAATAAAGTTAAATAAGGCGATTTATTAATAATTTTATGGAGGATATGTTTGGAAAAGAGTATCTAATTTTAACATGCCTTATAAACCTAAATAAAGGCGAAATTTATATAGAAACAGATTGCTAAAGATTATAATTCCACCTTTTTTTAAGTTTGACTTACAAAAGTAACTGGTAGAGAAGTTTAGATTAAAGGTAGCAACTGTAACATAATATAGTAATTTACAAAATTTTAAATTACTTGTAAAGAAATCTACATTTTGTAAACTAGTTTTTATGCAAAAAGGTAATTAAAAAAGTGCATATTAACGAAAGTAACACTATATTTTTATCCTTGGAGGATGTTTATTGAAATACTTACTTGCTATACGAAAAAAACAAAAAAATAGATGAATAATAAGTTTTTTTTTCTTTTTTTAAAAGGCCTAAATGAAATAGAGTAGACTTATACTTAATGATCCGCAATAAAAATACGCTGATAAAAGCATTTTCTTAGGTAAATTAAAATATAAAACATATATACTGCCGTACAACAGCTGTGATCAAAAATCCTCAGTTAAACTGACAGTTTGCCGGTCTATGTATCTTAAAAGTCTTTGAGATTAACATACAAGATCGGACACCAGTGGTGTAGTCGTAAAAAACACAGAGGGTATACGCTCTAAGCAGAGGGTATACGCTCAAGGTAGAGCGTATACCCTAGAGTGTATATACTATAGCTTTCTTGAGAAACAGAGGGTATACGGTGTTCCTTAAAAAAATCCAGAAGGTATACGGCGTATACCCCCGTATACCCACCACTACATCCCTGTCGGACACTGCCATAGAGCGTAATGGTAATGCATTTCGATCGCAGCGTCTTTAGCGAGGTCTTTAGTGACAATGGGGAAGAAACTTCCCATTCTTGTAATATTTTTGTTATTGACCATTTACCTCATTGTGATCTTTATTTTTTCAATGTTGCGTATTTACGTTTTCAACAGAATGTTACATTGATACATGAACATAGAATATATATTCTATTCTATATATCTAATATCTATTCTATGTTCATGCAAGGATATATATATATATATATATATATTCGTACATGATGGATGAACGATTTAAGTGCAACGAAAAACAAGCTAAAAATTTCGTCTTGAGTATGATACGTCAAGTAAATATGATATAATTGGATTTAAAGCTACATAAAGCGATGGTGTAATGCAGTGGTTTCAACCTTTTATTAGCCTCTCCCCGCCAAAGCATCTGAAAAATCACGATCCCCCCCCTCCCCTCCTCGCACACATATTCTGTAACAAATATCTCTTATTATTTGAAAAGTGAACTCTGTTCACCTCAAGGGAGCCTAACAGTGTTTAAACAATATCTCTTCATTTTACATTTTTTAACTTATCATAGAGGTTGTAATGCCTCGAAATTGGCGTGAGACGGGTAGAGTGTATTATGGCGTTTATGATCAAGGACCAAAATTTATAAAGAAAAATTGTTTATTAAATAAACCAAGGAAATGAAGTTTCTTATAAATCCAACACTTAAAAATAGTGGATCCGTCACAACTTATAAAGTGTTCGTAAATCAGTGGCACAGCGAGGGGGGGGGGGTATATGATATCCATATACCACGGTCCCCCCCCCCCCCAGAGCCAAGACAAAAATACAGAATTTTCCATTTTTATGAAAAATCTTTTCAAACAAAACTAAAGTTAGAAATATATTTATTTTGTTCGAAATCCGACGCTTTATCAAATCAAATTTTGCTCAAAACTTTGATTCGTTTAAACGGCGGCAATGTGTTTTATTCTTTAAAATGGGGAAAACACATGGTAACAGGTGTCGGCTTTTAACGAAAACTGGTCACTCATTTCGAAAGAGGATAGCATTCATTCATACTATTGGAAATCAGTCGTAGGCTAAAAGGAATGGTCATTTCCGGTCACTGTCCATGCCGCCTTGGGTTCTTCAATACTGCACCTTTAGGAGTCTTAATTAATTGCATCTGTTTCTTGCGCTTTTTTTGGGAAACGGGATTGAACCCTCGAATTCCTGGAAAAACACATAACGAATACTTAGACGAGTAGACTCCACAAACATTCTGTTATTAGTTGCTGTTGTGCTAAAGGTTTGCTTTGCTTTATTGTGCTTTCTTATGGCTGATATTAAATCCTCTTCAGAGAAGAAAATTATAAAAAAGATGGACATAACCATTTTTTAAAGTCTTCGACTTCCTCCAAGCTTTCATTAAATTCAGGTATGTTTGGAAAGTATATAAATTCTTTTATATTTATGTTTCTGGAAAGATATAAACGTGCATGCTTTTGCAGTTCGGGTATACTGTCCTTTTGTTAAGGCTGTTCTCAAATCCAAAGGGACTTTCATGGGTCGTTTAAGTATTACTTAAGCAGTAAAGGGGGGAGGAAGGTCCAGTGTCTGCTTATTTTTGCTGACAAGGGGCATGGGGGGATCACGAGAATTCTTACGTAAGCATTAAACAACGAAACAACTGTAATTTAACACAGTGATGTAGTCTTTAAAAAACAGAGGCTATACGATCTAAGCAGAGGGTAACGCTCAAGATAGAGGGTATAAGGTTAGTTGGGGCAACTGGGCCATGATTTTACAATGTGACTCTGGAGCTTCTGACAATTCAGCTTCAAAAAGCTAATTTTCATTTTAATTAAAGTCTGAACTTCAGTAAATTTGTTCAGTAAGGTCCCCTCTATCAGACAGAAATGCTCAAAATTACATTTAAAAATTTAAAAATATAAAAATATGCATATTTCATCTTTCTTTCCTCATGGGTCCAGTTGCCCCATAAAAACTGGTAAGTGGACCAGGAGGGTCTATGTTCCACACGCGTTTATTTTTTTTTCATATGGGATATCAGGTCCTGTTTAATAAAGTGTAAACAACTTAAAAAAATTTAAACCAGGCAGATCATGTAAATTATATATCAACTAAAGAGCGTTATAAGGGAAACCTTTGCTGCCATCGTGTCTAAAAAAAGCACTAAAAGTGAAAATATGAGATTTATTTGTACCAAATACATAAAAATTAAGTAAGTACTTATGTACTTTAGTATAGGTAATATGTATAAAAGTCACATGGGTATTTTAAGGAAAAAAATAGCAAGATAAATCTATGAACAAACGGCTACGCAAGTACTTAAATACTTTATCTGTATCCGGGGGTCGCATTATATAGGAAAAATTTTATTGTTCCTACCAGAACCCTTAATGAGTTACCTTCATTTTTCCAGGATACCACAATTTCACGGTTTGGCTATCTCGCTTTCTGGGGCAAGGTACAGGTGTCCGTTTTTTAAGAGCATCGCCCTCGAAATATTTAATTAGAATGAATTGCATAAATACTGTGAGATTCGCGATAGTTTGCATTGATTGTATCTCTCAATACACCTCGAGTGACTTTAAAAGTTAATTAAACACCTATCTGGAAAAACGGGCCAAGGCGGCATTGCAACTTTGAGACCTCAATTCAAAGCGCGCTTAGCACAATGCCAAATTTAAACTTTGAACAAAGGTTTTGTTTTAGATACACTGTAGAAATAAAGGTTATTACTACGCTGAATTTAGTTTCATGAAATGCCAAATGAAGTTTAACTATGCACTGCCTTTATTGTCACTACCCAATTAAGTTCATCATAAACAGATTAGGATAATATTAAAAGAAGAGTTATACGAATAGCTATATTTGATATTGTTCCATAAATCTCTTTGAACTTTCATGGTATACCCGATTACACTTTTCTAATATATACAGTTATACCCAACCCTACGTTATATAGTTTTTTAAAAAGTCTTAGTATTCTTTTAGGAACTTTTTTTTTTTAATAATACAATTACAAATTCATATATTTATTCTGCGGAACCCTCTGTGCGCGAGTAATGCTCGCACTTGACCGTTTATTTAAAATTCAACTAAAAAACTTATTTATTTTTAAATTTTGCATGTTTTACTTTTATTTTCATTCTAAAAACATTACTTTTCTCTCTAAAAAAAAAAAAAAAAAAAAAAAAACGGACAGCGAATGGGTAAGTTACAAATTTGATATTGCCCCCCCCCCTCTCCCTAAAGAGTAAAATTGCGCCCCACGTTGGGAACCACTGGTGTAATGTAAAAATATACGAAATATCGCAACTCTACAAGTCCCAGAAAATTTCATAAATATTTTCATTTAGTAGAAAAATTTTTTACAGCCGAAGTTTTATAAATTTATGAACTTTAATGTATGAAACAATCGTTACAATAATCTTTTAAAATTTACGCATTTTCACTTTCTCACAGATAAAATAAAAAGATTGTTTTTAATGTAAATAACGTACAATCAGTTCAATAATATTTATGATATTAACATATAAGAAATAATAATAAAATTACAGATAGGGAAAAATTCCTTTTTACAAATTTTTAGAATTGTATAAATATAAAAGTTTAACAAAAGCAAAACATAGAGATACTAATATTACACTTGATAAAATTGTATTCGATGTGAATAAATTAACACAATACCCGAATTTAATTTTAATTTATTACAATTTTATCTCATTAACTTACATATTTACGTTTTCAATAGAATTTTCAGGGGTTTTTCTTTTATATTATTATTATAATTATCATTTTGTAAGTTAAAGGAGAACGAACAAGTACGATAAAAAAACAGCTAAATAAATCAAACATAAATAGAATATCGTCTGCCTCTGCTTCGTTTAGAAAAGAATAGGTATTCAAAACATGGAGCGTAAATATATTTCATCAACACAGGTAAATTTCGGAGGCTTTTTAACTCTTCCCCCTTGTCTGTAGTGACTCTAGTACTGTTGCCATTACAGATTTTGCCGTAAATGTCCCATCTTGTATGTCAATCTATGGGTGTAGTCAGCTGATGACCTACTCATCCGCCAATCACACTTGTCCGGTTGAACTCCAGCAACGCCCACAATGCTCTTATTTAACAATCACAACTGCCTTCCAAAGATTGTTTGACCTTGAACTATTCATGCAACTTTCGTAGTTATTTACTATTGATCTAATATTTCAAGATACTAGCAATAGAAAAGAGCTTATGTGTTCTGTGAGCGCGATGGTTAGGAAAATCTACCTTATGTAGAAGTCCGAAATTTTGAATTAAGATAGTACAAAGTAGGTCCAAATGCGCCCGAGGCTCAGATTTTTCATTCTTTTAATAATTAGCCGAAATCTTATTTAAACCCCGCAAAAAAGGACGACCGAAAAAGCGGCCAACCGGTTCGTTGCAGAATCCCGTTCCGAAGCGTGGCAGCAGAGAAGCTTCGCAGGGCCAGACTGTGTGTGTGTGTGGGGGGGGGGGGGGGGCTGGGGCAATTATTATTAGGGGCCCCTTATATCTTTTGAAATTTTTTGTGAATTATGCTGAAGTGACTAAAACTAAACTTCATACCTATTGTATGTATACATAAATTTCGTACCCGGTACTATTCACATTTATTTACAGGATATCACAAGAAAGATAACTTTAAGAAACTATAGAATACACTTTTTTTCGGTTATAGAAATATAATGATAAATGTGAGCCGTTAAAATGTAAATAAAGTTTTTTCAGGTATTATTGGTTATTTGCGTTAATACTTTTTTACTTAACTTAATTTTTTTTTTTTATTCAATCAACATGCAGTTGGACAACATTGTGTTTTCCTGCACCCAAAGGTATGAAAACATGGAGGGCTGGGAGCAGGAAAACATAATAGTAAAACTACGAGTCAACCTCTAAAATCGGATTTTCAGGTGTTTTCCACTAAGATATGACTTGGCAGACTAAATGCGTTTTAATATGCTAATCGAGTTTTAACTAATTCTGGAATTTCAGCCGTGAACTCGATGAGGTGATTGTATGTGTTGCCGCCTCCCAGTCTAGTACTTTGTTATAATATTTCCTATTATGACAAATTCTTTTAAACAGAAAGCAACAGATAAAAGATGTGTGAGATTAAAGTAATATTTTAATTAAATTTATGTATTTCAAAAAAATCTTTATGAAATCAGGAAGGAAGAAATTAAATATCACAAAATGAAAAACACTAAATTAGAATGAAATTTATTTTGTGAATAAGAAAATGAAAAAAATCAATTGAACGCTTGATTAATAACATAAATTTTTGAACAATAAAGGGGGGGGGGGTGTTAATATAGCTTTACAATTAGAGAAACAATATCAACGAACAATCTGATTGTTTTTTTTGTTGTTTTTGTTTTAATTAGAAGAAAACATTTTATTCAATTTTTTAAAAAAATAATTATTAGTAGAGAAGAAGGTCCGAATACCGGCTAGGGTCCAAATACCGGCTACTAGGTGTTCTGAGAACTGAGCGCAGCGCAGCCTAGCGGTGATAGGCAGAGCAGAGTTTGTAACTTTAATTGAGAGAAGAAAGTTACGAAAAGTACGTCGCTGAAATCTGTCTCATTTACAAATAATAAATGCAAAAGTGTCGAATCGACGTAATCTGGTACATCAAAAGTTTTTCAGATGTGTGTTTCTCATTTTTTTTTTAAATATACTGATCGTATATTGGCTTGAATTGTTGATTAAGTTATTTTCTAGACATATTTAGCTCTCAATTGCCACGCGCACATTATTGGTATTTTATTATATGAATGAGTATTAGCGGTTTTAACTTAAACATAGCAATGGTCCGAATACCGGCTACCAAGAGTGGTCTAAATACCGGCTAGCCGGTATTTGGATCTCTCTCGGTTGCTCTGCTTGAAGGGGAGGAAAATAACTTAATTTCAACGTTTCAGAAATAGTTCCAGTCCCATTTCGCAATATGAAAAAAGCAACCGTGGCCGTAATTCTTCAGGACCGACACTAGTTACCGGATCATTTCCCCCAAAAGCAATTTTGGACACTCCAAAATTGCCTGTAATAAATGTGAAGAGAAAGGGAAAAAAAATGACGGAGAAAACCAGGCGAAAGAGACAGAAATTGGATTTTAACCCTCTCGCTGCGCAACCCGACATTCCCTGAGGCAACGTAAAGGTAGCAAAATTTGCGCAGCCCGAGATTTCCTCGGGGATGCATTTTTTCCGTCTAATTAACCCTCCTTGATTATTCCCACCAGTTATTTTTTTACTGTAAATTTTGCCGTATTTAATCGGAGCATTTTCCCGATTCAATTATACAAAAAGTTTTGTTTTGAAAAACCGGTGACAAAAGAATAAAAACTCTTAAAAACACTCGTCGCGAAGGGATAAATTCGCAATTTTTGAAGCTATTTTGATAAAACAATTACACAGCGAAAGGGTTAAAAAAGTGAAAAATGAAAATATCCAACAGAGGAAGATGATGCAATTTGTGTCTTCTGCATGGGTGCTTTCTCTGTGGAGAAGAATGGGGGAGGGGATTCTGGGTTCAGTGTTAAGAATGCGATATGTGGGCTGATAGAGACTGCACCGACGCAGAGAGTGATATTATGTTTGTGATTTTTTCAGATAAAATAATTCTCATTTCAATCAGCAACCTTTTTTTTTTTTTTTTTTTTTTTTTTTTTTTTTTTTTTTTTTTTTTGTTCTACGAGTTAAAAAACAAAACTAGAAACATAATGGAAGAAGACTGTGAGAGATAGTCGTAAAGAATTTTATAAAATTGTTTATTAAAAATTGCGTATTTTTTCTGTGCATAAGAAATGTTATTAATCAATGAAATTTATTAAAATAATATTGTTATTGCTTAATAATTGCCATTAGCTCTATTTGTGTGATCTTTTGGAAAAAAACTTAGGTAGCCGGTATTTAGACCACATTTTAAAATCTCAAAATTTGAAGGCTTCCGGAATTTTGCTTTTTATAAACAGAAAACGCCTTTGAAACTGATTTTTTTTTCTCTAAACAGGTGTACAACATGCCAAGGTCCCCTGCTGTCACTTTTTATTTTATTAATTTTAAAAATTGTATGATCTAGATTGAAAACAAAAGTGGTAGCCGGCATTTGGACCTTTTCCTCTATTTAAGTCTATAAACACAAATATACATTTTGAGCACAAACGAATTACTCAGCGAGCCTGTCTTTATCGCCAAGATATTTTTTGTTTTCATACATGTCCAGGCAGTTATCACCAAGTTTTAGAATGGGGTTAGATGATTTCGTTACTTAGGATAAAAGTTCGATTCCAATATGAGTGGCAACTCATATTGGAATATACAGGCATACATACAGTGCAACATACTCGGTCTGCGAGTACATTGCACCTCTTTTACAGAGGTACACTTATTTTCCCTAATGCTACTTACCATGGTTTGGGAAAAAGCTTAAGCTAAAAACATTGGACTACTAAGTTATTACTTTACAGTTTTAATCATTAGCTTTTTTGATGATGTAACTGTTACATTCAGGGAGACATGGGGAATAGAAGCAGAGGGGGAGGGGAAGAGAGCTCCCCTTAAATTTGAGAAAGAAGAATTTTGGTCATTTTGGCCATTTTTTATCATTTTGCTCCCCTTTAACGCAAAACTTATATCAGCCCTTAGGGAGGGAGGGGCTCAAATCGGGGGCCGCGAGCACCCCCCCCCCCACATGCCCCTGCATTAGTCATGCCCTGAAGATACGAAAGTGCGAAAGCAGCTTCCCCCCTCCATTTCTTACGAAACACGCTTCGGTCGAACAGTTCGAAATTTCTAAATGCGAAAACACAAAACACAACAAACCACCTCACGTTATTTAAACTTTCTAATGAGCAATTCGTTTCGAAAATACAGAAGTTAACCCTTTGAAAAAAATCAAGACCTCGATCTCGTGCCCTCACCACCGTATTTTAAGTTCGCATCGGCGTAACTTTTCCAAATACGGAAAAACTGATAACATTAAATTAAAGATAGCACTTTTAGGTTTAAAACGCAGTGAACCCGTTTGACAAATATCAATGTTAACCCTTTAAAAAATGTTTCCCGCTTCGGCGTTTTCTATGATTTGTGCAATCTTTAAAAATCTTCATCCGGGCTTCTGATCAAAATAGCAAAAACTAAAATTACCAGATCATGCATACGTTCCTTTTCCTTTCGAATGCCTCGAGAAATATGAACATTAACTCTTCGAAATAATTCGTTTGCAAATTCCGTTTTTTGCGATGTTTAAAATTCTGCATCTGATTCGTAAATCAAAATACGAAAAAAAGATACCAAACCACATCTACGTTCATTTTCCTTTAAAACTGCGTCTTTGTTAAAAAATATTAATATTAACCCTTTCAAAAAGGTTCGTTTGTGTAAGTCACTTTCGAAAATTCAGGTTTTTCTTTGCACTGCTTAAAGTTCTACGCCGGCTTTGGAAATCAAAATACGAAAAAAAAAAAAAAATACCAGGCCACATATACACTCATTTCTTTTCGAATGCCTCAATCCGTTAAAATAATTAACTATACAGATATTTATACAGATGGATCAAAGAGTAGCAATGTTGTAGGCTGTGGGTTTTTCTGTGATAATACCAGTTTTAGTTATGGACTTCATTCTTCAATTTCTTTGTTTACGGCTGAGCTGATTGCAATCGCGAGAGCCATGTTGCACATATGTCCTCATCATAGCTCATCCTTCATCATTTATAGTGACTCTAATAGTTCTATTGACGCAATGAAATCATTTAATAAGCATCCTTATCTATCATCGATCCTGGACATTTATAATAAACTGACTAGACGTGGTTACAAGATTTTATTTTGCTGGGTACCTGGACACATGGGTATTCCTGGTAATGAGAAAGCTGACGAGGCGACAAAACGTGCTCTTAATCCGTTACACCATAAAATTCCGTTCTCAGACGTTAAAGTACTTATAAATAATTTTATTCAGAATAATTGGCAAGAAAGGTGGGATTTAGAAAACAATAATAAACTGCATCATATTAAACCAACACTCATGACCTGGCTTCCGACTTATCCAAGGAAAACTGATGTTATTCTGACTCGTCTGAGAATTGGATATTCTAGAATCACCCACAAACATCTTTTACTACGGCAGGATGCACCCATGTGTCCTCACTGTCATTTTGATATCCTGACTGTCCATCATATTTTAACTGACTGTCCGGGACTCCGGCACTTGTATAGATTGTATTTTAATTCATCATCACCAATCTTGAGAAACCTCATTGGGGATACACCTCATGGGGAACTCTTTACTTTTTTAAAACATGCAGGATTCTATTTTGAAATATAATTTTTTATCTCTATCATTGGTTAACAAGTCAGGATTTGCTTTCACATTTTTATGACATCTGGATGGGAACTCCATCCAGACCTCACTCTTTGTTGAATTGCTTTTACTTTTATACTCTACTATCTTTAGGTTTAAAAATTTATTTTTTAACACTTGTCTGACTGCATAGATTGCTTTTCTTACTACTTTTTTCGTACTTTTTGGGTTTTTAATATAGTTTTTTTGGCGCAGCATATCTCTTAAGGGATTTTGAGCCATAAATCCACCTACAACCAACCAACCAACTGTTAAAATAATATGAGTATTAACCCTTAGAAAAAAATTCGTTTCCGAAAGTCACTAACAAATTTTGTTTTAATCTGAGATGTTTAAATATCTGCATCAGCTTTGGAAATCAAAATGCGAAACAAAATAAACATAGCAAATTTTGTCTACGTTCATTTCTTTTAAAGTGACGCAATCGGTTGAAAAAAATATCAATATGCACCCTTTGAAAAAAGTTCGTTTGCGTAAGTCACTTTCGCGAATTTCGTATTTTCTGCATGCTTTAAAATTATGCAGTTAAAAATATGAAACCATTCAACACTTAATTTAGGTATATTTAAGACTATTATCACGGACCCGGGCAACACCCGGTGAGTCAACTAGTTAGAAATAATGTCTAGGAAGTAATTAAAATATTAACTGTCTATTAAACTGATAAAAGCGAACCAAACTCTGAAACAGATTCTAAGCAATTTGTCTTAATATTAGTTTGAGATATATTTGGTATAAATATATACCTATGAAATTTATGTTTCACAAACATATCATTTTCTGACAAGAACTTGTTGGGGACAGTAAAGTGCAAGCTTGAGTATTTGAAGCACAAGAAGTAAAATTTTCTAGTTATAAGATATCTTATTTACCTTACACAAATTATAAAAATATTTTACTTTTATCACTTCCACATAAAAACCCATATTAATAATTAAATTTTAATCTTTGCATATGAATATCATGAAGAAATATTACAGATATTTTAAAATTTTCAAAGTATTTCTTCCCACACAATTTCTTTTAAAGATCGTTTAATCCTACATGCTCAAATTGTTCAGTTCTCATTCTTTCACTTTCTCTTTTTGTTAATAAACAAAATAAAATAAAATAATTAAAACTCATAAATCAACAATCCGGATATTGTTGAGTTGGGACTTAATCCTTCCGATGAATGGCAGCAATCCATTTCTTTTTCAATAGACTTTTCGCATATTACGCCCGTTGCAGGTACTACATAGAAACAAACACCAATAGACATTGTAGAAACGTTTGTAGAAAAACCGTAGAGTACGTTTTACAGCATATGTTCTGTCCTTACTTCATCTAGCGAGCAATCTGTAAAAACGGCATTAACCCTTTGCGGTATAGAAGAATTCTGTTCATAAAATGATGAAATGATTGACTGACACCGGAATTTACAATCGTCTTTTTAGAAATTAAAAACTTGTTACTTTAAACTTACATTGTAAAAGCAAAATTTTATTGACGACGTGGGACTATTGCATCAGAAAAAGTTAAGCTGTCAGATAAAAAAACTAAGAATATTGAAAACCCTGGTGGAAAAACTTTAAGGGTCATTCCAGCGTTTTGAAGCACCTGAGGCACAGTTCAGCCTGTAAAATGGCGCATAGAGCATCCAAACTAATTTAAGTGCCCTACACTTCGTTGGCAGATCGAATATCTGACCCGGCAAAAACGGAGAATGAAGACGGAGCTGGTGCCAGGAGTCACCGAAAAGCCTGACATCCAGGAAAACCAGAGGCCCTAACTAACGCTAAAACCCTTAGAACTTAAAAAGGGGGTCACATAGCTCATTAAAATTTTGATAGTCAAGCCTAGTGCTCATCACAAGTCGCGGTTCACCCGGCTTTCACTCGGACGGCTCAACCTTTAACCCCTTGAGGGACACCGGTATATATATTCTAACTTTGCTCGAAAAAAGCCGTAAAATTGCTTTTACTTATTTTGAAATAGAATTTTTCAAAGATTCCGGTGGGAATTCAGCATTTCACAAACGTAATTGCTTGCCCCTCAAGGGGTTAAGAGGCTACTTCAGTCAAATGAAAAGACGCATTCGCTAATGTTAATCCTATGGAAGAAATTTATAAAGCTATCTCGGTCGCATTTCAATATGTTTAAATGATTTCTCTTGCATTGAATAGTTGAGATCAATCTGTGTGCAGCCCGTTTTTTACTTTTTCGATTTTGATTGCAGATATTTTTTATGAGGATGCTTTTACTTTCGAAACCGGTTCCGAAAAAGAAAGTGCCCTCATAAAAAATACCTGTAAACAAAATCGAAAACGTAAACAACGGCCTGCACACAGATCGATCTCAACTATTCAATGCAAAAGAAATCATTTAAAAATATTGAAATGCGACCGAGATATCTTTATAAATTTCTTCCATAGGATTAGCATTAGCGAACGGGTCTTTTCACCTGACTGAAGTAGCCTCTTAAAAAGGCCCTTTTTTACTAGACATCCAGTTCACTACAACTGCGACTAACATTTCTGCTTTGACCATAATCGAAACGGGGATGGGGGGGGGGAGTAATTTTAAATTCGACATTTCTATCAAAAATAAAATTATTCTAATACGCAGCATGGCTCTGTGACCCAGTGGCCTATCTAGGGGGTGGGCTGATGGGGCTTCAGCCCCCTCCGAAATTTTGTAGAAAATATCAAGTTTAATTACGAAAGTTTAGCAAAATGTAATGAAACATGCTAAGAAAAAATTCAAAATGAACCAGAAAAATATTCCGTTTTAGACAGGTTTTCTTCATAGAAAGTGTGTTATTTCATAAATGCCGAGCGTGTATGCGCTCCAAAATGAGTCCGAGAATGTGTTGAGGTAGGTGGGGTAGATTGAGAATGCTCTTATATAATTTTAAATTTGCTATTTATTTCAGTTTTACTACCCGACTACCAAGAAGGGTTATGTGTTTCTCGCGTATCTGGGTATGTGGATTTCTTTATATCCTCGAAACATTCCAACGGCTGGATGGATTTTAATGAATGAGATCTCTATCGATTCGTCTTAACCCTACGATGGTTATAGGCTAGGTTTTGTTTTTATAAATTCAAAATGGCGTCCGTAAAATACAAAATGGTGGTAGACACGAAAAAAAAATTACGCACCCTATTGAGTGGCATATCATTGGATAGGTCTTTCAAAATGAAGATGATGTTTCATTGACTATTTTACAGTCAGAAGCTGCGTTTAAATATTACACAACCTGGAAGTTGTGTAGGTAAGATCTCTAGCTTTACTGCAACTCTAATCTTCATAGACATCTATAGGCCTCATCAAAACAGTGTTTATAGATAGGAACTAACAATTAAACACAACTTAAAAGTCATCCATACAAAAAAAAAATAGTTTCACATTGGTGAGAAATAATTAATTAGTTTGTTTTCTACGCAGTCGGGTTTTTTGATTTTTTAAAATTTAATTGCTAAATGTTTTTTAATTAGTACATACCTTTTAGTAGATAATTTTCTGTATTTCGTTTTTAGAAAAAATGCTGTATAACGATGTAATTATACTTGTGAAGACAAAAACCTGCTTAAAACGACATTTTCCCCTGTCCCATGCGA
The DNA here is from genome assembly GCA_963932465.1 of Maratus speciosus. Taxonomy (NCBI): domain Eukaryota; kingdom Metazoa; phylum Arthropoda; class Arachnida; order Araneae; family Salticidae; genus Maratus; species Maratus speciosus. The sequence continues at coordinate 258,522,723 of OZ010796.1, read as the reverse complement.
TTTCATCTTAGCAGATTTGATTGTGTAATAGATGCGTTACCTGCTAATAAGATAAAAACCTGTTTAGAGCGGAAGTTTTACCGTTTCTTGTGATTCCTTCTTAGAAGCTTTTACTGTATCTCAGCGTCAGCCCCCTCCAAAAGGATATGTCTAGATACGCCACTGCTGTGACCAGTCCCGGTGATAGACAACTCCCGTAATTCCCGAAACAGCTCGGACCGTTTAGCTCTGATAAGAGCACATTGCTTACGGGTTTCCAGATAGAGATCATTTATTACCCTCCGCTCAATTGACGCGGCATTAAGTGTAACCCACTGTAAGTCATTATTGTGCTAATCATATACAAGAATTTATGTTTGTGCGTGTATTGTTACGCTGTTAATAAAAACTATTAAAAAGAATCGAACGTGTTTACAGTCCACACCAAGAACGACATAGTGGTCCTACCTGAGCCTGAACGCTCCTATGGATAAGTTAAATCGTTCAAAAGGCACCGCGAAAGCTGTCATTACCAGACTAGAACAGTTACTGACAGAAACTACTGATAATAAGGCTACAAATGTGAGCCGATTGCAAATGAAATTGGAAAGAAAAAAAAAAGCCAGAAAGCCTCCAAATTAAATTGGAGAAAATAAAGGATAAATAATTTGAGATCCCCGACATACAAGCACAACAGCTTCATGAAATTAAGGATGATATTGACAACGCAAATGAGCGATTAGAAGAAATTGAGGCAAGCCTAAAACTTTTATTAAAACTCACTTGAAACTGACTAGGGAACTGAGTGTGAGTCACCGATTTTGACGAAAGTAGTATTGTTAGAAAGATCTCATCGTGAGGAGTAAAAAACTGAATGGAACTACCCGTCGGAAATGAGCCGTTTTCGAGATATCCAACAGTTTATGCCACGTAGCTAATGCACACTTACTGGGGAACCGCAAAAAATTTTAGTCTCGATTTTGACGAAAGTGATATCGTTGGAAAGATATCATCGTGAGGAGTAAAAAACTCAATGGAACTATCCGTCGGAAATGATGCATTTTCGAGATTTCTGGTAATTTATGTCCCACAATTAGAGCACACTTGCTAGGAAACTGCAAGTCGTCTATTTTGACAAGAGTGTTATCGTTGGAAAAATCTTGTCGTGGGGAATAACAATTGCAATGGAACTACCTTTCGAAAAAGAGCGGTTTTCGAGATATCCGACAATTTGTATCACACAATTTGTTTATTTATTATTTTAATTTATTAGAATGTATTTATGCTGTTACACTTGCCATTTCGTTAAATTTATAATTTTTGCTGCTAAGAGGCTTCCTGTTAACTTAATTATGATATTTATTTTTGAAAATTAAGTATGCAAACAAAAAAAGTGTGAAAAAAATGAAGAGAAGTTAATGGCTGTAAATGTACTAATTTGTGTGCAATGTGTGTGTTTGTTGACGCTATACATTTATAGTATTCACTGATGGTTGTCTTGTATATAGAAGTGTATAAAACATAATGGAAATTGACACCAGGAACATTTAAAAAATGGCTGATGGTCGCGCTTGTGGCAGACCTTCTCTGGTATGTTGAAGCATACCTGCTTCACTGACTTGAAGGATGGGATGTCTCTCTGTATTAGCGTCTTTTGGAAAGCATCCCGTCTCATGGCATCAAATACAGGGGCTGATAGTTGATTGTAGACGAAGTGACGCATTTTAAATGGAGCTTCCCTAGTTGTTAAGTCCTCATCCTCACACAAGCTTCGGTGAGTTGAAGAATATTCAAGCATGCGTTTGATTACATGTTTGTAGTCGTGGAAGGTCTGCACATCGAGTGGCTGCAGGTACTTTGTCGTACTGGGAGGGAAGAACATAGGCTCTACATTTCCTCTCAATTTCTCTTTAATGAGCTGTATGTCTCTTTGACCTGACCTCTGATCCAAAACCAGGAGGCTCTGTTCGTTGCCTTTGGACTCTTTCAATTTCATGAAGTACTCTCCCGTCAATTGTTTGGAGCTCTTCCTTGACTTGGAGCACACGATGCCAACATCATCATAACGCATTTTTTCTAGCTTTTTTCGCACTTGAGGCCCGAATTCACTTTTTAGTCCTTAGGTCATAAGGAAAACTGGGTCAACCAACTTTCCAGCAGCAGAAATATTAATCTGGATAGTGTAAGGATGGGTGATTTTCTGCTTACTTTTAACCGCAGTAGCCACGTCTTTTGATCCTTAAAATCAAGAGTTCTTTTGGAAGCGTATTCATATGTGTAACCGCTCTGATCTGTATTCAGGATTGAGCTGAGGGAGTACTTTTTTTCTATTTTTTTTTCTTGCACATTACTACGAAAGGAATCGATGATGGGCCGGAGAGAAAAAAACTCTGGAAAGGCATCCCTCCTGGTTACGATGTGGGTCACTTTGCGGCTTTTTATTTTATATTCTTGCTCAAAATAGGCTATGAATCTGTTGGATGCTTTAAAGTTTTCTAAACCAACGTCAGTAGCCTTGTCCATAGCCCACATCCTGAGGTCTCTATTATGAATTGTGACCTTGTATTCTCGACGATGTTTTACAAATTCAGCCCATATATAACAACAAATTTCATTCTGTTTTTGCAATGCATTATCACCTTTCTCCAAATATTATCGCCACCGCATAATTACCATGTGGTTTGCCGCTTTTCTGGACGGATTCTTGGCTGCTTTTAACTTGTTTCCCTTCGCCTTATCATATGCCTCAACTGCTTTTTTCATTACTTTCAAAGAAACCTCCGAAACTTCTATTTGTTCTTTTTTCGTAGAGGGTTCGTATGCAGGATCAACTTCTAATTCATTATCGTCTACGTGTGCAGTTATTATTATATCCATAGAATTATAAAATTCATTCTCAATCAAAAGTTTCACGATATCGAAAATTCGGTGACTGATTTATTTTTCTACATTGGTAGCTTCTCTATTCACCGGGGACTTCCCAAAATGAGACAGTAAGTGACCCCGAAAAAGTGTAGAAATAACGGATTTGTCGGCGATAGCATTACAGCCCGAAGACTCACCGACGACATCTTCAGAATTGGTCCCCTATTTCGCATTTCACAGGGGCACGCGCCGCTTCACCTGAACCAGCGCGCCTAGAACGCGTTCCACAGGTGCTGGTAAAATTAGCCATATTACAGCGGCTAGGGACCTTCCTCACTAGGCCATGCACATGATGTAATGCCGTGTCGTGATTTATAGCCAGTCCGTGTGTAACTTGATATGTAGTACAGAATATCTATTTTTAACATCTAACGTTTTATTCACAGTACTACACTTTTAAACAACAAAACACATATCTAAAAACTTTCTCAGATTAATCACTAGTTGACAAACACCATCAGTTCGCACGCAACATCTCCGCTGATAACGATGGTCTCTCTCATCTTTCTTTTTCATCGCTTATTGCTACGACAGTAGAAGGAAAATGGGGGTTCTACCCCAGCAGGCGGAGGCGGAGGGAGGCGTGGCCAAAGATGATTGACAGGTGTGGCGGAGTCGAGTGATTGACAGGTGAGAGGAGATAAGAAAGTGATGAACAGGTGGGAGGAGTCGAGACAGACTGGCGTCCACGCGGCATGCTATAGTAGAGGGGTTAAAACAAAGAAGCGTTAATGGAAAGTCTACTGTAGTAGAGAGGGATTAAACAAAGGATAATGAATGAAAGTCTACTGTTAGAGAGGAATTAAACAAAGGATAATGTTAATGAATCAATGAAAGTGTACTGTAAGAGAGGGATTAAACAAAGGATAATGAATGAAAGTCTACTGTTAGAGAGGGATTAGAACAAAGGAAAGATAATGATGAGGTGATTAGAAAAGATCGCATGCAAACTATTAAAAAAACTTACCACGGAGCAGCGCGGAAACACGTCCGATCAGTATGAAATCCACCGGGCTAATGAACGAATGCTTGCTCGGAAACCGGTTTCATCTAGATAAGAGCTGGCTTCTGATTGGTCGAGAGTCGAACCTAGGTGGCAGCACCATCGTTTTCACCCGAGGGCATGAACACGAGCGCCCTCTCTTGAGAGGATTTTAACTCACCTGTGATGACATCATCATCCTATTTGAAGAGACATAAAGAGGTTAATACATTTTTTAAGTTTTAACGAAATAAGTTATAATTTTTTAGTCATTTATTAATTTTCCGAAACATGTTTTTAAAGCCGAATGAGTGAAATGATTACGATGATTTTGTTTAATCATCATCATTGGAGACTTTTAGCCAAAATATAAACTTAGTTCACAATGAGTTGTTCATTTTAAGTGAACTAAGCTTACATATTGTTTCCCAGGACACACGTCGCGGACGTAAGTCTCCTTTGTGTCCCACCGCGCTCTAACATATTTACAAATTCAGGATGAAACGAAAAATATATACAAATTTTCTTAGGCAATGGAAATCACGCACATTGTCCATAAGTTGAATAATAAAATAAATCTTCTCTGTACAATAAAACTTGATAAAATATATACAAAAATTTTCTTTTGCAATGGAAACGGTGCACATTGTCCAAAAGTTGAAAAATATATACAAATTTTCTTAGGCAATGGAAAAATCACGCACATTGTCCATAAGGTGATATTTACATGTTCTCCATATCGCAGTGCCCATATGCGAGACTTGTGATTCCATCTTCCAGGATATATCTTTTGTCGTCGAATGGGCTCAAACCAACCTTGTTTTGTTGCATTGTATACAACTGGTGGTTCTCTTGCCCAATTCGAACTTGTGTGACTGTGCTGGTCTTGAGTTCTTGAAGACACTTTACATAATCTTCATGTTTCATTTTTTTTCTGACGATATGTGTTGTGACACCCTTCGCTCGTTTTTTTCTTCTGTTTCGGATTTCAGGGAGTACATTTTCGCCTTTAACCCGACAAACTCCAACGCTAATTCACCGCTAAGTTCATCTGTGAATTTCCCTAATACTTTTTTGTTATCAGTCGAAAACAAAGGATGCGACTGCGGATAATCAGAAAAATCGAATAAATCCTTTTTTTCCTCCATATCCGCAATAATATCATTCGTATAGATCTGATAACATAGGGAATCCGTGTCGGTGAAAAGCAAATTGGCATTATGCTGATATGTTTCCTTCACAAAACCATAATGGAATTGATACATTAGAAGCTTCGAAAGCTCCAAAATGCAGAAACCAACATACATAGGACGATTAATTAATAACGATAATTTAGTGCGCTCCACCGCAACAAGATCTTCAGAGAAGATTTTGAAGGTTTTAAACGCAGGTGAAGCGAGTAATTTTTTCGCCCTTTTCTCGGTATTGCACAATTCCACATTTCGACGCTTTCGAAGGTTTTCTAACGTTTTTCCATATACAGCGTTGTTCAGGAGTTTAAAGAAATCTTTTTCAAAAGCATATTTCGCCAGTTTTCGTTTATCGGTGTTAAAAGCGATATACTCCCTTATCCAGGGACTTTGCTGAAATTGAATTACACGATGAATTTCTGTTAGTTTCATTCCTGATTGGATGTAAAACTTCAAGGTTCTATAGTGAACGATGTAATTTTTCTTATCTTGAAGATTCGGGATTAGTTTTGGCGTGCCCTTGAATTTTTTATTACCTAACATCTTCTTCGCGAAGGGTGATAACATATCTTCTTCGACAGTGATTCTTTCCGGTGCGAGAGGATACTCGTTGTGCAAGGCGTGGAGTTCTTTAGGATATTCCAGATCCACCTCGAAAATATATCCTGTATCCGTCTGCCAACTCTAATATACTATTTGCTGTAAACTGTTTCGGGTCTTCCCATTGAAAGGAACCATGGGGGAGGTACTCAGACATGGCCCACCCATACAAGTTATTGGCATCCCAGTACATAATGTAACTGGGAGCCTGATCTGGATTATGTGCAGGCGTGTTGGGGATGTTTGCTTTGGCATAGCGTTGACTAATCATGCTGATACCTCCCCGAATCCCATTTCAAACATCAATAGCATGTCGATATCCGTTAATAGTTCCAAGTGGATGTTCGATCTCTTCAGGCAAGCTTGCCATGCCAGACTTGGTAACGTATACATATGGGCGCTGTCGATATCATAGAACTGCTGACACAGTTTGCGATAGCTTTCAAAGGCATCTGCGAGCAATAAGACATCCGTCTTCAAATATAGGTCATGATAATCTCCTAAAGTTTGGAGATTGAAGGATTTCCAGACGTTTTGTGCATGTTGGTAATCGCTTTCGCTAATGGGTTCATCCGTTAATGTGTTGATGAATGCAGAGGCAGGTGGGAGAACAGTTTCATTAAATTTATTGACATCGGTTACGTAATCATAAGGATATACCCCTTTTCGTGTGAGCAGGGATATATCCTGATTTTTAAAATAATGATTCAAGATTTTAAATTGATCATTATGCAGTTTGCTTGCTAATTTTTCCCGTGATGCCGAGAGATGTTGCAAACTGTCAATAAAATTTAGATGGATGGGACAGTTCTCTTTCACCATACGAAAGCCTATATAAGTTTCTAATGTGGATGCAATCACTTCAATGGAATATTCCTTAAATTTTCCTATTGCCATCATAATATGATGAGCATCATAATGACGTAAGTTGTGAAACACAATATGAATGCTTCTACTCTGTTTAAAGTTTAGATTGCATCCTTTGTGAGTAGCCCCTCTGTACGCACCTGTCACATGATCATGGTCTCTTGTTCTTTTCTTGAAGAGTTCCCTCTTACAGATATGGCAGTGTGTAGCCGATTGAAAATCCAATTCCTGCTGTGGAGAAAGTTTCATTGGCTTTACACTCTTCAGTTCTTCTCGAATGTCTTCTGTCTCTGTTATTAGCTTTTTAAGAAACTCTTCTGCAGCATTTTCTCCTCGATACAATGTGAATCTGTCCTTGAAAGGTTTTCCGTCAGCATCAATAATAACAAAAGCAAAACTACATGCTTCATGTTTTGAAATTTTCTCACAATGAGAAGTTTGAGAAGCTGGAGTTAGTGGTTTTAAGATACTTTCGAAGTCTGCATATACGATATAAGGTATTGAATGTTGCAGATGAGTCCCCGTAAAAGATAGAATATGTTCGCCATCTTTTGGTAAGTTGATCCTTTGAGCAGTATGCTGCTTGCAAAATTCTGTGTGAGATGTTAGTAAATCTTGTCTGCAAAATCGGTGTAAACATCGGTAACAGTAATAGGAGGCAGCTCGATGTTTTGTGACATTCCCTAATAATCTTGAAAAGCTTCTAATCAGCGTGTAGTGAAACTGCTCATCCTTTTCTAAGACTAAAAGGTTAATGACATCAGGATCTTCTTTGGGTGATACATATAAAGGATACACTTCTTGATCTTGGTCATCAAGTCCAAATACGTTGATTCGCAAATTATTGAGATTTTCAATTTTCGGAATGCTCTTCACAGGAACTGGACAGGATATCTTCCCTAACTTAATAGTATGTTCTAATGCTGTATAATGGGATACACGTTCAGGATGTTGTTTATAATCTAACTTTAATTGGTGTGCGATTAAACACCATATCAAACATTTTGAATCGTTAAAATTTTCAATGTTCAATACAGCTCTTTTCTTTTGAAGGAATTCTGAGGATTTAATGTGACTGCTGGGTGCTAAGGGATGATAATCAGCTGTTTTAATTTCAATATGTTGAATAAGCTGGAAAATCCAACCTGATCCCAAATTTATAAATTCGTCAATTAATTTTTTTATTTTTTCAAAGGCTTCATAAATATGCTCATTTATTGTATCGGTAGCTAATTCAGTATAATTTGAACTTCTAAAATAGGTGGAAATAGCTTGAAGTTCGCCTTCTGGAGTTTTCCTTTCGAAAAGACATTTCGCTAGGATTTGCCATTTGACACCACGATGTGTATCCAGTTTTTCTTCAATAATCCGACGAATGTCTGCTCCACGGTTTTCCACGAATACATCGACGTCGAATCCTTCATCTTCGTTAGGTGTTAAAAATGTTGAAGAAAAGACATTCAATGCTTCATTATAAGTTTTCCTTTTTTTGGAGGATGAATTTTTCTGATTCATTTTTCGTTTCCTATTTTCATGGGATAGACTGATGTGTTGGGATTGTATGTGTCGTTTCAAATTAAATTTTGAATTAAATTTTGCGTGACAGGTGGTACAAGGGTAATTTAGACTTTCATGACCTCTCATATGCACTGTTAGATTATCTGCTCTTGTGAACTCGATATCGCATAAGGGACACTTGAATGATTTCTTCTCTTCTTTATGTGATAATAAATGTCTCTTCAAATCAGAGTTTCTTGAAAAGGCTTTCGGGCACTGAGTGCATGAAAATGTTTTCGAATCTGTGTTTCCACAAATCTTCCGATGTCGAATCAAATTGTCTTTTCGACTGAAACTTTTCCCGTAAGTTTCACATGTTAGAGAATCCTAAAACAGAGAAAATCAGTTTTCAAAAACACGCAACTTATAATGTTTACAATTTTTTACAAAAGAACTTAGAAAATATTACTGTTTAACTAACTACATTATAAGTTTTACTAAAACGCAAAACAAGTTTACTTTAACGAGAAAAAGATTTTTTTTATATTATATACTTTGGAACTAAACTAGTACCCTCCTTCTAATGAATCCTTCAAAACCTAATTTCAAATAATGTATCATTTGAGAAGCTTAACTAGCATTAGTTCTTATTTTTTAAATCAAACCATCCCCCAAAATAGATAAAGAATGTTTTAAAGTTTACCTTTACTGGTGAAGAATCAACTATGTTGCTAGGATCTTGCATCATAGAAGAACTTTGTTGAGAAGGTGTTGGGTTAGATTCAGATGATTCACCAATAGCGGTCATACGCTCCCACACATTCGATGTTAGACCGAGATCTTCAACAAACTAAAAGAAAAAATATTTGCTATCAAACATAGGATAAATTCTTAGTGTATTGTTTTAAAAACTCTTAAACATGTGATCGAATACTTTAAATAAGTGTTTAATCTTTTAGAAAAATCTTTCAAACTATATGTTTTCAATAACATGCATTCAAAATTAATTTTAACTAGACTATAATTCATTTAATAGTGAAAAAGAAATAACATTTTTTTTCCTATACTACACTTACAAATTAGTTTAGTAACGAAGAGAAAAATAACATCTATTCATTTCTAAGTAAACGAAAACATCCAATATATTTTTTAAATACTTTTGTATAACAAGAAAAATAGCATGCGTAAATTTTGTTAACTTCATTACACTAATAAATAATTATTGTATAAGAAAAACTTTGTATACTAAAATAAAATTTCCGTGTAAAAAAAAAAAAAATTACGCGTTATTAAATTTATAATATACAGAAAATAACCTCTATTCATTTTTTCGTAAAAAGAAAACATCCAATATAATTTTAACTACTTTCGTATAACAAGAAAAATAGCATGCGTAAATTTGTTAACTTCATTACACTAATAAATAATTATTGTATAAGAAAAACTTTGAATACTAAAATAAAATTTCCGTGTAAAAAAGAAAAATAGCATGCGTAAATTTGTTAACTTCATTACACTAATAAATAATTATTGTATAAGAAAAACTTTGAATACTAAAATAAAATTTCCATATAAAAAAGAAAAAAAAATCTTTACGCGTTATTTAATTTATAATATACGGAAAATAACATCTATTCATTTCTTAGTAAACGAAAACATCAAATATATTTTAACTACTTTCGTATAACAAGAAAAATAGCATGCGTAAATTTGTTAACTACTTTCAATAATTGTATTACACTTATAAATACTTTAACAGCGAACAAAAAATAACATCTATTCATTTCTAAGTAAACGAAAACATCCAATATATTTTTTAACTACTTTTGTATAACAAGAAAAATAGCATGCGTAAATTTGTTAACTTCATTACACTAATAAATAATTATTGTATAAGAAAAACTTTGAATACTAAAATAAAATTTCCGTGTAAAAAAAAAAAAAAAAAAGCGTCTTTACGCGTTATTAAATTTATAACATACAGATATAGCATCTATTCATTTTTTCGAAAAAGAAATCATCGAATATATTTTAACTACTTTCAATAATAATAAAAAAAAATCTTAACGCGTTATTAAATTTATAACATATAGAAATAACCTCTATTCATTTTTTCGTAAAAAGAAATCATCCAATATATTTTTAACTACTTTCACATTACAAGAAAAAATTGCATGCGTAAATTTTCCAACTTAAATACACTAATAAATAATTGATTGAAAAGAAAAACATATATTAACTTTGATTTAATATGAAAGAAAAATAGCAAAAGATAACTTAGTGTTTAAAAAATAAGTAAAACAACATTAACATTTAGTAATGTCTTGAAATATAGATACAATATTTAAAAAAATTACTTTTTGAAAATTATCCATCGCAGTTGAGTAACAGTTTCCAATAAATAGTAGCACTTAAAAATGTAACAGAGCAAGGTTTTTTCCCCTTAGAATTGTTTATTTATACTGTTTGTTTAAGAAGAGACATCATATAGTGGCTCTATGATTAGTCGAAAATTCGACCAACAAGAATTCAGTAAAATAACGTCACTGTTCTAGACCTTATTATTTCATCATATATTGCAACGCAGTGGTTTCACTGCCTTGATTAGACTCGTGAAAAAGTTATCACGACATCACCCTTTTTAGGAATTTTCTTCACTGGTGAAATCGAAGATGTATATCGCGTTTTGCAGATTCGGGAAATATCGCGTTGATAAGATGGAGACAGCGTTGTTAGTGAAATGCAGCTAACCATCTCCCCCCTCACAGGTGGAAATTCCTTTTCACGTTTAAAATTATTGCAAAGAAAATGGAAATAGAGATTGAAGGGTGTTTGAACAAAATAATCTATTAACAATTGTATTTTATCTAATTATTAAAAGAATGTTTAAACAATAACATGCTTCATTATTATTATTAACAGACTCTTTTAATAAATGAAACAGTTTAAACTAACTATTTTATTCGAGTCTATTTTAATACTTTCTTTTAAAGAATAGTTTCAAAGGTTTAACCCATATAGAAAATAGTGCAGGTTTAATCAGTTCAACATTATATTTTCTATTAATGCAAAAAATATATGTGTTTAGCATTAAAAGTTATAATTTTCAAAGAATACTTGTGTATTCAAAGAATACTTGTGCATTCAAAATAGGTTTTAAACTCAATATGTACTTTGAGTCTTTTTTTAATACTTTCTTTTAAAAGGTTTGATTGAAACAGAAATAGTGAAAGGTTTTAACCCCTACTGAAAATAGGGAAGGTTTTAACAGTACAACCTTATATTTTCTTTAGTGTAAAAATATGTGTTGAACATTAAAAGTTATAATTTTCAAAGAATACTTGTGTATTCAAAATAGGTTTTAAACTCAATATGTACTTTGAGTCTATTTTAATACTTTCTTTTCAAAGGTTTGATTGAAACAGAAATAGTGAAAGGTTTTAACTCTTACGGAAAATAGTGAAAGTTTAAACAGTACAACATCATATTTTTTCTATGTGTAAAAATATAATTGTGTTGAGCATTTAAAATTATAATTTTTCAAAGAATACTTGTGTATTCCAATAGGGTTTTAAACACAATTTTTTATTCGATCCTAGTTCAATTAAAATATTTGAAACAGGTGGTAATAAATGAATATTTTATCATTGAAAGAATGTTTAGAAAACGGTATGAATCTTTCGTATCGTTTTGTTAGAAACATACTTAATTCAACGAAACAATAAAAAAAGATAATGAAAACATACTTACTTTTTTAAAAGAGGATTCCTTTTCAAAAGACATTTTCTTCAAAGATCTTCTAATCGTTTCTACTGGTTAGCAATAAAATGATGTCGCAAAGCAAATTAGCTAATTGGCAGACACTGTTTTTTTTTTTAAAAGGAGGCGATAAACATGTATCACAATTAATCAAAAGTACTATGAGCACCTAAAACGCACTAGGTGAAACGTATAAGTATTTCGACGGTGATTTTACTCAGCAGGATGCCGAAAATAGTAGGGATAGATGCCGCAGAGCTTAAAGCCAAATGTCCGGTAAACGGGAGCTACGAAACAGACGACCTTCACCTACGAAATCCAAGACACGAATGATGTGTGCGGGGTCTACACCCGTAGATGAAGGTTACTGATAAGAGATCACGTGACCGCTATCAACCAATCAGAAGCGAGCTTGTAGGTGTGACGTCATCGACTGTGCTGCCCGCCCCCATCGCAAACGAGGATGATGACATCGTACGGCAATACCTGTAGACAACCTGGCGCCATTTGATTGACAGGAGGCGTGGTGGAATGTCAGGAATGCAGACAGAGTGGCGCCACCATCTGCAAGAAGCGAGCATGTCGAAGCATGCAGCGACTGACTGGCGCCAGATGATTGACAGGGGGCGTGGTGGAATGTCAGGAATGCAGACAGAGTGGCGCCCACCACCTGCTCCTTTCGCAAGTCATGTGACTGTCTTAACCAATCACAGACAAGTATGGGAGGGTAGAGGGCGCTCGCGTCGCCATCGGGTGTGACGTCATAACCGGTTTTATGCTGAATCATGTATCATTTGTTCTGTGGATGCGGATGGGAACGGACGTGTAAAGACGATGCTCTGTGGTAAGTAGCGTTAAGTTTTTGTTAATAGTATTTTTATGTTTAAAAGACAAAAATAATGAGACTTTGTTTAAAGTTTAATGAATTATTTATTTAATAATTTTCCCAAACGAGTACATCAGATTTTCTTTTCTTTCTTGATTCTTTGACAAAAGTATTGGGTGTTTTAACATCAGGTTTTCTTTTTTCTTGATTCATTCTCGACAAATGTCTATTTTTAATTAAGTTCTCGGGTACATGCATTTCTTTCAAAGTCTGTAACAATTCCTTCTGTGCTTTAATAGGAGTTTTCTTGTTCACAGAAAAAAGCAGATGAAATAAATCAGCTACATTCGAATCGGGAATACTTTTTCCTTCAAAAGACACTTGAAAATTTTTATCCCATTCGAATTTTCTTGAATTTTTCTTTAAAAAGTCCAACAGCGTGTGAGCTTGCCTCTACACTGAACGAGGTACCGAAGACAAAATAAACGAGACATCTTCTTCAGGTTTAGATGATGATTCCTCTTCTTCAGGTTTGGGTTCAGGTGATGTTTTCTTCAAAACAGGTTTCTCGGTCTCATCTTTAGGTTGTTTCGAGGGTTGAGGTGTGTTAAACTCTTGCAAATCCATTTTTCTTTTTAAAAGTTCATAATACTGTACAACTTTTTCATGATCAGGCAAGTTGCTGTTTAAAATGTTCGACATGGCTGTATCAAACTCGTTCATTTGCTTTTTCGAAAGGACATGTTTGGAGAGAGTTTCCTCTGGTATCAAAGAAAATTTTCTAGCGTGTTCCATGGATCAAACTTGTTAAAACAGATAAGGCAGCGGGGATTAAAATATTTAAAAATCCACCGTTCTGAACGATAAGTCTTTTCTTTTGTGATAGAGTACCCTTTTTAGTACCAATTTTTCGAAGGGTCGACTTGTATTTCCTTAAAGACTTTTTCTGTTGAGATGAAAGTGGAATGTTTCCTTTTAAAACATTCAAACTACACTCGCAGATGGCTTTCACGGAACGAAGAGGTAATTTTTTAAACAACTGTTTACGTAATACTTTAGGACACGTCTTGATGAGCTTCAAATCACGCAGCTGTTGACACGTCAAAGTCATTTTTCAAACTAAACAAAAAACTAAATGACGTGTTTATTTATTTCAACTGGTAGACGTACTGAATTTGATTAGGTAAAATCTGTGTTCTCAATCGCATCCCTTCATCTGTTTGGTTCCTTAAATCAATGAGAAGGAATGAGAAAGGTATTTTCGTTGCATCATCAAACACTTCACGGGAAAATTTTGTTTTGCCAGGATATAATTGTCGCGCCAAATGCATAATTTGACTTTGATCACGTCGATTTTTAAACGCAATCAAGTATTGAGAGTTGAGAGAGACATCTCTCATTTCTTTCCCTTGATGAAATAAATTTTGTGTTACAAAAATAACACTCATGTTCAAGTGATGACATCCCCTTGAAAATAGATAGGTGAGTCGCTTATCATTTTCAAGTTCAGACATGAGATCGTCTAGAATAATTAAAGATCTCGTTCCTAAATATTCTTTAAAATTAGAAAATTAGAAAAAAACCCTTCTACGAAGGTTACTTCAGGGATTTCATTAAATAGATCTTGATAAATACCATAAAACCAAATCACTTTTTGAGGTGGAGGGTGAATCATTTCCCTTCTCTAATAAAGAAACTCTTTTAAAAAGCAACTCTTCCCAACTTGTGTTGGTCCTGCACAGGTGGCAGTAAACGGGTGTTGAAAACGTGGAAAATCAACAAGCTCGTGATTCATGACGTTCTTCAGGAAAGACAAACACAGAATAAACACAGAGACTAAAAAAGTTTAGTTTAAATATCTATTTATTGAAAAAAATTCACAGACACGTGAAATCGTTTCATGACAAAATTAAACACTTTTCGATCGTTCGAGATATTTTTCGTTACAAAATGAGCTAAAATATCTTTTAAAGTTTTTTCTCGACATCGAGAATACAAATAAAAAATGCAATATTGTCCACAAACAGCCGTGACAGGACTTTGCAAGGTGTGTGGATTAAACGTCACTTGTGAAAAATAAGTTGCATAGTTTGATACAGGTCCTCGAAAAAAGGCAGGTGCGTTTCCATAAGAATCGAAGAACTCGTAGAAGGCGACCCAATGACTTCCAGGTTCCGATGACTTGTCAACATTGCATATGAAACAAGCAGGATACTGTTGAATTCTTCTCGGTAGTTGATCACTTGCAAACACACCCAAAAAAGAATTTCTGGTCTTGGAATCACGTGATAAGATCTTGTCGATTTGTAAAGAATTCATTCAGTTGGGAAAATCACATAAAACATGCCGTGATTTCGAAATTTCTATAATGTTCTCAAATTCTGCATATACCAACACAGAAAGTGTTGTCTTCAAATCTTCAGCAAATTTAACTTCGATTCGTAAATTTCCTTGATGTTGTAAATTCAGATGGGGTCCGTCACAGAGATCCGGTGTTAGGTCGAACGCATACAAGGTATGTCCATTGGCGAATTCTTCTCGTGTTAGATAAATACCAGCATCGTGATTAAATCCCGTGAACAAACGATGATAAGCTGTTATATACCTGTTTTCTTCGAAATTCAGTTCGAGAGGTTTACTCGGAACCGGTTGACCATCTATGTAAACACTTAAAAAGTTGACTTTGTGATGATGAAAGTGGAAGGGTTTCAAATTATATTGTCCGTTTATAGATGCATTTTCTAACAATCCAATAACAACACGTTTCGGCATGGTTCCCGAAAACACATTATCTTGAATAAAAGATCGACTTCCGCTGGATATTGAATAAATCTTGCACAACACACGATCGATGAGATATTTAGCAGAGCTTTTTTCTAAGGCTTTTGCATGCCCCAGCAAGACCCCTGTAGATACTTTTACTTTCCGTATAAAAAGAGATGCTTGTTCTAAAATCACTTTGTAATTGAGTTCGGGTGTGGTAGATTCTGAAGGTTTTACAGCCATCAAACAAAAGTTGGGTTTGCTGCGAATCAGTTTAATTTTCAAATCCACCATGTTTAATAACAATCTGTTTTGTTGAAAATGTCACAATGTAAAGGTCCAATCATATCCAATGAATTGCTATTTTTAGTTAGATCGTAACGCTTTTTCAATCCGGGGTTTTCACCGGTGGTAGGATCCACAGTATCCAATTTCTCATCTTTGAAAAAACACTCACATCCCAGTAAACTTTTCTTGGCATCTTCTCCATAATTCAGTAATGTTTCGATATAGGCACGGTAGGGATATGTGTTGTTTGAAGAAGAGATCGCTCTCTCATTCAAGCTGACATCAATTTGTGAAAACAAAGCTTGTAAAAATAAATTAACTGGAGCTACATGATCCTCCACGGTTAAAGCTGAACCGTCTGATCGAGTGATTTTCACTTTTGCATAAAGATAGGATGAAGATAAATCGATGTAATCTTCTCCATTTCCGGGAACATTAAACTCCACAGGTACTTGTCATGAATATTCGCAAGGGGATGATATTCAACAAAATATCCCTTTTCAATAGCTGTTTGAGTAGGTGGAATCAAAAATAAATCCAATTCCGATTTAGCACAGACAACAGAATCTTTATGAATAAGTCCAGACATCTTTAAGCAAAAATATCACGTGCTTCCACTTTCCTGGCTTTACGTCGAATGATGACTTTGCTTGATTTCTTCCGCTTTTTATTGCGTCGTCCAGAACCGATCATGGTCTTCATCTTGGTGGCGGCTTTATCTGTTCAAGTTTGGCCTGCTTCTTTCAACCTGCGTTTGGCAGCCACTTTGACATTTTCACCGCGTGTCACATCGTTTAAAACATTTACACCTGTCGATAACAATTGCTTACCGACCGCTTTGGCTCCTGATTTGAAAAGAGGAACCGCGGCTCGAAACAAAGAACGAAACAGTCCACCGAATCCATATCCTTTCTGCAGTGTAGTTCCATGATAGTAATTTAAACCGTTACCGGATTGCTGAGTGTAATAATCTTCAAAAGATTTTACACAACACTGATAAGGTACAATCATTATGAGAGATACTTTTGACGGAAATGAAGTTTCACAATCAACTTCCCACGCTCGAATGACATTAATCGACCTGTGTGCGTCCTTATAACTGTTTCAATTGTCTGAAAATTCTTTCGAGTGATGGGAATGTAATGCGGTCTGTCAAACGTTTCGTGAATCATTTCACCGTCTTGTCCTTTCACGGGGATCACTCGAAGTAACGGGGCAACGGTATCCCCTACAATTTGAGGTTCGACAAGATCATTGTAAATGTACATTAATTTAAAATCCGCATGAGGGTCGGCTATGAAGGGACTATCAAAAGACATTGAATGACCTGCAAAAGGTTCTCCTACATTACCAGGTGGAAATCCTAAACTTTCTGCTAATCCTGAATCAAAGTTGATTTGTGCATTTTTTTTAAAGTCACTCGTACTTTTTTAGAATTTTTATTATAATTAAGCGAAATTTTATCATAGAATTTTTGATAGTTGATTACTTTAATAATATCGTTAGGAGATTCGTAAAACCCCGGTGGAATTCTAACTTTTTTCACTTCAAATGCACCTATTTCAAATTCTGCTTCATGTCTAGGTCTTCCATTCGTCCATTCGATATTCTCTCCTAAAACATATTCATATCCATTAGTATATTCCGTTATATTATTCCACATGTGGGGATAAATGAGTTCTGTTAAACCCACTTCCCACTCGCCTTTCAAATCTAAAGCAGAAGGCAGTCTTGTAACAAAGTGAGAAATTTTATTCTCTGGGAAATAATTCAATGAACTGTCAGAAGGTAACGTCACGTAGAACGACATGTTTCTAAATGAGGATTCAAAGACGAAAACAAAGGTTTTATAGTGAAAATAAATCTGAGGAAGGAATCCATTGATTAAATTTTACAGGATATCCTTTAAATTTTACTTTGTATTCCACATGACCTTTTCGTGTTCGTTTTTCTAAAACCTTTTCAATAGCAAAGTTTTCTTTCGGTTGTACTCTTTGCAATTCCTGAGCATAAAACGTGCCTTGGATGGGTTCGTCCATCAAATCCTTAATTCGATACACGGGAGGATCTCTTGAAACACATTCAGTCACCACAAACAATTCTTCAGTCCAATTGGTTTCATATCCCTTTTCAAAGGTTAATTTCTGTTTCGACACGCGAACGATTTCACCTGTTCGAAACGCACAGGGTTTTCTTTTCACATCTTGTAAGTCTCCAAAAAGAGTCATCCAAACATCGCTTTCGTTCTCAGGTGTGACGTCAGCAGGAGCTCTCTTGATACTCGAATGGTGTGTATGGTTATAACTCTGTATGAGAGAGTCCAACACGTCGATATAATTATAAGTATGATTATGAGTGAAATATTTCCACATTTTTGTTTTTAAAGTTCGGTTAAAACGTTCCACCACTGAAGCTTTCGTATTGTTATTCGTCGTGAAAAATCGAACTCCTTGTTGCTTTAAATATTTCTGAAAATGTTTGTTCTTGTACTCTTTTCCAGCATCCGATTGCAAAGACTTGGGTTTTCGCGTTGAAAATATAGTTTCGAAGGCTTTCACAATTTCCACCCCTCGTTTCGTTTTCAGTGGAATCGCCCATGCATATTTTGATAAAATATCTATGCAGGTTAAAATATATCGAAAACCTTGATTATGTTTTTGCAGGCTGTTAAGATCCACCAAATCAGTCTGCCATTGTTGATCGATCGAATACACAATCACGCGATTTGTTGAAAACTTTCTTCGAACTGGTGTGTGAAGCGTGTACGAGTCGACCCACTTAACCATTTTTGAATGGTTTTCTTGGATACTTTGCCTTGAACAGCACGATACAGTGCATCGACACCGCCAAAACTTCCTACTGCAGCTGGGTTCTTGTATGATTCCTCCATGACAACAAGAATGTGAAGTCTTAGAAAACATGCTTAGGTAGAAAAAGATAAATTTCCTGTATCATTTAATTTTAAAATAATAATCAAATGCAAACTTATCACTTCCAGTTAAAATACAAATTAAAGAAAAAATAACACACACTATACTATACAAACAGACGACACTAATGACTTCCTCGCTCAAAGGTATAATGAAGAATGATTCAACTCTTAGAAAACACTTCTTTTAATCTATTCAAATAGGATGACGACATCGCAGGTAAGTGAATCATCCTCTCGAGAGAGGGCGCTGGTGTCGCCGGAAACGATTGTGCTGCCACCTAGGTTCGACTCTCGACCAATCAGAAGCCAGCTCTTATCTAGATGAAACCGGTTTCCGAGCAAGCATTCGTTCATTAGCCCGGTGGATTTCATACTGATCGGACGTGTTTCCGCGCTGCTCCGTGGTAAGTTTTTTTAATAGTTTGCATGCGATCTTTTCTAATCACCTCATCATTATCTTTCCTTTGTTCTAATCCCTCTCTAACAGTAGACTTTCATTCATTATCCTTTGTTTAATCCCTCTCTTACAGTACACTTTCATTGATTCATTAACATTATCCTTTGTTTAATTCCTCTCTAACAGTAGACTTTCATTCATTATCCTTTGTTTAATCCCTCTCTACTACAGTAGACTTTCCATTAACGCTTCTTTGTTTTAACCCCTCTACTATAGCATGCTGCGTGGACGCCAGTCTGTCTCGACTCCGCCCACCTGTCAATCATCTTTGGCCACGCCTCCCTCCGCCTGCTGGGGTAGAACCCCCATTTTCCTTCTACTTACGACGCTCTTTTCGATACCAAAGCGCCGCCTATTTAGATGAAAAAAGAAATGACTTCCAATCCAGGGAGGTAAAACTAGCGTTCTCTTCTTAAGAGTCGGTTTTAATGACGTCAATCATGACAGTTTGCTTGAAACTGATTTCAAACAAACGTTTGCTATGCTGTATTTAATATTTTGTTTGTATATTATAGCTAGTTCTCACAGCTAAGGGTTTTAAAAATTTATATGCAGTGGTAACATTTTCTACGATTTATATTTAATAAGAAATTAAACATAGAAACCATTTGTGTGGAGTCAGTTTCCAACCAAAACGTCATAACTGACGTCACAGTGAAAGCATCGAGGCTAACGATAAAGACAGGCTACCGCGGTGCATTCCACTTATCTTTTTTACAGGCTGCTGGAGTCACGTGATGCTCGAATGCACCAATGCAGGTGTACGATAAGAGAACGACGTCACTCTAGCGGTCTGTACAAAAAGATATGAGGAATGCACTGCGGTAGCCTGTCTTTTTCGTTAGCTACGGAAAGCATCTATTGGTGTTATTACTACAATGCCCAGTTTCATCCAATAGGACCAGGCGAGGAGTTAGTACCTGACATTAGAGACATTCTACTCATTATTCTATATGACTAATGACTTTTGACCTCTTTCATTATTCCTTATACACTAAGGTGACAAAAGTCATGGGATACCCTGCTAATAGCGTGTCAGTCCTCCGTTTTCCCGGCTAAGTGCAGCAACACGACGTGGCATGGACTCCACGAGTCGTTGGATGTCTTTTGGAGAAATATTGATCCATGCAGCCTCTATAGATGTCCATAATTCCGAAAGTGTTGCCGGTGGAGGATTTTGTGCACGAGCTGATCTCTCGATTATGTCCCATTAACGTTCGATGGGATTCATGTCGGGCGATCGCGGTGGCCAAATCATCCGCTGGAATTGTCCAGAATGTTCTTCAAACCAATCGCGAAGAGTTATGGCCCGGTGACATGGCGCATTGTCATCTTGGAAAATTCAATCGTTGTTTGGGTACACGAAGCCCATGAAGGGTTGCAAGTAGTCTCCCAGTAGCTGAACGTAATCATTTCCAGTTAACGATCGATTCAGTTTGACCAGCGGACCCAGTCCATTCCATGTAAACACAGTCCACACCATTATGGAGTCACCACCAGCTTGCACAGTGCCTTGTTGACAACTTGGGACTATGGCTTCATGGGGTCTGCTCCGCACTCGTACCCTTCCATCATCTCTTACCAATTGAAATCGTGACTCATCTGGCCAAGCCACATTTTTTCAGTCGTCTACGGTTCAACTGATATGGTCACGAGCCCAGGAAGGCCGCTGTTGGCGATGTCGTGTTGTTAGTAAGGGCATCCGAGTCGGTCTTTTGCTGCCATAGCCCATTAACCCCTTGAGGGGCAAAGCACTTTGGTTGCTAGAATGGTAAAATGATTGATTGACACCAGGATTTGCAAGAAAATTTATATGAAAGTAACTAAAACCGTTTCTTCGGGTATATAGTATAAATTAAAATTTAGTTTTAAAATGCTGGTGCCAATGTGGCATTTGGGAATAAAAATTAAGTGGTATATATAATATACCGGTGCCCTTCAAGGGGTTAAAGCCTAATTTCGCCGGACTGTCCTAATGGACACGCTCGCCCGTCGGACGTCCCACATTCATTTCTGCGGTTATTTCACGCAGTGTTGCTTGTCTGTTCACACTGACAAGTCTACGCAGATGTCGCTGGTCGCGGTCATTAAGTGCCGGTGATCGACCACTGCATTGTCCATGATGGGAGGTTATGCCTGAATTTAGGTATTCTCGGCACACTCTTGACACTGTGGATCTCCGAATATTGAATTCCGTAACGATTTCCGAAATGGAATGTCCCATGCGTCTAGCTCCAACTAGCATACCAAGTTCGAAATCCGTTAATTCTCGTCGTGTGGCCATAATCACATAATGAACCTTCTCACACGAGGAATTTGAACATAAATGAAAGTCCTGCCCAGGCACTGACCATTTATACAATTTATAAGCGAAATTACTGCCATCTATATATTTGCATATTGCTACCCCATAACTTTTGTCACCTAAGTGTAAATAACAGCAAAAATAAATAAACTATGTGGCATAAATTATCGGATATCTCAAAAGCAGCTAGTCCTATTGAGTTTTTTACTCCTCGCGATGAGATCTTTCCAACGACACCACTTTCGTCAAAATCGAGACTAAATTTTTTTCCTGTTCAACAGTAAGTGTGCACTAGCTATGTGAACTAAATTGTCGGATATCTCGAAAAAGGCTAATTTCCGACAGGTAGTTCCATTGAGTTTTTTACTCCACATGATGAGATCTTTACAATGCATCTACTTTCGTCAAAATCGGTGACTCACACTTCTTGCAGTTCCCTAGTGAGTCTAATATTGTTAATGTTAGTGAAGGTTCAAATGCTACTAAAACAAAAGTTAGCATCCCGGAAATTTCATTACCTTCATTTGGTGGTGCATACTGCGATTTCGCTAATTAAAACTCAGTTTGCTGATAAATCATAACGACTCTATAACGATCAATTAGATAATAATCAGAGGCTATTTTATTTGAAAGAGTCTTTAAAAAATTAAACTAAACAATTAGAATCCCCAGATGATGATTTTTACCCTCTACTTCAACCCCTGTTACGCAGATATGAAAACAAGCGACTTTTAATCCATTCTCATATTTCTTCAATTTTAAATTATGAAAAAAATCCAGTACGAATCTTTTAAAGAGTTAGATAATTTGACTGTATTAATAAAAATACCAGGGCCTTAAAGGTATTGGAATATATGCAAAATAATTTATCAGAAGTTATATTTATAAATATAATTCTGCAAAAATTGAATAACGAAACTCAAAAACAATTTAAATTATCGCTGGAATCAACAAATGTTCAAACTTTCGATTACTTAATTTCTTTTTTGGAAAAAAGATGTGTCATGCTAGAAAGCCTGTCAAGGACATCTGGCCTATTTCAAACAAAAACTAAATACTCTAAAATCAATTATGAAATATATAAATCACAAGCATTTTTATTAGCGATAGTAAAAATAACGTGAAGTCTTATCCTGTCTGCAAAAATAATCAGCTGTTATTTAAATGCATTGCTTTTCAAAATATGAGTGTTTGTAACAGAAAAGATTTTGTAAACAAAAATAAATTATGTATTATTTGCTTGCGATGGCATACAGGTCAGTGTAGCTCTAAATTTAATTGCAAGCGATGCATATCGCCACATAACTCTCTCCTCTTTGAGGTAAATAATCTTCCAGAAATAAAAATAAATAATGAGAATGAATCTTCCAAGGACAAACAAATAATTACTTCCAATTCCGAAATCAGGAAAAATTCCCCGACGATTGGCGCTGATCTTCTAGCTGACGACTGGAAGAATTGTACATTATTAAACACTGTTTATAATTTTGGTAAAAGATTTGCTTGAAAATAATATTAGATTACGAATTATTTTCGATTCTGGGTCATCCATTAAGTTTTAACCGAAAGCGCATTCCTAAAATTGAATTTAAAAATGAAACGTTTAATTCCTTGAGGGGATATTATATCCCACCTAATTTTAATCGTGATTTGCACTAGAAATTTTTAATTAAATTTTACTTTTAACTTTGACGGAGAAAAGTTGAAAAATTGCTTTTCGTTATTTTGAACTAAATTCTATCGTAAACTCCGGCGTGAGTTCGACATTACAGAAACACAACTGCTTGTCACTGAAAGGGTTAAAAGGAAGCATTTCTGGGATAAATGAGTCCATATCAACAAGTGAAACGAATTTTAAGTTATCTGTTTACGCTCGGAGCACTTTTTTTATGTGCAATATTGAATAAATACACATATTTTTAGATCATTTGTAATACAGAATAATGAAAATAACATAAAATCCAAGAAATATCTTTATAACCTTTTTTTTTAAAAATGGGGGGGGGTTACCATTTTTTAGCAAAATTTCATGCTTACGCTAGACAGCGTACACTCAATTCAATTAAATATATTTAACCCTTTAAGACCGGACCCGCACGATCGTGCGGATTAGGCATTAACTAAAATTCTACCTTCCTGGTTTATCTATCCCATAAATGCCAGAATCGAGTGATTGCACGGGTTAACAGAAATTATATTATATGAATTTTGTCAACAGATAGTGAATTATCAGTTACAAATTTCAGTTATATCATTGTTAAAAAAAAAAAAAAAACTCAAAAAGCAGTCCGGTCTTAAAGGGCTAAACTTCCCTTTGTACTGCACACTACTATTACACTTATTTGTACACTGAAACTGGAGTTTTACAGTATCTTCAAAATTAACTGAAATATTTCAAAATATGTCAAAAAATGCATATTTTTTATTAAAAATTACCTTTTTTTATATTTGAGTACCTATCAAATAATTACATTATCCCATAGAGCTTAGATTCTAGTTCAGAACATAGTAATTAATAGGGAAAGTATTCTGACACAATTTCACAGATTTCTTTTATTTCTTTCAGATACATACAACATTATTCTAGAAGAGTAAATTAAGGTTTATTAGTGTTTTTATGCAAAAAACGTATGGAAAGGATGCATAGAAACATTGTTTACATTTCTCCTGTCCTTCTTACGTCCGCATCCGGTATTTGACTCATTACATTCTGTTTATTAAATTGACCACAACTTCTGTTCTAATAATCATATAAATAAAATTAAATCAGATTTGGAATCGTAAATGGAATCGTTCTTTCAAATAAACGAATAATAATAATAAAAAAAAATCAAAAATTTTCACGAAAACGACGATTTTATTTTAATGTAGGCAAATACCTTATATGCAGAAATATCTAATATACTTGGAACATTTTTACGAAAGCTAGAATTTGAAGTTCTCCCCAAAACTGCGAATCCCAGTCACAAATTAGACATTTCAAATTTATCTATTCCTAATTATTAATATACAGAATTAGCAGTTAGCAATTTTCATATTCCTGACCATGTAGATGCTTTAATTGGTAGCGAACTATTTTTTGATATTATAAAAAGGTGAATAAATTTGTCTAGCGGAAAGTGTATTTTACAAAATACTGTTGGTTGGTTGGTTGTATGAGGTTTTATGGCGTAAAATCCCTTAAGGGACATGCTGCGCCAAGCTAAGTATACGAAAAATACCAAAAAGTGCGAAAGAAAAGGCGAGAAAAGCAATCTGGATGGAGTATCCCATCCAGATGCAGTCAGACTAGTCTAAAAAATCAATTTTAAACCTAAAAACAGTAGAGTATAAAAGTAAAAGTAATTCAATAAAGAGTGAGGTCTGGATGGGGTTTCCATCCAGATTTCATAAAAGTGTGAAAGCAAATTCTGAGTTTTTAGCCAATGACGGATATGGAAAAGAAAATATATTTCAAAATAAAATCCTGCATGTTTTAAAAAAGTAAAGAGTGCCCCATGAGGTGTTTCCCCAATGAGATTAGTCAAGATTGGTGATGATGAATTAAAATACATTCTATACAAGTGCCGGAGGCCCTGAGAGCCAGTTAAAATATGATGCATGGTCAAGGATATCAAAATGACAGTGAGGACACATGGGTGCATCCTGCCGTAGTAAAATATGTTTGTGGGTGATTCTAGAATGTCCAATTCTCAGACGAGTCAAAATAATATCAGTTTTTCTTGGATAAATTGGAAGCCAGGTCATGATTGCTGGTTTAATATGATGCAGTTTATTATTGTTTTCTAAATCCCATCTTTCTTGCCATTTATTCTGAATAAAATTTTTTGTAAGTAGTTTGACGTCTGAGAAAGGAACTTTATGGTGTAATGGATTAAGAGCACGTTTTGCCGCCTCATCTGCTTTCTCATTTCCAGGAATACCCATGTGTCCAGGTACCCAGCAAAATAAAATACTATAGCCACATCTCGTCAATTCTCATAAAAAAATCTAGGATGGCTGAGACATAAAGATGCTTTTTAAAAGATTTTATTGCGTCAATAGAACTATTTGAGTCAGTATATATGATGAAGGATGTGTTATGATGATAAGATATGTGCAACATGGCTCTCTCCATCGCAATAGACTCAGCTGTAAAGAAAGAAATTTATGCGGGAAGCCGATAACTCAAACTAGTGTTATCAATAAAAATCCCGTAGTCAACACTATCTTCATTCTTAGAACCATCTGTATAAATATCAGTATAGCTATTAAAATTTGCACGATGTGCAACAAATAATTGTTGGAATACAGTAGGAGCCAAGTTGTTTTTATCGTATCCTTTAAAAGGATGGAACGAGGTAGTATTAGGAGGTTTCCAAGGATGGAGTACATACTGTAACGGAGCCGATGTCGTAAGTTGGTGTGGTAGCGGGCTACTTCAACGGCCGAGTCTTAGCAGTATCGAAACAATATTTTATTGCATTACAAACAATTAAATAATATTTTCTGGATTATATAAGTCCTATTTACAACGTTTTTCATAAAAGGGTTCGAGTTCAGCTGACAATAATATATTTATAGAATCAAGTCCAGTCCTCGAATAATAGATCGCTTTCAGTGTAGTCAGCCTCTTATTTATTCAATGTCCACTATTTTCGAAGATAGAGTTCGCGATGTTCGACAGGAATGTCGCACTTTTTGTAGATGTTTAACCGAGGTTTAGGAACCTCCGATCTTCAACTCCGTGATGGAGATACAGTCAAACCTGTCTATCTCGAATCTTTCGGGAGTCAAAAAAAATTTCGAGATAAACAAGTTTCGAGATATACAGGTTTTATATAAACAGACTAAGAAAATTTCTTTACACTAAATACAAAACACTGAAGGTTAAAAATAGTAAGTTTTATTTACATACCTTACGAAAAGTAATCCATTAGGAGTTTTTGTTGCAAAACTTTTTTAGATTAGCAATTTTTTGCAGTTTTACAACAGCAGAGAAACAATCCTGATCAATATTGCCCTGGGATTCAAGAAAAATTCTCAATGTTTCAACGGCTTTTTCTGCTTCTTTTGGTGTAACAACTCTTTCTATATTGATATTGTCCTCATTATCATTTTCCTCTTCATCATCAGAAATCCCTCGAACGTTTTCTAAAATTTCGGAATCAGTTAATAATGTTCAGCTCATTACCAGTGATTCATCTACGTTTACAAAATCTTTAAATGAACTGTCAAAATTTAGTTCATCTCTGATAATCCTCCATTCCTTGGAGTTTTCATCAATTTCCTCTGACGGCTTTTCTTCTTTTCCTTCTAGCTGTTGTTCTCCGACAGTGCATTGTTGCTCAAATCCAGCCTTTTTAAAACAATTCTTTATAGTTTTTTCTGTGACACATCTCCAAGCATAGTCTATCATCCTCATAGCATCCAAAACAGTTATGCTTGGAAGTTTTTCACCCTCTTCAATTGCATTGATGAGTTTTCGAACGAGTTCTTTTCTGTATTCAACTTTAAAACTCCGAATAATCCCTTGATGTAACGGTTGAAGTTTTGAAGTTGTATTCGGAAGTAGAAATTTTACCGTAACGTTCTTTGTTGAAAGAAGATTCTTATGAGAGCTGCAGTTATCGATGAAGAGCAGAATTTTTTTGTTTTTCAAGCCCATCGATTTTTCGACTTTCTTTAACCACTCTCCAAAAATTTCGCTGGTCATCCAAGATTTTCTGTTTGCTTTATAGAGAATCGGAAATGATTTTACTTTTGCAAAACATCTTGGCTTTGCTGAACGGCCAATCATTACTGGCGGAAGTTTTTCACTGCCATTTTGATTAGCAGCTAGAAATGCATTTAGTCTTACCTTACTTTGCTTGCCTCCTTTGCATTCATCTCCTTTAAAAATTGCTGTTTTGTTCGGCAAGCATTGGAAAAAAAGGCCGGTTTCATCAGCATTAAAAATATCAGTTGGATCATATCCTTGCAACAAAGATGGAAGTGTTTTAAGCCAATCTTCGATAACACTTGTTGGTACAGACCACAAGTTTCTCCACAAAGTTTTCTGAATACAATGCCATGTCTCATTTTGAAGCTTTCAAGCCAGCCATTACTTGCTTTGAAGTCGCTAAGTCCCAGTTCTTTTGCAAAATCTTCAGCTTTTTTCTTAAGCATTAACCCACTGATAGGAACTCCTTCTCCACAGTATTGCTCAAACCATTTTTTAACACATTTGTCCACATCGGGAAAAGTGCAGGCACGGTTCTTTTTCATGGTTTTAGCGCTGTTTTCAAAGTTCTTCTAGATAGAATCTTTATTTTTTATGATGGTGGAAAGAGTACTGGGTGGAATTCCAAATTTCACAGCGACCATTCATCACAGACGGATTTTCCTTCAAAAAAGTCAATCTCCATCTTTTTTTCGATTGATAAAACGTTTAATTTTCTTTTTACACCTGACATTTTTAGCTCTAAATTAGTGAAATGTGTTGAAACGATTTTTTACTCGTTACTCATTTGGCTAAATGATTGTAGTAGCCTGCTTTTCTCTCTCTCCACGCAGCACGAGGAGAGGTTTTTCATTTCGACCAATAGCCTCGCACCGTGCCTTATTTCCCTTCGTTTCCTTCGGAGCGCTGGCTAGAGGTCTGCACGGGCCGGAATTTCGAGGCCCGGGCCCGGCCCGGCCCGAACGAAAGCTATCTTCGCCCGGCCCGGTGTAAAAATGGGAAGTTCGGCCCGAGCCCGGCCCGTTTGCATTTTTACAGTTCTCGGCCCGGCCCGGCCCGGTCCGTACAAAAATCAGGGAAAACAGGCCCGGCCCGGCCCGACATAATTTCTACAAAAAAAAAATCCGTTTTTTCTCAACATACAATTACGATTCTTTTAATGAATACTACATACATATTTATGGGAACATTTTACAGTATATTTTACATTACTATGATGTTCGCAAAACAGAAAACACACAATAGTAAACATTACCGATTACTTACAGTGTTTTAGTCATCGTGTCTACAGACATTTCAAAATGGAAATAAGGATTCATTAAAAGATTAATGTAGTTCATCAGAATAAAGGATTAAAAACATGATAACTTTTGAAGCTGTATAATAAAAAGAAGATTTGTGAAAATATTTCTCTCATTTTTAAGGCTTTTCTCAAATCCAAAGGAGCTACGTTTCGACACATTTATGAATTCTTTTCTTTTCGGAAACGCGTAAGATTGGCAAGCATTCTTATTCAGAAGCTATGTAAATGTCGTTTTTTTTTTTCATAGACTAAAGCAATATATCTTTCTGAAAATACTGTCAAAGTTAGCGTTTTGAATCGAATTTCCGGAAGCGATGGCACAGGAAAGGAGAAAAACGTACAGTCACGTGACAGGAATCTCTTTTATCTCTGTAAGTAATTTATCAAATATGGAAAAAGCTATTCGTTTCCAAATGCCTTCAATAGGCAGGCCTCTCAATTTTATGCCTTTATAGTTAAATATTTTGTCAGAAAATGTGTCTGAAAGCTTCGCATTGTTGAGCAGTGAATATGAGAACCACCTTAAGGTATATTTCCAAAGATACTGTTAAGAGAAGTTCATTATCACTATTAAAACTACAAAACACAATGACTGTTCTACACATCCTGAGATCGATAAGACCAGTTCCGTCCTGGCACGAGTCTGCTGAAAAAAAATTAAACTCGGAATCAGACATCTTGCAACTGTACGATGCCGATCTCTATGATGGACATGTTACATTTCTGTATTGATGTTGTTAAACTCGCATCGGCTTGTGACGCACATTTATACTTTTCGAGAAAATCATATTCATTGAAAATGGCTTGTATTTTGTCTGCTTCGCTTAAATTCTTATATCGGGCCGATAGGCCCGATTAAATTTTTTGCCGGCCCGGCCCGTTTATTTTGTCTGTCGGCCCGGCCCGGCCCGTTGAAAAAATTGTCCTAATTTTGCCGGCCCGGCCCGGCCCGCGGGCCGGGCCGGGTACGGGCCTCGGGCCAAGCCCGGGCCCGTGCAGACCTCTAGCGCTGGCTTTCGGTCACGTGTTATGCAGCCAAATCTGAGCTCTCCAGAACACGCAGAATTATTCTGGCACGCAAAATATTTGGCTATGTGTCGTAAAATTTAGCAAAGTTTATTTTTTTTAATTAACCTTCTGATCATTCGAGTCGCCAAGATATTTTCATGATTCCTTGAATATCTTCTAAAGGATCAAAAACTAAGAACGAGTTACCTTTTCGGAGAAAAATTAGAATAGGGTCCCACACCTCTTTTCTCCAACCCCTACTCCCCCCCTCCCCTCAACTCCCTGCATCGTAGAATATATCTTATAATTCCCGCGCTGTCCCTGAGCATTCCCTGCGGTGCGGAGAGTGGCGTATGTCCCCTAGGAATTTCACGGAAATGAGGACTAGCGAGTTACAAACGTTTATTGATGCTACGGTGGGATTGTTTGTTAATCATAAAAAAGATCGGATCTCGAATTGAAAAGTGGTGTTTCTTCCGAAAATTCGAGATAGGCAGGTTTGGAGAAAAAATAATTTGAGATAAGTTTGGAAAATACGTTGATTTTTGAATGAAAATACAGGGAAATTTGAAAATTTCGACATATACAGGTTTTCGAGATAGGCAGGTTTCGAGATAGACAGGTTTGACTGTATCTTAACAGCCACACCTGGCTTTCGCTTTTCTGTGCTTCGGAATATGTCCCGAAGCCGTCGACCCGTGAGAGGTTTCCACTCTGCACGGCCAGAAACACCTTGAAGTCTCAACTTTAACAGAAGGGAAAATTAAGCTCTCGAGAATGCTCCTGCATCCTCTTTTATAAGTTTCGTTTTTCCGTCTAGGACCAAAGCCATTCCTCTTAGCCACTCACCATCCGTGGCCCATGATCTCATAGACCAGCCCTTTCTCTATAGGCTGCAGTCAGGAACCTTCGCGTCCGGTTTCATTACTGTTTTCACTTTCTACTTTCCCACGGGAACGAGACCCTCGTGAACATAAAAAGAATATTTCTCTCGCTAGATAAAAGAGTTCCTTTCACCCTAGTGTCCTCTGCGAAGATTGATTGAAATTGAAGTATTTGTTTCATCTCTAGCGACATTTTCTAGGACTCTGAAGAAATTTGGAGGCTAGGTGAAAATACATTAGTTTCCCTATGCTGGCTTTTGCCTTGTAAATTGAGAGTTTCAATGTGAGATATCGTCGAATTCTCACAACACAATGGACATGGACTCACCTCGATATTACTCAGAGGGCCATTATCAATAATGTTCCTTATTCTGACTCCAAAATATGGGATGCAAGATGGTCGATGCTGATAGAGAATATCGTTGTCTGTATTTAGAATGTATGTATGAAGAGGATGGCGAGGATGTGAAAGGATACGGTAATAAAATTGTAAATAAAGCTTTTCACGAATGTTGTGTAATGCTGGTTCATTGCAGTAAACATAAAGACTTAAAACTGGAGAGGTACGAAATGCAACAGAGCAAACATGGAGTGCGCTATGGTGCACAGTGTCAAGTTTTTTAAGAACAGAATTATGCGCTGAACCATAGACCTAACAGGCATAGTCAATTTTAGAACGGATCACAGCACGATAGACCCTAAGGTCTGCTCCTCAGGAAGTATTCGAAAGCACCTTTAGTAGGTTAAGCGATTTTTCACATTTTGTCCGTAACTGTAAAATATGTGGTAAAAAGGTTAACTTACTATCAAATTGGAGGCCGGGAAAACGTACATTGTCCACAACAGGAATTTGAGTTGACCTAATAAAAATTTCAGGATCTGGATGAAGATACTTACGTCTACAGAAAAGCACACAAGAAGTTTTGTCATGAGAAATAATAAAAGCATTTTTATTACTCCAATTAAGAATATGGGTGATTGCACTATACAACTGTCTCTCAATAAAACGAATATCCTGTTCCATACACATAATGCGGAAATCGTCAACATATAAATCTCCCTTTACAGAAGGGGGGAGTTTGCTAAGTATTTCATTTATTTTGATAGCAAAGAGGGTGACACTCAGTATATTACCCTGGGTTACACCCTCTTCTTGTACATAAAAACTAGATAAGATTCCTCCAATCCGTACTTGGAAAAGTCTAATATTGAGGAAGTTTTTGATAAAAATGGGGAGATTCCCACGAAAGTTGAGGTTAAAAAGATCACGAAGTATTCCATATCGTCATGTCAAAAAATACTGACGCCAAATGGTTGCGTTTTAAAAAAGCTGTCTGTATGTAGTTTTCAAGATAAATCAGGTTATCAATAGTAGACCTACCACGTCTAAAACCACTTTGAAATGCGGCTAGGCAATTGTTAGATTCTAAAACATGCACAAGGCGGAAATTGACCATTTTTTCAAGAAGTTTGCAAAGGCTGCTAGAGAGTGCGATAGGTCTGTAATTATTTGGGTCACTGGAATCCTTTCCTGGTTTAGGAAAGGGAATTATAATAGCTTTACACCAGGCATGAGGAAAAGATTTATTCAATCCAAATTCTATTATAGAAAGCAAGTAAGTTATTGAGAGAGGCGGTGGAAAGATGTTTTAGCATGATATAAGTAATGCCATCGTGACCTGGAGGAGGGAGGTGGCTTTTTTGCAAACAGTTTACGAGCTCTGAAATAGTAAGGGGATATCATATTCGTAAGAGTGGCGAGAATTAAAATTGATACGGGTAGTTTCCATTTGTCTTTTATATGATAAAAATGGTTCTGGGTATGAGTCAGAGCTAGAATTAGATGCAAGTGTATTTTGCTATTGTTTCAGCAATATTTTTGGGTGAAGCTATTATTTGTCCATTGTGATTTAAGATTGAGATATGGTTTTCAGAATATAGACCCATACAATTTTTAACTTTTTTTCCAGAGGACTTTGCTTGAGGTATTAGAGCTGATGTTAGATATGTATTGCATCCAGGATTCACCTTGGCTTTTAGGACGTACTCTTCTAGCTTCAGCCTTTTTACAGATTACGGAATTTGGACATTTAGTTACGGGTTCACTTCCACAATTTAGTAATCAACCATATTGCTGTCTGTTAAGTGAAAATAGTTTAGATAGAACCTCGAGAATTTTTTTGAAATAGAATCTTTACCTGGGGACAATGAAGAATTTGTTGAAATTGAAGAATTATTTTGCGAGGGACATTTTAGAAGCACGTATAAACGAGATCATACTGAGAGATTTATAGTGCAGTTACCACTGAAAGAAAATGCTGAATCAGTGTTGGGATCGTCTAGAGAACATTCAGTTAGGAGATTAAATAATTTGTGGGCTAAACTAGATAAAAATGAAACGATCGCTAATTTATATAGAGCTTTCACAGAAGAATAAGAATTTTTGGGGCATATGACTGAAGTTAAAATTGAAAACATAAAGGGAGTGTCTTATGCCCCCCCCCCTCCATCATGTTGTGTATAAACCAGAAAAAAACACCCACTCCCCTACGTGTAGTCTTCAATACCAGTTCAAATACATCTAGCGGGTATTAATTTAACTCTATTTCTGTTAACTGGTGGAATAGTTCAGCAAGATTTATTTTCCATTATAACTAGATTCCCTAAACACAAATATCAATTTTGCGCAGATGTAAAGAAAATGTACAGGCAAAGATTGGTCAATTTATTGCAGAGAAATTTACAAAAAAATGTTTGTAAGTCTAGTAAAGATCCTCTGATTAAACTACCTAAATACTGTAACATATGGCACTGTTAGTGCACCTTTTCTAGCCACGCGTATTTCAGAGGCTCTTGTTGATGAAGAAAAAACTATTTCCTCAAAGAAGCGGAAGTTACATACAATGCCACGTAAGTAGATGATCGCCTGTCCGTTACATGTTCTTTACAAGATGATCAAGAGTTGCAATCTCAGTTGATCCACATTTTATATAGAGGAAGTATGGAGCTGCATAAATGTGTATCTAAATCACCCGGAATTATTGCAAGACACAGCTATATAAGAATACGCATTCAACAAAAATTCACAGAAAATTTCTATAAAAACTTTAGGAAAGCTATGGAAACCATATTTAGATCATTTTATTTTCAATATTAATATCAATCAGAAAAATACATATTCCAAAAATATCATTATCGGAAATTTCTAAAATATCTGATCCTTTAAGCCTGGTTGGCCCTATTCTCACTAAAACCAAACTATTCATGCAAAATCAAAAGCAATTAAAACTTCATTGGAATGAACAACTGCCTTCAACTTCTCTTCGAGAATGCGAGGAACTCTTGATTAAATTAACATAAATAAACCATCTTATCATTCCTAGGTATGTTTTGATAGAAAATTTTGCAAAATTAGAGCTTCACGGATTTTCAGAGACTTCTGGAAAGGCCTACGAAGCAGCTCTTTATATAAGATGTCTCTGCACAACTAGGCAGTTTAATTCTAAACTTCTATGCAGCAAGTCCCGTGTGCCCCCCCCCCCCCCTCCCCTAAAGCCAATGACCATTTCCAGGTTAGTCTGTTTGCAGCTTTACTTTTAACTAGACTCGTAAAAACATACCTCCTACCTTACAATTATATTTTGACAAGGTTTGGCTATAGCCAGATTCCTCAATTGTTCTTCTTTAGCTTAATTTTCACCTCATAAAGACCTTCGCGGCCAACAGAGTGACAAAAATACAATCTCTTTCTGAGAATCATTATTGGAGCCACGTATCCTCTAAGAACAACCCGTCGGACATTATCTCCTGAGGTGCATACGCCAAGGATATCATGAACAATGATTTGTGATGGTTTTGGGTCCAGACATTCATGAAAAAGAAATTGCAGTATGTAGTTAATTTCCTATGCCCATAGGCAGTGAATACGGACAAGAATTTAAAAATGATCTTAATTTGTTCACCATTGCCAATAACGCTGATGCCTTTTTTTGATGAATTGTATAATTCTACTAACAATTTCATGAAACTAATTAGAATATTTAGTTATGTTTTCAGATTCATCATTAATGTTTGCCACAGAGGAACAAAATGTACGCATCTAACGGGCAGTAAGATGCAATCCAGCATCCAATTTCTGGTAAAAAAAGCCCTGGGAGGTAAGTTCCCTTGTGGGCCCACCGTGGCTGAGTGGTTAAGGCACCACACCGCTAATCGCTTGAGAGAGTAGGTAGGCTGCGGGTTCGACTCCCGCTGGCTCCGTTGTACACTCTTTGTGCAGCTCCCGGTTGCAATTCTCTGGTGCTGTAAATTTCCTTGTGGCTATCTCGTACTTGCATACTGACGATGACTTATAAGCGGACACCTGATGTCAAGCACACAAGTCAGATGTATGTGTTTAATAAATAAAAAAATAAATAAATTCGCTTGTGAACTAGTTGCGTTGAGAAGGGGACAAACTGCACCTTCGTCAGTAAGTTGAAATCGTTAGGTCAATTTTTGAATAAAAATTGGTTACTTTGTGTAGGTTCCTTAATGTAAACTTAACAAATTTTAACTGGCCCATTGATGCCAAATATCAGTTATTTCTACCCAATGATCACAAGTTTACCAAATTAATTTCGGAGTACAGTAGAACCCCGCTAATCCGAACTCCGTTAATCCGAAATTCTGTTTAATCCGAACCTATTTTATTTCCGAAAATTATACTTAAGAGATTAACTGAAAACATTGAATTATTGTACTAAAAACAAAAAAGGTCTACAAAAAAGTAGTAATAAAAATGTAATAACAAAAAAACCAAAAAATTAGTAAGTTTTATTATGAAATTTTCTGGATTACAGGATGAATGTTGGGGAAAACGTGTAGAATTTAGAATTAAACAAAAAATGGCTGTAAAGCATGTTTTTTATTCTTTAAACAGCTTGAATAGAAAAAAAATATTCAATAATGTAAAAGTACAAGATATGTACACGAATATAAAATGAAAACATGCACTGTAGGCCTACTCGTAGAAGCCACATTAAAAAAAAATCTCGAATATGAGTTTGTTTGCCAGTCATTATAAAATTATTTTTTAAAATGCAAAAGGAATTTAATTCAGATGATAAAAATTTATTTTTTTTCAACAGCTTGATTTCACAAATTATCTACAGAAATGTTTTTCTCCCCCCCCCCCCTCGTTGACGTAGTGACTGAGCTATTTATAGATCCGCGATTTTGTACCGTTTATAATGAGTTATTTACGCGATTTCTTTTTCTGAAGTTCCATTAGATTATTATAAACATAAAGAGTGATTAAACAAGCAATACTTTTTTTTCTGAATGTCATGCCGCATTACCCAGCATGCCGAACCTTAGGATGTCGGTTTAGAGAATGTGTACTGTACTACTGAATACTTATAACTTACATTTTCTTTTACCAAACACCTTTTTCTATTCTAGTTTTATCAGAATTTCGGGTAATCCGAACAGGCACCGTGTGACGTGGTTCAGAGAGTAGGATCTTTTAAAATGCAAAACTCTAACCAGTAATACAGGAATTAACAAATTTTATTTAACATTTTTAAATAAGTTACAAAAGGAGTATTACTTATAAGTACTAAACGTGATAGAGAGAAAATCCGCGCATGAAAGGTGCGCCTTAAGCGCGACACAAGACCACCTGGTCGTACATCTTAGAGAGCCGAGAGAAAAGTCAAAAGTGAGTGATTTCATAAGAAGCATATAACACTTGGCACTACAAAATCGCCAAATTCAAACATTAGCACTGTGAACGAACAGCAGGCAAAGGGTTTATTTGCGAGACAAATGATTACCCCAAAATCTCTCAACCCCGATAAAAACAATGAAAAACGCGTGATGCAAGGTGGTTGCCAGAATAACGGCATTACATATGTATTTACTAGAGACGCCATAAAACAGGGCAATGTTTATCGAAACAAATGATTATGTTAAATGGTTGCTACTTGTAATTACGAAATGCCGAGAAAGGCATATGTTAAAACAACTGACAAATAAATTTAACGTACATGAAAAATGATTTAAAGACCGCCTCTAAAAAACTATCTTTTTACATTTTTGATATTTTATTGCAACGGCTTTTTACTTAAGTAAAGAATGAGACTGAATTATTTCCTTCGTAGGCGACGCAAAAGAAAAAAACTAAAATAACATACATTGAAATATCAAAGGCAGGTGCATTTAACTCTTCTGTTTTATTTTATATAACGGCTCTAATGTTATTGAAAAAAATAAATTGCATCTGCGAGAAACGGTTACAAATCATAAACTGAAAATTACAGCATTAAATTAAAGAGGTAATTGAAAAAAAAACCGAACAGATAAAATTCGATATGGATTTTAAGCATAGAATTAAATTATAAAATTTTAACATAACGAAGGGAGAAAACAACACGTTTCAAAAGCCAAAATAAATGATTTAAATTAAATTTTAAAGAAAATGTGATATGTGAGAGAACTCTGTCACATATCTCACCGGGACATCCGAAGAAAGCTGTAACGTGTACGTTGCAGCTTTATACCTACGTACACCCTTTGCCCACCTTCGCACTTACAGAATATGTACAATAACAAAATGAAAAAAATAACTATTTAAGTTGATATCTAAAAAGAAAACTATTTAACTTGTCTCTCAAACTTGCATAGTTCCTGTAAAATATTTTATACAACAATAAGAAAATAGAAAAAAAGATATTTGCTTGCTTTGAAAACAATTCACAAAGAATTGTATTTTGTTCATGACTGAGCGCTCATAATATTCAAAATAATCTTTTTTTAAATTAAATATTCCACAAAATAAAAGTGCCACATTTGTTGATGACATAGGATCCTATATTTAATTTTTGTGGCGCTGGTACCAGCTATTTAGTCATGTATATTCATAAAGAGAAGTATTTACATTAACTGCATTTGCCACTTCTTAAAATATGATCTTATATGAGATCATAATATTATAAAATGCAAGCAAATAAAAACAAAGAACAAAAACACACCAGGCTAATTCCATGAAAACTTGTCATGTCTGTCACACAGCTGGAAATCGTACCACTTCCCGGCGCTGAGAGATAATATAAACAACATATTATCTCAAAGTGCGGCGATGTGTCATTGCAAGACATTCAGTGTGTATGTTATACAAATCAAACGAAACTAACTTAAAAAAATTGCAGCTTTTTTTATTTTTTTAAATGAGAAATGTATCTTAACTATCCTCAAATTTTACATTACATTTCAAATGCGAATCTGTACCTAACAACTTATCTTTTTAAAAGCAGATGAAATATTAACTAACATATTAAATGTTCTTAGCGCAGATAATTACAAATACATATATTTTCAATCGAAACAGAAATGAAATTAAAAGTAAAGACACTTTTCCTTAAAAAAAATTACTATTTCATTCATAACTACCAATAAAAAACAAAATGTGCAACAGACAAGCTTAGATAAATTTCAAAAGGCTTTTGTTTGTCAAACAGCGACAAGGAATGCCACACTAGTATCTTTAAAGATAAATATTAAATCATGAAAAATTCCTTGTCACGCATGAAAATAATAATGTATTTAAATACACATAAAATAACTGGGAACTGAAATTAATTTAAACACTTACCTTTTAAACAAGGATAAAAACAAGTAATTTACTGTATTAATAAAAATTAAGATTTAAAAGAAAAAACGAAACTTTTCCCTCTTCATACTTCTGCGATGATTTATGCAATATTACATTGTAATTTTTAGAGTGCATCCTCTTTTTTTCTAAAAAAAAAAAACAAAACACTCCATAAATATGCACTTAGTGTACTTTTTTGTATATTATTTCATCACATGTCACCGACGGTCAGGAATGGGCAGGGGACATCAAGAATAAAATTGTCCATTTAAGGTGCAGGAGGACTACGTCGAAAGTGCAGCATAAAAACATTTAAAAGGAGGGGGATTTCTCTCTCTTAAATATGCATTTTTTTAGGTTAGAGAAATCCGGCCGATGTGGCCAAAATATGTGACGTGGTTCAGTGAGTAGGTTCTTTTAAAATGCAAAACTCCATCCAATAATACAGGAACTAAAAAATTTTATTTAACATTTTTAAATAAGTTACAAAAGGAATATTACTTATAAGTACTAAACGTGGGAAAGAGAAAATCCGCGCATAAAAGGTGCGCCTTAAGCGCGACCCACGACCACGTGGTCTTACATCTTAGAGGGCCGAGAGAAAAGTCAAAAGTGAGTGATTTCATAAGAAGCATATAACACTTGGCGCTACAACATCGCCAAATTCAAACATTAGCACTGTGAACGAACAGCAGACAAACGATTTATTTGCGAGCCAAATGATTACCCCAAAATCTAGCAACCAAGATAAAAACAATGAAAACCGCGTGATGCAAGGTGGTTGCCAGAATAACGGCACTACATATGTATTTACTAGAGACGCAATAAAACCTGGCAATGTTTATCGAAACAAATGATTGTGGTAAATGCGTGCTACTTATAATTGCGAAATGCCGAGAAAGGCATATGTTAAAACAACTGACAAATAAATTTAACGTAAATGAAAAGTGATTTAAAGACCGCCTCTAAAAAACTATCTTTTTACATTTTTGATATTTTATTGCAACGGCTTTTTACTTAAGTAAAGAATGAGACTGAATTACAGTCAAACCTGTCTATCTCGAATCTTTCGGGAGTCAAAAAAAATTTCGAGATAAACATGTTTCGAGATATACAGGTTTTATATAAACAGACTAAGAAAATTTCTTTACACTAAATACAAAACACTGAAGGTTAAAAATAGTAAGTTTTATTTACATACCTTACGAAAAGTAATCCATTAGGAGTTTTTGGTTGCAAAACTTTTTTAGATTAGCAATTTTTTGCAGTTTTACAACAACAGAGAAACAATCCTGATCAATATTGCCCTGGGATTCAAGAAAAATTCTCAATGTTTCAACGGCTTTTTCTGCTTCTTTTGGTGTAACAACTCTTTCTATATTGATATTGTCCTCATTATCATTTTCCTCTTCATCATCAGAAATCCCTCGAACGTTTTCTAAAATTTCGGAATCAGTTAATAATGTTCAGCTCGTTACCAGTGATTCATCTACGTTTACAAAATCTTTAAATGAACTGTCAAAATTTAGTTCATCTCTGATAATCCTCCATTCCTTGGAGTTTTCATCAATTTCCTCTGACGGCTTTTCTTCTTTTCCTTCTAGCTGTTGTTCTCCGACAGTGCATTGTTGCTCAAATCCAGCCTTTTTAAAACAATTCTTTATAGTTTTTTCTGTGACACATCTCCAAGCATAGTCTATCATCCTCATAGC
Source organism: Maratus speciosus (assembly GCA_963932465.1). Classification (NCBI taxonomy): domain Eukaryota; kingdom Metazoa; phylum Arthropoda; class Arachnida; order Araneae; family Salticidae; genus Maratus; species Maratus speciosus. Next base: position 258,483,112 of record OZ010796.1, on the reverse strand, counting down.
ATCCAAAACAGTTATGCTTGGAAGTTTTTCACCCTCTTCAATTGCATTGATGAGTTTTCGAACGAGTTCTTTTCTGTATTCAACTTTAAAACTCCGAATAATCCCTTGATGTAACGGTTGAAGTTTTGAAGTTGTATTCGGAAGTAGAAATTTTACCGTAACGTTCTTTGTTGAAAGAAGATTCTTATGAGAGCTGCAGTTATCGATGAAGAGCAGAATTTTTTTGTTTTTCAAGCCCATCGATTTTTCGACTTTCTTTAACCACTCTCCAAAAATTTCGCTGGTCATCCAAGATTTTCTGTTTGCTTTATAGAGAATCGGAAATGATTTTACTTTTGCAAAACATCTTGGCTTTGCTGAACGGCAATCATTACTGGCGGAAGTTTTTCACTGCCATTTTGATTAGCAGCTAGAAATGCATTTAGTCTTACCTTACTTTGCTTGCCTCCTTTGCATTCATCTCCTTTAAAAATTGCTGTTTTGTTCGGCAAACATTGGAAAAAAAGGCCGGTTTCATCAGCATTAAAAATATCAGTTGGATCATATCCTTGCAACAAAGATGGAAGTGTTTTAAGCCAATCTTCGATAACACTTGTTGGTACAGACCACAAGTTTCTCCACAAAGTTTTCTGAATACAATGCCATGTCTCATTTTGAAGCTTTCAAGCCAGCCATTACTTGCTTTGAAGTCGCTAAGTCCCAGTTCTTTTGCAAAATCTTCAGCTTTTTTCTTAAGCATTAACCCACTGATAGGAACTCCTTCTCCACAGTATTGCTCAAACCATTTTTTAACACATTTGTCCACATCGGGAAAAGTGCAGGCACGGTTCTTTTTCATGGTTTTAGCGCTGTTTTCAAAGTTCTTCTAGATAGAATCTTTATTTTTTATGATGGTGGAAAGAGTACTGGGTGGAATTCCAAATTTCACAGCAACCATTCATCACAGACGGATTTTCCTTCAAAAAAGTCAATCTCCATCTTTTTTTCGATTGATAAAACGTTTAATTTTCTTTTTACACCTGACATTTTTAGCTCTAAATTAGTGAAATGTGTTGAAACGATTTTTTACTCGTTACTCATTTGGCTAAATGATTGTAGTAGCCTGCTTTTCTCTCTCTCCACGCAGCACGAGGAGAGGTTTTTCATTTCGACCAATAGCCTCGCACCGTGCCTTATTTCCCTTCGTTTCCTTCGGAGCGCTGGCTTTCGGTCACGTGTTATGCAGCCAAATCTGAGCTCTCCAGAACACGCAGAATTATTCTGGCACGCAAAATATTTGGCTATGTGTCGTAAAATTTAGCAAAGTTTATTTTTTTTAATTAACCTTCTGATCATTCGAGTCGCCAAGATATTTTCATGATTCCTTGAATATCTTCTAAAGGATCAAAAACTAAGAACGAGTTACCTTTTCGGAGAAAAATTAGAATATGGTTCCACACCTCTTTTCTCCAACCCCTACTCCCCCCCTCCCCTCAACTCCCTGCATCGTAGAATCTATCTTATAATTCCCGCGCTGTCCCTGAGCATTCCCTGCGGTGCGGAGAGTGGCGTATGTCCCCTAGGAATTTCACGGAAATGAGGACTAGCGAGTTACAAACGTTTATTGATGCTACGGTGGGATTGTTTGTTAATCATAAAAAAGATCGGATCTCGAATTGAAAAGTGGTGTTTCTTCCGAAAATTCGAGATAGGCAGGTTTGGAGAAAAAATAATTTGAGATAAGTTTGGAAAATACGTTGATTTTTGAATGAAAATACAGGGAAATTTGAAAATTTCGACATATACAGGTTTTCGAGATAGGCAGGTTTCGAGATAGACAGGTTTGACTGTATTTCCTTCGTGCGCGACGCAAAAGAAAAAAACTAAAATAACATACATTAAATCATCAAAGGCAGGTGCATTTAACTCTTCTGTTTTATTTTATATAACGGCTCTAATGTTATTGAAAAAAATAAATTGCATCTGCGAGAAACGGTTAAAAATCATAAACAGAAAATTACTGCATTAAATTAAAGAGGTTATTGAAAGAAAGAAAAAAACGAACAGATAAAATTCGATATGGATTTTAAGCATAGAATTAAATAATAAAATTTTAACATAACGAAGGGAGAAAACAACGCGTTTCAAAAGCCAAAGTAAATGATTTAAATTAATTTTAAAGAAAATGTGATATGTGAGAGAACTCTGTCACACACCGGTTCCAATCAGTTCGAATTAGAGGGCTCTACTGTATTTTCATAAAATGTACTTGTATATTGGTGCAGGCAGTACACAAGAGTTATTTATAAAGTTAGCATTGAATTATGGGTAGCTCTGGGTGTCGGATAAGTTTCCGACAATATTTCACTCGCTTAAATACAGGGAATCATGAGCAAATTTCATAATTATTGCTTTCAAATGCTTCAATGAATCACCACTTATTCATGACAGTACATTACACACTTAACCCTTTGGGGTTTGTAGTGTTTGCCTGAAGGTCTTAACCCCTTGCAGGCACATTTTTATTGAAGTTATTTATTTAACCCCCTCAGGGCTTTACTTGTGCAAGTCATTTCAGTAGTCTTTTCCAACCTTTATTTCGAAATTATTCCAAAACGGAACTTACAAAGAGTAATTTTCTGAATTCGCCTTTTTAAGCGAAATATTACTCGGAGGGGGCCATATGTACGTATGTCAGATTCTTTTTGGGACGGGGCAGCGATTGCCTATCTCCATTTTTTCTTAGCTGTCACCTGGGGGGCACCGGGGGGGGAGGGGGTGGTAATATTAAAATTTTATCATAGGGGGTCATGTGACATTTCGATAGTTAGGTCTTGATCTAAGCTCCACAACCCTATCGTTTCATTTTATAGTTCATTTTTTAGCCTCCAGGGGGCGTTTTTAGACTTTTTAGAAAGTGCTGGAAAACCCTCAAGTTTGGTATCCACTGAAAAGTCTTGACATAAGCTCTTCATTTATGATCTCATACCCTAGTTTAACTCATATTTTAGGCCCTAGAGGGCGCTTTAATGCGCATTTTCGGTCATTTTTCAAAATTCTTATAGAGAGTCGTACAGGAAGCCAGCATTTAACCTTCATCGATTAAATTTACCATTTCATATGCTATATGCCCTTTTGGTATTGTAAAGGACTCTTAAAGGGTTATCTTTTCAATTTCTTTTAAATTAGCTTTGAAACATGGCAAGTAACATATCAAATTAAAAGTCTCGTTGAGCACTCTTGATCTCTGACGTTATTTCCTCCCCCCTCACCTCCACCTCCCCCAATTCTATATTCTACCACTTTTGAATATCTATAATTTTTTTATTCCTGTTACCATCCCAGCAGCATCCATTGCAGCATGGACTCCTTTCAATCACAGGCAAGCCTTAAAATGTTTATTTACTTGGTAATATTCTCTGTCTGGTTTCACTTCAGTGAAAAACTGGAAAATTGCAAGACTGGTCTAAAGTTAATATTAGACATAATGTACAACCTATGGTAAATGGCGTAACTATCAAATGTGAAAAATATTGGCAGGACATAGAACATATCATTGGTTAAGTATGGTGGAGAGAAACAGGAAACTTGAATAAACTTGTTAACAATGTGTACATAAATGTATATAAAGTTTAAATGTATAATACTTAAACATAACCAAGAGAAAAATGTGTGTAAATGGCACATCGAGAGCGACGAGTTATATGAGCATTGAAATTCAAAATTTTTTCTTCTGGTCAGTTTTCTTCAAAATTATGTCCCTTAGCTTTGTGTAACTTATCTTCCAAAGCCTCTATCTCTTTCTTTCCCCCTCAAGATTACTAAAAACCCCTCGCTGTCCGAACATTAAATTTTTATCTTAGTCATTTACGGTGATCTAGGTCACTGATTTTTGCTTTAAACTCTTCTATATTCCCTATCCTTTAAAAATCATGGTTGGGTCCTGGTGATGCCTGGGCCTTAATTGAAATAGTGAATTAATTACAATAAGTGAGAACGCTGTGCAAATAGTATAATCGGGACAGAAAATGTCACACTATAGGAATATTACTATTTGCTAGAAGACATAAGTGGATAGAGAAAATCAGAAGTTTTTTTATCTACCGATATTATAAAAACATTCATAGTGAAGCCGGGCGATCTGCGAGATGAAAAAGAGTTGCAGTCGCAAAGGAATGATTCCTCTGTCATAACGGAGTCAGATGGAGACGGGATGAAGTCGAATGAAAAAGAACCACAGCTACCACAGCGAGCAAACAAAAAACGGAGATGAGCTGCTGCCATTTGACGCCGAAACAGCATCATGAATGAAGGTACCGGTTTTAATGGATCAGATGCTGAGACATCTAAAGAACCACGAAAGAGGAAGTAATGAAAACGCATAAAATACAGAAAGTTTTTGGAGGAGAAAGCGGTGGAATTAGAGAAAGAAAGCGCAAGACAACACGACAAGGCTGAGAAGTAAGAACACCAAGAACGAGACACGTTATCGAAAATGGCAGACCAGGTACTAGATCTCATACACCAACTACAAACGCAGTTTGTGACAAACAAAGAAGTAAAGATAAAGAATACCATGGCATCAGTAATCAAAAACTTTAAGCAGCTCAAACAACAGACAGAAGAAAAAGATCGCTTAACAACGAAACTCAGAGAAAGAATTAAATTCAAAGAAGAGTTAATCAAACAGACAAAACAAGATGAAATCGAAAGAGAAGATCAATTGATCAACGATACGAACAAAATCATACAATAGAACCATGAACAAATTGAAAAAAGACTCGTCGAACATGTTACCACTCTTCAGGTTGAAAATCGAAAGGACTCAATTGACCATAGAGAGGGAGAAACAGCAATAGAAAATAATCAACCAACATATGCAGAAATGACAAATTTTCCACCGCTCCCACAAGAAAGACTGACACTAATACTAACAACAAAAGACAAGGAAACAAAAATGCCAATAATAAAGAAAGTTCTCAATTCTATGAATAAGGCTGAATTACCACCAGTAGACTGACAAACAACTAAGCAAAATAAAATATTAATAACACGTAAAAACAAATTTGACATAGAACAGGTGAAAGATAAAATCCGCACTACAGAAGATATGGCAGAAAAACTGGATATTAAAGAACCAAACCCGAAAACAGCCCGAGTGATAGTCTTTGGAGCCCCAGAGGCCCCAGTAGCACACGGAAAACGTCGAAAGTGAAGCAGATAGTTCACAGGACAACTTAGAAGAGGAACAAGAATTATATGAAAAACAAGTACTCTATCCGGCTGTGGAAAGGACTTTGAGGAAGAAGGTGCAATATAAGTTGATAAGAGTATTGAGAGGAAGAGAGGGCGAGGAGATCTCGCACTTGGTGTTGCAGCTACTGGAGAAAGATGCACTGCAACTAATGGCAGGAAAATTGTGCATAGGATTTAACCGGTGCACGGTTTGACGGTATGTGTTCATTCAAAGGTGTTTTCACTGTCAGCAAATAGGGCATCGGTAAGAGTTTGCCAGAATACAGAGGCCTGCGCTAAATGTGGCAAAGGCCACAACATAAAGGATTGTACTTCAAAAAAAGAAGAGTGTGTTAACTGAATTTGGCTATCATACAAAAGATTCAAAAACCGCACAAATCAAATTGCATTTAAAGAGTCACAAATATTGTAAGTTTGAGTAGTCCAAACTAGGTTTGGATGACACAAGTAAGAGGTTAATAAACAAATATTATATACAAAATATCAAAACATGTATGTTATATATATACATATATCGTTCACTTGGAAGAATAGTGCCACAACACAAAATTTTCTGTTTTTTTTTTTTTTTTTTTTTTTTTTTTTTTTTTTTTTTTTTTCTAAAACAGATTGTCAAATTACGAATATTTTATCGAGAAATAATTTCTTAATTTCAGTTTGAATATTTACCACTGTGCAACAGTCGTGGAAGTCTTACAGTGCATACAACATAATGTTATAGGTGAACTTCAAATACCCCTTTTATAAAATTCCAGTATTGTAGAAGTCTTCATCCAAGGAAACGAAATCACACTCTTTCTTTCAACCCAACGTTAATCGCACTTGTATCTTCGTGATATTAGGTTGAGCAAAAAGTTCTGGGAAATTTTTATTCTAATAGTTACCAGAATTTGTATTGTATATAGGAGCAGTAGTGGTATATCCATAGGAGTTCAAGAATTTCGGCTCCAAAATACTTATTGAACAGTATGATTTGCGTGTGTGATCCGGCATTATTGGAGAAAAGGTCTTACGAGTCTGAAAGCCGTGGATCAGATTAATGAGGGTAAAGATGCTGGTACGGCGACAAACTTCGTATTTCCAGCAAATCCGGAATCTGGCAGAACGATGGCATAGAAAGTCGTGGACTATGATGGTCTCTACTTTGAAGAATAGTCCTTGTTGCTTTTGTTGTTAATTTGCGCATAACAACGCAATTTTCACAAATTTCCGAGAACTTTTTTCTCAACCTAGTACAAGTCGCCAAGTTTTGAATTCATTAACTGGTTCGAGAGCAATTGCCACGGTTGAAAAATCGATACCGGTGGGAGGAAAGGAACCACAGGTTCCGAATCTACTTTGTTCAAAACTTACAAGAGATATACGTTGGCTGGTATAGTGATAGACATACGACTGACGCAGGCTTAAAATAATTCAATTACAAAAACATGAATTTTGAATTTTGACCACTAAAATCCTTGGTAAAAATTCATGCGAAAAGTACAGTAACTCAACTTTATATTTTGCTCCCTAGACTGTATAATGTGTCACTTTACATATTACAAATGAAATCATATTATGTACTGCAAAGTGACACATTTTCAGTTTCAGCTAAATGTGGTATAGCGATTGTGTCTGAAATCTGGAATCGAAACATTTAAGGTTACATTTAATCGTTACATTTTGGGTGATGACACTTTTTTATATAAAATATGAAGTACCGACGAGCAGTGTTTTGAGTTAATCCTTAACTGCTGTAACAAAAATTGTCGCATAATTACTGTGAGCGGCTTGTGAGACCGCTTAATCTAAAGGTGAATAAAAGGCTACATTAACTCATACAGTACTATTTCTGTACTAAACTTTATGTACATCACTATTATACTTAAAATTCATCTATTCAGAAGTCCTTAGTGATAGTACTAGAGTCTAAAAGAAACAAAATTTAACCAGTATCTTTCGTAAAACTGAAAATTACAAGTTAAACTGCGAAAATTGAAAAAAGCAGCGGTCTGTGATACCGCTAACATCAATTAAGGGTTAAGACAGTTTTGCTTGATCCAAATATAACAGAAATTTTGTTTTGTTTAGATATGCAGTTTAGTCATCAAGATAATTATAAAGACTTTGTTACGTATTTGTTATATTTGAATTATTTTACTTTGACATGCATCAAAAACGTCTCTACTCAAAAAGGGACTTTTTCAAAGATCATGTCTAAAGGCAAAAATGAAACTTTACTCTTACAAATAAATAAAAATAAGAACGGCTACACTGTAAAAAAAATTCCGCAACGTTCCTGGGAAAAAATGGGCAGCTGAGTTGCCCATTATTTCCAAGAAACATTTCTTGAAAATGACTGGAACTTTACTGTATATGTTAAAAACTTTCTACAGAAATGCCAGTAAGTTTCCTGCGAAATACCAGGAATATTTCTGTTGACAGCAAAACATTACTGACATTTCACAGCATGCGGGATCCGCAGACGATTTTTACATTTCCAGTTGACAATTTTCGCTTTATTATCATTATTTGTTAGAATGAAAAAATATTTTTAAATTGACATCAAAATTATTATTTATAATTTACACGAAAAAATAAATTTTCAGTTAAAATTCAATAAAGTAAATATATATATGATATATTGTTTCTGAACTTTGCTTAAAATATATAAATGTAAATAATAATTAGAAAAAAAATCTAGACATAAAATATTTTGGATTTTCGTTAGTAATTATGTTAGTTTACAAGTTAGATAAAATACATATAAATTTTCATGAAAAAAAAAAACCCTAAACATAATTGTATATTTTTTCCGAAAATAAAAAAAAATTCAAATTTGCAGCAATTCAAAGTGTCAAATATATATCAAATTTAAATCAAATTGTAATAAAGTGTTAAAATATAAAATTAATTAAAAAAGAAAAAAAAAGTCCAGAGGTAGCATCGAACTCGGGCCGTACGGGTGGCGTGCGAGCTTTCTGCGTCCACACCACGAAAGACACGTTGAGAGCTGCAAACTAATGGGTATTTGAAGCGTATGCTAAACCTCGGCATCTAATTTCTGAAAATCTAAGACCCATTTGAAGAAATCCTTTCACAAGAATAATTAGAGATAAGAACTCTAAAACATACTTTAAATTAATCAAAATCGGTGAGAATCATGTTTGATGGTCCCCTGGTTAATGGAGATCCAAATAATAGGTGTATTTTTTTTTACACGGTCTGCTCCTTAAACATTCCACAGACAAGTACGAGAGATAATCTCTTAGCGATGTCACGGAGGTATTGTATTTTCATCTGAATTGTCTTGACAATAGAGACGTAAAGGATTATGTCGTCTATTGATTTATTTGCATCCCATATTGATTTTTTTACATTCATTTAAGGAATTCTTTTTCGACACTCGCGCGCGAGCAACGGATTATAGCAAAAAAATAATAAATGGCGGCCGCAGCGTTTTGCTGTTTCCAACTTTTGTTCAGGAACGTTTCAGACAAGAAAACCAGAATTTCACAGGAAAGAGCTAAATTATTCTAAAAACCTGAGAAAAGGCGAAACGTTCCTGGATTTTACATGGAACGTTACCATTTTTTTTTACAGTGTAATCAGTGTATACAATAAATTTAAAAATCTACAATTAAAATAACACAGTAATAAGATAAAAATATATTCCAACAGTTTCGAACAATAAAAAACTTGTTCATCGTCAGGGAAATCTCCAGGAGGAACCAAAACGTTATAATATCTACATTACACAATTTTCAAAAACGAATACGTGTATTCGTTGATGAGTATTCGTTTTTGAAAATTGTGTGATGTAGATATTATAACGTGTTGGTTCTTCCTGGATATTTCCCTGACGATGAACAAGTTTTTTGTTGTTTGAAACTCTTGGAATATATTTGTATTTTATTACTGTGAGTAGTATGTTATGTTAATTGTAGATTTTTAAATTTATTGAATACACTGGTTAGCCGTTCTTATTTTTATTTATCGTAACACAGTGTAATGAGTCCTTTTAGTAGTAGTATTTATTCTTACATTTTATAGTCTTTTCTTTTTAACAATATTGTTTTTTACAAATTCATTTTTACTGAATCTGTTAAAATGGTTTTTGCCTTTTCTGAAAAACTCATTTTTTTTAGTTACGTCAATTTAGAAATAAGTGTGCGATATAATATCTATATAATTATCCAAATATTTAGTCATTCAAATAAATCCCAATCGCAACAGGTGTGCTTTTCTGTAAACAGGGAAAGTGCGTCTTCGACTACAACAATGATATTTAATACATTAATATGCTGGAAAGATTTTATCTTTTATGACAACTGTTTTTATACACTAAAAATTTTTATACAAACAATACAATAAAATATCTAAAAGCAAACATCTAAAACAATTAATCACACATTAATTGGAGCATCTGAAGAGATGTTAAAATGGTTTTTGCCTTTTCTGAAAAACTCATTTTTTTTTTTTTTTTTTTTTAGTTACGTCAGTTTAGAAATAAGTGTGCGATATAATATCTATATAATTATCAAATATTTAGTCATTCAAATAAATCCCAATCTCAACAGGTGTGCTTTTCTGTAAACAGGGAAAATGTGTCTTCGACTACAACAATGATATTTAATACATTAATATGCTGGAAAAGATCTTATCTTTTATGACAACTGTTTTTATACACTAAAAATTTTTATACAAACAATACAATAAAATATCTAAAAGCAAACATCTAAAACAATTAATCACACATTAATTGGAGCATCTGAAGAGATATTATTTTAACTTAAATAACAATAGCAAACTACTTAATATCATTGAAATTTATATTGAGAATTATTTAAATCAGTAAAATTAAGATTTATTTTAAAATCCTTGTTTTCTTTTTTAACACTTTTCAACATTGTTGGAAAATGTTTATGAATTTGGTTTGTGTGTCTGTCTGCTTGTACTCTAACTCGCTCAAATATGATCAGATTGCAGTGTAACTGGTATATGTTATTGAGGTTTAATATAGCGTGTTACGTATTGACAACGAAGCGTGTATCATGCATAGATAATTTAGAAGGCCACTTTAAATATTCCGTTACATTACGGTCTTTGGGAAAAACCGTCTGCAGTATACTTAAAAATAATATTACACCATTTCAAACATTGAATATATATATACCTGATGAGTTCTGTCCAAGTAAATTAAATTATGAATAAAAGTAACATGATACAATGCTTAGCATGCTTCCCCAAACATAAATTTTAAGGGAAACATAGTCGCCAAGGGCGGCCAGCTCTTTAAAATACATTTTTGAAATCAAATACACTTATATTGGTTATATTATTATTTAAAAGCAAATACACTTATATTGGTTATATTATATCAAATACAGTTATATTGGTTCAAATATTCTTTAAAATACATTTTTGTAATGAGAAATAGGTGTATCTTTTGTAAAGTAAGTTTGCAATAAACTAAAAATCATTTAACTGATATATAAAAACGAAATAAAAACAAAATTCACCGGGTTTTATTGCCGATGATATTCTTGACGTAGTTGGTATTTTAATAAATTTTTTTTTTCTTTCACTATGAGAAAATGGCAACAAAAATATACAGTAATATGCTATTTTCCCTTTACATCCCACAGAAACTCAAGTTACCACCATTAGAGAAATAGAATTAAAAACTAGAAAAAAATTAATGTCTCAAAAATAAACTGAGATAAAACTTTCAAACAAAATGCATTTAAAAGTACATTTTCTCCACTATACGATGGTTTAAAGATTTAAAATATGCGATGTCTAGAAGTTTAAAAATTTGCAGTAACAAAAATTGCAAAACCGAAATTACATCGGAAAGTGTTGCCATTCGCAAAATTACGTCAGCGTTACGCACAGATATGTTTGTCCTTTGTAATATAAATAATTAGCTACCTTTTACTAAGCAAATTTATATAAATAAATGCTGTAAAATTGTAAACAAATGAATTTTTTTATGCGGCGAAAAAATTAATAATGAATGTTGATTTTTCACAGATTGGCGCCAAAGCTATATTAAAAATTCAGAAAGGAAAAATATTCCATGAAACTGTATTCCTTCCGAATGAAAAATTTTGTATTTGTGTTTGGTAAAAACAAAGTTTTAAAAATTTTATTTGATAAAGGTAGTAAATGTACTACATTTTTTTACAACTTAACAATTTATTAAAAACTAGCAACATAAACAAACGGCATTGTGTTATTCCGGAATATGTAGGCTACATTCCGGAAATGCCTCTTCCGTTTGGAAGGAAATGTTGCCTATTATATCTAATGTGACCTTAATGGTCAGCGCTAAATCGCACAACGCTTAGAGGCCTACCACGAACAGATCGAATTCTCCCCTTTCTCGTAAAATCTTCTGCATTTCCCGATGTGACGTTGCATTCCGATGACCCTGAAATAAATGCTACCACGACACAATCGAGAACGTCTTCCATCGTATTACTCACGGTAAGTAAAACACTCGGTAGGGTTCTCGCGCAAGTTTCGTTTTCTCCTATGACGTCACTGGAACCCATCTCCAATCTTGGATAACGTATTTTTTCGCTTTGCATAAAGCTTTCCGTTCATAAAAAAGTATTATATACTTATTTAAGATCCTGTGAAAGATATTTGGAACATCTACTAACTGAACATTTTCAAATTAGAGTTAATATATTTATGTTTTTATCATTTAGAATATTTTAAAGGATCAATCTTCTGTTTATTAGTTTTTGGGAGTATTAACTTTCGACACATCATTAATAATTTATTTAAACACGTTTGCGCAAAAAGCAAAAGTTTCCCTACTTTCTCGGTTCTATTTCATTATTTTAGATAAACCTTTTCAATATAATGTTTTACAATTTAGCTTTAATTCAAAATACTTTGAGAAAAATCGGAAAAATTTCGCTTAAATTCCTAAATCTTTGAGAAAAATGCGCTTATAATTATTATGTTATATATTTTCAAATATATTTATTATTTATTCATAAATTAATAGGTATTGTGAAATTTTATATATTTATATATTTACAAACTCGTGATTTAACATTCTAAAAACACAGAACTGATGTAATAACGTTTTTCAAAGTTATAATTTTTCGAAACATTACAGTATACTTTATTCAAATATATATATTATTTATTCATAAATTAATATGTATTATGAAATTTTATATATTTACAAACTCTTGAATTAACATTCTAAAAACACAGAACTCATGTAATAACATTTTTCAAAGTTATAAAGTTATAATTTTTCAAAACATTACAGTATACTTTAATACTATATTTACTATATACTTACAACACAATTTAAAAAATACTATACAATTTTCAAAGCAACTTTGGATAAATATAAGAAAAGCTTTTTTTTTTTTTTTTTTTTTTTTTGGAATCCATAAATATTTTAAAGAAAAAAAAAGTAACAATTTTTTAAACAATAGCAATAAACTTTAGATAATTTTTAGAAACCTCTCCCTAAATTTGTTTACATGCACTAATACAGAAATTTAAATTATAAAATTATTGAAAATTATTAGAATAGTCTTTATAGAGAGCATAAACGTCAAATTATTAAAAATATATATATTTTTTTTTTCAACTGTTGCTCTAAATTACATGCTTCAGTATAAAGAAAGTAAAAATATCAGTTAAAAAGAAATAGTTGTGCTACTATTTCATTGATAAAAATTTGCCACTCACCATAATGAATTATTATTGCACTTTAGATAATTTCTTAGATTTTTTTTTCTTGATTCATCAGAACTGGAGAATTTATAATGTCTCTTTAGTGATCTCTTTTTATTGAGCGATTTTAATCTGATGAAAGTTCTTGTACGAACATAGCATGAAATTGGAAAATCATCTATTTCGGAAAATAAGTTTTTTAAAATGTTTGTCAATTTTCTCATCACGCCACATTCTTTTCTTAAATCGTTACCGTGGAATTTTTGAAATTCCTCTTCCATTTTAAAAACAATTTGAAGACATTTTTCTGTCGGTTCCATTACATATCCTCTTGAAATTGAAGAGAGCCAGTCCTTATTCGGAGTTGGTAATTGATTGGTTGGATTACCATATTCGAATATTTTAGGAATATTTTTCTTTTTGATTCTAAAGGCGATGTATCCTGCCAACATTTTTATTAAATCTGGGTTTTCTCCTGATGATGGATAAATATGATTTTCATTATTATTAGTTCTCGATTCGTAAACGTCTAATAATGAATCATCTTCACCTGACATGTCATCTTCCAAGGCGCTTACTGCTGATTGTTCTTCATGTTCATTAGGATCATCATTTTCTAAATTTAATATAATGTCGGCACTTAATGTGGTCGTATCTTCTTCCTCAGAACAATTTCCATTAGAAATGATAGCTTTTGAGCTTCGACTCAGAAGCAGAAACTTTATTCTTTGGCTGACAGCTGTTGGTAAAGGATGATCATAAAATTTACCAAAACCTCTTATAAAAGAAAAAAAGGATTCCAAAACATCTTGGTTGCATCTTGAAGCCATGAGATATGAATAACTTTCAGATTTTAATTCTGCATATAGTCCTTGAAGGCTACAAATTGAAATCAAAAGGCCTTTCTGGAATGGCAGCAAGTTTTTTTTTTTTCCAATGACACGAATAGATGCGCATAGATCATATAATTTTTTTAAAGCTATATTCTGCTCATTTATATTTGTTCCATATGCACTTTTTAGTTTATTGGTGCGGTGATCAGTGGCGTAGCTAGAGCATTTCGTTTGGGGGGGTGTGGAGATCGAATTTACCGAATGTTAATAGTAAATTTTGTATTTTTTTTTTGTATTTATTTGTATTTTATATTTTTTCGCATTATTTTCTTTTGGGCGAGAGGGGGGGGGGGGTGTTAGACATCTATTTATTATTTCAGCAATATATAAATAAACAGACCAAAAAATTTTAACAAAAAACTAAATAATTTCAACCGTTTAAAATTTTACAAACTCGGGGGAGCGAGGGTAGTAGAAATTATGAATGGAGGGAGTGAAGTAGATAAATGATGATTTATTTATCGTATTGCAGAATTACGAATAAAGCAGAGGAAAAAAGTTTATGAGGAAAACTTTTTTGTGGTATTTAGATACGTGTATTTATATGTATATGTATGTACACTTACAGTACTTTTTCAGTTGTTTTTATTCAAGTAAGTAATGCAAAATTCACAGGAGATTTTCTTATTTTAATTCGCTAAATTTTGTGAAGTGCACAAGACAAGAAATCCAATTTTGGGGTTGCATACACACCACCTCACCACGTTATATAAAAAAAAAAAAATCACCTCATCACTTAAGGTTTAAGCTTTTCGTGCTCGATACTCCAGTGAGAGGGTAAGGGACAATGGTGAAAGCAGTAATTTGGGGGGAGGTGTAAAAAGATTTAGATTGATTATTTATTATTACAATAAAAATAAATTCGACAGCAAATATTTAAAAAATAATTCTTTTTTTTTTTTTTTTTACTTATAACTCAAAGTTTGAAATTCGCAATACTTTTTAAATTTTAAGTTAGAAGTCTGCACGGGTAGAAATTTTCAGGCCCGGGCCAGGCCAACACCCACTTGACATACCCACTTGTACAATATCAAGTGGGTGTTGGCCAGGCCGGCCCATAGAAAAAAATTCGCCCCGGCCCATTATGAAAGGTAGGCCTGAACTCGGCCAGACCTGTCGAAAAAAATTATTGGCCTGGCCTGGCCTGGCCCGGCCCGGCGTTATAGCAGCTAGAAGTTCAGCCTGAGACCATCCTGGCCCGGAAAAAAATGAAAATCTTGACCCGAGCCTGGTACGGCCCGAGTGAATTTTTACAAAACATTGATTTTTACGTCGATTTGGTTAAAAATTTGTCTATACGAGGAATTCTGATCAAAAATACTTAATCTTAGCTTTTTTCTTTCTTTCTTTCTTTCTTTCTTTTTTTTTTTTTTTTTTTTGTAATCTTCATTTTTATAAAAATGCCGTAGGCTGCGATATTTATTTTTTTTTAAATAAATCTCTATTTGTTATATTCAAATGTTCCGATTATCATTAATTTTGTTAATCCATATTGCATGTATTGGAGACTTAAAAATCTAAAAAATGCTATACAGTAAAATCTTCTAAGACGGAATCGCACAGTAAAGTAAAAAAATGCAAAATAGGCAAGTTCCCTGCTTAATAGGTGTAAATGTATTATATACTCTTCTCTCACATATTATTATATTAATTTTGCATGGATCAACACATTTTTCAGTTTAAAACAGGAATCCGTCATAGGCAGGTTTTTTTCACACGTGTTACGATATTTTAATTTAGCTGTATTTTGCTACCAAGCCACGCTGAGACAGCGATTTTCATACGGTTTGGGTGAAAACCGGGACTGAAAATTTTGGCCCGTGAAGACTTGGAAGAATTAAACCAGTCCCGGCTTGGTACCGAAAACATTAATTAAGCCTGGTCAGGCATAATTTATGTTTTGCCAAAATGGTGGCAAAGCTGACGTTTGTAACAGATTTTTTTTAAAACGTGACAATCGGCAAACGATCTTATGAGGTAGCAATTGATTATAACTTTATATGTAATACATTTATCAGAAAAATTAAAAAGGCTATTTAATTTCAAAGCACTTCATGCCTCATGCCTGCTGATTTCATGTTTCTGGATTAAAAAAAAAAAATGTCTACTTAAATGTGTCAGAAAATTTAACATTCCTGAGAGGAGTAAAAATATTTTTTAAGAACAAGAGTTTTTTTTCTTTTTTTTTTTTCATAAACGTGGCATTTAATTCGAAGTTAGAAAATTCTTTAGTTATTTCAAATCTTAATCCGTGTATGGTATATTTTATAATTTTGATCATATGTGTCAGAAAAATGCACAGTATAAGAATAGGAGGATTTGGATTTTTTTTTTCTTTTCTTTTATTTATTTCTCTTTTTCCATAAATATTTATCCAAGTAAAAAGTAAGATAAAATAAGAAAATTAATAAAAATTAACTAAAAAATATGTGAGAATAGGTTAATTAGTAGTTTTTATTTTCTCTGGTAATTAGAATAAGGATAATTGTTGTAGATTGCTTCAATGAGAAAATTTCAACTCTCTGTCCCCCAAAGCAGATCAAAGGACCAAAACAAACTACAGAGGACGACGGAAACATTTAGTAGACAATGTTGCATAAAGCCGGACAAAAGAATTTTTTTACTTGGAACTTTTTTACAGAACGTTTTTACTTGGATAAATATTTATAGAAAAAAGAGAAATAAATGAAATGAAATAAAAAATAAAATCCAAATCCTCCTATTCTTATATTGTGCATTTTTCTGTCACATATGATGAAAATTATAAAATATACCATACACGGATTAAGATTTGAAATAACTAAAGATTTTTCTAACTTCGAATTAAATGCCACGTTTAAGAAAAAAAAAAAAAAACCTCTTGTTCTTTAAAAATATTTTTACTCCTCTCAGGAATGTTAAATTTTCTGACACATTTAAGTACAATTTTTTTAATCCAGAAGCATGAAATCAGCAGGCATGAGGCATGAAGTGCTTTGAAATCAAATAGCACTTTTAAAATTTCTGATAAATGTATTACACATTAAGTTATAATTAATTGCTACCTCATAATGATCTTTTGCCGATTGTCACATTTTAAAAAAATCTGTTCTAAACGTCAATTTTGGCACCATTTTCTGAAAGACCAGTTACCTTTATAGGAAAAAAGAGAAACGCGATTCGTTTACGAATAAAAAAGAATATCTGCAAATTTCGTGCATTTAAAAATGAAAATTTCTTCACGAAAGTGTAAAAAAGATGCAAGTTACGATTTCAGAATAGCTTTAAATAGTTTTTAAAAACCACAAAATGTGGCTAATCAAAGGTGCACTTTATTTGTAGGGTATTTTTTCTGTTGAATTTTTAAGCTGGAACTCGTAACATAGAAAATTATCAGAATTGAAATAGTCAAATATCATGTTGAGCAATTGATCATAAGTATAAAAAAAAATTAAATATTGTTATTTTAATTTACAATGATAAAAAAAAAAGTGTTGAACACAAAAAGATTTTTTTTTTTCGATGGAGAAGGGGAAGGGGAGAGAGGGTAGACAGTGTGGAAAATTATTTTATTTCTGCAAAATTACTTTGCTTGCATTTTTTTGTGAGTTGTAGCGTTGATTCTGTTACATGGATTAGCCTGATTCAAGTCAAAGGATTTTTTTAAATTAATTTAAATTAACTTTGCGATCCCTTCATTTCTGAAAACAAAGAAAAAAATTGCTTTCAGTTTTTACAGAAGAAAGTAAATGTATGTCTCAGTATCTCTGTGTAAGTAGTCTCTGTGTAAGTAGAAGAAAGATTAATGGTTATCATCAATGCACTTGTCTTTATGTATCAATACAACTGATGATTTTTAAAAAGTTCAAAAACATAAATAAAAAATATCTTTTCGAACTGAATGACAAGAACCAGTGTTGCAGTCGTAAAAAAACAAAGCGTATACGCTAAAGTCATGAACATTCATGGATACAGTATATGCTAATGCTTTATTTAAGAAGCAGAGGGTATGCGGCGCTTTTTAAAAAAATCCAGAGAGAGGGTATACGGCGTATATCTCCGTATACCCCCCACTACCCCGTGACAAGAACAGATCCAGATCTTAAAAGTTGTCGGTTTATATTAAATTACAAAGGAAAAAATCCAATATTTTATAGTTCTCTATCTTATTATTATTGAACTGAAAACTTTTGAAGTGAAAACTTCTTTAGGCGCGTTGAGCTTTTTTTTTGAGATGGAGAAAAACCACTGATTTGGAGACACTGTTACGTAACCGACATGCTAGCATTTTGGCACATAGACGCTAGCGCGCCAAGCGGTGAATGACAGGAACTTTTCCCTCTTCAGCTCAATCCGCAAAAGAAGAACGAAGCTAAAACTCACTTTTTCTCCCGGCGTTCACACAGGAACACACGCAAAATTTACATTTTCGTTGCAGTACGCTGTTGTGTTTATTGTTAAAGACAAATACTTGATACTTTCATTATTGAAGTGAAAGCTTCTTTGGCGCGTTTGGCATTTTTTGAGATGGGAAAAACCATTGAACTCGTGATACTGTTATTGTAACCGACACCTCTGTATATAAGTATGTACATGTATTGTGCATAGTTCGGTATGAGGAGGGCGGGCAATTAATTGTTATTGATTGCTTAATCAATAACAACAATTTACAGGCAAGCGCGCCGCATGCTTACCTGTGCGCTATTGGTTCCCGAAATACACGTACAAGAGTTAGAAAAAGGAAATCTCATTAAAATCATCTCATGTAAAAATTAGCCAAGTCTCGTGACTCTTGCTAAAATAAAACTACCTTGATCTAGCAAAGTAAAATTATCTTTATTCAGCAGTTGTTATTTATGTCAATAGTTGGCGGCAAAAGTGAACTATTCGATCAAATATCGAGTAAGTTTAGCAGAAAAACTCTCTTGTTTTTAAAATTCGTGTTATTTTTGCGTTATGGTGTATGTCTGTGGTGTATGTTATTGTATAATAATGAATAAAAAAACACTACATTTAAAAGTATTTCCTGCACAATAAAACATTTCCTGACGATTAAAAAAACACACACGTAATTGTTGAAGTTTTCACTTCTATTGGCACTCCCGAAGTGCCACTGTTTTTTTTTTTTTAAAAAGCGGTTCGCGAGCTTCCCACTGAGCAACGCAAAATTTTCTGACACATTTTCTGTCTCATTTTTAAGCATATTGGCAGGCCTCACTGTTGAAGCGGAATACAATGGAAACTAGTTTTACATTTTTTGACAAAATTATTTATCGCGTTATAAGCGATTGTGGTTGCATGACAAGTTTTTTGCCTTTCTCGAGCTGCCGTGTGTGGAATTCGGTTCAAAACGCCAACTTTGACAATATTTTCCGAAAAATCTTTTGTGTTTACCAAAAAATGGAAAACGTCTTTCGACTACATAGTTTCTGAATAACAACACCTGCCAATTTCCGAACAAAAATGAATTCAATAATGTCTCAGAAAGTAGCTCTTTAGATTTGAGAACACCCTTTAGGATTTCTTTCCCGTATTTTATTTTAAATATTTTTTTCAAGAAACTTTTAGTTTTTCGAAGATACAATATACCATTATATATAGTAGCTAATAGGGATGTACCGAATATTCGGTATCTATTCTGTATTCGGTCTTTTCGGCCATGTTACCGAATATTCGGCCTAACCGAATTAAAACATTTTTAAAAATCTTACACAATTTCTACTTTTAACTGTCAACTTATAAAGATATTCATAATAATTAGAAACAGAATAATGTTTAAGTAAAAGAGAATTTTTTTACATTATTTGCTTTTTGTAAAGTATTACTTAAGAAAATTAACCATTAATGGGGATTTTCATAGGAATTAACAATGTAAAAATGCAAGTTCCTGAACCTTTTCTAGTAAATAATGTGTTTCTTGCTTTTTCACAAAAAAGGGCGCTTCTAATCAAAACAGGAAAACTTTCAGTGTTGATAATACACATCAAGAAAGACAATTTTTGCTCAGAAAACAATAATCGCAATCCACTTATTCAGTTATAAATAAAGTGTATCTCATCTCATTCGAGGTCAAACTTAGATTTTCATTTGTTAACCCTAACGAAGATATCATAGCTATATTTTTAACAAATTACTTCGATTTCTGTAAAATATAATATCATGGTGAGAAGTGCTGGAAATTGCCACTTTTCATATTTAAACAACTATGAGGTAGCCATTCCTTTATTCAGAATGCAATTTATAGTATTTATACTGTGTCACTGGCTAAAATCCAGTCATTTTCAATGATATCATCACATTTAATACAAACTAAATTAATATGAAACAAATCTTGCTAAAATATCTTCATTTACTGATAAAGTTGTGAACGAAAATTCAGTTTCGGCTTGTAGTTACACACCCAGAATTTTTGACTGAATATATTGCAATTTTGATGGAATAAATGGAGTGAGGTGTTGTTTCTTGTTCCAAAAATTTTTGTCTTGACCACATTATCTCCGTTGAAAGTTTGTTACAATTGTTTTAGGAACAATGTGTATGTTTACAATCTCTGAAAATAATCGCCCATTCGAAAAACTGATCTAAGATGCATTTAAAAACGTCCTTGCTAAATCAAAGGCAGTAGAAAAGTTATTTTTGCTGAGTTGTTTGTTTTAGAATTAAAAAAAAAATTATTCACTTGGTTTAATTCACCAGAAGAAGTTATGAAATATCAAACTTTTTTAATTAATAAAATTTTAAAATTCTCTTTCTAAATAACTCGAAGCAGATTTATTTCATGTATAAAGTTTACTTGTAAAAAGTTCTTGTTTATCAATATGTAAGTTTCTGCATTAAATATTATGTAAAATTATTTTAAAATTTAACATTTTAATGCCTTTAATCTTTGAAATATAAAAGTATTCGACAAGCCGAGTACTTGGTATTTGGCCGAATATTCGGTATTCAGCCTAACAGTTAATTCGGCATACGGTTCGCCTGTAGGCCGAATATTCGGTAGAAGAGTTATTTTCGCTGAGTTGTTTGTTTTAGAATTTAAAAAAAAATTGTTCATTTGGTTTAACCCCTTAACGGTCACATTAAATTACGTTTTAAAAATTCAAATTGCTTATTGGCACCACTTTTTTAAATAGAAATATTCACTTTACTTAATGACAGATAAAATGATACCATAATAAATCCAATTACACTATTTTATAAAACTGGTGGGAATCACACATATTTGACTACTATGAATAAAAGACACAGCCCGTGAATATGACGGGAGCGAGAATTAAGGGGTTAATTCACCAAAAGAAGTCATGAAATATGAAACTATTTAATTAATAAAATTTTAAAATATTCGACCAGCCGAATATTTGGTATTTGGCCGAATAGTTACTACTCGGCTGGCCAAATATTCTGTATTCGGCCTAGCAGTTAATTCGGCTAGCCGAATATTCGGTATACGGTTCGCCTGTAGGCCGAATATTCGGTAGAAAAGTTATTTTCGCTGAGATGTTTGTTTTAGAATTAAAAAAATATATATTCACTTGGTTTAATTCACCAGAAGAACCCTTGAAATATGAAATTTTTTAATTAATAAAATTTTAAAATATTCGACCAGCCGAATATTTGGTATTTGGCCGAATAGTTACTACTCGGCTAGCCGAATATTCGGCATTCGGTTCGCCTGTAGGCCGAATATTCGGTATTCGGTCAAAATCACTATTCGGAACATCCTTAGTAGCTGATGTAATTTTATTACACCGTTTTAATTTTCTTTGATAAGAAAAAATTCCTGGTTCTCTCTTATTTTTTGCTTTGAAAAACAGATAATACAACAGTAAACATTTGGCGACATCCTGCAGGGGTGATTGTGACTCAGAGTGAAAAACCCTGAAAATTAATCGATACAAAGTGAAAAACCCTGAAAATTATCGATGCAAAATATACCAATATCAATTTACATAACAACTGATGCTGCAACAGCATGACAATCAAATGACATATTTCTGCTATTGTTTGAAATATACAATTGCAGAAAAACATAATTTGGTAAACTTATGTTAATTTCACTGAAAGCTAAATGACTTCATCAAATGGAGAGTGCAATTTATCTTGTTATAGACAAAGTTTGAATTCTATATTCAGTAAATGAATTTATTCTAAGTACTCATGAGACAAGTATAAATTATGTGTTAAGAGGTATCTCTTAGTAGATTTAATGCAAGTCATATATTTGAAAACAGTAAAAAAATGTCAAAACCAATCCAATTTTACTTCTAAGTGGCTAAGTATTAGAAAAAAATAAATAAAAATCCATTTTTAAAGCTTTACTCTTACACAAGGTAAATTTCTTTTTCTTGCTTTCTTCTTGGGAATTACACATTACAGATATGCAGTTCTGGACATTTTTGTACTGAGATTGAGATGGATAACACAATAACCAGGGGTGATTCTGAGTAAAAAAAAAAATGTATCTGAAATTCGCAGCAACTTTTATGAAAGGTTACAGAAGAGAGGGTGGGGAGAGAATCACTCCTGGTTCTAATTATGTGTTTTTTCTGCGATCCTTTCACGAAATTTGCGTTTTTTCCGCGAAATTTGCGCTTTTTTCGCGATTTTTCGGCGAAATTTGCGCTTTTTCGCGATTCTTTAAAGAAATTCATCTTTTTTCCCCGTGATCCTTTAACAAAATTTGCGTTTTTTCTGCGATCCTTTGACGAAATTCGCTTTTTTCCACGCTTTTTTGAAGAAATTGTTTTTTTCGTGATCTTTTAATGAAATTTCCGTTTTTCCCGCGATCTTTTGACGAAAATCCTGTTTTTTTCGCGATCCTTTGAAAATTTTGCACTTTTTATTGCGATCCTTTGTCGAAATTTGTGTTTATTTCGCGATCATTAGAAGAAATTTCTTTTATTTCGAGATCATTAGAAGAAAGTTGTTTTATTTAGAGATTCTTTAACAAAATTCGCGTTTTTTCCGCGATAGTTTGGTGAAATTTGGGGGGTTTTTTCGCGATTATTTAAAGAAATTAGTTTTTTCCGCGATCAATTAACGAAGTTCGCGTTTTTCCAGGGATCCTTTGGTGATATTTCCGTCTTTCCCGAGATCCTTTGACGAAAATCGCGTTTACCTCCGCAAACTTTTGACGAAAATCGCGTTTTCCCTCGCAATCTTTTGACGAAAATCGCATTTTCCCCGCGATTCCGGGAAGGGGAAAATCCTTCACGGTTCTAATTATGTGTTTTTTCAACGGTCTTTTGACGAAATTCGCGTTT
Organism: Maratus speciosus; assembly: GCA_963932465.1. Taxonomy (NCBI): domain Eukaryota; kingdom Metazoa; phylum Arthropoda; class Arachnida; order Araneae; family Salticidae; genus Maratus; species Maratus speciosus. Next base: position 258,460,050 of record OZ010796.1, on the reverse strand, counting down.
TTTCCGAGATTCTTTAAAGAAATTAATGTTTTTTACGTGATCTTTTAACGAAATTTGCTTTTTCCAGCGATCCTTTGACGATATCCATTTTCCCGCGTTTTTTGACGATATATCCGTTTTTGCCACGATCTTTTGACTAAAATCGCGTTTTTCCCCGCGACGTTTTGACGAAAATCTTAGTTTTATCGCGATCCTTTGCGAAATTTGTGCTTTTTTCGCGATCCTTTGACGAAATTTACCCTTTTTCCCGCAATCCTTTGACGAAATTGTCGATTTTTTTCAGGGAACGATTGAGGAATTGATTTTTTTCGGCGACTATTTGTCGAAATTCGCGATATTTTTTAATGTCCGAATTTTCCGATAAACGTAACGATCTCATAAACCCGGAAGGATCGACCGAAAAACCCGGAAATCCGGGCTACACCCGGAGCACAATCACCCCTGATCCTGTCTTCCGAAAACACCGCGAAATATCCGCCCCCCCCCCCCCCCATCTTTCAGAGTCCCGCAAAACGAATTTTAACGAACAAGAAGTCTGGCCTTCTAATTTCATTTACATTGGTCAAGGAGTGTACACATTTACCCTCAAGGCCTTTTTCTCCAGATTCCTTTCTTGAATGAAGCGGTGATATTCTCTACCCTAATCTTCTAGCTTACAGGGATACTCCATAGAAATAGGAAGAAGGTATATTTAATCTTCTAAGAGATACTGTATCATGGACCCCCCTCCCCTTCTTACACCCATGGAAGAGCTAAAAAGTGAAATTGCAATCGACTCCCAGCGAAAAAAAAAAAAATCACATAATGCAAAGAGAAAGGAAGTTTCTAATTAGAAAATATTTAATAATTTGAAATATGTTTTGACATTGTTTTCTGTTTTGTGATAAATTTTGTAATATGTTTTTAAAAATTCTTTAAAAAAAAGAAAAAAAAAATCAGAGTCAAATGATGCAATTTTTGAACGAAAGTGAAATTACCGAATGTATATGAGTTTACCGAAGTGGGGGGGGTGTCGCACCCCCCCCCCCCTGTTGCTACGTCCCTGGCGGTGATGAGGTACTCTAGAATTTAATACATCGAAACCATCATTCACTATTTTTATAAATTCTGCCACATGACTGTTTCCTGGCAGGACATATTCAATGGCAGATGCAACAGTGCCTGAAAGCAATTCAGCAGCTTTTCTTACATTCTGCCTCTCTGTATTGGTTAATATAATATGGTCGTTGTTAATTTTATATGTATATTTCAGATCGCTGTCTTTTTGCTTTTCAATAAGCTGTTGTAAAATGCTTTTCGTAACTGTTTTTCCATTTGCTAGTTGATAGCCTTTATCTATCAGATGATTTCTCAGAAGTTTAAGCGCATGAGGGACATCACAAAATGCCCAGATATTTCTATCCTCACAAAAAGGATTTTTAAAATGTGTGCAACCTGGTTTGATACCTAAATCTGATATCAGTTTTTGATTTGAAGGACCCATGTCACTTACGAATGCCCGTACTCGAAGTCCTGTCAATTCAACCTGTTCCACGATACTAAAAAATAAATCTTTGCCAATTGGTTTGTCGAATTCATAGTATATGGGTTGTTTCCATTTTCCTATGAGTCCTCGTACCATCACAACTTGCACAGCGGAATGAGGTCCTAAAACTTTATCTTGTACGGATTCATAGCATCGATCAGTTTTCACTTTCATTTCGTCGAAGCTTACTACAACGTCCTTTTCCATATCAGTAAAACCCATTGCTTGAGCTTTCAGGACACTGAGACTGAGATCTATAAATCCTGGTTTTATAACGCAATGTTGAAGACGGCGTTTTAGTGTACTTTCACTAGGCAAAGGATATTTATACTCTTCTTTTAGATAAATAAAAGCTTTTTTTGATATGCATCTTAAGGCTATGGCTCTCGAAATATCTTCTTTGTTCCAAGAAACGCATTTACCTTTCAAAATAATCTGCTGCTGCGAAGATGAAAATTGCGACTCATACTGCTTTAAAATTTCTTTTAAATGGGAGTTTTCTAATTTTACATTTTCCATTTCGCACAAAATTTCTTTATTTAATTCCTTTAAATGTTGACTTTCTCTTTTTATTGAATCTAATTCAATATCTGATGGATTTCTTAGAGATGTGTCATTATTTTCTTGTTCTGAGGAGAGCGAAAATGAATCAGGATCATATTCTTTCGCATTTAACAAGAAGTTTATTTCCTTTCTGGTATCTCGTTTTTCAGCTCGTTCCCTTCTTCCAGTATTTTTATTATTTGATGAAAAGCTGGGTATTTTTAAGTGGGGAACCGATTTAAGCTTTAAATTTCGTGTAGGCTTCAAATCAAGCAGTTCTGACTTCAAATCCCTTTCAAAATCTGATTCTTCAAAGTGAATTGAACAGACTCTTGCATTATCAATGCAGAAATTGTCAGCTCTTTTGCATGCTTGTAGCCACTGTTTTCGCACTACGTCATTTATTGGGAATCGATGAAATGTAATTCCATAGACTTTGGAATTTCTGGTATGATTGGTACAACCAGAAACGGCACAACAAGGCATCTCTAATTATTTTAATTAATTAAACACCGCTTGCAAAAAATAGGAAATAGCATAAGGCATAAAATGATTGCACTAACGAAAAAAATAGCACTCCTTATCGCGAAAAGAGAAATAGATAAGAGAGGAGTGAAAATGAATGTCCAGTCCAGATACAGGAAGTGCTGGACGTTGGGTACCAGTGACGTCATGAACTACTGCGCATCTTTTCGTGAACCCTACCGAGTGTTTTACTTACCGTGGTATTACTGTCATCGAGATCTCCACGAAAACTTCCGACCCCATTGAAGGGAGTGAGAAAAGCATATATTGTCGGAAGTGCGTCTTTGGGGAGAGATTTTAAAGCGGTTGATATTGTTTTCTCTGTTTAGTAAAAATACCATCCACACACGTCTAATTAAGATATTTTCATAATCTTTTTTTTAAACGAGAGTGAAATGTTCAGATTTTCAGTTGTCAAAATCTCAAAGTGATATGACGGATAGTTATTTATAAAATGGAAAATAAAAATGAAATTTGTTTTTTTAACCAAGCAAGGGTTTTTCTTTGAAAATTAATAAAAAATTAACATGTTAACCTACAAATATTTAATTAGTATCATAAGAAAGATCTTATTCTAGATTTTTAAATGGTATAAAAAGAAAAGTTTTATAAGTTCTTCTTAAGCAAATATGGGTATAAATACGCCAAAATTTCAAGAAATTCTACTTAAATATAAAATAACTGGGAAAATATTATAAGTTTTGAAACTAATTTTTAGCACTAATAATAAGCGTTTTTTTTTTTTTTTTTTTTTTTTTTTTTTTTTTGCAAATACTGCAAACAATTTTTTGTAGATTTTAGATTGATTTTTCTTTGTGATACGCTATCTTTTTAAAATGAAATGTTAACTTAAAATAACAAAAACTAATACTAATTTGAAAAAAAGTAATTGAAATGCTTATTAAAACATAGTTTAACAAATCATCACGCACAATCTTATTAATCTGCTTTAAATAAACAACGCGCAATACCCAGAAAGCTAATTATATCATAGTTCTTGCACAAATAATTAGCAGTGTGACCAAGCGTTGCATATGCCCCAAAAATAATTGACCATATACTTTTACTAAAACTTCTGTATACTAAATATAACATTTATGCTAATATTTAAGCCCACGTGCGCTCTATCGTTGTTTACTCAAACAAAATAATTATCCAAAATTTCCAAAAGATTTTCCTTTTCTTTTTTTAAAATTATTATTAAATGCTTGCTGTATTAATTTTAATGACTTCTTGTATAATATATATATCTATATATAAATATATAAAATCTTTTAATAACATCCAATGAGAATTTCCGATTAGTACAAAATCAAAATATTTAATCAAAAAGTTTTCAAAATTTCAGTTTCAAAATTTCAAAATTTTCAGTAATCAAAAAGAAAAAATCTTAGGAAAGTTTTGCATGTTTTTGAACGGCATATTTTATTATGGAATTTAAATAAATTGTAGCGTTTCTAAGGTCATCAAAAAACAACGTATTTCCTCGTAACTTTTTTTACAATAAATTTCGAAAACTTTCAAACAAAATAAAAAATATATATACATATTGTTTGAAGATGATGTGAATCAGTCTTCTTCACTTTTCATTTTTTTTCTGCCTTTGATTATAAAACTATTTTTTCGGAATATAAAATAATTATTGCTCAAATTAACAAAAAAAAAAAAAAAAAAAAAAAAAAAAAAGGAAGTTTCGATATTAAATAAAGCTTAATATTAGGATCGCCAAAGAGTCCTCTTTTTTTTTTTTTTTTTTTTTTTTTTTTGTGTGTGTGTGTGTGTGTGTGTAGATTGAGTAATATTTAACTTATATTTTGAAAGATTAGTTTTATATAGAAATTAAAGACGGAGACAAAAAAATAAAAATCTAAGAAGACTGATTCACATCATCTTCAAATAATATATTTTTTATCTTTTCTAAATTTACTGTAAAGTTACTATGAAATAAGTTGCTTTTTTATGTTATTAGAAACTTTACAATTTATTTTATATCCAATGAAATATGAAGTATAAAAAATGTAGTATCTTAAAGTATTCAAAATCCTGCAATACTTTCCAAAGATATTTACTTCTTTTTTTTTCTTTTTTTGCGCAAAAATTTTTTAATTTAATATTTTTATCTTGTTCTAAAAAGAAATTCTCTATCTATTTACTAAAGTATTTTGTTATTTAAGCAACAAATAACAAATCTGAAAACTGATACAACATTTAATAATCTATATAAATAAATATTTGGAAATTTTGAATATTTGATTTATTTGGGTAAACAAGGATAGTGGGCTTCGATATTTTCAGAAATGTTATATTTACTATAAAGAAGTTTTAGCAAAAATATCTAGTCAATTATTTTCTAGTAAGCACAGCATGTTTTCTCTGCTAATTTTTTTATGCGACAACTATTGTATAATTGGAGTTTTCTTAGCATAACACGCTGTTTATTTAAAGGAAATTAATAAACTTACACACGATATTTTGTTAAACTATATTTTAATATGTACTGCAATTATTATTTTTTTAATTCACATTATAATTTATTTTTTTAATTTTGCGTTGAATTTTCATTACAAACACGGACTCCATACTGCATCAGTCTAAATCTACCAAAAACTGCATGCAATATTTTCAAAGTACATTTATTATTAGTGTTTAAAATGAGTTTCAAAGCTTAAATATTTTCCCGTTTATTTTGTATTTAAGCAGAATTTCTTGAAATTTTTGGGTATTTATGCTAATATTTACTTAACAAAAACTCACAAAAAATTTATTTTCATATCATTTTAAAGTTTAGAATAAGGCCTTTCTTATGATAGTTATTAAATATCTCTAGAGTAATTTGTTAATTTTTTATTAATTTTTAAAGAAAAGCTCCCGCTTAGTCAAAAAAAGCTAATTTCATTTTTATTTATCATTTTCTAAAGATCTACCGGTCGTATGATTTTGAGCTTTTAACAGCTAAAAATCTGTATATTTCACATTCTTTAAAAAGAAAGATTATGAAAATATCTTAATTAGGTGTGTGTAGATGGCATTTTTAATAAACACAGAAAGCAAAATTAAACATTTGTTTTCTTTTCAAACGGGAGAAAAAGAGGGAAGGTCAGTGAGAATTGTCTCGTAACTGAAGTGGTCAATCTAGTTTTTTCCGATGCCTACTTGAAAAGGAATCTAGAATCCGTGAGCTTTTGCCGAGCTCTTCGTGGTAGCACTTAATCTGTGTATCGGAAAAAATTTTCGGGAAACATGTAAATTCGACCTCGGGTTCTTCTCGCTTCGGAAGGAACTCGATCTGTTCGTGGTAGGCCTCTTAGGTATAAACAAGGTGACGTATCAATTTAGACTCCTCCCACACTACAAACGCTGTTTTCGTCACAAGTAGAGCTACTAAAATCAACTGGAGATTGACTAGTAAAGATTTTCAACCAAGACGTTGCGTTCAACGTAAGGGAGATTATTTCTTGTGCAATTGAATTAAATTAATAAATTAATTTATAGGGTTTTAAAAAAGTTGTAAATGCGAAATTTGGATAAAAGTTTTTAAATATATTTAAAAAAAAACAAAAGGTTTTTTTAAGTCCATATTTAAAATTCTCTATCTATTATTATTATTATTAATTCTCTATCTAAAAAGCATAATGTAGTTTTTTTTTTTTTTTTTTTTTTTTTTTTTTTAACACACTCTTAAATAGTTATCAAAATTAACTTAAATAATTGATAGCTTTTTTTTCATTAAAAATATTTATTTTTGCAAATTATTAAAAACTTGTGAATGGTTATAAGAAACGCTTTGTGTATAAATTGTACTATTTTTACAAAAAAAAAAAAAAATCATTTACATATTTAAGTAAGATTTACCTAAAGGTATTGGAAAGTAATTGCTATCTCAAATTATTAGAATGTAACTGTCAATATTATTGTTTTATTTTTTCTCCTTTATTAAGCATAAATTTAAAATCTTATTATGAAAAATAAGATTCTAGATTCTAGAGACTCTTTAAACTTTTCTTATTTTTTAACAAGATGCAAGAATAATGCATCAAAAAAGTCGAAAAACGCCTTTTCCCAATAGATGGCGCGAACTTTCACAGGTCGGGCGCGAATACTTTCATTTTCTGGCAAGCCATGTGACTAGCCACTAGCGTCTCTTTCGTGCGCTATTCCCTACCTGAGCGATGGATAGCGGTTAAGTCCATTCTAAATGCAGGTGGGAAGGTTGGGAGAGCTCAGAAATTTGCTCCGCAAACCACGTTATGTTTGCGTCATCATTGTTTATGTTCATATTTACTACTCTGATTTCGGCGTTAAGATATGCAGCTTCATAAAATCTTGTATATTGTCATTGACGACTATTTTATTATTAAAAACATCATAGATATAGGAAGGTGTATTCCTTATTCCAAGAAAAACATAATTTATAAAAGTTTAGAAAATGCATATTCAAATATTCATCCTCAATCAAATAAAATCAGTTTTCCATCTTTTTAAATTTATATGCTCTAGTATTTTATTTTTGCAATTTTTCTGATCATAAAGATATAATTATATTTAGATGATAATAAAAAGGTATGATTGGTAAAATATTACTGTTAAATTTTTTGCCGATCTAATTAATTTCATTAAAATCCTAATTATGTAAATATATGCTTAATAATAAGCATTTCTTAACGTGATAAAGGCTGTTGTTTTTAAAAAGTGCTTTTAAAGAAAAAAATCAAATAAATATTAGTTATTTGTGATTATAATATTCCAATAATATTTATTTCAATTTATAGAGTATAACGCGGTTTTTTTGTGAATGATATAAATACAGAGCTGCCAAGTCTCCGGCTTTTTGGATACCAGTATTTTAATACAGAAAATGTAGTTTCATTTAATTACGAAATTTGGGCAATTTAAAAGAACCAGATTTTCTTTAAGATAATAGTGGTGTGAAAAAAGCCGGAGACTTGGCAACTCTGTAAATAGCTATTTTATTTCTCTGTTAAAGTATTGATTTTAAAACTAATGTTAATAAAATTATTGAATTAAATTAATAAATTAATTTATAGGGTTTGAAAAAAGTTGTAAATGCGAAATTTGGATAAAATTTTTAAATATATTTTAAAAAACAAAAGGTTTTTTTTTAAAGTTCATATTTAAGAGCATATTGTAGTTGTTTTTTTATTTTTAACACACTCTTAAATAGTTATCAAAATTAACTTAAATAACTGATAGGTTTTTTTCATTAAAAATATTTATTTTTGCAAATTATTAAAAACTTGTGAATGGTTATGAGAAATGTTTTGTGTATGAATTGTACTATTTTTATATTTAAAAAAAAAAAAATCATTTACATATTTAAGTAAGATTTACCTAAAGGTATTGGAAAGTAATTGCTAGCTCAAATTATTAGAATGTAACTGTAATGATTTATTGTTTTATTTTTTCTCCTTTATTAAGCATAAATTTAAAATATTATTATGAAAAATAAGATTCTAGAAAATCTTTAAACTTTTCTTATTTTTTAACAAGATGCAAGAAAAATGCATAAAAAAAAAAACTTCCCTGAATTCTTAAACAATAACTAAATACCATTTTTCAATGACTAGCCTTAAAATTTTCAGTATACACACACACACATATATTTAAATATAATTCAACATTTATTCGGTATTCAAACATATTATCACCCCCCCCCCCCCCCACAAACACACACATACACCTCTATCTTTCATACCTTATAAATTGAATCATTAACTTAATTCAATTAGTATAGTATAAGAAATTTAATTCTCCAACAAAATATGGTTCCACACTGTCATGTTTTTGATTTCATGTCGATACAAGGCAGAATTAGAAATCCGTCTTTATCTTGATTTAAACCAGGTCTTAGTTGAAAATTTGCACTCTTTTTCTAAATGTTTTCCTCGTTTGAGCACTACTGTATGGCAGAATAGACTTTAAAATCCGAAGGATCAAGAATTAAAATTAAAAATTCAGTTCTTAATTCACGAATTTATTATTTTCAGTATCTTAAGTTCAGATTAATAAAAGATTTTAAAAATAAAATTGAAAATAAAATTGAAAAGTAAAGTTTAAAAAAGAGAGAGGGAGAGGGGGGGGGGGGGGGAGGCGGAGGAGATATATTTTAATGCCAAATATTAAATTTATATGCTTTAACATTGAAGTTATATTTAAGTATATGTACTGCAATTTATATGCATAAATACTTTTCTATCCTGAAAACCTAAAAAAAAAAAAAAAAAAAAAAAAAAAAAAAAAACCCTTCTTCTTTATCTTGATTTAGGTCAAGCATCTGTTAGTACATATTAGCAAGTTTTATTTATTTGATATTTATTTCTTTTATTGTTATTGTTTTTACTTTAAAAAAATTTATTTTAGATTTACTAGTTTATGATATCATACAATAAATTGAAAAAATTACGGCTATTCATAGAAAAATCATAATTAATTATTATTATTATTTAAGAATTCAAAGAAAAATTTTTTAATTCATTATTTTTGCATCTTGTTAAGAAACAAGAAAGGTTTAATTTGAAGAACCCCTTAGAATCTTATTTTTTATAATAATATTTTGAATTTATACATAATAAAAGAGAAAGGGAGAGAGAAAAAAATAATATTAAGAATTACTTTCTAATAATTTCTAATACTTTCTAGTAATAAATTATTTTCCAATATCTTCATCTAAATCTTACTTAAAGCTTGTATTATACTTATTGAATTAAATTAATGAATTAATTTATAGGATTCTTTAAATGTTGCAAAATTTGGATTTAAATTTTTAAATATACTTTAAAAAATTATTGCTATTTTTTTTAAGTCCAAGTGTAAGAGTATGATTTTTTTTTTCCATGTAAGGAACTCTTAAATAGCTATTTATCAAAAATAACTTAAATTTAATTGTGCCTTTTTCTGTTGTTGTTGTTGTTGTTGTTGTTGTTGTTTTTACATTAGAAACAATTTTTCTGCACTAAATTATTAAAAACTTATGAATGGCTATGAGAATTCTTTTGTATAAATTTGTCTTTTTTATTTATAAAAATTTATTATTTATTTAAGTATGATTTAGCTAAAGGTATTGGAAAGCAATTGATAGCTAAAATTAATAAAAAGTAATTGTTATTATTTTTTTTTTGTCTCCCTTTCTCTTTTATTTAGTATACATTCAAAATATTATTATGAAACATAAGATCCTACGGGGTTCTTCAAATTAAATTTCTCTTGTTTCTTAACAAGATGCAAAAATTATGAATTTAAAAAAGTTCTTCTTTAAATTCTTAAATAATAATAATAATTAAATAAGATTTTTCTATGATTAGCCATAAATTTTTTAATTTACTGCATGACATCATAAACTAGTAAATCTGAAAAAAAATTTTTTTTTAAGTAAAAAAATAAAAGAAATAAATAACAAATAAATAAAACATGCTATTATTAACAGATGCTAGTCCTAAGTCAAGATACACACGTATATTTTAAAATAACTTCAATGTCAAAGCATTTAAATTAAATATTTGGTATTAAAATATACCCCCCCCCCCCCAAACTCTCTTTTTATTTATTTATTTATTATTATTATTTTTTCGTCACAAAAAGAACATATTATAATTTTTATTGTTATTATTATTTTAAGAATACAATGAAGAATATTTTTTATTCGTTGTTAAGAAGAAAAAGAAATACAAAATTAATTAAAAACCTTTCTACATGTTAATTTTAGAAGATTAGCCAGTAGATGGAGCTCGTTTCTAGAGTGGGAGGAGCCTTCAATTTTTTTATACCTAAGCGTTGTGCGATTTAGCGCTGACCGCAGAATTCTGTCTACCCTTCCCACCTGCATTTAGAATGGACTTAACCGCTATCCATAGCTGTCGTAGGGAATAGCGCACGAAAGAGACGCTAGTAGCCATGTGAACCACCGACGTTTCATATATGTTCCCCGAGATACTCCCCTATCTTTCCTCCGAGGTATCACTCCCGGTTCGAAGTCAAATCCACCACATTAAAAACATAGACGAAAGCACAAAAAGAAAAGGAGACACGGCTGATCTTTATCTACATACTTTATCTTATACATGGATCGGGCTGGTCAATTTTGGATTCTGGTCAATTTTTACTTTCATCTATCTTTATAGGAAGAATATTGGATTCACGAATTTTTTTTTTTTTTTTAACTTTCTTCTACAGTGTTAAATTCAGACACTTTTCTCCCGGAGGGATTTCTATTGCTCTGGGAGGGGACATTATAGAATTCCGGGGGGGGGGGGGATTGCACTTTTTGAACATTGAAAATACAAAATCTCAAATCTTCCGGACATTCCATTGCCCCCCCTCCTTCCCCCCTGAATTCAACAATGTTTTTCTATCTTTACAAGAAGAAAGTATTGGATTCGTGAAAATTTTCGAATTCCGGTTTTCGGTGAATTTACACGTTTTAGGGGTCAAACATTGCAAAAAACATGTTTTTACAAAATGTCTGTCTGTATGGGACACAATGTATGGGGCGTTTTATCTCAAACTAATGCACGGAATTTAATAAAATTTATATTCAGTTAGTCGATGATATAAATTGATGCTGATTAGTTTTTGGTGTAAATTGTTCAACAGGTGGCGCTGCTATGCTGCATTTTTCGCAATTTCCGCAATAGTTCTATCTCAAGAACTAAAGCACGGATTTCCATCAAACCTCAGATTCGGTTAATCCTTAACATGAGTTGATACTGTTTACATTTTGGTGTGAATCGCCCAACAGGTGGTGCTGCTATGCTGCATTTTTCACGATTTCCGCAATAGCTCTATCGCAAGAATTAATGCACGAATTTTCATCAAACTTCATATTCAGTTTTTCCCGGCCCACGGCGTGAACTAAAGTAAGTAGTTTGCGTTGGGCCTGGAGTAAGATGATTATCATTAGAGACCGGGTTCAAAATTTCAGCCCAATTTATAAATATGGATCAGACAATATTACTCCCGTGTTATTTATGTCTAATAATAAACTATTTTTAATCTAATATTTTCTTTAATATAGTTTTGCTATGTAACGCTTTAAATTAAAGAACTTAAATTCGGAATTTCAACAATATTGACATCTTTTAAAACTTTTAGGGGCAGAAGAGTTCTGTTTGTAAAATGATGAAATAATTGACTGACACCAGAATATTCAAACGAATTTCTTAGAAAGTAAAAACTTGCTATTTTTCACTTTCATTACAAAAGCAAAGTTTTATTAAAACATTCTTGGTGCAATTTGTCTGTTTTGGAATTAAAATTAGGTGGCTAGACCCTCCAGCCACCGCCCTTGAAACTGTTAATTATTATTTCCACAAATTTACAGTTACATTGCTAATGCATTTAACTAGCCAAAGGCCAAATTATGGGATAATTCTGGGGGGAAATATTTCCGTTCATGCATTTTAGTTGAACCCTAGCAATCCAAACCAAATTTTGAAAAAGAAAAAAAAAAAAAAAAAAAGGAAGCATGGTAAATAAAATCTAATTAAAAAGAAAAAAAAAAGTATTTAAAATTTATGCTATATTTTCGCGTGTACATTTTATTTACATAATATATCTGTTTCGACTTACCAATTTAAATTTTAGCATGTATATTTTATTTACTTAAGGGTGTATTCGAAAAAATATTTTTTCACCCTCAACAGCTCGAAATTTTCTGAGACATTTTCAGACTCATTTTTAAAAGTAAAAACATGAAACTTGCTGGGGTGATTTCTGAAGACATGTTTAACATGCCGTGTGATTTCATTTTCAGCTCAATTAATTAGAATTTGATTTTTAAACAATTATTTTCTCAGTATGACCATTTTTTTCATTCCCAGATCGCCTGCTTCGGAAAACTCGGTTCAAAATGCCAACTTTGACAGCGTTTTTTACAATATTTTCTGCATTTATCAAAAAATTAAGAAGCACGGCACATTATATAGTTTCTAAATAAGAGAATTTCCCAGTTTGATGCGTTTGAGAACAAAAATGAATTTTAAAATGAATCAGAAAATAAGCAGTTTGGATCGAAATACACCCTTAATGCTGTTCTCAAATTCAAACTGGCTAATTTCTGACACATTTTTTAATTCGTTTTTAGAGTTCCATACTTAAAAAGTAAAAACGGAACCATTATAAGATTACTCCTGTGTCTGTCTGTTTGTCTGGCACAGCCATTTTACTCGTAAACTACGGAACGTGGAAAGTTCAAATTGGGGGAAGTAATAAAGACTATTGACCCACATATTTACAGATTATTATACATTCACAAATATATTTAGGAAAAATGTAGAGGGCTAATTAAGTTGCTTAAAAAAATATTTTTTTTTACTATATTTTAAATGTATTTTTGGACTCAAAAATACATTTCTTTTGATTTTAGGTATTATATTTTCAGAGATATCGTCGAAAAAGTGGTGCAAAAATATGCCCCCTTCCATCTATTTCCAAATCTACTGAAACTAAAATTATGAAAAAATTACAGGTAGTAGACGTTAATTTAAACCTTGCAGGAAAAATATAAGCGATTATCCTAGGTCACATAGTTTTTGAAAAAAGCTGATTTTTCCGTTACACACAAATTTTGATTTGCCGGGCATTCAGCAAAAGGTATTGAGAAGCGCTGGAAGTACCTATCGTAGCAGAAGTATAAAAGAATTGATGACGATTTTCGAAAAAAAAATCATCAGTAATTAGCCGAGAACGAGGGGTAGCGTATTCTGTGTACCATCGGTTTTTAAAGTCTAGATAACAACTTTGGATTATATATTTGTTTAATACACACCCAGTAGCAGTATAAATGCAATAAAAGCCAAATTGTTAAAAACAGACTGAATTAATCGCATAAATTACTATGGCATTCGCGACTAGTTTGCATTGAGGGGATCTTTCAATAAGCATCCCGTATCTTACAAAGTTAATTAAAAACCTATCTGGAAAAAGGCGGCACGGACCAAGTCGGCATTGCAATTTCGCGACCTCCTTTCGAAGCGCGCTTAGCACAATGCCAAATTTAAACTTTGAACAAGGATTTTATTTTACCTGCACTTTAAAAAGAAAAGATTATTACTGCGCTGAATTTAGTTTTATGAAATGCCAAATGAAGTTTAAATATGAACTACTTTTATTGTCAGTACCAAATTAAGATCATTAAAAAAAAAAAAAAAGAAAAAAAAAAAAAAAGAAAAAGAAAAGTGCCCAGTTAAACTGATGGCATTGAGCTCACAGGTTATTCACACTAATTGTATATTATACTATTATTTCAAAGAATAATGCCCTCAAAAAGTAAATGAAGGAGGAGTAGACCCGTTTCCCCCCGTTATACTTAACCAATGAGCCTACAAATCTAATTAGGGAACCTCCTTAACATAATAAACCGGTATACCAAATTTGAAGCAAATCAGATAATTCTGCATGAAAAAACCTTATCGCTAAATTAAGAGGGGTCTAACCCCCCCCCCCCCTTTATACTTAACTAATGAATCTCCAAATCTAATCAGGAAAGCTCTTTATCAGAATGAACATAGAAAAAAATAAAGTAAATTGATAATTCTGCATGAAAATCCATTTAGCTAAATTAAGGGGAGGGGGCTTGCCCCCTTTCCCCCCTTTTATACTTAACCAACGAACCTCCAAATCGTAGTTGAAGTACTAGTTTCTTTTTTGGTAAAGGCAAAAAAAAAAAAAAAAAAAAAAAAAAAAAAAAAATCCGACAAGTCTGTCAACCGAATTTCTTGTCGTGACAGAGAAGCGCAAGAAAAGAAAAAAACTGTCACTCTGAGACAACAATCGCTTATACCTAAAGATGCAGTTATTCATTCATCGGAAAATGAAAAGTCTGTCCGATTACAAATCATTTCAATAATCATCCCTACAAGTATCTAGCTTTAATGTTTATAAATGAGTCAGAAAATGTGGCAAGAATTTTCGCGTTGACCAGGAAAGGAATTTTTTTTTTTTTTTTTAACTTTAAATTAATAACAAGTGGGTAAGTGTGATCACAGATCGCACAGAGGGTTTCGTTTAATATTCATTTCAAAGCACTTTATCCTTTTGAAAAATCTGTTAGTTCCACATTTCGCAACCAGGGGCGCACTCTATTCTAAACAAATCTCTATCCGAACGAAACTCCGTTTTACATACTATCCGTATATATATTAGTCGAAGGGATTGGGCCCATAGCACCCGAGATAAGTAGGCGCCCCTGGCGGTAAAAAGTGGAACTCAAATATGTAAGGCTATGGTGCATAATATGAAAGAATGGTCAAAGGGGTGTCGGCAAAAGTTGGAAAAGTGCTCCCTGGGTGAAAAGGGTGGAGGTTAGAAAAATTGCTTAAAATATACGTTAGAGCACGGAGGAGTAAATAATATAAGACTTTTTGAAAATTTTATGATTTGTCGTGTGGTCTGAGGTATTCAGCTATCCGCATGCAATATTTCATGTCTCCAACTTAATTAGGGGCTCTCTTAGAAAGAATTGCTTAAAATACATATGCGGTAGCTCAAAGGGTTAAACGTAAGACTTTTTCAAGATTTTATAATTTGTCGCCTGGTCTCAGGTGTTCTGCTATAATAAGCATGCAAAATTTCAAATCTCCAATTTAATAAGGGGCTCAGTTAGGAAGAATTGCTTAAAACACGCATGTGGGAGCCCAAAGGGTTAAATGTACGACTTTTTCAAATTTTTATGATTTGTCGCATGATGGTGTTCAGCTAGTATGCAAAATTTCACGCCTCCAACCTAAATAGAGTATCACTTAGAAAGAATTGTTTAAAATACACATGTAGGAACCCAAAAGCTTATGTACGACTTTTTCAAAATTTTATGATTTGCCGTTTGATGTGCGATGCTCAGCTATAAGTATGCAGAATTTCACGCCTCCAACCTAATTAGGGGCTCACTTAGAAAGAATTGTTTAAAATACACATGTGGGAGCCCAAAGGGTTAAATGTACGACTTTTTCAAAATTTTATGATTTGTCGTTTGATGTAAGGTATTCAGCTATAAGTATGCAAATTTCACTCCTCCAACCTAATTAGGGTTCACTTAGAAAGAATTGTTTAAAATACACACGTGGGAGCCCAAAGGATTAAATGTACGACTTTTTCAAAATTTTATGATTTGTCGTTTGATTTGAGGTGTCCCATCTATAAGTACGCAAAATTTCATGCCTGCAACCTAATTAGGGGCTCACTTAAAAAGAATTGTTTAGAATACACATGTAGGAGACCAAAGGGTTAAATGTACGAATTTTTCAAAATTTTATGATTTGTCGTTGGATGTGAGGTATTCAGCTATAAGTATGCAAAATTTCACACCTCCAATCTAATTAGAGGTTCACATAGAAAGAATTGTTTGAAATACACATGGAGGAGCCCAAAGGGTTAAATGAATGACTTTTTCAAAATTTTATGATTTGTCGTTTGATCTGAGGTGTCCATCTATAAGTACGCAAAATTTCATGCCTGCAACCTAATTAGGGACTCACTTAGAAAGAATTGTTTAAAATACACATGTGGGAGCCCGAAGGGTTAAATGTACGGCTTTTTCAAAATTTTATGATTTATCGTATGATGTGTGGTGGTCATCTATAAGTATGCAAAATTTCAAATCTCCAACATGTGTAGTTTCTGAGAACGGGCTCTGTGACGGACAGACAGACAGAGGAGCGAGACGAATAGGGTTTCGTCAGATGAACGAAACCCTAAAAAACTAATAAAAATATTCGAAAAATGCCTTGAGCGCACGTTTTGCTGACACATTTCTTATAAAATCTCGTATTTTTATGTGTATTTTTATAAGTTAGAATAATAATAATAATTCCGTGCGCAAGCGAGGATATCGGAAATGTTCTTGCAACTCTTTTTTTTTTAAACCTCCAATATTCTATTCCTTGCAGGCAACAATTAAAATGTCATGCCTAAAAAACAAAGATACACTACATTTTTTTTTATTATTATTCTAAACATCGCACATTTTCAATTTTTACAACTTCGTATAGGGAAGAAAAGTAACTGCAATTTATTTGAAAACTGCATCATAATTTATTTTTGAGATATTAATATTTTTGTAGTTTTTGATGACATTTCTGTAATGGTAACAACTGAAGTACTCCATTTTTGTAAAAAAAAGAAAATAGCAGATTATTATATCTTTTTGTTGCCATTTTCTCATAACAACTGAAAAAAAAGTAATTAAAAGGAGTGCTATTTTGAAAAAAATATAAGAAAGATTATTTTTTCTCATCGGGGGCGGCACTAAATTCTGAAAAAGCAGAATTCCTGCATTTTTTTTTTTTTTTTTTTTTTTTTTTTTTTTTAGCAGGAACGGTATCTAACAATTATGTTACAAAACTTCTCATGATAATCAATACTCGCGAAACTTTCAGATTTGAAGTTGCCTGTTCATTAGTTTATTTGCATACAATGAATGAACAATATTTGTTGTGTTATATATTGAATGAAACATTTAGTGTTTTATAAGAACAGATACTGGATATATTTTTTAGACAAATCAGAGCCGAGTAAATGTTGTTTTAACTTGTCAAAACGAGGTTTACCAGTGAAAGTTGCGTAATATCTGAATCTCCAGTAAAATGATCGCTTTTCAAGGAGGGACAAATTTCATTTCATAGAAGGAAGAGATGTCAACAAAGGGGAAATTGCACGTTTTTCGGTTTCATTTGCATTTGATAGAGCGCAAAAAAATAAGCATTTTTATACCATTTTTACATATAAATGGGAATCTTATAATTCTTTAAATTAATTTTAAAATCTTAGTTTTGCTTTCGGCGGGAAAACAGCGCGTCACGTGACGAAAGTGCTAGTGACGTCACTACACATGTAAACAACTTCTCGCTGCGTTGCTATACAGTGTTTGACGAGTGTTTACCTATTAAAATCCTGCTTTTTCTTTTATTTCGGTCAGTTTTAATTAAAAAATGAATAAGAAATCATCATACAAGTATTGTATAGTCCCTTGCTGCAGTAGTTCGACTTCCAATACAAGCGAAAAATTGTTTTTTCACGTTCCGAAAGATCCTGTCAAACGGAAAGCCTGGACAAATGCCATGAAACGGGATGACAAATTAAATAGCAAACTGTCATCCATGTCTACACTTTGGTGCTGTGAAGATCATTTTTCGGTAAGTAAATATCTTTTCAATTCATCTTTATCTTGTTTATAAATCCAGAGATCATGACAAATGGCACGTAAATATTTTAAATGATGGGTTGATGATAGTAAAAAGTAAATACGTTATCTAAATAAAATAATGATCTTTACGTTCCCTTTAAATTACCAAAACAATCAATTGTAAATAATCTGTAAAACGACAATATAAGATTCATGGAAAGTTTTATTCAAAGTTATTTTTTAAAGTAACCATAAATATTTAAGCGCTTTTGTTTATAATCCTGGTAATTTCACACTTGAATTTCCAAATAGTACCTGTAGTGTCAATGTCTAACATTGTACTTTGCATTTTGAAAGAAATGAAATATTATTTTTGATATGTTTCATTATTGTACAAGATAATATTTCTAAAGTTGCTTTAAACTTTTGCTTTAATATGTCCATGATTATGTGTATTTTTATAAACTGATTTTGAGAAAAGGGAGACTATTTGTTTACTTTCTTATTTGTTTACTGATTAGGCTTTTAACAAAGTTAAATGGATAGTTGGTTTTAACATGCATCAATGTATAATTGGCATTTCTAATTTTATCTTACCAAAAGCATTAATCAAAATGTGAAAATTTGCATTTAATTCAGTTTTTTTGAAAGAAATTGCATTCAATAAAGTTTGTATTTTGCTAAGAATGCTTTGCTAATTTTTTCTCTTTTTTGTGTCTATGTTATGGGAATTATGAATGTGCTAAAATTAAGTAACTGCAAAAATTAACAGATTGATATTTGTAATAATTTTTCCTAACTTCATCGATACTCTGTCTCACCATAACTTGGAAGCACTGTGAAAGAAATTGTAACATTCTGCCATGAAAAATAGTTCTTGGTTACTATGGCATCTTAAATGTCTAAAATGCATAGAAATTTGTAAAATAATGTTTATAAATTATAGAAATTCAGGTTTTAAAATGTATATTTAAGGTAATTCATGTATTGAAAATATTTAACTTAAAAATATAATTTGCATCTAATGCGAAAGAATAAAGCAAAATCAGTGATATGAAGAATTCTCTTTTGCCGATGAACTGATCATCAAAGCTAAATATTTGGTGTGCGTTTTTAAAATCTTGTTCACCAATTATAGCACACGTTCAACTATTTCACATCCACTCACTTTGCTTTTATTTTGCTTTTTAATGAGTTTAATATTCTTTATTTTTACTGTAAATAGTTAATAACTGTTATTATTAATGTTCATTTTGAAAATCGCATATTTAAATTTCTGATTCCAATTCTAGTCCAAAAATTTCAAAGTTATGTTGACGTTGACAATACAAATTTTTTTTTAACTTAATTATAAATTAAATTATTTTTGAGGCACTTTTCTGTTAGCTAGCCACAGGCCATAAGTCAACATTCTTTATGTTTACAGTTGTATGAACAATTATGTTACAATTGTATGTTGTGCCAAATCTCAATCAACAAAATAGTCCAACTGGCTGTGTAACTGCAATAATGAAAGTTTAAAAAAAATGTAAATATGTAATATTGAACTATGTAAATATTGATTTATTAAAACGTGTGGAAATGGAATTGAAAGGAACTGTATAAAATTATGCTTTATACAGGTTTACATCTTAAGCAGGTATAACTAGTGTTGACTCTAAACCGCTTTAGCAGGGCGCAGTGCCCAGGGGCCCTTTTTATTTGTTTTTTGAGCCTGGCGGCTCTTTTAAACCCTTCTGATGTGCCCGGCTGCCCTTTTTAACACTTCCTATGCGCCCCACGGCAATTTAATTGATCCCGGAAAAATATCACAAATTCTAGAGACTCTAAACAAACCAGTTCAAAATATTTTTTGTGAACAAGGTTCAATTGTGCCCTTTTTGAAAAAAATATGCCCTTTTTTTAGAATAGTGTTCCCTTTTTGAAAAAATGTACCCTTTTTCAGAATCATGTTCCCTTTTTGAAAAATGTATCCTTTTTTTTTAGAATAGACACCCTTTTTAAAAAATTCCGCCCAGCAGCTCTTTTTTTCTATAGTCAACACTATAGAACTGTTGATATTCCTTCTGTTGGACAATTTAATTTTTTAATTTTAAACAAGATTCGATTACAGAAAATATCAAATCAAATATATTTATCTATTAATCAAGCGTCTTTGGTTATTAAGACTGGCTAAACCTGAAATAAAACTTTCTTACTTTGTGATTTTTGTGTGAATTAATAGTGTACCTTTATGGGGAAAGTTTCATTGAATAATTCAAGAAAAATGTATCTTATTTAATTATACATTATTATTTACTTGACTTTTTCATTTAATAATTTTTAAAATTATCTTAATTTTTATGATTTTAGTTTATTATTTTACTTAATTATTTTAATAAATTGTAAGCATTCATTATAATTTTGATTGCATTATTACAAAAAAAATGTAAACAAAGTAATGACCAGAAATCCGCACAGCCTCTGATCCCAATCTGTGCGCATTTGAAAGAGTCTACTGTATATATATATTGTATCAAACAAAATCTTCGTGTGGCACCCTCTTCGTCTTTTGTTATGGTACCTGGGGCGCATGCCCCCTGTTTGTTTCAGCCAGAAATCTGCAAAATTCTAAAATCCACACAACCTCTGGTCCCAATCTGTGCGGTTTTGAGAGAATCTACTGTATATATATACTGTATCAAACAAAATCTTCGTGTGGCGCCCTCTTTGTCTTTTGTTATGCTACCTGGAGCACATGCCCCCTGTTAGTTTCAGCCCTGGCAACAGAACGTCTGTTTTCTAAACGTTATGCATTTTCCGTTTTTCTATGTAAAAGAAAAACAGAGGGCATAGAGAAAATGCTGAGAAAAGAGGCAGGACACCTTTTCTAGTCTTAAGGAGATTCTTCACTCACTTGAAAACACCCGCTCTGTAATGTTAAACCAATGGGGAAGTTGTTTTTGAATTTCTCATTTAAATTTGAATATTTTTAAACGATTTTTTTTTTTTTTTTTTTTTTTTTTTTGCATAGGATAGCTGAGTTTAATCTTTAATTTGGCAAATGATTAATATGACCTTTAATATGACCTATTTGAAAAATGTTGAGCAGGAACACTAGTTTAGTATAACCGTCTTTTGAAGAAATTTTTGCCTATTTCACCTTATGTGCCCTTCTTTTTAAAGGAATACTTTTCAGTTATTGACAGTTTGAATGCAATTTCCTGAAACAGTTGTTAGTTGCTATGATTATAAATGTAAAGTTATACTTTTTCATGAATGCTTATACAGTGGACTCCCTCAAATCCGCACAGCTTGGTACCAGAGGTTGTGCAAATTTTTGAATTTTACAGATTTCTGGTCATTGTTTTGTTTACATTTTTTGAACTGTAATTTGAATGTAATAATGCAATCAAAATTCTAATGAATGCTTGCAATTTAGTAAAATATTAAAATAATTAAGTAAAATGATAAAAAGTAAGATAATTTTTAAAATGATTAAATTATTAAAAGTAAAGGTGAAGTAAATAATAATGTATAATAAAATATGTATAATAACGATGAGATACATTTTCTTTGAATTATTCAATGAAACTTTCCTAATAAAGGTATCTTATTAATTCACATCTAATCATAAAGTAATTTTTATTTCTGGTTTAGCCAGTCTTAGTAACCAAAAAAGCTTGATTAATACATAAATTTGGTAAAAATATTGTGATTACCAGTGATATCAGCATATCTTGAGTTTTTTCAGAAATAAATTTATATTTCTTTCATGAAAAACCATAAGTTCAGTCATATTATTGAGAATTACATATTAAAATACATATAGAATGATATAAAACTAAAAAATTCTGTAATTTTGTCCCTACATCTGAACTGAAAGTTTCGTTGTTTACATCTACAATGATGTGCGGATTTCATGGAGTCTACTGTATTACAATGTACCATAAAGGTTGAAGCCTATCCTTTCTGTCTGACTCCATATTTCTTTTATTTTTTTATTTATTACATAAATGTGATTGCTTTGGAAGTCTTAGAGTTATGTTTAAATCATTAAAATATCTGTTTGCATATTTATGGTTTATTCTTGAGATTTCATGATAAACAATTTATATCAGGGACTCTTAAATAATTTCAGCAAACGTTTTAGCTGTACAATTATACAGTTTAATAAAAAAAAAAGTGGGGGGGGGGGTTCGAACCCTACAATCAGGGCTGCGGAGTCGGAAGTCGGGCCTATTTTTGAGAGAAAGAGTCTGATCTGTTGAAATTTCCGGAGTCGGAGTCGTCTGTTTTACAAGCAGGTCTGCGTTGTCGGAGTCGGGCCATTTTTGAGAGAAAGAGTTGGAGTCAGATCTGTTAAAATTCCCCGAGTCGAGTCATCCATTTTTTCCACTGACTCTGCAGCCCTGCCTACAATTTGCAGGCATGATTAGAAATCGAAAAGCATGTTCCTTTTTTTGTTACACCTTTATTTTAAAATATCTCTGCTGAAAATTTTAAATTCATTCAATCAAGAGAAAATATAGCAAAATTCTTCAGTCGGTTGCAAAAAAGAAAAAAAAAAAAAAAATTGTTGATAAGTTGCCGAAAAAAAGCATGAAATTCGTCAATTGTTGGGGGGGGGGGGGATGCGAAATTCAGTTAATCCTGGGAAAAATAGCGCAAAATCTATTAGGGGACTCTAAACAAACCAGTTCAAAATATTTTTTGTAAACAAGGTACTTAAGTATACAAGAATAGTGTGCCCTTTTTGAAAAATCCTACCTGGCAGCTCTTTTTTTCTAGAGTCAACACTACATACCATATTTTATGGAAGAAACGCCATGGCATTTACGCAGGGTTCGTAAATATCATGATATTTTCGAAAATATAAAAAATATCCGATATTTTGATATATATCTGATATTTTCGATATATATCCGATATTTTCAAAATAGTCAACTTACTGCTGATAATGAATATTTTCAAGCATAATATAAATTAGAAACTAAAACATATTGCAATTAACATACAAAACTTAAACAATAGCATTCTAAAATGCATTTCTCTTTTTTTTTTTTTTTTACTTAGAACAAAATTGAAAATGTACTATTTGAAAACAGATACAATTTGCATATATTTGCATACATTTTGCATATGTATATAAACTATAGGATTTGTATCAAGTATCGAGAAAGTTTTATATTTTATAAAATAAAATTTTAAATACAAATTAGTTTTTTTTTTTAATTGAAGAATTTTAACATAAATGTAAGCTTGTCTTATTGTTTATTCCCTAACCTGTAGTACAGTTTAGACTCAATTAAACCACAATCAGAAAATCCTTTTCTAATAATGCTGCATATAAGATTATGTAAATTACAGTTTCTCTTTCAATGGCTGTTCTGAATTAATTGTCTCTCATAATCATTAGTTCTACATTTAAAAATAAAAGTTTCAAACATAAAGCTTAGAAAAGATATTTGTTAAAAATTTTCTTGTATTCTTTCCCTAGAAAAGTCACTGCCACAGACAAAAGTTTTTTATCTACAGAATGGCACAGTCAATAACAGTTGAAAATTTCATTTACATTTGTTTTGACTGAATAAAATATCAAAATTATCTTACACATTGATATTTTAAAAATAAATATCAAATATACAAAATATCAAACATCTTGATATTTTGAAAATAAATATCAAGAATTTGAAAATATCGAAAATATCAAAAATCTTCATATTTTAAAAATAAATATCGGATATATATCAAGATATATATCCATTGATATATATCAACGAACCCTGCATTTACGAGTTTGAAAGTTAATTTTTTTCCAAGTGCGGCGTTTACGATTAAAAAAAAAAAATACCAACTGAGTTTCCTTAATTTGAAAATTCATAAAAATATTTAAAATCGAATTTAAATATTTTAAATAAAACTTCAGATATCTTAAGATATTATAAAAATGAGCCATCCTACACTGCCCAGAAAGCTTTGATTAAAGTTAGGTCAATGTGACGCTGTCGACAAAAGTAGCATTCTGACGAATGTGGCGTGTACAACGGGTGCGGCAATTACGATATTTTTAAGCTTATTCAGGCCAATTTGAGGAGTGCGGTGTTTCTTCCATAAAATATGGTACCACAGCTAAATATATGTCAATAAATGTAAAACATATTCATAAGAATATCTGTAAAAGTTTTGAAATATAGGCTGAAAATTACTGCAGATTAAATTTAACGTTCTTCAGAAAATTTATTAAAGTTTTGAGAAATCTTATATCTGACTATCTTATTTAATAAGCCTGATGAATCTTAAATCAGATTGTTTCATTTCTGATAGGTCTGTATTTGTTGGTTGAGAGAAAATTTTGTTTTCTTAGCATGCTTATTTATTTGTTTCTTATGAGTACCCATGAAATTGCTGCTGTTGGCTACTAGCTATTAATTAGTTTTCCCCTTTATATCTGCATATTTTGAATTTTCTGATGAATCAAATCTTTATGTGTAGCAATTAGCTGTTAACTATAATACACTGACAGAAAAAAAATCCCAACACCAAGAAAGACTTGTGTTAGATAAACGAAATTTGGTAGGCATGTTTATACATCTGAAAGATGACATCGATTGAAATTTCGCATTTCGCCCATAAGTGTGGTGCTAGTAGCGCCACTCAGAACTTGCAAATCAGGTTTACTTTAAATGCGTGCTGTAAAGTTCGTGGGCGTTATTTAGCTTCGAAATGTGACGTATTGAGTTGATGCTAGCCAAGAATGTCTTTAACAAGACGAAGAAGCCACTGTCAACAGCTCACCGAGTTGGAACGAGGTCGCATATTCGGGCTACGAGAAGATGGATTTTCTATCCGTGATATTGCAGAAAGACTTGGCTGGAATGTATCCACTGTCCATGATTGTTGGAAGCAGTGGTCAAGAGATAGTACTGCCTCAAGAAGACCGGGTTCCAAGCGGCCACGTGGCACTCCTGAGAGGGAAGATCGCCGTATTCGGCGTACAACTGTGGCGCATCGTACTGCGTCTGCAGCAGAAATTCGAGCTGCAGTTGGTACCACAGTGACACAACGAACTGTTAGAAATCGGTTACTTCAAGGACAGCTCCGAGCTAGGCAACCTATAGCTGAAAAAGAAACACAACAGATCTCCACTCCACCCACCAATGAGCTCTGGCTTGACACGAATGGCGTTGCAAACGGCAATGGCTTGGAGTCAGTAGAATGCACGCTACTGGGCGCCTGGCTCGGAGCTGTCCTTGAAGTAATCGATTTCTAACAGTTTGTTGTGTCACTGTGGTACCAACTGCAGCTCGAATTTCTGCCGCGGATGCAGTACGATCCACCACAGTCGTACGCCGAATACAGCGATCTTCCCTCTCAGGAGTGCCATGTGGCCGTCTGGAACCTGGTCTTCTTGAGGTAGTACCATCCCTTGACCACTGCTTCCAACAATCATACACAGTGGATAAATTCCAGCCAAGTCTTTCTGCAATATCGCGGAAAGAAAATCCACCTTCTCGTAGCCCGAATATGCGAACTCGTTCCAACTCGGTGAGCTGTTGACAGTGGCTTCTTCGTCTTGTTAAAGGCATTCTTGGCTAATATGAACTCAATACGTCACATTTCGAAGCTAAATAACGCCTACGAACTTTACAGCACGCATTTAAAGTAAACCTGATCTGCTAGTTCTGAGTGGCGCTATTAGTGCCACACTTATGCGCGAAATTTCAATCGATGTCATCTTTCAGATGTATAAACACGCCTACCAAATTTCGTTTATCTAACACAAGTCTTTCTTGCTGTTGGGATTTTTTTTTTCCGTCAGTGTATTTAATCTTATTATAATACAGGTTTGATTTTCCATTCTGCTTATAACTTTACATTGATGTATCAAAAGCATTTATTCATTTTTCTCTTTGTGAATTACAGTTACCTCAAGACATGGAAAATTATTGGCAGTGGAAATTGACGAAAGATGTGCGACGGCTTCAATTAAAGTCTCATGTTATCCCTCATATTTTTGACTGCCAAAAAAGTAAGCGTGTTTCAGTAGAGAGACCTGCAGCTAAGAAAAGGAAAAATATGCACTTAGTGCAGGAAGCCATTTCATCAGTTGCAGGAATCGCTATGGCTAATACGTCAAATTATGCTCCTTCTGATAACTCAAATTATGCTCCTCCTGGTACACCAGATTATGCTGGAACTTCTTCCATTGATCAAGAGGAAAGTCTTGATCCTCAGATGGATAAATGTATTCAGGTGAATCTGAAAAAACCATACAGAAGCATAGGAATAAACACTTATGTTCAGATGACTTCTGTTGGTTCTTCAACAATAAACATGGGTGTGAGCGTCGGAACTGTAACTTCACCTCAAAAATGTGAAGATGTTGAAATTGAGTATGATTCAAATTCAAGTGACTTCACGTCCACAGAAGAGGAAGCAAGCACAGATGATTTTAGTAGTGAGGATGAAGCTGAAGATCTGGCAAAGTATAAGGAGCATATGGTTACAGGTACGATTATGTCAATAGAAAAGGAACCAAAGTTGTATCTTGGTATAACTAAGAACAGCTTCTTTTTGATCAAACTGTTGACTGATCGAACAAGATTACCTGTTAACCATATTTACCTGGTACTTAAAAAGATACGCCTAAATTTGCAATTTGCAATTTTGGCTATAGATTTCGGTTTGGCAGAGAGCACAGCATGCCGCATATTTTCAAAATCATTACCACTTATTGCATCACTTATGCAAGAGTTGATTGTGTGGCCTGCCAAGAAAGATGTTCAAGCTCATCTGCCAATTCCTTTTCGTGCTAGGTATGGCCATGTGATTTCTATCATTGATTGCTTGGAGGTAGAAATTGAAAAGCCAAGTGATCCAGTGTTACAAGCACTTACATGGTCTGCCTACTACAACTGTAACACCCTGAAATTCTTGATTTCATGTGCACCAGATGGACTCGTCAGTTTTATTTCAGATGGTTTTGGGGGGCGAGCATCTGATGTGATGATAGTCGAAAACAGTGGTTACTTACATAATCTAATACCAGGGGTTGATGTCATGGCTGATAGAGGCTTTAAAAACATCTCAAACATATTACAGCAGAAAGGTTGCTGTCTCATTCGGCCACCTTCAGTTTCCTCAGATACCAAGAGTACAAAAGATGAAGTAAAGCAATCAAAAAGGATTGCTGCTCTACGTATTCATGTGGAACGCATTATTCGTAGAGTGCGAGAATTCAGGATGTTGAGTCCACATGCATGCGTCGACAGACAACATACATCACTTTTGGACTATGTTATCATTATTGTCTGCGGTTTGATCAATTTTCAAGATCACCTAATCAAAATTTGAGTTCGCATTCAAAGAGTTATCTACAATGTATATATGTTCTTTTAAATAATTATTCCAGCATCGTGTACCTTTCAACGTTTTTATTTTTTCTTGCTACTACTGTTTTGCATTCAAAGAGTTATCTACCATATATATATGTTCTTTTAAATAATTGTTCCAGCATCGTGTACCTTTCAACATTTTTATTTTTTCTTGCTACTACTGTTTTGCATTCAAAGAGTTATCTACCATATATATGTTCTTTTAAATAATTGCTCTAACATCGTGTACCTTTCAGCGTTTTTATTTTTTCTTGCTACTACTGTTTTGCATTCAAAGAGTTATCTACCATGTATATATGTTCTTTTAAATAATTGTTCCAGCATCGTGTACCTTTCAACGTTTTTATTTTTTCTTGCTACTACTGTTTTGCATTCAAAGAGTTATCTACCATATATATATGTTCTTTTAAATAATTGTTCCAGCATCGTGTACCTTTCAGCGTTTTTATTTTTTCTTGCTACTACTGTTTTGCATTCAAAGAGTTATCTACCATATATATATGTTCTTTTAAATAATTGTTCCAGCATCGTGTACCTTTCAACGTTTTTATTTTTTCTTGCTACTACTGTTTTGCATTCAAAGAGTTATCTACCATGTATATATGTTCTTTTAAATAATTGTTCCAGCATCGTGTACCTTTCAACGTTTTTATTTTTTCTTGCTATTACTGTTTTGCATTCAAAGAGTTATCTACCATATATATATGTTCTTTTAAATAATTGTTCTAGCACCGTGTACCTTTCAACGTTTTTATTTTTTCTTGCTACTACTGTTTTGCATTCAAAGAGTTATCTACCATATATATATGTTCTTTTAAATAATTGTTCCAGCATCGTGTACCTTTCAGCGTTTTTATTTTTTCTTGCTACTACTGTTTTGCATTCAAAGAGTTATCTACCATGTATATATGTTCTTTTAAATAATTGTTCCAGCATCGTGTACCTTTGAACGTTTTTATTTTTTCTTGCTACTACTGTTTTGCATTCAAAGAGTTATCTACCATATATATATGTTCTTTTAAATAATTGTTCCAGCATCGTGTACCTTTCAGCGTTTTTTTTTTTTTTTTCTTGCTACTACTGTTTTGCATTCAAAGAGTTATCTACCATATATATATGTTCTTTTAAATAATTGTTCCAGCATCGTGTACCTTTCAACATTTTTATTTTTTCTTGCTACTACTGTTTTGCATTCAAAGAGTTATCTACCATGTATATATGTTCTTTTAAGGGTGTATTTCGATCCAAACTGCTTATTTTCTGATTCATTTTAAAATTCATTTTTGTTCTCAAACGCATCAAACTGGGAAATTCTCTTATTTAGAAACTATATAATGTGCCGTGCTTCTTAATTTTTTGATAAATGCAGAAAATATTGTAAAAAACGCTGTCAAAGTTGGCATTTTGAACCGAGTTTTCCGAAGCAGGCGATCTGGGAATGAAAAAAATGGTCATACTGAGAAAATAATTGTTTAAAAATCAAATTCTAATTAATTGAGCTGAAAATGAAATCACACGGCATGTTAAACATGTCTTCAGAAATCACCCCAGCAAGTTTCATGTTTTTACTTTTAAAAATGAGTCTGAAAATGTCTCAGAAAATTTCGAGCTGTTGAGGGTGAAAAAATATTTTTTCGAATACACCCTTAAATAATTGTTCCAGCATCGTGTACCTTTCAACGTTTTTATTTTTTCTTGCTATTACTGTTTTGCATTCAAAGAGTTATCTACCATATATATATGTTCTTTTAAATAATTGTTCTAGCATCGTGTACCTTTCAACGTTTTTATTTTTTCTTGCTACTACTGTTTTGCATTCAAAGAGTTATCTACCATATATATATGTTCTTTTAAATAATTGTTCCAGCATCGTGTACCTTTCAACGTTTTTATTTTTTCTTGCTACTACTGTTTTGCATTCAAAGAGTTATCTACCATATATATATGTTCTTTTAAATAATTGTTCCAGCATCGTGTACCTTTCAACATTTTTATTTTTTCTTGCTACTACTGTTTTGCATTCAAAGAGTTATCTACCATGTATATATGTTCTTTTAAATAATTGTTCCAGCATCGTGTACCTTTCAACGTTTTTATTTTTTCTTGCTATTACTGTTTTGCATTCAAAGAGTTATCTACCATATATATATGTTCTTTTAAATAATTATTCCAGCATCGTGTACCTTTCAACGTTTTTATTTTTTCTTGCTACTACTGTTTTGCATTCAAAGAGTTATCTACCATATATATATGTTCTTTTAAATAATTGTTCCAGCATCGTGTACCTTTCAACATTTTTATTTTTTCTTGCTACTACTGTTTTGCATTCAAAGAGTTATCTACCATGTATATATGTTCTTTTAAATAATTGCTCTAACATCGTGTACCTTTCAGCGTTTTTATTTTTTCTTGCTACTACTGTTTTGCATTCAAAGAGTTATCTACCATGTATATATGTTCTTTTAAATAATTGTTCCAGCATCGTGTACCTTTCAACGTTTTTATTTTTTCTTGCTACTACTGTTTTGCATTCAAAGAGTTATCTACCATATATATATGTTCTTTTAAATAATTGTTCCAGCATCGTGTACCTTTCAGCGTTTTTATTTTTTCTTGCTACTACTGTTTTGCATTCAAAGAGTTATCTACCATATATATATGTTCTTTTAAATAATTGTTCCAGCATCGTGTACCTTTCAACGTTTTTATTTTTTCTTGCTACTACTGTTTTGCATTCAAAGAGTTATCTACCATATATATATGTTCTTTTAAATAATTGCTCTAACATCGTGTACCTTTCAGCATTTTTATTTTTTCTTGCTACTACTGTTTTGCATTCAAAGAGTTATCTACCATATATATATGCTCTTTTAAATAATTGGTCCAGCATCGTGTACCTTTCAACGTTTTTATTTTTTCTTGCTACTACTGTTTTGCATTCATAGAGTTATCTACCATATATATATGTTCTTTTAAATAATTGTTCCAGCATCGTGTACCTTTCAACGTTTTTCTTTTTTCTTGCTACTACTATTTCGCATTCAAAGAGTTATCTACCATGTAAATCTGGCTGTTTTCATTATTATTAGTAAAGTTGAATTTTATCGCACTACAAAGATTGTTAAAATCGTATCTGTATTTATGAAAACCTGCCTGAAAACCTCAAGCTGGAAATTTTCTTTATAGCTTGTGTAGTACATAAATTTTGCTGTTAATATTTTTTCCATTTTATTTTCAAGTTTCAAATTTATCGCACAACTATGCTTGTTGAAATTGTATCTGTAGGGGAAGACGGGGTATAATGAAACACGGGGTACAATGAAACATTACTTGTAAAATCAATCAAATTTTTCATAGAGAGTTGCAGTTTATATATATGTTATACAACTATATGTTCCAATTACTGATGTGATTTGGATACATTCACGCTTCTACAACAGTAGCAATAGAAGATTATTGCTTTTACACCATTGAAAGTAACTTTCTTTACTAAAAGTAATTTTGTTTCTTTTTCCTTGTTTTTATATGTAATAATTATTTTTTCTGTGCATTGTTATCTTTGGGTTGTTGTCTTCATACCTCCAAAACCAAACTAAAAAAAATAAATATTAGAAGTTTGAAAATAAATTTTTACTTAGTAACCTCAGTGCGGGGTACAATGAAACACTTGCAGACGGGGTACAATGAAACATGTTTTATTATAGTAATAAAAGTAGTAAATATAATATATTAGAAGTAAGAGTAGGAAAACAGAAAAAAAAAGAGTTTTGTTCTAACCAGGTCAGTAAAAAATGCTCTTGTTAAGCAATTAAAAAATAGAAAGAGAAAAAAAGCTAAGAAGGGATTGTTTTGAAAACAAACTCTGCCTGCTACAGACTCTAATGATGATCCAGATTTTTTTTCTAGGTCCAGCTGGTCAAAGAGGTACTAAGAATGAGATATCCACACACAACATGTATGGTACAAGCAGTATCCATATAAATGGAAACATAAGGAAGTATATACCGTTGGCGAAATCATACATTTAAATGAAGTCAAATGTGAAATACTTGATATAAAAAGTCTCCAACCCAGTTTTATTTATTTTATTTTATTTTTTTAGAAACTTACATTAAAAAAAAAAAAAAACTCGTGTTGAAACTACCACCCCATATTCCTTCATGAACAACAGAAATATAAGCAGAAACGCTAATTTTTGAAACTGACTTGAGCCAATTTAATATAAAATGAAAGGTATTTCTTAAACTAATAGAATTATCTTATTTTTCATCTTAGACTATAATATTTTTATCAAGTTCCATATTAATAAAGTTTTGTTTTTGTATTTATCTCATTTTTAATAAAATAAACTATACCGGGTGAAAATTGCTTCCATCATTTGGAGTGTTTCATTGTACCCCAGTATGCCGGGGTACAATGAAACACTGTAAGACATTTATTTTTTGTTATTTTTCAAGCATAAAGATATTGTTTAGAACCTAATAAAAATTTATTTAGATGGGGAAAGTACAAGATTAAAAATATGCATTAATTATATTTTTGTGCATGCAAAATGTTGGATAGGAAAAAAAAAATTAGTAAATTTTGTTTCATTGTACCCCGTCTTCCCCTATATTATGAAAACCTGCCTGAAGATGAAAATTTTCGTTATTGCTTTGTTGGTGTATATAGATGACCTTTAACATTTTTTCGATGATTTTTATCACACAACAAAGCTTGTTAAAATTGTAAAGCTGCCTCAAGCTGAAAATTTTCTTTATAGCTTGTGTCCAAAAATTTTGCTGTAAATATTTTTTCCGTTTTATTTTCAAAGTTGAATTTTATCTTTTACTGATAAATAAAAAATATGTTTATTTAATCTTCTGTCATTGAGTTAAATCAAACTGTCCATTGTCCACTCATTTATTTTAAACTATTAAAAATAGCTTGTCAAAATTTATGCGAGTTGCTACATAAAACCAAAGAAGCATCTCATGATTATGATTTTATGTCAAATTTATCCATAACAGCAGTAGAATTGATGTAAAAAAGTCACTGGTCCCAAGGACCAGTAACCATAAGAATTTACTGGTCCACAGTCATCATCACTAGCCTGCTACATAAAATTCTATTTTGTCCCTTTAACCCTTTGAGTGCCCCCTTCCTCCTAGAATATAAACCAAACCTTCTTCTACAGTTATACAAAATTTTCAGTACTATAATAAAATATAAAATTATCATTTACTAAAAATTGAATAGTATATAAAGAAAAACTATAAAATTATTTATTTATTAAATATTTTATTTCAGATTTTTTCAACTGACTAAGATTTAATGGAAATTTTTTTAATTTTTTTTTTTTTTTTTAAATAAAATAAAATTATGTGATTTGTGTTTTATTGCAGTTTTTTCAGGGACAGGAAAGTTTGCGTTTACCTGTCAGAAAGGGGTGGAAAGGTTACTGGTCTTATGGATCACTAAATTTTTCAAATTAGTTGTCCGATTGAATTTTTGGTTGTTTCGGACCAGCAGACCACCAAGGATTTCAAACGCTGCATAATTAATATTAAGTAAACAAGTACAGACATCTCCCGACTTATGTAAATTCGTAGTTACAAAATAAATCCTGAAAATTACATTTATGAACATATTAGCATGTTTGATAAATATTTGTATATCACTATATTTATGCATAATATAGTTTTATATAAAGAGAGCATTGTATTTTTATTGGTGATATACAACATGTTTATGAAACACATTACTTAGGTAAATAGGGAGATGTCTGTATTAAAAATACACAAGTTACTCAAAGTGCAGTAGGTTCTTGAAAATATGCTCATTCTCTTTATAATGTAAATAGTTTATTTGCAATGCTTCCAAAAATAAATAAAACCATAAGATGGAATTTCAATTATTATGATTAAAAAAGTTTTGAAATAATTAATGAAATTTTAATTTTAGTATATTTTTCAATTAGAGTAATTTTTTAAGTTATCTAATACCTGCAAGATTCAAATGGTATTGAAGTAATATTGAGTTTTTTTTTTTTTTTTTTTTTTGAGAGAGAATCTACTGTATTAAATTAAAAAAAAAATTATTTAGGCAAAAATATATAGAGAGAGAGAGAGATAGTGTAAATTGGCTATTATTGTGAGCTACATAAAATTAAGCTGCTTCCTACTTGCAAAAAATTTTGTATAGTGTCTCTTCAGAAAGTAATATCATAGGGCTGCCACAGGTGACTATGTTTTAATTTTACCTTGCACCACTTTCTCAAAACAAAAATATTTTACATACAGTTTGACAACATTTGTAAAAGAAATGTACTACAAAATTTATTTTCTTTTAAATAGTAGTGCAAATAAAATAGGAAAATAGTCGCCTGTGGCAGCCCTGTATCAATATTTATTCAAATTCATTTATGTCACAGATAGCAATAAAAATTAATTTTAAAATTTGAGTACATATTGAGAAATTTCTGAATCATTTCTTATTTATTTACATTTCTTATACATAAAAAAATTTCTGTTTTTTTTTTTTTTTTTTTTTTTTTTTTAAATAGCATTATGAACTGTATTTTTTTCATTAAAAAAATTGAAGGTAATGAGAAGAAATTTAAGAAACAAAAATTATTTATTGTATTGTTCTAGCATTGGATAGATAGCTTTCTTCCAAAAATTTGTACATTTTTCAGACAAATCTGTGCAATAATTTGCATCATAATCTACTAAAATGATAAAAATTTCCTTTGATGATTCAAAATTATGATTTGCAACACAAAATAATCCTTTTTTTTTCTTTGCAAGGTGCATTTGCATTTGTACTTGGGCATTGAACTTCTGTGTAATGGTACCATGGGATATATAGTTTTTTATTGTTTTCTCAGAATTTGGGCATTTAATCTCAATAATATGTTCATCTGAGATACCATCTGGTGAAGCTCCCAGTATTGGACAGTCTGGGGAGGTATAAAATCCACATGGTTGGATCTTAATTCCTACCTTTTTCTCCACCAGATGTCTCACTTCATTTTCTAATTTTTTTCCCCGTTTCATTGCATGGGTATCTTTTAAGGTTTTGGCTCCTAAAACACTTTCTACTAGAGAGCCATCCATAGTGTGGCAATGGGCACTCTCATATGCCCTTGAGGCTGTTATGCGGCCATAACGTAACTCGTGCCACAATTTATTCTTGTCTTGCGATACTGTTTTTCTTGTTGCCTCATCACACACAGCTTCTGTCATCTGTGACGAACAGTACCGCAAGAAATCTGTGGCAGTCCTAGAATCTTCTTGCAGCTGGAAGAAATTTAGGACCAACTGATGAATAGACATTCTTTCTTCTGCAGAAAATTCTTCTGAGTATTTTGTCAGAACTGTATTGTTTCTTCCCATCTCTTTACTCATTTTCAACACGTCAGATAGGAATGAGCCATTTTTTTCACTTAGTTTGAGGATCTTCTTTTTTCCAAGATCCTTCGCTTTTATAAATTTCAATGACTTGCCCACAGTTGAAAATTTTGATTTTTTCCAGTAACAAGTAACTTCTGTTACTGATGGCTCCTCACTTCGCCGATGAAGCCACGCAAGCAAGGCAATGGCATGCTTGCAGCCTCCTGTAATAATATAGGAGATTATATCAGTTTTGTTATGTAATAAAGCAATTTTTTAATTGACTTATATAGCAGATTAACACCTTCTAATAATATAAACAGTAAAAATAGACTTATTTGACTGTTTGCATATTTTGACTTTACCTGAGTTATTTTCAAAACAAATAGGTTTATTTGACTTTTTACATGTTTCGACTCTATCCAAGTCTTTTTCAAAACAAATTTTAGAATATTTTTATTTATTTGTTTTGAAAATGACTCGGGTAGAGTTGACGCATATAAACAGTCAAATAAATCTATTTATACTGTTTTTAAAGTTTTAATTTACACCTTTTAGCAATTAAAATTATTATAAGAAAGGATTTTTTTGAGAAATTTTTGAAAAGGAAATTAGTTTTTAAACACTCTAAGTATAAATTGAAATATAAGCTGTTTGTTAATGTTAAGTTTTGTTCAAAACATATACTAATCATGTATATTTGAAACAATGGAAATTGCAGGAGCTGAATACTTTGATGTTTTTATAGAATATACTAAAATAGTTTTAATCGGAGAGAGGGGATCAATGCTTTTATACTCACCTAAAGAGGCTGCACAGCTATCACACAGAGCAGAGAGTACTACTTCATCTGTCTCGTTACAAGTTACAATAACTTCATATCCTTTTTTGGATATTTTATGTTCTGGTGTTACTGTAGCTTTCACAGTGCATATTGAATTCTCCCGTTTAACTTGCACATATCCTATGGCATTATCACCATAACTTTCATGGCCTGATCTGAATATAGAAATAGAATAACATAAATAAATAATTCAGTTTCACATAGATCTATGTCATATACAATGTATTGGCTTAAATTTGATTTATTTAACATTGAAATAAATATCAATTTGTATGAATGGGTATTTGCATTGCATTTGAAACTAAATTTTTGGGCTATCATTATTCAAATAACGAATAAAAAGTATGAGATTTTGATTTTTCAGACAATAGTTCAATGTAGATTAGGAAAAATTTATCAACTGAATAAATTTCCCAAATACTATATATTGTTTTAGAAATTTTATATAAATTACATATCAATACATATTTCATATACTTTCTAGAAATAAAAATTGTAATAAGAAAGTGAATGGAAATTTTCCTTGAAAAGCAAGTACATTTAAAATTATTGAAAATTTTAAAATGTGATAGTGATAAGTTCCTTCGTTTTTATAATTTTACACAAAAAAAAAAAAAAAAAAAAAAAAAAAAAAATTGCAGAATTTTTATTGTACAATGGAAGTTTTTTCATTGAATTCATATTACACAGTTTTTTTAAGTTACATGTTAGTGATTTAATTTTCTAATTACTTAAATTATTACCAATATTATAAATTAATAACAAAGGAAATACCTAGGTATTCTTAAGATTTATAAAATAGTGCATTTTGAGAGTAGCAATTATTTTTATTCTAAAAATATTTATTATTTTTTACAAAGCAATTTTTTTTATTTATTACCACGCTATACAGGGTATTAATGACTATTTATGAAAAGCCTAAAAGTTGTATAAAATAAAAAAAATGAAAAAAAGGGGGAAATTTTGGTTAAATTTTCAATATTTAATAAAGATAAACATTTAAGAACGTTTTTCAGGTAACAAAATTTTAGAAAATATTTTAATTATAATAAAAATTTAAAACAAAAACATTATTATTTTTTTAATGAACAATTTCTAAGGAAATGCTTTTTAAAAAATTCTGGAATTTATATAAAACAATACAGAAAGTAAAGTAAAAATAACGAAATTTTTATATATAAGCACTTCGAAATTATTTAAATTTAAGTATATAGAAAAGCAAATATTTACCTTTTAGCTTTAACTCCTCGTAATTCTGCTCCTGTGAAATCAGGATTTCTCCCCAAAAAAGAAAACATAGATATTGCATCTATTTTCGGAAGGTTATCCGACTGTCCCTTGACGAAACCGGCTAATATCGGCATTTTCCAAATTAAAATGTTATAAATAATGAAAACGAATGCTATAATATGGTGATATAGAGTTTTAACTATACCTTTTAAAAAGTAAAAGTTAAAAAAATGAGAATAATTATAAAATAGAGATGATAATAGATAGTAACTATGAAAAGCAATGGAAAAAAGCGCAAGCGAAAATGTAAACATTCGAACTTCATGTGTAGTGACGTCACAGCCAATCACGACGCGTTTTGAGGTCACGTGGTTTTGTTTTGGTTATTAGCTGTTTTAAAACATTAATTAAAAATTGTTTTCAATTATTTTTGCGATTCTGAGTGGATTTTTGAAGAATACATCATTAATTTTATCAGTTACACATAAAAGAAAGCGTATTCCTCCCGAGTGCAACTTCCCCAATGCCCTGTCCCTTTCCTGTCCCTTTCAAAGGAAGGTCAACAGGTCAATCGTCGTCTTTCTAGTCGAAAAAAGCGCTTCTGCTAGCTGGTCTAAACGGAATCCTCTAGGTTTACTGTATTTTTGGGAAATATTCTCATAATGGCATGTTATGCCAAGAATAAAATAGCATTACGAAAAAACTAAAAGGCTTCTTGGAGGATATTTTATATAATATTGTCTAAAATATATCACTTATTAAATTTACAAGAAAAATAATGATAATAATTTACAAGAAAATATACAAAAATGATAAAATATATTGCTTCGTACTCGATTCCTTCATAGTACAGGACATCTAATGCCATCTGGTGATGTCTACTGGAACCAAAGAAAAAAATTTTAAAAAATAGATTAAAAAAAAACAGGCTCTATATTTCATTTATAAAATTAAACTACGTTGAAGAAATAAGTTATATCAATCCCCTCAAAATTTTTTAAAGAAATTGGTTCAATAGCAAATGCGCAGGTGTGATTTGAAAAATGTAACATGGGCAGCATAGAGCAAAATATAACTGACAGTTACTTCCCTGAATGAAAAAAACTTCCCTGAATTCTTTAAAAAAAAAAACCATTTTTCAATGACTAGCCTTAAAATTTTCACTATACACAATCACACACATATATATTTAAGTATAATTCAACATTTATTCGGTATTCAAACATATTATCCCCCTCCACACACACACACGTCTATCTCTACTTTTTTTCACTTTAGAGAAATTTTATTGCAAATTTACTAGCTTAATATGTTATATCATAAAATGAAAATTCAATGGGTACTTACAGAAAGAACATATTGTATTATTACTATTATTATTTTTAATATTATGAAGAGTTTATGAATGAATTCATTATTTTCCATCTAATTAAGAAAAAAAAGAAACCTAAAATTAATTTCAAGAACCCCAGAGGATCCTATTTTTCATAATAAGATTCTGAATTTAAATTAATAAAAGAGAAATAAAAAAAATACATTAATAATTTTAGCTAACTCTTACTCCAACATGTAAATCATTTTTATAAAGATAATCCAATTTATTCAAAACAATTCTCATGGCCATTCATAAGTTTCAATAATTTAACAGAGAATTTTTTAAGGTGTAGAGGGGACACTGTTTAGTTAAATTATTTTTAATAAATAATCAACTAAGAGAGTGTTACATAAAAAAGCTATATAATCTTACATTTGGGCTTTAAAAACAATAATCTAAATTTAAAAAAAATACTTTTCCATACCTTATAAATTAAATCATTAACTTAATTCAATTAGTATAGTATAAGAAATTTAATTCTCCAACAAAATATCGTTCCACTTTAAGCTGTCATGTTTATGATTTCATGTCGATACATGGTAGAAGTAGAGATCCGTCTTTATCTTGATTTATACCAGGTCTTGGCTGAAAATTTGCACTCTTTTTCTAAATGTTTTCATCATTTGAGCACTACTATATGACAGAATAGACGTTAAAATCCGAAGGATCAAGAATTAAAATAAAAAATCCAGTTCTTAATTCATGAATTTATTATTTTCAGTATTTTAAGTTCAGATTAATAAAGGATTTTAAAAATAAAATTGAAATTTTAAAATAAAATTGAAAAGTAAAGTTTAAAAGAGAGAGAGAGGGGGGGAGGTGGAGGGGATATATTTTAATGCCAAATATTAAATTTATATGCTTTAACATTGAAGTTACATTTAAGTATATGTCTGTATGTGTACTGCAATTTATATGCATGACTACTTTTCTTTTCTGAAAACCTGAAAAAAAAAACAAAAAAAAAAAAAAAACTCTTTATCTTGACTTAGGTTAAGCATCTATTAGAATCAGCATTTTTTATTTATTTGATATTTATTTCTTTTATTGTTTTTACCTTTAAAAAATTTATTTTAGATTTACTAGCTTATGATATCATACAGTAAATTGAAAAAAATACGGCTATTCATAGAAAAATCATAATTATTATTATTATTTAAGAATTCAAAGAAAAGTTTTTTTTTAATTCATTATTTTTGCGTCTTGTTAAGAAACAACAAAAATTTAATTTAAAGAACCCCTTAGAATCTGATTTTTCATAATAATATTTTGAATTTATACATAATAAAAGAAAAAGGGAGAGAAAAAAAATAATATTAAGAATTACTTTCTAATAATTTTAGCTATCAATTATTTTCCAATATCTTCATCTAAATCTTACTTAAAGCTTGAGGATTCTTTAAATTTTGTAAAATTTGGATTTAAATTTTTAAATATACTTTAAAAAATTATTACTATTTTCTTTTAAGTCCAAGTGTAAGAGTATGATTTTCCTTTTCTTTTCTTTCTTTCTTTTTTTTTTTTTTTCATGTAAGGAACTCTTAAATAGTTATTTATCAAAAATAACTTAAATTTAATTGTGCCTTTTTCTGTTGTTGTTGTTTTTATATTAGAAATAATTTTTCTTTACTAAATTATTAGAAACTTATGAATGGCTATGATAATTCTTTTGTATAAATTTGTCTTTTTTATTTATAAAAGTTTATTATTTATTTAAGTAAGATTTAGCTAAAGGTATTGGAAAGTAATTGATAGCTAAAATTAATAAAAAGTAATTGTTATTACTTTTTTTTTTTTTGTCTCCCTTTCTCTTTTATTTAGTAGTATAAATTCAAAATATTATTATGAAAAATAAGATCCTAGGGGGTTCTTCAAATTAAACGTCTCTTGTTTCTTAACAAGATGCAAAAATTAATAATTAAAAAAAGTTCTTCTTTAAACTCTTAAATAATAATAATAATTAAATAAGATTTTTCTATGATTAGCCATAAATTTTTCAATGTACTCCATGACATCATAAACTAGTAAATCTGAAATAAATTTTCCTTAAAGTAAAAAAAAATAAAAGCAATAAATAACAAATAAATAAAACATGCTATTATTAACAGATGCTAGTCCTAAGTCAAGATACACACATATATTTTAATATGACTTCAACGTTAAAGCATATAAATTAAATATTTGGTATTAAAATATATCCCCCCCCTCCAAACTCTTTTTTTATTTATTTATTATTATTGTTATTATTTTTTGTCACAGAAAGAACATATTATAATTTTTATTCATATTATTATTTTAAGAATACAATGAAGAACGTTTTTTATTCGTTGTTAAGAAGAAAAAAGAAATACAAAATTAATTTAAAAAGCCCCTTTAGATATTATTTTTAGAAGATTAGCCAGTAGATGGCGCTCGTTTCTAGAGTGGGAGGAGCCT
The DNA here is from genome assembly GCA_963932465.1 of Maratus speciosus. NCBI lineage: Eukaryota > Metazoa > Arthropoda > Arachnida > Araneae > Salticidae > Maratus > Maratus speciosus. The sequence goes on along the minus strand of OZ010796.1, from coordinate 258,419,692 downwards.
TCAGTTTGTTTATACCTAAGCGGTGTGCGATTTAGCGCCGACCAAAGTTAATCCCTTATTTTGTCAATATACTTGAAAAGACGTGGGATTGAATTGAAGGTCACTACTTGGTGAGTTCTAGGGTGCATTTTACACCTGTTATTCAAGTTTACTAACATATTGTAACTAGAAGTAACTGGCAGTGAGTGTAATTTTTCACATTTCGCTGAAATTCTAAATCGTGTTTGTGCATCGAGTTTAAAGTTAACATGGGATTCGGAAATATTAAAAACTGCTCTTGTATTGATTTCGTCCAGGACTTATTGAACTTGTGGGAAAAAATATTGAATATAGAAGGTGATTCACAACAATGGGCGACATTTGAATGTTTTAAGAGACAATTCTTACGCAGTTATAGATTTGAGATTAGAACTGAACTATTCAACAACTATTGTGAGTTATTACACAGAATCCACAAGTTTAAAGGGAATGGTTTAACCCTATCATCTTTACTACTGGATTTAATGACACTGATCTATTGGAGATATTGTGGAAAAATAAACAGCTATTTGATGGACGATATTCGAGAAATTCCTTTTCCAAGCAATGGTGAAGTGCTTCGAGTATTTGGAGTATTAACTGCTTTTCGTATCAATCCAGACTTCATGAAGCTATTGCTACATTCTAATTACCTTTCCAGCTTGCCAGAAGAAAGTTTTGGCGTTAGACTTCAAACTTGCCAAAGTAGCACGTTGTTCATGTGAGTACTTTTTTCTTTGTTTCATTTCCTTTTACTTACCCATCATGGGCGTACCCAAGGGGGGGGGGGGGCTGATGGGGCTACAGCCCCCCCCCCCGAAATTTTTGAAAGTGATATGAAAAAGTGCTGCTTTTTCCTCTTTCTTTTTTGGAAAGTTTTAATTTTTTTCAATTATACAGCGAACTAGCCATTCTCATTAGTCCCATATTAGTCCACATTGACAACAAAGAAGAGAAGAAAGGGGGCAGAAGGGGTTACAGAACGCCCCCCCCCTCCACCCGGAATAGTCGAAAAATTAAATGAAAAAGTAATTTTTCCTTACTTTTTTAAGAGAAATCTGTAATTTTTTCTTCTGTCATATAGCAAAATAGACATTCTCGTTAACACTATAATAGTCCACATTGACATCACAGCATACAAAAAGATGGGGAGGGGGATGATGGAATTTCAGCCCCCTCCTCTCGAAATGGTCGAAAATGAAATGATAAAATAGTGCTGAATTTTTTCTGCTTGTTTAAGATAAATTTGCATTTTATCCCCTATCGTTCAATAGACTATACGCTTCTTTCACCATATATTTCCACAGTAGTCCATATTGACACCAAAGAAGAGAAAGGGGGCTGACGTGGTTACTGCCCCCCCCAAACCAGAAATAGTCGAAAAATTAAATGAAAAAAGTGGTTTTCCTTACTTTTTAAAGATAAATCTGTAATTTTTTTCTTCTGTCATACAGCAAAATAGCCATTCTCGTTAACTTCATATTAGTCCACATTGACATCACAACATACCCAAAGATGGGGAGGGGGTTGTTGGAATTACAGCCCCCCTCCTCTCCAAATAGTAGAAAATGAAATGAAAAAATAGCGCTGATTTTTTTTCTGTCTGCTTGAGATAAATTTGCATTTTCTCCCCTATCATTCAACGGTAAACGGAAAAAAGGTGACAGGAAAAAACGTGACAGAAAAAACAAGAGCGGAAAAAACGTGACAAGGAAGTGTTAAATATTGAACTTGTCGATAAATAAATGCTAAAAACTAAAGTAAAGTTTTTGCATTGTCAGTTTCTTACAGCGTTGGGGGGGGGGGGGGGGGCAGAGTTAATGGGTGAGTAAGACAATTCTAAGATTTGGTCCTAGAAAACAAAATGTTAACATATCATTAAGAGAAGTTTAATCCTTTCGTTTGGTGTACTCTGCGCCAAACTCGCCAAGCCAGTTGCGATAACAGCTGCTGTGTGGCGTGACGAGTGATTAGCTCTGCAACCCCTGTGTTTTCTCTGTTTGCTTGTTCTTTCAGTTTCGTTTCAGAATGGACTTCGAAAAAAATCACTTATGAGGACGTTTTAAAGATGAAAGAAAGAAAGGGTGTTATTTAGTAGATTTAAAAGAAATGAGTGCTTTTAATTTACATTTTCCAGAAAAGGAGGGGTTATATTTCCGACTTAGAAATAATTTCTTTAAATTAAAACTTTATTTAAAATAAGGATAAGTTTCATGTTCACAAAAGGATAGAAACGCCAAAAGAAAAAAAAAAAGAAAGAAAGAAAAGGGTGTTATTAACTTTGTTTTATTTTTAAAAGAAATGAGTGCTTTTAATTTACATTTTCCAGAAAAGGGGATTATATTTCCGACTTAGAAATAATTTCTTTAAATTAAAACTTTATTTAAAATAAGGATAAGTTTCATTTTCACAAAAGGATAGAAACGCAATTTTGTTTAAAAATAAATAAATATTAAATTTTGTTTAAAAATAAATAAATATTATATTTATATTTTCCACAAAAGAATACGTTATAATTATTTTTAACTAATAAAATTTTAAGTGATTTTCACGGGAAAATAGAGAAAAATAAGGATAAGTTTCATTTTCACAAAAGGATAGAAACGCAATTTTGTTTAAAAATAAATAAATATTAAATTTTGTTTAAAAATAAATAAATGTTACATTTTCCACTAAAGAATACGTTATAATTCTTTTTAACTAATTAAATTTTAACTGATTTTCACGGGAAAATAGAGAATTTTATTAAATTTCCTTTTAATTTACATTTTCCAAAAAGGAAGGGTTATATTTCCGACTTTTCAGTTTTAAATATTAATTTGCATTTAACACAAAAGAATATGTTACATTTATTTGCTAATTAAATTTTAACTGATTTCAAGGGAAATTAGGAAATTTTATTTATTAATATTTTCCACAAAAGGATGAGTTGTATTTCCAATTTAGAAATAATTTCTCTGTATTATAATTTTATTTTAATATTAATTTACATTTTCACGGAAGAATATAAGTCTAATTTTATTTGAAATATATATTTATATATTCATTTAATCACATCAACAATTATTCACTTAATATTTTATATCTATTTCTTTATTCTTTTAATTAATTTTCCTTATCTTTAAATCATTATTCTTAGAGTTTTTAAGTTTTTGCTGATCAACATTGTCGTGTTTTAAGTTATGTTACTTATTTTTGCTGTTTTTATTAGCATTTTTTTTTTTTTTTTTTTTTTTATTTAACTATTTTTAGCGAAATATTGCTTCTATTTTTTTTTTAACTGTTAAATTATGTTTCATAGTTTCCTTAATAATTTTATTTATTTCAGCTTAGGATTTAATTTTAAATTTGAGTTCTAAAATAACCTATCCTTTTGGTAAAAATGTAAATTAAAATGTAAAATCGAGACTTTAAGATAGATTTCAAACATTATTTTTTACATTATCGTTATTTTATTCCATTTTTTCAGAATTCTCATAAATTAAGTATAAAATAGCATGTGGCATTGAAAACAAAATCGTTTAAATTTCTGATTTTTACCTATAACAGATGAAAATGTTATTTAAAAATTAATTCAGAATAAATTAAAATGACACTAAGCTTTAAATTGATAGTAAGTATTGACGAAACGAGTTTGAACTAGGAAGGGAGGAATCTTTTTTGCCCGAAATACGGTGAGGGAAATTTAGTCGTAGGGAAAACAGCTGCGGGGAATTTCTAGTAAAGTATTTGGCGTCATTTAATCTTATACTGCCAGCGCCCGGCGCTGATATTGCAAACCTACTCAGTTGGACTGTAATTTCTTTGTTCGATGACATTCCTTGTAACAAAAAGCTAAGCATTTTTAAAGCGTGCCTTTGTAGAAACTAGTCTTGTAACTCAACGTTTCTAAATAATACGTTCTTGTTATAATACCATAGAGTAAAAGCAGATAGAAGATAACAAATGGATATTTAAAAAAAAAGAAAAGATAATAATATACAATTATTTATAGAAAACTGTCCTGCAAATGGTACAAAAAATTGATTTTTTAAAACTAAATAAGATTACTCCTATTGACACAGTGTAACACAATTATTCATTCGAATTTTTTCTTTACATACTTTTAGATCATCATTTTCAACACTTTTAAAGAAGATTATTTCTAACATCACAGACATATTAAATTTTTTAATTAAATTTTACTCCTATTGAGCTAACAGATACAGTGGAACCCGGTTAAGACGCTCACGGTTAATACGCGATCCCGCTTAATACGCGGATTTTTTCCGATCCCATGAACATCGCCCATAAGTCTAATGCAAAAATATCACGTTTAATACGCGAACGGTTATTACGCGATCCCGCTTAATACGGCCCCACCAGTGGCTGAGAGGTTCTGCTCTCGAAACTGGTAGACGGGAAGTGCTGGGTTCGATCCCAATCGCGCCCGTCGGCCTAATCGTTCGGAGTTTTCGTGGTTTTCTTCGAACCATGGATTTCCATGCGTTAATACGGGTTAGGTTCCCTTAGAAAGACCCCCACGAAGGGCACTCCCCCTCGGGCCTATATCCCTAGTGTAGATAATCGGCCGTCACAAAATCAACCAGCCAACCAACCCGCTTAATACGCGATAGATTTTCGATCCTATGAGGCAAAAAAATCACGTTTAAGACGCGAATTCATTGATGAAGATGCGAATTTCCTTCTTCAGTATTGCCAATTTAGTAGTTTTTTTTTTGTTGTTGTTGTTGATATAAAAAACACTGTTTTCGTTTAGTAATATTTATTTTATTTAATAACAGATTAATTAAAGCGAACATTACTAATCGGTGATAGTGGTAGAAATTTGAATAAAAAAATTCCCGCTAAATTAGCAACACTGCAATTCTTCTTTTATCACGCATTCTAACATTCTTTGTCTCTCGCTTCATGTATGTTTTTACTGTAGTAAGAGAGAGGCAGACGAATTCAGGATACTCAGATACGTCATAAAAATTATTATGAGTAGTGATGATTATACCTGTTGGTAGTGAAGTTTTAAATGTACTTTATACCACTACTATTTTATAATGCATATTATAGACAAAATAAATAAATAAAAGAGATGAAACTTGCAAAGATTAAACAAATATGATTGCGGTAGTATAATTCTTTTATGTTTTCTATGTTTTCATTATTTTTTGCTATACTATCAATATTTTTTTCACAAAATTTAATAAGGATTTTTTTTTCATATTGAAAAAAAGGGCATGTTATAATGGTACTTATTATCACAAGTACTAAATATGATTTTAACAACTCGATTGTGCTTCAAAAATCTAATTCTTTTTTTCTGTAAAAATAAAGAAAAAGAAACAATCCCTGCCGGCTCAGGCCTACAGGCGGAGGTAGATTTCGAAGTTAAGTACTAAATTCACCAACAAAACTTAAATCAACATTAGAGATAAACCCAGTTCCTTCACTAAGAATGAGCTCTAGGGAGCTAAACATTTTGTGAAAATTCTAATATACACGAATACACACACGCATGTATATGGAATAAGTTTAAAAATGGCTAAAACAAATTCAGGAAACCTCAAAGTGTTAAAATATGTTAATATTTCCATAGTCAGTATTTTTATAATGTTTTAATACATTTCTTCAAACTCACATGACGTTACATATTCACCTGCTGAGGAACATTATATTTCCAATATGACGTAATATATATATATATATATATATTTTAATTTGTCTAACTATTTATTTCATTTTGAGTTTTCATTCTGAAATCTTGTTCTAGAAAACTTATGACGTAATATTCAATTTGATTTCAATTCGTCAAACTATTTATTTAATTTATTTTTTCACGTGAAAAATCTTGCAATAGAAATGCAATTGTTGTGGTGAGAATTTTAATTGTTGGCAACTGCTATAATAAAAAATATTTATTTTTTCCTGTCATTGTTGTGTAAGAGATGGTTTTATCAGAATCTTGTTAAGACGGTATTCAAAATTTTTAACCCTCCCCATTTCCCTTGCCCTTGGCCAATTTTGCTCATTTTCAATCCCCGCCGAGATATTAGTCATCTCAAAGTTGTTGGCGAGTTTGAAGACGATCCGTGCATAATTGCGACTTTTATCGTGCGGACAAAATTTAGTACATACATACATACACACACACATATATATATATATATATATATAAACTTTTTAGGTGGAGGTGGTTTTGGGTTCCTGGGGTCCTATAATGAAAAGTTATGAAGGAATTTTTCAAAAGTCGCACCATGGTAACGACTGCAATAGGTAGTATTTCTTACGAAATCTACCTAAAAAGGGACTAGAAAAAAAATTATTTTTGTTGTTTTATAGTAAGTAACCAATTAATTGACAATAAAACCATGTTTGAATCCTTATTTATTTTCAGTTATTATTCCAATGAGTCCTATAAATAGAAACAATAAGTAAAGTTGAATACAATTAAATTTAAATCTAAATATACGTATAAGACATGATTTAAGACCGTAAACATAATGAAAGTCCCTAGCTTAAAGTTCATTTTAGACGGTAAGGTGGTAAATAAGCCCGGTTCCTGCAACTTTATGCAAATCACGTTTAATACGCGATCCCGCTTAATACGCGACTTTTGTCCACTCCCTTGAAACGCGTCTTAACCGGGTTCCACTGTATGTTATCACAAATAATAATAATCATAAATAAATATTTTTGTAAGTTTACAATTTTTTTCTTACTTATCATAAGTTATAAATGGTACAAGAAAATTCAACCTTTCGGTTTCTTTTTTTTAATGAATATTTTGCTTGGGTGTCTTTAAATAATTGAATATAAAAAGAAAAAGAATTCAGTTAAAAGCTGGTTTAATTAATTAAGCCATGATTTTGGTTTGGAGGCTCACCACAACCCCCCTTCAAGACTCCGCGGGTCTGGGAGGGGGCGGTGGTGACCTAATTCGGTCTGTATCCATTTTTCATTACGGATGATTGAATGATATTATCACGATCAGTGGGGATCTTCTGTAATCGGGTTGCCATTCATCTCCGTTTGACTGGGGTTTTGGTTCTCAAGATCTCACCCATCGCGCTGAAAATAATCCTATTTAATAACTGACAAATTCGCCATATTTATCACGCATTTCTCTATAAAGCTAAAAATATTCACTTTTTTATATGCATTATTATTATTATTATTATTTAAGCCGAGAAAAAACCCTGGTCGCAATAGATTCAATTATCAGCAGCGCGTTACTTCCTTTTTTTTTCTTTTTAGAAAAGATAGATAAGACATGATAAGGCTTTATTATGACCACCCCGAATTTTGTTTTTCCGTTTTTTGTTTCCGTATTTTGTTTTTCCAGCATGAAAGGTGTTTGTACCTTCCTTATATGCTGAATTAAAAAGATTATAAACTTAATTTAGTATTTCGTTCAAAATATGACATACATAGTTCTTTCTTGTTACATCGATTTTTTGATAGTAAAACGTTAGCATTTTGGCGTTAATGTTAACTATAACAATGTACAAAATTAGAAAGCTAAAAAAAAAGTCAAATTGAAGAATTTCTAAAGTATCTCCCTCCCCTACCCCTCCAAAACACACATACCACGATTGGCGAGGAAGAAGATTTTTGCCTTTCAAGACAAATTTAACAACATTTATTTTTTTCCAAAAAGTAAATGTGGTTGAAAATTTTATACAATGATAAAATACTAATTAGAGGCAGAAAGATAAATTTAATGTTACATAATAGATTTTTAAAATGTCCAAATACGAAAATTATAATGAAAAATAAGCAAAGGTTATTTCTAAATCTCAGAGAAAAAGACATTATAAGGCTATACTCAAAGCGAAATGGCTACTTTCTAACACATTTTAAATTTGTTTTATTCGTAAATGTACCAAATAGGTAGGCGCTCTTATTCTGAAATTATGCTATGGAACCGTGTTTTCGATTTCTCGTTAAAAGCAGAATATTTTTCAGAAAATACTGTCAAAAGGGGCATTTTGAACAGAATTTCCGGACGCGACAGCGTAAGAAAGGAAAAAAACTGCCTTCCTGAGGCAACTATTGCTTATAACTTTATATGTAATTCGTTGGAAGATTTTTAAAAAAAGAAAAAAAAAATCTATCACAAATCACTTCAAGAACCGTATCCGCAAAGTTTTAAGCTTTTACGTTTTAAAAATGAGTCAAAAAGTGTCGCGATGTTTAGCGAGGGAAATATTTTCTTGGGGGCCACCTTAATTCTCTCAAAAATTGCTCTGAGCAGAACTCAATTATTTGTTCTAATGTCAAAAAGAAAAAAAATATATATATATATATATCAAAAAAAGTAAGGAAAATTGGTAAGGTCTTAAAATCATAACACATGAGAATATTTGAGGAAGGTCATTTACTGCAAGAAATTTTCAGTCATGTTTTTCTTTTGTTTTGGGGGCAGTAAAACAAGGTTTTTTTTCATATCAGTAGTAGATAAATGAGAGTTCTACGGCCACAGGCTGAATTCCGCAATGAGCAATTGGGAGCATTGCTCAATTGATCAGGTCCACCTTCCTTCTAATCGCGACAATTATTTTGTCATGTTACTGTTCTATCTAGCATTTTGTTAGAAAGCCGTATATGAATGTCTAATTATCTACAAAAACGGTTTCGTTTATAAAAACCTATTTACTTTATATCATTTTATTGTTTTCTCCGATATTTTGTTAGAAAGATGCGTGTATACAAGTTTGTTTTTGAATAAGCATATATATATATATATATATATCACTTTATTGAAAACAATTGTTAGCAGATATACACATGTTAGTAAGTATAGGTATCAGTAAGCTATGTACACATGTTAGTAAGTATAGGTATCAGTAGACTATGTACACGTGTATCTATATACATATAGATAAAATGCATATAAGTGTTTATAAATTTATAGATATAAATGTTTAAATATCGCTAAACATATATGTCTAAATCTATCCAAATGAATATATATATACGTATATATATAGTATATAAGTATATGTTTCTAAATATAAGTATCTAAGTATTAATATGTTTATATGCATGTATAAGTTTATATATGCGTGTTTATATAAAAAATTATTGGTTTAAAAAATTACAAAATCTAATTAAAAAAAAGTTTAAAAAAAAAATATATATATACATATATAAATTAAAAAAAAATAGTTTTAGCAAAATTAAAAAAGTAAAAAAAAAAGTTTTAACAAATTTAAAAAGTTTAAAAATATATAAATTAAAAAAGTAGAAGAAAAAAAAGTTTTACAAAAGAAAATGTTTTAAGAAAATTAAAAAAAAAGTTTCAACAAAATTTTATAAGTAAAAGAAAAAAAAAATTATAAAAAAAAAAATCATAAAAAAAAAATTATAAAAAATACAAGTTATAAAAAAGTTTTAGCAAAAAAAAAAAAAAAAAAAAGTTTTACAAAAAATACAAGTTATAGAAAAAGTTTAACAAAATTAAAAATAGTAGAAGAAAAGTTTTACAAAACAAAAGTTTTAAAAAAGTATATTTAAAAAATTATTTGTAAATGAGCATAGATATTTATGCATATATTATATGTAAGTGTGTGGGTATAGAATAAAATAAATACACATACTTAACATTATATTAGAAAGGTTTATGTATATGTTTTAAATAAGTACTCATATAAAAAAGAAACATTTTTTTATTAAAAAACAAAACAATTTACAGAAAAAGTATATTTACAAGAAAAGATTTATTTACATAACAATATTATCTTGATAAATTCTTCCTTATATTAGTGTAAATTAGTATTATTGCAATCTTGAATAATTTTACAATGTCCATACGCAAAGCTGGTGATCCCATCTTTAAACAAATAACGTTTATCATCAAAAGGTGACAAACATTTTTTGTTCTGACTTAATGTAAATAATTTATGAGCATCTTGCCCAATTCTCATTTGTACTTCAAAAGAAGTCGATTGGTTTTTGAGACAGTTCACATAGTCTTCATGCTTTAGACGGTTCTCGACGACGTGTTTAGACACACCCTTCGCTCGTTTCTTCTCTTCTATGGAAGATTTCAGAGAGTACATTTTTGATTTCAATCCGACAAACTCAAGGGCTAGATTGCCTTTTAGTTCATCTTTAAATTTGCCGATCACCTTCTTATTGATATCTGAGTATAGCGAATGATGCTTTGGATAGTCTGAGAAATCGAACAAGCTTGCATGATGTTCCATATCATCAAAAATATTTTTTGTTTTAATATGATAGCACAATGAGTCCGTATCGGTGAATAATAGCTTTGCATCATCTTTATATGTTTTCCTTATAAAATTATAGTGAAAGTCATACATAAGTAATTTAGAGAGTTCTAATATTGCAAACCCGACATAAATCGGTCGATTCATGAGTATGCTAGTTTTCATCCTTTCAACAGCAGTTAGATCTTCATCAAATGTTTTAAATGACTTAAATGTAGGCGAGGCTACTAATTTTTTAGCTCTTTTTTCATTATTACAAAGCACAATATTTCTCCTTTTTCGCAAATTCTCCATGGTTTTTCCAAAAACAGAGTTATTCATTAATTTAAAAAAGTCTTTTTCAAAGGTGGATTTGGCCTCTTTTCTTTTTTCAGTATTAAAATTAATATATTTCTGAAGCCAAGGTGTCTGTTTAAATTTAAGGACTTTATGAACAGCTTTAAGTTTTAATCCAAGTTGTAAATAAAATTTAAGATTACGATAATGAGTGATATAATTCTGCTTATCATTTAAATTTGGGATAAGTTTAGGTGTTCCTTTAAATGGTTGATTATTGAGAAGGGACTTGGCGTAAGGAGAAAGCATGTCTTCGCTAACTGTGAATCTTTCAGGGGCAAGCGGGTAATCGTTATGAAATGGATGAAGTTCTTCAGGATATTCTAAGTCAACCTCGAAAATGTATCCAATATCAGAATCATCAAGTAGAGATAAAATCCACTCTTCCGTAATATGATTTGTTGTACACCATTCAAAACCACCAAAAGGTAAGAATTGCGACATAGCCCATCCATACAAATTATTTGCATCCCAGTACATAATGTAGCTGGGTGCATCATTTTTATTAAAATCAGGTGTATTAGGTATGTTCGCTCTGGCATATCTATGACTAATCATACTGATACCACCACGTATCCCATTCTCGATCAAAAGCAACATATCGATATCAGTAAGTAACTCTAGAGGTGTTTCGGACATTTTCAAACAAGCTTGCCAGGAGAGTGAAGGGGCGGTAAACAAATGTACACAATCAATATCATAGTATTGCTGACATAATTTTCTAAAATTTTGGAATACATCAGCAAGTAGCACAACATCTGTCTTGACGTATAGGTCGTGATATTCTCCTAGGGATTGGATATTAAAGGTTTTCCAAACATTCTGGACGTGTTTATAATCTTCCTCGTCTATAGGCTCATCAGTTAAGCTATTAAAAAATGCAGAAGGTGGAGGAAGTTCCTTCTCATTAAATTTTTCAAAGGAAGTGAAATGGTCATAAGGGTAGACCCCTTTTCTCATCAACAGATCTAAATTAGTATTTTTTAAGAAATTTTCTTTTAGAATGGTAAATTGGTCAGATCGAAGGTTTTCAACGAGCTTTTCTAATGACGTTGGCAAAAATTGAAAGGAATCTATAAAGACCATCTGTATAGGACTTGTTGGCTTTCTTAACTTAAAGGTTATATAATTTTCCATAGTGGAGGCAATAACATCAATTTCATGATCTTTAAATTTCCCGATCTTACTCATTAAATGATGTCCATCATAGTTTTTCAGATTATGGAATATGACAGGGATTGTTTTACATTGCTTAAAATTGAGATTACATGCTACATGTGCTGCTCCCCGATACACTCCAGAGATGTGATCATGATCACGTGTGCGTTCTGAATCTAATGGCTGTTTACAAATATGACAAAATTCTGCTTCTTGAAAAGCTTTTTCTTGCAAAGGTGAAAGTTTCATAGGCTCTATGTTCAATAACTCCCGTCCTAAAATATCTTTTTCTTTCATCATTTGTTTTAAAAAATGATCTACACAGTCTTTACCACGATACACTTTCGCTTTCTCCATACATCTTCCATCGGGTCCAACAACGACATAAGCGTACCCACAAGGAAAATGATATGTTATTTTTTCAGTATAAGATGGTTTAGAAGAGGGTGCGCCTGGTGCAATAGGTATAAGTAGACTCTCAAAATCTGCATAAATGGTATAGGGAATAGGATGTTGGAGATGAATACCAGAAAACTTGAGTATGTTATCGTTTTCACTAGGTAGCTTTATAGACTGTGCTATATGTTGGCGACAATATTCATCATGTTTATTCAAAAGATCTTGTCTTGAAAAGCGATGTAAACATCTATAGCAATAATAAAATACTCCATTATGTTTGGTGAGATCACCCAAAAGTCTTGAAAAACTTCTAATTAAACAATAATGTTGCTTTTCACCATCACCGATTAATAACAAATTGATAACATCTACATTCTGCTTTTCAGAAATATACAGAGGACAAACTTCATCCTCATCATATCCAAACACATTAATCCGTAAATCATTAAGCTTTTCAATAATAGGTATCTTGTGGAGTGAAACAGGATATTTCACCTCTCCTAGCTTAATCTCATTTTCATAAGGGATATAATGAGAAACTCGCTCAGGCTTTTTTGTAAAATCTAAGTTCAGTTTAAATGCCAAAAGGCACCAAACCAAACATTGTCTTCATTTTTTATATTGAGCACTGCTTTTTTGTCATATAATTTCTTAGATAAGGCTATATAAGAACTTGCAGCAAGGGGATGATATTTAGCAATCTTGAGTTCTAAATGATGAATTTTTCTAAGTTTCCATCCAGACCCTCTTTGTATAAATTCTTCAAAGGATTTAGTTATTTTTAAAAATCCTTCTTCGATATGTTGCGAAATATTATCTTCAGTAAGTTCAGTAAAACACTGGCTTCGAAAATAAGGTTGAATCTCCTCTATCTCTTGATTGTCATTCATACGTTCAAGAGATATTTTAATCACCATATACCATTTAACAGCCCCTTTTTCATGAATTTCACTCATTAAACGCTCTTGTAGTTCAGCTCGTAAGTGGGTATGAAACACTGCTATATCACTTTCTTCACGCTCATCAGGATAAAGCATGAGAGTTTTAAACACATTAAGTACATCAGATTGGTTTTGCTTTAGTTTTTTAGACTTTACATTAGAGAAACTTGTTTTCCGTTTCACACTTACAAGAGGTGTACGAGAGTGTTCAGTACGTATATGTTGTTTAAGCTCAAAATTTCGTCCGAACATTTTATTACATTCACGACAAGGGAATTTTGAACTTTCATGTGATCTAAGATGATGCTTCAAGTTATCCTTCCGTGTAAAAACATACTCACACCTATCACACTTAAACTTAGACTGATCATCAGTGTTATGAGTTTTTAAATGTCTTAACAAGTCTGATTTCCTTGTAAAAGATTTTTCACACATGTCACAGATATGAAACTTATCACCTAAATGAATCTTCAAATGCTGATTCAAATTAGAAGTAGATAAAAATCTCTTATTACACGTAGGGCATATAGACATCTTCTTTATAGAAACAGATTCTTCAGATGTTATGTTGATATTAATAGTATTTGAAGATAAACTACTTTTCAACGAGGATTCTTCAGAAAATCCATTATCTTCTAATGATCTAACATTGCTATGGGTCTTCAAATGTCTCTGTAAGTTAGATCTCCGTCCAAAAGTTTTCCGGCAAACTTCACAAGTGTACAGCTTCTCACCAGAATGTATCTTCATATGCTGATTCAAGTTGGATGTACACGTAAAATCTTTACCACAAGTCAAACAGGTTAAAAATTTCTTCATAGATGTAGAACTTTCCAAAGGCATAATCTCATCAACAGGTATGATAACATCCATAGTAGAATAAAAAGAAATAAAAAACACTTCAAAGAAATCAACAATTAAAAAACAAAAAAGCAATCTTTTCAAACAAACCGAATCAGAAAAAAACAAGAGCAATTAAAGACACGTCTTATCACTACCAAAATTAATCATCAAATGATAGAAGTCTGATTTTCCGCCTCCTATTTATATCCTGAACCTCCCCCGCTCCACCGATCTCAATCTGGCGACGAAATATTCTACTTAGCGAGAAAATAAAAGATCAAAATCGCCAAATCACGACGAAATAATTCATTTGGCGAGCAAACGAAAGAATAAAATCACCAAATTACAAAAATATTTTTTCCCTATTAATAACACTCTAAGAGATCATTAAACCCGAAGACTTATAATTTATTCTTGATGTAATTAAATTTCCCTTTCAAATGCTTATATACAATTAACATTATTATATACTTATATACAATTGATATTATTAAAAGGTCTTTACCAAAGTCTAATACTAGTGACTTTTATAGTTGATTTTAGAAATTAACGATTAAAAATGTTTTATCCAAACAGAAATAGTTATACTTTAAAACTGTTTCTCAATATATTTTTCAAAACTCTCATGCATAGAGTCATGATTTCCTTGCATATCAATAACAAATGTTTTATACATTGAATTATATATTTCCAATTCAAGTGAAAATTCCTAAAAACTGTATACATACAAGTATATTAAATAAAAAGATATGAAAATACAACTGATTAATAATATAAAATCCAACTAGCAATTCAAAAGTTTAAAAATACATATGGTTATTTTATTATGTTAGTAAATTTTGTGTGTTTTTTTATCCAAATAAATCAATATACAGTTTCACAAAAATATTACTGTTCGACATATAATACCAATTTCGAATATATATATAAATACTCTAAACTGAATAACTTTAAATTCAGAAAAATATAATTACAACAATTTTTTAAGTTTAACGATAAACAATAATTTTAAATTATATACTTAAACTACTAAGACATGAAAATTAATTAAATGGAGCTACATAACTCAGATAATTCAAATTTTTTATGGAATTTTATAACAAAATAAATTTTACTTTAAAAATATTAACGAAACTTTCTAAAAATTTTATATGTATATACATGTAAGTATACTAAACAGAAAAAAAAATAAATAATATAAAATTCAACTAAGAGATCATCTGCATTTTAAAAAATACATATAATAATTTCAATACATCAACTGCATTTAAAAAAATACATATAATAATTTCAATACATCAATAAATTCTGTGTGTTATATTACGATCCTACATTAAATTTAATAATAAATAATAATTTTTAATTATATACACGATCTACTAAACTATGAAAATTAATTAAAATGAGCTAACTGATTAAATTTTTTGATACTTTTTAAATATAACTCGAATTCTACTTAAAAAATATTACAAACAGTTCTCATATTATTGAATTTCGAATTGTTAAAACCAATCACATTTATTTTTTTTCAAGCATAATTCATATTTAATTGCTCGCGTAAGACAGAATACTATTTTCTCTTAAGACAGATATATATTCTTAATACCAGTGCAGACAACTGTCAAAGTGTTTAACCATATAGTCTAATTACATGACTGTTAAATTTATTTTATTTATTGTTGAAGTGTTAATTTTGGTATTAAACAGAAACAAATACCAAGTTGTTTACCCTGTTCTAAGTATACATAGAAGTTAATTTTACTAAATCGAACAACATATAATATACATTTTTTTAAATTCTATATCTACTAATCACACTAAAACGATCTACCTAATTATTATTAAATACTATTATTAAATTCCTTTCTCCACAGAATGAATAAAACAGCTTTCAAATTTATGAAACCTCTAAAAATATTGCATCACCCCTAAAAAATCCTAATTTAGATTAAATTAATGAATCAATAATCTCGAATAACATCAAAACTCATTTTGAAAAACAAAACGACATATTATTTACTTGTTGCAATCTCTAAAAGTATTACATCACCCTGAAAAATAAACCACAAATTGTTCTATTGCAACCTTTTTAAGGTATTGCATCATCCTTTAAAAATCCTATTTAAGATTAAATTAATGAATCCTAAACCTTAAATAAAATAAAAACTCAGTTTGAAAAGAAAACAATCTATTATTTTCGCTAAATTCTTACAAATATTTCATAATCAAATCATTCTAACACTCATTTTCAAGCTTTTACGTCTATTATTCAAATTAAAAATTATACCTAATTAACATTCTTATTTTATATTCTAAATTAATTCTGATCAACATCCCTCAAATTCATTCAAAAATCAAAGTTATCCAAGTCCCATTACAATAGATACAAATTGTCTGCCTCAGAAGTATTAAAACCATTATTTTCAAAAATCCGCTCGCTAGGGGGCAGCACTGAGCAAAAAAGTTTAAAAAAATTAAATTTACAACTAGTGTAACAAAATTGGTGTATAAGAACAGCTAACCACTAGTAGGGAAAGAAGGAGAGTTCTGCCAACACATTATCTAATCTCTAATATTAAGCCCCTCTCAAAAATTAAGCCCCCTCCAACATTTAACCCCTCCTACTATAGGATAAGTCTCCCAACAGGTGGATTCCACCCTCCTCCTCTATCCACAAGGTGGATTCCACCCACATCCACACAATCCGCAATCCGCCTTATGACGCTGAACTCTCCTTCTTTCCCTACTAGTGGTTAGCTGTTCTTATACACCAATTTTGTTACACTAGTTGTAAATTTAATTTTTTTAAACTTTTTTGCTCAGTGCTGCCCCCTAGCGAGCGGATTTTTGAAAATAATGGTTTTAATACTTCTGAGGCAGACAATTTGTATCTATTGTAATGGGACTTGGATAACTTTGATTTTTGAATGAATTTGAGGGATGTTGATCAGAATTAATTTAGAATATAAAATAAGAATGTTAATTAGGTATAATTTTTAATTTGAATAATAGACGTAAAAGCTTGAAAATGAGTGTTAGAATGATTTGATTATGAAATATTTGTAAGAATTTAGCGAAAATAATAGATTGTTTTCTTTTCAAACTGAGTTTTTATTTTATTTAAGGTTTAGGATTCATTAATTTAATCTTAAATAGGATTTTTAAAGGATGATGCAATACCTTAAAAAGGTTGCAATAGAACAATTTGTGGTTTATTTTTCAGGGTGATGTAATACTTTTAGAGATTGCAACAAGTAAATAATATGTCGTTTTGTTTTTCAAAATGAGTTTTGATGTTATTCGAGATTATTGATTCATTAATTTAATCTAAATTAGGATTTTTTAGGGGTGATGCAATATTTTTAGAGGTTTCATAAATTTGAAAGCTGTTTTATTCATTCTGTGGAGAAAGGAATTTAATAATAGTATTTAATAATAATTAGGTAGATCGTTTTAGTGTGATTAGTAGATATAGAATTTAAAAAAATGTATATTATATGTTGTTCGATTTAGTAAAATTAACTTCTATGTATACTTAGAACAGGGTAAACAACTTGGTATTTGTTTCTGTTTAATACCAAAATTAACACTTCAACAATAAATAAAATAAATTTAACAGTCATGTAATTAGACTATATGGTTAAACACTTTGACAGTTGTCTGCACTGGTATTAAGAATATATATCTGTCTTAAGAGAAAATAGTATTCTGTCTTACGCGAGCAATTAAATATGAATTATGCTTGAAAAAAAATAAATGTGATTGGTTTTAACAATTCGAAATTCAATAATATGAGAACTGTTTGTAATATTTTTTAAGTAGAATTCGAGTTATATTTAAAAAGTATCAAAAAATTTAATCAGTTAGCTCATTTTAATTAATTTTCATAGTTTAGTAGATCGTGTATATAATTAAAAATTATTATTTATTATTAAATTTAATGTAGGATCGTAATATAACACACAGAATTTATTGATGTATTGAAATTATTATATGTATTTTTTTAAATGCAGTTGATGTATTGAAATTATTATATGTATTTTTTAAAATGCAGATGATCTCTTAGTTGAATTTTATATTATTTATTTTTTTTTCTGTTTAGTATACTTACATGTATATACATATAAAATTTTTAGAAAGTTTCGTTAATATTTTTAAAGTAAAATTTATTTTGTTATAAAATTCCATAAAAAATTTGAATTATCTGAGTTATGTAGCTCCATTTAATTAATTTTCATGTCTTAGTAGTTTAAGTATATAATTTAAAATTATTGTTTATCGTTAAACTTAAAAAATTGTTGTAATTATATTTTTCTGAATTTAAAGTTATTCAGTTTAGAGTATTTATATATATATTCGAAATTGGTATTATATGTCGAACAGTAATATTTTTGTGAAACTGTATATTGATTTATTTGGATAAAAAAACACACAAAATTTACTAACATAATAAAATAACCATATGTATTTTTAAACTTTTGAATTGCTAGTTGGATTTTATATTATTAATCAGTTGTATTTTCATATCTTTTTATTTAATATACTTGTATGTATACAGTTTTTAGGAATTTTCACTTGAATTGGAAATATATAATTCAATGTATAAAACATTTGTTATTGATATGCAAGGAAATCATGACTCTATGCATGAGAGTTTTGAAAAATATATTGAGAAACAGTTTTAAAGTATAACTATTTCTGTTTGGATAAAACATTTTTAATCGTTAATTTCTAAAATCAACTATAAAAGTCACTAGTATTAGACTTTGGTAAAGACCTTTTAATAATATCAATTGTATATAAGTATATAATAATGTTAATTGTATATAAGCATTTGAAAGGGAAATTTAATTACATCAAGAATAAATTATAAGTCTTCGGGTTTAATGATCTCTTAGAGTGTTATTAATAGGGAAAAAATATTTTTGTAATTTGGTGATTTTATTCTTTCGTTTGCTCGCCAAATGAATTATTTCGTCGTGATTTGGCGATTTTGATCTTTTATTTTCTCGCTAAGTAGAATATTTCGTCGCCAGATTGAGATCGGTGGAGCGGGGGAGGTTCAGGATATAAATAGGAGGCGGAAAATCAGACTTCTATCATTTGATGATTAATTTTGGTAGTGATAAGACGTGTCTTTAATTGCTCTTGTTTTTTTCTGATTCGGTTTGTTTGAAAAGATTGCTTTTTTGTTTTTTAATTGTTGATTTCTTTGAAGTGTTTTTTATTTCTTTTTATTCTACTATGGATGTTATCATACCTGTTGATGAGATTATGCCTTTGGAAAGTTCTACATCTATGAAGAAATTTTTAACCTGTTTGACTTGTGGTAAAGATTTTACGTGTACATCCAACTTGAATCAGCATATGAAGATACATTCTGGTGAGAAGCTGTACACTTGTGAAGTTTGCCGGAAAACTTTTGGACGGAGATCTAACTTACAGAGACATTTGAAGACCCATAGCAATGTTAGATCATTAGAAGATAATGGATTTTCTGAAGAATCCTCGTTGAAAAGTAGTTTATCTTCAAATACTATTAATATCAACATAACATCTGAAGAATCTGTTTCTATAAAGAAGATGTCTATATGCCCTACGTGTAATAAGAGATTTTTATCTACTTCTAATTTGAATCAGCATTTGAAGATTCATTTAGGTGATAAGTTTCATATCTGTGACATGTGTGAAAAATCTTTTACAAGGAAATCAGACTTGTTAAGACATTTAAAAACTCATAACACTGATGATCAGTCTAAGTTTAAGTGTGATAGGTGTGAGTATGTTTTTACACGGAAGGATAACTTGAAGCATCATCTTAGATCACATGAAAGTTCAAAATTCCCTTGTCGTGAATGTAATAAAATGTTCGGACGAAATTTTGAGCTTAAACAACATATACGTACTGAACACTCTCGTACACCTCTTGTAAGTGTGAAACGGAAAACAAGTTTCTCTAATGTAAAGTCTAAAAAACTAAAGCAAAACCAATCTGATGTACTTAATGTGTTTAAAACTCTCATGCTTTATCCTGATGAGCGTGAAGAAAGTGATATAGCAGTGTTTCATACCCACTTACAAGCTGAACTACAAGAGCGTTTAATGAGTGAAATTCATGAAAAAGGGGCTGTTAAATGGTATATGGTGATTAAAATATCTCTTGAACGTATGAATGACAATCAAGAGATAGAGGAGATTCAACCTTATTTTCGAAGCCAGTGTTTTACTGAACTTACTGAAGATAATATTTCGCAACATATCGAAGAAGGATTTTTAAAAATAACTAAATACTTTGAAGAATTTATACAAAGAGGGTCTGGATGGAAACTTAGAAAAATTCATCATTTAGAACTCAAGATTGCTAAATATCATCCCCTTGCTGCAAGTTCTTATATAGCCTTATCTAAGAAATTATATGACAAAAAAGCAGTGCTCAATATAAAAAATGAAGACAATGTTTGGTTTGGTGCCTTTTGGCATTTAAACTGAACTTAGATTTTACAAAAAAGCCTGAGCGAGTTTCTCATTATATCCCTTATGAAAATGAGATTAAGCTAGGAGAGGTGAAATATCCTGTTTCACTCCACAAGATACCTATTATTGAAAAGCTTAATGATTTACGGATTAATGTGTTTGGATATGATGAGGATGAAGTTTGTCCTCTGTATATTTCTGAAAAGCAGAATGTAGATGTTATCAATTTGTTATTAATCGGTGATGGTGAAAAGCAACATTATTGTTTAATTAGAAGTTTTTCAAGACTTTTGGGTGATCTCACCAAACATAATGGAGTATTTTATTATTGCTATAGATGTTTACATCGCTTTTCAAGACAAGATCTTTTGAATAAACATGATGAATATTGTCGCCAACATATAGCACAGTCTATAAAGCTACCTAGTGAAAACGATAACATACTCAAGTTTTCTGGTATTCATCTCCAACATCCTATTCCCTATACCATTTATGCAGATTTTGAGAGTCTACTTATACCTATTGCACCAGGCGCACCCTCTTCTAAACCATCTTATACTGAAAAAATAACATATCATTTTCCTTGTGGGTACGCTTATGTCGTTGTTGGACCCGATGGAAGATGTATGGAGAAAGCGAAAGTGTATCGTGGTAAAGACTGTGTAGATCATTTTTTAAAACAAATGATGAAAGAAAAAGATATTTTAGGACGGGAGTTATTGAACATAGAGCCTATGAAACTTTCACCTTTGCAAGAAAAAGCTTTTCAAGAAGCAGAATTTTGTCATATTTGTAAACAGCCATTAGATTCAGAACGCACACGTGATCATGATCACATCTCTGGAGTGTATCGGGGAGCAGCACATGTAGCATGTAATCTCAATTTTAAGCAATGTAAAACAATCCCTGTCATATTCCATAATCTGAAAAACTATGATGGACATCATTTAATGAGTAAGATCGGGAAATTTAAAGATCATGAAATTGATGTTATTGCCTCCACTATGGAAAATTATATAACCTTTAAGTTAAGAAAGCCAACAAGTCCTATACAGATGGTCTTTATAGATTCCTTTCAATTTTTGCCAACGTCATTAGAAAAGCTCGTTGAAAACCTTCGATCTGACCAATTTACCATTCTAAAAGAAAATTTCTTAAAAAATACTAATTTAGATCTGTTGATGAGAAAAGGGGTCTACCCTTATGACCATTTCACTTCCTTTGAAAAATTTAATGAGAAGGAACTTCCTCCACCTTCTGCATTTTTTAATAGCTTAACTGATGAGCCTATAGACGAGGAAGATTATAAACACGTCCAGAATGTTTGGAAAACCTTTAATATCCAATCCCTAGGAGAATATCACGACCTATACGTCAAGACAGATGTTGTGCTACTTGCTGATGTATTCCAAAATTTTAGAAAATTATGTCAGCAATACTATGATATTGATTGTGTACATTTGTTTACCGCCCCTTCACTCTCCTGGCAAGCTTGTTTGAAAATGTCCGAAACACCTCTAGAGTTACTTACTGATATCGATATGTTGCTTTTGATCGAGAATGGGATACGTGGTGGTATCAGTATGATTAGTCATAGATATGCCAGAGCGAACATACCTAATACACCTGATTTTAATAAAAATGATGCACCCAGCTACATTATGTACTGGGATGCAAATAATTTGTATGGATGGGCTATGTCGCAATTCTTACCTTTTGGTGGTTTTGAATGATGTACAACAAATCATATTACGGAAGAGTGGATTTTATCTCTACTTGATGATTCTGATATTGGATACATTTTCGAGGTTGACTTAGAATATCCTGAAGAACTTCATCCATTTCATAACGATTACCCGCTTGCCCCTGAAAGATTCACAGTTAGCGAAGACATGCTTTCTCCTTACGCCAAGTCCCTTCTCAATAATCAACCATTTAAAGGAACACCTAAACTTATCCCAAATTTAAATGATAAGCAGAATTATATCACTCATTATCGTAATCTTAAATTTTATTTACAACTTGGATTAAAACTTAAAGCTGTTCATAAAGTCCTTAAATTTAAACAGACACCTTGGCTTCAGAAATATATTAATTTTAATACTGAAAAAAGAAAAGAGGCCAAATCCACCTTTGAAAAAGACTTTTTTAAATTAATGAATAACTCTGTTTTTGGAAAAACCATGGAGAATTTGCGAAAAAGGAGAAATATTGTGCTTTGTAATAATGAAAAAAGAGCTAAAAAATTAGTAGCCTCGCCTACATTTAAGTCATTTAAAACATTTGATGAAGATCTAACTGCTGTTGAAAGGATGAAAACTAGCATACTCATGAATCGACCGATTTATGTCGGGTTTGCAATATTAGAACTCTCTAAATTACTTATGTATGACTTTCACTATAATTTTATAAGGAAAACATATAAAGATGATGCAAAGCTATTATTCACCGATACGGACTCATTGTGCTATCATATTAAAACAAAAAATATTTTTGATGATATGGAACATCATGCAAGCTTGTTCGATTTCTCAGACTATCCAAAGCATCATTCGCTATACTCAGATATCAATAAGAAGGTGATCGGCAAATTTAAAGATGAACTAAAAGGCAATCTAGCCCTTGAGTTTGTCGGATTGAAATCAAAAATGTACTCTCTGAAATCTTCCATAGAAGAGAAGAAACGAGCGAAGGGTGTGTCTAAACACGTCGTCGAGAACCGTCTAAAGCATGAAGACTATGTGAACTGTCTCAAAAACCAATCGACTTCTTTTGAAGTACAAATGAGAATTGGGCAAGATGCTCATAAATTATTTACATTAAGTCAGAACAAAAAATGTTTGTCACCTTTTGATGATAAACGTTATTTGTTTAAAGATGGGATCACCAGCTTTGCGTATGGACATTGTAAAATTATTCAAGATTGCAATAATACTAATTTACACTAATATAAGGAAGAATTTATCAAGATAATATTGTTATGTAAATAAATCTTTTCTTGTAAATATACTTTTTCTGTAAATTGTTTTGTTTTTTAATAAAAAAATGTTTCTTTTTTATATGAGTACTTATTTAAAACATATACATAAACCTTTCTAATATAATGTTAAGTATGTGTATTTATTTTATTCTATACCCACACACTTACATATAATATATGCATAAATATCTATGCTCATTTACAAATAATTTTTTAAATATACTTTTTTAAAACTTTTGTTTTGTAAAACTTTTCTTCTACTATTTTTAATTTTGTTAAACTTTTTCTATAACTTGTATTTTTTGTAAAACTTTTTTTTTTTTTTTTTTTTTTTGCTAAAACTTTTTTATAACTTGTATTTTTTATAATTTTTTTTTTATGATTTTTTTTTTTATAATTTTTTTTTTCTTTTACTTATAAAATTTTGTTGAAACTTTTTTTTTTTAATTTTCTTAAAACATTTTCTTTTGTAAAACTTTTTTTTCTTCTACTTTTTTAATTTATATATTTTTAAACTTTTTAAATTTGTTAAAACTTTTTTTTTTACTTTTTTAATTTTGCTAAAACTATTTTTTTTAATTTATATATGTATATATATATTTTTTTTAAACTTTTTTTTAATTAGATTTTGTAATTTTTTAAACCAATAATTTTTTATATAAACACGCATATATAAACTTATACATGCATATAAACATATTAATACTTAGATACTTATATTTAGAAACATATACTTATATACTATATATATACGTATATATATATTCATTTGGATAGATTTAGACATATATGTTTAGCGATATTTAAACATTTATATCTATAAATTTATAAACACTTATATGCATTTTATCTATATGTATATAGATACACGTGTACATAGTCTACTGATACCTATACTTACTAACATGTGTACATAGCTTACTGATACCTATACTTACTAACATGTGTATATCTGCTAACAATTGTTTTCAATAAAGTGATATATATATATATATATATATGCTTATTCAAAAACAAACTTGTATACACGCATCTTTCTAACAAAATATCGGAGAAAACAATAAAATGATATAAAGTAAATAGGTTTTTATAAACGAAACCGTTTTTGTAGATAATTAGACATTCATATACGGCTTTCTAACAAAATGCTAGATAGAACAGTAACATGACAAAATAATTGTCGCGATTAGAAGGAAGGTGGACCTGATCAATTGAGCAATGCTCCCAATTGCTCATTGCGGAATTCAGCCTGTGGCCGTAGAACTCTCATTTATCTACTACTCATATCGATGCAAGGTTTTGACCAAGACTAAGATTAAACAATTTCTCAACCCTTAACTGCTGTTAGCGGTCTGACAGGCCGCTGCTCTTTTCAGTTTTCACAGTTGAAAATGTGATTTTCAGTTTCATTATGAATTGGATATTAAGGAAATTTTGCCTCGTCCCGAGACCTTAGTACCATCGCTAGAGAATTATGAACAGGCGAATTTTAATCATAATAGCATTGTGCAATTTTTGTCACAGCAATTTAATAAGTTACAAAAATATTTTATCTAAAAAATTTGCAGAAAAATGCTTTATTGCTCTCGAAGCTTGTTTTTTTTTTTTTTTTTTTTTTTCATTAATAGTTTTTAAGAGTTTTCTAAATAAATATTTCCCTCCTCTCAATAACACAAAACTATATGACGGATTATTTAAAAAATA
The DNA here is from genome assembly GCA_963932465.1 of Maratus speciosus. Lineage (NCBI taxonomy): Eukaryota > Metazoa > Arthropoda > Arachnida > Araneae > Salticidae > Maratus > Maratus speciosus. The sequence continues at coordinate 258,394,613 of OZ010796.1, read as the reverse complement.
AGCAGTTCCTTAGAGTATCATTGCATAAAACGCATTTAATAGCAGGACTATAGCCAGATGGAGGCAGGGAGTCCTGATCTCCACCCCCCACACCCCTACTATTTTCCTAAATTTCACGGGATTCTCGCGATTTCTTTCGGTTACAAAGAAAAAGTTACAAATCATCTTGTGACTTTTGCATCGTTATTGACATTTCACTCATATATATTTAAACTTTTGTGTGTTTGGGGAGGGGGGGGGGGGAGAATAATATGCCTTGTGCTATGGAAAGTATCTGCAGATGCGCACCGTGAAACATCAATTACATATGATCAAAAATACAATACATTTATCTAAAAAAGAAAAACGCTATTCAATTTCCAATTACTTATTACAATTGCCTGCTAATTTTATTTATTTATTTATTTATTTATTTATTTTTACATTTAAAAATGAGTCGGTGAATGTGTCAGAAAGTTTCCCGCTGTTGAATGGAGAATTTCCTTTTATTTTAAGAACAAACTTGAATATAATCTGATTTTAAACACTGTTGTACGGGTCTGGCCTTCACTTTTCACCACAACGTTTAAAACGTGATTTTCGACCAAAATTTGCTTCCTTTTTCTTTAGTTTTTATTAACGCACAATTCTTTACTTTTGTAAATCTATGCTTATTGTTATTTTACTATAAATAAAACCTAACTTTTAGTGGTGTAACAAATGTTTGAAAGCTGTGAATGAAATCGGAAGTATCAAATATTTCAGTGCGAATCCCTTTTTTTCCATTTCCTTCAAAAACTACCAAAAATTGCCTTCTAGAAATAAAGGAAGCCTCAGAACTAAAGAAAAGTCGATGATTCCCCACTACAGGAAATATCAGATCCACGGAACAGTAAATAATTTTAGTAAAAGATAAAAGTTAATTTTAAATGCGTTTTAGGGAAAACGCACTTTTCAGTGAAAATTCCATATGCAAAACATGTTTTTTCAAAAAGTTATTGAAATATCAACATGAAATTCCAATGGCAAATTATTGACACTGTTGCGAATGCAATGAACTAAATATATTTAATTTCAGACTAATGACCTTTTGTTTTATAGCTGTTTTCGTGGAATGACAACTATGAATTTTTAAAAAATTGGCATGTCCGAGTACAAACGTTTTTAAGAGCCGGATAATTTTTTCAAATGGAGTGAAAATTTTGTGAATCTTACATTAATCGTGGAATTATATATATATATATATATAATAAAGTCAGTTTCATTTTCAAATCACATATTACAAAAGTCTGATAGTAATCTACATGGTTAATCTTAGAATATAAACTCCAGATTGAGAGGATTTTTTAAAATTTGTCATCCTTGCTCTCTCGGGATGAAGAGGGGGGAGAGAGCTTTAAAAAGTTTAAAACTCCAAACTTTAAAAAGTAAAGTTTTAAAAACTTATATATATATATATTTTAATTCATTCCCTCTTTTACTTTTAGGGTGGCGTGTGTGTGTGTAAGGGTGGGGGGGGGGGGGGAGGTTGGATTACAAAAAGCAGACCTCGAAATCTGTCACGGCTTTGGACGATAAAAATTTGGCAGGATGTTTTCTAAGAATATAAACATCAGATCGGACGAGTTTTAATTTGGCCCTTCCCACTCCCAAGGGGGCATAAAACCTATGACTGCCTTCCGAATAAAACTGCACAAGAGGCCATTATCATCTTTTATCAACCCCCTCTAAATTTTATAAAAAGCTGAATAAATTTTATAAAGAGCTCTCAAAATTTAAACTCTTACAACCAGTGATCAAATTGTCACAACACGCTGAAATTTTGTGTGCGTGAACTGGGAAAATTGTCTGTTTCATTTTAACCGAAGCCCCCTAAATTTTAATGTAGCGAGAATATAAGGAAAACACCGAAAACTACCAACACTTATAACTCGGATACAAATTGTCGCTGCCCATATAAATTTCGTATGGTAAACGTAACCGTTTTAATGGCGAAGAGGAGGGGGCGGGGCTCTGTCGATTTTTTATAGAACCACCCTTATTTTAATGTATGATAAATATAATGTGTTGACAACTTTAAATACTCATAATTCGCACTGTAAATGTCACAGCACACTCTATGGAAATTTTCTATAGGGATTTTCTTCCATGTAAACTTTGAGTTTTTCAAAAAGAGAAAATATTTTCTTTTGTTATATACTGTCTCTATTTATTATCTCCTTTTCTTTCTTTTACAATTCATCGGAGAAAACGTAATCGCCTAAATCTGTATGAAAAATACAATAGAACTTTTTTGGTCCTGATTATTATAGCTTATGAATGACATTGAAATATTCAGAACTAGCGATAAGAGATTTATCACATAGAAATAATATTTTAAGTTACTTTATTAAACTTACTTTGACACTAGACATTGCCTTCCCCCCCTCCCTCTTCTTTGATGTGGACATTTATATTTTAATAGTAAAAATATTATATTATATAATTACATCAGCTTTTAAAGAAATGGAAAATTGGTATACCGCATTGTATTAAGAAAAATTGTAAAATCTAAATAATTTAGCAATTAGTTTCATTAAGCTGGTTTTAATACAATATAACAGAAATATTGTAAAAATGGGATATATGGGCAGAACCTGGAAATACTGATAGTCATAAAATAATTATTAAGAGAGTTATTTTAATTTATAAGCGAGGTTACACTATCTTCAGCTGTATATCGACCTATCTTTAACTGAATGTTCAAAGGATTATTTCCATTTTATTCCTCTGTCGAAGACAGAGTACGCCGTCAGTCGTACGCCTTCCAAGCCATTAAATTAAACTGTCTATGGACTATTATCGTTTTTCTCCTTACTAATTTAATTTTACTTATTCAGGGTTCATACAGAGTTGGGAAGAAAGAATCCAAGGAGTACCCAAAAAATCCAAGGAGTCAAAAAAATGTTAAGGATTTGTCACTTTTTTTTTGTCGATGTTTTTATGTGCTGCATCGTTATATGTGGTATGCACACTCCAATTTTTAATGCCCAATTTGGAGAGAAAAATATTTCAAAAACAAATTTTACTCTATTAGAATCTAATTGTGAGTGCTAAAGTTGTACAGTATTCACAATATATTGCTTATTGATTTCGTAAGTTTAAATACAAAATTGACTATCTATTTTCTTATACAGTGACCAATGGTCAGGTCACAGGGGTGATTCTGAGTAAAAAAAAAAATTCTGAAATTCACAACAAATCTTCTGAAAAGTTACATCAAAGAGGGGGGAGGGAGATTCCACTCCCGACACTAGCTATGCGTTTTCTCCGTGGCTCTTTGACGAAATTCGCGATCTTTTGACAAAATTTGTAGTTTTTTTTCGCGCTCTTTTGATGAAATTTGCCGATTTTTCGCGTTCTTTTGACGAAATTTGCCGATTTTTCGCGATCTTTTGTGACGAAATTTGCCGATTTTTCGCGATGTTTTGACGAAATTTGCCGTTTTTCCGCGATCTTTCGACGAAATTTTTGGGTTTTCGCGATCTTTTGATGAAATCTGTGGAGTTTTTCGCGATCTTTCGACGAAATTTGTGGGTTTTTCGCGATCTTTTGATGAAATTTGTGGGGTTTTTTTAGCAATCTTTTGACGAACTTTGCGGGGTTTTTCGGGATTCTTTGACGAAATTTGCGTTTTCCTCGCGATCCTTTGGCGAAATTGGCGATTTTTCTGCAAACGATTGACAAAATTTATTTTTTTCGGCGACCATATGTCCGAATTTTTGGATAGGGGACCGATTTTTTTAAATTTTCGAAAATTCGGACTAGAATCACCCCTAGGTCATATAAATAGAGATTAGTCAAACCCCAAACACTTATGTATATCACATGCATGATGCATCTTAAAGAAAATTTTAAAAGGCAAAAAAAAAAAAAAAGCTAAATGCAACATACAAGAAAAAAGATAAAAGTTTTGAATTTATTCTTTTAGAACAGCGGTAATAGCTTTCTTTGAAAGTGAAATTTTGACGAATTCGCATTTTTTTCGCGATCTTATGATGAAATTCACGTTTTTTTCCGCGATCTTTTAATGGAATTCGCGTTTTATTTCGATTGTTTAACGAATCTGACTTTTTTTTTCGCGAGCTTTTGATGGAAACCGCGTGTTTTTCGCGATCCTTTGACGAAATTTGCGTGTTTTTCGCGATCCTTTGACAAAATTCGCGTGTTTTTCGCAATCCTTTGACAAAATTCTCGTGTTTTTCGCGATCCTTTGACAAAATTCGCGATCTTCTGGAAAAATTCGCTTTTTTTCGCGATCTTCTGGGGAAATTCGCGCTTTTTCGCGATTATCTAATGGAATTCGCGTTTTATTTCGATCGTTTGACGAAACTATAACTTTTTTTTCGCGATCTTTTGATGGAAACAGTGTGTTTTTCGTGATCCTTTGAGGAAATTCGCGTGTTTTTCGAGATCTTTTGAAGAAATTTGCATTTTTTTGTGATTTTTTGAGAAAATTCGCATTTTATGCGATCTTTTGAGGAAATCTGCTTTTTTTCTCTATCTTTAACGAAATTCGCGTTTTTTCGTGATCCTTTGAGTAAATTAGCGTTTTTTCGCTGTCTTTTAAGAAATTCGCGTCTTTTTAAGAAATCCGAGTTTTTCCGTGATCTGTTGGAGAAATTCGCGTTTTTCACGATCCTTTGACAAAATTTACGAATTTTTTCCGCGATCGATTGACGAAATTTGACGGTATTTTTTTTGGAACGTATTTGCGAAAAACGCGATTTTTCGTAGATTCTTGGCTAAATGCCAAACATCGATAAAATTAAAAAAAAGGTCGGCTAACAGTGTCGAAAAACGGACTTTACGGACCTAATAAGTGAAAAACGGACCTAATGGAAGCCCTGCTATTAAGATTACCCTACCCAATCGGCTGGGGTACGCTGGGCACGGGTCACACGGACAATAGAATTCTCCCCCAGCTTTAAATGCCCCTAAGCTACGGCGCCCGAGTAGGGTTACTGTATTAAGCAGTTTATCCCTTGTTTGGCTAACTGAATATTATTTATTATATAGAAAATAATCAACATGTAGGATTGGTCCCGCCAGAACACGAATTAGAAAAGAAAAGCGCGTACAAAATAAATATTTATTTTAAAAATTGTACCTTCTCTCTATTAATAAATATTTCATGTTTATTAATATACTGGGCAAGAACAAGTTCCAAAAAAGATTTATTTAAGATAATCTTCAATTAAAAAAATATTATTGTTTAGATGTACTTGGGTTACATGATATAGAATTGTATGCAACAAGTAAAATACAAGTATTTTGATTATGATTTTATTGAAATGAATATTACAGTTTTCTGTTTTGAAAATTTGATACATCTAAAATTTATAATATGTATATATATATATTGGTGTGTGTGTGTTTACAATTGTCAAGAGAATAAAAAAAAAGATGCTTAAATTATTTAGAAAACATAACTTTTTATTATTTTTGTTTTTGAGAAAAAATTTCAACGTCTGGTTTTTGTAACATATAGTTATATAGACTTTTTGTACATAATTCTAAGAGAATTATACATAAAATTTGAATATGTCAAATAATTTGTCAATTTTAATAATTCTAGGAGAATTATACATAAAATTTGAATATGTCAAATAATTTGCAAATTTTAATAACTTTTTTAGCAATTTTGTTTTTTAAATTTTCTTTTAACTCATTTAATATGTTTTATAATACGCTATATGAATCCCCTTTATTCCACATTTAGTAAGAGAATAAGTAAAAACTAAGTGCGTTACGTAATTTGTAAATTTTAATAATTTTTTAGCAATTTTGTTTTTAAATATTTCCTTTAACTCTATTTAATATGTTATATGTATACCCTTTTTGCCATATTTAATACGAGAATAAGTAAAAACTAAGTGCGTTAAGTAATTTAGAAACTTTAATATTTCTTTAATATTTCTAGGGTTAAAATCAGGCATTTTTCTCCAGGGGGAATTTTTAAAGCTCCTGTGGTTGCAGGGAAGATTTGCACTTAAACTACATTAATAAGCATTCAACTCAAGCAAAAACTTTCAGAAAGATCCCCCCCCCCCCTCCCACACACACACACACACAAACACGCACATGCACACACCAAAGCCATCTCCTGAATTTATCATTGAGCATTTTTGTTTTGTAATGTTGTTAAAATATGCTTTACATCAAAGAAACAAATAAAGTATTGTGATCTATAATAAAACAGTTGAAAAGTTACATTGCAGCAATGCAGGTTTTACTCTGGGAGTGGGGTTTGTGGAGATGACTGTTTATATTTTTTATTTATATTTGACATATTAGAGATGGTTATTTAGTAGAAATTTGGATTTAAAGAAAATGCACATTTTTTTAACCTTGGTATGTCTTATGCCATAACAAAAATATTGATTAATAAAAAAAAAAGAAATGTGTGTGGGAGGGGAGGGGGAAGGCTGCAGTAAATTTACGTGTACTGTATTATGTCTGTTCCGTATTATTGGTTGTTCAATATATCGGTTTATATAAATATGTTCTTTTTATCAGACGTATAGGAATATATTTTATAAGGACCCCGTCTTTTTTAGATTTTAGAAAAACAGAGCATAATTTTTATTTATTTCATCAGGTCAAAAAGTAACAACTATTACTGAAATAAAATATTCCAGTTTTAAAAAGCTTGTAAATTATTTATCAAAATAATTTTATTGTGGTTGCAAGGAATTAAATAAAAAATCCGACAAAATGGATAATTAAAACTAATTTTAAAGATATGCTTGCCATGAAAAGGCAGGTTTACTGTATGTAATGGGCCTTTCACTATTTAATAAGGTCTTATTCTAGGTATATGTAATAATACTTATTTTCCCTAAATGAAATGATAAAAATTATTTTTGGCTAAATCATGAAAACTTTTGCTCATAAAAAATATTCAGGAATTAACATAATACTTGTTTGAACAAAATTGCTTTGATTCGTACTTTATCATATAAGACATTCCCCTTCATTTAAATTTTTTATTTTATCTTTCAAAAAGGGTAACTTTTATTTGCTTTAAAACTAATTTAATTTCAGATTATTAAGTCCAAAATAATAAACATAAATAAAACAAGCAAAAAGGAAGGGGGGAAGAGGTAGAAAAAAGTTCTAATATCACACAGTACAAGAGTAATTTTTATATAATTTAAAATTAATTTAGTTTGAAAATATTAAGTTATATAAGCAATGGACATTAATAATCTAATTAGAATAGTAATTTAATAAAATAAGGTAATAGATTACTACTTTAAGTATCAATATTTAAATTTAGTTACATTATTTAGATTTAAATAATGAAAGCTGACTTCACTGATATATACAATGTATGGTAAACAATACACTACATTGCATAAAAATGAACTTGTGTTTTTTTTTCTTTCATATTTATAAAAATTATTATTTAAAAGGTAATTCAAAATGTTCACTTAAAATTTCAGTCATATACAGTGACAAATAATTACATATTGTATTTATTTATTGTTTGTGCAGTTTTAATGAAATAAAAACTTTATAATAAAAGTTATATTAATTATATTGTATACACAAACTTCATTGTTTTAATTTAATAACATTTTTTGTCGCAACATATTTTGACGTTGTCACGCTTACAATCAGCAGAGAGAAAATTCAGCTCAGAGCTGGAAATCTGCACGGGCCGAATTTCTAGGACCAGGCTCAGCTCAGCCCGGCCCGAACGAAAATTATCTTGACCCGGTCAGCGTAAAATTAAAAGTTCGGTTCAGGCAGATTTTTCACAGTTCAGGACCCAGTCCGAACAAAATTCAGTAAAAACGGATCTGCCCCGGCCCATGAAAAAAAAAAACAAATATAGGCCGGTCGGGTCAAGATTACAGCGTACATATTTATGGGAAAATTTTTCAGTATATTATAGATTATGTCTCTTCCAGACAAATTACACAATAGCAACCTTAATTATTACTTAGAAACTAAAGACTTTTCAGCATTCAAATAAAGATTCATAAAATAATAATAATAATAATAATAATATAGTTTAGAATAAAAGAAAAAAAGATGATTAAAAAATGATAACTTTTGAAGCTGTATAATAAAAGTAGATTTTTGAAAATATTTCTTTGTAATTTATTAAGGCTGTTCTCAAATCCAAAGAAGCTACTTTCTGACACATTTCTAAATTAATTCTTGTTCAGAAATGTATAAAATGGGCAGGTGTTCTTATTCAGAAACTTCGTAATTGAATGGTGTTGTCATTTTTTTTATAAAGCAAAAGATCTATAAAAAAATACTGTCAAAGTTGGCGTTTTGAATCAAATTTCACTAAGTGATAGCACGGGAAAGGAGAAAAACCTGTCGTCACGTGACAAGAATCGCTTATAACTCAATAAGTAATTTATTTATCAAAAAATGGAAAATAATATTCGTTTCCAATCGTTTCAATAATCAGACTTGTCATTTTTATGTAATTTGTAATTTATTCAGGCTGTTCTCAAATCCAAAAGAGCTACTTTCTGACACATTTCTGAATTAATTCTTGTTCAGAAATGTATAAAATGGGCACAAGCGTGAAACTTTGTGACACATGTACTAACTCATTTTTAAACGTAGAAGTACAAAATTGGCAGGGTTGACTATGGAAGCGATTTGGAGTAGAAATGAGTTTTCCGTTCTTTGATAAATAAATTAATTATCGAATTCTAAACAATTTTGGTCAAAACGGTTTTTCTCCTTTCTCTGGCTGTTTTTTTTTCTTTCGGAAATTCGGTTCGAAACGCCCATCTTGATGGTATTTTCTGAAAGATCTTTTACGTTTACCAAAAACGGGAAAACACCTTTCGATTACATAGTTTCTGAAAAGCAGCACCTGACCATTTCATGCATTTCCGAACAAAAATGGATTAAAACTTGTGCATAAAGTTGCGCCTTTGTATTTGAGAACATCCATACTCGTGAAAGTCGTATCCATTGAAAAAGGTTCATATGTTATCGGATTCATTTAAATTTTTATATCAGGGCGGTGTTTAAAAAACTGTCCTATTTCTGCAATTCAATGCTTGGCTCTTTCTCTCATCGCCAAGTAACAGACGCGAATGTCCCGTCAACTGTCCTTTCCCGTTCCACAGCCCCGTTTTAACCTTTGGGGAGGAAAACGCAGGAAAAAATAATTATGCCGTGCCCTGTGAAACTCTCCCACCCAATCAATGTTGTGCTTCAGATGAATGACGTGCATAAAGGATTTACCGTGCGTTTTTCATTCACAATTTTTTTTTCCTCGGCAGCAATATCGCTTGCGTCCGAAGCCGCAATAGAATATAAGGAGTTTCTAAGTAGTGGTTTGCTTATCTAAGTAGTTCTAAGTACTACTTGGGAATGTTTTCATTTCTAAGGAGTTTCCAAGGAGTCTAAGGAGTCTGTGCGAACCCTGCTTATTTTTTTAGAAAGAAAACTGGAAAATAAAATCAGGTTTTCTGTCCACCATTTAAAAAATTAAGGAAATTTTAAATGTCTAATTACAATAAATAAATAAATATTAAAAAATTTGGCAATAAAGAGCTTCAAAATTATTTTATTTTAATATTTTTTATTAAACATCGTACGAACTACAGGATAAAAGATCAGAATTGATGTTTGAAAAAAGAATAACAATATCAGAAGATATTGTTAGATATTGTTAAATTTCAGCCATTATTTTGTTTGTGTTTGGATAAATGGATACTGATGAAAATGGATACTGATGAAAAACGGACAGGTGCTCTTATTAAAAAACTATGTAATCGAATTTTTTTCCTTTCTTGGGTATAGGTAGAAGATCTTTCAGGGAACGTTGTCAAAATCGGCGGTTTGAAACTGGACGAAAAAAGAAAAAAAAATTGCCGTCCTGAAAAAACAATTGTTTATAACTCAAGATGTAATTTATTTATCGAAATTTTTTTTCAATAGTTATGTCTGCAAGTGTCGTGTTTTTATGTCTTAAAATTTGTCCGTAAACGTACCAGAAAGTTTTAATGTTGTGAAGCGAAGATTTTTTGAGGGTGGAGGGTCATTTAAAAAACAGTCAAGAAAAAGTTACACCAAAGCTGTAATCTGCTTAACTCAAAGTCTAAGGGGAAAATTCAAAATTTTGTTTCGGATGAATTCTTTGGAAACTGATTGAGAAAAGCTATGAAAGTTATGAAAATGATCACACATATCGGAATAAAAGAAATTTTATAACAATGTCACATGTCAGAACGTTTCGCATCATTGAGCGTGGAAATGGAAAATTTTGAGATCCCCCCCCCCCCCCCCCCCCCTGCAAAAAAGCAAGAATGTTAAAATAAATTTCAAAAACCATTCTTATCTGGTGTATTTATCGAAAATCTTCATGTAGTAAAATTGAATTACGAAGACCTTGATAAAATGTATATTCCCTCTTTGAAGAATGGAAGAGGGGTAAGAAGAGTAAATAAAAAAAATTCATCAAAAATTTTAAAATACAAACCCGTGCGATCATATACGTATTAATACTACTTGTAGAAATGAAATAGAAAGTACATATCACGCAACTCAAAACTTCTAATTTTCCCGGAGAGTGGGGGGGGGGGGGGGGGGGGCTGAAGAGTTCTGTTATAAAAATGATATTAGCGAAGCCTGAATTAAGTTTGAAATCTTTTTTAAATGTTTGAAGTTTCTTTCTGTAAAAGAAACTTTGTCAAAATGAAGCAATTCTTGATCAAAGCGTGGTTTTGTTCGCAGGAGCTTTTTTTCGGTGGATATTTTATCCGGTCGGGATTTTGTCCTCAAGGATTTTGACAGCGGGTTTTGTTCGCATCCCATTACTTATTTTATGGAAACGAGAGGGGATTTTTCTCTAAAAGTACGCACTAATCACTAAACGTATTCCCTACTATTAAATTACAGTAACAGCCCTTAAATACGTCATGATTTTTTAAACAATGTGATTCAACAAATCTGAGAATTTAGAACAAATATGAAAAAATAATACTGATTTTAACTTTGTTTTGATTTATTTGATTCATAAAACCTGCTAATTATTTTGTAGTTATTCATATAATTGTTAATTAATGATTTTTTTTAAAGGTTTGGTTGGGAGTAACTCTAAATATCCCCCTATCTCCGCCACACAAGTTTTTATATTTTTTAACAGAATAATGAAAATTATCTGCTAAATATAGTTTTTCAATAAAAAATAAATAAAATCGAAGTAAACAGAAGATTTTAATAAGTTCTAAAAATCCAAACTGACTACTTTCTACCACATTTTTAAAATCATTTTTGTTCGCAAATGCATGAAACTGGCAGGTATTCTTACTCAGAAACTTTGTAATTGAATTGTTTTTTCCATTTTTCGGTAAAAAACAGGGGATCTTTCAGAAAACGATGTCAAATTGACGTTCTCAACACGAAAGTGCGCAGAAGGAAAAAAACTGATGTCGTGAGACAATAATAGCTTTTAATTTATCAAAAAATGAAAAACTTTTCGATTACAAATCACTTCAATAATCTTGCTTATAAGTAGCATGCTTATTTATAGTTATTAATGGTTTTATATATATGTATGTATATATATATATATATGCCTGAAAGTTGTGCGTTTTTGAGAAAAGAATATATTTTTAGCGTACGTGCATGACATTTATCGAATAATGTTTTCAATTTTTTCATAAAGGGATACATTTGGAATTGCAGGCGATCGTTCTCTGATGCTGACTTTTCTGGTACTTGGAAATCGGCGTAAAATGTCAAATTTGATAGCATTTTCTGAATTCTTTTTAAAATGTAAATTTTTGTGAATAGGATTATTTTTTTTTTTTTTTTTTTTTCTTTTTGAGAGGGTTGTGGGCGTGTGTTCGAGATTCAGTATTACTCAGTTAGATTTCTAAGGTATTTAAAATGTAAGCTTACTTCTCGTCAAAAAATTACATAACCATAGTACAACCGTTTTCGCCAATATTTTGGAATATTATTGAAATAAAATAAAACACGACAGCGCTGTAACGAGTTGAATAATAAGCCTGTAACGTATCAAACATTTAAATGAATTTATAAAAGCACTGAAGGATTTGTAGTTCACAGTGACAAGATAACCTCAAACTACGTAGTGTTTTTTTTTAAACTAATGAAACTTAATAATGCTATTTTCATTACCACATGTCATTCTTTATCCAGTAAAAAGTGTTTTACCTTTACCAGCGCGGAGTGCGGAGTAATTCTGTTTATAAACTGATGAAATAATGGACTGACACCGCAATTTATAAACGAAATTAGGAAATACGAAATTGCTTATTTTCATGTACATTATAACAGGGAAATTTTAGTTAAATATTCTTGGTGCCGTTTGTCAGTTTTAGAATTAAAATTAGGTGTCCTTTTTTAAGGACACCGCGCCGGAAAGGGATAAATGGTACCTGTGTATAGCGAAATACTTCATGGAGTCTGTTAAATGACGCACTTTTTAAAATAACCTGTCTAAAGCGGAATATTTTCTTGTTGCTTTTATTTCGTCTCAGCAGGTTTCATTACATTTTGCAAAACATTCGTAAATAAACTTGATAATTTCTGTAAATTGAATTCCCCTCACTGGCCCCATCACAAAAATCCATTTTATAAAATAGGTCCCTTCACTGATTTCATCTTAATGAAACGGGCTTCTTCACAGTTTCCCTCTTAATAAAATTAGCCCCTTCACAAAATTTCATTCTATAAAAACATACTCTTCTTTAATTATTTTCTTCGGTTTTTATCTGTAATTTGCAAACAAATTCCTTAGAAAGGAAATCTTTTCAGAAAGATTTGCTTGCTTCGAATTTGAGTAACTGGATTACATCTTTCGTTAGAAAATTATTATGTTTACAAAAATAATAATGAATTTATCAAAAATAGTTTTTAGTTTTCACAAAATGGCCCCTAAGAAAAATCCCCAGCTTCGACCCCTGCTCAGACAAAACCTGCTTTGTCATCCGTTTCCTCTAATGTAAGCAATCACCAAGAGGAAATTTCTTACAATTCTGGGACAAAGACACTCATGTCTCCCATGCTCCACCATTCTTTTACGTTCCTCCCACCATAGGCGTAGCGTGACCAAAAATTTTGGGGGGTCACCAAGGTCGTGCAAAATAAAAACGGCGCCCCGGGCGAATTTTCAATTTTGAGCCCCTCCCCCCCCCCCCCCCCAAAAAAAAATCTTCATTTTTGTGATAGGTGTAATAAAATTGATAAAGTGCAGAAACATAAATAAATTCTTTCGAATAAATATTTTTCGCGTTTATTTTGGAACTTTAAAGGGTTTAATTTTAATTTAGGAATTCAGAACAACTAAATAACATAAAAGAAAATTGCATTTATTTGTTAGAGAGTTCATGATGTTTAGCGACAGGGGAAAAAGTGATGAAGAGAGAAAAAGAAATTCCCCGAAAAATAAATAAATAAACAAAACAGTCGTTTGCAGCGTAAATTTCGCGCCTGGGGCGCTCCTTTAGACGCTCTTTGCACGACCCTGAGGGGCACAACGGAGGTCTGCACGGACCGCAATTCCAAGGCCCAGGTCCGGCCCGTTTATTTTTTCACAATTTACCAGGCCCGGCTCGTACAAAAATCAATGAAAACAAGCCCAGCCCATGAAAAAATCATTTAAATCAGTCCCCGTTCGGTTCGGCTCGACACAATTTCTCAAAAAATTCCGATTTTTCTTAACATACAATTGCAGGGCTGCCACTTGCTACTAAAAGCGATTATTTTCAGCATCGGTGGCTATGCCGGCTATTTTAGGCCGAAAACCATTAAAAAGCGGTTACTTCAAGAAAAAAGGCGACTTTTTCTGGATTTCAGTGACTATTTTTACTGAAAATATTTGATTTTTTTCTTCAAAGCATCTGTAAAGTCATCTTCCCAAACACACTTTTTCAACGGTTGTTTGAAAAGATTCGCGATTTTTTCCTCGACGAATTCCAAAATTCTCGATTTCGCCCCCTGCCCCTCTCCAATCTATTGACGAAAATACTTATTTTTTTCCGAGATCTTTTTATACAATCGTTGAAGGAGATTTTGCGATTTTTTCCCCGATCCTTTGCCAAATATCTCAAATTTTTCTACGTCAGACTGACGAAATCGATTTTTTTCCGCCACCACATGTCCAAATTCGCGATATAGATTTTCTGCGACCGACTGATAGTCCTTACTATTTGTTTCAGAGATCTTTTGACGAAATTCCCGATTCTTTTCCAGATCGTTTGTCAAAATTCGTGATTTTCTTTTCATGACCGAGTTATAAAATTCGTGATTTTTTGCGCGATCATTTGGTTAAATTCTCAATTTTTTTTGACCAAATTTGCGTTTTTTGCCCGCGACCATTTACGAAATTTGAGATTTTTTTCGTGATCGTTAGACGAAATTCGCAATTTGTTGTCCATTCTTTTGACGAAAGTTGCGATGATTTATCCGCGACCGAATGACGAAAATCGCCATTTGTTTCCGTGACCTTTGGCAAAATTCAATATATTTTTTACAGTTGTTTGAGGAGATTCGCGATTTTTTCACGAATCGACTAATGATAATAGTTATTTCTTTTCGCTATCTTTTGCTACGATCGTTGAAGGATATTTCGCAATTTTTCCTATGACCTATTGCAAATTTCTCAATTTTTGGGGGGCGATCGTATCACGGAACTCATAATTTTTTTCCCAGTGATCCTTTGCCAAATTTCGCGTTTTTGTTTCCGGCGATCGTTTCACTGAATTCACGATTATTTTTCCGCGTTACTTTGCCAAAATTCGCGAATTTTTCTACGACAAACTGTGGAAATTTTTTCTCCGCCACCACTTGTTGAAATTCCCGATATATATTTTTTCCGCGGCCGATTGATGGTACTCGCTGTTTGTTTCAGATATCATTTGATGAAATTCGTAATTCTTTTCCGCGATAGTTTATCGAAATTCATGATTTGTTTTTCAAAACCGACTTACGAAATTCTTGATTATTTGTTTAAATTCTCGATTTTTTACGCGATTATTTGATCAAATTCGCGTCTTTTCAGAGGTTATTCTGTTCTGAATTTTCCGAAAATTTAAGGCATTCGGTTCCGAAAATTAGAAAAAAATTTCTGTCATCAATCCTAAAATTCGGGCATAAAAAATATCGTGAATTTCCGCAAATGGTCGCCGAAAAAATTAATTTCGACAATCGTTCACAGAAAAAATCGCCAATTTCTTCAAAGGATCGCAGAAAAAACGAATTTCGCCAAAGGATCGTGGAAAAAAACGCGAATTTCGACAAGTGATCACGAAAAAACGCAAACTTCGTCTGGGAATCGCGAAAAACAAACACATTTCACCAAGGGATCGCAAAAAATGCAATTTTTATCAAAACATCACGGAAAAGCGAGAATTTCGTCAAAGGATTGCGATAAAGAAACGCAAATTTCGTCGAAGAATCGCGGAAAACGCGAATTTCGCTAAAGGCAGCCGAAAAAACGCATAATTGGGGCCGGGAGATTTCCCCTTTTGCACTCCTCTGCTGTAACCTTTCAAACAATTTGTTGTGAATTTCAGATATATATATATTTTTACTCAGAATTACCCTTGTCATCTTTTTGTCCGCAAATATTTGATGAAGTTTGCAATTTTTTTCTCTTGGCCGTTACACGAAATTCGTAATATTTTGTGCATTCTTTTGACGAAATTTGCGATGATTTTTTTCGTGATCGAATGACGAAAATCGCCATTTGTTTCCGCAACCTTTGATAAAATTAAAGATATTTTTCCACGGTCCTTTTAGGAGATTCGCGATGTTTTCGACGACGAATTACCAAAATTCGCATTTTTTTCCGCCGATCGTTTTATGGAATTCACGATTTTTTTTACACGATCCTTTGTCAAATTTCGTGAATTTTTTTATGACCGATTGGTGAAAATGATATTCGGTATTTGTTTCAGAGATTTTTTTGACGAAATTCGCCATATTTTTCCACGACCTTTTGTCGAAATTCCTCTTTTCTTTTGTCGACTGACTGAGGAAGTTCAAGGGCAAGGAGGCATAAAGAAGTGAAAAGATCATTTGGAGGAGAAAGGCAGAGGCGACTTTATTAGCCATCGCGTCCTGTGTGAGATTTTTTATTGTACCACTGCAAATGCTATACTCATTTTTTTTTCTTTTAAAGGGTTTTACTAAAGCATTTTACTTTGTGCACTCCTTCCAGGGCCGAAACTAGCTATATTTTCACCCGGGGCAAACAGGCATTTTGGCGCCCCCTCCTTCCTCCGCAAAGTAAATTTACAAAGCGAAATTTACGAAAGTTTCTATTAGAGAACTTATTTTAAAATTTAAAATGTGTAACAGTAAAATACGTAATAATATTGAAATATATAACCAGCTTTGTCAAATATTTATGCATTAAAACCTGTGAAAAAAAATCGAAAGGAAACGGAAATCATTCCGCTTTATACAGGTTTTCGTCTTAGCAGATATAACTGTTGGTATTATTTCTGTTGGAACCATGCAGTTTTTTTCGTTTAAGACAATATTCCATTACAGATATATTTCATTTTTCAAGATGTTTACTATTGTAGCATTACAAATTATCACAACTGAGGTACTTTAATGTCATAGTGATTTGAGTCACATTGTTTCAGGAACTAAAAAAACCAGGATTTACTGTAGGCATAAAAATGAATTCCAGCATTGTAAAATATCTTCCTGTACTATCTACACCAGTTTTGTGGAATTATCACTTATATCACTCTTCTTATTTATAGATTGATATGTCTACATACTTTCCTCAACTTTTCAAATTTAATTTTCAAAGCTAATTTTCAAATTTATGTGTGACTCAAAACAACAACAACAAAATTATTAAATTTTTACTTCTCAGTTTGTGAATTTTCGACCGCTTGGTTTTTATTGTCCCAATCAGTCACCTGACCTCGCCCCATCTAAGGCCAGATATGGTAATATGCATGTAAAAAAGTAATTATAAGAAAAATAATAGAGTTATTCATTTGCTGTTTTGTATATTGTAGGCAAATCTTTTTATCTATTCGACAATTTTAATGCACTTTACTCAGCTTTTCTTTTTGATTTTTCAGCTAAAAAATATCTTTTTACACAAATTTCACACGCACATATATAGATTGTATAAAACGGTAAACCAAATTTTCATATGGCGCCCCCTTTGCGTGGCGTCCAGGGCACATGCCTCCTCTCCACCACCTTAGTTTCGACCATGACTCCTTCTCCCGTTAATTTTTATTGTCCCGGGCAGCCTGGGTGGGGCTTGTTGAGCTAAAGTCAATTGCTAAGCCTCCCCACCTAGCCGAACCTGTCCCGGGCAGCCACCCGAACTCGCTCATATCAAGACGGGAAAAATGAAAGCTCAACACTGCTCACGATGAGAGAGAAAAGAAAATTGATCAGTCTTCATGGAATCTTTTCATCAGAAAAGTCAGAGTCAAACAAAATCTTCATTTGGCGCCCCCTTCGCCTTTCGGTACACTTGGAATTGGAGAAAGAATAATGCCTAAGAAAAAAGCTCTTTTTTTCCAATTCATTTGCAGTCTTCTATTATAGATGAATATTTTTTATATATTTGTAAATTTCAATGCGTTTGGTTCAGTTTTACATTTGGATTTTCCGGCTGTAAGACATTTTTATGCATTTTCAATATAAATACATATATATTTTTGTATGTAAAGACAAAAAAAATCTTCATATGGCGCCCCCTACGCTTTCTGTTCTGGCGCCCAGGGTGTAGAAGGTTGGGGGGGGGGCACACGCCCCCCGTGCCCCCCCGACGCTACGCCTATGCCTCCCACCACAGAGGTAACACAGAGGATTAAAGAAGCCCCGCTACCCCATCTCCATTAAAATTACTGACATTGATCTATTGCAAATAACTTCTTTGAATTTCAGTGAAGGTTTAAATTGATTTATTTTGTGAATATTAACAAATTTATAATCCAAATTTAATCCAGGGAGAATTATCAGAACATAGAAATGCTTAGGCATATTTTAGCTATGCCAAACAATGCGCAACATAATTATTTAGGGCGCAATGTCTATGTAAGAGATGGATAAAAGTTTTCAGAAGACTAACTGGAAAATGCATCCAAATACAAAACAGAAAGTTTACAGTTAGTTTTTATATTTCCAAGATCTGCGTGAAAATATGCAAACATACAATCAAATTCAGACCTCGCTTTGTAAAAGCCGCCCAATGAATGCAATATGATTACTATTTTAATATTTTTTTTATGAATTATTGTAAATGTCTTAAGTTAAATCGTGAAACTTTGATAAAACATATTGTTCGGAGGAAGGGAATTAAAGGCGAAGGAATTAGGGAGAATAATTAGTTTTAAAAAATGGAACAAATTCCAACTCTGCAACTTGTCAGCAGTGTCTTCCATACCCCCCCCCCTCCCCCCCCCAAAAAAAAACCTCCTATTTCATTTAAAAGGTCCAGTGTTCGCACACAGTGTTGCCAGACGGGCTACTTTTTTATAAATCAGATTCTTGATTGGCGCCACTTTTTTGAAATGGTAAAATGCGCCTTATTTAATGCCATATTAAGGCGAAAACAAAGGGAATTTTACCGTTTCAAAAAGGCGGTACCAAACAAGAAATCTGAATTTTAAAAAAGTAACCCACTGGCAACACTGTTCGCACATCATAAACAAATGTATACAAAAAAAAAAAAAAAAAAAAAAAAAAAAAAAAAAAAAAAAAAATCCTGCTTTAAAATTAATATGGTTAATTAATAAATTCTGATACTTCAAAGATAAAGAAATAAAGATAATTTGAAACTCTTCAAAGCTTTAATTCTGTCAGTATATATATATATTTAAGTATTGCGCGGTAGCGCAATACTTATTTATATTTCCAGTGTCACTTCTCAATGTTAATTTTATCTATATATCTACACTATGACGCAAAAGTTTAGACAATGACGTCATTCAGCTTTAAAATGTAGAATTATGACGTCAGAATTACAAAAACCTGTAAATATATTCAAAAACTGATTTAAAATGCTATGTACAAAAGACAGTCGTTTTATTTGCTATAATACTAATTTTTTTCATAAAAATTCAAATGTGCTTGTCGCAAAAGTTTAGACACTATTCTAAATTTCTTTGAATATTCGCTGGCATATGCAAATTTAGAATCGATGATGTCACAAATTTGGAGTACTTAAGTTCTGCAAACGATTGCGCTTCATAGTCGACATGCCGAGAGCTAAAGAAATTCAAGTTAATGAGGTTTCAAGGATTTGGCAGTTGAAAGGTGAAGGGAAGAGCGTTTCTGAAATTTCTGCTATTATTAATAGGTCAAAAAAATCTATTTATCGAGTTTTATCGAGTGGTTCCGAATATAAAGCAAAATGTCGGTCTGGGAGGCCACGTGTGACAAATGTACGAGAGGATCGCCTGATACAAAGACTAGCGAGCAGTGTTGAATTCAGACACTTTTCTCCGGGAGGGATTTCTGTGGCTCCGGGGGGGGGGCATTATAGAGTTCCGGGGGGGAAATTGCACTTTTTGACCATTAAAAACACAAAATCTCAAATCTTCCGGGGGGGACATCTCATTGCTCCGGGGGGGAATGTCCCCCCCGGGCCACCCCCTGAAATCAGCACTGCTAGCGAGTACTCAACAAATGAGCGTACGTGGAGTTCAAAGCTCATCGGGACTCTCTGTATCAAAGGATACGATTCGTAGACGAATTTTGGAAAAAGGAACAATCGTTTATAGCAAAATGCAGAAGAAACCAGCTCTGAAACCACATCATAAGTTACAAAGACTTATGTGGGCTCGAAAGCATATGTCATATGGAGAGAAATGGCAGTCAGTCATATTTAGCGATGAAAAAAAGTGGAATCTGGATGGTCCAGATGGTTGTTTATCGTATTGGCATGACTTGCGGAAGGAACCTCGACGTTTTTTTAGTCGCAGACAAGGAGGGGCCTCGGTGATGGTTTGGGCAGCCTTTTGCTATAATGGACAAGTATCTCTGACCTTCACCAGTGGTCGTCAAACTTCACAGCATTATACACAGACATTAGAAGAAAACCTACTGCCATTTGCTGAGCTTCTAGGGGGTCCTCAGTGGGAATTTCAGCAAGACAATGCTTCAATTCACACTGCAAAACATTCAAAATCTTGGTTTAATTCCCATAATATAAGAGTTCTCGACTGGCCAGCATGTAGCCCAGATCTTAACCCTATAGAAAACCTTTGGAGCATCATGTGTCGCAAAGTTTATAGCAACGCTAGACAATACTCTTCTGAAAAGGAACTTAAGACATCTATTGAGAATGCATGGTACCATAGTATCTAGAATACGCGGTAGGGATCACCAAAATGTGCGCAGTAGCATTTTCCCTCCTCTGACGTCACCTGGACACCAGAGCGCTTTCACTCCATCGTTCTTCGAAATATTGGTCAATTGAGTTAGTTATCTTCAAGATCAATGTGCGTTGCTACATTTTTCTTTGTGATTTAATTATTTAATTGCCAATCATGGTTTGCTGTGCAATAGCTGTTTGTAGTCATCATGATAGACAACGTAATAAATCAAGTATTAAATTCTAGAGATTTCTGAAAGACAGAGAAATCAGATCTAAATGAATCTAAAGGATTTTTTTATATTTAATGTTAGGAAATATGTTTTCGTAGATGCTAAATATATTTTTCTTTATTTTGTACAGTTATTTTCTTTTTACAATTATATGACTAATTTTTTTCTTAGTCCATCAATTTCAAGTTAAATAATACTCACTGTATATGAAAATAATAAATCTAATAAATATTGTATTGTAGCCAAGAAGAGTTTGTGCATGTATGTTTGTATGTAAAGAAATATTTTGCTGTTACATTTTTTCGTTCAAAAAATCCTTTTTACAAAATGTTGTTTTAGTTGATAAAAACCCATTTTTCCCAAAAAACCTGGTTTTTCTTAAGCTAAAAAAACCCAGCACGGTGGGGAAAATGGTACCTAATTCTGTTTTTAAGAAATATATTACATATATATGTATATGAAATATATTCAATAATGTCTAAACCAAGTCAATTTGTAAAATATGTATATAATCATTAACACTTGGAAAAATTTCCCAGGGATTAATTAAAATTAATCTAGAATTAATTCCAAAGATTATTATTTAGCATGCATATATATTTTTTTAAATATCAAGTTGTCTCGAATACGTCTAAAGCATACAATAGTTCTCATAGGATTAACAAATTTTTGTTTCTGCGTATCACAAGTCTGTCTGGTCTAGGCCTGTAAAGACTCTTTCCCTTTAAAAAAAAAAAAGTGACCTGCGAAATGGTTAAAGAGGTTGACGTTCCTTCGTAGGCTTTCTACTAACATTCCACCGGCAATTAAAGAAAATCAAAATATGGTAATACAAATGTGAAGATTTTTTTTCTTCCTTTTGTTTGCTTATTCGATTTAGAAGTTAGCATATTTGCGTAATAAAAACAGGAATATTCAGATCCCTTCGCATTGAAACGTCCACCCCAAAATCGCCTGCCAAGCAATATGATATTTACCCAATAAACCACCCAAACGTTTTTTAAAAACATTATGAGTAGAGATCGACCGAAAATTAGATTACGTTTTCAGTCCAAAATCTGAATTTCGGCAAAAATGCTGCCGAAAATTCGGCTGGACCGAAACTCGACCGCAACTACCTGTATTCCAAAAATCTCTTCTCTTCCTTCGGAAATTTTCAACATTACTCATTGATTTGAGCTGTATCGGCTCAAATGAGACATTCTTTATTTATTGCTATGAACTTCACTGTTTATAATTATGAGTCATGAATGACTAACTCAAGACATAAGTGCAAATTATAAAGCAAGAAATGCCTATATTAGCCTATATTACTAAACTTTGAAGACTCTTTTCACGTGCTCATTAAAACCTGCAGACTTAACAGCAATAGAAAATTTTTAGTTTGAAACCGCTGAAGTGTGTTTCGAATAACCTTTGAGAAAGTTCTAGTATAACAGATGACAATACACAAAAATCATTATAAAAGATAAATTGAGGTACGAATACCGAAAATATTTTTTAATTAGATGAAATTCGTATAATTAGAAAATTATTTTGTGTCTTTGATGAATTCATTACTTTTTATTTTATATGAAAATAAAAGGTTTTGGTGGCACAGCGAGTCAACTTGGGCTACACATGTAATTAATTAATAATTGTGTATAATTATGTACGTATTAATTACATTAAAAAAACTTCAGACATTTTCGTTTTCGGCCGAAAATAGGAAGATTACCAAAATTCGGTTTCGGTTTTGCTTTCGGTCTTAAAAACCTGTTTTGGTCAATCCTTAACTATAAGTCTGACAATATGCTTCTAACATATTCGCGAAGAAGCAAAAAAAAAATCTTTTAACGTATTGAAGTTGTCATTATTTAAGTTGTTTATCCTTATCGCAATATTTTACTACTTAAAATTAAAATTGTACTGCTTCAGTAGATAAATTTCATGATATATTATAAACTCAAGGTATTAAATCGGTTTATATTAATACATATATGTACATAATAATATAAATATTCAGTTCCTTAAAAATACACATAACGGAAAAAATATATCTGTCATCAGAGACGAAATATTGGAGCGCTTTATTGAAAAGAATCGCTCTTAATAGAAAATGGACAGCATAAACAGCAGTGTTTAGGCGCTCGGGAGAGAAGAGTTGGTGTCCAGCTGACGTCATCACAGAGAAGGAGGCTGCGCGTGATCCCTACCGTATAATCTAGATACCGTGCATGGTACGATATCGATCCACAAACTATGCAAGATTTAGTTTCTTCCATGCAATCTCGTGTATATGACGTAATACATAAGCATGGATGCGCAACCAGGTTTTAAAAATTGTTTATTTCGATTTTATTTAATTTGTGTCTAAACTTTTGAGACAGCAGTTTATTTTTGTTACCATTTAATTTATTGCAATATGCACAATTCCACTTTTCTTTGTTATAAATATTGTTTATATGTACAGCACATTAATTTCAAGCAGTGATTTGAAAATTGAATGAATATTTTTCAAAGTATGTAAGAATTTCTTCATTGTCTAAACTTTTGCGTCATAGTGTATATATATATATCGTGCAAAGGGTTTGTTGATGCTGACAATGATTCATTATTTCACGTCTTTTTTCATTTGTTAAATTGTTTTAGTTACAAAATGTTTTACAAAATATTTTTAATATTTCAAATATTTATGATTTCCTACATATATTTCTTTATTTACTTGTTCTTTTTATGAATTCGCCTTCGCGTTGATTTTTCTTTCGCCAATTTTGAATATTTTAATTTTTTAATGCTTCATGTATAGGTGATTACGATATAGGTTTATTAAAGTAGAAAAAATTCATTAATGATTAGTTAAATTAATAATAGTTGATCCAGATTTATTATGTATAATGTCAGGGTAATGTATTGATACTCAATTTATTAATTTTTATTTTTTAAAAAAAGATGATGAATTGTAATATTATATGATGATTTTATAGTATATGTATATTTCTTTTTTTTTTTTTTTTTTGCCTTTTCCATTTGGAATATCTACAGCTTTATACCTACTATACTGCCTTTTTTTTAATTTTGTTTAAGCGATTTTCTCATTATATTACATTTAACCAAAAAATTAATTTTAGGAAAAAGATTTTCAAAAAGTCAACAAAGCTTTTGATTACTTTGAAAGATATACTATGAATTGGGCCAGTCCCCCATCAACTCAATTTGTTGCTTGATGCGAAAAAAATTGCTATTTAATCTGCCTTTGATTGCCAGTGAATAACTAATTAATGGTAATTGACAGTTAAGATAAAGTGGCTCTTCTATTTGCTGCCTATTGCCATTTCACAGCATCTTTACTACGGCTTTGACCAGTGGAGTATTGAGGGGGTGGGCTGATGGGGCTCCAGCCCGCTCCGAAATTAGTGGAAAATATCAAGTTTAATTACGAAAGTTTAGAAAAATGTAATGAAACCTGTTAAGATGAAATTCAAAAGGAAAGGCATGTATGCTCCAAAATGAGAGTACTAGAATGTGTTGAAGGAGGTGAGGGGGTAGAGTGAGAACGCTCTTAAATAATTTTAAATTTGCTGTTTACTTCGGTTTTATTTACTATTTATTGAGATACATTTTAGTAGATAATTTTCAGTATTCTGTTTTCAAAAATGTGTTACAACCATGGAGTTATACTTGTGAAGGCGAAAACCTGCCTAAAACAAAAATTTTTCCACTTCTGAGCGATTCGATCTTAGCAGGTTTGATTGTATAATAGATGCGTTACCTGCTATGATAAAAATCTGTTTAAAGTGGAATTTTCCCCATTCTTGTGATTCCCTCTTAGAAACTTTTGCTATATCTCAGCCCCCTCCGAAATGATAAGTCTAGATACGTCACTGCTTTGACGCAGGCTGGTATAAAATATATATAGAGAGTAAATTCTGCCTAAAGCGGACTCTGTGTAAGCCGGAAATCTATCTACCGCGGAAAATTCTTCAAGTCCCGGCGAACCCATAGAAAATTACATTAATTCATGCTGCATAAGACGGAATCTGTCTAACGCAGAAACGGAAAGGATTTTAAGGTCCCGCCGAAACCAAAATTTTGCATAAGGCGGAAAAAAAAGATATTTTAAAAATGAAAGGCATTTCGTTTATCAAACTTTAAAACTGTTAAGTCAAATGCTCAATGTCAGGATGTTAATTAAATTCCGTCTTTGAAAAAGAAAAAGTTAATTCAAAAGAAAAGAAACTGTTTGAATCTTAATGAATTCTTGCTTATGCAATTTTTCCCTATATACAAATTTGCATTTAAAAATTATTATTTCTAGTAGAATGCAAATTTATGAAAATATATATTTTCTAAAGTACAATATATTATATTTTAAAGTTGTACTCAAATTCAAAATAATAGCGTTCTGTCTCATTCTCGAAGTTTATTTTTTTTTGTGTGTAAACTTCGAATTCGCATGTATTACAGCAGTACTAAGAAATTGAATAGCATTTCTCATTTATCTATAAAGACAAAGGATATTTCAGAATTTCAGTTTTCAATCGATTTTCGAATCAGGAAAATCAATGAAAGATAGTCAAAGATCGAGATTTTTTTTGGGGGGGGGGATCTTTTTTGCATAAGCCGGAATATTGTCTTCCACGGAAATTTTTCTCAGTCCCAACCGAGTCCGCGTTAGACAGTTTACTGTATATATATATATATGTATTCGTTTAAGGATATTCTCAAATCCAAATTCGCTATTGTCTGACCCATTTTCAAATTTATTTTTATTCGTAAACGTATTCCAAACGAAGTGCAAAAATAAATCGAATAGTGATTCCCATTTTTCAATCAACGAAAGGCTTTTTTAACATATGGCGTCAAAGTTGCTGCTTTGAATCGATTTTTGAGGCAGAACAATTGGACAAAGGTTACTATCATAGAGCAACGCACATTTGTTATAACTCCATTTATACATTTATAGAAAAACGAAAACAGCTAGCATTACTAAATAACCATGTCTGCAGATTTCTTATCTTTACCTATAAAAAAATGCGTACATGAAATAAATGTATCGGAAAATGTCACGTTGTTAAGTGGGAAAACTTTTTTCTTTTTTTTTCCCGCACAAGCCTTAATGATATTTAGAATATATTACATCATTTAATTCAATCGGAAAAAACTTTCAAAATGTAAAAATAAATGTTTAACCAGAGGCGTAGCTACCGTGGAGCAATTTGGTACGAATTACTAAAACACTTCCATAATTTTTTAACAAACTTCCGCTGCTAAATAAGATAATGATTCAATAGATTGCAAGTCTGTATATCTATAAATGGAAACTTTGTCTACATGAATGTATGAAATAAAAAGTAATTTTTTGTAAAAAAGTAAAAGGTGCATGAAAAAAAACTGAAAAAAAAAACATAACATTCTCTTGGAGTAAAAATTAATATAAGATCTGATCTTGTATTCATGAATGTGGAATATTACTTTAGAGAAACTTCTGCTATTTTTATTGAATGACAGTGAGTTAGTCATAGGAATTAACATTAGCATCCTCAAACTTTGAACTCATCTAAGTTTATTAAAATGTAAGAAAAAGCATACAGTGGGTCCCCTTTTCGGCGCTACCTTGACCAAAGGAAAGAAATAGTGTCAAAAGCGGGTTTTATAAATGAAAAATTTAAAGTGGATACAATTTTTAATATGAAAATAACCCCTATTTCAAAATTTGGTTTCAATTTAAAACATTAGACACAACTTCCAGTTGTACAGTACTTTTCGCATCTCTCTGGAACAGTTTGGCGATTAAAAAGTATTGAGATATTTTCTATTTTTTAACGGCTATAGAAAACACTATTTTATCAGGAAGGGGGAAAAAATGTCGCTCCGACATAATACGCCAGGAATGAATTCCTGTCTCAGTCCAAAACTGCATTTAAAAGAATAGCCCGAGTATTGTAAAGGAAATTTGCCCTACACTGTATAAACCTGTATTAAGACATACCACCCCCCCCCCCCCAACCACACCCCCAAAAAATTAAATAAAATAGAATAGAATAAAAATAAAGATAATAATAAATAATATTAAAAATATTAAAACTAATGCTAAAACAAGAAAGAAAAATCATGCGTTAAGCATAGATTATGAAATACTTTCCAACACTTCCTGAATGCTTTAACAAAACTTCGTTATTTAGGGAAATAAGGTAAGATAACTAAGTAAAAATTTCTAAAATGCATAAAACATTTGAAAAACTGATTTCAGCAGTTACCATCCATAGCCAAATATGTATTCAAATTCTTTTGGAGAGCCCTGTATTTGATCTGTTGGTTGATTTATATACTATATAATGGGAAAATTTAGTTTAGCAAGAAAATGCATAACAGTTTGAAATTTCTCTTTCAGTAATTTATACTAATAGATAGATACATACTTGAATATTTTTGTGCAGCCCTGTAGTTTACCAAGTAAACTTTATTACACGCCACTATTTAGCTAAAATTTTATTCAAACTAAGACACTTTTAAAACTACTGAAATCACATTTCCAGAAATTATCATACATAAACGTATCCGATTTTTTGCGTGGCCCTGTGTATCATTTTATCTATATTCTACAAACATTTCTTAGTAAACCAAATGCAGTTCAGCGTATAAATGAATAACTCATTTAAGAGCCATTTTTAAGCAATTTAAGCTCATGCTCAGTAATCCTTACGAAATTTCCCTGTACATGAACTATAGCATTTATACACACTATATATAGTATGCATAAATATAGTGAAACTTAAAAGAGCATATCATAATTAAAAATGCATTGCCAGCAATCATTGCTAATATACAGTAATTCTGATACAATATAGTATCAATTTCATTATTGAAATCGTTTAACATATTTAAAATACACCGCGAATAATTCCCCCTCCCCCTATATCATTATGTAACTGAATTTTTTGTGTGGCCCTGTAAATGAATGATAACTATTCTTTGTACCGAATATTATACAGAATGCATATTTTAGTGCCCTTCATAAATATATATCGATTTTATTATGTTTGAAAGCGTGTAACACCATTAAAAATCTTTTGAAACGATTTTTTCCCATTTACCGTAATGTAACTGAATTTTTTTGTGTAGCCCTGTAAATTAATAATAACTATTCTTTGCGACGCTTATTCTACAGAATGTATATTTTAGTGCCCTTCATAAATATATATCGATTTTATTATGTTTGAAAGCGTGTAACACCATTAAAAATCTTTTGAAACGATTTTTTCCCATTGACCGTAATGTAACTGATTTTTTTTTGTGTAGCCCTGTAAATTAATAATAACTATTCTTTGCGACGCTTATTCTACAGAATGCATATTTTAGTGCCCTTCATAAATGTATATCAATTTTACTATGTTTGAAAAGGTGTAACACCATTAAAAATCATTTGAAACGATTTTTTCCCATTGGCCGTAATGTAACGGAAATACTTTTGGCTGTCCCTGTAAATGAACTAAATATGCTACACACATCATTTGAAGTGGGGATCGTGCTATGGTAGAGGTCAATAACATCCAAAAATTTTAGACCAATCGGAGTAATTTACTACAGTTAGAGCGCGGATAGACAAACCGAAGTCATAAACACTTTTCAACTTTGTTGGAAAGTGTTAAAAAGCGTAACACTGGGCGCGCCACTACGTATTTCATGAGAGCTTTTTCAAAAGTCGATTTCCTTGTGTGGAAGTAGAGTTGCCAATTGAACGGATTTTTTTATTCAAAATATGTGACAGAATTTTCGAAAAGTTACCTTCACTTAACTTTATTTAATCGTGTAATGTCTGTCGTTAAATAAAGCAAAAATTACTCTTCAAAATTTCTGGTAGATCATTTAAAAAAAATCAGTTACAAGATTTTTCGTTTCCTACGGCCGCATCCACCTTCCGTGCTGCCCAAGCTCTGTAACATATGTCAGTTCTAATTTTCACAGCAAGGGGACGAACTCCGTTCTAAAGAAACCACCTTACCCCTTGCAGAACGAAGCCATCGAAAACCATGTTGAATGTGACAAATCCCGTTGTGATCGGCTACATGGAACTCGAGATAGGAAAGCGGTCCCTGGCGGTAAAAAGTGGAACTAAAATATGTATGTCTATCGATATCAAGTCGAATGAGTCGAACTCCGTTGTCATCGGGCTCATAGAACCCGAGATACTTTGAAGAGAAAAAAAAGTATCTAAAATTATTATTCGAAAATAGTGGTATGTTTATAATTTTACTTTTATGTTATACAGTGTCCTTATTGAGTTACTTATAATGTTTGGAATCAGTCTGTATCATAATATATGTCACGTACACTAATTGCGATATTTAATCAAAAGTGATCCCCCTTTCCATCCACACAAATTTAACAAATACAGCCCGAAAACAGGCTAGTCACTATCGTAAAAGTTCTTCATCGATTTTTACGAAAATTACATATTCAGAATAAGCGTTAAAAAATAAGCACAGATAAATAAATTTTAAATTTATAAATGCAGTATTTGAAAAAACTTACAGGCCGCAAAAGCATCACACTGTCACCTGCACACTATTACATTCTCAGTTACATTCTCAAACACCTACTGTCTACTCATTGTCTCTGAAATAAGATAAATATGTTTTGAAATCGATTTTTAACGGATATTTTAATTTTTTGTTGGAAGTTTTGACATTTTTTTAGAAATTCTGAAAGAGTTCTTAAGGTCCGAATTAGACATATCATTTTTGCCATGGAGCATATTAGCGTCTTTTTGTAGTCACGCGGTGCTTTTCATCTTTAATAGCTGTAATAGAAAACGAACGGACATCCTCCAGGAGGAAAACATTTCCTTCAAGTCAATCTAACCTTCTTATCTCCTACCCATTGTTGAATCTCCCCTTCCTTTTATAAACAAACCACAGACGGATGGAGAGGAATAGGTTTCTTGGAAGTGTTGAAGGATAGCAAAACAAGCGTTTAAACGCAGCCTTAGCCAATTTTTTATCCCCAGGGAAGAAAAGCCTTTCTCCCGTTTATTTTCGTAGCAGACCGTTTATACGTTTCTCATTTATACGGCTTTTAAATTTATACGTCGTGTAAGTGCGGTCCGGATTCATCCCCATGTATTTTAATGTTGTAAGGTTTCGTTTATACGACACATAATGTCGGTTATACGTCGTTTCTTTCATTCTGTAACTGGTTTTCTCTGAATTTTTTCTCCCAGCGTCGTTCTTTTTTTAATTTTCCGCTAGCAATATTTGGGAAAAGATGAAATGCAAATAGCATGTAGTGAGAAACTTTCCTTGAACGAACTTAGCTCCATACATAATACTTTTCTTAAGTCTCAAAGTAAAAATGCACAAAGACTTGTTTAATTAAAATCTGTTTTTATGTTCGATAATGGAATAAAAAAAGTGTTATTCAAGGTGTGCAACTGATATAAGGTTTGATAATTCTCACTTTTATTTTTCAATTTTTGAAATGATTATTTAATATATATATATATATATATATATATATTAAACAATCGAAAATGGTAGCAAAATTAAATTTGTGTAATTTCAGCATTATATTTCTACAGTCAAAGATTTTACACCGTAGGCGACTACAATTTCAATTGTACGTCTTTCTCAGATATACGTCGTTTTAGAACAGTCCCCTGAAAGACGTACTGGAATTACGATTCCATTCAAAAACTACTTAGAATGCTCTTGCATTTCCTTATATCATCTAGCCATCTTTCGCAGAGAAAAATGGTTATTTTCTCTTAGTCATTCGGATAGCCGGTACATGATGTCATAAACAAGGTTCGCCCTCATAAGAAAAAGTAATTAATTGTCGAAAAGTTTCTGTTTTACTTTATGGATTTCTCCAGGTGGTTTTTGGTGAGTTTAACCCCTTCGGGACGGGAGCCTTTTGCGAAATTTTTAATCTTTTGTCACCGTTTTTTTAAAACAGAAATTTGTACATTCTTGAATCGAGAAAATGCGCTGATTGAATAAGGCAAATTTTACAGCAAAATTTTACTGGTGAGAAAAAACAAGGATTCTGAGCGCTTCATGCGGCACGTATACGTGCCGCTTGTCCCCAAGGGGTTAAGAGGCTACTTCAGTCAAATGAAAAGGCGCATTCGCTAATGTTAATCCTATGGAAGAAATTTATAAAGATATCTCGGTCGCATTTCAATATTTTAAAATGATTTTTTTTTTTTTTTTTTTTTTGCATTGAATAGTTGAGATCAATCTGTATGCAGGCCGTTTTTTATTTTTTCGATTTTGATTGCAGATTTTTTTTATGAGGATGCTTTCAGTTTCGAAACCGGTTTCGAAAATGAAAGTGTCCTAATTAAAAATACCTGTAAACAAAATTGAAAAAGGAAACAACGGTCTT
Source organism: Maratus speciosus (assembly GCA_963932465.1). NCBI lineage: Eukaryota > Metazoa > Arthropoda > Arachnida > Araneae > Salticidae > Maratus > Maratus speciosus. The sequence continues at coordinate 258,363,674 of OZ010796.1, read as the reverse complement.
TCTACAGATCGATTTCAACTATTCAATGCAAAAAAAATCATTTTAAAATATTGAAATGCTACCGAGATATCTTTATAAATTCCTTCCATAGGATTAGCATTGGCGAACGGGTCTTTTCGTTTGACTGAAGTAGCCTCTTAAAGAAAGGTTTCACCGCCCTACGCATTGATGTTGTCTTTACTATAGTTTCCACCGTGATGATTGGTGATGACCGGTCGAATCTTTTGAAGGTTAATGGCAAATTTCTGGGCTTAGCCAAAATTAAGGGCAGGTTGCTCTTACATTGGTTTCCCTATGCTGATTTTTGACCAGTATTCAGGTGTTTAGAGTGAGATATTGTAGATTTCTCACAAGACAATGGAAGTTCACCCTCAACATTTTCCACCAATTGACGGAAAAGTATTTGAATTCGTTTGTGTGTTGTATATTACCTTAAAATATTTTTACATGCTACATATTAAGCTAAAGTTTAAACGAGGGAAAAAACGTTTAAAATTACTAAAATTCCACTTCCAGAAATTATCATCTATAGCCGCCCCTGTATCCGCATTTCTTTGCGTGACCCTGTATACGATTTTTTTTATACTATACAAACATGTCTTATTATGCTAGTTCAATTTAAAAAACCAAAATTCGATTAAAAAACCCGTTTAACAATTTACGCTTATAATCAGTTATGCTTACGAATTATTTAAATTGCATATGATTTATAGTAATTATCGCGCAAAAATGTAGTTAAAAGGGTGTGACATCGTGTTTTCGACACACAAAGGCCTGGAGGCAATCAACAAATATTTCCGGGCAGTACATCGCCTTAAAGTACAGCCTTTTGTTGAAAGGAATTCGTGGAGAGGATAACGAAGTAGTAGTAAGAAAATGACAGTTCTGTGACAGCCGGGAGACCGTCCCACATCCGGTGCATCCTCCGGTGTCACACCCTCGTACCTCATCGCACCACCGCCTCTCACACATAGAAATCGATTCGAACGCCCCTAGCGGAAAAATGGAAAATTTTTCATGAAAAAAAGGTTAATTTTCTACTATAACATGAGTGGTGAACGTTAGATTTACTAGATTATCATACTATAAGATGAAGATTAAATTTATATTTGAATTTTGAATGATCAACACCTTAACGAGTATTATTAATTAAGCAAAACAATGAAAAATATCAATTTTTAAGGAAAAAGAGTGGTTTCTTTTGATTTTTTCAACTCTAAGATCAGAATATCAACTTAAAAAAAGGAAAGTTAAGCACATATTTTAGTTATGAACAGCCATCACCTTAATGAGTATTATTAATTAAGCAAAACAATGAAAAATATAAATTTTTGTGGAAAAAGACCGATTTCTTTAGATTTTTTCAACTATAACATCAGAATATCAACTTAAAAGAGGAAAATTAAACATACATTTCAGTTTTTTAATGATCAGCAAAATAATGAATATTAATAATTAAGCAAAACAATATAAATGTTTAGGAAAAAACTGATTTCTTATGAATTTTTCAACTATAGCACGAGAAATATCAACTTCTAAGAGGAGAGTTAAACTTATAAATTAATTTTTAACAACAAAACCTTAATAAGTATCCTTAATTAATCAAAAGAAATATCAATTTTCAAGAAAAAGATGAATTTTTACGCAAATTTTCAACTTTGAAATACATTTGTTTATATACTGTTACAAGATACTAATTATATTGTTAAACTTTACATATCTTTAAAAGCTTGAATGTCTTTATATCGTGTTCATATTTATTAATAATATAATTAGTATCTGGTAACAATATATTAACAAATGTATTTCAAAGTTGAAAATTTGCGTAAGAAAATCATCTATTTCTTGAAAATATTTCTTTTATTTAAGTAAGGATACTTATTAAGGTGATGGTTGTTCAAAAACTAAAATATAAGTTTAACTCTCCTCTTAGAATTTGATATTTCTCGTGCTATAATTGAAAAATTCATAAGAAATCAGCTTTTTTCCTTAAAAAATTATGATTTCCATTGCTTTGCTTAATTATTAATTTTCATTATTTTGCTGATCATACAAAAAACTGAAATGTATGTTTAACTTTCCTCTGTTAAGTTGATATTCTGATCTTATAGTTGAAAAAATCTAAAACAATCAGCCTTTTTCCTTAAAAAGTTGATATTTTCCATTGTTTAGCTTAATTAATAAGTCATTAACTCTCTATTCGATTTTCCCGTATTTTCCCGTTTCCGTAAAACAACTTAAATCGGTTGTAAATCGGACAAAAATAATTTTAACGGAATTGTATTTTAAGATGAATGTCAAATAAAGGGGCAAGAAGTGTATATTAGAAACAAACAGGGAAAGAAAATTTAAATTAACATTAGTTTTATAGAAAAATTTATGAAAATGCAGGAAAGCTCTCAAATCGCTCAGAGGGATAAGGTGATGGTTGTTCAAAAAGTATAATTTAAGTTGATATCCTCATCTTATAGTTGAAATATTGTAAAGAAATCAGCCTTTTTCATTCAAAATTGATATTTTTCTTGAATAAAAACATTTTCTGATGTTCTATTGCAGTTTGTGACGTCAAAACCCTTTGTTGTGACCCCAAGTTTGAGGAATGTGAAAGGGTAACAGTGAATGGGATTTCTTGTGGGGTGTAGTCATCTAAGGATTTAAATCTTGCATAACTAGCATCTAAAAGTATGATAAAATCTCAAAGCTTTCATTTTTTTTAATTATTTTTTATTGTTTTACTTAATTAATAATACTCGTTAAGGTATTGATCATTCAAAATTAAAATTTAATCTTCATCTTATAGTATGATAATCTAGTCGATCTAATGTTCACATCTCATGGTATAATAGAAAATTAATCCTTTTTTCATGAAAAAAAATTCCTTTTTCCGATAGGGAGCGTTTAAATCGGTTTCTAGGGGTGGTAGGCGGTCGTGCGGTGAGGCACAAGGGTGCGGAACCGGAGGAGGCACCGGGTGGGGGACAATCCTCCGTTCCTCACCCGGCTGTCCCAGAACTGACATTTTCTTTCTACTCGAAGTTTATCTATTTCCTTTTGAAATGTCCAAGGGTGCACACAAAGTATAAATTTCTACATCTTGGGGAAATTGCGGGGCTTGGAAGAAAGCAAGTGTGCTATCCTGACTAACCAATGAGAGAAGGGTTCTTCAGGCCCATAGCTGGGGCAAGGAAAAAGAGAGAGAGTCAGTGAGTTTTAACGAAGAAAGCTGGGCAGTTAGACTACATAGGATTCTGGACAGTGATGTTGTAATGTCTTAATGGTGGATATTGAGTACGATAGTATACACTCGTGTGCAGTGTTTTTTTTTTTTGCAGAAATTGTTAAGTAAAGTGAGAGTGTCTCACACTTCATTGTAATTTTATTTTTATTTTATCTTAACTTAATCGTTCTAATACAGAACTCAGGAAAGATATCGTGTTATATTCGAACTTTATTTATGTACATGCTAAGAAGAATGAGAGCATCGGCTACTTCACCAGAAGGACATGCCTAACTAAAAGCTCACTTCCAGCAATTATCGCTTAGAAGCATAAAGATAAGGGGAGTTCTACGACCGGAAGAGGTACAGCTGCACACCTGAAGTGCAGCAGTCTCCTACTTTGACGAAAATTTATTTTTTTCGAGATTCTTTGGAAAAATTTGTTTGTTTTGGCAATCCTTTGAAGAAATTTGTTCTTTTTTTCCCCCGAGATCCTTTGAAGAAATTTGTTTTTTTTTTTTTTTGTTCCCGAGATCCTTTGAAGAAATTTATGTTTTATACGCGATTCTTTGACAAAATACGCGTTTTTGCGATCTTTTGACGAAATTTGCACCTTTTTCGCGAACTTTTGACGAAATTTGTGTTTTTTCCGCGATTCTTTGACGAAATTCGCGTTTTTTGCGATCCTTTGAGGAAATTTGCACCTTTTTCGCATCTTTTGACGAAATTTGTGTTTTTCCGCGATCCTTTGACTAAATTTGCCTTTTTTTCGCGACCCCTCAAAGAAATTCAAGTTTTTTCTCTGATCTTGGACTTCGCGTTTTTTGCGATCCTTTTATGAAATTCCCGCTTTTTTATGATATTTTGACGAAATTTGCACCTTTTTCGCGATCTTTTGACGATATTTGTGCTTTTTCCGCGAGCCTTTGACGAAATTCGCATTTTTTTTCGCGATCCCTGAAAGAAATTCCCGTTTTTTCTCTGATCCTTGGACGAAATTCGCAATTTTTGCGATCCTATGAGGAAATTTGCGTTTTTTTGCGATCCTTTGACGAAATTCCCGTTTTTTGCGATCCCTTGACGAAATTCCCGCTTTTTTGTGATCCTTTGACGAAACTTGCACCTTTTCGCATTCTTTTGGCGAAATTTGTGTTTTTTCAGCGATCTTTTGACGAAATTTGCGTTTTTTCTCTGATCCTTGGACAAAATTCGTGTAAACTGGGTAAACGATGCCGAAGACAATGGGACCCACCACAGCAACATTGATTTTATATACAGGGTTTTTATACGAACATGGGACAAACTGTGAGGGAAGTTAAAGTACACATAAAGAAGCAATTATGGTATAGCAACGTGGGGTCGGAAATGAAAAGTTTCGGCGAAAAACAAGAAATGCGGAGGCAATGAAAACGAGCGTTTTATTGGCATGATACTTACAGTAAGTACTCAAATGTGCCACTGGCAGCATCTATCAAGTGATTGGCGTACCTTTTCGCAGATTCCAAGTATTTCACGAACATTTGTAGCAACAACTGAAAGTCTTGGAATGAGGTCCTCATCAGAGTCAACTTGTGTTTCTCAACAAAAATTTTATTTATTTATTTATTTTAGTACTTCGTATGTTTCGATATTTTTACAGGTGATGAAAATCGTGTGTACAAAGAGCGTATAAAAATATTGCCCTAAAATTTCAATGTTTAGTTACTTTTAACTTAGTAAATAAAGAGTGTATTCTGGAGGCACGTATAGTGACTCCCAGAAGGGAATTTTTTCGAAAGTGTTAATATTCTTATTTTTTAAAACATGTTGCATCTCGCATCGTAGAAAAGAAGGTCTCATAATTGTGTTTCTGTAATGTTGTTCACACCGGAATTTTCGAAAAAAATTATTTCAAAATAAGAAAAAGCAATTATACAATATTTTCCTACCAAAATTTTAAAAGTAAAATTTAATTGGCAAATCTTGATTAAAATTAGGTGGCATATAATATATCCCACCGCCCTTCAAGGGATTAGGTGGGTATTTTTAGTTTCTCTGTATCTCTAAAACTAAACTCTATGACAGCTAAGGAAAAATAAAAATAAAAGAGAAAGAAAAAATAGACCCCACGTAATCGAACTTTTTAAATCTTTTGTTAAAAGATTAACAATAATATCTCTTCAAACAGATTGCGGCATTTTAAACTGTGACATTTAATTTAATGAGGACGGTTTGGCCGATGCGCGTTTAGAAAAACGGGTGAAAAGAAGTCAATCTCGCACTTTCCGATCTTCTCTGCTTGCCTGTTTTAAAATGGCGTTTCTGGCACGTACCGTAAAACTATTTTTCGACAGACCATTTTTAATTGTGGTTTTTAATTAACAACTCAGCTAATTATATATATATATATAAAAAAAAAAACTCTGAGCCTCAGGTGCAATTAGAACCTACGCGGTAGATTTACATAGCCCTCGTACACAGACAGACACACTAGCATCTTTTGTTTATTATTAATTTTTTTTTTTTTTTTTTAGTAGCTTAATAACGGATTTGTAGAATGATTAATGTCGCAGGTTTAGTCTTGGCCTTGGTCTTTGAAATAAGGTCGTATGAAAATTGAAACCATGCGTGTGAATATGCTTCTACAATTTTATTATATTCTATTTACTCAGATACAACGTGTCATTTTACGGAAAATAAATATTTTTACTTGAAAAATGCATAAACTTTTACAGAAAAATAAAACAGCACACCTTTACAATAGTAATAATAAACATAATTTATATTTGACCGATTTGTTTGAAGAAAATTCGCGAGCGAGTGTTAATATATTCTAAAGTTGCCAATTGTTACTAATTTTTTTTTTCATAAGTGCTTCAAAATTTTATATTGTGTCAAATTTTTAATTAAAAACTCGCACTTTCATTTTTTTTTTTTTTTTTTCTGTATTTCGGATTTTTTTTCTTAAAAATAATTTTCGAGAATATTTTAAGATCATCTATTCATTAGAATTTTTCCAGAAAAAAATAAATCCAAAGCAAAAGTATAAAAATAAATAAATATCGCTATAATGACCTCGAATTAAGCCCCTGGGGCACTCAACCGGGTACCGTTCGTCGATGTCTCAAATTTATTGAATTTAACTTTTAATTTTTTCCGATGGTTATCATGTGTGATCGGGTCCGCTGCTACCGTTCTATGGTTGTGTGTGTGTGTGTGTGTGAGGGGGGGGGGGTGACCTCCGACGAGTGCGTAGCTTCCTTTTTCACTAAGTAGATTCATTAATTAAATGCTCACTAAGTATTTCACTAAGTATTTCATTAATTAAATGCTCAAAAAAGTAAAAAGAGCTCGCACTAAGATTTTTTTTCTCTGTATTTCAGATTACTTTCTTAAGACGGTTCTCAAATCTCCTGTTCAACACCGCGAAACTTTCTGACACGTTTTTAAACGGAAAGACATAAAATTTGAGGTCTAACTATTGAAGCAATTTGGAACCGAAATGAGTTTTCCATTTTTTGATAAATAAAATACTTGTCGAGTTATGAGTACTTTTGGTCACGTGACGACCATTTTTTTTCTTCTTCCGCGGAATCGCGTTCGGAAATTCGGTTCAAAATGCCTTGTCATTAATTTCTAAAACATCTTGTTCCTTTACCCCCCCCCCCCCCCCCCCAAAAAAAAAAAAAAGAGTCTTTTGATTACATAATTTTTGAATAAGAATATTTGCCAATTTTACGCATTTCCGAAATATGAATTAAAAAATGTGTGAGAAAGTAGTTCTTTGAAACCAGCCTTAATGCTTTTCGAGATTCTTAGTTTATTCTTAAGAATTTTCCAGAAAATACAAGTTTAAAATACCCTAATCAGTATTGAAAAAAAGGAAAAATCCACGACGCAGCACTGCGCGGTAATAAAATATACGTAGAATAATCTGTAACATGATCATCATAAAAATCTATTAATAATAACTGTTTCACACACACACACAGATAATAATACTTTGACAGTTACACATTTTATTAGCAACACTAAAAAAAAAAAAAAAAAAATCAGAAAGGTGTAAGGGGGGGGGGGGTGCGTTAGGAGGTTTCAGAATGCAATTTAAAAAATAAAAATATTAATTCCTCATATCATTTATTTTACATTTTCAAGAGCATCTTATATTTTCAATGCCCCTCCTGAATATTTCCAGAGAAGGCACACACCTTTCCCGCCTATGGCCGTGAGACATAAATCAAGTTACTTTTACTAAAAGAAAAACATATTTTAAAATTTCGATTAAAAAGAATTAATTTTCGATTAAAAAAATAAAAATAAAATAAAATTCATTAAAGTAATTATTTACAAAACTTGATGTCTGCCAAAATATTTATAAAATGTAAGAGATCATAATGAAACTTTGCATATGCATACAAAATACATTACTATAGTAATATAATTTAGTTGCTTCATAAAAGAAAAAAAATACTAATCATTTCTTTTATAACTATTTCACAGAAGTTTAGAACAGTTCTTCTGGTCAACTAGTCAAAAATTTAATGAAATATGAAATTTCTAAATATATTTAAAATTTAAATTATTGCACACAAGGGAAATGTGGGAGGAGGAGGAAAGTGGTTATTTGATCAAACGATGTGGTTATTTGATGTTATTGTTATCAAAGAGACCAATTTTTTAGAACCTAGAGGGAAGAAATAATTTAGCCAAATAACGTGATAAATACGCCAAAATGAATACCTGACAAACAGTGTGTTGATGATATTTTCCCCTTATCCATGAAAAAATCCCTCTTGGATAACAGCCAGTGCCCCCTAGTTCATGTAGCGATTGTAGGTTGTAGGTATATCTGTACATAAATTCTTTTATAAGCATTTTAAATTTTAATACATAATTTTAAATATGGCGTTTAAAATTATTAGCTTATATGTAACTCTATTGTATATTATTATTAATTTTGTTTTGTATTAATTAAACTTTTTAATAGCCTGGCACATGTGTCAGGTAAAAATTTTGACAGCACGTGTATTGGGCACGTCCTTTTTTTAAAATAATTATTATTTTAATGCCGCTTAAAAAAGGTAATTAATTCTTTATTAATAACGATTAAAAACCCCAATTTAAAAATTTAAATTAATTAACTTTTAACAGCCTAACACATGTGTCAGGTAAAAATTTTGACAGCACGTGTGTTAGCACGTTAATTTTTTTTAAATTATTATTTTAATGTAAAACTACTTAAAAAAATAATCAATTCTTTATTGATAACGATTAAAACCCCCAATTTAAAAATTTAAATTAATAGACTTTTTTTTTCTTTGCCTAGATCGTTTTGTATAACTTTTGAATTTTAACGTAATAGGATTTTTTAATTTTCTTTTTTTTTCAACTGGATGTTTAAAGTTTTAATATTTTAGTTTTAAATCTCGTAATTTCAAACTGATGTATTGTTTCTTAGCTTAAACATAATTTGAAATGTTAAGTTAGTACACATTTCTTAAATTATTATTTTCTAGCTTTAGCGTGATTCGTAAATTTGAGGCACATACATTTTAAAACATATCCTTATTTTAGAAAAATTATAGTTATAAATTTCTAATTTTAAACTGGGCCAGTTAAAAAATGATTTTTTTTTTCAATTGTTTCTGAGGAAGTCGAGTTTTTACTGACCATACAAAATTAATATTTTTTTCTTTCTTCCTCCCCCCCCTTTTTTTTCAGCTGAGAAGAAAAGATATCATTTAAAAGGTTGGTTATTTTTTTTTTTATTAAAATGTAATTTACAAGCGCGTTGAGACTCTCGCGCTGGATGTATTTTTATTGGAAAAACGGTATGTTTTTATTTCGGACTTTGTTTTTTCCGTAATGTATGCTTAAGCCCCAGAACTTTTGGTCGCAAATAGATGAAAGTCGTGCAAAGGCTTTTGTCTATTTTCATTCGTAAGTGTCAAGGATCATGCATATATTACAACGAAAAAACGAAGTCCAAAACCTAAACATACCGTTATTTCCAATAAAAACACTAGATGGCGCCATCTCTCGAAACCCCCAGTTTTCGCCAATCCTTGGCGAAAAAAAAATCCGAGTTGGCGGGTATACACCGAACGAAAGTCTTCCCCACTACTTGATATTTGATATTCGCGAACGGTAATACCAATATTTTCCGTTGATGTTTAAGAATGCTATTATAAAAAAAAAAAAAAAAAATCCTGAATATTCGCATATGAAAATTCACATTTACACTACTACTTAATTTGGACATTATGTGAATAAGAATACTTTCCGTTGATAATTAGAATGCAAATATTGAAAAATGTTGTGAATGTTCGCATACGAGAATGCTCATTTACATAACAACTTAATTTTCGACTTACGCATGTATAATATCATATAAACTTTTTTTTTTTTTTTTTTTTGTAAATTTTAAAGAAGTCAGTTATAATAGATTCGATCGGAAAGTTTTATTTTTATTTTATTTAACGCTATTTGATTTTTTTGTTTATTAACATAAAATTATATTAATAATGATAATAATAATAATAATGTTTTTTAGACTTTCTGAATCACTTATCAATTTATAATTTTTTATGTCCTGATCAGTGGCATTAGTATTTTCAGATATTAACAGAACAAATAAGGAAAAAATAATAATAAGTAAATATCTTTGTTAAGATATGCCTAAAATTAGAGATTAGCATAGTTTACTTTTTTTTTTGTCATATTAAGCAATTGATTGAAGTCAAATTTTTTGTAATTTTTGGTTTCATCATGAAATTTCCAGATATATATTTCTAACCATTTAAACTAAACAAAATAAATTAAAATAAACATTTCTATAAGATACTGGAATCACGGAAAAAAAGCGCACATAGGAAAAAACAAATCGGATAAAAGACCACGGGAAAGTGTTCTATTTATTTTATTCTACATTTATTTATATTTATTTTATTTTATATTATTTATCTATATTTATTCTATTTATTTATTCTATTTAAAGTATCTATTTATAAATTTGTGTCACATACAGGCAGGCAGACAGACAGACTCACAGACAGACATTTTGTAAAAACATGTTTTTCGGAATCTCTGACCTCTAAAATGTGTAAATCCGTCGAAAACCGAAAGTCGAAAATTTTCACGAATCCAGTCTTCTTGTAAAGATAGAAGAAAGTAAAAATCAGAATTCCAGTTTTCAAGTTTTTCTATCCCCCCCCCCCCCTCCACGCAACGGCATTCTTGTTCAAAGTTACAAAAAAATATAGAAGCAGATATATTTCTACATTCTCCCTAACAGTGGTCAACTCTTTTTATCCGATTCTTTTCCAATCTACAACATTTCTACAAATATTGCCTAAATCGAACTTTCAATATTATAGAAATTCATATCAAAATTACAGAATTTTAGCAACATCAAGAAATGCTTGATCACGAGGTCAAACAATGCTTGTAATAAATAGCGGGTAAGGAAGAAATTTATTTCAAAAGTTTCATGTTGCAATGTTATCTACATTTTGCTTTACAAATTTAAATCTTAGTATCTATGATATTACAATCATAAATTTACTGTAGATTTATTCAACTTTGATCTGGAAACGTGCTTTATGCCAGACTAAAGCATATCACTTTAAAAACTTTGAGTTTTTGATGAAACTCAAGTTTTTTCGCAGATTTTTGCCGAAATTCACGTTTTATTTTACGAAATCCTTCGTTGAAATTTGCTTTTTTTCCGCGGCTTTTTTGACGAAATTCGATTTTTTTTCTCGTCTTTTTGATGAAATTCGCTTTTTTTCTATGGCTCTTTGACGAAATTCGCGTTTTCTTTGACGAAAGTAGCGTTTTTTCGCGGCTGTTTGACGAAATTCGCTTTTTTTCGCAGTCTTTTAACGAAATTCACGTTTTACTGTGGCTCTTCTTTGTGACCCTGCTTTTTCTTTTTTTTGCGATCTTTAACGAAATTCGCGTTTTTTCCGCTTCCCTTTGACGGAATGCGTGTTTTTTTAATGATGCTTTATCGAAATTTGCGTTTTTTCTGCGGCCCTTGGACGAAATTCGCGTTTTATCCGAGGTCATTTGCCGAAATGCGCGGTTTTTTTTTACGCAATTCTTCGTCGAAATTTGCGTTTTTTCCGCGGATTTTTGACGAAATTTCCGTTTTTTTCTCGTCTTTTTGATGAAATTCGCGTTTTTTTGCGATCTTTTACGAAACAAGCTTTTTTTCGCAGCCCTTTGACTGAATGCGTGTTTTAAGCGATCTTTTTTCGAAATTCGCATTTTTCCGCTACCTTTTGATAAAATTCGCATTTTTTCTGCGGCCCATTGACGAAATTTGCGTTTTTCGAGATCCTTTGTCGAAATTTGCTTTTTTCCGCAGCCTTTTGACGAACACGTTTTTCTGTGGCTCTTCTTTGTGACCCTGCTTTTTCTTCTTTTTGCGATCCTTTAACGAAATTCGCATTTTTCCTCTTCCCTTTGACGGAATGCGTGTGTTTTTAGCGATCCTTTGTCGAAATTTGCGTTTTTTCTGGGGCCCTTTGACGAAATTCGCGTTTTTTTCTGTGGTCTTTTTTTTGTGAAATTCGCGTTTTTTTATGCAATCTTTCGTCGAAATTTGCGTTTTGTCCACGGCTTTTTGATGAAATTTGCACTTTTTTCTCGTCTTTTTGACGAAATTCACGTTTTTTTTCTATGTCCTTTTGACGAAATTCGCGTGTTTTTCTGTGTCCTTTTGACGAAATTTGCGTTTTTCCACTTTCTTTTGAAGGAATGCGTGTTTTTTTAGCGATCCTTTGTCGAAATTTGCGTTTTTTCTGCGGCCTTTTGACGAAATTCGCGTTTTTTCCCGAGGTCATTTGCCTAAATTTGCGTTTTTTTACGCAATCCTTCGTCGAAATTTGCATTTTTTCTTTGGATTTTTGACGAAATTCGCGTTTTTTTCTTGTCTTTTTGATGAAATTCGCGTTTTTTGCGATCTTTTACGAAATTAGCTTTTTTGTCGCAGCTCTTTGACGGAATGTGTGTTTTAAGCTATCTTTTTTTCGAAATTAGCATTTTTCCGGCGCTTTTTTGATGAAATTCGCGTTTTTTCTGCGGCCTTTTGGCGAAATTCGCGTTTTTTTTCGAGATCCTTTGTCGAAATTTGCTTTTTTCCGCGGCTTTTTGACGAAATTCGCTTTTTTCCGCAGCCTTTTGACAAAATTCACGTTTTTCTGTCGCCCCTCTTTGTGACACTGCTTTTTCTTTTTTTTTGCGATCCTTTAACGAAATTCGCATTTTTCCGCTGCCCTTTGACGGAATGAATGTTTTTTTAGCGATCGTTTGTTGAAATTTCCGTTTTTTCTGCGGCCTTTTGACGAAATTCGCATTTTTTCTGTGGTCATTTGCCGAAATTTGCGTTTTTTAGGCAATCCTTCGTCGAAATTTGCGTTTTTCCCCCGGCTTTTCGACGAAATTTGCTTTTTTTCTCGTCTTTTTGGTGAAATTTGCGGTTTTCTGCGGCCTTTTGACGAAATTCGCGTTTTTTTCCGCTTCCCTTTGACGAAATGCGTGTTTTTTTAGCAATCCTTTGTCGAAATTTGCGTTTTTTCTAAGGCCCTTTGACGATATTCGCGTATTTTCTGTGGTCATTTGATGAAATTCGCGCTATTTCGGCGGCCGTATGACAAAATTCACGTTTTTTCGCAATCCTTTGTTGAAATTTGCGTTTTAATGCGGCTTTTTCACAAAATTAGCGTTTTTTCTCCTCTTTTTGATGAAATTTTCGCTTTTCTGCGCCCTTTTGACGAAATTCACGTTTTTCCATTAACTTTTTTTGCGATCCTTTACGAAATTAGCCTTTGTTTCTCAGCCCTTTGACGGTATGCGTGTTTTTAGTGATCTTTTTTCGAAATTCGCATTTTTCCCGCAAACGTTTGATGTAATTCGCGTTTTTTCTGAGGCCTTATGACGAAATTCGGGATTTTTCTGTGCCCATTTGACGAAATTAGCGTTTCCTCCGCGAGCATTTGGCGAAATTTGACTGTTTTTTCGCAATCCTTTGACAAACTTCGCATTTTATCCGTGGCCCTATGACAAAATTTCGGTTTTTTTCTTTTCGAATCCTTTAAAAAAATTGGAGATTTTTTTTTCTGCGAACGATTGATGAAATAGTTTTTTTTCGGCGACCATGTCAAAAATCGCTATTTTTTTAAGCCCGAATTTTTGGACTAGACAAAATTTTTCAAATTTACGGAAAATTCGGAACAAAGTCACCCCTGCCCCCCCACCCCCCTGGCTACGGCCTTATTGGCAAAAATGATTTCTGTTTATAACACAATTCAACGTGTTTCGTAAGATTTAGAACATTATGGAAATTTAAGTCAGCCCCCCCCCGAAATAAAATCCTGGGTACGCCACTGTTACCCATCATACGTATAGGGTAACTCTTGTAATTGTTTTAAAAATCGAAAAAAAAAATTGGCGGATTTACATGCTTCAGACACTGGAGATTCCAAAAAACATATTTTTTAGGGGAAAAAAATGCCGTTGTGTATGCGTTTGTAAACTAGAAATAGGAAATATAGTTATTTTTGGTTATCAGGTTACATCTTACATCGTTCCACACTTGTACAGGTAACAGGATCCAAAAACCTGTTATTCTTATAACATGTAACTAATCGCTGTGTATGCGGCCAACGGATGTTTTAATTAGAAGGTATTTTAAACAAAATGTTTGGAATAATTTTTTGACGTAATTATAAATGCTGTTTGCTATTGAGATGAATCAAAATTAGTTTGTGGTTAAAAACTTAATTTTTGCAAGAGAAAAACTTACCTAGTTATGATACATTGAATTTCATGCATTTTTAGTGTTTTCTGACACTAAAGACGTCTTTTTCCATTTATGGTGATTAAAGCATTGAAAATTCATAAAATTCTAAGTATCATAACTCAGTAAGTTTTGACAATACAAGAATAAATTTTTGCTGTTTTATTTGTAAAACATTGAAAAACGTTTTCCAAATAAAACTAGTACCCAGGCATTGTATAAAATTTTTGACATGACAGTGGTAAAACCCGTGTTTTTACCGGTTTATTCCGTCAAAAACCTATCGTTTTCGATTTTCCTCCAATCTCCAATTTATAGTTTAAGTGAAGCATACAATACATTAGTAGATTGATTTTTCCTTGTTGTTCTTGTCATTATTATTCACAATTACTTTGTTAAATTTATTTAAAAGAAAAGCATTGCCTAAATGGGAAAAATTTAAAAATACAAGAGTAAAAGGAAAGAACAATGTTTGTTATCTCCCCTAATATAGGTTCTACTAACTGCAATGAACATTAATATTAAATGATAAAAGGTTATTATAATTATTTAATAATATTCAATATACATTTTTAATAAAATACATTAAAATTATTTTGGAGATGCAAAAATGCTGTTATAAGGTGTGACAATAGATGTCAAGCATGGACTGTGGTCATTGAATAAATTTGAATATTTTTAGATATGATATTTTAAAATGCATATCTTATGTATTTCATAAATGCAATTATGGTGATTTTCATTTTGACTTCTATAAGCAAAATCTTAAAATTTTAAATTAATAAAAAAATTTTACAAACCAGTAGGACCTTGATTTCAGGTGAAAGCTCATAGACTTAAAATTTAACACAACAAAACAATATTTAAGAAAAAACAGAATAGAATAATATATATATATATAGATAGATAGATATAGATATATATGCACACACACTCTATAGTTTTTTTTTTTTTGTTTTGTTTTTTTTTTTGTTTTTTTTTTTGTTAACTTTAGTGAAAATATGTATGAATCTTATAGACAGACCATTCCAGCACCTATATTTTTAGATATAAATTTATGCCTGAACAGTCCTGAAATATTTTTAACCCCTTGGGGACGAGCATCACATATATGCTTGTGATTATTCCACAATGAATATTCCTACCAGTTGTTTTTTATTGTAACTTTTGCCTTATTTAATCAAGTCATTTTCTCGATTCATCTGGTCAAAAATTTCTGTTTTAAAATACCAGTGATAAAAGATTAAAAGTTCTGTAAAAGACGCTCGCCGCGAAGGAAATTAAATCGAAATTTATTAAAGTTACCATTAAGACAAACTATTTATGTCCTGTTGTATACATTTTACTTAAAACTATTTAAGCATTATTTAAAGTGAATTGAAAGGAATAACACATGGCATATTTTTATTACATACATATGACTGTATGAGTAAAAATCTTTTACCTTTAAAATTATTATTAAATTTAGAGAGATTCTTAAATGTATTTAACTTTGAAGAACAAGTCTTATTCCTTTCTCCCAAAAGATGTATGTAATTCTCAACTATTGAAATATATTTTATTTCATTTATTGCTATTTAGAAATAAAAATAATCAATGAACAATTTGGATTTAACACTTTACGAAAACTTACTTCTGAGGAAATTTCTGAGAAAGCTATTTAGTGTTGAACAGTATACTACATTCTGCCGAAATTATACACATTTTTTAATCTTATACTTATGGGTTATAGAATTTCTGCAGAAAATATAATTTTTGTAGAATATGCCAAATAGCTTAAGATTATTTATTGTAGAGATCTTCTAACAGAGATGTATATTTATTATTCTGATGCAATTCTGTTTTGTTTTTCTCGGATGGATAAATATACTTTAGAGTCTTTTAAATATTGAATATATCATGTGAAACAACTTAATACTAAAGACAGAATGAAAAAAAAATGTAAAAACAAACTACTACTAAAAAATGGGTTTTTGACAAAGAGGTTTTTGACATGACGGTAAAAAAACATGGTAAAATCCGGTAAAAACCGTCATGTGTCAAAAACTTTCCAACCCTGATTCTAAAGCAAATCGATTTTTAAGTGATGCAGAACAAAATGTGAAACATTTTTGCAATTGGAACTATATATCTCTAAAACTAACGGTTTAGAAATTAGTTATAGTAACGATAAGAGACACCCTGTATAATAATTAACACAGTTTTAGCAACACGATTTCTAACTCCAAAAAAGTCATGCATATAGCATAGTTTATGAAACACTTTCCAACACATTCAGAATACTATAACAAAACATCACAATTTCCAAAGGTGGAAGATGGCGTCTTAATGTACAATTTGGAAAACGCATAATGCATTTGAAAACACGATTTCTGCCATTACCATGAACAATCGTTAAAATCTACGATTGTTTTGCAGCCCTGTATATGATCTACAGATATCAGGGGTCTGTCCAGGCTTTTCTTACAGGGTCCTGTTTTTGTGAAATTGTGAAGTTTTTCTTATTTTTGTGAAAATTCTAGTCATAATTTTGTGAATTTTAAATTATCGATGTCTTCATGTTCTATTCTTCATGTATAAAAAGCTAAGTATTATGCTCTTTGATGAGTTCAATTGCTTACTTACAGGCCAGATTTTATTTTTAAATGACTAAATTTGTGAAAAGTACAATTTGAAAGTGAAAAAATTCAGCAAAAGGTTTATTTAAGAGACAAATAATTTTGTGAAGGGTCCTGTTTTGGGATAAAATGTTTTGTGAAGGGTCCTGTTTGGGGATAAAATGTTTTGTGAAGGGTCCTGTTTGGGGATAAAATGTTTTGTGAAGGGTCCTGTTTGGGGATAAATAATTTTGTGAAGGGTCCTGTTTGGGGATAAATTATTTTGTGAAGGGTCCTTTAAAGGACCTAAAATTTTCCTAAACATATCCCTGGATATGTATGCATACTTCACAGTATGCGAAAAGTCAGTTCAGTTGAACGCATAATACATTTTAAAATTTACGCTCAGCAATTTCAACAATGTTGTTGAGAACTTTTGTTTATGATATAGAATTTATACACACCAAGTAAAATATAAAAAATAGTTAAATTTAAAAACGCGTACCACAATTCAAAACGCACTTCCAGTAATTATTGTTCGTAGGCTTCAATAGCTTAATTACTGCTCATTTTCTTTTATAGCGAAAATATTTTGTGTGTTCCTGTAAACAAACGATAAGTTCTATGCACACCATATTCTATAGTAAGAACCTTGTTGTACATGTCAGGGATTTATATAAATTTCAATAGGTTTTAAATACTGTAATAACATTAAAATACATAGCAAGCGATTGTTTCCCATATACCATAATGTAATGCAATTCTTTTGGGTGGCCCTCGAAATGAACCAAAAATGCTATACACAGTTCCTTTACAATACCGAACATGGAGAATGCCATACTAAAACCAAATAACTTGTATCCATTTCATGACAATCGGACTATGTTTACGCGAGTTAAAGCAAGGACAGACAGACAAACTGAATTCATAAACACTTTTCAACTATGCTGGAAAATATTAAAAAAAAAAAAAAGAAATTTGTTCCCAGCTTTATAGCAGCCATATATATCAACGCATATTCAAAGCTAATTTCACAAGAACACAAAAATATTATTTATATACTTTAAATAAATGCAATTCATCCAAAGAAATTTCGTTCGTACAAATATGTTTTTCAAATGAATTACAACTGTACTAAAATTAAGTTTTCTCACAAATTATAGGATTCTTTCTTTTTTCAGCAAATTAAAAAAATGACAAAACAAAAATAATAGAACCGCTTGGCCAAAAAACAAAATTTATAGTGCCAGAATCCCCCTCTCCCCCACCCCACCCCCTAAAAAAACCTCCATGAGCACATAGCAATAATCCTTTTAAATATTCAAATAAAGAAGCCAAAACAAGACACTCCATTCCTTCTCATAAACATGCAGATACTTTTAATCAAAAGTCACTCACTGAGACAAAATTATCCTTTCAGATAAATTTATCATTTAGCATATTTTTTTTTAAAATTTAAAACACTTTCGTAACAAATGTTTCAAAGTAAGCAAATGTTATATTGACCTTAGAAAATTTTAACAGATAAATAATTGAAAAGGGGTTGCATAAAACCCGCCTACGCCAAAAAAATCCGGGTGGGATTTTTTGGGTAAAACCCGCTCTAAAAAACCCAATAAAACCCATGTTAAAGCGGGTTTTATTGGGTTTTTTACAATTCATGCCCCATATATTTCCTTCCCTATACGCCAAATGGGTAGGCGGAAAAAATGTGACCGAAAAAACCAGAGCGGAAAAAAACGTGACAAGGAAAAAACGTGACCGGAAAAATGTGACAAGGAAAAAAGTTGACCGGAAAAAAACGTGACAAGGAATTGTTAAATATCGAACTTGTATATAAATAAAAGCTGAAATCTAAAGTGCAGTTTTTCCACTGTCAGATTTTTACAGCATAGGGGATGGGGGGGGGGGGAGGTACTGAGTTAATGGGTGAGTTAGACAATTCTAAGATTTGGTCCAAGAAAACAAAATTTTAACATTTCATTAAGAGAAGTTTAGTATGACTTCTACAACGGACAAGTTAGTGCTTTCTACGGAGGTGGTGGGTGGGTGGATGGGGGGGGGGGGGGTATTAAGGAAATACAATTTATTGATTCTTTCAATTCGCTACTGATAGTTTATATATAAGCAAAGATGTTTTATATATTTATAAAACTTTAATCAATAATGACTTTTGGGTACAGTGGATGGCGGAGGGGGAGGGAAAAAATTACGTACACAGCTTGTAAAGGGAATAAAATAAAGACGAAGAGAGGAGACATTTTCTTTAGAGGAAATTTTTCATTATCCTGCTATTTAGCTCACAGGCTGTCAAAGCCCAATGGCTGATGTGCACGCAGGTCCTCTATGTATGTATGCACTTACGTCTGTATATACGTAACGCGATAACTCTTGACAGAAACATCCAATTTGCTTCATTTTTTTTCCATGTTCATTCTGATAAGGCGCTTAGCCCTGATTAGTTTTGGGGGTTATTGGTTAAGAGTAAAGGGGGGCTACTCCCCCCCCCCCAACCTTAATTTTGAAAAATGGGTTTTTCGTGCAGAATTATTCGATTTGCTCCAAGTTTGGTATACCGATTTATTATGTTAAGGAGCTTCCATGATTAGTTTTGGAGGTTCATTAGTTAAGTATAAAGGGGAGAGGAGGCTAGACACCCCCTTGATTTAGATAAATGGGTTTTTCATGCAGAATTATTAGATTTGCTCCAAATTTGGTATGCCGGTTTATTATGTTAAGAAGCTGCCTTGATTAGGTTTGGAAGTTCATTGGTTAAGTATACACGGGGGAAAGGGGGCTAGACCCCCCTTAATTTAGATAAATGGGTTTTTTATGCAGAGTTATTCGATTTGCACCAAATTTAGTATACCGGTTTATTATGCTAAGGAGATGCCTTGATTAAATTTGGAGGTTTATTGGTTAAGTATGAAGAAGGGGGGAGGGCTAGTCCCCCCTTAATTTAAATAAATGGGTTTTTCATGCAGAATTTTTCGATTTGCTTCAAATTTGATATATCGTTTTATTCCGATATAGCGCTTCCTTCATTAGGTTTAAAGATTCGTTAGTTAAATATAAAAGGGGGAAAGGGGGGGGGGGCAAGTCCCCTCTTCTTAATTTAGATAAATGGATTTGCATGCGGAATTATCCAATTGATTTTATTTTTTTCTATGTTCATTCTGATAAAGAGCTTTCCCTGATTAGATTTGAAGGTTCATTAGTTAACACTAGAACGGCGGGAAATTTTACTCAAGTTTTATAAAAATATTTCACATCAGAATTTTTACTTAAAACTGTTTAACTTATTTATTTAAGTTTTTTTTGTGCAGCATATATTAATCTTAAATTATAAAAAAGTTTCTGGTTCGAATCGACATGTATTCGTTTGGCAGGGGTCAAAATGACCCCTCGCCGCCGTTCTAGTGTTAAGTATAAAACTTAATTTACCGATATGGTTTTTTCATGCAGAATTATCTGATTTCCTTCAAATTTGGTATACCGGTTTATTATGTTAAGGAGCTTCCCTGATTAGATTTGGAGGTTCATTGGTTAAGTATAGGGGGGGGGGGGGCTAATCCCCTTTCATTTATTTTTTGAGGTGCATTATTCTTTGAAATAATAGTATAATATACAATTAGTGTGAATAGCCTGTGAGCTCAATGCCACCAGTTTAACTGGGCACTTTTCTTTTTATTTAGGTAAGGGGCAGATTTGTGGGTGTAATAAAATAGATAAATATGAGATACAATTTTGAGAGTAGTCTACTAACATCAAAATATGACATTTTACTCAGGGATTTCCTCAGGGTTTTATCCTGTGCTTATCTATTGTCTTTAGGGGCGGGGCTGGTATGGACAACAGGGTAAACTAGAATCCCTTAGGTTTGAGTATAGTAACAAAAATCTAAACTTGTACTGTAATTTTGACAAGCTATGCCAGATAAATAGAAAGACCTTTAGGATATACTCGTAATTATGAACTTCATTCCTATCCCTTTGTATTTAAAGAGAGAAAAATGGTTTGTAAACTATATCAAAATCCATGAATGTATTTCAACGAAACTTATTGCACCTGTGGAATGCAATAAATCTTGAAGTAACCGGAAAACCTCCTGATTTGTAACAAAAAGTTCAGTTAAACAATTTTTCTTTTGCGTTTTTTAAAGGACTTTACAATGTTTCATTTTCTACTTCTAGTCCTTCGCTTTTAATCTTCGTAATCTTCTTCTTTTCTATTACATTACTTCACCAATAGTAATTTCTATATAATTTCGTAATAGTATTCTTAATTGTATTGATTTTTAAGAAATAGTCTTGGTTTTTGAATTTTTATTTAATTTGGAAAAAAAAAAAGCGGGAAAAAAAAACACATGGGAAAATTAAGATTTATATTTCTGATCAATTCTTTGGAAACTGATCGAGAAAAAGTTCTGGAAATGTTCATACATAAAATATTTCCAGTAATATTAAAAAATATTTCGTAATCGCATTAGCGAACGTGGAAATGAAAAACATGAAACTTAGCAATTAAATAATAAATTAACCGTTTATGTAACGACAGTTCCTCAAAATACCATTAAAATAACTGTTTATAAAATTCCTTTAATGCATCAATTAATAGTAATACAATTTAGAATGAGTTACAGATGCTTTACTCTATCATGTTCCGAAAGCATTATTGGTTGCACAAAACAAAAGGATTTTTAAAATGATGATTTCTTTTGCAGTTGAATTTTTTTTTTTTTTTTTTTGGGGGGGGGGGGTGTTCTGTTGTAAGAACATGACATTTGTACATTTCCTAAATCTAGAACAAGGTTAAAACAATGTGAGTTCTTAAATTATTGCCCCACCAGTAGCCGAGAGGTTCTGTTCTCGAAGGTGGTAGACGGGAGGTGCTGGGTTCGAACCCAATCGCGCCCGTCGGCCTAATCGTTCGGAGTTTTCTTCTAACCATGGATTTCCATGCGTAAATACGGGTTAGGCTCCATTAGAAATAACCCCACGGAGGGCACCCACACCTTTTGGGCCCACATCCCTCGCGTTGATAATTGGCCCTCATAAACACAACCAACCAACCTCTTAAATTATTATACATCAATCTGCAATAGTTAAACAAAAAATAATTCAGTCTTTAAACTTGTGAGGTCTCTGGAAATATAGCATATGACACTTCAGGGAATACTTAAAAAGGATAAATACAGCTGAGTATTTGTTCCAAAAATCCGGTTCAAAGTTATTCATTATACACAATCTCAAATTGTGAAATATTTAAAATCAACATTATTTCCCATTATTTACATGAAAATATCTCATAAAACACGATGGGTGGCGCGTAAAAATTTCACATGAAGAAACAACCCTTTTATTATATATTATTCGTCTGTCAGATTAATATCATTCAACAAAAACCATTCTCAAAAACTTTGGTTTATCTTCTATCACTTTCAAATATGTATATTGAAGTTAATTGTAAAATTCCAATGTACTCTTCGCCAACATAATACCTGTCTATCATTCTTTTAAAACTACAATCTTCAAAACGCCTGTTACAATCAAATAGAAAGCAAAATATTTTGAATGATTGTCAATCAATAATAAGAGGAACCACTCTCTTTGTTCAAGGATTAAGGATTTAACCTGAGGGGACCCATGGGTGAAAGCATGATTTTCCTTAAAGTTCAAAATTTGAGTACATTTTTTCTTTATAGCCATATTTATTAAGTTTGAAATATTTTATTTTTATTCAGTTATATATTTTTTAGTAAGCTATAGATTTTTTTTTAATTATTAAATAAAGATAACAGTAAATTTTGCATTTAAATTCCCGAAAAGAATTTTTTTGAAACAAATACCCTTACTCTTTTAATGAATTTTCAGGTGTCATTTGGGCAAAGTCTAAATAATATTTATAAATTATGTATAATAATATTTCTAATTATAAATAAATAAATTATTTATTAAATATCGCGTTCATGTCGTTAAAAAAAAAACAACAACTAAGCTTTACTACGTTTTTTAAATTACATATATATTAAATTCCTCAAAACCTAAAAAAACCGAACTTCATATTTTCTGTTATGTATACAAATATATGTATAAAAAATAAATAAATTATTTTTTAACTATGGCCTTCATGTCGTTAAAAAAAAATCTAAGCTTTACTATGTTTTTAAAATACATATTAAATTCCTTAAAAAACAAACTCCATATTATATTTTCTGTTATGTATACAACTTAATAAATACAATATTTTCCAGTGGTCTTTTATCCGATTTGTTTTTTCGTATGTGCGCTTTTTTTCCGTGATTCCAGTTTCTTATAGAAATGTTTATTTTAATTGATTTTGTTTAGTTTAAATATTTAAAGTAATATATCTGGAAATTCCATGATGAAACCAAACATTGCAAAAAATTCCGACTTCAATCAATTGCTTAATATAACAACAACAACAACAACAACAAAAGTAACAAACTATGCTAATTTGTAATTTTAGGTGTATCTTAACAAAAATATTTACTTATTATTATTTTATCTTTATTTGTTCTGTTAATATCAGAAAATACTAATGCCACTGATCAGGACATAAAAAATTATTAATTGATAAGTGATTCAGAAAGTCTAAAAATTGTTATTATTATTAATAATATAATTTTATGTTAATAAACAAAAAATTCAAATACCGTTAATTAAAATAAAAATAATAATATAAAACTTTCCGATCGTATCTATTATAACTAACTTCTTTAGGAAAAAAAAAAGTTTATATGATATTATACATGCGTAAGTCGAAAATCAAGTTGTTATGTAAACGAGCATTGTCGTATTCGAACATTAACAACAATTTTCAATATTTGCATTCTAATTATCAACGGAAAGTATTCTTATTCACATAATGTCCGAATTAAGTTGTGGTGTAAATGTGAATTTTCATATGCGAATATTCAGGATTTTTTTCTATAATATATAGGTGTAAATTAGCGGTCGCCATTCGCCACGTGGCGATTAAAAAATCTGTTACGATCGCCAACTGAAATACAACTTTTTTCATGAAAATATGCATCTCTACTTTGATTACATCTAATTAGCAAACTCGTTCATTTTTTCCCCTACCGGATGCAAGCAGATTTCAATGATTTAGCTGCATTTTCAATATTTCATTTTTTCGCCAAGTGCTTGCTCTTCAGTTGGATTATTTTTTTACAGTTTTATTCTGCAAAATATATTCATCAGCTTTGATTCCACACGCGTTTCAAATAATTTATTCCTTTTCTTTCACCGCCTTTTCCTTTTCTTTCACTTTTAAAAGGCAAGTGCATTTTAACCCTTTCGGGTTTGGAGTTCTATTAATAGTACATGTCTTTTCATCGAGTATTGTTTTGTCTTAACAATTACTTTTGCTACTATCTACATATAGTAATGATAGTATATGGTTATGCCTTTCTTATTATGATTTCATTTATGTTTGGACATTTAGTAATAACAATAAAAGTTTGCTTAACCCCTTCACGGTCGCTTAATATTTGAAAAAACCATCAAAAGTGTACTGTTGTGTGTTTGTAATACCTTCCTCTCAATAGATGGCGCTTCTACTGAGCGTTTGTTGCGATCGGAGATCGCCAGTGATCGCAGTTGTGCGCTAGTCGCTATGTAGTGAGGTTGTTCTTATTCCAATAAAGCTATGTTAGTTTATCCTAGAATCACGGCGTCTGTTCCACAACTTTAGTAAACCCTAAAGTTATATTATTGGCGACGAGATGCGATTCGATGTTAAAAGAAGAGAAAAATTTTTTTTTCTCTCTTCCTTGATTGGAATGACGCCGCTGATCTTTGCGGCGCCGTGTTAACCCTAACACGCGGTCGCCGGTAGCAACGCACGCCGCCGAACGAAGCCTAACGCATTGGTGCGTATTTTTTGCATAAGATGGGCTCTTTTGGGCAGATTAAAGATTCATCAGCAGAATCGTGGACTTTGTACACGGAAAGACTGGAACAGTTTTTTATAGCTAATGGGATCGATCAAGCAGATCGAAAAAGGGCTATTTTTCTAACTGTCGTCGGCCCAACTACCTATGCCTTAATACGTAATCTCCTTTCGCCTGCGGCACCAAATACGAAGACTCTGGAGGAAATAATTCAAGTTCTGAATTCGCACTTTGATCCAGCGCCGTCCGAGATCGTTGAGAGATATAAATTCAATAGCAGAGTGCGACGCGCTGGCGAATCAATCGCCAATTTCATCGTGGAGTTACGCAGCTTGGCTAAGCACTGTAATTACGGCGGATCTCTCGATGAAATGCTGCGAGATCGGATCGTTTGCGGGATCTAAGATGAAAGTATCCAGAGAAAACTTTTATCTGAAAGCCAGTTAACCCTAACGAGGGCTACAGAAATCGCGGTGACTATGGAGACTGCGGCCAGGGACGCTAGCAACCTACGGATGGCGTCCGGATCCGGCTCGGAAGTAAATAAAATTCATTTAAAGAAGAATATTGTACCCAAAAGTCAGAATTCTCGTGTTTCAACGCAAAATACCGAAAAATGCAATCGATGTGGAGGTAATCACGTGTCCAGCGAATGCCGTTTCAAAAATTCAACTTGCCATGCGTGTAAGAATATTGGCCACATCGCTAAAGTTTGCCGATCTAAGAAGAAAGATTCTGGATTTCGGGCGCATAATGTGCAAGTGGAGGAGGCTGAAAATAAAGTACCTGTAACTTACACACTATTCAACATCTCAGGGATGGAAGAAACCTTGCCACCTGCTAGAGTTGAGTGTCTAATCCAAGGTAAGCCATTCGTTTTTGAAGTGGGTTCAGGTGCCCCCTTTTCTCTAATGCCTTTAAATGAATTTAATAAAGTAAAAGAGTATTTTCCTGCTTTGGAGCAAACCTCAATTAAGCTAAATTCTTATACTGAGTATCCTATCGAAGTGATTGGTATGACTCAAGTTGAAGTGTCCTATGAAGCAAAGTCTCACTCATTACCGTTGTTGGTTGTTGGACAAGGAAGTATTAATTTAGCAGGCCGTAACTGGATTTATCCATTGCAATTAATGAATGTTTTTAAAAATATAAACCATCCTTATGCCATAAACAATCTGCCAACTTCTGAATTGTTGTTCCAGAACCTTTTAGAAAGATTTAAAGATCTATTTTCACCAGAATTAGGTCTTGTGAAAGATGTCAAGGTGCATTTAATTAAGAAAGTTTCTGCAACTCCAAAATTTTTTAAGGCACGTCCAATACCTGGACTACTCTGGTAGACAAAGTTGACCAAGAGATAGTTCGGCTGGTTCAAGCAGGCATTCTTGAACCAGTGAAGACCGCTGAGTCTGCAGCGCCATTTGTACCTGTGTTGAAGCGTGACGGCCGCATCAGGATATGCGGAGATTTCAAATTAACGACGAACAAGATGACTGAATTAGAGCAGTATCCACTTCCTAACATCGAAAGACTTATTTGCCCAGCTGTCAGGCGGAGTCGTTTTCTCTAAATTGGACCTCCGTGATGCCTACTGCCAGTTACAACTGGATGAAGAGTCAAAAGATCTAGTCATCATTAACACACATAAAGGACTGTTCCGGTATACCAGAATACCTTTCGGAGTAGCCTCTGCTCCAGCTGTGTTCCAGAGAGAAATTGATAAAATTCTGTATGGTCTGAAGGCTGATTGCTATCTTGATGATGTTTTAGTGTTCGGAAAAGATGAAGCTGAACATTTACAGAACTTGACGGCTGTTCTAACGCGGTTACAGGAAGCTGGTATGAAACTCAACCCTGACAAATGCGAATTTTTGAAGACTTCAGTTGAATATCTTGGTCATCGGATTGATAGTAAAGGACTTCATCCGCTAGAGTCTAAAGTCGAAGCAGTTGTCAATACACCAGATCCGAAGAATAAGGATGAACTACGTTCCTTCATCGGATTGATTACTTACTATGCTAAGTTCCTGCCAAACATGGCCACTTTGTTAGCGCCATTATATGAGCTCTTAAAAGATAAAACCAAATGGAAATGGGATAAATTACAGAAAGAAGCTTTCTCTAAAGTGAAAGAAACCTTACGAAATTCATCACTGCTGATACATTTTGACAGCGATGACCACCTCGGGAACTCAGCTTTCGCTTTAGAGTGTTAGTGCAATCTCGAGGGGTAGACCACATCCACTCCTCCCGACTCTCAGCCAGAGTCTGAGAGGGAGCGTCGGGTCCCTGATCAAGCTGCTGAGATTTATTTCGGTTACTGTGAGATTTACAATTACAATCACAATTGGTTACCCAATTTTTCTGGGCGAACCGAAGATTTCACATCGAGATATATGACTGTATGTAGTGATTACATGAGGATCATTTCACCTAATGTGATTGCATAATTGTTTACAATTTTCTTGGATATATATACGTCACAGTACATTTAACACACAATATTTAACATGACAATTAGAAACACATTACAACACAATATCAAACACCTACTATTTACATGACTGTGTGTAGTGATTACATGAGGATCATTTGAATGTGATTGCATAATTATTTACATTTTTCATGGATTTACAGGGATTTCACAGTACATTAAACACACTATATTGAACATATAAGAAGGAAGTTGTGTTGGCTTGTGACGCCAGTCCCTATGGTCTTGGAGCTGTATTATCTCCTGCAACCGAAGATGGTGATCGCCCAATAGCTTTTGCGTCATGTTCCTTAACTGACGCTGAAAAGAATTACAGCCATATAGAAAAGGAAGCTCTATCCCTGGTCTTTGGCGTAACAAAATTTCGTAAATACCTGTTAGGACGAGCATTCACATTACTTACTGATCATCGTCCCTTAGTTAATCTCCTTTCTGCAGACAAGCCTGTTCCAGTTGTGGCTGCTGCGCGAATTCAACGTTGGGCTCTGACCCTTGCAGCATATTCATACACTATCAAATACAGAAAAGGTAGTTTGCATGCTAATGCAGATGCTTGCAGTCGGCTGCCCTTAAATACGAAGCATCCTGATCTGCCAGCTCCGACAGAGTCAGTGTTGTTGTTGACACAGTTAGACGACACTCCAGTGACGAGGCATCTGATTGCAACAGAAATTATCAAATGTCCTGATCTACGCAAGCTAAAATCTTACATCTTAAACGGCTTTCCGAAGAAAATTGAGCAAAATCTGCACCCTTTTCTAAGAGTAAAAGATGAATTATCTTTTGAAGGAGACATCATTTTCAGGGGCTCACGTGTATTTATTCCACCAAAATTTAGGAAAATCATACTAGATGAGTTTCATTCATCTCGCCAAGGCATAACGGCTATAAAGGTCCATGCTCGTTCCAGTGTTTGGTGGCCAGGATTAGATAATGATCTTGAAGCAAGAGTGAAGGGTTGTGTTGTTTGACAGCAAAATGCTTCAGCACCTCCAGCAAAGTACTCTTCTTGGCCTGTGCCAGAACAAGTATGGGAGCGGATCCACATTGACCATGCGGGTCCAG